>CM075452.1:20766889-23189876 GCA_037832335.1 Carallia pectinifolia
ACATAGGAAAGCAACTGAGAGACAAAGAGTCGTAGATCTGCAACCGTTTGAGACTAGCACTGTTGCTTTTGATCTGCTGAAATTGAGACCAGCCTTGAAGTTTCAGCTGCTGCAGTTTGGGGGGTAGTTTTTGCAACAGAAACTTATCGCAATATCCTAACTGCAATTCAGAGAGATTTGGAGACCTGGGAAGAGAAGCCACCAGTTTTGGACATCCACTGATAACAAGTTTAGTTAAAGAAGGAAGATTGTTGGGCAGGTCCTTGACGAGATTCAGACATTCTTTTATATAAAGCTCTCGAAGACGGGGGAAGGCTCCATCTCCATAATCATCATGAAATGTTGACCATTCCTCCCACTCTAACATGTCCTCAAACCTTCAAATTTCAAGCGATCTAAATGGCTTAGCTGCAAAATCACTCCCATGAAATTCTTGACCCACAGTGACAATTCCATGGAGACCTTCGAGAGATAGATCTTTGAGAGAATGTAACTGCCCCAGCGGTGGCAAGCAGATACAATATTTGCAATTGCTGAGGCATATGTGAACAATATTAGAGAATGACTGATCAGCCACCCAATTTGGGAATTTTGTGCACATGATTAGGATGAGTATTCCACATGATTAGGATGAGTCTGAAATGCAGAAAAATCTTCCTTCTTTTCAAATGTCCTGGAGAAGGCATGAGTATAGCCTTGTGTAAGCATCTCTAGGCCTTCCACTTCCTGTCCCCTGTCAAATACATAATATGCAACATATTGAGTAGAGGGAATCATACTTTCAAAATTGATAAGGAAAAAAAATAAGGAGCCGCGCGCTGCCTAAATGAGGGGCAGACATGCGGCCCCCTTTTGCTTTAAGTTGCCCCCGTATTTCAGGAAGCAGCTTGCTCGAGCGGCAGGCTACAGGAAAAAAAAAAGTGTCTTGCCGGTTTCCGGTTTGCCTTTCCGTCCACGTAGCCAAACCCAAATCGATATGCCACTAACTTTTGATCAAAATAGAGATTAGCTTAAGCAATGGACACATCTTAGCAAAAGTCTTACAAACAAAGGCAAAACAACCTAAGACTACCAATTTGGCACAGATTTACAACTTATGGGGCATGAGCAGATTATTCTTCTTATCACAGTCAGGGCATCTAAGATATAATACCAAATAGCATTGTTAAACTACACCATTGCTTTGTTGCTCCTAAAACTCCTGTACCTTTCTGTAATCTCCTAGTCCTAAGGAAAACAAGAAAATATACTTGTACCATTTTCATAGTTAGAACCATAGAGCTTGAATAAGGACTCACCATTCAAAGGACTTGATAAGATCAACTTCAGAAGCCAGCTTCTCCATTCCTTTGATAATCTCCTCCAACACAACACCTTCCTTAAACTTTACAATCACCAAGTGCTTGAACTCTCCCATTTCTATTGCGCCCATACCACAAAATTATATCACTCAAAGCCTAGTATTTATACACAGAACCAACCACACATTTATTATTCATATGTCAAATTCCACTGTCTATTTGTCCACTGCACGCTCACCCCATGACACATTTTAACCCATTGGGTGAGAATTAGCAAAATTTCACTCTCTTCCTTGGACAGAATCTGCAGCTTAATGGGAAGGTACAATTATGGGTGACTGGGCTATAGATAGACTAGCCAACAACTCCTTTTCTCCATCTTACGGTAAAAAATTGTGCAGTCCTATTTGTCCGACCTTTGGCTTTTGCACATGAATGGGGTCCTTAGTAGCTACTGCCATATATGAGTCCGGGTACGGACCCAGAGACATAAGGGCCTAAATTTTTAGCCGTATGAAACAAGAGGTCATTTTTTTTTAAATTATGGTTATACATTTTACAACAAAAATAAAATAATATGATATAATTAATTTTTTTTGTTATAAAAAGTTTCATGACTATTTCAAAAAATTACCTCTCTGTTTCATTATGATGATCATTTGGACAACTCCACTTCGAGATTTGTAACTTTTCCCTATATTTTATTAAAATTTGAATTTTGATGTCATCTTTATTTCTATCCGCGTTATCATTACATGGAAAGGCCTTTGTTTTGCATTTTCCCTTTTTTTTTTTTTAAACAGTAATACTAATTTTATTCATAACGTCTTTAAATAATATGAACACTTAATAAAATATCTGAACAAAAAATTATGTCCTTACACCATCTTCCAACAAAGAGTAGAACTCAAATACTACTGCTCTTAGCTAAACACCTTTTCCTTTGGCATGTGGGAATGAAATGGAGAGTACCTTTGGGTGTAACAATAATGATTTTCCTCTGAATTTCAAAGTGCAGTGCTTTAATTAGCTGGACTCTTCTCCATGTCCTTCACATGTGCCCTAAAGGGTTTCGTTATTTGACTTTAGGTGAGGACATACCTAGTGGTTATGTTTAAAGAATCTTTATTCAAGCCTTTTTGACAAAAGGAGGGAAGTTCTGAGGTTTTTATCATCATCAAGATCAAATTTTGTTGGTTGCTTTTGATTTTTCTTCCACTTTCTAATGTGTGGTTTTATGTGTCAATATCATGCTAGGGCAGATGAATCATATTCAGATAGGGTACTGGATGATGAAGTTGTTGCAAAGAAGAAGATTGAGAATGGGGGTGCGACCCCTTAAAATCTGCAAGTATGTATATTTTATTTTGCGGGGCATCACGGAGTTTTCAAGTTTTATTGCATTATGGAACATGGATATATGAGAGTAGGTATAATTACATTTTTAGTGTGAAGTTTTCAGAAATTATAAAAAAAAAAAAAAGACTATTAGCGGTTTGTTAGCGGAAGGTTTTTTTTTTTTTTTTTTTTACCTTTCATAAAAGTTATTACGTTGTTTTTGTCATTTCAAAAAAAAAAAACACGATAAAAAATGTAATTATTTTTATCATAAATTTAAAATGCAAAATTTAATTTCCCGGTTGAGAATTCTGTGAACATAAATGGAGTGGAAGAATATATAAATTTTGGTGTTTTTTTTCTTTTCTTTCCTTTGTATTTATTTGACCACAATCTGTAACTGATAAGATGTTTAGTTTTGCCTTTTGAACTGCTGCTGTTATTGCTATTCTAGAAGGTATAAAATTAGAGTATTTGATTAAGTCTAAAATCAACAATTGATTGTTAACAGAGTCCTCCAACAATAATTGATACAAAAAGTAAAATCAAATTTACTTTATTTTTTTTATCAGCAGTAAATGATAAATAACATAATTATCAAATTGAACTTCGCTGCAACAGCACGTTACGTTTTGGGTGCTGATACCGTATGGTGCTTGTACAACGCTAACACTGTGGCATATATTAAAATATTATTTTATTTATAAATAGCAACATATGTTTTTTCTTTCTGTTTTTTAGTGTGTAAACCATAATCTACATAGTAAAAATAATAATTATTTTTCGAACACATTAATTTGTATGGTAAAAATAATAATATTTATTATAAAATGTACTTGATATTCTAGTCACATATTTAATTAATTTTTATATATAAATACACAAGATATATTTTTATAAGACTAGTTTAGATTAGTTAGAGATAAGAAAATTTTTTATTAGAATAAAATAGAAATAAAATATTTAAAGTTATTATTTTATTATTTAATTAACAACAATTAGTGTTAATTTAACTACATAATATAATTTTATTCATTTAACCAAATAATATCATTTTATTTTATTTATTAGAGACCACAATCAACAATCAGTAACAAAAAAATTAAACACCACTTAAGCGTACTTAAGAACAATACCAACATACAATGGCCCCTACAAAAGCTTAAACAACATGATTAAAAATCAAATTTTGGCAAATATTGTCTGGCTAAGACTAGATTCAATAATTATTCAAAGGATGATTCCAAGGATTTGCTTAGATCATAAACTAAAATGCCAATAAGCTAGAGTTAATTTTCAATACTATTGAAGTTTGCATTCCAGTTTCCTTTATTCACCATGAACATAAACATGGACAATTGTCTCCTAGTACCTAGGAAGCATGAACATGACAATTTTGCTGCAGAGATGGACACACGTCAGATATAATACAAATAAACGTTTAACATGCTAAGAGTAGAAGTGTTAAATTACAATCTGACTTAATAGGTCGATTTTAAACCATTCTAAAAAATACAATTCAAACTTGAATTGTAGTATATTAATTTAAAAATATTTAAATTTAAATCAATTCGAAAATTTTAAGATATTTTGGATTGAGTCACGGATGACCCGTTAGGTTACTTATTTTTTAATAAAAAAAATTGAGCCTGAAACGATGACCCTCTGCCAACATAATCGGTTTTCTCCAACTTCTTTCCTTTAATCGGTTTCGGCAGCGCCACATGTCCTCTGCGTCTCCTCACTAGCGACACCTCCTCCCGTTCTTTGTCCACCACCAGCCACTCCTACTCCGACCATTCTCTCTCGCTAGCTAGTCCTCCTATTTCTTCCTCCTCTTCTTCTTGAGGCAAGAATAATTGCATTTTATTTTTTGATCCTCTTCTTTTGTCTTCTTGTTTTGTTGGTTTTGGAGGGTCTTCAAAAACTTGGAGTGTTTAATTTTGGACTTCCACTATTGGCAAAGATTTAGTTGTGGAACCACCACTTGTTAGTTGAAATGCCATCACTCGTTCGATGAAATGCCACAGTGAATGGTCTTCTTGAAGAACCATCGTTGGTTTTTAAGACTTGATGTCTGTTTGAAATTTGAAATTGTGGCTAAGCCTACAGTTATCGTGTTGTGATGACTGGCTAGACAGATGGGAGAAGGTGAAAGCGATTATTGTGTGATGGACCTGTTGTTCTACAAATTTTTTTTTTCTTAAAAATAATAATGCCTTGACCTGTGAGTTAACTCAAATTTGATCTGATTTAAAATGACCGTACTAAAAGAATAATTCAAAATGATTCAACTCAAAATGATTTAAATTCAAAACAACCTAATCAAAATCTAACCTAACAACTTATCTTGACACCTCTAGCTAAAAGTATGTCCGCTAAAAATTTATGTTTTATGTTTTCTCAAGTTGTTTATGCTTTACGTCAATCCCACTTTCATCCAACCTTTTTACAGTCCAGCATGGGCAACCCCTCGTGCAAGGAACAATCTACTCAGGATGCGTCTTATCTGACAGTGGGGATGTGCCCCAACCTTACAACACTGTTTGGTGGTGCGCACGATTTTAGGAAGAAAAAAAAATAGGTAATAATATTTAAATAGTAATAAAAATAAATTAATAATAAAAATTAAAAACTGTTGTGTGGAGAATAAAGAAAAAAGACCTTCTGCAAATGATGTTACATGAAAATTGAAAACTCCAAAATTTCAAGAAAGATATCTCATTTCAGAAAGGGTATTAAAAAAAAAAAAAGGTTCAACTGTTGTGTGGAGAATAAAGAAAAAAGACCTTCTGCAAATGATGTTACATGAAAATTGAAAACTCCAAAATTTCAAGAAAGATATCTCATTTCAGTATTATATTGCAAAAATAACTCACTCATTCGAGAGGAAAAATGTGAAAAAAAAAAACAGAGAGAGAAGAAAAGTACAATATCTAGTTATAAATGCTAGAGAATAATTACTAATTAATTATTGAATATTGATATGTATTACAAAAATTGTATTATAAAATATCACGGTTTTCATTATTATGGAAAAAGTTAACCAATGTTTTTAATACTGTTAAACTAAAAAAAAAACAAAGATAAGTGATATATTTAATAATTGAGATATTTTATAATACAGTTTATGTGATATATATAATTACTCTTAATTATTAGCTACATTGTAAGCATAAGAATTGATAACCATCGAAAATCAAGCTCAGAACATAGTATAGGAGTCGGAGAGATTAGTACCAATTTATTGACAAGTGAAAACTGATAATCAAAAATAATAAAACTGATAATCAAAAATAATAAATTACAAGTTTATGAATATAACTAATAACTAAAAATTAAATTTAGCCGTTGATAAAATCAACGATCTTTTATACAGATAGTTTGTGACTACTGTTGAACAATTTTTCACGCTTCAATAACTAAATTAAATCTACACTCTTAAGCTCAAGAGCTAAACCGAAAAAACTAGAAAGAGTACATACAGTTGTATAATCCGCAACTTCTATATTAGTAGAACTTTGCATGTTTTGGAAGAGTAAAAGCATATCGTTAAATTGGTTGGCATCCATATATAAAACAAAACTTAAATCAACTAGTGTAGAAAATAAACACTTTGTTTGGACCTGAAGAAAAGGAACAGAAGAAAATGAGAAATAAATGTAAAAAGAATGAATATTAGAAGAGAAAAAATTTTTCTATCTTTTTTGTATTTGAGAGAATAATATGAGAGAAGAAAAATTAAAAATATTTTATTTAGAAATAACTGAAAAGTAAAGATAAAAAAATAATATATGTTATAATATTAATTTTACCTCTAAAAGTAAAAATAAAAAAATTAAAGATAAGGACATAAGAAGTTTAATTAATGGATAATTTCAAAGCTGAAAACCTCAAAAAAAGAAAAAAAACAAAAACAAAAACAAAAAGGAGGCTTTCACTCGGACAGCACTATAAAAGAGTAACTTTTTGGTGGGGCTCAAGGAATTTTCCTCGAGGCCCACTTTTTTTTTTTTTTCTTTTTCTCCCTCCATTCCAAACACCAATCACGTCTCCTGTTCTACTCAAATTCTTTCCTCTCTCCTTTTTCACCATCTCAGATACGATTGTAAATAAGTCAAGTTGTGTTAAATTTTGGTCTGTTTAACCTTAATTTATTTAATAACGAGTCCAATCAAATCGAACCTATCTTTTATCGAGCCGAATTTTAATTTTTTTCATAAATGTATTGTTTAGTATTATACTATTAATAAAAATAATTAAAATTGTACAATTTATATTTATAAATAGAATTGACGTATAAAAATGTTTACTTTAATCAGATTAACTAATTAAAAAATAAAAATATATTTTAAAAAAAAGCATAATTGAGTATTTCAACACACAATGTGTCAGGATTTATAAAGAGTTAAATGTGCAAAATCTTATCATTATTCTCACAACAAAGATTTAAATGAACTTATCAAATATATTTTAATGATATACTAAATAAATTTGTTAACAAATTTATTTAGTATATTAACAAATTTTAGATGAGCCCTAATAATGTGTTTGGATTAATAGAAAGTTGTGAGAAAATATAATTATTTAGATTGATCGAAAATTGTGAGAAAACAATGATTAGAAAATTGTGAGAAAGAAAATGAATAGTAATTTTTGAGAAAGAAAGTAAAAATTAGTTATTTGAATTGACAGAAAGTTGTGAGAAAAAAAGTTGTAAGAAAATAGTAAAATAATGATGATATTTTTTAACTTTTAATTTTCCATTCATTTTCCTTTCCATTCATTTTTCCATCAAACTAAGCACACTATAAATAATTTTAAACGAACTATTTACCAGTTTTATCGAGTCGAGTCGAGTCTATCTTTACTAAAACTTGGTTTGTCTATTAAATGAGCTTTGAAATCAGGTCTCGAATGAGTTTTTATCTAGTCGAGTTACTGAAATTTTAATGAATGTATTAGTTCATTTATAACTCTACTTCTAAATAAGGCTAAGGGAAACTGCTACATTATCTCTTATCGAAAATTTAAATTTCTCTTGAAGAACTTTTAAAATTAAATGTTTCAATCAAACATTCTTGATTGAAAGTTTAAACTTTTATTTTAAAACTTTTGGATTCTAATTCTAAACAAGACATGAATTTAATGAAAACAAAAAAAAGATACAATTATGTAGTTGAGAGTTTTACGTGCTTTTTTTTTTTTTTTTTGGTCATTTGGCCTAGTGGCCAAGGAACTCAACTGTAAGAATTGGGGAAGGGGGAATGTAGTTGGATGAGGAAATGGTTTGCCCGCGGGCCTACTGACATCATCTTACAAGGTTATACTTTGTGTATGGTCAGGTGTCAAATGTATCGCTGCCATAAAATGGACACTGTGCTGGGTAAATATAGATCTTTTTTTTTTTTTTTTTTTTAAGAAGTTGGTCAATATGGAACTCGAAAGCCCAAACATGTATATCCAAGCCCATCATTCTTCGAAGCTTCGATTGTTCAAGGGCCTGTAGGCCCTCTCCCGAGTTTTGCAAGGTTTTGCTGCTAGTATGTGAATTTGCAGAGGACAAACCTACTGGGTGAGTTAATCTGTGCTTATGTTCCTCGGGCTTTTTTCAAGAAGGCCCTGTCACTGGTTGAGCCCACCTATATTTAAACGTGGCCAGTGAACTTGCATCGGTGAGGGCTCAATTTTGTTCCTTTCATTCATGAACGAACTCCACTGGCTCATAGCAACCAGAAAAGTGTTCCTTTCATTCATGAAAGAACTCCACTGGCTATGACCAAACAAAAAAGAACTCCACTGGCTTTTTTTTTTTTTTTGGGTAAACAAAAAGTTAGAATTTGAACTGTTATTCCAAAAGTTTGAGGTTTTAATTCTCAAAAGAGAGTGTGAAATTTAAAAAAATAAAAAAAAGTTATCCTCAACCAACATGAGTTGGCTAGTTGGTAATTGGACTGGTTCTAAGCAAACTACACTTACAATATCAAAAGTTCGAAATCTAAAGAAGATACATGTTGGGAAGGATTTTAACCTTTTGGCATGGTTATACACATCATTGCTCCTTATATTATGTATTTGTATATTGTCCAAGTAGAGAGAAAACTCAGTTGTTTTTCTTTGTTAGCAATTATCTATAGTAATAATTGTAATTAAAAACTTAATTTACTCAATTATTCTAACATGTATTGTAATTTACTTAATTCATTTTAACAATTATTTACATACATTTAATATTCATATAACATAAATACGCATAATTAAGGAGAAAAAAGAAAATAATTTCTAAAGGAAAGCATAAAAAAACTACTCTTAAAAATTTCTTTAAATTCATAAATTAAGGATATTAAAATATCAATATAAATTTAATTGTAATCAAATATTAATTCTACTAATTCATAAAATCCTACTTTTATTTTAATTAAATCTCTATAATTGTAAAATTTTTTGACAGAGGAAAATAAAAGAAAATAGAACAAAAAATAACTTTCAAATCCTCCTTTATAAGAGAAAAAAAAATCACTTTAATTCACCTATTTTTGGAAAAAGAAAAATAAATACTCTCCAATCCTATTTTTTATTTGTTTTCTTAAAAAAAAAAGCGAAAGTTTTATGTTAAAGTCACTTTCATTATCTAACTGTTTTTCCAATATATATATATATAATTACGTAAGTATAAATAATATTCAAGTGCTTACGTGACAGTTTTTGAAACTTAGATTTTCAAAAGTTTAATTTATGGATTTTTAAATTTTTAATTCAATAATTTTTTAACATTTAATAAATTCTCAATGATTGCAGTATTACAATAGAATTAGAATTTTAATAATTGTAATCTTTCTTAATATTTTTTAATATTAAAATTTTAACTTCAATAGAATTTAGATTTCTGATATTCATGGAGTCTTCTTTTTTATATTGTAAAACCACAAGCATCATTTGCTTGCATTATTATTCTTTTGTTTTCTTAATATTTTCAAAATAAATAATTTATGAAAAAAGAAAAAAAATAATCTTAAATTCCTTTTTTGTTAAAATAGGAAATGAACACTTTTTTTTTTCAAATTTATATATTTTTCTTAAAAGGTCCTTTTTGTTTTTAAAAAAGAAAAAATATTCTCAAATTCATTTTTTAAAAAAATAAAAACTCATAGTTAAATTATATGTTTATTTTCTTCAGTTAAATAAAACATAAGAAAAATGCACATGTGCAGTTCAAATACTAATTCTATTTAACTATAAAATCTAATTTAGCTTGAACCAGATTTAGAGATGGCAAAAATATATATTTCTATATTTTTTTAAGGAAATATTTGACAATTAAGTGTCTTTTTATTTTATTTTTTTTTATATAAAGCAAAAGTAAAATTGAATTTATTTATCAATAAATATGAATAACTTTCACATCTACCAGGTTTAATACCATAATCAGACTGACATACTTACTCTTAATATCTTAAAATTTTGACGCTCAAGTTTAAGGATGGGTTTATGATGATACCGGCTCGATATGCAACCCAATGTGATCATTATAGTTGTCAACGTATCCATAGAAACCGACGATTTTAGCACTCTCTAGTGGTCTCATAACCACTCTGGAAAAAGCCACGCTGGGATAGCCGCCCTCTTAATTGGACCTACAGTAGCTCGTACTAGATTAATCAGGGTCCATTGGACTTTTGGATACTGGGGGATTAAGGACCCAAAAAAAATCATAGCCAGAGGCTCCATATATATTTTCTCCAAGAGAACGATCATATGGATATAAATTGAGAAGATAAAAATAGATATATAATTCATTCAAAAATATTTAATATTTTTTTGTTTTAATTTTTTAATTTAATTATTTAACGATTTATATTATTTTAATATCACGTTGATCTTATCTAACTTAAGCCGATCAAGTATTTTCCTTTCTCAAATTCGTGAAAATTTGATAGAGATGTGACAAAAGCGGCACCAATCCACGTCCAATACGCTTCGGCAAAGGATGTTAAATTTTCGTTGAAAGCATTCTCTAGTGGAACAGAGACATGACAATGTTAGAAATGTGAAAAAATTAATGTTAGAGCTATATGTGACGATGACATAAACGGCATTTTTCCATACCCCTTGGCGACCCGAACAGTAACTGGACCGCCGGGACCCTCGGGACCGCCATATTTTAGCGTCTCGTATGCTGCCACTTGCAGCTTGGATGGTGAGCTGAAGACAAGAGAATCAACAACAGCCCCCGTAGTAATTGCTATTATTGTCCTAATATGCCAGCCCGTTGGAATATGGAAAAGGTTGATGGCAGCTTCCACATTGGCCCTGCACCTGCAGTATCATCACATCATCACCTCATCAGCAATATTTTTGTAATAAAGATCTCTCTTTCGAAAGAGGGACAAAAAAAAAAAAAAAGCTTACTAGCACATAAGGCTCGTTTGTTTTGCGTAAAATTTGTTATAGAAAAATAGTTTTTTTTTTTTTTTTTCATTTTTCACTATTTGGCAAAGCAGAAAATGAAGGTCAACGGAAAATTTCTAGTTCAATCAACAAAAAATAAGGCTATTTTCAAAAAAAAAAAATTTACAATTTAAATAACTTACCCTCTTGAAATGCGTAAGTTATTTTCTAGATAAAACTCAATCAACAGAGAGCATGAGAGCGAGATAATAATTCCAACCAACCACTCCACCACCGTCACGACTCTCCATCAGCGTCTTGCACTTTGCCGGATCCTTTACCTCATTCGCAACTAATGATATTGGGTAATTTTTTTTTTAATTTCTCAAAATTTTAACGTTTTTTTCTATTTACTTTTTTAACAAAAATGATGGAATTTCTGATCCCCGCTCCATTTTTTTGTTTGACTCTTTCACATTTTCTCAGTTTTATCCAAATGTGCATCAAACATAGAAAATATTTTTCAATAAATTTCAACATCACAGCCAAATATTAGAAAATAATTTATTTTCTCTAATTTTTTTTCAACAAATATTTTATACAGAAAAATTATTTTCCAACAAATAAACGTGCCTTAGAGTTAAAGACAAGATCGCACCTTAATTCCCATATGAAATGCGTCTGCCTCTCTTGTGTGAGTGCATGAGATGCTAAGGTATATGCTAATGAAGATAAAGATCCCTGACCCAAGGAACAGAATTTATAGATGAAAGAATTTAAACTAAACTGGACCACCAATAAATTATTAAACTGAGCTGAAGACTTAATTACATCTAGCTATATTGATATCTTGACTGCAATCTCACAATGAACAAAAAAACAAATAGGAAAACAAAGAATTTTAGGTAGTAGTAACTAAGCCTTCTAGTCTATAACCGAAAACTTTCAGAAGTGTACACTGATAGTTTCAGGCTTCTCTTTATATAAGCTAGGTTAAGGACTTTGTCAATTATTGATCCTCATCCAACTTTATGTAGGTTAGGCTAAGGACCTCGTCAGCTATTAATCCTTATCCAACTTCCTTCCATGAAGGATAGTGGCTGTAATCGGTTTAAACTCAAATTACTTTTAAGATAAGTGAATAGTTATTCCCTTTATTTATTATTAATTATCACCTTAAAAAATAAATAATTTGTATTTATCTCTTACTTTATTTTTTATCATGTGGGTTACCTTAAAGATAATTCAACAATTTCCCACTTGGTCCACGAAATTCCGAATAGGTGATACCTATATCTATGGTCATGAGTTGAACTACCCATACAAGCTAGTTTTGTAACTATAATTTGTTTAACTATAAATCTCTATTCATGGATCATAATAGTTATGTAACACTTTTGGAAACATTTCATTCCATGCATCACTATACTAGTAAATTCATAATCAAACACTTTAGGGTTTGTTTGGAGACGCTGTCAGTTTTTTGTTTCTGTTTTTCATTTTCTATTTTTTTTGTTTTTGCTGTTTGCTAAATTTTTGTGTTTATTGCTGTCAATTTTTATTTTTTTATAAGAAAAAAAAATTGATAGAAAAAGGATAGTGAGAGAAATGGTAAAAAGAGTATAAATATAGAGAGAAAAATGGGAGAGAGATAGAGAGAGAGGGTAGAAAGAGAATGAGCAAAGAGAATGGTAGAGAGAGAGAAAGGAGACAGAAAGAGAGAAGAAAGAGAATGAGTAGAGAGAATGACAGAAAGAGAAAGGGTAGAGAAAGAATGAGTAAACAGAATAGTAGATAGAGAAAAATGAGAGAGAGAGGGTAGAGAGAGAATGAGTAGAGAAAATAAAAAAGAGAGCAAAGAGAGAGAGGGTAGAGAAAGAACGAGTAAAGAGAATGATAGAGAGAGAAAAATGAGAGAGAGGGTAGAGAGAGAATGAGTAGAGAGACAAGTAAAACAAGAAAAAAAAGAGAGAGTCTTGGTAGAGAGAGAATGAGTAGAGAGAAAAAAGAAAAAGAGAGGGTAGAGAGAAAATAGTAGAGCGAAAAAAAGGAGAGAGAATGTGGGTAGACAGCAAGGAGAGAGAATCTGGATAGACAGAGAATGGTAGAGAGAAAAAGAGAGAGAGAGAGAGAGGGTAGAGAGAAAACGAGTAGAGAGAATAATAAACCAGGAAAAAGAAGAGAAAATGGTAGAGAGAGAAAAATGAGAGACAGAGAGAGAGCAGGTATAGAGAGAATTAGTAGAGAGAATGGTTGAGGGAGAAAAAGGAGAGAGAGAGAGTGGGTAGAAGGAGAATTAGTAGTGAGAATGGTAGAAAGAGAAAAAGGAGAAAGATGGTAGAGAAAGAATGAGTAGAGAGAAAAAAAAAAGAGAATGGTAGAGATAGAAAAAGGAGAGAGAGGGTAGAGAGAGAATGGTGGAGATAGAAAAATGAGAGAGAGGGTGTAGAGAGAATGAGTAGAGAGAGAACATAGAGAGAGAGGGTAGAGAGAGAATGCTGGAGATAGAAAAAGGGGAGAGAGGGTAGAGAGAGAATGAGTAGTGAGAGAAAAAAATATAGAGGGATAGAGAGAGGATGAGTAAAGAGAGATATGGTAAAGATAGTAGATAGAGAGAGAACAGGTTGTGAGAGAAAGTATAGAAAAAAAAACCTAAAAATAAAACTCGGAAAACTAGTTTTTATTATTTTCCCAATTTGTTATTTTTCTTTGAAAAACACTTTTAACTTTTCAACAAAAAACAGAAAACAAAATCAATACCAAACATGCTTTCTGTTTTTTTGTGAAAAATAAACAGAAAACAGAAAACAAAATCCGTTCTAAATGGGGCCTTAATAAGGCAAAATTTTATTAAATAAAAACACTTTAGGCCTCAATGCAAAAAAATAATTGTTTATTTTGAAAATAACCAAAAGGTCTCCAAAATACTGAAACATTAGAGAGCATAGTTTGAAGTAAAATTAAGTAGAGCTAACAAGACCTATATACTCAACATAATCCTTGTATGATTTAGCCAATAATCTTTTAGCCATAGGATCAACAATCGTAAGTTGAGTACTGATATACTCTATTAAAATCGCTTGCTTTTTAATATTATCTGTGACAACCAAAAACTTTATATCGATATGCTTGTTTTGTCTTCTGCTTTTATTATTCTTTGAAAAGAACACCACAGCTGAATTATCGTAGTATACTTTTAATGTCTAGAAATATAATCTGCAATTTGTAGTCCTGTGACAAATTCTTTAACCATAGAGCCTGTGCTATAAGTCTTTTGATATGCTATGAATTCAGCTTCCATGGTAGAATAAGCATTAATAGTTTACTTAATGCTTCTTCAGGATACAGCACCTTCAGCAAGCATGAAAATATATTTAGTAGTAGACTTTCTGCTGTCTACACGAAATCAACATCTGCATACCCAACCACCTCCAAACAGTCAGTATGTTTGCATGTAAGCCTGTAGTCCTTGGTTACTTATAGATACCTCATAACCTTTTTGACAGATTTCCAATGCTCTTGCCAAAAATTACTTTGGTAACTATGCAACATTTTTATTTCAAATACAATGTCAAGTCCAATGAAGACCTGTGCATACATAAGTCTACCAACCGTTGATGTACATGGTATCTTTTGGAGTTTGATGACCCAAATTCTTTTCAACCTAGCCAGAAGTGCTTGCGGTGTGACATAATATGAATTTTCGATATGGACTTGTTATGTTTTGGGCTTTCGGGTTTACTGTACGCACATATATGTTGTTCTTTTTAGTTGGGGCTTGTAAACTTTTTTCATATTGCTACTTCCCTAAGCTCTCCATTGTACTCTTCTTTGATTTAGTGGGTTTTCTTTTCTCTGTTCGTGATTTTTCTTCAGGGTTTTCTATGTGAAATCTTTGTGTTCTTATTTTTCATTTCTTTATCTATCATGTTATTTTTTGCAACAGTATTTGGTTAATCTCTGCTCGTTCCAAATCATTTTGAGGACATTGTGCAAGACTAAAATTATCCTCTTTGACTATAAGTGCTACAGTAGAAGCACAACCTTTCATCTTGAATCTCTCTAAAATCTTTTCAATATAGACCTTCTGAGATAATCCTAATATTCATTAGTGTTAGAATTTGTTGAGTATTGGTTTTGATATTTGACCTCCATTATTGATTAATGATCATTTATGATGATTATATATTCTTGTATAATAATTGATTGATGACCGTTGGTACTTATTATATTACCTTATTTGTGTCAATTGATTAGTTGGAAGATCGAAGACCTTATATGGTATATATCTTTGTTTATAGTGATTGATTGAGCTTATATCATATATATCTTTGTGTATATGGCAAGATCTTTATATTTAAATTTAAATGAGTTGACCTTGAATGCAAGATCTTGTAGTTGTCTACCATATCTTCATATTATAAAAAGTGTTTAATGTGATTTGGTGAGATCACGGCCAAAAAAGGAAGTTTCCGTGTGTTGAAAGATATTGTAAGGCAAGACCGGTCGACCAGACGAGGTCTAGGGTCGAATGGGTGATCAAAAAGACAAATGTGAAAAGTTACAGAAAGTCCAGATTGGTCGACTTATGAGTCGCTTTGGTCGATCGCATTTGAAGGAAGCAAAAAGTGAGAAGTTATAGAAAGTTCAGGTCAGTCGACCTAAGGGTGGTCCTAGTCGATTGATATAGCTGATAGTTAAAGTGGACATATTCTAGAAAGTTTTGGTCAATCGACTAGACGAGGTCTGCGGTCGATGATGCAACCAGAAGGCTGAAGTCTAGAGTTACAAAAAATTCGAGTCAGTTGACTAAATGAAGTCTGCGGTCAATTGATGCCTCATCGGACAGAGAGTTGACTTTTTTTTTTTTTAAAAAAGGATCTACTTGTTTTATGAAAGAATCAAGGTCCAATAATTAATTGTAACACAGCCGCCTATAAAGAGGCAGAAAGCCTCCTTGCTTGGGAATTCTTTCACGCCCGCCTGATATCAACCTCCCACTGTCATCCGAACGAAGCCCGCCTCCCTTGGCTTGGAATGATCCTTGTGACATCTTTGATGTAGGCCTTGGACCTCAAAATTATGAGGCTGAAACAGTGATCAATATTCCGAAAGCTGGAAAGAAATGCATAAAGCGGCTCGATAGTGTTTGGGGTGCCTGGTTCTTCTTTACCTTCTATTTCAAGCCTGTGTTAAATGGCAAATCAAAATCCAAGATAATAAGAGACAGCAACGGTGTTTCTGGTTATGACAAAACAGATTTGCAGCTTGATTCTTTCACGGTTTAGCATAACATGGAGAACATGTACATGTGGGCTTTTAAAGAAAGGCCTGAAAACGCTTTGGGGAAGATGCAGCTGCGGAGTTACATGAATGGGCACTCCCGACAAGGGGAGCACCCGTTCCCATTCAGCTCTGAAAAGGGCTTTGTTCGATCTCATAGGATGCAGAGGAAGCATTACCGGGGTCTCTCCAATCCTCAGTGTGTTCATGGTATTGATGTTGTTCGATCCCCCAATCTCATGAATCTTGATGAGGAAGAGAAGACGAGGTGGATGGAACTTACGGGCCGAGACATAAATTTCACAATTCCTCTTGAAGCTAGTGATTTTAGTTCGTGGAGGAATCTTCCAAAAAGTTTCTTCAGGATCTTGAGTTTAGTGGGAGCAGGTTTCCTCAAAATGTGTAATTTGAAGAAAGTAAGGACTCCACTAAAAGTCTCATAATTTCTAAAGGCTCGTTTGTTGTTTAAGAAAATTCACATAGTAATATAAACGAATGACAAATTCAAGATCAAGTGTCCAATAAAGTATAAACGGATGGAGAACCAATGGCACATGAACCATATACAAAAGTTTTCAAAATGAAGGGTAAGGAGATCGTCAAGAGCAAGGAAATTCGAAATTCTTGATGACTATCTTGTATACCTCCATGAGACTAATGTCAGTTATAAGGATGATTCGTACATATTTTCACAAGCCATATAAAGTGAAAAGTCATAGTTATGGTACAATTCCATAAAGGAAGAGATTGAATCTCTAGCTAACAATTAAGTTTGAGATCTTGTTGAATTACTAGAAGGAGTCATAACCATTAGCTGCAAATACAAGGTTAGATTTATAGGCAAAGGTTTCACTTAAAAAAAGTGCACTGACTATTATGAAACCTTCTCTTCACTTATAAAAAAGATTCGTTTAGGATTATCGTAACTTTAGTAGCTCATTTTGATGTAGAGCTGCATTAAATAGATGTGAATATTGCTTTTTTAAATGGGAATCTTGAGGAAGAGGTATACAAGAATCAACATGAAGGTTTTATTGCTGATAAAGAAAGTCACCTGATATACAAGTTCAAGAAATGCATGTATAGACTCAAGTAAGTTGGCATATAAAATTTCATAATATCGTTGTCTTATATGGCTTTACAAAAAATATTGTGGATTAATGTATATGCGTTAAGGTCAGTAGAGGCTAGTACATTATTTTAGTCATATATGTAGATATTATTCTACTTACTTGCAATAATTTGGGGGTTGCTACATGAGACTAAAAAATATCTCTTAACTTTGAAATGAATGATATGGGTGAAGTTTTTTATGTCGTTGGCATAAAAATTCATTAAGATAGATCCTAATTGTTGGTCTTGATATAGTCCAAGAGGAGGTGAATTGCGTGTTTTTCGAATTCATTTACTTATAGTTCACTCAGCTCAACTCCAAACGGTTAGTCGTAATAACAATCGATAATCAAAAATAAATAAATAATGCAAATGCAACTAAAGTAAAAAGGAGATAGGGAGAGAAGAGATGACACCACGATTTATAATGATTCAGCTTTAATTAGGAACTTATGTCCACTCTTCAAAGACTTTTCCTTGAGAGTTCAATCTACTAACTTTTTTTTCTTTTTATAGGTGAAGAACAACCCCTTACAATCACTTGAACACATAATTTACAAGCTTCCGCGAAACTTTTGATCTCAAGAACACTCTTTTTTTTTTTTTCGCTTTCACTTGAGCTCATGCTCCCACTATTTTCTCTTTCTTTTTCACACACCTTTTGAACTTTTTTAATTTTATATTAATTTTTAAAAATATTTAAAATTTATTTTAATTAAAATAATATTTTAATAAATATATAATTTATCAATATTAATTCATGATATATAAAATAAACTAGTTCATATAAATAAGAGATAGTACTACTTTATATTTATAAAATAATATGCTCATAATAACTTATCTTATATCTATTCTATTGAACAATTAAATATAAACTAAAATGAAATAATTAATTTCTATTCTATAATATCTTATTTTAACCCACGAAACGAACGTATCCTAAATGATTATTACACCATATCTTTTCAATTTACACAGATTACCTGTACGAACTGGCATTTTTTTCGTTGGTCAGTTTACTGTGAAATACAGAAAAAAAACTATAGAATAGAGAGAATCCACACCGAAATATGAAAAAGACACATCAAAATTAATTCATTATTTAGTTTAGATAGATCAAAGAGTAACGTCTTCATATTTTTGAAGGCTCTAAAGTTATCGTTAATAGATAATTGGGCATCTTCTCCCCAAAAAAGATTCGAAAAAACCAGAGAACGTCCAAAATATTAGATATGACCTAAAATAAACAACAAACGTTAGTATTTTCAGAGAATTTTTTAAGTTGTTCTATAACTTTTTGACGTTCTCCCTCTTTCCACTGATGTTTCACTTTACATCTTTCGGAACACAATGAATTGTACCATTCATGTTCTCTGATGACCACCTGGCAAAGGACAGGCGCATGTTTCAGCAAGAAAATGACAAATTCGATCTGACTGGAGGTGCAAAACCCACAAAATTCAACTTCTTCCAAATGTTCAAGGACAAATCCACTGCGGTCGAGCTGTCCTTGTTCACCGTCTTCTTGACAACACATCTGCAATTACAACGTCAAGTACCAAGTAACATAATTCAAGTAGAACTTGAAGTAGCTAGGTTAGAAATACATCGATCCAAAATACTTGTACCGCTCACCAATAAATGAAGTTGACGAAGGAGAGGAAATGCTTTGAGAATTGAAACCATCTTCAGCAAGTCAAATTTCGTTTGCTGAAAAAAAGTCAACCTCAATCTTGTAACTGTCGTGAATGTTACAATGCTTTGCGGAATTTTATTAACCTGCACGCACAGAGAGAGGCGAATATAGTTAACGTATCTGCCAAGAGAGAAAATATGAATGAAAAAGCTTCAATGGAAATGTTTGTTCGCAGACCCAATCTTCCTCAGTCTTAATATATAACTCCCTCAACTTGGGAAGCTGTTGTGGAAGAAGAGTGAATACGCAGCGGAATTGATCATCATCCTTTAGAAAGTAAGTGAATTTCCACAAGTTAGGGACTCCCTTAAAAATTAGTGTGACCCCCTCAGGACCAAGATATTTAAACTCGGAAAGATTCTCATTGGATAGCTCAAGTCTAGCTAACCCATGACAGACTTTAAGCTTGAAGCTTTCTAGATAGAGTAGCGGCCCAAGGCATAATCTCATAGGAAGGCTACAGCAGAAGAATGTTAAAGCCTTAAGCTTCACCAAAGAACAAAACAAGCTCTGCAGGTCGTATTTTGATAGAGCTGCATACTTCAAGTAGAGGGATTCCAAGGAGCTGAATTGGCTGGTGAAATTTGGCCCCAAGTTGCAAGCATACAAGCGCAGATGCCTTACATTGGCTTGTGTGCCTTCCAAAAGCTTGCGGCGAAAGTAGTACCTACCCCGATGGGGTTCGAGAAAGAAGCCAGACCGGGTGACCTTGGAAAGAGTATGTCGACAGTAAACTGCAAGCGACAAAGTTTGAGCACCCATTTTAATGGCAGAACGGACCCATCCATCAACGTCACCCGCAAAACTTTTCACACAGAAAGAAAGGGAAAAGGATTGTATGGCTTGTTTTCCCTCCTCATAAGACTCTAGGGTCTCACTAACTCCTTTCACAAACTTCTCTTTGTATTCTGCACAAGTACAAGGTTGCTGGGAACTGTCAGAGAACGGGAGGTTTTCTCCGGTCAGGAACATGTTAGGCCAATCGAAGTTGAGGTTAGAATGGAATGGCCGAAGATGACTCCATCTATGTGATAACACCTGTGTTCTGGCAGCATCCCCCAATTTCAAGCGGGAGATAATCAAACAAAGAATTTCGTCTGGCAAACTACTAAGGCGGTCATCCTTGCTAGTCATTTTGTCACTTGATCGTATCCTCCTACACGAATACAAACTGATTGTTATTTTTTATTTTCTTTGGTACAATTTTTTGTTATTACTATTAGATACTATCCAAATACTGAGAAATTGAGCTTACGTAAAATTAGAAAAACCAAAAAAAAAAAAATCTGGAAGGAATTGTAGACAAGACACATGTATTGTATACTATTGCCCATCAATTTCATCATATGAACATTCACTGAAACAAAGATCTAAGCTTTGGGCAAAAGCTTTAACGGATGGCAGAGAACCATAAAACCCCTCTTAAGAGGGTTAGCTAGAATGGTTAGGACATGCAAAAACAGACAGAGAGAGAGAGAATAAAAAAAAACTGCTATTTTGCGAGTGTTGATGCTGAATTCCAATTTAGATTCAACCTTTCAGGGAAGATTTCAGTGGCGGCGAACCATACAACCCATTAAACTCTAATCACCGAACGGAACCAAGCTAAAAAAATATTCATCAAAGAAACAAGGACGCATGAACAAATTGAAGTTCAATACCTGATCAGAAGAAGGATGCAACAATCTTGTGTCGTACCTTTTTCCTAAATATAAAAGGAAGAGAAAGACATGGATGCGGGAAGACCAGAAGCTGGAAAATAGTATATTTAAAATGAAAAAAAATGGTAAAGAAATTAAATGCTATAAAATCTTATCGCATAATTTCAATCGTATATTTGAAAAGTGAAAAGCAAAATTTGTCCCAGTTTTTCTTTATTTGTAATAAAACATTAATAAGACATAAAAAAATTATTATTGTAAATGGTAATGAATAAATGTAAATGGATATAGTTGAGAAAAATGTTATAAAATCTTGAACAATTCATTTCTTCTTTAATATTTATGATTTTAAATATTAAATTAAAAAATTGCCATCTATAACTATACATGAATCGCCACTAAAATCTTGAAAATTAAATGTTTGAAAAGCTGATAAAATTTTTTTTTCGTATTCCTTCTTATTTATAGCAAAACATAAAACAGAAATGAAAAATTATCATAAATGATAAAAAAAAATATAGATAGATATTATTGAGTTAAATGACACAAAATCTTATGCCATTTTTTGATTTTTTTTTTTCAGCTTTTTGTCATTTCTCACAAAATATTGATGAGAAATGAAAATTTTACCATAAATTATTAAGAAAAAAACAATTGGATGTAATTGAGTTAAATGCCATGAAATCTTGCACGATTGGTTTGCTCATATCCTTTCTTGCTCAATATTCATGATTTTAAAGATTACATTGAAAAATTAGTATAAATATCCATACAAAAATTTCCAGAAAAACCTTAAAAATTGAATGTTTAGAAAGATGAGAGAAAATTTTTTGTCTGCTTTCCTCATTTGTAGCAAAACATGGATGAGAAATGATAAAATAATCATAAATAATAATAAAAAATTAACGAGAGGATTAAAGCTTGGTCAATATTTGAAAAGTTTGTGAAGATGTCAGTGATCCAAGACCCATATTTAGCAAAAATAATATCTAGCAAAACAATCTAAATTAGGAGTGTGACACTATCAAAGAGAAATTTGTTCCTTCAGTTCCAAAAAGTCTAAGAAATCACATAAAATAAGGAACACTCGATTTTGGCTTGGAAATTTCCTTTCACAAGTGAACTCCATGGAAAAAATAGAATCCGGAGGCTAAGAGAAAGGAAAAAAAAACCACACCCGCCAATTTAAGAACAAAGTCCAAATCTTTTAGGATAGTGAGTAGTGAATAAGAAGACGGTTTGCAAATTCAGGGCAAGAATTATAAAAAAGACGAGGCAATTTCAATAGCTGTCACACCCCTCGAAAGAAGGAAGTTTTTGGTATAAATTCTATTTTGAATAGCTAGTCAAAAGAATAATTAAACTTCAGGAAGAGCGAATCTCAGCAAAGTGTTTAGACTAGTGGCATCAATAGGACTTAAGTCACTTATTAGGAGCTGCATTCGAAGAGATTAATAGATATATTGTTAACAGCTGCATTCAAAAAATTTGTATACCATAAGTGGCAATAAAAGAAGATTAACGGATATAATTAAGTTTACTGCCCTAAAATCTTAGGCAATCAGCATGTTCACGTCCTTTTTTGTCCTTAATATTTATGACTATGAAGATTGCATTCATAAATTACCGTAGATATCTCTACAAAATTGTCATGAAAATCGAATCTCATAAAACCCTATCCAAACTCACATAGAAGTTTATGTCCTTTATTCATCCTTGATAACTAAAATTGATAACAATATCGAATCACTCTATGCAGTTAACCTTCCATCCCTCAACCCTCCCTACTAAGAGCCATTTGTTACAGGAAACAAATGGAGCAATTGGAGTGACTGAAGTTGATTTGTACCGTGTCGAGAAGCAAACTCAGCCGGTAGTTTCCAATGACCTGGAGCGCGCTTACGTTGTTTCAAAAAGAAATTATTTCTCAAGCACTTAAACATAATTGTATTTCCATGGTAACTCATTTCTAACATTTTAAATTTGAACAAAATATTCTTCCCGATATTTACTCCAGAGTTTAAGATTTTAAATTATCTTATAAAGACAAATTGATTTTCCATTTTGTTTTTTTTTTAACTTCACTTCATATTTGTATTAATGCTTGGACTATAAATATAATATAATTTTTAATAATAAATATTTCACTAAAAAATGAGAATGCAATAATTTTGTATCATATAACTAACGACCGTTAGTCCAAATAAAAGGAGCTCGGTTCCACTTCTGTAAGATCTTCAGTTCAAGTTTTATTTATGCAAAAAATGACGTTAAAAGAGCTCTGCTCCTCAATGAGTCCAACAGAAGTTCAAACCAGATTAATCGGGATTTTATGTCATTTCTGAAGACCGGAGTTTAGCACCAATAAAAAATAATTTTGTATTTTATATATAATATTCATACATATATTTATGGTATAAAAATAAAATAAAATATTTTATTATATGTATATGCATCTGGATCCTAATTTTTATATGAAGCGTAGATTTGTTCAACATCATGTCTCCTGCCATCAAGAAACGTCATTTTGCAATTTAGATCCTAAATAGCCACAAACCAGGAAAAAAAAAATTCTTTAAAAAAGAAAAAAAGGCGGAGAATGTTTTGCAATTAACCTTGAACCCATGCAACAAGATTTTCGAGCAGAACCAATCCTGTCCTCTTTTTTGAAGTTACAAGTCAAATTGGCATGGCTATCCTAATCTTGTTTGGATATACAAGCAACAACTCTAATGTCCAAATATGTTATCACAAAAAGGACCCTTCCAATCGCATTACAAGACCACAAGAAGGTATCAAAGGTTAGTTTTTGCTCTCTAGCAAAACACGAGACAGGAAGCACATACATGCAGACACGCATCCATAAATCCATAGATAAAGCAGAATACGCATAAGATAAATAACAATTAAAAAGAAATATTGACGCAAGAAGGGCTAAAGGAATTGAAATTGCAAGAAGGATAACGGAGGAGGAGGAGAGCGAGAGACCGCCATTTAAGGAGTGAGACGGCGACGTTGCGGGTTTTGTGTTTTAGTTAACGATGAGGAGACGAGGAAATAACAAAAAAAAAAAAAAAAAATTAAAACAACTACTCGGGATGTGTCTAGATGTATGAAAATGTGTGAAAAAATATTTTAAAAATAAAAAATTATGAAAAAATAAAATTATTTCGATCGATGAAAAATTTTAAAAAAATAATGTGAAAGAAAAATAAATATTAATTTATGATATAAAAAATTGTGAGAAAAATTGTTTAAATTGTTGAGAAAATTATAAGAAAGAAAAGAAAAGAAAAGAAAAGAAAAATAAATATTAATTTATAAGAAAAATGTAAGAATAAATAATTATTTAAATTAATAAAAAAATTAAAAAAATTATTAAGAGAATAAAGTATAGTGATTAGATATTTTTTTAATTATTTTTTAACGAATAAAAAAATAAAAATAAAAAAAAAACCTTTTTTCTTTGCACTAAAAGGCCTCGTGAGGAGACTCTGGAGAGAGTGCATGTTACAATGTTGCACGTACAAAGTTGAGCGTATTTTTATCTCTGCATACCTAATCTTGTCAACAGCCCACTCTCCGCCGCTTTCTTGTGAGAAAATGTTTCATGGGCCCACGTCAAAACTGTCACTCCTTTTTCCAACATTTTTTGTCCACCAATGAATCCAAACAAGGAATGTTCTTTTCCCAACACATTTCCTTTCAAAGTAGTATTAAATGATTTTATTTATGTAATTTTAAAATCATCACATTTTTTTCAATAGTATTCGATAAGGAACCAAAATTTTTTTCTTATTTCTAGCATAATGCTTATCCAAATAGAGGATGGATATCTAAGCAACCTTACCTCTTGATTTTAGGTTATGCCCACACTGTTTGATCTTCTACTTTTTTACTAAGTTAATTACGTAAGTATGCATAAACAAGTATATAGAAAAGACACAATTATTTTAACGGTATCTAGTAGTTTATTTATTTTTTATTTTTTAAATTAACACATTTTTTATAATTTAACAATATAGATTATTAAGCGTCAATTGCACTTCTATTTATACCAGTTTAATTAAATTTTCTAATTTTTTTGCTTTGACTCATCCAATGATGACCATGCAGTTCATGGACGTGCCCTACACCGTGACGAAGTCGGGCTTTTTCCTTTTTTGGGGTGTTAAAATTTTATTTCTTTTGCATAAATCTTCTTTAACGAGAAAAATTAAAGAATTGCATTTAATTTATTCCCCGCATGATACCCAAAAAAAAAAAAGGTTCTACAAACAATAACTGAATTTTTTTTTTAGAAGTGAATTTCAAAATGAAACGGCAACTCAAATCGGTTAAAACTGACTTAAAATTTAATTAAAGTACAATATGTTATCATAATTAGGCTAAAATTCAACCTTTTATAAATTAGAGCTAGAATTATCTACATATTAAATAAATTTATTAAGCTAGCTGAACTATAAGAAATATTTTTAGATGTTTCTATGTTGGATAAGATTAGTTGTTGTACTTAAATATTCTTTTGTTTATTAATTTGCATGCATCCACTTATAGTGCAGCTATAAGTTTGAAGCTGAAATGAATATTGTCCTCACAGAATTGGCCAACGTGCTTGCCATATATAGTTCTATTTGGGATGGATTATTGCTATTCGAATGAAAGGCGTGGACGTTTTTGTGCCGTTCAATGCCTGTTTGAATTTATCATTTATTATTGCTACTCCATTTAAAAGAATTTTATGATTCAATATGCCAATACGTGATAGTGGCCTTTTTTTTTTTTTTTTCTTGAAAGCAGAATTTAATTTTCAGCACTCCAACAATTTTTGTCTCCAATAGGTAAATTTAATAGACGTTTAACAAGTGAAGGATAGAGCGATATTCGTAAAATTCTATTTTCCCTTTTGTTTGAATCTTCTTTAATAAGAAAAATCATAAATAGAAAAGAAGACATGATTGTGGTATTCTTAGCTTTATGTTAGATATCAAAAAGGGTAAAGGCATCGCTGGTTCATTTGAATCTTCTGTAAAATTGACTTCGTTGTTCATTTTTAGTTACTTATAGGAAAAAAAGAAAAAAAAAACTAATAAGAAATGTAAATGAACTATTAAGAAGGATGAAAAAGTTATTTAAATATAATAATATACTAAATTTCATTCCATGTCATCCAATACAATCAAAACATAAGATACTAATTACGATTCAATCGTATGTACTATAGAATCCTAGACTAGACAATCATATACCGTACAAAGTTAAACTGCATGCACAATCTTCCACCATACAATTAATCTTTATATATACGTAGTGGACAATCCCACGCTGTACATAGTACCACACCACACACATGTATTATCCTATGTATAGAATACTATAGTTTCGCTTTTTTCTGACAAGATCATCAGCTTGTCTTTTCACGTTGACCTGTTTTGAATAATGAATGTGCAAAAAAACAAGAAAAAACAACAAAGAAAAAGAGAATGGTCAAAGGCTACGCAAAGCTAAAATGGTTGGAAAATATAAATAAAACAATAAGAAACTTACATGTTTGTTAATTAGAAAAAAGAAAAAGAGCAGAAAGAGCACATAGTGTAAGATGTGACCTTTTCCTTTTGAAACATTTCAGTCAGTCTTCATCGTCAGAGGAACCTTCGTCATCAGCATAGCCATGGTCCTCCTCATCGAAGTCCCTAACCTCTGGCTCCACCAGCCCACCCTGATGATTGAACAACACGAAGTAATTAGCCACCGTTAAAGAACGAAATTGAAAAATAGTGGAATTAATTGATTAAAGTAGGCTGTGTGGCACCTGATCATTATTCCAATGGCCTTCTTGTGGGGGCTCCTCCTCCTCCTCCTCCTCCTCCACTGCAGGATCTTCCACGTCACTCTGGGGAGGAGTGACATCCCAAATGGGGCCATCATCCTCCACTTCAGGATCTTCCACGTCACTCTGGGGAGGAGTAACATCCCAAATGGGGCCATCATCATCATCTGAGTCATAAGCTCCGTTACCATGAGGATCCATGATAGAAATGAGCAATGTGTGAGAGTCAAAAGAACAAAACAAAGCTAACACTTAACAAATGCTAAATCACCACCACGAGAATGCTTAATGCAAGTAAGAAGAGAATACTTGGCTTGATTATAGGGACGCCCTTATTTATATTCGTGAAAGCACCGCCTCCTCTCCCAAAATTTTCAACTTGTACCATTAAAATTACTATTACTTTTGCTTGCTCTACAATATAAGACTGCAATTACTACTATTGCTTGCTTGCGAAAGACTATAATACCCAAAGGAATATGTGAAGCTCATTTAAATAGCACACGCGCGTACGCATTTTACCTGTTTTGTGTTATTTCTTGTTTAACTTCACCGTACCTCGAACACATCCTGTTTTCATGTTTCTTTTAAGTCATTTAACAGAAAGCATTTTTATTTTTTTTGGCAATTACTTGGTGTGTGTAAGTTAACTAAAATTGAGATAAGATCACAATCATATAGATTAATTAGATGATAGCGAACTGAAAAATTAAAACAATATTAATAAATAAATTATTATATACTATTAAAAAAATTATTTACTCACTTAATATAAATGTACGTATAAGTGCTCGTTTTTTTATTTTTTTATGAGTCCTTTTTTTGTTTTGTAACGCCAAAAAAAAAAAAAAAAAGTAAGCAACAACAGCAACAACTCCAAGGCCCAAATGTTCAACCAAGAGTGAGTCAGATAATGATACTCAAAGGAAGACAATAATTCTTGCTCAATAATTCTTGCTTTATAAGACGGTAATTCCTATTGTTCCTTGCCTGCGAAAGACTATAATACTCAGAGGAATATGTGAAGCTATTTAAATGGCGCACGTGCGTCAACATTTTACCTATTTTGTCTTCTTTCTTGTTTGAATTTACTGTACGTGCGACCCATCCTGTTTTCATGCATCTTTTAAGTAATTTAACTAAAAAGATATTTTTTTAGGAAATTACTTAGTTGGTGTGTCTAAATTAACTAGGATGGAGATAAGATCAAAGTGATATTGATTAATTGAATGATAGTGAGCTGAAAATTTTGAAAAAAATAAATAAGAAAGTAATTATGGTATGTCAAATAATAGACAGGTCATCCTCTTTGTTTTCTTTTTCTTTTTTTCAAAAGAATGCCCTTTTTTAAAGTTCTATGGCTCTCTTGTGTTAGTTTTTATGTTAGTACTCATAACGTTTATTATAAAATGGCATATATATTAAAAAATATTATGAAAATCATTTTAACCACAAAAATTTAATTTAATTTAAACTTTAAGTCATAATTTATATTATATTTTGAGTTATATATATATATATATATAGATACATACTATATATTATGTTGTGTATGTATTTTAATATTTTTAAAATAAATGTGTCGGTATATGTGTCTGTACCGTTATCTCCACGTCAATACTACCTTAAAAGTTTCCGAATAAAGACCAGCGTAAGTCGGATTTGTCCAGTCGGTTAACGGATCTGGCAATAGAGAACTGAAAGAACAATTTGGGGCTGTCCAGGTTTAAAACAAGCGGCCCAAGTGGGCCGACGTCTAACTTTAACGTTATTAATGTCTCCATATAAAATAGTTTATGGCCGAATCACATTATATTCTTTTTTTTTCTAATGCCGCCTGTGTCGATCGGTAGTTGGGTTTATCTAAGAAGGGCGAGTAGGCCCATGTTCCTGCCACTACTATGCTCTGGATGATTAGCCCACCATAGTCCCTCAATTTACACATATTATCTTATTCGACTAACAATTTTTTTGGTTAATTATTCCATTAAACCGTGAATTATAAATAAAAAAAAAAAAGAATTGAGACATCTGACATCAAAAGAACAAAACAATACATCAAAATTAATTCAATATTTAGTTTAATTAAACAAACAGAATAATGTGTTTATATTTTTTTATAACTCTCAAATCATCGGTAACAGATAATTAAGTATTTTCTCCCAAAAAAAATAAAAAAAGAAAAAGAAATGTCCAAAATATTATATTTCAATAAGACCTATAATAAACAATTCACGTAAATAATAAACAATTCACATAAGTATGTCCAGAGAATTCTTGAAGTCGTTCAATAATTTTTTTGACGTTCTCCCTCTTTCCACTGACGTTTCACTTCACATATTTCCGAACAACATGAATTGTACCATTCATGTTCTGTGATGACCACCTGCCCAAGGATAGCCGCATGTTTCAGCAAGAAAATGACAAACTCGATTTGACTGGAGGTGAAAAACCCACAAAATTCAACTTTTTCCAAATGTTCAAGAATATATCCACTGCAGTCAAACTGTCCTTGTTCACCGTCTTCTTGACAACACATCTGCAACTACAACGTCAAGTACTAAGTAACAAAATTCAAGTACAACTTGAAGTAGCTAAGCTAAGTAACATAATTCAAGCAGAACTTGAAGTAGATAGGTTGCAAATAGATGGATTCAAAATACTTGCTACCCTCACCATTAAATGAAGTTGACGAAGGAGGGGAAATGCTTTGAGAATTGAAACCATCTTCAACAAGTCAAATTTCGTTTGTTTAAAGAAAGTCAACCTCAATCTTGTAACTGTCGTGAATGTTACAATGCTTTGTGGAATTTTATTAACCTGCACGTATAGAGAGAGGCCAATATAGTTAACGCATCTGCCAAGAGAGAAAATACGAATGAAAAAGGTTCAATGGAAATGTTTGTTCGCATACCCAATCCTTCTCGCTCTTAACATCTAACTCCCTCAACTTGGGCAGCTGTTGCCGAAGAAGAGTGAATGCGAAGCGGAACTGATCATCGTCCTTTAGAAAGTAAGTGAATTTCCACAAGTTAGGGACTCCCTTAAAAATTAGTGTGACCCCCTCAGGACCAAGATATTTAAACTCGGAAAGATTCTCAGTGGATAGCTCAAGTCTAGCTAACCCATGACAGACTTTAAGCTTGAAGCTTTCTAGACAGAGTAGCGGCCGAAGGCATAATCCCATTTTAATGGCAGAACGGACCCATCCATCAACGTCACCCGCAAAACTTTTCACACAGAAAGAAAGGGAAAAGGATTGTATGGCTTGTTTTCCCTCCTCATAAGACTCTAGGGTCTCACTAACTCCTCTCACAAACTTCTCTTTGTATTCTACACAAGTACAAGGTTGCTGGGAACTGTCAGAGAACGGGAGGTTTTCTCCAGTCAGGAACATGTTAGGCCAATCAAAGTTGAGGTTAGAATGGTATGGCTGGACATGTCTTCACCTATGTGATAACACGCGTGTTCTTGCAGCATCTCCCAGTGAGGCGGGAGATAATCAAATAAAGAATTTTATCTGGCAACTTTCTGATTCAGTCGTGCTCGCTACTCATTTTTTCACTCGGTCGTTTGCTTTTGCGCGAACACAAACAGATTATTATTTTTTATTATTTTTTGCGTACCATTTTTTTTATTATTACTATTAGATACTACTCAAATACTCACAATCCGAGCTTAAGTAAAATAAGAAAATGATTAAATTTTTTTTTTTAAAAAAAACAATATCTGGAAGGAATTGTAGACAAGACACACGTATTGATCAGTTTCGTCATATGAACATTCACCTAAACAAAGGTCTAAGCTTTGAGCACAAACTTTAACGGATGGCAGAGAACCATAAAACCCCTCTTAAGATTTGAGCACATGTATTTCTTTGATCAGTGTTACACTACCGAATCTGTTCACAACACCTATATAAATAAGTTTTGCACAACCCACGGGATAGAGGTCATCCCACAGGATAGAGCCAAGCAAATAAGGATAAAGCAGAGCAAACAATTCAGTAACCAACTGATAAATAACATAACCAAAAGAGATGAATATGCAGCACCAAATTAATCCGATAACAGCCCCACGCAAGCCAATGGGCACTGCTGGAGGTGCAAACGTTGGCGAAGAAGAACAAACCAGGCAGTGGCCAATGGCTTCGTGAAGATATCAGCAACTTGATCATCACTAGAAATAAATCGAACATCCAATTGGCCTCGTGCAACCTCATCACGAACAAAATGATAATCAACCTCGATATGCTTGGTACGAGCATAAAAAATGGGATTAGCAGTAAGATAAATAGCCCCAATGTTGTCACACCATAACACCAGTTTGGGAGGCCGAAATCCAAGTTCAGACATCAGAGATTGGAGCCAAAGAAGTTCGGCGGTAGCATTAGCAAGTGCCTTATATTCTCCTTTAGTTGACGACCTCGCAATAGTCGGCTGCTTCTTGGAACTCCAGGAAATTAATGAGTCGCCTAGAAAAATGCCATACCCCCTAGTGGAACGGCGATCATCAGGACAACCAGCCCAGTTACTATCGGTGAAACAATGAAGAACCAAGTCAGAACGTCGAGAGAAAACCAATCCAAAATCGGTTGTGCCCTTTAAATATCGTAGAAGCCGCTTGATAGCACCCCAGTGAACATCCCTTGGGTCATGCATAAACTGACATAATTTATTAACACAGAAAGAGATATTTGGCCGCGTTATGGTCAGGTATTGAGGGGCACCAACAATTTGGCGGTAAAGATCACCATCAGAGAAAGGAACACCATCTGTCTTAGACAATGGCGGCTTAGTTGCCATGGGGGAAGAACATGGCTTGGCAGTTACCATAGCAGTCTTGTGAAGTAAGTCGCGGACATACCGAGATTGAGATAAGACAAGGCCCGACGAGTGGGAGGCCACCTCAATCCCAAGAAAATAATGTAAAGCCCCCATGTCCTTGACTGGAAACTCCTTCTGCAAGGCTTGTATTAGAGTTGTTAGGAGGACAGAAGAGGACCCAATTAAGACAAAATCATCAACATAACATAGAAGAAACATCCGGTCAGAGCCATGCTGAAAAATAAAAAGAGAAGTATCAGCTCTAGAGGCCACAAAACCATAAGAGAGAAGAAAAGTGCTTAGACGATGAAACCAGGCTCGTGGAGCTTGCTTGAGACCGTATAAAGATTTTTGTAGTTTGCAGACAAAGTGAGGCTTGGAAGCATCAACAAATCCTGGAGGTTGTGCCATATAAATTGCTTCTGTGAGATTACCATGAAGGAAAGCATTGGATATATCCAACTAACGCATAGGCCACTGATGTTGGGTGGCTAGCGCAAGGACCAATCGAATTGTGGTGGCCTTGACGACCGGATTGAAAGTTTCAATATAATCAACACCGGATTGTTGGGTGAAGCCTTGAGCAACAAGACGGGCCTTGTAGCGATCAACTGTCCCATCGGACTTCCGCTTGATCCGATAAAGCCACTTGGAGCCCACAACGTTCTTACCAGCTGGTCTAGGAACTAAAACCCATGTGTTATTAGCTTGGATGGCCTGATCTCGTCATGCATAGCATTAGTTCATTCAGAATATTGATGTGCTTGTTTGAAAGTGGATGGTTCAGTTTGAAGAAAATTAATGGGGAATTGAGAAATGTGGGCGAGATGAGCTTGACGGCGAGCCAACGTGGTGGGACATAGAGTCATGGTGTGTGTTCTAGTGATGATAGATGGAGACGTTGGAGAGGATGGAGGAAGAGTAGTTGGATAAGAGGTAAGGTCGACAATAAGATTAAGACCAGGTTTGTCAAACGTTGGTGTAGATGGTGTAGTGGAAGAGGTTGGGCATTGTGAATGAGAAGAAATGTGGCGAGGCAAGGGTGGAGATAAGGGCAAGGATAAGTCTCGTTGTGAAGTAGAGGAGGATGTTTGTTGATAAGAGGGTGCGAAAGTAGGAGATAAAGGATGACTTTGAGAGGGAGAAGAAGTGTTACATGCATGGGATCCTTGTGCAAATGGGAGGACATGATGTAGATGGAGCCACGGGCTTGGGGAGTTTGATTGGGGAGTGATTGGCTGCACATTGGGAAGAGTTACATAGAAAAAAGTGGTCTCATCAAAACAAACATGTCTAACAATATAGACGCGACCTGTATCAATATCTAAACAAGAGTGCCCTTGGTGATTTGCTGAATTACCCAGAAAAACACATTGTTTGCTTCGGAAGGATACCTTGTGTGAATTGTACGGTTGAAGTAAAACATATATAGCACAACCAAAAAATTTTAAATTGAAATAAGGAGGTGCTTTAAAAAATAAAATACTATAGGGACTCTTTTTCTGAGTTGTTTTAGAAGGTAAATAATTAACAAGGGTGACACTGGTGGCAAAGGCATGAGACCAGAATTTAAAAGGAACATTAGCATGGGCAAATAATGTGAGTCCAGTATCAACTATATGTCGTATTTTGCGTTCTGCTGTACCATTCTGCTCATGGGTATAAGGACATGCTATATGATGTTCAATCCCAATTTGTTTGAAGAAATTGTGAAGCTTTTGATACTCACCCCCAGAGTCTGACTAAAATGCTTTAATTTTAAGATTAAATTGATGTTCAACATAAGCTTGAAATTGAAGAAAAATGGAGAAAACTCCACTCTTATTCTTGAGAAAATAAATCCAAGAGAAGCGACTAAAATCATCGATGAAGACCACAAAATAACGAAAACCTAAAGAAGAAAGTGTTGGGGCCGGCCCCCAAACATCAGAATGCACTAAATCAAACGACCCTTGACTCTTGTGAGCAACAGAAGGTAAATGAGAACGGGAGAGTTTCCCTAATTGACAAGCTTGACAAAAAAAGGAACTGGAAGACAAAAGAGGCAAATTATTTTCCTTGATAACTTGAGAGACCACTCGACCATGGGGATGTCCCAAACGTGCATGCTAGTCAGCAAAACCAACTCGTTAACCTAACAAGGCTTGCTTCAACAATGGAGGAAGAACATAAAGACCATTTGCACTAGGACCGCGGAGGAGGACTTTTTGGGTTTGTTGATCCTTAATTAAGAAATAAGAAAGCCAAAATTCAAAGTAACAGGAATTGTCAATGGCAAATTTTTGAACCGATAATAAAGATTTAGTGATTTTAGGAACAAGTAATATATCATCAAGTAAGAATTGACGACGAGGGGTTGAATAAACTAAACTACCAGTATGAGAGATGGGCAGGCCTTGACCATTGCCAATACGAACATGATCAGTTCCAGTATATTCAGCGGTAGTGTTGAAATTAGAACTATCTGCAATAATGTGATGCGAAGCACCCGTATCTAGGAACCAAGGCAAACCGGAACCTCCAAAAAATTGAGGCATAGACGGTGCTGAGAGAGAGGTAGCCGACTGGGATTGTTGTTGCGTAGGCAATGCCCAAGCAACGTTGGCTTGTGGAGCTTGTTGACAAGGTGTATATCGTCGGCGGCATAGATCGGGAGTGTGGTTGTGATACCCACAAATTTGACATGAGTCACGATTTCGACGATTTTGGTTGTTGGAGCAACCTAAAAAATTAACAGATGAATTAAGATTAGCTGGCCTTGGGGATAAAAAGGAAGTATTTTCTGCTGAGATGCCTCGCCCTCCAGTAAATCCTGATGCCGCTAGTCTTGAAGATGGAATAGCAAGATGCGCTATAGGCCTTCATGAAGACTTTTGAAAAGAGTCTCATGAGCTATAAGTTGGCCGTGCAGCTAGTGAAATGAAACAGGCTCAGGACGCAAATTAAGGGATGTGATAATAGTATGATAATCTGCACCAATATTGCGATAAATTATAGCATTAAATTCAGCATCCGTAATTTTCCTTCCCGCTGCTGCCAGTTCATCAGCCAATGCTTTTGCTCTTTGAAGATATTGCGAGACAGAGAGGTCATTCTTTTTAAATTCTTGTAGCTCAATATTAAGTTGTAATTGACGATTCTGAGATACAAAACCGAATGCATTTGCTAATGCATTCCAAACTGAATAAGAGGATTCTAACCCGATAACATATGGAAATACTTCTTCGGAAAGTGAAGATAAAAGCCATGATAATACCAGCTGATCCCTTTGAAACCATGTCATATATGCTGGATTTGGTATAGTTGTTGGTGTACCTTCAGTGTGAGACGAAGACACGTCGAGATTAGATATAGTTTTTGGCGGTGCTGTAGTGGTCCCGTCAATATCCATTAAGTTGATAGTAGTTGAGAAGTGGTAAGAATTGAGTTTTCCAGCATAGATAGTTTCTGGAATTAAGTTTTATTGAAAAGGATTGGTTAGCTGCTGTTGGGATTTGTGAGGTGCTAGTCATAACTTGTGCAATTGGAAAAGGTATTGGAGTATTTGATGTAGCTAAAGAGGAAGAGGAAGAAGAAGAGGAAGATGTCATAGATGGACTGATGGACTGTTATGGCTCTGATACCAAGTGGAAACAACAAGGAAGAAGAAATTGTTTGAATTATGTATTTCTTTGATCAGTGTTACACTACCGAATCTGTTCACAACACCTATATAAATAAGTTTTGCACAACCCATGGGATAGAGCTCATCCCACAGGATAGAGCCAAGCAAATAAGGATAAAGTAGAGCAAACAATTCAATAACCAACTGATAAATAACATAACCAAAAGAGATGAATATGCAGCACCAAATTAATCCGATAACACAAATCTTTTAGGATAGTGAGCAGTGAATAAAAATAAGGTTTGCAAATTCAGGGCAAGAATTACAAAAAAGACAAGAGGCAATGTCAATAGCAGTCGCACCCCTCGAAAGAAGGAAGTTTTTAGTAAAAATTATATTTTGAATAGCAAGTCAAAAGAATAATTAAACTTCAGGAAGAGCAAATCCAAGCAAAATATTTAGACTAGTGGCATCAATAGGACTTAAGTCACTCATTAGGAGCTCCATTCGAAGAGATTAATAGATATATTGTTAACAGCAGCATTCGAAAAAATTGTATATCATAAGTGGCAATAAAAGAAGATTAACAGATATAATTAAGTTTACTGCCCTAAAATCTTAGGCAATCAGCACGTTTACGTCCTTTTTTGTCCTTAATGTTTATGATTATAAAGATCGCATTCCTAAATTACCATAGATATCCCTACAAAAATTGTACGCTGTTGTACGTACAAAGTTGAGCGTATTTTTATCTTTGCAAACCTAATCTTGTCAACAGCCCACTTTTCGCCGCTTTCTTGAGATAACGCATTAAATTTCTACAAATTTACCACCACTATATGATGGTGCACCAAGATATCTTAAATATATTCTTTAGTTTGATGGCGATAACATTTCCACTGTAGTACCTTTTTATTTGTGCAAAAATTAATAGGGCTTATAACATTTTTAAAAAAAACATAATGGTACCCAAATTAGCATTTTGTCAAACAAATAATCAAAAACATGTAACCACAAAACAAACGGAATAGTATAGTATAAAAAAAATAAATTTTCCTTAAAGATCACTATCGATTTTCACATATATAATTATAATATTGCTACATTATTTACAATAACAAAAATATTACATGACATCTCAATATCTAATTGAACATATATTAATATTTTTCGATAATACGCGGGTCTGACCTTAGTATATCTATGTTAATGAAGATGAAGACCCCTCCCCTGAGGAGTGGAATTTATAGATCGGTCGTAGAGGCATACATTGTAACAGATTAGGACATATGACATTCGAAAAATCATATTTGTAATTAACAGACATTTTTTATATCTTTTTTTTTTCAGTAACCACACTCATAATTCTTCTTTTTTTTTTTTAATTTCTACTGCAATTAAGTACCATTTAAAATTTTTGTTGTTTTCTCGCATACGATATCGACTTGACTTAATTCATCTAACTGGTGAGTTAAATTTAAAATTGTTTTTACTTCTCATAAAAATTTATTAAATATAATATTAAAATAATATTTGATTTAATGTGTAGACAACAAAAAATTTATTCAATTTTAATAAATTTTTATTCATGTTTCTTTGAATGTCTCTATTTTAATCTCATTGTGTTGAACTCTAGTATTTTTGTGTACTATTCTTTTTTTATTTGATTATTATATCTTCTAAAAAAAGTTAACATACTAATTCAGAAAAGTACATATTTAGCCCTTTATATGTCTTGAATATTCAACGCTTCGCGCAATATTGGATTTCTCTGTCCCTTGAAACTCCTTGTTTATGTCATTCCTTTTTTGTTGCATATCATAATCTTCTTATTTTGATTGGACATTGTGTTAATTAGATTGAGTTTTTTTTGTTATAGAAGTTTAAAATTGTCCTCAGGGAGCAACAGGTACCTAAGATACAAAGTTAATAATAAAGAATAATAGATAACTCAAAATAGACAGTCTTATCTCTTAGCACAAACCACTTTTATTAGAACACATAATGATAAGAGAACACAAGCACACTTTCATTAATTTATTTATTACATTAGAGTCCTTAATTAGTAGTATATATGTAAACATATCAAACCAACAGTACTTATTGACATGGACTCTTGTTTTACTTTAATTTAGCACCATCGATCGACTTCTTCAAGCATGAATGTTCATGCCATGGGCTTGATGTAAATCCCTATATTCTGAATGAAATTATCAGAAAATACAAAAAACCCTGAGATTTGTGCATTCTCCAATGGAGGGCTAGAAAATTTCACGGTGTCTGTAGTGACCCCATCTGGATTATCTTCCTCGTGTCCATAAGGTCCATAAGTATTTCCCGAGTTTGTGGTAAATGATATGGCTGTGACATAAATGCCCTCTCGATTAGTCCAATTCGCATATGCTCCAGCAATTGATGTTATATATTCAACCAAAGTAAATTCCACCTGGCCATCGATACATACAGTTTGCACTCAGATTGATAAGTAATGATTGTACACCATATGATAGAACAAAAACATCCGCCACAAATAAATAAATAAAAAAATGCCTACTGACATTAGCGGGACTGCCGCCGTTGCCGCCAAACTTTACAGAGTACTCCTCCTCCCCACTTTCGTCTTGGGCGGTGATGGCAAGGGAATCAATGACAGTACCATGACCAACTATTATCTCCGTAATGTAGCCATCCGTAGGAGTCTGGAAGGACCCACTGCTCGCCGAAGTTTCTCTGCCCCAAGGTCCTACACTGATGACACCCCCGGCCTCCACCTACAATATATATATATAGGTTGGTACTGACTCTTAAAAATAAACGAATTAAAATTAATGTTATTGAAATACAATACCGGCTTTGAAAAAAATCCAATTTTCACAATATATATGTCAGCAAATCCATAAAAGCCAGCGACTTTAGCATTCTTCAGCGTTGGAAGAGAGAACTTGACAACGCCAGTGGCCCCAGATGGTCTGTCGTAGTCATAGCCATAATGTCCATATGTTTTCAAATTTGTGATAAACGTCAGAGATGTGACATAAACTTCCCCCATGTATGTCCCATATGCTCCAGCAATTGATGTTAAATATTCATTGGAACCCAACTACACCTGCAATAGTAATTTATGTCAAATTTGAGTATATAATTTAATATTGCATAGTAATTAATGTCATGGTCACCGTAGAAGTATCAACGCCGCCCGGACCGCCATATGCTAGGATCTTGCTGGCCCCACTTGCATCTTGGACGGTGAAGACAAGTGAATCAAGAACAGCCCCTGTAGCAATTGTTATTTCCTTAATGTCCCCTCCTGTTGGAATCCGGAAGCTCCAATTATCGACGTCTTGTTCTCTGCCCCATGGACCAGCCTTGATAACAGGTTCCACATCCTCCTGCCCCATTACATTACATTAAATACAGGTGCAAGTAGTTGCACCACATTAGCAATCTCACATGAATCTCGAGAGAGGGAAAAGAAGGAAGAAAAAATGCATAGCAAATTGATTATTAGTGAAAGAAAAGATTGTACCTTAATTGCCATAGGTAATGTAATGTAATGTCTGCCTCTTTTGTGTGAGTTTGTGCTATGTTGATGAAGATGAAGATCCCTGACCCCAGTGGTGGAATTTATAGGCGACTATGGGAGGCGTAGAGGCATGCTGCTGCCAATAGCACTAAAATAGATACAAACATACAACATGTGAAAATCAAATTCGTAACGAAGCACCGGACAAAAGAATTTTTTTTTTCCCATTAAAAAACTTATTAAATCACGAGCTAAATAATATTGAAGTAATTTTCCAATTCCTATTAATCTCACACGATCCTTTTCTATGATCAAAACACAAAACTTCCATAATAGAAGTTTAAGTTCAAATCACTGGTGATAATAACATGCTGATTATAATATTTTAGAGTACCACTATATAGGTATATTTTTATGGTCATATTCAATCTGTACTCTTTTTTTTAAAATTTTTTTATTATAAACTAATTTTAAATGTAGTTAATATTATCTTAAATATATTAAAATTGCCTTAACCTTTGATTTTTAAAAAAATCAATTTTTTTGTTACTGTAGTATGGCTAGATTATGACCATGAAGTATACTCATATATCTTTTCCCAATATTTTATTACAAAACATTAGCTAACTATAAAATTATTAAATGGTCCCATTTTCCTTGCCTCCTCTACTTTGAGCGCATACATTATATGTGTATGTAATATTTTAAATGAATTTAGTATTTTTCAACATAGAATTTATGAAAAATCACTATGTTACTCCATTTTATGTTGTAATTAGTATTTTTGTTAAGAACTTCCAAAACATATATTATTATATCTATTATATCTACATGTAACATGATATTTTAACACACACACACACACACACACACACGCACACACACATATATATAGTATCCAATATAATTACTTTAGTAAATGATATTTATTGATTATTATTTTTTATCACCAAATTATTCATTCTTATGTTTATTGGAAAACAAAAACAATATATGTATGACCTTTAAGACACATTAATTAAAAGTGTTTGACAAGTTCATTAGAAATGTCTAGGTCATGTATTATAATTGTCATGCCTTGGAGTGATTTTCATCATGCCTTGTCAACTACACCTTATAAAAGATTCAAATTCACTTTTAGAAACTACATTTTAAACCTGTCACTAAAATTATGTTGCAAAGGAGATTTAGCTTTTTAATGAAGAACTTTGCTTTCATTAAAGGCCTTCTTTTTTGATAAATCACATCGATTTTATTAAGGAAATAAAAGAATAGGAAAGAAGGACTGTCGTCAGGAAATGAGAGAGTACTCGTTTTGCTAAATTAACCGAAACAAAATTGGAAATCCTGTTAATGTGCATAAAGTACCAACTAGTGCTAATATACAAGAAGAGCTTTACTACGTAGGTTATTTTAGGTATAAACAAAATAACTAAGCAGTTTATCTATCGATATCTAATAAATTATCTATTCTTTTTTTAAAATTTCAATTATCTAATGGTTCATTTCACTTTATTACCATCTTGTCCACATAAAAATTCAGAAGCTTGATTAAGAACAGCTCTCAATCTCTGGGGCCTTTTCTCTTCTGGTATGTCTTTCCAACTTTTCTAAAATAAGTGAAAACACTTCTTAAAACATTTATGGGGACATCCAAATTAGCACAACGCAAAAATGACAGACACAAGCGGAGAAAAGATCAAAATTTTCTCTTTTGTTTTTTTTACAACGTGTTTCTCAAATTCTCTCTTTACATTATCTATGTATTATTATTTAGTTTATATAGGACACAAATATGACTAGTCCCTTATTTCCATTTAACTCATGGCTCAAAATATGACAAAATTTGACGGACCAAAAGCAAAATTATCTTAATTTTATTTGCGGCGTTTATATCTACAAATCTTTCGGATGATATATTGCTACATAACATCAAGCTGGATGACAACGCATGGATCATTCATTAAGATAATTTTCCATGTCTTTGGACGTGGATGGGCTTGCGTTATTATTCATAGGGAGTTGTCATTTGACTCACTTTTTTTTGTAATTATAATTTATTATGATCTTATATTATGTAATAATTAAAGTCTATTTGAAATAACAAAATAAAAATATGGATTTGCGTGATATAAAATGATAAATGAGTTATAATAAAAAAAATAATAAAAATAGCAAGTGTCTTTATTAATTAGCCGAACACACTAGTTTATAAGTTAATTCCATTCACTATTTTGTGTAGCGATGTATAATAACTTTAAGGTTTGTTTTGTCCGAGATGTTAAGTTGTGCAAATGGACGTGGATAACTACGTTAAATGTCTTGATAAAAAAAAAACTACGTAAAATGTCCCAATGCAATGAATATAACTAGGTTGGATGTGTACAAATGCCACTTTCACTAGAAATGTCTACCACGTGTATTATAATTGTCATGCCTTTAAATGATTTTTGTCTTAGAGTCCATTTGTTTTATGCAAATTTTTTTCTTAAAAAATAGTTTGTTCATTTTTCAGTGTTTGATACAACAGAAAATAATTTATTTTATCTATAAAAATTTTACTCAAAAAATATTTTACACAAATAAATTATTTTTAGCAAATAAACGGACCTTTAATCTTATGCACGTTTGTCATGCCTTGTCAACTACACCTTATAAAAAATTCAAGTTCACTTGAAGAAACTACGTACATTTTAAACCCGTTGCTAAAATTATGTTGCAAAGGAGATTTAGCTTTTTAACGAAGAACTTTGCTTTTCATTGAAGGCCTTTTTTTCGATAAATTTTATCGATTTTATGAAGGAAATAAAAGAATAGGAAACAAGGAATGTCGTCAGATTGTTTTCCGAGTAGTACTTGTTTTGCTAAATTAACCGCAGAAAAATTGGAAATCCTGTTAATATGCATAAAATACAACTAGTGCTAAAATTTAAGAAGAACTTCACTGTACAACAAAACTTTAGGTAGTGGCATAGTATATCTAATAACAATTAACATATTATTCATTTTATTGTTTTTAAATTTTAATTACTTAATAATACATAACACTTTATCACTATATTATTGATATCTAAATATTCTTATTTAATATTTCTCATATAAGAATTCAGAAGCTTTATTGAGAAGAACTCTCAATCTCCAGGGCCTTTTCTCTTGTGGTATTTCTTTCAAACTTTTTCTAAAACAAGTGAAAACACTTCTTAAAAAATTTCTTTTTTTTTAATCAATTCTTAAAAAATTTATGGGGACATCCAAATTAGCACAACGCACAAATGACAGACACAAATTGAGAAGAGGTTGATTATATAGACACGCATTGTTAGGTATGCGGAAGACGCGCAGTTAATTCAACAGTTTATCTGTTTTTAATTTTTTCAAATTCAATATATTTTTCACGATCAAATGTTCCATATCACTGCGTGCTCGTCGCATTCCTACTCATGCATGTCCACTTAGATTTCCTGAATGGAGAAACGACCAAAATTTTCTCTGTTTTTTTTTTTTTTTTACAACGTGTTTCCCAATTTCTCTCTTCACATTATCTACATATTGTTATGTAGTTTATATAGGATACAAATGTGATAAGTCCCTCATCCACATTTAGATTATGATCCAAATGGAAAAAAAAAAAAAAGACAAAATTTGATGGACCAGAAGCAAAATTGTCTTAATTTTATTTGTGGTGTTTATATCTACAAATCTTTCGGACGATATATTGTTACATAACATCAAGCTGGATGACAACGCATGGATCATTCATTGCGAACATTTTCCATGTCTTTCGACCGATCGGCTTACGATTATTAGTGAAGGAGAGTTCTAATTTAACTTATATTTTTTTTTAAGTATAATTTATTCATTATTTTATACTGCATAATGAATGAAGTTTATATAAAATAAATTTATTTATAATAAAATTATGAATAAATTATATTTAAAACAATAAATAAAAATATCAAGTACAATTATTAATTAGCCAAACACACTAGTAGTTGATTAGTCAATTTACCATTTTCTGTGGTCAATTCCATGGCTGTGTCCAAATGCCACGCTTACTATCTCTTTGGTACCACCAGTGGTCCAGCACTGAAAGATTCTCTGGAAATTTTGGCTCGAGTTAATTAACTTCAAAGGCCTCTTTCACCTGTGAAATTCATAACCTAATGCCGTTTCACTTGAGTTATCTATCCCATATCCAAACATCCCTTATCGTCAAGTTACATAACAGTTTTGGAGAAACGCTCAAAAATATATATATATATTTTTAGGAAAATATGATAGATATTTCATTTATTTAACAATAAGACATCTCTATCAACCAAGGAAGAAACTGACAATGCAAATTTAGCTAACTCATTAGCAACTTCATTAACTTGCCGGGCACACATGTAACTTGAAAAAAGTCAAAACTGGCCGAAAGAACTTTAACATCCTCCGCAAGACGCCCTGCATAGGAAGACACCTGTGCAGCTGACATTAAGACTTGAACCGCAGTAAGATAGTCCAAATCAACTTGAACAGCAAGCATGGACTGCAGTATAGCTCGGTTCAGGGCTTGTTTCTTGAGGGTTATGCATTGGTAATGGTTGTGATTTTAGAATTAAAAAAAATGGTTTTTAATCATGCTGAGAAATGTTAATCAAATTCTACTTAGTACTCTCTTAATATATTTGTCATAAGGAGGGAACCTCAGTATTATGAAGAAGTCGTTGATAATGAGTGCAAGAACCAGTGAATTGATGTCATAAACGATGAAATGAAATTCTTACATAACAATTCTATTTAAAAGAAATTTAAAACAACAATGGTTAACAAGTTAAAGCAAAAGGTGAATTCTTTGCATTCAAGATACGAATATAGATTACTAGTCGAGGAGTTTAGCGGAAAAAAAAAAAAAACGAACAAAGGAGTGTTTTTGAAAACATTGCTCAAGTTTGCGAGCTCTAAGCGTCCTCTCTGCGCAGGTTTTCAAGCTGCCCATCTGAACTACCTTCGGGGTTTTCTTCTGTGCTATTTATGTACCCAAGCTTTTGAGCTAAATATTCTGGAGCAGAATTCAGAGTTTAGGAGCAAAGAAATATCTTATGAATCTTTTGACACCACTTCTTAACTAAAATTTTAAACAATTAGGTCATAGATTTGCATCTTTTATATGTTACTTTGCTACTCCCTTTCTTTTCCGTGTGAAATTTTTGGCATTCTTCCTTTTTAACTCTAACTCATCACTTGATCTCCAACAAAAATCTTATCCATAGCAAACATGCCTTCTATCATAGTTATGCAAAAGTTAGTTGTAAGCTAGGACTTGAAGATTGAGCAAAAGGATGTTAAAATGACTTTTCTTCATGGTGATTAAAACAAGTAATGTGCATGTATGTGTTGACGTATGGTGATAGGTTCAGTTTGACCCAAAAAGTTTGCGGTGCAACATAATATGAATTTTCGATAGGGATCTCTGGTAGAAGCAGAGGGAGTGGGCTGAAGGCCAGAGATACTTGGCATTGAGATTCCGAGAGACAGGAAGGCATCAAAGTTGTACCTGAATCAAAAAGGGTACATTGAGAAAGTTCTTCACATGTTCAATATGTAGAATACCAAACCTATTAACATTTCATTAGCTGCACATTTTAGACTTTCATCTGCTTTATCTACTTAATCAGATGCTGAGATTGATTATATGTCGTGGGTTGCATATTCTATTGTAGTTAGATGTCTCATGTATACAATAGTTTGTACACGTCTAAATTTATCATATGTTGTTAGTGCTGTCAGTAGGTACATGGCCAATTTTGGTAAAGAGTATTGGAGAGTAGTATTTCAATGAATTTTCAGATACTTGCGTGGTTCTATTGATGTTTGTTTGCAGTTTGAGAGATCTAGATATAAGATCCTTGGATTTGTTGACTATGATTATGCTGAAGATCTTAATAAAAGAAGATCACTTACAGGATATGTTTTCATTATTGATGATTGTGCTGTTAGTTGGAAAACTACATTGTAAGTTACAGTTGCATTGTCTACTATTGAGTTAGAATACATAGCTATTACTGAGGTTTTTAAGGAAGCGGGTTGAGAGGACTATTTCCTTAGTTCAGTAGAGATTTGCATATTACCACTGTTTATTGTGATAGTCAAAGTGTTATATTTCTCACTAACAATAAGATGTTTCATGAGAGGGCAAAGCACATTGATGTGTGATATTATTTTGTATATGAGTGGTGATATTGTGGTGAGTAAAATTAGTTCTCATGATAATGATATGATGAATAAGTTATTACCGTGTGTCAAATTTGAACACTATTTAGACTTGATTGGTACTTATCATTGGTACTTCTCATTGATTGGTACTTCTCATGATAATGGTTTTTGGTGGAAGAGATGCAGAGATTTTGTCGGAGATTAGAGTTTTATTGTTTGGTTTACATTCATGTCAAGGTGGAGATTGTTGAAATATGGTAACCCGAATCTTGTTCAGCTTGATCTGAAAAACTCATGATACAATCTAATATGGATTTCCAATGGGGATTTGTGGTGGAAGCGAAGCGATTGGGTTGAAAGCCCGAGACCATAGAAGAATGTATGGATTGTGTGTTCTTGTTTTCTTTTTTTGTTGTCTATCGCATTTATTTTTGCAGTAGTATGAAACAATTACAAGTCTTTGAGATAAAAGGAAAAGAGAACTATGTTTTAGATAGAAGAAGGTATTGTGTGTCTTAAACAAGTACTGAAACAATGGTACAAGAAGCTGGAGCCTATTGTGGAAGAGTAAAGTAACAAGAAGACTACTTCTAACTTTGGCGTTTTTGTGCAATTTATCAATAAAAATAGGAGCTATGCAAGTCCCTTGCAATGAAAGATTTGCGGCCAGCAGAAAAGATTCTTATTCAGTCATTTAAGCCTGTTTGGTTTGTAAGAAATAGGAAGGAAAGAGAAATATTGGAAAGAAAATTATTATTCATCTTGTTTCTTATCATTTTGCTTTTTCACATATTTCTTATCTAACTAAATAATCTTTTTTCCTCATAATTTTCTCTCTTTTTTTTTGTCATCATTTTTTTTGTCATCATTCTCATCTATCAAAACTACTTTTTATCTCACAACTTTCTTTTTACATAACTTTGTTTCTCATCAATTTCTTACAATCCAAACACACTGTTATGATTTGATGAATAAGAAAATCTGTTTGCCCCATGAGCAATATATTGAAAAGTGCTTCAAAAATTTAACATCAAGCGATAAGCAATACCTTCTTTAGAGGCTTTAGATTTTCTGTTGGGAAATTCGATGTATGCCCTAGTTTGCGCTCTTGGTTATCAGTTGAGCTGTTGCTTAAAGACTTCCATAAATTTCTTTTTACAGGTAGCAATACGTTGCTGCATTAAAAGCATCTCGTGGAAATTGGTATTGGAAAAGTCACTTAGATAGTCCTATCATAACATGTAAATTTTAAAGGCCAAACGTAAATCTATTTATTTATTTAACTAGTATAGCACGAAAGTTTAAAAAAACTTTTTTCTTGAATGTAGTTGCCACATAGCAACATTTCACAATTTTTCATTTCACATTTTTTCATTTCAAGTTTTTATTTATTTCTTAAATAATTTTTAGTTACCTAAATCTCAAATTCTCTTTTCTACACAGTTATTGCTCATTAATTTTTTAAACAAAACAGCTTAACATTAAAAGCAATTTCAACAGTCGAAATTTCTTGCTTTTGAGAATTATTGAGTGTTATTTATTGCCTTGCCTCTTACCACCACAATTCCACTGATATTTTAGATAAAAGAGGAGTAACAATATGTGGCTTCTAATAAATAGCAACAAGTAGTTGAATAATCTCATTCAGCGATTCTGATTATTTATTAGTTTTTTTTTTTATTTTTTCATGAATTCAAGTTTGAACCTATTTAAGTGAAGATATCAAGTTTTTTTTTAAAAAAAAAAAAAAAGAAATAATGTTAACATTTACTTTGTTATTTGGCATATTTGAGACAACTTATATATGAAAATATCTTATTCATAAAATTCCGTCACCTTATACAGTTATTATGGAATTAATGTTTTAAAATTCTAATTAATTGTTGATTTATATACAATAATTAAAATCTTTTCATTAGTAAATTATTCCTTAAATCTAACGATCAGAATCTTCCATATCGTAATAGTCCATTTTTAGGCTGGCTCCCCAAAATTGATATTTGGAACTTCCTCTTGAAGGTGCAATCGATCTTTACATCCCAGCATCATCTCAAATTCATGTATTCAAGTTCGGGATGCCCAAAAGGATCGACAAAGCACCAATGTTGTTGATAAGAAGGTAAGTCACCTCTAAGGTCTTCAACTTGGGCATCATTTTGTGTGATCTTCTGCGGGGGGTGTCCAATGGGTGCATATTCTAGCACGGACCAACAAGCAGTTTGTAAATCTTTCCGATGGCCGTAAAGCACCAATACTAATTTTACTACAATGACCACAAGGGTGGGCGGATTGGGCTCTTGATACACTCTATTTTGAGTTCGAATTTTACTAGCTGTTGTTGGAGTTTTTTGTGGATGGTGATATGTAGTCTTACTGTGAATCGCTGGAGGTTTCTAGGTGTGCCCTAACCCTGGAATGGATAGACCCTTCCTACCCCTAAACTTTTATGTACCAAAAAGAAAAACTAATCTTACTACAGTAGGTCAAATTTATGAATGTGATAGTTGAGACATTTCTAGCAATCTGTTTTACCATTTAATGGGATCCCATCTCCTTGCACCTACTCCAAATTTTCTTTTCAGTAATTCTAGGGAGCGGTATGTGACAATTCTAGGGACCTTTGTAGCAATTTGTTTAACTATTGAATGGGATCCTATCAATTTGTTTTGCCGTTGAATGAGATTCTACCTCCTTACACCTACTCTAATTTTTTTTTTCTCGATAATTCTAGGGAGCATTATGTGATAATGGCATATTTCTTTGTTTTGCATATTTCTCAATCCAATTCTCGCTAGTTGCAACAATTTCTGTGCTTAAGCGGTTTCTTTTGCCGGTATTGTTTTCTTTCCTTAAATTGTATACTGCCTATTGTGCTTTTTAATTTTTTGGATGAGATAATTGTTTTCAAAATTATACTGTTACAGGGAGAAAGGAAGATTGAGAAAGAAGTTATGGAAATAGAACAACATTATTACCCGGTTGACGATTAAAATGTTGGTGCTGCAACATCGATAGCATCTTTACTGTTATTACAATAATTTATTGTTACTGAGAATCCGAATTTGTTCACTGAATTCGGAGGGATGGATGTCCATCTCATTGTCTTTGTCTATCCCTCATCCATTGTTGTCTTTAGCTTTTTCAGTATCTTTTTTTGACTTTTTAGAAATTTTCAAATATTTTTTTTTTCTTTAAATACGTTCCAATGCGACATCAATGTTATCAATATTGAGACTACAAAGTTGTGAGATACTCGCACCTTCTAACTTTAATCTAAAAGAAAAATTAAAAATTAATTAATACACTAAATGAAGAAGATGTTGATTTGTCTATTGAGTTAATCTTCATCCTTCCGTCATTATTTTGTAAATTAAATATTATATTATAAGATGAACTAAATATAATTAATTTCCTCTCAATGCCAGATATATTAGGATAATTTTGAGGCATTTGAAGTTTAATCATTTTTTTGGTCTAAGTATTAATATTTAGAGAATTGTTTTCTTTTTTTTAATTACGGCTCTCAAATAATTGATTAACTAATAATCTACAATTATAAAGGCAAATGTATTGCTTCTTACCTCAGTTTGCTGAGTCCTAAAAATCCGATAAATAAAACATGCATTTATTTTTAAATACAATTATCACCTGTTGTATGATGAAAGTATATATCTTAGCAGCGAAAAGAAGATATGAAAGATTAAAAAATAAAACTCCCAAGAAATTTCAATTCAATTAAAATTATACAAAAAAAAAAAAAAAACTAACCCTTAAAATGCGCTTTAAGCTCTAGCACTGAATATATATATATATATAACATCAAACAATTAGGATGTGTTTGTTTGAGATAAAAATCACTTTGGGGAAATCATTTGTTCCATTTTATAGCATTTGGGGCCCAAATTTTAATTGGTCAACGAAAAATCAACTCCCGATCAAAGGTAGCCCATGCCTATTTGTCCAGAAAATATCTTATGCTCAAAACGAGCGAACGATGTTTTCTAAAACTAACGCATGATATTACTAAAAAAACAAACAGAGAGAAGAACAAGCACGACAGAGAAGAGAAGAAGAGAGAGAGAGTGGAGAGGAGAGAGAAAGTTAACAGAGAGAGTGGAGAGCTAGCATGTGAAGAGAGAGAGAATTAAGAGAGAGAGAGTGAGTGGAGAGAGAGAGAGTGGAGAGAGTGTGTGATGACAGAGCTAACGTGTGAAGACAGAGAGAGTTAGAGAGGAGGAAGTGGAGAGAGAGATAACTAACAGAGGGAGCGTGATGATGAGAGATAGAGAATTATAAAGGGGGAGGGAGAGACAAAGACAGAGCATTATATGATAGAGAGACTTATGAGAGAGAGGGAGAGAGAGAGTGGAGAAAAAAGACTGATTATTTCCTCAAGGAATCACTTTCAATCTTACTAGCCGCAAATTACTTGTGAACCCCATTATCACATCATCAAACAACCTTCCAATATAACCTATGAAGCACAGACACTCCAAAAAATGAAAGTACTGAGTGTCGGACACGCGACGGACACGTTTCCGACACGGCTAGAAGTGTCTGCCAAAAAAAAATTTTTTTTTTTAAATTCGGACACGCTTGTCGGACATGGGAAGCACAAGTGTCCGACACGCTACGGACACGCCTGAATATTTTTATAATTATTTTTAACAAATAAAAAAAAAATTTTAAAAATTATAATTAATACTGTCAGTTATCCATAACTTTTAAGATGCTTAAATTTCAACTTGTTTTTAATTTTAACAGAAAAATTAAATTGATTACAAAATTTAATATCTCTATTTTGGTATTTCACATTAAAGAATAAAGAATCTTACGATATATTATTTGAATAAAAATTTTCTAAAACTTATAATAATTATATAAATATATTTTTGGGTGAATAAAATTTATAAAATTGTTTAAAAATTTATATATGATATACAAAAATTTTATAAATTTAATTTTTTCTATATATATATATATATATATATATATATATATATATATATATATAACTGTGTCCAAGTCGTGTCCGCGTCCTAATATTTTTAAGATTAGTGTGTCACTGTATCCGTGTCGTACCGTGTCCGTATCGCCGTATCTGTGTCCGTGCTTCATAGAATATAACTAAAGCAAGGAAAATTTTCACCCAATAACCACATAAAATGGAAACAAAAAAAGAAGCTCAGATTATAAGATATTTGAGTGGTTGCCTCGCAACTGTCATCACCTATGTAATCCTATTAAGGGATTTACCTCACCAATGCCAAAAAATCATAAATGGCGACACAAAGACCTCAACCATCAATTAATATGAAATCTTTTCAGCCAAAAAAATAAAGCTCCTGCAACTAGCTTTAACCAAAGTGCTTTTGGCCATTCACAAAAGAATACTCATGTAAAAGCAAATTGATTAAAAACTGGCGTTTTATCTTGAGAAGCTCTTCACTCAAATGACTTGAAAGTATTACCATGGAAATTCAACACTTTAGCATATAGCAAGGGATTAAATGTTCTACAAACATGTCCTAATTAGTACAAATTCAAAATTTTAAAACATCATTTTTTATCCACTTGATTTTAAATGCATGTCAAAAAAACCAGTTTCTTCCCTTACTCCAATAAAGTAGGCAAGCACACCTCCCCTGTCTATGTGCATTTAGCAAGCAGATTTAAAGGCTGTCAATTTTTTGCCTTACAAAGTTTCATTTCGTTTTGATAATCCTTTAATCACGTCGGACAACAAATACTTTTCATTTGCCCGAAGAAATTCGTTGACAATTTAGTTCATCAAATCCAAGGGTTAATAGCAGCAGTAAAAATAACAGGTTACTTTTATAACTTCTTGCCTCCGTAAAGTCGGGTCTAAACCAAAGCTTTGTTTACCATCAGAGCCCGATCTCCCTTCTGTAGCCGAAAATAACCTGCCATTACGGTGCATCTCAAACTAACCAACCATCACGGTGGATTTTCCCTAAAATTCTGTCACTATCATAATCCTAATTTGACGAACGTGTAGCTTGGCTTCACAAATTGCCATCCAAGGAAGCCGATTTCATTTTTCCCTTTTTTGCCTGACAAAATTTTCACTCATTTATACATTTAGGGGAGAAGCAATTAGGTAATTAGGGGGGAATTTTGCCGCCTATTCTCCAGCACATTATGGCTCTTTTTTTCCCGCTTCACTTAATAAGTTTCCCTCGCCTTTGTGTCCATGATCCATTTCCCTGTTTGCATTTTCAACATTCCTACCGTTACTGCCACTTGTGCCTCCTTTCACTCTATCCACTTCATTAGCCTCTGCCATTTGCAGAATCCAGCCATGCAGATTAAACGTATTACAAATGTTCTGCATCACATTAACTACTAATAATGTTCACATTCTTTACAACTGAAAAAACTTATGACCCTAATGATATACATACAGCTAAATTATGGTTCAGCAAAATTTAAAGCGTGAGACCATATTGCTATGCGTCTTTCCTTTAATTCATGCATTTTCTCATAACTAGTTCATTAGCATGCCACAAATTTTCGATATCCACGGTCTCCAAACCCACCACAACCATCGCTCAATTCTAATTGCTATGCCATTCTACCTCACTTCGATAATAAAGTGAGTTTAAACAAACGCATGCATCATTACTCTATTTCTTGACTTCCATATATCAAGCATTATACCCCTGTTCAACTGATTGTTAAACTGATATAATAACATGCATTTAGAACTTATAACAAACAATTGGAATGCATAATTTCACACACAATCATTTATCCATTTACAAACCCATTCGCCCCGAAATTACATGCCAAATGATAACGCCACTTCAACATGATTTGGAACTAACTTGGACTAATAATTATTTATTTCCATTTTTCATCTCTTCAGTGATAAAATTTGAAAAAAACATTAGTTTAACTACATATCGAATTAACAGCAATTACTGGACCTATTCATTGCCCAAGCCCATAAGGGAAAAAACTTCACTAAACCAAAATGTAGATATTTAAACCAAAATCATGAAGAAAAGGAATGGAAAATCTGTTGGGGGGAAAATGAAGAGAAATTAATCACCTATAGATGGCTCTTGACATGTGAAATTGTTGAGTCCTTTCACATCCGTCAACTGAAGACCAGTTTAGGCGTCGCCTCTGCGCAGAGGGAGACGACAGATAAAATTCAAATGATACAGAAGCTCTCCAACAAGGAAGGAAACAAAAGGACCTGGAACCAGCATTCCGACAACAATGATAAATAAACAGATTTATAAATAAGAGGAATTAATAGACAAATAAAGAAGAAGAAGAAGAAGAAGAAGAAAATTATATTTAACTGTGTTGGCCACCAAGTCCGCCAATGGCGTGAAAAAAGCAGCGATGAAGATCGGGCGGGCGTCCTCCTCAAACGAGCACCAGTAGCAAAATCGCCAGTTTGCTGCAAAGGAAGCCCTGCATTTAACGATTGCAGCGGCATTTGGCCGAAGCCCTCAACCCTTACTTCTCAGACATTTGACCTATTTCACCTCTTTCCCTTGCAATTTTCCCAAACTCGGTGTTGCGACATCTGGTGGGAAGTTTCCCAAAATTTTCCCACACCACATTTTTCCTTATTTATAACTATTTATAAAAAAAAACCAACAAATTAAATTTTTTTTTTCTCACACCACTCTTTTTAAATAAATATAACTTATTTATAATTTTATATCATACAATATATAAACTTTAATTAAATAAAAAAATAAAAATAATATTTAGATAATATTAAATTAAAATTTATTTTATTTAAAAAATAAAATTAATAAAAATATTTTTTTATTCTATTCCGAATGAGATTGGACTCCATGTTAGTGTGTGGGTCTCGCTATGCACTTTTCCCAAAGACCAAAAAAAAAAAAAAAGAATTAGTTCCACCTTTTGAATTGTAGGCAAAAATTTCTAGTCATTTGGAAGACAACTCCGTTCTCGTGTCAATAAGAATTAAGCATACTAATTATTAGAGGCACATACTATAGAGGTGAATTGAAAGTCTAGGGTTGCTTTCGTGCTCACATTTGCTAACGAGCATCGAGAGTCTTCTCTCGATTTTTCCATTAATCGTTGTCAGTCTGGCGGTTCATTCCCCTCCATGGGCTTTGTTTGGTTGTTTTCTCTATGGTTCTGGTCGGTGGTGGGGTTGGATGGTGTTCTGACGAGGGGTTTAATGGTGTTGGGGTAGTTATATTCTTCCATTGCTTGTTTGTTTCCTTTGTTTAGGTTGTGGTGTCTCTATGGTGGTTTCTAGGTCGATCTCTTGGCTTTTTGAGTGTGTTTTGGTCAGTTCCTTCTGCTAGTGGCGTTTGGTGGGAGTGCTTCCTCCCCTGCCTTCCCCGCTCGCTTCAGCGAGTGACGGGGAGGTGGGGTTGGCTGCTCTTTTTGATTTTCAAGTTGGGTCTTGTACAGGTCATCTGGAGTAGGTCTCCTTTTGGGCTTCTAGAGGCAATGGTGGTCAAGGGTTTCTGAGCGGCATGGTTTGCGGCCTCGAACATGGCGGCAGTTGGGCAATCCTACTTGAATTCAGACGTCTTTCGTCAAATCGAGGTCGAATTCAGGGTGTCTTCTTTGTTGTTTGTAGCCTTTATGGCATGGCTGGGAGGTCGCAGCGCTTGGCTCTCATTGGTTCCACCAGTGCCAACTGTTCCTGGGTGGTAGGGGCGGCTGTGGAGCTCCCTCTGGCATTTGGGCTTCCTGTTATGGCCAATATCTACTATTGTTGTCTTGGTCTATCCATGCCCTCTTCGACCTTTGGGCTGTTTGTCTGTAAATTAGGGCCTCTAGTTTCTAGTATTCGTGTTTTTCTTGGGCCCTTCCTATGTACATCTTTTGGTCCCTTAATACAAGCCCACTTTCTTTTGTTCAAAAAACATAAAGGTACATACTTGTATATGCTTGCTCTTCACGAAAAAAGTCAAAAAGATATGAAATTATAGGAGTTGTGCGCAAGAGAAATAGAAAACATAAGTATTTACAATTTTACATCTTTTCGTAACATTGAGATCCACGCAAGTGAAATTCAGTGGTGATTATCTGATTGAAAAGCCAAAAAACAATAAAATAAAAAATTTTAAATTTTAAATTTTAGAAGCATGTTATATAAGTAAAAATAACATTTAGACTTATGTGATTGTTATATATTTTAAGTTAATAAATAAAAATATCATCAATTTTATTTAGAATAATAAATCTAACACTAATTTTAAAAAGTAATAATTTATCATTCTTTAAACTTTTTTTAATAAATCTAATATATCGTGAAATTTTTTAAACAGAATTAATCTGTTTCGATGAAGTGACAATTATACATATCACCAGACACTAATATATCAAATATATTTTTATAAAATTATTATCAAAACTAACAATTCTATTTATATGAAATCATTGCGTACTAACTTTATTATAAAAAAAATTCAAATAGGCATAAATTGTTAATTTTTAAAATTAGTATTAAATTTATTATTTTATACAAAATTAATGATATTTTTGTATATTAACTCATATATTTTTGTTGAATAATTTTGATGAAAATTATTAAAATAAGTCCAAACAAAAATTATTATGTAATATATATTATTAAGGTGCTCACAAATATAAATATACAATGTGAGTTTGACTCACAAGCATAATAAGAACTCTCTGTGAAGTTTAATTTTTGTTATTAAAATTATAAACGGATCCAGTTACCGTATCATAGAAAATAGATGAGTCAGGAGTTGCGATGATATGACAAGGTGGGATCTTGCATGGGTCCCGTACTTTTTCTTTTTTTTTTTATCTGGAAAAACCTTATAACATGCATACAAGCAAATAGAATATGCTACCTAAAAGTAAAAGGTGTAAACAACCTTTTTAATGATTATACACACATTTATTTTAACTAAATACAAATCACAAAACCTTCTAAAAGAAAAAAAAATGCAGAACTCATCGTTATATCATATTGTCCCCTCCATGTGTCTCATCCCTGTTTCTCTACTTTTTTCATTATAATAATATCTCAATCATGTTTTAAACGTGTCCGTGACGCATTCCTGGCGTGTCAAAAACGTGTCTAACACATGTCTATATTTTTTTTTTCAATTTTTTTAAAAATATTTTATTGTGTTGAACGCATAGTTGTACCAAATCAAATGCACATTCTTGTCATATCCGACGCCAAGGATGGATCCAGAAATAATTTTGAGGAGGGACAAATTTTGTATATATAAATAATATTAAAATATTTTTACTTTTAAAATAAATTTGACTCATCTAACTAGTGAGTCAAATTAAAAATCATTTTTACTTCATATAAAAATTTATTAAATATAACATTAAAATAATATTTGATTTAATGTGTAGACAATAAAATATTTATTCAATTTTAATAAAATTTTATTCATGTTTCTTTGAATGTCTCTATCTTAATCTCATTGTGTTGAACTCTAGCATTTTTTTGGACTTTTTTTATTTGATTGTTATATCTTTTAGAAAAAGTTAACATATTAATTCATAAAAGTACACATTTAGCCCCCTTTTTTTTTGATAAGTCAACCGTGTATACTCAATTGAATATAAAAACTGTACATAAGTCCTTCACCACCCAATTAAGGGATGGTGGTGTAGAAAACAATCATAGGGTTATGAGCAAATTACCCCAAATTGAAACTTGAGAAACAATTACAAAAAGGAATTAATCACCGTGAACAAGCCAATTTAAAATGAGATACTCCTCATTGCAAAGCATCAACCGAAATGAGAAAGGGCTGGGCACGAAAGGGGAGATCAATGTCCATTGCTTTGAGCTAAGAGTACACTTGAGCAAATATAACATCTTGGAGAACATACCATTTTATTTTAGCACTCTGAAAAATCTTATTGTTTCTCTCTAACCATATGCTCCAAAATATAGCAAAAAACAGAGTTGTCCACACTTTCTTGGAGTATTTTCCAGTTACTAAGCCATTCCATTGTAAAAATAGGTCTCTGAGGGATTTAGGAACACACCAACTTAAGCCCCACCAATTAAGAATAGAACACCAAAGTCTCCAAGAGATTTTGCAATGAATAAAAAGATGGGGACATGTTTCAATATCCTCAACACAGAAACAACAAAAACTCTGGTGATCCATAATGATTCTTCTTTTGAGTAATGCACTTCTAGTGCAAATTCTATCCAAGAATGTCATCCAAACAAAGATTTCAACCTTTGGAGGGGCCAAACCAAGCCAAACCTTTGGAATGAAGCCTCCACCAGGCCGCGGAAAAAGCTTTAAGAACTAGGCATAAAATGATTTAACATTATAGTCTCCAGATTTATTTGAAACCCAAATCAAAGAGTCTTTAATGTGAGGAACATGATCGATTGAGTCAATATTTGCTAGCAACTTGTTCACCACAGAAATTTCCCAATATAGAAGACCATGTCGCCATTTTAAATCCCAGAACCATTTTCCATTAGACCATCGACCACACTCTGAAATAGAGATTTCCTTATTCACTGATAGTGCCAAGAGTCGTGGAAATTTATAACCAAGGGCAGAGTCACCTACCCAAAGATCTAGCCAGAATTTAATAAGCTTTCTATTACCAGTGAGGTTCGAACTCCACATTCCACAACCCTTTTGGAGATTGCATCAGAGCTGGCTGATTTAATAATATCTCCCCACACTCTATAAGTATTATTAACGTCAAACTTTGGTCGCTAGCCGAGCGAAGAATTTTTGTATTTTGAGTCAATAATTTGACTCCATAAAGAGTCTTTCTCCTTTGCATATCTCCACATCCATTTAAAAAGTCGTGCTTGATTTTTAAGAATCAAGGAACCCACCCCAAGGCCCCCTTCTTTCTTTGGCTTACAAATAACATCCCAACTAATCGTGCATAATTTTTGTTTTTCTACATCACCACTCCAAAAGAAGCGTCGTTGCAAGAATGTAATTTTCTTCGCCACGGAACACGGAACTCTAAAAATTGAGAACTAGTATAGGGGAAGAGAGGAAAGTACCGTTTTGATGAGTGTGAGCCTTCCTACAGTGGATAGCTATTTCCCTTTCCAAGTAGCCAACTTGCTTCTGATTTTTGCAATGATGGGATCCCAAGTGGCTTCTTTTCGTGGATCAGCTCCGTGAGGGAGTCTAATGTATTTGATGGGTAGGTTCTTGACTTTAGTTCTAAGTGCAACAGCAACTGATGCAAGCTAATGAGTATCAACATTGATTCCCACAATTGATCTTTTAATGAAATTTACTTTCAGGCCCGATGCTAGCTCAAAGCAATGAAGGATCCTTTTCAAATTCATGATACTAGCCCTCTCCGGTTTAGCAAAAACAATTGTGTCATCTACAAATTGTAGATGAGTTAAAGAAAAGGTAGAGTCTGATCTATGGATAGTGATTCCCTGAAAGAGATTCTACTCACAACCATTATGTAGCAACCCCGAGAGCCCCTCTGTAGCTAAGATGAAGAGAAAAGGGGAGAGCATATCTCCTTGTCTTAAACCTCACTGAAGATGTATTTCAGGAGTTGGAGATCCATTAACCAACATAGAAATGCGGGCTGTTGAGATACACTGATGGATCCAAAGACACCATTTATCACCAAAACTCATATGATGCAGGACATTATCTAAATAACTTCAAGACGCATAGTCAAAAGCCTTATGAAAATCAAGCTTAAATATCATTGCAGGTTGTTTATTTTTTGCCAAGCTATGAATCAGTTCCGTGGCCATCAAACCTCCATCAAGAATTTGTCTTCCTTGAATAAAACCAGTTTGGTTTTCACTAATGACTTCACCAATCACAGCTTTTAGTTTATTCGCCAAGATTTTTTAGACTATTTTGTATAAACACCCAATCAAACTTATAGGTCAAAAATCAGCAAGCGTAGAAGCACCATTGATCTTAGCTACAAGAGTGACAAAGGAAGAGTTTATGCACCTGGGGAGCTCAGATGTTTTGAAACAGTGAGAAACCAATGCGAAAAATCTGCTTTCAAATGCACCCAAGCTGCTTTTATGAAAGCGAAAATAAAACCATCGGGCCCAGGAGCTTTGTTGTCATCACAGTTTCAAATAGCATTTTTTATTTTGCCTTCTGAAATAGAAGACTCAAGCCAGTTGGCTGATGAGGCTTTAAGCTTTTTGAACCCCACATCTCCCGTAACAGGTCTATCAAAAAATGGCTCAGAATAAATAGCCTTAAAAAAATTGAAAACCTCACTCTGAATGTCCTTTACATCATTGAGTAACAACTCATTTGATTGTTTCAATATAATTCCTTCTTGCCCCAGCAGAGGCAATTATATGAAAAAATCACGTATTGCGATTCCCTTCCTTGATCCATCTTACATGAGATTTTTGACGCCACATGGATTCCTGCATTTTGTATTTCTCACGTAATTTTATACAAAGGGACTTCCTTAGTGACAATTGAGCAGTGCTCAGAGGTCCACTTTCTTGTTCTCTGTCTAGCTCAGCCAATTCATGGTCTATCTTTTTAATTTCAGCTTCAACATTTCCAAAGGTGTTGATATTCCATTTTTTGAGATGAGCCTTGAGGAGCTTTGGCTTCGTAATTACCTTGCTTGGTCCTTTTGCTTCACTATCTATCCTTCTCCAAATGATACCTATCATGTCCAAAAATCCTTGATAAGATAACCAGCAGTTGAGGAAGTGGAAAGGTTTGGGCGCCAATTGACTTCATTAGAGTCCAACAATATTGGTTAGGCTCAATATTAGCCACGTCTAGTGCTGCACAAATCAGCTTGTTCCTCCGCTGAAAGTTGCTGTCTGAGATAGAGAAATCCATTGAAATCTCCTAGATATCATTGGCAAGAGATTGATTTACAATTTTCTTTCCCCTTTTGGCTTTGGCTTTTTTCAATTTCCCAAAAGCTACATTGACAGAGATGGAACGACATTTGCTTCTTTTTAGAGCAGAAACATGAGGTAGAGAGTTATCAGGCTCAAATGATGGAGAGATAGCCTTTGATTTTTCAAGTTGACTAATCATTGGAAGTGAGTTTGGGCCAAAGATAGCTAATGGGCCCAATAAAGACTTGCTAGGAATAGAGGCCTGACTTATGGAAGACACCTTAAAATCATCATTGGGCTTTTTATTTAAAATCTGCTCCAGGCCCAAAATAGAAGTAGGATTTCTTTGAGAAGAAGAAATGTTAGCAATCACCACCAATCGTTGTGGTCTAGTGGTAAGTGTCGAACGTTGTCAAGTTAAAGGTCTTGAATTCAAAGTCTATCAGGGCATTTGGTGGGATTAAATATACTCATTTCCTTTATAACACTGAGTTATAATGTAATTATTCAGGCAGTTCAGAGATTATCCTGGGAATAGGAGCAATACTTTCTGACGGAATTGTGGGACACCACTCCTATCTTCCCATTTTTTATACACAAAAAAAAAAAAAAGGAACGTTAGCAATCCTCTTCGAACCATGCACGTTGGCTTTGGAGGAATAAATTGACTCTGAATTACAATTTCCAATGTTCGTCAGAGAATTGTCTTTGGGGGAGGAGATGGATGAAAGAGTCTGAAACACGCTCATCCTCAGAGAAATTGGGTGAGTTGATAAGATTTCTTCCAATACCAACAGACCAATTTTGGATGAAAGAAGCATTATTTGGTTCCTTAGTTACTGAAACCTTTAAGATTTGATCCATAGCTTTAATTCGAACAGTCTTGTTGATAAAATCCGTCAACTTGGTTGAGATAAGAAACCTAGCGGTGTCCACTCGGTTCATCTCCATAGTATTTTCGTCAACAGCAACGAAATTCCCAAACAAACATGCTAGGGAGGAAAAGAAAGATGTACTCCATATTTGTAAAGGGACACCCTGGCATCGAATCCAAGCCGACCTTTCTTCTGCAATATCGGAAGGTTCCCACGATTTGATCGAAGAAAACCGCCTACCAAGCAACTCAGACCCTTTTTGAAGGAAGGTTTCTTTTGTTTTGTCATCTGCAAACGATAGCAAAACCATCTGCTCACCAAGTAGCCTAACGTGGCATCCAAAAAGGCCTTCAGCTGCAAATAACTCAGGAAGGTTTATGACCATATCTTGGTTCACCAAGTGTCCGACCAAGCTCTTCTGAAGCCATATGGGAATATCGATTTGCTTGTCAAAAATCATGTCAACATCAGAGAAGGCTGATACTGACATCTGTTTTACTACTTTGGTCCTGTGGCCATCTTGCAACGTAGCAGTGTGCTTGAGAGAGTCAGCATATCTTGGGCGCTGGACCACTGCGACATATGAGTGAGAATCCCTATAAGAAGGTTTGAAGATTGGTGATGGAGGTGTCTGGACGGTTGAGGGCCTGGTTGCTGATTTAGAGTCTGCAGGGATGTGTGGCTTCTGTATTCGAGGAAAACGCGCAATATTCAAGTGAAGGGGACGAGAGCCAATGGAGATTTTCTGCAATTGGGAAGTTATGTCAGAAGCAACTTTAAGGTTAGCCACTTTGACGAAACCGAATTTGAGCCCCTTCCTTGTTCGTTTTCTTGGAATATAAGCGTCCAAAACCCTGGTGTATCGGGAAAACAGATTGAAGGGCCTATCGGCACTCCAATTATCTGGAAGGTTTTCAACATATATGGTTGTTTCCTGGTTAGGCTGTGAAGATGGCTTAGGGAGAGGGAGGTGGGAGGGTGGGTGGCTGGCTTGAGAAGGATGAGGGTGGATGGTCGGAGAAAGAGTTTTGGAAGGATGCAGGGGAAGGGAATTGGAAGGGTTGGGAGGACTCATGGCGAGCAAGTATTTTATTTAGCCCTTTAGATGTCATGAATATTTAGCTCTTTGCGCAACATTCGATTTCTCTGTCCCTTGGAACTCCTTATTTACATCATTCCTTTTTTTTTTTTTTCTGCATGTCATAATCTTCTTATTTTGATTGACATTGTGTTAATTAGATTGACCTTTTAAGTCATAGATGTTTAGAATTGTCATCCGAGAGTAACAGGTACAAAAGATACGAAGTTAATAACATGAAATCTCAAATAACTTAAAACACACAGTCTTATCTTTTAGCATAAACCACTTTTATTGGAACACATAATGATAAGAGAACAGAAACACACTTCCATTAATTAATTTATTGCATTAGAGTCCTTATTTAGTAGTATATATATAAATATATCAAACCAACATAGAGTTATTGACATGGGCTCTTTTGTTACTTTAGTTTAGCACCATCGATCGACTTCTTCTAGCATGAGTGTTCATGATATGGGCTTGATGTAAATCCCTATATTCTGAATGTAATTATCCGAATATGCAAAAAGCCCTGAGATTTCAGCATTCTCCAATGGAGGGCTAGAAAATTTCACGGTGTCTATGGTGACCCCATCTGGATTATCTTCCTCGTGTCCATAAGGTCCATAAGTGGTTCCCGAGTTTGTAGTAAATGACATGGCTGTGACATAAATGCCCTCTCGATTAGTCCAATTCGCATATGCTCCAGTAATTGATGTTATATATTCACCCGTAGCAAATTCCACCTGGCCATGGATACATACAGTTTGCACTCAGATTCGTAAGTGATGGTTGTACACCATCTGATAGAACAAAAATATCCGCCACAAACAAATAAAAAAAAAAAAAAGAGCCTACTGACATTGTTAGGACTGCCGCCGTCGCCGCCAAACTTTACATACTCCTCCTGCCCACTTGCGTCTTGGACGGTAAAGGTAAGGGAATCAATGACAGTAGCATGACCTACTGTTATCTCCTTAATGCGGCCATCCGTCGGAGTCTGGAAGGACCCATTGCTTGACGATGTTTCTCTGCCCCAAGGTCCTACACTGATGACACCCCCGGACTCCACCTGCAAATAGATATATATATATATAAGGTTGGTACAGTTTCTCTTTATAACATCTTAATGAAAACTAATTAAATGAAGTAAAATTAATGATACTGAACTATGATACCGGTTTTGCAAAAAATCCAATCTGCTCAATATAGTCGCCAACTCTTCCATAAAATCCGGCGACTTTAGAATTCTCCAGTTGTGGTAAAGAGAACTTGACAATGTCCTCGGCCCCACCTCCTTGGGTGTCATGGCCATAAGGTCCATATGTTCCCAAATTTGTAATAAACGTCAGAGATGTGATAGTAACGGCTCCTACGTATGTTCCGTACGCTCCAGCAATTGATGCTATATATTCATTGGAGCCAAACTCCACCTGCAATATTGCGCCCGTATATATATATATATATAACAAAATATAAGTAATAATAAAAAATAAGTGGTAAATCAATTATCCGATGGAAAGAAGGATCACCTAAGAAGGATCACCAGTGCCACCGGGACCGCCATACTCTAGGGACAGTTCGGCCCCACTTGCATCTTGGATTGTGAAGATAAGTGAATCAACAACAGACCCTGTTGCAATTGTTATGTCCTTAATGTAACCTCCTGTTGGAATCTGGAAGCTCCAATTTCCATTAACTTCTCTGCCCCATGGACCAACCTTGATAACAGGTTCCGCACCAGCCTGTCCCAATACATTACATTATATATTGGTACATGCAGTTGCACCATATTAGCAATCTTATAAGAGAGAGAGAGAGAGAGAGAGGGAAGGGACCCAAAAAAAAAAAAAAAGCATAGCAAATTAATCATTAGTTAAAGGCAAGACCGTACCATAGGTAATGCTATATTGCCCGTCTCTTTTGTGTGACTGTGTGATATGTTAACGAAGATGAAGATTGCTCAGCGGAGCGGTGGAATTTATAGGTGACAATGGAAGGTGTAGAGGCTTTGCCAATAGCGCTAAAACAAATACAGACAGACGACTGTAAAAATCAAATTCGTAATGAAGCACCAAACCAAAAAAAAAAAAAGATTTAGGAGGTTCATTAGACTATAAATTATACAATAAAGTAATTCACTTATTCTTATAAATCTCATACACTTCTTTTCTAAAATTAGAATTTAAGACCTCCAAAATATCAGTTTAAGCACTAATGAGTGGTGATGACAACATCATGATCATAACATCTTATTACAAAACATTAGCTTACTCTAAATTCATAAAATTGGGCCATTTTCCGTGCGTCCTCTCCCTCCACGCATACATAAAATGTGTATGAAATATTTTAAATAAAACATTAATTTATGAAAAACCACTATGTTATTTTATGTTGTAATTAGCATTTTTGTTAAGAACTTATATATATATATATATATATATATATAGGGGAAGCGTAAGAAAGTTTCTCCTTATTTCACTCATTTTATTAATGATTTTTTTTTTCAAGTTTTATGTTTTTTTAATAATTTTGATATTTACTAATAAAAATTAGCATTAAAACCTAATTATTTTTTTTTTCTAACCAAGTAATTTGATTTGGATATTAAATGCTAATTAACAATTATGTATAATCCCCATTATTCTATGTAAATGAAGTAATGTGTGTAATAGAAAATCAAACAAAGGAAATTAAATAATTGATTAACCAATAACATGGTCATTTTAACTCATAAATAATATTTAAGCAATTACAACTCATAAATAATTGACTAACCAAATAAACTACAATCAAAACAACACAAAATTTCATGAAAATTAAGAAATATAACATAGCTGTCATTCAAATTTATTATCACCTCTCAACCTCACTAAAACCCTCCATTCAAAAAAAAAAAAAAAAAAGGCCATCAGAGTTTCTACAGAAGTTTTCCCTTATTCTACTCCTATTAATGATTTTTTTCCCAATTTTTAGGATTTTTTTAATAATTTTGATATTTACTTCTAAAAGTATTAGTATTAAGCCTAATTAATTATTTTCTAGCCAAGTCATTCAATTTTGTTATTAAATGTTAATTAAAATCATGAATAATCATTATTATTCTAAGCAAATGGGGCAATGTGTAACAGAAAATTAACTAAATGTAATTAAATAAACATCATTCTTAGGATATTCGTCTATTTTATAATTAACAAAGCAAAATTAAGTACTACTGTCTTGCGAGTTGGCCTTTGGCTGTTTTACTACTTGTTCTAAATTTCTCAATTCATGACAAGATACTGTGTAAAAACATATATCTTCTTTATTTACGCGCTTCTTGACATAGCGTTTGGAGAGGAGCTTAATAGAGATACAGGTTGAGGGCCTTCCCCTTCTCTTGGTATTATGCTCATTAAAATGTGAAACAAATTTGTTGAAAAGGGTCAAATCTCTCTACATTTGGTTGCTGAGAAAATGGAAGATATTAAAAGATTTGGTCCAATATGGGCCTCTGTACCTGTCCCGACATGAAATTGAATTCATGTTTTATATTTTGAACAACTATTTTAATGCACGCGAGCTTAATTCTAGTATATATATAGTATCTAATATAATTACTTATGTAATGATATTTATTAATTATCTTATTTTATCGCCAAATTATTCATTCACATGTTTAGTGGAAAACAAAAGAAAATACACATGTATGACTTTCAAGACACATTAATTAAAAGTGTTTGACAAACACATTAGAAATATCTAGCACACGTCTATTATAATTGTCATGTCTTGGAGTGATTTTCATCTTAATCTTATGCACGTTTGTGATGGCATGTCAACTACACCTTATACAAAATTCATATTCACCTTAAGAAACTAAATTTTAAACCTGTCGCTAAAAATATGTTGCTGAGGAGATTTAGCTTTTTAATGAAGAACTTTGCATTCATTAAAGGCCTTCTTTTTTGATAAATCAGATCGGTTTTGTTAAGAAAATGTAAGAATAGGATACAAGGGCTTAAATATGGAAATGAGATTGTTTTCCTAGTATTACTTTTATTTTCGAAATTAACAGCACAAAATTGGAAATCCCTTTAATGTGCATAAAATACCAGCTAGTGCTAGAATATAAGAATTCAGAAGCATTATTAGGAACCGCTCTCTCAATCTCCAGGGCCTTTTCTCTTGTGGCATTTTTTTCGAACTTAGCTAAAAACAAGTGAAAACACTTCCTAAAACATCTCTGGGAACATCCAAATTATCACAAGTGCACAACGCAGAAATGACATACACAAATGGGGAAAGATAAAAAATTTCTCCTTTTTTTCCAACGTGATTCCCAATTTTTCTCTTTATATTATCTCTTTATTTATTATCTATAAATTATTTTGCACTTTATATAATATACGAATATAAGAGATCCCTTAGAGAACACTCCCAACTATTAGAATTTAGACTTTTAGTGGTCTTAGGATTTAACTTTGAGAATAAAAAATGTAAGAATTATGAGACGAGAGAATTATCCTTATTATTTATCTAATGACTTAATTGACTTTTTAATCGAAAAAAAGACAAAATTTGAGGAACCAAAAGCAAAATAATCTTAATTTTATTTCTCGTGTTTATATCTACGGATCTCTCCGGGGATATATTGTCTAGATGACAACTCATGGATCATTCATTGCGAAAGTTTTCCATGTCTTTGGACGTGGATAAGGTTGCATTATTATTATTAGCCGGACACACGAGTTTATTAATCAATTCCATTCACTGTTTCATGTAGCTGGGTCTTTTCAGATGATGCATAATAACTTTGGAAAAAGTTTGGAACTCAAGCGGCGGTGTAGTTTGAATGTACAGTCTGAATAAAATAACAAAATATAATTATTTATTAAAAAAGTGTAATAAAATTGATACTTTATGTATGTATTTTTTTAACACATATTATATATAATTTATACTTTAAATTTTAAAATAATATTATTTTAATTTTAAATTTTAAATTTATTATTTTATATTTTATTAATATAATTATATTTTGTTAATAAATGATTGTATTTTGTTATTTCATAATTGGTACAAAACCGGGCTCAACAACTTTAAGGTTTGTTTTGTACGAGATGCCAACGGCAAAAGTCCAAATGCAATGAATAACAACGTTGGGTTGATGCAGATGAAAGAGTTAACATTTGTTAATAATATTTTAGGGAAATCAAATCAAATAAAATTTAAAATAATTTTTAAAAAATCTGAAATAAATTTAGCAATTTCCTCAATTTTATTCTTAAATGTGTTTTATTAACTTTTAGTTTAAATTCTTCAAAAATTATTTTAAATTTTATTTGATTTGATTTTCCTAAAATATTATTAACACATCTTAACTCCTACGTCTTCGTCTGCATCACGGCTGTGTCCAAGTGCCACGTTCACTATCTTTTTGGTACCACCAGTGGTCCAATACTGAAAGATTCCCTGGAAAGTTAGGCTCGAATTAATTAACTTCAAAAGAAGGCCACGTTTATTTTTCATGATCTAATAATTAAAAGGAATATTGATTTGGGTACTGTCACATTATTTTTGTAACGAAGTGTCGTCACTTTTTTTCGCAAGAAAACAAGGGTTGATTCGATTTTGGCAGCCTGTCACTAGGTACTTGGGACCAAACGTTATTGATGTTTCTTTTGTTTGTTCCTTTTTGGTTGTTATCTTCTCCGAAGAATCCTGTTCTTTTTCGTTAGTTTCTTGAAAAAAAAATGATTTGATTTTTCCTCCCATCCTTTTTATTTATGTTACGTAATTGTATATTGTCTAAGTTGGGAGGAAACTCAGCTGTTCTTCTTTGAATACAATTAACTGGTGTTGTAATTTACGTATTTCATCTTAACAATTACTTATATATATTTAATAACCACATAGCATACCATAATTACGCATAACATTAAAAAAAAAAACTATTCCAAACCACATAGCATAAATAGGCATAATTAAGGAGAAAAAAGAAAATAATTTCTTAAGAAAAGAAAAAAAAACTACTCATAAATTTTTCTTTAGATTTGTAAATTAGGGATAATTTTAGAAAATCTTTTTAATTATGAAAATTTGTTTACAGCTAAACTATGATTCTATAAATGAATCACTATAGATTTAATTGTAAAATAGAATCTTACTTTCATTTTAATTAAATCTCTATAATTATAAATTTTTTAGACAAAGGAAAATAAAAGATAAAAATGAAGAAAAAAAACTTTCAAATCTTCCTTTTTAAGCAAGAAATAAAAAATCTCTTAAATTCACTAATTTTTTTGAGAGTCCCATTACGTGGACGTAAAAAAAAAAGTAGATGCGAGACAGACGCATAACAATCGACTGATTATTTTGTGCAACTAAACGATTAATATTTATAAAAAAAAACTTGATAAAAAATACTTTCATTTTGATTATAAATATTAATAATATAATTGTATAAAATATTCAGTTGATTGTAATGTATCTATTCCACACTAACTTTTTGTCGCGTCCTTGTATATATTTTTTCTACAAAAAAAAAAGGGAAAAAAAACAACTCTCAAGTTTTTCAAAAGAAAGAAAAGAAAAGGGAATACTCCCCAATTCTCTGTTTTTTTTAAAAAAAATAAAGTAAAGTTTTCTACGAAAGTTAATTTAATTTAGCTAGGTGTTTTTCTAATTCTAATTAACTATAAAAGGTAAATTAACTTGAACGAGATTATCACTCGCAGTAGGTAAATTAACGTGTTTTCACACTTACGATTTGAATTTGAATTCCTAGGTTCTTGCTCTACTATGGTAAAAGGTTAGGTGACCACTGAACTGACTAAAGATTGTAGTGCGACGATAAGTTCTAAATTTAATAATTATCATTGTTTCCCATAGTAGAGTCACGCTCGACTTCACTAGTGTTCGGATGGAGGGTCTATCTCTCTAGAAACGGTAAAATGAAGCAGTCTCAAATAAGAGGTACTTCGACTTTAACCCGCAAATCCAATGACCGACATATCAACAATAAATTTTTTTTTATTTAAAAAAAAACCTGAACCAGGTTTAGAGGGGAGAAAAAACTATTTTGAGATTTCTTTTTTTAAGAAAAATACTTGACTTGAAGTGTATTTTTATTTTTCTATTTTAAATAAAACATAAGTAAAATTGAATTTGTCAATAAGTATGAATAACCTTCGCAGTATACTCCCCACTAAATCTGGTTCAAGTTGAATTAGCTTTTATGGTTAATTAGAATTGGAAAAATTATTAGCTAAATTAAATTGATTTCAACAGAAAATCTATTTTTTTTTCAAGAAAACAAAACAAAACAAAAAAAATCGGCGAGTATTTCTTTTTCTTTTTTTTTTCTTTGAGAAACTTTAGAGTTGTTCTTTTCTTTTTTTAATTGTGTAATTATATAAAATAATCAGTTAATTAATATATATGTACTCTGCACTAATTTTTTTTTATGTATTTATAAATATTTTTTTAATATATTTTAAAATTTTTGAGGCTCAAGTTTAAGGATGGGTTTTGGATAATGCCAGCTGGGTTCCAACGTCGTCATTATGGTTGTCAACATATCCATAGAAACATACGAATTTTTAGCCATCTCTAGTGGACACAGAACCTGACAACGACAGTGGTACTGTCACCTCTATCGTAGGCGTAGCCCCAAGCTCCATACTTCCTCAAAAATTATAAATTAAAAAATATAAATAAACATATAATTCATAAAACTTTATTTAATATTTTTTTTATTTTTTTAAATTTTATAATTCAATTATTAATATTATTGTAATTCTATTTGATCTCAGTAAACCTACACTGACCAAATATTTTTCTTGCTCAAATTCGTCAAAAACGTTAAAGTTTTGATATAAAAAGCATCATTCCGCGTCCCATATGCTCCAGCACTGGTTGCTAAAATATTCGTTGGAAGCATTCTCCATTGGAGCAGAGACATGACAACGTTAGAAATGTGAAAAATCGTTAGAGATGTGACATAAACGTCATCTTTCCCACATGCCTTGATGACCTGAGCAGTAACAGGACCGCCGGGACCGTCGGGACCGCCATTTTTTAGGCTCTCGTATCGTATGCTGCCACTTGCAGTTTGGATGGTGATGAGCGGAAGACAAGTGAATTGACAACAGCCTCTTTAGCAATTGTTACTTGTTGCCTTAAATATGCCAACCTGTTGGAATCTGTAAACTTGATGGCAGCTTTCCCATTACCCCTGCACCTACAGTATAACACATCATCGCCACATTAGCAATCTTATTGTAATTAAGATCTCTCTTTCGAAAGAAAAAAAGCTAAGAGTTAAAGACGAGTTGCACCTTAATTTCCATATTAAATTTATCTGCCTCTCTTATGTTAGTGCATATATATATATATATATGTGTGTGTGTGTGTGTGTGTGTGTGTGTGTGTAAAAAGTATAGAAAGTCTTCTGCTTTTTTCTCTTCGTCACACGCCAAATTCTCGAGTTAAGGAAATTGAAAAAAAAGGAAAAACTAAATGACTGTTTTCGTAAGTAGTTTCTATAACTGTTGTAGAAGATGTTATATATACGATGTGATACAGAAAATTATATGACGTGTTAAAAAAATTATATGATATGTAATCAGTCATTAAAAAATAAAAAATTTTAGTTGATTATACATTGTATAATTTTTTTATAATGTAATATAATTTTTTTTATTACATTGTATATAATAATTACGGAAACTCTCCAAGGCTACGGCTGCCTAGTGGTGTCCTAAAAAAAAATCTCAAACTTTTATCTTTGTTTTAATTCTATTTATATATTTGCTTTTTTTTTTCAGTAAATTAAAAGAATAGAAAAAACTTGAAATACTTTAGATTTAAATCATGTATTTAGCTATATAGTATATTAGGAAATAAATTAATATATAGAATTTCTTTAAAATCTAATTCAAACTGAAATTTGGCTTTCATATTCATTATTTGCAAAAACTTCAAGATAATCAGTTTTTTTTCCCCTCTCAAATTGGACCTTGAGGAAAATCTCCACTTTATTCTCCTCTGCATGAGAATAAAAACTAGTAGACACCAAAGACGACAATATATTAAGAAACAATAAATTGGCTGAAGGGAAAAAATCAAATTAGTAATCAGTTATTACAGGAAAAAATAACGTCGACTAGATTACTCACAAAATTATTTATTAAGCTGTCCTATTGAATTGACATAATATTTTCTCCAAGGTTGTGAAAAAGTCTCTTCAAGAGTATATGAATAGTAGAATAAAGGTAATTAAACTAACCAGTGCGTAAAAAAATTTCATTGTGTGATCATGATTAAATTTAATATCTTTTAATTTTGCAGCAACCGAGCATTTTATGAAACTTCAAAGTTAAAAAATATCAGAATAAAAATTGACTTGACACCATTGTTAAACAAACTACCAATAAACAATTTACATGCAAAGAAATAATTGAAAGAAGGCACATGATAACAACAACGAGGCTTGCTATACATTGGCAGTTTGATTGTTTCTTTCACTGCAGACAGTATAACAAAGACATACGGTATTTCAGTAAAGCTGGAAAGACATTATCCCCTCGTTAACTATATGCAAACAAGTATAACACTAATAGGTCATTAGGAAATAAGTGGAGCCAACTTTTTGCAGGCAGTTCTTGAGATGCATGACAATGAACTCCCGATCAACAACTAACGAATTCAATTTTTTGAAATGATTTGTCCAACAATAGTTGCAAAGATCAAGCAAGTTGTAATGTGCAAAAAGATAGGAAAATGTCATTGGAAGAAGAACTATTATGAAATTGAAGGCATGGAGAGACACATTTTACCTTTATGAAATGTTCCATTGAAATAAAGCTCTATAAGCTTCGATTTTCTTTCAAATAGCAGAACACACCCAATATTCTGTTCGTGATAACTACTTATGGGTTATTCTTTTTAACTATTTTTGTTTTTCTTAGGAGAAGAATAGAGGGTTACGATGTAAGATTTTTTCTACTTCCAAATTCTTAACTTTTTTCATAGATTCTTTCATTCAGTGCTTGTCTCTCTATCTATGATAATAAATTCTTTTGCTATCTTTGTCAATTTAAATTATGTCTCCATTATTACACATATTTGATGTCCTTTATTTTTGGAAAGCAAGAGTTTTGTCAAATAAGAATATTAAGAAACTGTTAACACTGCTCCATGATTATCTTAAATATTTATTGTTTTAGTTTAACAGATATAACATTTCCAATGTGGAACATTTTTATTTGTGCAGAAATTAATACACCTTATAATATTTTCGAAAAACATAATGGTACGCAAATTAGATTTTTATCAAGCAAATAATCTAAAACACGTGACCACAAAACAAATGGAATAGTATAACAGAAAAATAAAATAAAATTTCCTTACAAATTTTCCATAAAAAAAAATAAGTATCGATTTTCACATATATAATTATATTATTACTACATTATTCACAGTAGCAAAAACATTAAATGACATCTCAATATCTAATTGAACAAATACTAATACTTTTTGATAACATACTAGTAATCTGCGCATCGCATGTGTCCAACCCTACTATATGTATGTTAATGAAGATGAAGACCCCTCACCCGACGAGTAGAATTTATAGATCGATCGTAGAGGCATACGTTGTAACAGATTAGGACATACAACATGTGAAAAATCACATTTGTAATTAACTTAAGCTTTTTATATCTTTTCTTTTTTTTTTTTCAGTATACCACACTAATAATTTTGAAATATATAAATTTTTTTCTCTTCCTTTTTTTCATCTCAACTGCAATTGAGTCTCATTTATAATATTTGCTTTTTTCTCACATATGATATTAAGTTTACTTGATTCATGTAACTAGTGAGGCAAATTAAAAATTGTTTTTACTTCTCATAAAAATTTATTAAATACAATATTAAAATAATATTTGATTTAATGTGTAGACAACAAAACATTTATTCATTTTTAATAAAATGTTATTCATGTTTCTTTGAATGTCTGTATTTTAATGTCATTGTGTTGAACTCTAGAATTTTTGTGTCCTATTCATTTTCTATTTGATTATATCTTCTTAAAAAAGTAAACATACTAATTCATAAAAGTACATATCTAGCCCTTTATATGTAATGAATATTTAACTCTCGCTCAATATTGAATTTCTGTCTCCCTTAGAACTCCTTATTTATATTGTTCCTCTTTTGTTGCATATCATAATCTTCTTATTTTGATTGGATATTGTGTTAATTAGATTGAGTTTGTTTGTCATAGAAGTTTTAAATTGTCATCTTTCTTTAGAAACTTAATTCACCTTACTCTAAGCTTATATTAGGGAGCTTGCTCAAAGAAGAGGTTGTATTAAGGAGCATCCACTATTGAGAGAACCGGATTGGACCGGCCGGTTTAACTGAAAAAATCGGGAACTGAGTCTTGAACTGGTCCGGTTAGCCTTAAAAAATTGTTGATTTAAAGAATCGGACAAAAACCGGGTGAACTTGCCGGTTAAATTGGGAACTGGAGAACCAATTTCTGTTTTTCTGATCAAAATTGTTTGGTTCAAAGAGAAAAAAAACACCAACAAATGAAAAAAAATAAATATCAATAAATGTCAATATACTTTAGTCAAAATTAATTAATATTTTATCTTACTGAGTATGTACTTGTCTACTTTCTCTCAAAATTTATTAATATATTTCAATTTTTTAAAAATAATTAATAAATTACTATTTTCAAAAGTAATTAGCGACTCTTCTGCCCCTGTTGCTGTGGGAAAATTATTAATCAAAACAGGTATAAAATTTAAATAAATAAATTAAAAGTAAATTAACATGTTAAATAATCAACAAAATATATAAATATATAAAACCGAATAAATAAATAAATAAAATTAAAGAAGAAAAAAATATTGTATCTGAAAGCATGTAAATGTAGTGTCCTTAAAAATAATTTTCACTCCTATAAACGAATAGTTTTAATATAATAAATTACAGCAGTTATACTCTTAAAATACAATAGTCCTTTTCACTAATATCCTCTAAAATAAATACAAAATTTGTGTTCTAAAATTGCTTTTTGACTTCGTCCTTGTGTGGAACGGCCTTAGGCACTGAATTTCACGCGTGAAAGAGTCCTTGTTTTGGAGTCAATTAATTCGAGCCAAACTTTCCAGAGAATCTTTCAGTATTATTGGACCACTAGTGGCACTAAAGAGAGTAAACATGACACGCTTCATAAAAAGTATGTATATTATTATAAAAAAATTATATATTATTATAATTTTATTAAATTATACAATAAAAATTATATGCTCGCCTAACAGCCCTTTTTTGTAAGGCTCGCCTAACAGCCCTTTTTTGTAAGGGCTCCATTACATGGCCAAACAAATTTTTTTTATTGTGTTCACACGAATTTTTTTTGTGCAACCAGAAGTATTTTTTGTGCAACTAAGAGCAGAAAATATGCAATAAAAAAATAGTAATATTTTTTGTATCACTTTTTATCATTGTGGTTGCACAAAATACCCTTATAATTACATAAAAAAAATTGCGTGTGGAGACAGTAAGAAAAATTTGTTTAACCATAAACATTTTCCCTTTTTGTAAATAGTTGGAGAACAGACCTTAGCAATGAGACCAATATTTGCATGGTTGAGTAAACGTGGCATTTGGACACACCCAACATACTTATTCATTGCATTTGGACATTTAACGTAGTTATCCAAGTCCATTCGCACACCTCCGCATCTCGTACAAAACAAACCTTAATAGTGTGTTTGATAAACTAAATACAGAAAAATATTTTTAATATTACAGTCAAATATCAAAATAAAAAATAATGTTCCAAATTAATTTTATTGCTTATTTTATAATAAATATATGAATGAACGAATGTCTTTTACTACTCGAGCAATTATATTGGATACTTTAATTTTATATATATATATATATATATATATATATATATATATATATATCTATAGGAATATCATGTTACATGTAGATACAATATAATCTTTAAAGCTTTTTAAGAAAATTACTAATTACAACATAAAATAACATAGTATATTTTTTATAAATTATATGTTGATCTTGAATTTATTTGAAATATTTCGTACACATATGATGTATGCGCATAGCGAAGGAAACATGGAAAATGGAACATTATATAATTTTATCGTGAATTATGTGTTGTAATTAAATATTATGATCACCATGTGATGCTTCACAAGCCTGATGCATCACCATGTTACTAAAATATTTGTCTGAATTTTTTAGTTTTCTTTTTCTTTAGTTTTTTTTTTTTTTTTTTTTTTGTCTGGTGCTTATCTGAAAGAGGCCTTGTTTTGGAGTTAATTAATTCGAGCCAAATTTTCCAGAGAATCTTTCAGTACTGGGCCACTGGTGGCACCAAAGAGATAGTAAACGTGGCATTTGGACACCGCCGACGTAGTTATGTTCATTTCATTTGGACATTTAACGTAGTTATCCAAGTCCATTCGCACACCATATCTCGAACAAAACAAACCTTAAAGTATTAGCTTGGATTATTAATCCAGAGTTTAACTTTCATTATACTATTTTTTTCCGTTATCCCTTATGTCCATTTTTTCCTCTTATATCAGTTTAACTCTTTTCTAAATAAGTGTATTCACGATTTAGTTAATTAAACTAAATTATTATAACTATTTTTAAATTAAAATTTTTGATTATATAAAATTAAAAATTATTTTAGAATTAAAATGTTGATTAACTAAAAATTTCGGTTCAGTTTCAATTAACTATTTGGTTAACTAAATTTAATAACAAAAAATTTAAAATTATAATCTAAATATAAAAAAATTATTTTTGATATATATATATATTTAAAAAAATGATAACTATCATAATATATAAAAATAAATAAGTAATTATTTGAAATATAATAATATTTTATTAACATTTATTTGGTAATAATTGTTGTATTAGTAATATTTTTTCTTATTATTAGGGGAAAATAAAAAAATACATATATAATAGCAATTCAGTTCTATTTAGTTAACTACTATTTTTTAATATTATAAACTAAAATTGAACTGAAAATTTCAGTTTTAATTTGGTTCGGTTAACAAATTGTAAAATCGATTCAGTTAATTAAAAATTCAATTTAGTTCAGTTCATTTTTCTTGATTAATTGAAATTATCTCTGTTTTTTTTAACACCCCTACTCCCAAGACTACAAAATTATGCATCTTCTTAAAAAAATCCAGCTACACAAAATGGTGAATGGAATTGACTAATAAACTAGTGTGTCAGGCATACTTGTAATTTTTACTCATTTTTAAAAATATAACTCATCCACAATTTTATCATACACAAAATTTTTTTTTTTTTCATTTCATGTAAACTCCACTTATTTTATAATATAAAATTATGAGTAAATTAAACTAAAAAAAAACATATATCAAATTAGAACTCTCCTCGACTAACAACCGTAAGCCTATCCGTCCAAAGACATGGACAATGTTCGCAATGAATAATCCATGCGTTGTCATCCAGCTTAATGTTATGTAACAATATTTCGTCCAAAAGATTTGTACATGTAAACACCACAAATAAAATTAAAATAATTTTGCTTTTGGTCCACCAAATTTGTCATATTCTTTTTTCTTTTTGTCCAAATAAGAGGTCGTCATAAGCTAAATCTGGATGAAAAAAAGTTTGTGTTTTGACGTTTTGTATCTCAGATTTTGTCCCGATTTAAATTAAGATTATTATTTTTGAATCAAAAATTAATATTTTTAAAATACTTATTATTTTTACATTTCAAAAATATCAGTTATCATTTCAAAAATAACATTCATAGTACATTTCAAAATAGAATCGAAGACAAAATCATCGAGATATGTATAGAAACCCTTATTGCACCAACCTCTACCCTATTAAGGTGCCATCGTTTATTAATTTTTTACTCACCTCCACGTCACTCTGTGTTACTCTGGTGCAATTCTCATACCAGCAACAATTACCCATTTAGTTAAGGTGTATTTGAATTTTGTATGAGTTATTTTTTTTTGTTGGAGAAAAAAATATATCGTTGGCACGTGAGTTTTTACGTGTATGAGTTGAAGTTAAGGGTCATTTATTGACGTTCTCATTCAATCTCATCAATAGATAGGATCTCTTACTCAAGCACTATTAGGTATGTATGGATCCTTCTAACCTCTAGTTTCAGTATTAACGAGTCTTAAAATTATTACTGCACTATATCATAAATTCCCGTAAATTCTAGGGACAGACGTCAGCAAGGGGATTAAAATCCTGGCCAATTTAGGGAAAGATCAAGTAAATTACCACCAAATTATCACCTTGCGTGATTATAAGTAGTGGCGGATTTAGAAAAAAATTTTAGAGGGGACAAACTTTATATATAGATACCAGAACAAAAATTGATATATATGATAAAAATAAAAAATTATATTAATTATTTTGAATAATAATTATTATAATTATATCATTTGAGTCTTAATATTTTATTTTTTTCATTTTTATACAATTAAATACTTTTTTTATATAAGTAATCATTTAATTGTTTAATCATTTATCTCTCATACGATTATGTAATAGATTATTTATAATGTTCAAAAGAAAAATTATTACTATAATTATTATAATAGGTAAAATTGAAGACAATTTTATAAACAAATATATGTTTAGATATAAAATATGTTTTAAATATTTCTTCCCTTTTCAATAACAATCGTTACTAATAATTTTTTTTACTAAACGATAAAGTATTTTTGAAAAAGAATACTAATATCAATATAAGAAAAAGATATTGAAGTTATTTTCAAAGCAAATAAAAATAATTTTTCTATATATATTACAAATGTTTATCAAGAAAATTTAAAAAAATAAAAAGCAAAAAAAATATAAATAGAATAAAAAACCATTTTTAAAAACAAAAAGAAATGAAAAAAAATAAAAATAAAAGGCATTGAAAGTGTGCAAGAGGAGGTTTAAACCTTGTACCTTGAAAAGATGAGGGTGAGCAAGACAAAAAGTGAAAATGGGCAAAGCTAGTGTTCCACTAGTCTAGGTTTCAATTATCGAAGTAAATTAGCTTGTAAAATATATAATTTAAATTGGCCACTCTCACATAAAGTACACGATAATATAAAGATAGTGTGCGTTTGCTTTATGATTAAGATAAAATAATATAAGTTAGAAGTTAATTATCTCACTTTAGTTTTTGTGTAATTACTCAATAAAATAGGTATAAGATAGACTAGTGTGAGTTTACTATTTCATAAATATGATATTATACTTTTCGTCTCACTTTCATGGACTAGTCTATCCCATCTTATTGATTAATATTGACAAATTATTTGTTTACCAAATTATCCTTTTAATTAAAATAAATTTTAAATATTTTTTAAAAATTAATACAAAATTAAAAATTTATTTCTCTCTCCCCCGTCCTCTCTCTCTCACTCCTCGTTTCTCTCTCTTTCCTTTCTCTCTCTCTCACTCCTCCTTTATCTATTTCCTTTCTCTCTCCTCCTTCCTCCCTCTCTAATACAGTCTTCCTCCTCCTCTCTCTCTCTCTCTCTCTCCCGTTCTATCATCTTGGAATTCATTTATTTTTTTCTCAGAAAATTAAAGAAAAAAGTTAATCCCTTTTCTTTTTCATATCTTATAATTTGTTTGTACAAATAAATTAATGTTTATTTGATATCTAATAATTTTTTAGCAAAGTTTGATAGAAGATCACTAGTAGATTAAATACAGTTAGAGTTATTTAATAAAAAAACTCTAACTAAATAAGAGGAATTGACATTCAGATCGTTATTAGACAAAATTCATGTAATTTAATCTCTTATGTACAAAAACTCATTACTCTGATACTATTTAACTTCTATTAAATTCTCATTTAAATTACTATTAATTTCATTAGTTTAACCTGTTCAATTTAATAATTTTGTTATTTAACACTTTTTCAAACATCAAATTTCTGTTAAATAGCAAAAAACCCAATTAACTCTTTGTTTTCTTGATTCAATACTAAAAATATTCATCAAGTTTTTATTATTATGATTGGTCAGAAATATTAAGTTAATTCTATTTACACATAAACAAAAACCATTGTACGACAAACGTGTGGGCCTTGCTCTATGTGGTCTATCAGCTTCTTAATTGTCTTATGTCGTATGCCATTGCATATAAACAAAATCGTGAAATGTTGCTGTGTGACAACTTCACTCAACGAAATTTTTTTTAAAACTTTTCTTTCATATTAAAGAATTTTATTAAATAAATATAAAAATTAAATACAAAATAATAATGTAGACTTATTATTTAAATTTAAAGTGTTAACTATATTGTCTATTTAATCCATTATTAAAATTTAAATAATATATCTGCGTCACTATTTTATATTTAAATTTTTTATTTATATATTTTTTTTCTTTATATTAATTAAATAAACAAATAGATTCACCGTTTGGCCCTTTAAAATGAACATGTGATGATAAGACTATCTAAATGACTTTCCCAATGCCAATTTCTACAGGACGCTTTTAATGCAGCAACGTATTCCTACTACTAAAAAGAAACTTATGGAAGTCTCTAAGCAACAGCTCAACCGATAACCAAGAGCACAAACTGGGGCATACATCAAATTGCCCACAGATGATACATATGTTTTTTTCTTGATCTCTGTGGAAGGATAATACCTAAGATAAAATCTAAAGTGTCTAGTGAAGGTAGTGCTTTTGCTTGCGCTATATCTATGTTGAATTTTTTAAACACTTTTCAATATACTGTTTCTGGGGGAAGCACATTTTATTATTCATCAAATCTTTACAGTGTATTTGGATTATGAGAAATTGATAACAAAAAAATTGTAGAAAAGAAAGTAATTTAAATAAATGAGAAACATGTGAGAAAGAAAATAAATAGTAATTTTCTTTTCAATATTTTCTTTTGTTCCTATTTCTTACATACCAAATAGGCCCTAAAATAAGGAATAAGAATCCTTTTTGTTGGCTGCAAATCTTTCATTGCGAGGGACTTACATAGCTCCTGTTTTTATTCGTCAATTCATAGAACAGCAGGCCGACCGCAAGCATTTTTTCAACATAAAACCATAAGATAATCAAGCCATGATTGGTAAATTGCACAAAAACACCAAAGTTAGAAGTAGTCTTCCGGTTACTGTACTCTTCCACAACAAGCTCAAGCTTCTTGTACCATTGTTTCAGTGCTTGTTTAAGCCATACAATACCTTCTTCTATCTAAAACATAGTTTTGATTCCCTTTTATCTGAAAGACTAGTAGTTGTTCCATACATGCATATTTCTTGTTCTGATCACCATGACGAAAGTCATTTTAACATCCATGAGCTCAATCATCTAGTCCTAGCTTACAACTAACCTTTGCATAACTATGATAGAATACATGTTTACTATGGATAAGATTTTTATTGGAGATCAATTGATGAGTTAGAGTTATGAAGGAAGAATGCCAAAACTCCTGCATGGAAAAGAGAGAAATGGCAAAGCAACATATAAGTGACAAAAATCAATAACTCAATACTTTAAAGTTTTGGATAAGAAGTAGTGTCAAAAAATTCATGAGATATTGCTTTGCTCCTAAACTCCAAATTCCGCTGTCAAATATTTAGCACAGAAGAAAAAATCCTGCTTGGATCAGATAGGCAGCTTGAAAGCCTACGGCAAAGAGGACGCTCAGAGTTTGCAAGCATGGACAATATTTTCTAAATCACTGCTCTTTTCTTTTTTTTCCCTTTCCGCTAAACTCCTTGACAACAAATCTAGATTTGTATCTTGAATGCGACGAATTCCCTTTTTGCTTCGACTTGCAAGCCATTGTTGTTCTAAAGTTCCTTTAGATAAAATTGTTATGCAAGAATTTCATTTCATCATTTGTGACATCAATTCATTGGTTCTTGCACTCATTATCAACAACTTCTTCATAATACTGGCATTCTCTTCTTTAGACAAATATATTAGGAGAGTGCTGAGTAAAGTTTGATTAGCATTCGTCGGTTACTTATATCATGATTTAAATCCCTTTTTTTTTTCTCCTTTAGATGATCATTACATGTTCTAAAATCACAACCGTTACCAATACATAACCCTCAAGAAACAAATAGTTTTGAGCGTCGTTCCAAAACCGTTTAGTAACTTGACGGTAAGGGAAGTTTGGATATATATGGGAAAGATAACTCGAGTGAAACGTGAAACGGCATTAGGTAACGAATTTCACACGTGAAAGAGGCCTTGTTTTGGAGTTAATTAATTCGAGCCAAATTTTCCAGAGAATCTTTCAGTAATGGACCACTGGTGGTACCAAACAACTGGTGGTACCAAAGAGATGGTAAACGTGGCATTTGGACACACGCAACGTGGTTATTCATGGCATTTGGACATTTAACGTAGTTGTCCAAGCCCGTTCGCACACCTCCGCATCTCGTACAAAACAAACCTTAAGGTTATTATACTTCATCTGAAAAAACCCAGCTACATAAAACGCTGAATGGAATTGACTAATAAACTAGTGTATCTGGCTAATTAATAATAGTACTTTTTATTTTTATTCACTTTCTTGTGAGTATAACTCATGATCTTATATTATATAATTTTTTTTTATTTGATTGTTTTAAGTACACTCTACTTATTTTGTGATGTAAAATTATAAATTATATATAAAAAAAAATCTAATTGCCGACTTGTGCAATTGGCCGAAGTTAGTAGCCATGATGCATGTATTTTTTGTGTTTCAGATAAATATTAATGCCGTTGGACTTATTGTGTTCTTGATCTTTTGTAACAAGGTAACCGGAGGGAGAATCACCGCACAACAGCGACGCCGGAATGTCCGCCGGCAAATGTCAATTTTCACACTGGAATTTTTCCTTTTTTGGTTGAAAATTTCCATGCAAATTATTTTTGCTTTGTGCATCAAACATGCAGATTATTGGGCACCATTTCTTTTCATTTAATGTAATTCTCCCACGTTCCACTTTTTCCTATTTAATCAAGAGATCAAATCTCTCTTTTCACATAGAAGACATAATTTTTACATGCATAAACTATTAGGCAATACCATCATATTATCAATAATCAAGATGGAAGACATAATTTAATCCAGTTAGTACTTATTTGACAATTCTACGAAATTAGAAGTCAATTCCTTTGAAATTCCATCATGAATACATTACATTAAGATTGTTAGAACCAGAATTTGAGAATTTGAAATCTGCAGACTGCTTCAAGATAAAAGAGAAAAATGTATTTTGTAGAATTGTTTTAATTATTTAATAATTTCTCTGCAGTAAAATCTTAGATAATTTTTTTTCTATATTCTCAGTAGTTTTGTTCAAGAAAGACCACTATTTATATAAAAGTTTAAGGATAACTTCCAAAAGAGATGCTTCTTGATATGAATGGATACAACTTATTTAATATGCCTTTTATGAAAACGCGTCCTTGCCAAGTAACCACTACACATTATGTTTGGGAGGAGGAAAAAAGAGGGAAGGGAGAGAAAAGTAGAGGAAAAAATATAAAAGTTCATGTTTGGAAAATATTTTTGAGAGGAAAAAAAGTGAAAGGAGGAAAACTAACTTTCCTTCTTAGTCTACCAAAACTATTCCTTCCAAAATTGAGAAGATTTAGGAGAAAAGTTATTTTCTTATATTTTTATTAAAAGACTAAATTACCTTTATTATATATTAATAACGACAATTTTTCTTAAAACAAAAAACATCTCTGCATTTTTGTAAAATTTTATCAAATTTTTGTTATCAAAAGACTGTACAAATATTATAAACTTATTAAACTAAATTTGTACAAATATTTCAAATGTAATTTACAAATTAAAGATTTTTCATTTAATATATAATATTTTTTTAAGAGTAAAATTAGAGTTCTTGTGCATATTATTTTTCTCTCCTTTGCTTTCTATCATTTCTCAAATAATAAATTTTTAATTTTTCTCTCTCTTATCGCCTTTTTCAACTATAATGATGAAAAATTTTCTTTTCCTCCAACAATCCTCTCCGTCACTTTTCTCTCATCCACTTTTCTCGCTCCTAAAATTTTATCCAGATACAATGTTAATGTCTTTTCAATTTATAAAAATCCACCGACAATCAATTCATTGGTTCTTGCACTCGTTATCAACTTCTTCATAATACGGAGGTTCTTTCCTTTAGAGAAATATATTTGGAGAATACTAAGTATAATTCGATTGACATTCCTTAGTTACTTCTATTATGATTAAAATCCCTTTTATTTTTCCTTCATATGATCATTACTCTCAAAGGATAAGTCAGCCTAAGTAGTTAGTTAATTATCTTGCCTAAATCATCAGAGTTGTTATTTTGTTCCCTTCCTATTTTCTCCTACTATTCCGATACAGAGGTTCATCGGGTTGCACCAAAAGGGTGCATGCATTCTTCTACTTAAGGAGTGTACTCGACCACTAAGAAAATTCAATTGATTGATCATTCTTTGCCTCACTATGCTTCTGCACCATTTGCTCTAACAATGACCTGCTCTAAAATCACAACCGTTACCAATGCATAACCCTTGAGAAACAAATATTTTGAGCGTTGCTCCAAAACCGTTATGTAACTTGGCGGTAAGGGAAGTTTGGATATGGGATAGATTACTCTAGTAAAACTAGGGAAGGCACATGGAGGCAAGTTGATTTTGCCCACTAAGAGCGAAAACACCAGTTATATCAGTTGGTAGGGTAAATTTTGTCCCCCTGGTTCCCTAGTTCGAGGCTTAACGGCTTGCATATAGTGGTTTTCTTTTCGTAAAAGGGTAAATTTCGAGCCTATAACAGTTAAACTCAAAAATACAAAAACAAATTACAGAAAAAAAATTAAAATTTATGCGGGTTCGATCTCTGAGTAGATCCTCCGATTAATGCTCCTGTGTAATTTAGTCAAGGGCCGTGAAGGCTTAATCTTGATCGAAAGATGTTGAATTTTCACAGCGTGAACTTAAACTGTAGGAAATGGATCCCACTGAGGCCCGAGGCTTGATCTCAAGTGGATTAGTTGAACTCCGGTGAGGGCCGTAGGAGGCTTGATCCCACTCGGACTGGATGGACTTCGGTGAGGGCCATAAGAGGCTTGATCCCACTCGAATTGATTGGACTCCAGTGACGGCCGTAAGAGGCTTGATCCCACTCGAACTGGATGGACTCCGGTGAGGGCTGTAGGAGGCTTGATCCCACTCGGATATTTAAGATTTTAATATCTTGGATTTTTGATATAGCGGATCCAACTCAGTGGCAGTTAGAGAGTATACGCCCAAAATATTTAGAGAGAGAAAGAAAGAATGCAAAGCTTTAGAAGAGATGATTTTGCTTTGCATGGGATGAATTGAAAGGCTTTGAGGGGTGCCTATTTATAGGGTTTTGGGGGATGATAGAGCCAAAATTGTATGATTTGGATCATACATGGCAAGGGCCCTTTTTGGTGGTTGAATTTTGATATTTTGCAATCAAATGGAAATTAAAATTTCCATATGATTCATCATTAGTAGGATCCTACATGGTAAGGGTCCTCTTTGGTGGTTGAATTTTGACATTTTACAATCAAATGGAAATTAAAATTTCCATATGATCCATCATGGGTAGGATACTACATGGCAAGGGCCCTCTTTGGTGGTTAGATTTTGACATTTTGCATGGTCACCAACCATATGAAAATCATCATTTTGATATGCATGCACTTGTTGCTTTCATGTAGGGCATGCATTGAATTTTTTTTTTTGTAATTTTTTTTTTGTGTTTACAAATGCCCCCACTTCAAGGTTTGGTAAGGAAAGGCTTTGCAGACGTGATCCGTACCGAATCTTGAAGTCCAAGTTGAAACTTGAGATGTTCTGATGAACATTGAACGTTGAAGTCTTCTGACGCTGACTATGTCTGCTGTTGTTGGATCGCGATAGGAATCTGATACGATCTTGAGAAAGTTAGCAGCCCAGCCAATATAAAAATTGACATTCTGGCTCCAGGTGCGGTCGAACTTCCATAGCTCGCAAAGGCTGGCAAAAGTTCTTTGAAGTTCCAAAACTCTGGTGAGGATGATCCAGTAGGTAAAGAACTTGAACCTTCTCATGAGGAAAGCCCAGCACTTCGGAACTTCAAGACCAGCACACAGAGAGACTGACTGTAATGATGATTCCCAAGTCTGCTTCGAAGTAAGGAGAGTAGTTGGAACTTTCCTGTACGTCGCCGCATCCAAAGGAAGATTAGGATGATTGCAGCTTCTCATCTCTCTGTGGTAGATGTGAATTAAGGAGAGTAGTTGAAACTCCATAACACCGATGGCATTGGAGACTGAGTTTCGAGGGCTTTTAGGGATCCCTCGAGGAAGACTACTCCTTCTTTTCATAGTTCGTGCGCCTCCAACTTCTTGATCAGAGAACTTTCTGAGACAAGTGCAGAGACTAGTCATTTTCTTTTTGAGGAAAAGAAGAGTTAAGGGGTGAGTACTACAATTCGGGCATGTAGGATATATATACAAATAATAAAGTTTTTTTTTTTTAAAAGTCAAAAAGAAGGTACGCAGAATCGAGTAGGGTCATCAACGTCACTTTCCTGCATAAGAGACAAAAGAGACAATGGCTGACGCGTGTTACGAAAGTCGTTACCGTGTACTGCAGAAGTCGTTGTCGTGTGCTGTAGAAGTCGTTGCACCTTATCTTGTCAACCGTCTTGGCGGGGCCCAAAGCGCAGCTCCAAGTCAAGCTCGGCCTCGTTTGGTGGGCCGATGATGTTGACGTTGCTGGAGCCTCCTGGTTGGTTGATGCTGCCGGAATATTTTGGAAAGAGGGGCAAAATTTCGCCGGAATAACTCCTTTCTACTAGAAAAATTTTTCCTAAACTTAAATACCTAGAAGGGATGAACCCTTGGCTCACTCCGTAAGACCATCAAGACCAGTACGCATGCTCCCACAGGCTACGACTTTGATCGTTATAGCCTGAAGAGACCATTACCGTGGTAGAACTCGAACCTGCTTCATTTGAGGGCGAAGTTGTACCGGTGGGATCTACTATCGGAACGGTAGACTATTCTTTGGAAAAACAGCTCTCAATGCTGGTTTCTTCCTACTTTTCCGATTCTGGAACCAATAAAACACATTTTTTCCTTCGATTACCCCAAGCTAGCGCAATCGTGAGACAAGTTGGTAAATTTAAGATGCATTAGGCAAAATACCTTTATTGTTGTGGAAGACTTCCTCCAAAATTTGCAGTTGTGCCATGATTGGTTGCCACCTTGTGGGGGGTGACTTTTCTTCTCCTTTTTCTTGAGGTTCTGCAATTGGTTCCACCTTTCTTGTGGCAGAGGAGCAAAGGTCTGGTAGATGGTGAAGATCGGTTGAGACTGATGCCGAGTTTCAGACTCGAACCCTCTATCGCTTTTATATTTTTGAGCCGTTCACAGTTTATACTTGTGCGGGCCAAGAGTTAGTTTGCTGGATTGTTGATCACCTTTTATACTCGTGCGAGGCAGAAGTGCGCTGTAGAGCTGTTCGCCTTTTATACTCGTGCCAGGCAGGAGTGCTAAGCTGTGGTGTCGCCTTTTATACTCGTGCTAGGCAAGAGTGCGTTGTAGAGCTGTTCGTCTTTTATACTCGTGCGAGACGGGAGTGCTGAACTGTTGATCGCCTTTTATACTCGTGCGAGGCAGGAGTGCTGAATTGTATTGCATTGATTATCGCCTTTTATACTCGTGCGAGACAGGAGTACGTTGTAGAGCTGTTCGCCTTTTATACTCGTGCGAGGCAGGAGTGCTGAATTGTATTGCATTGATTATCGCCTTTTATACTCGTGCGAGACAGGAGTACGTTGTAGAGCTGTTCGCCTTTTATACTCGTGTGAGGCAAGAGTGCGTTGTAGAGCTGTTCGTCTTTTAGACTCGTGCGAGGTAGGAGTGCTGAACTGTTGATCCCCTTTTATACTCGTGCGAGGCAGGAGTGCGTTGTTGGAATGCTGTTGAGCTGTTGACTTGTTGAGCTGCTAAGCTGCTTGGTGAGCTGCTGAACTGTTGAGCTGGTAAGCTGTGGAGCTAGAGAGTTGGTGAACTGCTGAGCTGTTGAGCTGCTGAGTTGTTGAGCTGTTGAACTGCTGAGCCGGAGAGTTGGTGAGCTACTGAGCTGTTGAGCTGTTGAACTGCTGAGCCGGAGAGTTGGTAAGCTACTGAGCTGCTGAGTTGTTTGGTGAGCTATTGAGCTGGTAAGCTGTTGAGTTGCTGACTTGGATTCTGATTCAGGGTTTAAGCTTTGCCTCCGAATCTGGATTTGGACTTTGAGTTGGAACTTGGATTTGGGCTTTGAGCCCGGGTTTAGATTTGGTGAATTTGGGCTTTAGGCTGAGGTTTGAGTTTAGGCGTTTTGGGCCTGGATTTGAATTTGGGCTTTAGGCCCGAGTTTGAATTTGGACTTAGATTTTGAATTAGAATTTGGGTTCGGGCTTGGATTTTGCTCCCGAATTTGGATTTGTTGGCTTTTGAATCGGGGTTTGAGATCTACCTCCGAATCTAGATTTGGATCTTGATGAAGGGTTCTGAACTTGCACATAAGCTTCAAACATTTTTTTTTCTTCTTTTTTTTTCCTTTTTTTTTGGCTTTTTTTTCGTGCTTTTTTTTTTGCACTTTTTTTTTGTTTTTCTTTTTATTTCCTTTTTTATTTTTCTTTTTTTTTTGCCTTTTTTTTGTTTTATTTTTACACAGTAAATTTTAGAAGTTTACCGTTTGATCGAGCCAAGTCGGGATGCGTTGACAGCATGCAAGCGTAATTGACATAGGCTTCTTGAACCAGGTATAGCCCGTTTCAGTTGGAAGTGAGTTTGTCGTAGAGTCGGTGCTTGTGTCCCTCTACTGGTCCAGTTGGATGAAAACTGTGTCCATGCACGAGTTTGCGAACCTACGTACTCAAGTAGGATGATCAATACAGGCGATTGAGCAGTCGTCCTTTTACTGGTGGTGATAGTCTTATTCATTTTTAGTACCACCGATGCGCCGGATTCCTACTCTCTAGAGTTGTGTTGGTGTTGGCCATTTCACGGCCCATAGGCCATGAAATGGCCGTTGTGCCACCAATTTTTTTTTTTTTCTAAGGAGCAAAAAATGGGAGGTAGAGATGTCCCACCGAGCGTGCTAAAAATTTGTAAAAGGGTAAATTTCGAGCCTATAACAGTTAGACTCAAAAATACAAAAACAAATTACAGAAAAAAAATTAACATTTATGCGGGTTCGATCTCTGAGTAGATCCTCCGATGAATGCTCCTGTGTAATTTAGTCAAGGGCCGTGAAGGCTTAATCTTGACCGAGAGATGTTGAATTTCCACAGCGTGAACTTGAACTGTAGGAAATGGATCCCACTGAGGGCCGAGGCTTGATCTCAAGTGGATTAGTTGAACTACGGTGAGGGCCGTAGGAGGCTTGATCCCACTCGGACTGGATGGACTTCGGTGAGGGCCATAAAAGGCTTGATCCCACTCGAATTGATTGGACTCCGGTGAGAGCCGTAAGAGGTTTGATCCCACTCGAACTGGATGAACTCCGGTGAGGGCCGTAGGAAGCTTGATCCCACTCGGATATTTAAGATTTTAATATATTGGATTTTTGATCTAGCGGATCCAACTCAGTGGCAGATAGAGAGCATACACCCAAAATATTTAGAGAGAGAAAGAAAGAATGCAAAGCTTTAGAAGAGATGATTTTGCTTTGCATGGGATGAATTGAAAGGCTTTGAGGGGTGCCTATTTATAAGGTTTTGGGGGATGATAGAGCCAAAATGGAAATTAAAATTTTCATATGATTCACCATGAGTAGGATCCTACATGGCAAGGGTCATCTTTGGTGGTTGAATTTTGACATTTTACAATCAAATGGAAATTAAAATTTCCATATGATTCATCATACATGGCAAGGGCCCTTTTTTGTGGTTGAATTTTGACATTTTGACATTTTGCAATCAAATGGAAATTAAAATTTTCATATGATTCACCATGAGTAGGATCCTACATGGCAAGGGTCCTCTTTGGTGGTAGAATTTTGACATTTTACAATCAAATGGAAATTAAAATTTCCATATGATTCATCATGGGTAGGATACTACATGGCAATGGCTCTCTTTGGTGGTTTGATTTTGACATTTTGCATGGTCACCAATCATATGAAAATCATTATTTTCATATGCATGCACTTGTTGCTTTCATGTAGGGCATGCACTGAATTTTTTTTTTTTTTGTGATTTTTTTTTTGTGTTTACACTTTTTTTTTTATTTTTTTATTTATAGTGTGCATATGGTTGTTTTTATGCTCTTTTGGTGTGCATATGGTTGTTTTTATGCTCTTTTTTGCCCTTTTTGAGGATAAAAAAATCCTTTGTTTGTTTCACCGCGGCGGCCTAGGCCAAATGCCTTTTTTTTTTTTTTTCAAACTTCCTTTTTTCGTTTTTTTTATTAGAATTGCCTTTTCGCTTTCTTTCAAATGCATTTTTTTTTAGTTTCATAGTTACGATTTTATTTTTTAAAATTAAATTTTATTAAATTTAAAAATCTTGTATGCTGAGTTATCTTTTTAAAACATTTCATTTGCTCTCAAGATTATTTGAACAATATTTTTTATTTTTATAACCTCTTTTGAGAAATATATAATCTGTTAATGAAATAAATTATTAATAATGGATATTTAAAAAATATCTAGAAACACATTATATATTTGACTATGTATTTATTTACAAAATTAACTTTAATTTTATTAGTTATAATGGTTATATAAAAAAATTATATTTTTTATAATAAATATCATAAAGAATATGTTGTGCAATCATATAAAAAGCAAATGAATAAATAATTAAATTATTACTTATATAAAAAATATAAATTCAATTACATATAAAGAATAAAAAAATAATTTTAAAATATTAAAAATTACTAGATATAATTATAATATTTATTATTCAAAATAATTTATACACTTTTATTATTTATTATATTTATTAATTTCATTATTATAAAAATATATACAAAATTTGTCTTCTAAAATTTCTTTTTGACTTTGTCCTTGAGTGGAACGGCCTTAGGTAATGAATTTCACGCGTGAAAGAGGCCATGTTTTGGAGTCAATTAATTCGAGCCAAACTTTACAGAGAATCTTTTAGTATTATTGGACCACTAGTGGTACTAAAGAGAGCAAACGTGACACGCCTCGTAATAATATGACTTCAGTCTTGTGTATACATTTTTATATATTAATAATATATATATAAATATATTTTTTTATAATAAATTTAATTATTTTTATAATAATATTTATTATTTTTGTGATAAAAAATTATATATTAATTTTTTATTTTATATTTTATTAATTTTATTATAAAAATAAATAAATTTATTATAATATATATATTAAATATGAATATTAAAATATTGATACTAAAGTTTTTCTTAATAATATCTACCTCCCGCTTATCAAAATCCAGTTTTCAGGATGACGTGCTGTAAAAAGGACCATTCAATGTCATCGTACGCTTTGGTCCACATCACTCAATTTTGGTCCAGTCGTCAAGTGAGGGAAATCTTTTTTAAAGTTAGTGCTTTAATTTTTTTTAAATTGAGAGTTAATGATTCAAAAAAAATATTTATCCCGCTACATAAGTATCCACATCATCAGATAACAGAACAAATTGACGAAAGAGCCAATCATGCATTAATTTTAAACGGTTTTAATTTTAATTAAATTTTTTTAAAGTTAGTGTTCTAAATTTGTCAAAATTGAGAGTTAGTAACTTAAAAAACTACTTATCTTTGCGCACACCTCCGCATCTCCTACAAAACAAACCTTAACAGTGTGTTTGGTAAACCAAATACAAAAAAATATTTTTAATACCATAACTAAACATCATAATAAAAGATGACGTTCTAAATTAACTTTATTGCTTATTTTATAATAAATATATGAATGAACGAATATCTTGTACCCGAGTAATTATATTGGATATTTTAATTATATGCCCGCATATATATATATATATATCATGGTACATGTAGATACAGTATAATCTTTAAAACTTTTTAAGAAAAGTACTGATTACAACATAAAATAACATAATATATTTTTTATAAATTATATGTTGATCTTGAATTTATTTGAAATATTTCCTACACATATGATGTATGCGCATAGCGAAGGAAACATGGCAAATGAAAAATTATATAATTTTATCGTGAGTTGTGTTGTAATTAAATATTATGATCACCATGTGATGCCTCACAAGCCTGATGCATCACCATGTTACTAAAATATTTGTCTGAATTTTTTAGTTTTTTTTTCTTTTTGTTTTTTGGATTGGTGCTTGTCTGTCAGAGGCCTTGTTTTGGAGTTAATTAATTCGACCCAAATTTTCCTGAGAATCTTTCAGTACTGGGCCACTGGTGGTACCAAAGAGATTGTAAACGTGGCATTTGGACACTCCCAACGTAATTATGTTCATTTCATTTGGACTTTTAACGTAGTTATCCAAGTCCATTCGCCCATCATATCTCGAACAAAACAAACCTTAAAGTACTAGCTCAAATTATTATCCGTCTTGTTGGTTAAGAGTTTAATCGAGCGTTTAACTCTCGTTATACGATTTATTTAATTAAATTAAACTATTATAATTATTTTTAAATTAAAATTTTAGTAATACAAAATTAAAAATTATTTTATAACTAAAAATTTGATTAACTGAAAATTTTAGTTCGTTTTTGATTAATTGTTTGGTTAACTAAATTCGATAACAAAAAATTTAAAATTATAATCTAAATGTAAAAAAATCATTTTTGATATATATATATATTTTTAAAAAAAATTATAACTATCATAATATATAAAAAATAAATAAGTAATTATTTAAAATATAATAATATTTTATTAACATTTATTTGATAATAATTATTATATTAATAATATTTTTTTATTATTAGAAGAAAATAAAAAAAAATACATATATAATAGTAATTCGATTCTATTTGGTTAACTAAAATTTTTTAATATTAAAAATTAAAAAATTTTAATTTTTATTCAATTCAGTTAACAGATTATAAAATTGATTCGCTTAACTAAAAATTCAATTTAATTCAATTAATTTTTCTCGATTAACTAAAATTATCTGTTTTTTTTAGCACCCCTACTCCTAAAGACTGAAAAAATCATACATCTTCTTGAAAAAACCCAGCGACACAAGATGGTGAATGGAATTGACTAATAAACTAGTGTGTCTTGCATACTTGTAATTTTTACTTATTTTTTTAAATATAACTCATTTAGAATTTTATCGTACACAAATTTATTTATTTTTATTTCATATAAACTTCACTTATTTTATAATATTAGATTATAAGTAAATTATATTAAAAAAAACATGCATCAAATTAAAACTCTCCTGGGCTAATAACCGTAAGCCTATCCGTCCAAAGACATGGAAAATGTTCGCAACGAATGATCCATGCGTTGTCATCCAGCTTGATGTTACGTAACAATATATCGTATGAGAAGTTGAGTATTTATTTAATTAGTTGAAAAAAATATCTTTTAACTAATAAGTGAGGTTCAAATCTCATTTAACTTTATTTTTTCATCTTCAAATGTTCAATAAGACTCTTTATAAATAAAAAATAAATAAAAAAACAATATATCGTACGAAAGATTTGTACATGTAAACACCACAAATAAAATTAAAATAATTTTGCTTTTGGTCCACAAAATTTTGTCGTATTTTTTTTTTCTTTTTGTCCAAATAAGAGGTCGTCACAAGCTAACCGTGGATAAGGGACTTGTCAGATTTGTATCCTATATATGTAAACTACAAAATAATATGTAGACAATGTAAAGAGAGAAATTGAGAAATACGTAAAAAAAGAGAAAATTTGATCTTTTTCCATTCTGAAAATCTAAGTAGACATGTATAAGTGAAAGTGCAGTATACATTATTTCGACTATTCGGTGAAAAGTATGTTGAATTTAAAAAAAAAAAACTGATAAATTGATAAATTAACCATATGTCTTTTGCATACCCAATTATACGTGCTTGTGAAGTCAACCTCTTCTGCATTTGTATCTGTCATTTATGTGTTGTGCTAATTTGGATGTCCCCAAAAATTTTTTAAGAATCGATAAAACAAAAAAAGAAATTTTTTAAGAAATGTTTTCACTTGTATTAGAAAAGTTTGAAAGAAATACCACAGGAGAAAAGACCATGGAGATTGAGAGTTCTTCTTAATAAGCTTATGAATTCTTATATAAGAAATATTAAATAATAATATTTAAATATCAACACTGATATGTGTTATTTAGTAATTAAAATTTTTTTAAAAAATAAATAACTTATTAATTATTATTGAATGAATTATGTAACTACCTAAAGTTTTGTTATATAGTAAAGCCCTTCTTATATTTTAGCACTAGTTGGTATCTTATGCATATTAACATGATTTTCAATTTTTCTGCTGTTAATTTAGTAGAACAAGTACTACTAGGAAAACAATCTGACGACAGTTCTTGTTTCCTATTCTTTTATTTCCTTAATAGAATCGATAAAATTTACCAAAAAATAAGGCCTTTAATGAAAAGCAAAGTTCTTCGTTGAAAAGCTAAATCTCCTTTGCAACATAATTTTAGCGACGGGTTAAAATGTAGTTTCTTCAAGTGAATTTGATTTTTTTTATAAGCTGTAGTTGACGAGGCATGACAAACGTGCATAAAATTGAAAGTCTATTTATTCATTGAAAAATAATTTATTTTTACAAAATATTTTTTGAATAAAATTTTTGTTGATAAAATAAGTTATTTTCTGCTGTCTCAAACACCGAAAAATGAACAAAATATTTTTTAAGAAAAATTTTTTTTTTTACATAAAACAAACCGACTCTTAGATGAAAATCATTCCAAGGCATAACAATTATAATACACGTGCTAGAAATTTATAGTAAACGTGGCATTTGGACACACCCAACCTAGTTATATTCATGGTATTTGGACATTTAACGTAGTTATCCAAGTCCATTCGCTCAACTTAACATCTCGTACAAAACAAAACTTAAAGTTATCATACATCGTCTTAAAAAACCCAGCTACACAAAATAGTGAATGGAATTAACTAATAAAGTAGTGTGTTTGGGTAATTGATAAAGACACTTGTTATTTTTATTCATTTTTTGAATTATAATTTATTCATAATTTAATATTATATAAATCTATATTTTTATTTTCTTATTTCAAATAAACTTAACTTATTGCATATTGTAACGTCATATGATAAATCATAATAAAAAAATGAGTCAAATGACAACTCCCTATGAATAATAACGTAACCCTATCCACGTCCAAAGACATGGAATATGTTGGCAATGAATGATCCATGCGTTGTCATCCAGCTTGATGTTATGTAACAATATTCGTCCGAAAGATTTGTAGATATAAACATCGTAAATAAAAGATAATTTTGCTTTTGGTCCATCAAATTTTGTCATTTTTTTTTTCCAATTTAGAGGTCCATTGGATCATTAGTTAAATGGGAATAAGGGACTTGTCATATTTGTATCCTATATAAACTACATAATAATATATAGATAATGTGAAGAGAGAAATTGACATTGTTAAAAAAAAGAGAGAAAATTTTGATCGTTTATCCACTTGTGTCTGTCATTTTGCGTTGTGCTAATTTTCACTTGTTTTAGAAAAGTTTGAAAGAAATACCACAAGAGAAAAGGCCCTAGAGATTGAGAGCTGCTCTTAATAAAGCTTCTGAATTTTTATGTGGAAAATATTAACAAATAATATTTAAAAAGTAATAAAATGATACGAGTCATTAGATGACTAAAATTTCATAAAAAGAATAAATAATTTATTAAATACTAATAGATAAACTGTTTAATTACTTTATTTCTATCTAAAATAAGTTTCTTAGTGAAGCTGTACTTATATTTTAGCACTAGTTGGTACTTTATGCACATTAACAGGATTTCCAATTTTGTTGCGGTTAATTTAGCAAAACAAGTACTATCTCATTTCCTGACGACAGTCCTTTTTGCTATTCTTTTCTTTCCTCAATAAAATCGATGTGATTTATCAAAAAAAAAAAAAAAGGCCTTTAATGAAAGCGAAGTTCCTCCTTAAAAGGCTAAATCTCCTTTGCATCATAATTTTAGCGACAGGTTTAAAATGTAGTTTCTAAAAGTGCATTTGAATCTTTTACAAGATGTAGTTGACGAGGAATGATGAAAATAGCTCCAAGGCATACAATTATAATACATGCGCTAGATATTTCTAATGAACTTCTCAAACACTTTTAATTAATGTGTCTTAAAGGTCATACATATATTATTTTTGTTTTCCAATAAATATATGAATGAATAATTTGGTGATAAAAAATAATAATCAACAAATATCATTTACTCAAGTAATTATATATATATATATATATATATATATAGAGAGAGAGAGAGAGAGTGTGTATGTATATGTTAAAATATCATGTTACATGTAGATATAATAGACATAATATATTCTTTTGAAGTTCTCAACAAATATACTAATTACAACATCAAAGGAAATAACATAGTGATTTTTCATAAATTCTTGTTGAAAAATACCAAATCCATTTAAAATATTTCATACACATACAATGTATACGCTCAAAGCAGAGGAGGCAAGGAAAATGGAACGATTTAATAATTTTATAGATAGCTAATATTTTGTAATAAAATATTGGGAAAAAATATATGGGCATGCTTCATAGTCATACTCCAGTTATACTATATTAGCAGAAGAAAATTTTGATTTTTTGAAATCATAGGTTAAAGTCATATTCACTATGTTTAGGATAACACTAATTATATTTAAGATTTAGTTTTTAACATATTCATTATGTTTAGGATAATGCTAACTATATTTAAGATTTAGTTTTTAATAAAAAAATTAAAAAAAAAAACGTTTAGATGAAGTATGACCATAAAGTATACTTATATGATAGTACTCTAAAATATATACTCTACAATATTATGATCACCATGTTATTATCACCGGTGATTTGAACTTAAACTTCTATTTGGGAAGTCTCATACTCTAATTCTTGAAAAGGATCATGTGAGATTAATAAAAATGAGAGAATTTCTTTATTATATAACTCTTAGTCATACTCCAGTTATACTATCTTAGCAAAATTTTTTTTTGATTTTTTGAAATCATAGGTTAAAGTAATATTCACTATGTTTATGATAACACTAACTTTATTTAAGATTTAGTTTTTAACATATTCATTATGTTTAGGATAACGCTAACTATATTTAAGATTTAGTTTTTAATAAAAAAAATTAAAAAAAAAACCGTTTAGATGAAGTATGACCATAAAGTATACTTATATGATAGTACTCTAAAATATATACTCTACAATGTTATGATCACCATGTTATTATTACTGGTGATTTGAACTTAAACTTCTATTCGGAAAGTCTCATACTCTAATTCTTGAAAAGAATTATGTGAAATTAATAAAAATGAGAAATTTACTTTATTATATTACTCATGACCTTATAGGTCCTCCAATAAAAAAGAAATAAATCTTTTGTCGAGTGCTTCATTAAGAAATTGATTTTCACATGTCGTATGTTTGTATCTGTTTCAATGCTATTGGCAGCACGCCCCTACTCCACCCATGGTCTCCTATAAATTCCACCACTCTGGCCCGGGATCCTCACCTTCGTCAACAATCTCAGACGCACAAAAGAGGCAGATATAACATTACATTACCTATGGCAATTAAGGTACGATCTTGTCATTAACTAAATGATTAATTTGCCATGCCTTTTCTTTCGAAAAAAAACGTTGACAGCTTCCTACAGAAGTCTTCAGGAAGTTCAAAATAATATGAGTTGTTAAATAATTAAATTTAAAAAAATTAAAAAATATATATAAATCAATAGATACAGTTGGATAAAACTATATTCATTTTTTTTAGTACTGTTTAAACGAAGTTACGTAGTGGTAATTTTTTTTCTTCCTTCTTATCTCTCTCGATTCACGTAAGATTGCTAATGTGGACCAACTGCATACACCTATACATACATAAATGTAATGGTGCAGGCTGGTGTGGAACCTGTTATCAAGGTTGGTCCATGGGGTAGAGAACAAGACGTCGATAATTGGAGCTTCCAGATTCCAACAGGAGGTTATATCAAGGAAATAACAATTGCTACAGGGGCTGTTCTTGATTCACTTGTCTTTACCATCCAAGATGCAAGTGGGGCCCAACTGTCACTAAAATATGGCGGTCGCGGCGGCACTGGTGATCCTTCTAAGGTGATCCTTCTATCGATCGGATAATAATTAATTTACTACTTAATTTTGATTATTAATTGTATTCTGTTATATATATATATATATATGTGCAATATTGCAGGTGGAGTTAGGTTCCAATGAATATATAACATCAATTGCTGGAGCATATGGGACATGGAAAAATGCCGTTTATGTCACATCTCTGACGTTTATCACAAATTTGAAAACATATGGACCTTATGGCTATGACTACGACAGGCCATCTGGGGCCACTGGCGTTGTCAAGTTCTCTCACCCAGTACTGCAAAATGCAAAAGTCGCTGGATTTTATGGATATGCTGACAACTATATTGACCGTATTGGATTTTATACAAAGCCGGTATCATATTTCGAAATCATTAATTTTAATTAATCTATTACTAACAGTCAGTACCAACCTCTCTCTCTCTCTCTCTCTCTATATATATATATATATATATATTTATTTATTTATTTTGTAGGTGGAGGCTGGCGGTGTCATCATTGTAGGACCTTGGGGCAGAGAAACTTCGTCGAACAATGGGTCGACGGTTGGCAACATTAAGGAGATAACAGTTGGTCATGGCGTTGTCATTGATTCCCTTACCATCACCGTCCAAGATGCAAGTGGGCAGGAGAAGAAAGTAAAGTTTGGCGGCAACGGCGGTGGTCCTTCCAATGTCAGTAGGCAGTTTGTATTTATTTGTTTGCGGCGGCCACTTTTGCTCTATCATATGGTGTACTTCACATATATATTTATGAGAATCATTATATGGCATATAATTTTTTGTCATACAATTGAGTCATACTGCAACCACAATCACATTTTTTATAAAAATACACTTATTTTTTGCAAAAAAAAAAAATATAAATTTTTGTTGCAAAAAATATAATTATAATTACAAAAAATATAATTATGATTGCAAAAAAATTATAAACTGTTGCAATATGACTAAATTGTATACCAATTTTGTATGCCCATAAACTTTTTCTCCATATTTATATATAATACACGCATCACTTATTAATTTGAGTGCTAAATGTATGTATCCATGTGGCCAGGTGAAGCTTGCTTCGGGTGAATATATAACATCAATTGCTGGAGCATATGGGAACTGGAAAAATCAAAAGGGCGTTTATGTCACAGGCATAGAATTTATCACAAACTTGGGAACTACGTATGGACCTTATGGCCACGTGAAAGATAATCCACAAGGGGTCACTACAGACACCGTGTTATTTTCTAGCCCTTCATTGGAGAATGCTGAAGTTGTAGGGTTTTTTGCATATTTTGATAATTACATTCAGAATATTGGGATTTATATTAAGCCCCATGGCAACAACTGATGATGCTTGAAGAAGTCGATCGACGGTGCTAAATTAAAATATAACAAGAGTCCATGTCAATAATTAAGTCTATCGTGGTTTGATGTATAAAGTACTAAATAAGGACTCTTTGGTGTTACCAAGCTGGTTATCGTGTAGCATGTCATCTTCTATCAGTTTCCTTCCATTATATGTATTGTGGTTTGTGGGTTACGACCCTCTCTCAAGAAAATAAATAAATAAATGGGAGTGTGTTTTTAAGTTTGTGTGAAAAGACAAGATTGTTTATTGGAGTTATTTATGAATCCTTATTATTAACTTCTTTTTTTTTTTTAACCTGTTGATTCCTAATACAACTTTAGTTAGAGTAAAAGGATTTTTTTATTCATTTTTGGATGGCATTACTCATTTTATTAAAGGTTTCAAAGTGCCGATGAAAATAAAAACCTGTAAAATCAAAAAGTCCAATAACTCTACCCTTACAGTACTGTGGCTAGAAGAGGCCCAGAATCTGCAGCTACGTAACCTTAGAGTAAGATGAATTAAGTTTCTAAAAAAAAACCACGATTTTAAACTTCTATGTATGACAAACAAATTGAATCACGCCATGCCCATTAATCAAAATAAGGAAATGTTACGTAACAAAAAAAAAAATGATATAAATAAGGAGTTATTATTGGTTTGTTATGACAAGTGTATTGGATTGATGGAATTACATTCACAACGTGTACTTGTGTAACTTGATAAAATGAGCTAATTGTTGACTAGATTTTTGGCAATTAGGACGCAGGGGCATCTTGTTTTTTTATAAGTGCTGCTGCTGAATTTTTTGGTTGGGTATGAGTCATCTAATCTTTAACTAGTATCTTTTATTTTGTGCATATATGATTTTTGGGTGTTTATTTTTTGGTGATCGCCATGAATAAAATATTATTGACTATTCAAAAAATGAAAAAGGTTCTAAGGAAAGAGAAATCAAATGAGGATCTACTTTATTTAGAGTGGTTGAAAGTATATATGCCTTCAATAAAGAAGTCTAGAGTTTAAACCTGAGTCCTTTCTCTCATCTGCCGCTCTCTCGATAATGGGCAACTATCTCTTTTACCAAAAAAAAAAAAAATCATGCGAAGGGTTAAATATTTCAGATAAATAAATAGTTAAATATCTACGTTTATAAATTAATATGTTAACTTTTCTTAGATGATATGATCAAATAAAAAAAAAGTAGAGTACACAAAAATTTTAGGGTTCGACACAATCACATTAAGATAAAGAGAGCGAAAGAATCGTGAATAAAAATTATTAAAATTGAATAATTGTATTGATGTCATTTGATTACATTATTATTATTTAATAAAATCTTTATTTGTTTCATAATGAAATAATTAAATCGCCACGTTATTGTATTCCAAGGTTCTTTTCGTGCATGCGTAAAAAAAGTTTACAGAAATACCGAGTATCAATATTTAGGTGTCAACAAAGTTATATGAGTCGTTAGAGGATTGACATTTGTAAAACAAAATAAAAAAATAGAAAAGATAAGTTATTTGAAACTATTATATGAACTGCATAATTATTATTATTTAAGGTTAAGTTATATAGTAAAACTCAAAAATTTGAAAGTACTGTGTGAGGTGGGGATATATGCGTAATATGTGACAAATTCGGTTTGAACTTCTATCGGATTTCTTGAAGATGGGAGTTCTCCCAACATCGTTTTTTTTTCATCCACAAGGTTCAAATTCAAACCTTACTTAAAAAGAGCCGAATTACTTCCACTTAAACAAACCATAGTTGGTACAAAAGTTGAATTGGATGAAGATGAAACAGCTGTAATTTGGCTTACCTTTTCTCTCCTTGTAAATAATTAGGGAAACATTACTTTAGGAATGAAATCTTCCATTGTATATTTCATTCCTTTTATTTCTATTTTGAGTTAATTACTCAATTTAAATTGCTAAGCTGTTAAATATGAAAAGATTAATGATATATATCACGAAAATATTATAATGAAATATCTTAAAACTCACAATTATAAAAATAATCAACAACTTTTTTAATACTGTCAAACAAAAAAAAAGGAAAAATTATTAATTATTTTTATAATTATGAATTTCAAATATTTCACGACACGATTTTTGTAATATATATATTTACTTATAAGAAAAAGATCATATTATATTTCTCAAAGCAACTGCTTACTGTCTCGAAGAAGAGGTTTGATCATTTAAAAGAATAAAGACTTCTACTTTGTAAGTCTTGAGTTCAAATTCTAAAAAATGAGGGTATAAGATTTATAAGATGATAAAATTGACTGTTAATTAATTGTCTCTCTCTCTCTCTCTCTCTCTCTCTCTCTCTCTCTCTAACCTCCCAACCTCTCTAGCAAAATACCAAACCCTAGCTGGCCGACGGCGGCGACCAGCACCTCCGCCGGCCAGCCACTAATCATCTTCCTTGTGGCTTCCTTTTATTTTTCTTCCTTCCTTATTCTTTCCTCTGACTTCAGCCCATCTTTCCCTTTGTCCCCATTGTCCTTTCTACCTTTCAGACCCCCAAAATTAGTTATGGGGCTTTTTGGCGTGTTTTTTGTTAGATCGGGCTCAAATAATGCCATCCATCGTCGTCCAACCACCGGATCTATTTTATCTGGCGATTTCCTACCATTTCTGAGGTCTTCGTTGGCGGTGCCACCGCCAGAGCCGTCGTGTCCGCCGCAGCCTCCGCCAGCAGCACCGTCGTATCTACTGCTAGTGAGCACGCTTCCACCACTGCATTGGCCTCTAGAGCCATTGTATTGGTTGTCGAGGCAAGTTCTGGAGCCCCCCTTGCTGCTGATTGCATTTATGCTGCCAGCGCCGGAACAGCTGTTGCCACCGCCACCTAAATACATCATGTCGTCTATCACCTTCTCTTTGCCATTGTCGCCTGACACCACCGTCAGAAGGGACTGGAAATGCTACTGTTGGATGCTTTTTATTAGCAGGAACCTTAGTTTTCTTTTGTGTGGGATAGTTCGTATTATGTGTACTACTTGTTGTGTTTATTTTCAGTTTCAAGCTTGTAATTTGACTGTTATGGGAATCAGTATCGGAGGTACCTGAACGATTTCTATGTTCATTCCACCATTGTGTGGTACATGCTGCTGTAGGCAGCTTTCTCCAACTGTATCTAATTCAGTTGGTAAATGCGGGCTTTATCCCCACTACTTTAATGGTCGTTTGGACCATTTGTTATATAGGCATTTGTGACGATTTCTCTTCCTGCGTAATGCAAGTATTCTCGACGTTTTTTCATCGATTTCATGTATGACTTCGTTTTGAGTATTAAATCGATTCCATTTTTAGTCAAAAAAAAAAAACTGTTAATTGGTTGTTCAACGCTCTAAATTAGCAAAGTTATTGGAAATTTGCAAGGAAATCTCAAAGAAGTTGTTGTTCATCACGTCTGCAAAACGTTGGATTTTCAACTTTCTAAGAATTTTGACTTTTTTTTTTACTTACCCCTAAATATTGCGTTGTTTTGCTTTCGTTTTTTGTGAAATAACTTTCCGCTCTAATTGTGAAAATGAAAATGAAAATGAAAATATGAATGTAATTAAGGCAGAGTGCAGGGCAGTGCGTTGCAGGGGAGCTATCTATGTTTTGAGTTGAGCAATTCGTTTGTGTATCTGTAGTAGTGAGATTGCAGCAGGCCGACAAATACCAATCAAGCCAAAGGTCTAAACCTTCCAATCTTCCATGTAATAAAACTACACTGAAGTATACAGAAGATAAGGGTTTGAAGAAGTTTTATGATTTTTCAGAAGTCCACCCTTTGGCTTCCTATTCCATGCAACTGCTCGTAATTCAAACAATGTGAAATTTGCATAGTAGAGACAAACTATTTCGGAGCCTTCTCTTGTTAATGATTGATCGTAGTATAATATGGTGTAGGATTCTTTTTGCTGAAGGACAAACGTAGCATCTAATTAATGTTCTGAGCTAATATTCTTACTTCAAATTTGGTCCTTCCTGAAAGTATGCATGATAAGTTGATTTGAGGAAGTTGGCGTGCTACATGTCTATGCTCTCCTTAATTCTTTTCTTGAAAAGTTCAATTAATACACATTCAGAATTCGGAGATTTTCTGGTTTATTTCCAAAATTAGATAAAACCAAGCTGGATTTAAATGTCTTCATGATACTTGTGTTTGCATTGAATAATCTTTCATACCATATTCATTCTCAGCTTTGTTTCCCACATTGGTGTCTCCAAATTAGAGAAATAATTTGGAGAAAAATCACAGGTTATCTGAAAATGTGCATGTAGACAAGTATGGAATGGGTACAGGGATCTTTGTTCTCTAGTGAGAATGCGAACGGAAATTAAAATTTCATTCCTCCTGAAGACGGAGACGAGGATGGAAATAAGGGTAGTAATTTGGTACGGGGAATAGGGAGCGTATCCTTGTCTCCGTCCCTCTCCATTGCCACTCCTAATTTTATACGTAATTAAGAAGATTTTTAATTTGATTCATTAATTAGGTAAATGAAGGTAACTCAATATCGTTTGTAGGAGAAAACAAAAATTTTGAGTAGAGTCAATGGAAATAAAAAAAAAAACAAAGGAGGTAAAAAAAAAAATTTACATGGTTTAAGACTGCTAATGTGGTGCAACTGCCCCTGCGTAGAATATTAATGATGTCTTTTTCCCGTTTATCAAGAGGTTCAGCTGTGAAACGTAAATCCTTTTATTTCCATAAATCCTAAAATTCCTCTTAGCATTGGAACTTAAAAGAATTTTAAAATAAAAATTTAAATTTTAATCATTAAAATATCTCTTCAAGACAACAAGTTGGGATATTACGGCCTTATTTAGTTTAGCTGTTGCTTATTAGTATTGCTGTTACTGATTACCAATTATTTTTTGATGTTACTGATTACTAAAATAAAATTATAGTATTTGGTTATATTGATATTTACTTATCACTGTTTGAACAATAAAATAACTATTTAGCACATCATATTTTTATTTTATTACACTAAATATTTGATTATTTTTAATTTACTTTGTCTGATTTAGCGTGTTAGACAAAAAATTCGACCTTGAATGATCCAACTTGTATTTCCATTCCAACTTCATAATGCACAAAATACCTTAATTTATAAGTGAATATAAAATATTAATAATTAAGTCTTATAAATTAATAATTTTTAATTCAAAAATTATAAAATAAATTTTAATTATGATTTTTTGTATACATTAAACTTGCTCAGTTGATAACTTTTGCAGTATTGAAAGTCGATCTTCTGCATTTAAAAAGATTGGGCGTGGTACAGAATGTGTCCCCCGCTACGTTGTACAGCTGCTGCGTCCTCTTCCCTACCTCTGCCTCCTCGCTTCTATCCTGCAACACTTTCCGTTTCTTTTTCAACGTTTTTTTCACTTTTTGGCCACCAGTTAGTCAGCTATATTCTCTTCCTTAAAACCTTCAAAAATTTTCCGTTACCTACCGTCAGTGCTCCTTCCCAAAAGCCCTCCCATTGAATCGCCTCTCTCTCTCCTGTACCGAAGTTCAGTTTTACACTGCCTCTAAGAATCACTCTCCCTTCAAAACGACTTGTCGCTGTGTTGCTTGCATAAAGGAAAATTATGGCTAGAGGTTGACTCCAATTACTGACAATTTAAATATATATTACTTGTCATTTGTTTAACAATAAAAATTTATTCAATTCATTTTTAATAATTTGGGTTCATAAATTCTCGATCGTTTTTAAAAAATTACATACAAGTCTATCTAAAGTTACAATTTTGGCTTTTCCTATTTCAACCGCCACAAAGAAGCAAGACTTCAATGAATCATGTGAAACCCTCGGTTTTTTTTTTTTTCTTTTGTTGCCATTGCGTATGATATATACTCGGTCTTATGCCTATAATATTTAATAGAAACGGACCATAAATAAAATGGTACACAAATTAGCCTCTAATAAAATAGATAATATAAAACATGTGACCAAAATATTAAGAACTTTAATTTTCATAGAAGTTTTCCATATTAAGAGTAAGTATGAATTTGTTATATAATAACACTCTTTAATAAAATATCACAAACATGCGCATCATACAGGTTTAACAATAATGTGTCTGTGTGCATATATATATATATATATATGGATAGGGGGTTCATGCGCGGGTGCCGTCCCACTATTTTCGGACAAGTGAACGTGGTCGTGCGCTCATACGACAGAAGGTTCCTACTAACTTCTCACAAAAGGGACACGAATCACTTTACTCGTGTCTCACCACCGTAGTGGGATCATACAAGGTTGCGCTAGCCGTCGGATGCGTCTCGACGATATGGAGTCCGCCGTGAAGAAGTGAGAGTCCAATGGCTGTAAAATTGGATACTATTGTGGTAAGAAAATAAGGCAAAATGACGACTATGAAGTCTATGATCATAGTTATTAAAATCAGTTCGGACACTGACCCTGGTCAGGCGACTGGGTCAGTGGGTCATCAGTTCAACCAGTTAGTCATTGGTTCAACCAATGAATCATTAATTCTTAAAAAATTAATATATATAATAATATATATAATTTTTTTGTACAATTTAGCACAATAACTACATTTTCAAAAATTAAAAAATAGTTTATACTGATCAAAATTTTCATAAAAATTCTTAAAAAATTATTTTTTAAGGTCAATTATAACATATTATTTGATATATGAACAATGTTAAATTATTGCATACAGAAAAATAGATTATAAAAAATAAAAAATTATTAAATTGTACAAAAAAAATATTGTGTAATACTGTTTAGTATTAAGAAAATATTATTTTTATCATTCACATAGTAAAAAGTTAAAAAAATAAATTTTAGTCTGTAAATATTATACAATTATTATTGTTCAAGTAGTAAAAAATGAAAAAAATTTATAATTTTTACTGTTTAAACACTGTTTATCATTAAAAAAATATTATTTTTACTGTTTATACAGTAAAAAAGTTAAAAAAATATTATTTTTTACTATTTGACCACTGTTCATTATTAAAAAATATTATTTTTACTGTTTACACAGTTAAAAGTGAAAAAAAAAAATTTTTTATTATTCAAATAACCTGGTTACTGTTCACGCGAACCAACCCGGTGCAGTGCCCAGGTCACCGGTTTGACCGGCCGGACTGGACCGGGTTTAATAACTATGTCTATGATACATGTTCTTCTGTTGCTTTTACTTCTCGAATACGCTAGGTGCCGCCATTTATCTACTCGAATGATGCCGTATGTGGAGTTGAGAACAAGGTTGTCAGAATCGGACCGGTTATCGAACCGGAAATATTAGTTGGTCAAGATTCAATCAGTCGAACAGGTATTTAAACCGATATTTTTCAAAACCGGCTCGGACCGGCCGGTCTGACCGGTTCAACCGGTGACCGGCCAAAGGTCCGGGCCGGTTCATGGTCACTGTTCCCCCTTAACTCGGACCGGTCAAAACCGGTCAAAACCGGACCCGGTTCAAACCGGTACAAAAGTTTCACAAATTATAATTTGAGTTTTAAATTTAATTAAAACTTTTAATTTAATCCTATATTTATAAAACTTTTAATTTAGTTTTAAATTTATCAAAATTTTTAATTTAATCTTTAAAAAAAAAATAATATTTAATAATCATATATAAATATTATTTTTTTAAATTACTAAACCAGCGTCATTGGTCGTTCTCGGATTCAGATTTGGAAATACGAGCGCCATTGGATTAATAAGTGGCGTTGTCCTAGGTGGTGGTCAGTCAAGCGGCATAGCACGAAGACTTTTACGAGTTTCATTGGTATTCGGAATCAGATTCCCGTTCAGTCCTCTAATAGTTTGACGGACATTAACGAGTATGCCACATAACATCCGTAAGATAGCAATTTAAGTTGAGTTTGTTTGGCGTATATAGAAATTTAAAATGTTCACTTTTTTTTTACAATTGAATTCACCTTAATTGTTTTTTGAAGTGAAAAAGGGAAGAAAAACAACCCCAATTAACTAGTTACAGCTCGAGGCAAAAGAAACAAGCTCAATGCCTTGTAAAAGAATCTGCACAATGCCATTAGGGGCTTCATCCAAGAAGTATAGACCAACACTGTACTCAAGAACAAAGTTAGGAAAAAATTTTATGAGGGATAAATTTTGTATGTATATTTATAATAATAAAATTAATTTATATATAGGAGCACACGGGACGCTAAAACATTAAAATTAAAATGTGGGAAAGATGACATAAACGTTTTTCACACTTCTATTAAAATATGGCCCTCCTGTTACTACTCTGGTCACCAAGACATATTACTGTTAAAAAAGCATAATATCTTATATTCATAAGAAATAAGTTTATAATATAATTTATAAAAATTATGAGTTTTTTTTTTCTATTTTCATCTTAAATTTTTATTGGCTTTGAGACTTATGGTCAATATTTGACATAATATGACCTATTTCAGTACAATTTTTTTTCACCGCATACTAATCGGATCTAAAATATATCAAGAAAGCATAATAGAGAATATATTATCCTATATAATATCTTATATTAATAAAAAAAGTTATAACATTACTTATATTGATTATAAATTTCACCTATTTTCAACTTAAACTCGTAATAAATATTGAGACAGATAATCGTTATTTAATAATAGTTTATGTAAGATTTCCAAGGTCTTTCACATCTCAAACGTTGTCATGTCTCTGCTCCACAAAGAATGTTTTGCTAGTGCACATGGCACGTGGAAAGATGCCGTTTATATCAGATCTCTAACGTTTTATAAGGAAGCAAAATTATGTTTACATACTTAATGAGACATGTATAAATACGTAATTAATTTAAGAATATTTAACAGTTTATTTAATTTTTATTTTTTTCACTAAACCCTTAAAGTTGTATGGCCAAAAAATTTTTCTTTTTATAAGAACTCTTTGGTATCATAATAGATAGATACTACCTAAAAAGAGGCCATGTTATGATAAGAGATAGCCAATGGTAAATAGGTCATGCAATGATATGAGAGATAGCTCATGGTATCTAAAGGGATGCTTTTTTTTTTTCTTTACCACTGACCTAAGGGGGTGCTTTGGTATCATAAGAGATACCACCTAGAAATAGGTCATGGCATCATAAGAGAGACTCATGGTATCATAAGTAGGTGCTTTTTTTTTTTTTTTTTTGGGTCAAAATCACAGGGAGGTGCTTTGGCTATCATAAGAGATGCCACCTCCAAATAGGTCATGGTATCATAAGGGGGTGCAGAAGGTACATACACGCACTCCAAAAAGGAATCAACGACAACCTTTTTTTTTTTTTTAATTTTATTTAATGAAATGGGCAAGATGGATAAATTAGAAAAAACAAAAGTTCATCAGCTTCGTATAATAAGCTTCAAAACATTTTAAAATGGTATGAATTGTCGAATAATTGAATTAAAAATATAAAAAAAATAAAATATTAGATATTATTGGTTGAGATTGTGTTGTTATTTTAGTATTGGTTAAATGAAGTTAAATAGTGATAAATAAAAAGGTTTATTATCAAAAAATAGCACCACCTTTACACTTTTTTACAAATCTAGCACCACCTTTAAAAACTAACAAATTTAGTATAGTTTAATTATTTTCTTACAGATCTAGTACAACCTTTATCAATTAACAAATGTAGCACATTTCAATTATTTTCTAACAATCTAGCACACATTTCAATTATTTTCTAACAATCTAGCACACTGTCAGTTAAAAATAATCAGTTAAAAGTAATTGAATCCCTTTGTATACACATATGACATATTTACGTTTAAATCTAGTACAGTTTAAAACTCTCAAATGTCATATGTGCATATGTGCATACTGGAGATTTGATTATTTTTAACTAAAAGTGTGATAAATTTATTAAAAAATAATTAAACATTAAAATTTAGTACAGTTTAAAACGCCCAAATGTTATATGTGCATGTGTATATATTGGAGATTCGATTATTTTTAACTGACAGTGTTCTAGATTTGTTAAAAAATAATTGAACTGTACTAGATTTGTTAATTGTTAAAGTTGTGCTAGATTTGTAAGAAAATAATTAAATTGTACTAGATTTATTAATTTTTAAAGGTGGTACTAGATTTGTATAAAAACACAAAAGTGATGTTATTTTTTGATAATAATCCAAATAAAAATAGGTAAACTAGGAAAAGAATAGCGGGCAAGTTGAGAAATAAGTAGCTTCTTTTGTTGTTTGGAAACCATATACGCAATTTATTATTTTAATAATGTAATTTGCTATGTTATTAATTATTCATTTATTTGTAATAATTAAGATCAAGAAACATAGATTAGGCTAAAAAATAAAAAATTCTATTTGAAAATCTATATCTATATGGATATTATAATTGCGGAAGGTGGGTGAGAGAAACTGAGATATTGATTACATGACCACATCTCCTTAATTCTTTCCTAATTTTAGCAATATAAGAACTTTCTTATTAATTAGTTCATCTTTTTCTTGATATAGGCTTATTTTGAAATAATAAAATGATAATTTTACTTAAGTAGAATTGTAGCTAACTAATTAATCATTATAAAAAGAAACTTAAAAAATTTGACTCAACTTATTGTTATATTTTCTCTAGCTAATTAATTATTATCATAATAGAATTAAAAATTTAGACATTATTTATTGTTATTATTTTTAATTATATGGTTTAGTTCAATAGTATTTCACATTATTTTGAACTTTAATGAAATTAGGATTTAAATTCTATAAATACTGTTTTTTATGCATTAAAACTCATACAATTCAAATATGCATAATTAAGTAAAATAAAGATATTTTTACGAGAGAAGGAGAAAAACTACTTATAAACTTGTCCGTTTGTTTTCTTACAGAGAACAAAATTATTTTAAATATTCCTTTTTCTTAAAAAGAGAAATTAAACTCAAAATTTAAGTTTTTTTTCCCTTTTAAATGAAATGAAAAAATACACTTCGCAAAGAAAAGAAATCCCCCACTTCACGCGGGTCTGTTAATAGTCAAAAATGATAAGTGGCTTTTGGAATTTTTGGGTGCAGACGAAGGATAAAAGAAAGAGACTGTAGGGATGATGGTAAAGCAATGGAAGTGAGGAGGACCACAATATCAAAGAAGAAAAAACCCAAAAAAAAAAACAACTATTAAACTTACAAATTTTGGAATTTTTGATGGTTAAAAAAGGTACAAAGAAAATAAGGTTTTGTTTTTTTTTATTATTTTTCCTTAACATTATATATTGCCCATAGTTCTTTTCAATTTTCAGTTTAACCTAATTTTAAGTTGTTTTAGATATTAAATTCGTAGAAAAAAAATAAGCTTGTTAAAGGAGATAAGAAGTAGTGTGTCAAAAAATAAAATCAGTTCTTTTAAAGTTATTGTTTAATTAGTCTTCTTCCGTGTATATTATTTAATCTATTATAGAATTTAAATATGCCGGTGTCGATCTTGGTCAGAATTGGTTATTAAAATTTAGACGATTTTGTATACATACATGTTTTGTCCAAGTCAAGGGGCACATCAAATACATCAACTTTGCATGTCTGTGTTCAAATTTTTATTTGAAAAGAGAGGAAAGTTATTAAATTGTATAATTTATTTTCAGCTATGTGCTTTAGAAAAAATCACAAGATATAGTCTAGCAATATATAAACTTATGAAATTATGAAGCTATTATGTACACAAATTTACTAACAAATCAAATTCTAAAATTTATATCATTTCAAATAAAATTATTAAAACAATATTTAAAACTCGTGCATGGAACTCGCGGGCTAAGCTCTTATTAAAATATATGTATGTATTCTTGTATCAAAACCGAACTAGACCGATCGGTTCAACCAAAAAAACTAGAAACCAGTTTAAAGTTCAGTTCGGTTGAGTCCTCAAAATCAAAAAATAAAAAATGGTCAAAAAAACTAGGTGAATCAGCTGATTCAACTGTGAACCAGAGAACTGGTTCCGGTTTCCATGATTCATTTGGTTGGTTCGTTGATGATGTGGCACACTATCAATGTGCCACGTGGCCATTTTAATTTTCTAAACAATTAAAGTGGACGGATGTGTGCAAAAAACCGGTGGATCCTTAAACGGTCATTACCATTTGTCAATGGCAACATTTTGGAAACATAATATTGTCATGGTTACCGAGAAAGGATGCATCGTAATCTTTCTTTTTTAATAACTAATCATGAATGCACATTAGCAATGTGACTTCCCGTTTACCTCTTTCTTTTTTTACACAAAATAATCTCTTTTTTTAACTAAATAATTACTCATTACACTATTTTAAATTTCAAAAATTATTATTTCGTCCTTAACACACTTATAAATGTCAACTTTTCTTTTTTGACTTAAATTATTTATTTTCATTAATGCATTACTTCAACTAATACTTTAATGTTAGCTTACATGAAATTATAATTATAAGCTCCACATAAGTTAATTATTAAACATAAGATTTTTAATATTACCATATGTTAAATTACAAATATATATAATTAAATCTCTCAAATATAATATTATAATATGTCTAATATTTATATTTAATATAATATTATATTTTATCTATCAATATTTTTATATAATGTATATATATAATATTAGATATCAATTTTACTAGTTTAACTACGGTTAAACTGATTTAACCGGTTGAATATTGAAACTCTTAGCTTTTCGATTTAATGACTAGTTCGATTATTAAAACCTTAATTTTTAATTGAAAGCTCTTTCATCTCTTGGTTAGGTATGAGTTCTATTTTCACATTTGGTATGTCTCTAAGCATGCTTCTATAATTCCCATAGTCGCCTATAAATTCCACTGTAAATGTTGTAAGTTTTGAGTCTGCAACAGTTAAACTCGAAAATATAAATACAAATTACAAATAAAATTTTTTAAATAAAATAAAATTGATGTGGTCGATTTTCTGGATCTTCTTATTAGTGCTATTTCATGACTCTGTCAAGGGTTGAATTTCTACAGCGTGATCATGAACTTTAAAGACTAATTCCACTGAGAGCCGAGACTTGATCTCAAGTGGTTTAATTAGACTCCGGTAAGGGCCGTAGGAGGTTTGATCCCACTCGGATTGGATGGACTCCCGTGAGAGTCGTAAGGGGCTTGATCCACTCGGATTGGAGAAGAAAATTTAGAGGAGGTTAAAGCTTTGAGAGGTGATTTTGTTTTGTTCCTTGAATGGCTTGTAAGGTTCTTTGGGATGACTTGGGAAAACTTTGGGATGAGTTGGAAAGACTCTTTGGAGATGGTTTGGAAGGCTTTTTAGGGATGGATTGGGAGGCTTTTTGGGGAAGAGTTAAAAAAGAAGATTTGGAAGAGGATAAACCTTTGGAAGATGCTTTTGCTTTTCTCATTGGGATGTGTTTTTTGAGGGTTTGAGGGAGTGCCTATTTATAAGCTAAAGATTGTCATCACCTAACCCGAATAATGCATGACATCTAATACAAATATCATGCATGTTATTTAATTTTTTTCATCTAACCCAATTAATATACATGTCATCTAATTTTTTTTTCATCAAACCCAAAAAATGTGCATGTCATCTAATTTTCTTCATCTAACCCAATCAATATGCATGCATCAAACACCAAACCCAATGAATTTTTTTTTTTAGTTACAAATGTCCCCACTTCAAGGCTTGGTGAGGTGAAACCTCTGGAGGGTGATCTGAACCGAGCCTTAAAGTTCAGCTTGAAGCTTGAGATGCATCGTCGAACATTGAATGTTGAAATCTTCTAACTCCGACTAGCCAAACTGTTGTTGTATCTCAATAGGAACCGATACGATCTTGAGGAAGCCAGCTCTTTAGCTAATATAGAAAATTAGGTTTTGGCTCTAGTTGATGTCGAGATTCCATAGCTTGTAAAGGTTTTTTCATATGTCTTGAAGCCCCTAGCTCTGATGAGGATGATGTAGTAGGTAAAGAACTTGAACCTCCACATGAGGAAGACCCAACACTACAGATCTTCAAGGCCAGCACACAGGGAGATGGGTTATAATGATGATTGCCGAGTCTGCTTTGATGTAAGGAGAGTAGCTAGAACTTCCCTATACATCGTCATATCTGAGAACATACGAGGATGATCGTAGCTTCTTGTCCCGCTGTGATAGATGTGGACTAAGGAGAGTGGTTGGAACTTCATGACACAGATGACATTGGAGGTTGAGTTTCAAGGCCTTTTAGGGATCCCTCAAGGAGGATTACTCCTTCGCTTCTTAGATCGTGCACCTCCAGCTTCTTGATCAAAGAGCTTTTTGAAAGAGGAAGTGTAGGAGCTAGCTATTTTCTTTTTCGAGAGAGAAAAGAACTGAAGGGGTGAGTTCTATGATTTGGGCATGCAGGAAATATATACACACCAAAATTTTTTTTAAAAAAAAGTCAAAAGTAGATACGCGGAATTTGGTGGGGACCTCCACATCCCTTTCTTCAGAAGAGACAGAAGAGGTAGTGGCTGACGTGCATTGCAAAAGTCGTTACTGCGTTCTGCTAAAGTCGTTGCACTTTATCCCTATCAGTTGTTTTGGCAGGGCTCGAGGCGCAGCTCTAAGTTAATCCTGGTTTCGATTGGTGGGCCGAGGATGTTGACGCTGCTAGAACCTTCTGGCCGATTGATGCTGCCGGGATGCTCTAGAAAGAGAGGCAAAGTTTCGCTGTAATGACTTTCTTATAATGGGAAGCTTTCCCCTGACGATCCTTGCAGTCTAAGTTAAGAGCATGTCATCTGTTTATGTATTCGACGACGACCTCTTCTTTTCTTTGTTTGGTATTGATAAGCTCCATCATGCTTACCGTCCTCTGAGTGCTGAAAAATCTGTTGAGGAATTCTCGTTATAACTGTTCCCAACTGTCAATTAATTCTGGTTCAAAATTTATAAACCAGGTGAAGGAAGTATCTCTGAGTGATCGAATGTATTGTTTCACTAAGAGATCTTCATAGGTTCCTGCATTGTTACAGGTCTCGACGAAGTGAGCAATGTGCTGTTTAGGGTCACGTCGTCCATCGAACTGTTGAAATTTGGGCGGTTGGTAGCCCAAAGGCATGTTGAGATTTTCAATCCGCCTCGTGTACGGTTTGACGTACATCTGTCATCCTTGGATTGATGCAGTTTGTTGTAAGCAGATTGTATTAGCTATCATGTCCTGTAATTGTTGGATAAATGGTGAGGCCACAGAATTTGAGGTGGCAGTTGTGTGAAACTGCCTGGTTGCTTTTCTGTAGTGAAAAACGTCAACTGGTGTTGCTTCTAGGATAAAACCGAGTGGATACAGTTGTTCCTCACGGGTCTCAGGATCAATTTGGATCAGGGCTTTCCCTTTGAAAGCAGCGATCTATTGATGTTTTTCCTCCAAAACTTTGATCAGCTGTGAGATTCTACTCTCTAACTCTGTGATCTTTTCCTCTGTGCTGGTTGTGTTGGTCATCATAACTGTAATGATGTCAGTGTTGGCAAAAGATGCTCCGCGAAAGACTGGAGTAGAGGGTTCTTTTGTTTCCTCTGTGCTTGTTTCTATGAAATAGGCTGGCTTCTGGTGCTGAGCGGATTTTGCCATGTTAACCCCGACTTTTATTGGGGAGGGTGATCGACTTCTCCATTCAGTGAGGGAGTTGGGGGAGAGATTTTGTTGTTGCGCGAGCTGCAACTTCTCCGTTTTGATATTTTACTGTGTTTAGATGGCGAGGAATCGTGTCCGTCCACGATTTTCTGAACTTGCATACTGGGGTAGGGTAGTTAATGCAAATAATGGAGTAGTTGCCTTCTTGTTGGCGACGGCTGTCGTGTTCTTTGGGGTCATCGATGTACTAGGTACCTGTTGGAAATTTTTTTTTTTGTCGTTTTCTTTTATCTCTTTTTTTTTCATTTTCTTTTATTTCTTTTATTTCCACTCGGATTGGACGGACTCCGATGAAGATCGTAAGAGGTTTGATCCCACTCGAATTGGAGAAGAAAATTTAGAAGAGGCTAAAACTTTGAGAGGTGATTTTGCTTTGCTCCTTGAGTGTCTTGCAAGGCTCTTTGAGATGAATTGAGAAAACTTTTTGGAGATAGTTTGGAAGGCTTTTTAGGGATGGATTAGGAGGCTTTTTAGAGATAGTTTGGAAGACTTTTTAAAGATAGATTAGGAGACTTTTTCGGGATGAGTTAGAAAAGAGTACTTGGAAGAGGATAAAATTTTGGAAGATACTTTTACTTTTCTCCTTGGAATGTGGTTTTTGAAAGTCTAAGGGAGTGTCTATTTATAGGCCAATGATTGTCATCACCTAACCCGAACAATGTATGTCATCTAATCCAAATATCATGCATGTTATCTAATTTTCTTCATCTAACTCAATTAATACGCATATTATCTAATTTTCTTTTCATCAAATCCAAATAACATGTATGTCATTTAATTTTCTTCATCTAACCTAATCAGTATACATGTCATCTAATTTTCTTTTCATCAAACCCAAATAGCATGCGTTTACCTCAAATCTCTGACGTTTATCACAAATTTGAAAACATATGGACCTTCTGGTCATGATTCCAAGAGAAAAGAAGGGCTCAAGAACGCTGTCAAGTTCTCTTACCCACTACTGCAGAATGCTTAAGTCGCTGACTTTTATGGATATGCTGACAAATATGTTTTCAGTATTGGATTTTGTATAAAGCCGGTAGCATATATCAATATCTTTAATTTTAATTATGATATTATTGAGAGTCAGTACCAATCAATGTATATTTATTCGTTTGTTTATTTATATTTCCAGGTCGAGGCTGGCGGTGTCATCAGTTTGCGACCTTGGGGAAGAAACACTTCGTGCAGCAATGGGTCCATCAAGACTCTGACCAATGGCAATTTTAAGGAGATAATAGTTGGTCACGGTACTGTCATTGATTCCTTCAGCTTCACCGTCCAAGGCGCAAGTGGCCAACGGGAGCATGTAAAGTTAGGCGGCCCTGGCGGTACTCCTTCCAAAGTCAGTAGTCCTTTTTTTTTTTCTTAAAAAAAAAATTGATGGTTTCATATAATTTTAAAATAATTATAAAATAATATAAGCCAATTTCATGAAAAAGTAAAAACAAAAGAACTGTTAAATACTGTTAGCTAAAACTGTATAATTACTTATTTTTACCTTTATGATGCCACTTAGTGTTAGTTTTTTTTTTTTTTTTTATGTTTGTGGCTGATTTCTCATTTAATTTTTGTAAAAATAAAAAAAAAACTATCAAATAATGTTGGATAAGACTATATAATTATTTGTTGTTACCTCCACGAAGTCATCTTTTTTTTTTTTTTTATAATTTGTTTGTGGCAGATATCTCATTCAATTTTGTTCTCTCGTATGGTGTTTATATACATATCTATATGTGTGTGTGCGTGTGTGTGTGTAATACACCGGCTTATCACTTATAATTGGAGCGCAAAATGCATTGATCTATCGCCAGGTGACTTAGCTTCGGGTGAATATATAACCTCCATTGCTGGAGCATATGCGAATTGGACTAATGGACAGGGCGTTTACGTCATAGCCATATCACTTACCACAAACAAGGGAAATACTCACGGACCTTATGGGCACGAGGAAGATAATCCACAAGGGGTTGCTAAAGACACTCTGAAGTTTTCCAACTCTCCAATGGAGAATGCTGAAATCGTAGGGTTTTTCGCATATTCTGATGCTTATATTCAGAATGTTGGGATTCATATTAAGCCCGTACCATCAACTGACTCTTGATGAGGTTCGATCGAGGGCCCTAAATTAAAATGAATCAAGAGTCCAAGTCAATAAGTCTTCATAAGATGGTTTGATAGGCCACGTACTAAATAAGGACTCTAATGTTTGTGCTGTGGTTCTCTAATCGTTATATGTTCGAATAAAAGTTGTTTGAGTTCAAAAACAAGATAGTCTATTTTACATTTCCCGTTTTAGGAAATGTTACATGGGCATACATTTTGTGGTTAAATATTGTCCAAATTTATATTTTGTATAATAAGAAATTGATTTGGTGTAACTGTAACAATAAAAAAATAATATAAATAAATATTATTATTATTTTTTAATTTATATTTTTTAATTATAATTATATAAAATGTACTCACTATTACATAAATCATATGATGTTTGGTTATTATTCGGCGAAATGCATCTGGGCCGTGTAATGAAACCCGTTTGTTTTTTCATACATATCATTGCATTTTGTTTTGTGAAGAGTTTCTTTGGACTACGAGCTAGCTACGTAATGGAGTGGATCTTTCTATTTCGGTAAACCTCAAATCTGTTCTCATAATTAATTCAAAAGCTGACGTTAAGTTGTCAACCGCGGACGTGTCTGAGACAGACTATCAAAGCCAAATTGTATAAGAAAAAATATTTGGTACATTAAATTTTGATATTTTAATTAATATTTTGATCAAACTTAAAATTATTAATTTTAAAATAAAATTAATAATTTTTTAAAAAAATTAAAGTTATTATTTTTGTATTACAAAAATTATTAATTTTATTTTAAAATTATTAATCTAATTTTAATTAAAATATTAATTAAAATACTAAAATTTAACATATATATTAATCCTCGTCCCATAATTGGAAATTGCACTCAAATCACACTCTTTCCAAAAAATAAATAAACAAATAAATAAACGGATAAACAGTATTTGGTACGTCTGGATAATAATCGCTTCAAAACGACGTCCTAAAAATCTCCAACAATCGATTTCCTTGTGGGCTTCACCCACAGGCTGGCAGTCAGACACCGAGAAATCAAAACTCATTTATCCTTGCAATAAAATCCCACGATACTGGTGATTTGCTTTCGGAATGGCTGCTGCTTGTGTGATTGACGCTAGCAGGCGGCGAGCGGCCGGGACGGACAGCCAAGCGGCGCCGCACCTGAGGCGATCTTCGTAATCATCGTCACGGGCATCTCTTTTGTTGTCCTCCTTGCTTGTTATTTCCAAGGGAACTGTGTCAGTATGTACCAGGATCTGAACATCTAAAAACTATTCTATCACTAACATGACAATGTTAGAGATGTAAAAGAACTTTGTAGGGATGTGACATAAACAGTATCGTTCCCATATGCTTTGTTGACCAAAGCAGAGCAGTAACAGGACCTCCGGGACCACCCTATTTTAGAGTCTCGTATGCTCCCACTACATCTGGGATGGTGAACTGAAGACAAGTGAATCCACAACAGCCTCTGTATCCCAACCTGTTGGAATCTAGAAGCCATGTGAAGTTCTCTGCCCTATGGGCCCAGCTTGATGGCAACTTCCACAGCAGCCCTGCATCTGCAGTATAACACATCATTAATTATTCAAAAAAGTTTAGTATCTGTGTGTTAGCACTTAGTACACATATTTAGTATACATATATTATGATAAATTTGATTATTTTTGTAATAAATTTTATAAAATATGATATAAAAAATTAACACGTTATTTTTCTTATAAAAACGAGAAGTATAATTGTAAAAATAATTAAATCTGTCATAAAAAATACACTTTATATATATATTATCAGAATGCTAGCTTCTGTGTACCAAATCAAGCCCTTAATTATTTTGCATAGGTAGGAAAAAAAAAAAAGTATCGGTACATATGGACCGTTGCACCACATTAGCAATCTTACTATAACTAAGAATTTCTCTTGTAAGTAAAAACGCTTAGCACTTTATAAATACTTACCATATGAAATGTAATAGGTTAAGAAATACGACATGTAACATGTACAGCATAAATGCATAACTTACATTTTAATAACGTGTTGATCCTAATATTTAATTACAAAACATTACTTAACTAACACTTTTTTTTATTTCATTATACATCTATAAATTTTTTTATCTCATTTTTTTTTTATTTCAATTAAGTTCTCTTAAAATTTTGTTTTTTTTTATTTATCCCATGGTGAGTGACATTAGAAATGTGCTTGACTGCTAACAAAATTGTTCCTTTCTCTTTACCTCCTTTGCTTGACTGCTACTCTTTTGCCTGACCTGTCTATGCAGGGTCTCAGCCTCTTCTATGGAGGTCTAGCCTCTACTTGTTAGAGTATTGTTATTCTCTACTTTTTTTGTTCACTCTCATTCTCAATCTTGGATTCTGATTTTGTTTTTTTTTTCACATCTACCGACGTCTGTCTCTATCTCGTTGACAATGGCCAATCCCCAAAATATGGCTGCGGATGGAATAGACGATGATGTCATTGAAATTGACATGGACGCCTCAACAAACAAGTCAAATTCTTCGGGGAAGTATGGGCTGATCGGATGTCTTTGGACAGAAAAATCCTTCAACACCCGAGCCCTTTTCAACACGATGCAGCTGCTATGGAAACCAAAGAAGCCGATGGAGGCGACAGAAATTGACCACAACTTGTTTTGCTTTAATTTCCAAAGTGTAAGGGATCGTCGGAATGTTCTTGTGAACGGCCCATGGATTTTTGATAAGCAAGTTTTGATTTTGAAGGAGTTTTACTACGCTGCCTAGGCAATGAAGAGGCAAAACAAGCTCTCACTGAAGCACATGCTGGTGTTTGTGACGGGTATCAATTAGGGTCTAAGTTACACTTTCAGTTCAGAAGGATGAAATACTACTGGCCAACTATAGTACGTGATTCCATTGAGTTTGCTAAAACCTGTCAAGCTTGTCAATTTCATGCCAATTACATACATCAACCACCGGACCCACTGTATTCAACTGTCTCGTCTTAGCCCTTTGAAGCTCGACTTAGTGGGGCCCTTGCCAAAGTCATCCCTGGCCACCTTTACATCCTCGCAGCAATAGATTACTTCTCGAAATGGGCCGAAACTATTCCACTTAGAGAGGTAAAAAAGGAACATGTTGCCAATTTTATCCGGACTCATCTGATCTATCGGTATGGGGTCCCTCGATTCATCATCACTGATAACGGCAAGCAGTTCTACAACAGCTTGATCGACAAGCTCTGCGAGAAATTCAAGTTCAAGCAGTACAAGTCATCCATATACAATGTCTTGGCTAACGGTTTGGCTGAAGCATTCAACAAGACCTTATGCAACTTATTGCGGAAGGTAGTTTCTAAATCCAAAAGAGATTGGCATGACAAACTTTCGGAGGCATTATGGGCGTATCGTACAACTTACTGGACTCCAATACAGGCAACGCCATACTCACTTGTCTATGGTGTCGAAGCAATACTGCTTTTGGAAACACAGATTCCATCTCTCCGCATGGCTGTTCTGGAAGGACTCACACAGGAGGAGAATGCTCGCCTACGTCTGGATGAGTTATAAGCCCTTGATGAAAGGAGACTCGAAGCACAACAGCAACTTGAGTGCTACCAAACCCGGCTCACCAACAACGTTCAACCGCAGGGTCCACCCTCGATCTTTTTAAGTTGGAGACCTTGTTCTGGCAGTACGACAGCCTATCAACATGAAGCATCGGCCTGGTGACAAGCTTACTTCCAAATGGGATGGGTCATACCTAGTGCTGGAGGCCTACACTCACAACGCTTACATGCTATCAGACCAAGAAGGCGTCCGAATTGGGCCGATCAATGGTAAATTTTTAAAACAGTATTATGTGTAAATATGTTAAAAAAGAAAAAAATAGAAAAAAATCAAAAAATAGAAAAAAAAATCAAAAAGAAAAAAAAATCAAAAAATAGAAAAAAAATAAGAAAAAAAGAAAAAAATCAAAAAAATAAAAAAATAAAAAAATAAAAAAAATAAAAAAATAAAAAAAAAAGAGTTCGGAAGTCCTGATCTGAAAATCCAAGCGAAAATTCAAACCCGAAAATCCAAACCCAAACACTTGAGCCCAAATCAGAAAACACAAGCCCAACTCAAAAGTCCGAAAACTAAATCCAGATCTCAAACCCAAACACTCAACCCAAATCCAATTCCAAAACCCAAACACTCAACTCAAATCTAAAAATCCAAGTTTAAAAGTCCAAACACTTGACCCAAGTCCAATCCAAAAAAAAAAAAAAAAATCGAAACCCAAAAACCCCAAGTTCCAGACACAAGTCCATAACCCAAGTTCAAAATCCAATCAAACTCCTGGCCTGCATGAGTATAAACTGTGAACGGCCCAAAAATATAAAAGTGACGGAGGGTTTGAGTCTGAAACCCACTCTCAGTCTCAACCAATCTTCACCACATACCAAGACCTTTGCTCCTCTGCCACAAGAAAGATGGAACCAGTTGCAGAACCTCAAGACAAGGGTGAAGAAAGGTCACCTTGCACAATGTGGCAACCTACCATGGCACAACTGCAAATTTTGGAGGAAGTCTTCCACAACAATGGAGGTATTATTCCTAATGCATCTCAGATTTACCAACTTGTCTCACGATTGCGCCCGCTCGGGGCAATCGAAGGAAAAAATGTGTTTTATTGGTTCCAGAATCGGAGAAGCAGGAAGAAACCAGCACTGAGAGCTGCTTTTTCCAAAGAACAATCTGCCGTTCCGATAGTATATCCCACCGGTACAGCTTCGCCCTCAAATGAAGCAGGTCCGAGTTCTACCACTGCAATGGTCTCTTCAGGCTATAAAATCCGTAGCCTGTGGGAGCATGCGTACTGGTCCTGGTGGTCTTACGGAGTCAGTCAAGGGTTCATTCCTCCTAAATACTTAAGTTCAGGAGGGACTTTTCTAACAGAAGGAAGTCATTCCAGCGAAACTTCACCTCTTTTCCTAGAATATTCCAGCAGCATCAACCAACCGGAAGGCTCCAGCGACGTCAACATCATCGGCCCACCAGACGAGGTCGAGTTTGACTTGGAGCTGCACCTCGGGCCCTGCCAGGACAGCTGACAAGATAAGGTGCAACGACTTCTGCAGCACACGGCAACGACTTCTGCAGCACACGACAATGACTTCTACAATACACGGTAACGACTTTCGTGACGCACGTTAGCCGCTGCCTCTTTTGTCTCTTATGCGGGAAAGGGACGTGGATGACCCAACTCGATTCTGCGTACGTTCTTTTTGACTTTTCAAAAAAAAAAAAACTCTGTATGTTATATATACATATCCTGTATGTCCAAGCCGTAACACTCACCACTCAGCTCTTCTTCTTATCAAAAAAAAATGGCTAGTCTCTACACTTGTCTCAGGAAGTTCTTTGATCAAGAAGTTGGAGGCGCACGAGCTAAGAAAAGAAGGGGTAGTCTTCCTCGAGAGATCCCTAAAAGCCCTCGAAACTCAGTCTCCAACGCCATTTGTGTCATGGAGTTCCAACTACTCTCCTTAGTTCACATCTACCATAGAGGGATGAGACACTGCAATCATCATAATCTTCCTTTAGATGCGACAACGTACAGGGAAGTTCCAACTACTCTCTTTACGTCGGAGCAGACTCGGGAGTCATCACTACAGTCAGTCTCTCTGTGTGTAGATCTTGAAGTTCCGAAGTGCTGGGCCTTCCTCTTGGGGAGGTTCAAGTTCTTTACCTACCAAATCATCCTCACCAGAGTTTTGGAACTTCAAAGAACCTTTAACAGCCTTTGCGAGCTATGGAAGGTCGACCGCACCTAGAGTCAATGCTTCAATTTCTATATTGGCTGGGCTGCTAATTTTCTCAAGATCGTATCGGATTCTTATTGCGATCCAACAACAGCAGACATATTCAAAGATAGAAAACTCCAAGATTCAATGTTCATCAAGACGTTTCCAAGTTTCAAACTGGACTTCAAGACTCGGTTCGAATCATTTCTGTAAAATTTTTCCTTACCGGCCCTTGAAGTGGGGGTATTTGTAAAAAAAAAAAAAAAAAAAAAAGGAGTGGTTGGCAGTCGCCAACCTTAAAGTCAAGGTTGGCAGCTGCCAACCTTGAACGCCACCAACCAAATGGTTGGTGGCAGGCAGGCGGGGGAGGCCTATAAATTGGCCTCCCCCCAAATTGAAAAAGAGGAGAGAAGAAAAAGAAGCAAGCAAAAAAAAAAAAAAAGAGCAGAGAGGAGTGAAAAATAAAAAAATCTCTTGAAGAGATTCAAAAAATCTGTAAACAGAAAAATCCAAAGAATTTGAGAGAAAAAGAAAATTTTGAAAAGTTTTCAAGAAAATTTCTTCTTTTCTTACGTGTTTTACTCTGCAATATACTCTCCTAACTCTTTTTTTAGAGATATTTCAGGGGTAAGCCCCAAAAAATTTGTTGTTTCTATTTCTAAAGTTGTTTTTGGGTTTATATTCTCTGATCGCCCTAGATCTGAATTTATGAGAATATAGATCTAAAAATATCAAATTATTACAAATCTAGTTGGGATCAAACCTCATACGGCCCTCAGTAAAGTCCAGGCAGCTCATCCAAGAGCAAGTCTCTTCGACTCTCGGTGAAATTAAGCCAGATCGGCTCGAATCAGGTCTCTGCGATTCTTAATCGTAGTCCAAACGTCTACCTCAGATCCAGTTTCAGTCTACCCAGTTTAAGAAAAAACTGTGGAATTATTTCTGTCAAAATCAAACTCGTGCAGCTCTTGACGGATTCAAAAAAAGAACACTAATCCGAAGAATTACGAAGAGCGACCCCACGTAAATTTTCTTTAATTTTAAATTTTTATCTGTAATTTATTTTTATATTTTCGAGTTTAACTGTTTTAGATTCGAAATTTACCCATTACAAAAATATATCTTTGGGACATCCAAATTAACACAACCCAAAAATGACGCGCACAAATGGGAAAACAATCTAAATTTTCTTTTTCTTTTGTTTTTTACTTTATTTATCTCAATTTCTCTCTGTACATTATCTATATATTATTATGTAGTTTATATAGTATAAAAATATGACAAAATTTATCTTAATTGATACTATATTTTTCAAAAAATTGAAAGTTTTGACTTTAAATTTTAATTAAAATTAATTAATAAAAATAGTAAAGTAAAAAAACAAAGCGAAATTATAATCATCTCATTTGTCATCCTTATCTACAGAGAGAATATGACAAAATTTGCCGGACCAGAAGCAAAATTATCTTAATTTTTTTATGCTAAGAGATAATATTAAAAACAAGAAAAAAAAAGTAAGAAAACAGAAGAGGGGAAAAAAAGAAGTTATCTGCCACGCGGCGACACGCACGGACCATTAGCTGCGAACGTTTTCCACGTCTTTTGGACGTTCACATGCTCGCATTATGATTCCGACACACAAATTTATTAGTCAAATTTCATTGGTATATGTCTATTTCGTACCATGTATTTGGGTACCGCCAGTGGTCCCGTACTTAAAGATTCTCTCGAAAGTTTGGCTCCAGTCAAGTAACTCCAAAACAAGGCCTCCTTCCCGGGTGACGTTCTTTACCTAACGATCAAAAATATTTGTTTATTGAAGGGTATGCATTGGTAATGGTTGTGATTAAAGAATAGCCAATGATCATATGCGGAAAAAAAATAATGGACAGTACAAAAAACATTTGTTAAGATCATATAATTGATCGTCTTTAGCTCTTTTAAAATCTAAGCCTTATATAGAGAAGGCATACACAACAAGAACCCACACTAACGTCATAAAGGAAATCGACCCAAACTACTCTATCTTACAATACACAACTCATAATACGTTAAGCCCAACACTAGTAGCATCTATGCGGCCCAATAGAACGACCAAGCCCAAGTCCACAACTTGAGGCAAAGAAAGGCCCGCAAGGAGAGCAGACACCTAGGACCCGAAGGTCCTAGACGCCCCGCCACCACCACTGCGGCAGAACTCTGGAGCACCAATGCGAATGGCTAACCCCAAAGGGCTGTTGGTAACAACACACCTGCAGCACTGGACACACGCCGAGCACCCCATAGCTCCAAACAGAAGGAGCAACCAACCAAACCCTGCAAAAGGCGAGGATCAAATCATAAAGGGAGGAGCAAAGGCGATGACCGGCAGCAAAAGGAGTCTCGCGACTCCACTGACAAGCAAGTTGAGTTTTACGGGGGCGCCTTCAAATAAAAAATGCACCCTTCCTACACCATCCCACCCATCAGAGAATGGAGGAGGTGGGGGAGGCCACCAGAGAACCTCGATCTGAACTAGACACCACAAACAAGGGACACCCAACAAGTATCGCAACACCACTCAAAGCACCTGCAAAGCCCACTCTGAAACTAATTACCAAGGGGACGAAGCTCCACCGAAAGCCCATCGAGGGGTACATGGCTCACCAAGGAGTACAGACACTCAGAATGATGAACAACCAAGCGACAGAGATGACAGGCGGCTTTCGGAGCTCATTAGCAACAACGGGCGCACAATTGCCTTTAGCTCTTGCAATTTTGGGTTTAATTTTTGTCATTTTGTGTTTAGACCTTTAGCTATTGGTACAATCTATTTGCGACTAAATCAGGAGAAAATTTTTGTTTTGTAATAACCTTTTTGTTTACCAGGGCTATGAATTTTGTACTATGATTCTTCGTTGTCAACTATATCAACAACAAAGGCATAATCTCACATAAAATTGGAGTGCTTACACGAATTTCTTTTCATTATTCTGTTATAATAAGAATTAATTTCCAAAAAATTGAAACCACTCAAGGTTGGTACAGTGGTATTGTCTAAAAATGGCGAAAAAAATAAATCTCTAATAGTAGAGGAGAACTTGAAATTGTATAGGTGAGTTGCATAATCTCAATTTCACATTCTCCTGAGTGCATTCCATGTTTTATGTAGAGAGTGGTGACAATGGAGTGTCGTGGTAGTTATTTCAGGATTTATCTAAAAGAAAATTCTTGTTGCAAATAGAAAAAAATAGGAAAAAAAAAAAGATAACCCTTCGTGTTAATAATCTAATTTGAGTCTGAGCATACTAAATGTTGAAAATAAACATAAATGTAATAGTATCGTAGTATGTGAGGTCAATGTGTCGTTAAGTATATGTGTGTTCAAAGTATTTAACTTTACGATAATATATGTTTGAGTTAATGTGTTTAGATTGAAATGCCTTTCAGAGTTTGTAAAATATTAATTATGACTAAGGGGTTGAATGTATGTTAGGAGTGTAATATAAATAAGGGTTCATATGATATGTTATATAGTGTGGAGTGATTATCTTTTATATAATATAAGTATGTTATTTATGTTATTCTCCTACTCTAAGTAACTATTTTGAGTATCTCTCTAATTTAAACATAGAGGTATTAGAGCCAATTTCTTAACTCTGTCATTGTGGTATCGAAGCTTTAGCATTAAGTCTTTGGAAGATTTGGAAAAAAGTGAAGAGAACCAAACAAAAAAGTTGAAGAGTATCGAAGCTCCAATGAAGCAGTCCCTCCTTCCAAGAAAAAGTCAAAAGAGGAATCCTGTCAAGAAAGGAAAAGACTAGTTGAGGTGTTACATCTCCAGGAAGGAATGACCGTCGAGAAAAAGTAAAAGAAAGTCCACTAAGAAAGGGTAAACATCTCCAAGAAGGAATGTCCATCGAAAAAAGACAAAAGAAAACTCGCTAATAAAGGATAAGAGAAGCAGAAGAGGAGTGAAGTCTTCAGTGAGGTTGAAAAAGAGAAGTCTTTGTCAAAGAAAAATAAGTGTCTAAAATAAAGGGTGGAGTTCCTGTATTTATGTCTGTGTCATTCAAGTTGATGGTTAAGGAGTTACTTGAAAAGCTTGGGTTTCTACTAGCAAATTATTCGTGCAAGAAGTTAGTGCCAAATCATTCACTAACATTTGTGGCAATAGTTACTTTTGAAGATTTATACAGAATTCAAATGATTGATAGTCGTACAAGTTTAGCAAAGAAAGATACTGAGAATGAGAATGATGTTGCGTTGTTTGGAATCAGATACTTGAAAAGAGAGTTTACAACATTGTTATTTAAGATGTTCATGTTCAAGAATTAAATAAAATCAAGATTGTTGTGAAATATTTTTATGAAGAGCATAAAAATTTGATGAAGAGCTATGATGAAGTTATCAAAGAGCTAAATGAATTGAAGTTAAAAATGTTAGAGGGAGACCTAAAAAATTCTAAAAATTATGAGGCTGGATACAATCTTGTACAAAGAAAAGGAAGACTTGTGCAATTCATGATTTTCCTCTAGGTTGCGGTCCAAAAGTACATATCAAAGATTGAAGCGGATAAATAGAAATTCAAGTTTACAAGGGGGTATTGTAGATAAACATGAATTTAATAGTATAGTGGCTTCCAAGGTCAATGTTTCGTAAGTGTGTGTATTTAAAGTATTTAGCTTTACAATAAGATATGTTTAAATTAATGTATTTAGCATATTGAGATGTCTTTTAGAGTTTTTAGAATATTAATTATGACTAAAGGGTTGAATATATGTAGTGTGGAGTGATTATCTTTTATATAATATTAGTATATTGTTTATTTTATCCTCTTACTCCAAGTAACTCTTGTCAGCATCTCCTTAATTCAAATATAGAGGTATTAGAGCCAATTTCTTAGCTCCAATACTAAATTAATTCGTTGCATATGTTCTATGGGATTTAACATGATTCAAAGCTAGAGAGGAGAAAATGCAGCATAGTAGCTCTGTTATTGATAACTTGTAGAGAAATAAATCACGAGAGTACTACAATTTTGGATTCAGACATCCTAGTAGCCCAACTTCTTTCCACACTACTGACAAAACCAAAGCAACAAGCATGAATAAGATGGGAAAGAAGCATGCAGAAACAATATTTTTCCCCTTGTTTGACTGCTAATTTTTCCCATGGCATTTGTATTTTGATTTGCTTCTAAGAAACTTTTTGAGTATGAAGAATTGTTTAGCATCATCATTGATCAAGCCTCATCTAGGGTAACATGGGGCTGGTTGATCATACGTAGAAGATGGATGTTGGGCCAGACTCCTGACTTGCAAAACAAAACAAAGTTATGGAGTGTCAGTGTGAGACCAAGCATTAATACTTCGATACTTAAGTTAGTAGAATGTAAAAGATAGAGAATAATGAATTTATTAAGGAGTGAGGTCATTATCTTAAGAAGAGCGTTGTTGAAGTACTTATAGGAGACTTAGTGGATTTTCATTGGCCAAAAGAAGGTATAAATAAGGAAGGTAAGTCTTATTGGACGCGTCAACTAATAAGATTCTGGGCGAGACCTTAGCTTTTTCAAACGAGACCGTGGTCCCAGCGTGCTTTATTGGCCGTAGTTTTTGGGCCTAGGCTCGAGGATGTTGTTATTTTATTCTTATAAATCATGTTAACTAAAATAATTAGAAAACAAAAACAGTGAGAGAGAAACAAAATAATTTTTTTTTTTTTTTCAATTGTTGGAAGTTTAATTGCACAAACAGTTCAATCAAAATCACAATTTGCCATTGACATTTCAAGATCAAAAACACTTGAACTGTGCCACGAAGCAAATAAAGATGCTATTCGTAGCTTGCCAGATGATGTTCTTCGTCAACATCATTTCTACCTACGAAGAATGCAGTGGAAACTAGTATTTTATCTAGAAGATGGAGATACCTCTGGACTTCAGTTATCCATTTGGATGTTGATGATTCTTTACCATCTGACGTTGAAAAATCTCTGTTTTTATGAACTTCGTTAATAGAGTTTTGAGTCTAAATAGGGTCTCATGCATCCCCAAATTCTGCCTCACACTTAATAGGCTTTTTGATGTTTCCCGTGCAAATGCATGGATTTCCACTATAATGATGAGTAAGATCGTGGAGCTTGATCTTTGCATCAATGTGTTATGATCACACCAACATTTTAAATTGTTGTTTGAGGTGCAATTTTATTTTCTTAAACCTTTTAGAGCTGCATTAAACATTGAAGGACTACAATTATTACAAGCGCCATGGGCCGAAATGTTAAGCTTAAAGTCCAAAGTTAATATCGTTATAACATTTGCCAACAATCTCCTCGTCAGTGTTACCTTTGGGACTCAAATCATAAACGTACTCTAAAACCAATTGTTCAAATCAAATGTGTACCATCACACCAAAACTTTAAGTTGTTGGTTAAGGTGCAACTTTTTTTTCTTAAACCTTCTTGAAGCCACATTAAATATTGAGCGGTCGCACTCATTGCAAGCACCATGGGCTAGGATGTTAAGCCTAAAATTCAAAGGTAAGATTGATATAATATTAACCAACACAATGCCTGTATGGAACTTCCAATTCAGTTGCAACAATGCCTCTTAACTGTTAGACATTGGTTGTATTGAAGCTTTATTGCTGAAATTGTTCTTGAGGTTCTTGAGTCTGTCTTCATTCCTAGTCTCAATGTCCTTCATCATAGCTTCCCCCCTTGTCTGGAAACTACTAGTTTGACAAGGCTCTTAACAGACTCCTCAGTTCCGGAGAAGTTATTGATAGATAGTCATTCTTGTTGTCCCGTCGAACGAACTACAAAGTCATCCTCATTGAAGAGTCTCAATTAATTAATTGGACATATCCTAATATGTATAAAGAGAATACCGTTGACCTCAATGCTCCTAAAATAGATGTTCTTCAACTAAGATGCCAGTCTAATATGGTCTATAATTGCCTAAGCTTATATCCTCAGGCTAAAGCAAATATCGATGTTGATGTTCCTTGTAGATTGCGTCACATTCTCCTCTTATGCTTATCTAAGGCCAATATGTTGATTTTTTTTTCCTTTAAATCTTGAAGATACTAAATTCACATGATGGCCATTCTTATAAAGTTTGCTTTCTTATCCGTTTACATTGTCTCTCTTCACATAAAAAACTGGAGATTTCTTTTAAACGTTTGAAATTGGAACTGACTGTTGATGGATTCAGGTGGTCTGTTTGGCCATACATACTCAGTGGCTCGCTTAATTTGGAAGTTTTAGTCTTTAGAAAGGCTAGTGCAGCTTAGACATGCATGCCATCAATATATGTCAATTTCAGAGCATGCGAGAAAACCTATAAGAGGCGAGAAATCCTAGTAAGTCCAAATAATCAACAGACTTGTGGAGTTAGCACTACATCTCAACTTAAAACCATAAAACATTGCTTTTATGTGTCATTCCCATTTGTATATTACTTACTTCTTTCTCCTTTGTATCATTAATCTTACAAAATAATTTCTAATATTTCATCTTTCATTGTGAATAGAGATACAAACATCCTCATCCCAGAGATCGTTCTAAATCCAAGTGCAAGTGGCGCCCTTACAATTACAATCCGTGCCCAGCCGCTTATTGATATCCCTATAGGTGATCGAATTTGAAGGCATTGAAGCTCCTGTGGCAGGGATAAAAACGGTGGAATATTTCTTAAAGAATACAAGGGTCTTAAAGAAGATGGCAATCTCCCTTACACTGCTGACTCAAAAGTCAAAAGAAGGGTCAGATCTAGACATCCAGAAGAGGTTGTTGTGCTTCCCAGGAGGTTCAAATGAATGCGAAGTTGTGTAACCTTGAACTTGTTTCTCCCTAGAACTTTTGCTTTGTTGCTTTTGAATGTAGAAAAATTCTTCCACAACTTTGAAGTCGTCCGTCAATTGGAACTGACATTGTTAGGATTTTGCAGGTTTGATTATCCACCCTGCGTGGAATCTTTCTTCTCAAGTATGAATATTAATGCGTGATTTAAGCCTCACTGGTGAAAGGCTTTTGTTTTATAGTAAACACCTCTGAACTTCGACCCATAAAACACCCTGATCCACAAAAGTATGAGTTTTTTAAAACCATGGTCCAAGATTTTATGTTGTGTTTGTGGCAATAAACAATCTTTCACTTTTATCAAAGATATCAAAATTTTCAAGTCGAAGTCAAATACTAAGCTAACAGGTCTTGGTTAAAACTTTAATATCTATGGTATAAAACCCCCTCTTCGTCCAAGCCAGAGGAGAATTTAAACAAAAAAAAAAGTCAAAAATGCTAAAATTTGGAAAAGAAAAATCAAAATTTTGTACTTTAATTCGTTAAGTTTTTTTTTTCCCTTAAATGCATGCATTCTGCCTTCCTTGTTGTACATTTAATAAATTTTGGCCGAAAATTTAAGCTAAAAAAGTCAATGACATTATACATGCCTCCTTGATGCTAATATTAATGCTATAGCCTCTAATTTTTGCTCCTTTATTAGTATAAGCCCCATACATATTAACAGGCAATTGAATGGGGTAGCCATGCTTTGGCTAAGCAGGTTTTGTCTTGTGTTGGAAAGACTAGTTGGCAACATAGTGATATTTCGTTCTCCCTGGAGCTCTCATTAATGACGATGTACACTTCCTCTCAGGAATGAATAACATTTCACTCTTGATTAAAAAAGAAAAAACCAGGTATGAATTATTGAAGTTTTCATCAGTTCGATTGATTAATTACACAATTTGATTCAATTAACTAAAAACTTCCATTCTCTCTCAAAAAAAAAACTAAAAACTTCCATTAAATTGAGTTAGGTTTTTTTGTTTGATCGAAATTTTCGTTTTTTTTTTCTCTACACTGGTAGCCAACCGAAACTTTTAAATTTGGAGTACTAAAAGTTGCTTCTCGATTCCTCGTGTATCAACCACGTTAATTAGAATCCCTGCAGGATCGTAATGGAGCTATTTGAATTTTAGCCACTGAGCTATTTGAATTTTGGCTAAAACTAATTGACTGACTTAGGCCTTCCATGAGCTGTACCTTCAATGCATTATAAGTTTTGGACTTTTGAAATACATGATAGCTTGCAGCTTCGCCCTATATTTGCTTTGTAGCAGTTCTTTTCAGGTAAGATTACATTATGTCCTCACAGTTTTTATTTTAACTCCAGGGCAATTTTTATAATTCTGAATGCAAGTTCAGCCACAATTAAGCAAGCATAAAAAGGAGCAGTCCATGCATATTACTCCATTGTGTGGAAAAAAAAAAAAAAGGAAAATAAAAAGAGAAGTGCCACTTTAGACTATGTGAACAACAAAAAATGGTAAAAAGTTTATTTGGTTGGCACATGATCAATTTTCAATTAGTTGATGAAAACAACTAACCACCAAAAATGGTAAAAAGTCTATTTCCATTTGGTTGATGAAAAAAACTAACCTCCTTACCATTTTGGCTTCATGTCTCTCCAAAACCCTATAAATAGGCTTCTTCTCAAGTCTTACAATCCATCCCAAGCATCCCAAGCAAAGCAAATCATCCATTTCTAAAGTTTGCTCTCTTCTCTCTCTAAATATGTAAGTTTAGTATTTTGAGTGTATACTCTCCGGGCACCACCGAAATAGATCTTCCAGATAAAAAACCCAAGATATTAAACTTATTCTATCCAAAATATCTGAGTGGAATCAAGCCTCGACCCTCAGTGGAGTCAAACCAATCCATTTGAGAACAAATTTTTACGGCCCTCACCGGAGTCCATCCAATCTGAGTGGGATCAAGTCCTTATGGCCCTCACCGGAGTCCATTCAATCTGAGTGGGATCAAGTCTCCTACGGCTCTCACCGGAGTCCATTCAATCCGAGTAGAATCAAACATCCTACGGCCCTCACCGGACTCCATCCAATTCAAGTGAGATCAATCCTCCTATGGCCCTCGCCGGAGTCCATTCAATTCCAGTGGAATCAAACCTTTTACGGCCCTCACCGGAATCCGTCAAATTCGAGTGGGATCAAACCTCCTAAGGCTCTCACCGGAGTAGTCCACTTAAGATCAAGTTTCAGCCCTCAGTGGAATCCATTTCCTACAGTTCAAGAGCACGCTATAGAAATTCAACCTCTCTCAATCAAGATCAAGCTTTCACGACCCTTGAATAAATTACAAAAGGAGCATTAATCGGAGGATATATCGAAGATCGACCCCACATCTATTTTACATAAATTTTAAATTTTCATTGTAATTTATATTTTTCGAGTCTAACTGTTGAGACTCGAAACTTACAGGTCTGCTTTACAAATTTGGGACGCCCAGTAGGACTTCTTCACCTCCCATCTCTTGTTCCTTTAAAAAAAATGGCAAAAAGAAAGAACCGAGAAAAAGAAAAAAGGCAAAAAAAAAGGAAAAGAGAAAAAAAAAACAAAACAAAAAAAAGACAAAAGAACAAAAAAAAAAAGAAAAGGAAAAAGAAAAAAGAAAAAAAACGAAATATTTTTCCAGCAGGTATCCAGCAATCTAATGACACCAAAGATGAGTACAATTGCTGCCACTAGAAAGAAGGCAACCACTCCACTACGTGCGTCAACTACCCTATCCGGGTACACAAGCCTATAAACCCACAGATGGATAGGATTCCTCGCTGTCCAAACCCAACAAAATATTGAAACAGAGAGTCCACAGCTCGTACAGTAACAGGATCTCTCCCCTGACTCTCTTGCCGCATTGAGGAGTCGATCACCTCCCTCGATCGAATTCGGGGCAAAGCGCCAAAGCCCGTTCAATAGAATCCAACCCATTCCGTAGAAATAAGCATGAAGGAAGCAAAAGAGCCCTATATTCCAACCTTCTATAGAGCACCATCTGTCAACAATGACATCATTGCAGTTATGATGACAAACACAACTAGCGTGGAAGAAACGATTGCAAAATTGGAGAGCCCCAATCCAAGCTGATCCCGAGACCCGCGATGAGCAACCTTATCCACCCGATTTCACTCTAGAAGCAGCACCAGCTGACGTCTTCACCACAGAAAAGTAGCTAGGCAGTTCCACACAGCTGCCACCCTTAAATTATGTAGTCTCGCTATTTGTCCAACAATTACAAGACATGATAGCGAATACGATCCGCTTACAACAAGCTGCATCCTTCCAAGGATCACAAATGTACGTCAAACTATACACCATGCGAACGAGGTGATCCTGAACAGCACATCACTCACTTCGTCGAAACCTGTAACAATGCAAAAACTTAATGCGACCTTTTGGTGAAACAGTTTGTTCGGTCACTCAACAACACTGCTTTTACCTAGTTCATAAACCTTGAACTAGAATCAATTGACTGTTCAAAACAGTTGCAACGTGAGTTTCTTAACAGATTTTTCAGTAACCGTCAAATAGTGGGCATAATGGAGCTCACAAGTGACAATCAAAAGAAAGGGGAGTCTGTCATCGAATACATAAATAGATGGTGTGCTCTCAGTCTGGATTGCAATGATCGTCTGATAGAGACTTCTGCTGTAAAAATGTGCATTCAAGGGATGCACTGGGACTTGTTATATATCTTATAGGGCATCAAACCTCAAACTTTCGAAGAACTAATGACCTGCGCACATGACATGGAGATAAGCATCAAGACCTCTGGGGGCACGATTCTCATCCAACTAGGCCAACATGGGGGCAAGGAAGTAATGGTCGTCGATACTCTACCAATAAAAGTAGGAGCTAAAATGAAAGTGAGCTTTCCAGGGCCAACAAATCAACCAAAACAACAAGAAAAAGGGAAGGCAACATCCTGAGAGTTAGAACAAGAAGAAGTATTCATTCCCTGACCCTGATGTTCCAGACATTCTCAATTAACTTTTGGAAACTAAACTGATGAAACACCCGAAGTGCAAGCAACCCAATCACAAAAATCGAGTCAATGATCTGAAATTCTACAGGTATCACCGCACAATCAGCCATCCAATCGAGAAGTACTTCGTCTTAAAGGAGTTAATCTTGAAGCTCCTACACCAAAATAAAATCATTCTAAACTAGGAAGACGTAACCTCAGCCAACCAGACTATCGTCTCTTTAAATTCGTCAGAGGAAATTCGGCATGAATCTACACGTTGTCAGACCTAGAAACACATCCCGACCTGGCTCCATCAAGCACTAAATTTCTAAAGTATTGTTATGTAAAAAAATAAAAGGCACAAAAAAATTCAAAAATTAAAAATAAAAAAAGCAAAAAAAAATGAAATGAAAAAAAAGAAAAAAAATTTAAAAAACAAAGAAAAAAAATCAAAAGAAAAAAAGTCTGAAACTCATATGCAGGTTCAATCCAAAAATCTAAAGCCAAGTTCAAAACCCTTCCTTAAAATCTAAATCCAGATTCGGGGGCAGATCTCAAACCTCAACTCAAACCTGAAACTCAAAACCCAAACTCAAATTCCAACCAAAAGTTCAGATCCAAATCCAAAACCCAAACACTCGAGCCTAAATCTAGAGGCCCAAGAGCCCAATCCAAACATAGAGTCCAAAACACAAACACTTGAGCCCAAATCCAAACTCGAATCGAAAACCCAAGTCCAAATCTGAAAGCCCAAATCCAAATCCAAAAAGCCCAAGTATAAATCCAAAGTCTGAAAACCTAAGCTCAAATCCAAATCTGAAAAACCTAAACTCAAATCCAAAGCCTGAAAACCTAAATCCAAACCCAAAACTCCAAACCCAAAGTCATTCCTCAAAATCCAAATCCAGATTCGGGGGCAAACCCCGAACCATGAATGAAACCGAAGTTCAAATCTAAACTAAAGTTTGAAACTAAAGGCCCAAACTCAAACTCGGGTTCAAAACCCAAATCCAAATCCTGGCCTATAGCCCAAATCTAAATTTGAGGGCACAACTCTAGCCTTGACTCAAAGCCCTAGTCAACAACTCAACAGTTCAACAACAAACTCCTACCTCGCACGAGTATAAAAGGCGATAACTCAACAGTTCAACAACACACTCCTGCCTTGCTCGAGTATAAAAGGTGACAACTCAACAGTCAAAGCATACTCTTAGCTCGCACGAGTATAAAAGGCGAGACGACAACAATCACACAAGGCTTAGTCCAAAACTCCTGGCCCGCATGAGTATAAACTGTGAACGGCCCAAAAATATAAAAGCAATCGAGGGTTTGAGTCTGAGTCTTTGCTTCAGTCTCAACTTATTTCCACCGCATACCAAACTTTTGCTCCTCTGCAGCAGAAAAATGGAACCATTTGTAGAACAACAAGTTAAGGAAGAAGAAAGGTCACCCCAGATTAGATGGCACCCAACTTTGGCCCAACTGCAAATTTTAGAGGAGTTCTTCCACAACAATAGAGGTACTATTCTTAATACATCACTGATCCTCCAACTTGCCTCACGACTGCGCCCGCTAGGGGCAGTCGAAGGAAAAAATGTATATTTTTTGTTCTAGAATCGGAGAAGCAGACAGAAAGCAGTGCTAAAAGCTGCTGTTTCTACAACACAGTCTGTTGTTCCCATAGTAGATATCACCGGTATAGCTGCAACCCCAAATGAAGCAGATTCGAGTTCTACCACTGCAATCGTCCCTTCAGGCTATGTCGATCAAAGCCGTAGCCTGTGGGAGCATGCGTACTAGTCTTGGTGATCTTACGAAGTCAGCCAAGGGTTCATCCCTCACGGGTATTTAAGTACAGGAGGAACTTTTCTAGCAGGAAAAAAGCCATTCTGGCAAGACTTTGGCTCTCTTTCCAGGATATACCGGTAGCATCAACCAGTCGGAAGGCTCTAGCGATGTCAACATCATCGGCCCACTAGACGAGGCCAGGATTGACTTGGGGCTGCGCCTCGGGCTCCACCAGGATGGACGACAAGGATAACGCTCAACAACTTTTACAACAAGCGATAACAACTTCTGCGACGCGCGTTAACCACTTGCCTCTTCTATCGCTTATGGAAGAAAGGGACGTGAAGGACCCCACCAGATTCCGCATATCCTTTTTTGATTTTTTCAAAAAAAAAACAGGGGACCAGGTTTTTGTATATATTCCCTACATGCCTGAATCACAGAATTCACCCCCTCAGCTTTTTTCTATCTCAGAAATAAAAATAGCTAGCCCCTACACTTGCCTTAGGAAGTTTTTTTATCATGAAGCTGGAAGCGCATAGGCTAAGAAGAGAAGGAATAATCCTCTTCAAGGGATCCCTAAAGGCTCTCGAAACTCAGCCTCCAACACTATTGTCATGGAATTCCAACCACTCTCCTTAGTTCACATTTACTACGGAGGGACGAGAAGCTGCGATCACCTTATCTGTTCTCAGATACGGCGACGTATAGGAAAGTTTCAACTACTTTCCTTACGTCGAAGCAAACTCAAAAATCATCATTACAGCCTGTCTCTCTGTGTGCAAGTCTTGAAGTTCCATAGTGCTGGGCCTTCCCCATGAGGAGGTTCAAGTTCCTTGCCTACTACAATATCCTCACCAGAGCTGGAGAACTTCAAGACATATAAAAAAAACCTTTGTGAGCTATGGAAGCTCGACATAAACTAGAATCAGGACTTTGATTTCTATACTAGTTGAAGAGCTGACTTCCTCAAGATCACACCAGTTCCTATTGAGATCCAAAAATGTCAGGCCTAGTCGGAATTAGAAGACTTCAACATTCAACAATTATCAAGATGTCTCAAGTTTCAAACTGGACTTCAAGACTCGGTTCGGATCACGTCCGCAAAGTTCTTCCTCACCAAGTCTTGAAGTGGGGGCATTTGTGAACAATAAAAAATAGTAAAAAGTTTATTTGGTTGGCACATGATCAATTTTCATCTGGTTGATGAAAACAACTAACCACCAAAAATGGAAAAAGTCTATTTCCATTTGGTTGATGAAAAAAACTAACCACCTTACCATTTTGGCTTCATTTCTCTCCAAAACCCTGTAAATAGGCTTCCCCTCAAGTCTTGCAATCCATCTGAAGCATCCCAAGCAAAGCATATCATCCATTTCTAAAGCTTTGCTCTCATCTCTCTCTAAACATGTAAGTTTAGTATTTTTTGTGTATGCTCTCTGAGTGCCAACGAGATGGATCTTCCGGATCAAAAACCCAATACATTAAACTTACTCTATCCAAAATATCTTAGTGGAATCAAGCCTCGGCCCTCAGTGGAGTCGAATCAATCCATTTAAGATCAAGTCCTTACGGCCCTTATCGGAGTCCATCTAATCTAAGTGGGATCAAACCTCCTATAGCCCTCACCGGAGTCATCCAATCCGAGTGGAATCAAGCCTCCTACGGCCCTCACCGAAGTCCAACCAATGCAAGTGGGATCAAGCCTTCTACGACCCTCACTAGAGTCCATTCAATCCTAGTGGGATCAAGCCTCTTACGGTCCTCACCAGAATCCATCAAGTCCAAGTAGAATCAAGCCTCCTAAGGCCCTCACCAGAGTAGTCCACTTAAGATCAAGTCTCGACCCTCAGTAGAATCCATTTCCTACAGTTTAAGAGCACACTCTGAAAATTCAACCTCTCTCTCAGTCAAGATCAAGCTTTCACGGCCCTTGACTAAATTAAAAAAGGAGCATTAATCAGAAGATCTACCAAAGATCGACCCCGCATCAATTTTACATAAATTTTAAATTTTCATATTAATTTATATTTTTCGAGTTTAACTGTTAAGGCTCGAAACTTACAAGCTCGCTTTATAGACTGATATGGTTGTATTTGTGTTGTGACACTTAAGAAATGACTTCAGTAACTTTTCTCTCTATGTGTTTAATGGTGAATAGTTTAATTTGATCAGAAAATCAGGTTGGTTTTATTCTAGTTTAGTTTTTGACTCCATTGCTCAATACATTATAACCATTTAAGTAATAAAGAAGAAAGGGGGGGTTGTGTGAGTGAGAGCAGGTAGTAGCACAATCTCCAATTCAGAGTGTTTTTTTTTTAAATTTTTTTGCTGTACAGCTAACCTCATGTATCTTAAAGTTTTGGGAAGCAGACAGAGGGGTTTGGCTTACCCTCATCAATTATGTTGGATTGTTGGAGGGGTTTAGTTACTTTTTAGTTTGGCTTCTTTGGCACTCAATTTTGTGATGCCATACCTTTGGTTTAAAACCATTGTATGTGTCATAAAAATGAAGGAACGGATCAGTACATATTTATTGATGAACTATGAAGAATCTGATTTTTTGTTTCAAAAAAATTGTGTCCAAAAGAAGGGAAACGCTTTAATTGGTATATCCTGAAATAGATTATTGCATACCTATATATTAAGCATGGACATTAATTACATTGGTTGGTAAATTTTCATAATTAGAAACTCTTTGGCATTAGAAACTATACTTTTATTTAGTGTTTTTGCTCATTATGCAAAAGACCAAACAGTCATAGGTAAGTCAATCGGTACTGACCTTGTTTTCAGGCTTGACGGTTTCGAGTTTAAATTTTAGTCCAAACGAATTAACAAAAAAAAGCATCCAATGGAAGAAACTATCCATGGACTTACATTGATGAATAAAAAAAGTACCTGTAAATGGACATATTTGGGGGTTAATTAAGGAATATTCGTACAGTTATTTAAAATTAACATTACAATATTGAATTAATCATGAAAAGTGAAATATAATTGCCTCGAAATGATTTTTCTTGTCACCGTTAAGATCATTTACGGAGTAACTATTAAGTCTAAAAGTTGACATGGCATCCACATAATAGAGATACAACTGTAATGGGCGTAAATCTTGAGCCTGAAACAATTACACTCGAAAATTCAAAAATAAATTACAAATAAAAATTTAAAATAAAAGAAAATTTACGTGGGAATCAATTTCCGTGATTCCTCCGATTAGTGTGTCTTTGTGACTTCTGTCAAGGACTACTCAAGCTTGATTTTGACAGCTGTAAATTTCACAGTTTTATCTTGAACTGGGTAGACTGAAATTGGATCTGATATAGACGTTTTGACTACGGTTAAGAATCGCAGAGACTTGATCTGAGCCGATCTGGCTTAATTTCACCGAGAGTCGAAGGGACTTGTTATCGGATGAGCTGCCTGGATTTTGTTAAGGGCCGTATGAGATTTGATCTCAATCGGATTTGTAATATTTTGATATTTTAAGATCTCTATTCTCATAAATTCAGATTTAAAGCGATCAGAGAATATAAACCCAAAAATAATCTTAGAAATGGAAACAGCAAATTTTTTGGGCTTACACCTGAAATATCTCTCAAAAAGAAGTTAGGAGAGTATACTGTACAGTAAAAATACGTAGGAAAAGGAGAAACTTTCTTGAGAGATTTTCAAAATTTTTTTTTCTCTCAAGTTCTCTATATGTTTCTGTTTATAGATTTGCTGAATATGATTTTGAATTAGGGGCGATGGCCTATTTATAGGCCTTCCTTTCCCGTGTGAAAACTCACATGGGAAAGGAATAACTTGAATTTCCTTGGCCGGCGTCGCTGTTGCTGACCATTGATATATTTTTTTTTTAATATTGACTTTCTAGAAGAAGCTGACTCTTTTTTTTTCTTTTTTTTTTTAATATGTTTACAAATGCCCCCACTTCAAGGGTCGGTAAGGAAGAACTTTGCAGACGTGATCCGCACCGAGTCTTGAAGTCCAGTTTGAAACTTGAGATGTCTTGATGAACCTTGAATGTTAACTTTGATTATGTCTGTTGTTGTTGGATCTCAATAGGAAACATATACGATCTTGAGAAAGTTAGCAGTCCAGCCAATATAAAAATTGAAATCTTGGCTCCAAGTGAAGTCGAGCTTCTATAGCTCGCAAAAGATTTTTTATATGTCTTTAAGTTCCATAGCTCCGGTGAGAATGATCCGGTAAGTAAAGAACTTGAACCTCCCCATGAGGAAGGCCCAAGACTACAGAACTTCAAGACCTGCACATAGAGAGACGGGTTGTAGTGATGATTCCCGAGTCTACTCCGACGTAAGGGGAGTAGTTAGAACTTCCCTGTACGTCGCCGCATCTAAAGGAAGATGAGGATGATTGCAGCTTCTCATCCTTCTATGATAAATGTGAACTAATGAGAGTGTTTGGAACTCCATGACACCGATGGCGTTGGAGACTGAGTTTCGAGGGCTTTTAGGGATCCCTCAAGGAGGACTACTCCTTCTTTTCTTAGCTCATGCGTCTCTAACTTCTTGATCAAAGAACTTCCTAAAACAAGTGCAGAGACTAGTCATTTTCTTTTTGAGAAAAAGATGAGCTGAGGGGTGAGTATTATAACTTGGGTATGCAGGATATATATACATACACTAAAGAGTTTTTTTTTTTAGAAGGTCAAAAAGAAGGTACTCAGAATCAAGTAGGATCCCCCACGTCCCTTTCCCTCATAAGAGATAAAAGAGACAGCGGCTGACGCGCGTAACAAAAGTCGTTACCGTGTGCTGTCAAAGTCGTTGCATCTTATCTTGTCAACCGTCCTAGTGGAGCCCGATGCGCAGCTCCAAGTCAAGCCCGGCCTCGTCCGGTGGGCCGATAATGTTAACGTCGCTAGAGCCTTCCGGCTGGTTGATGCTGCCGGAATATTCTAGAAAGAGAGGCAAAGTTTCGCCGGAATGACTTCTTTTTGCTAGAAAGGTTTCTCCTGAACTTAAGTACTTAGAAATGATGAACCCTTGGCTGACTCCGTAAGACCACCAGGATCAGTACGCATGCTCCCACAGGCTACAGCTTTGATCGTTATAGCCTGAAGAGATCATTGCAGTGGTAGAACTCGGAGCTGCTTCATTTGAGGGCGTAGCTGTACCAGTGGGATCTACTATCGGAACGACAGACTGTGCTTTGGAAAAAACAGTTCTCAGTGCTATTTTCTTCCTGCTTCTCCGATTCTGGAACCAATAAAGCACATTTTTTCCTTCGATCGCCCCGAGCGGGCGCAGTCGTGAGACAAGTTGGTAAATCTGAGATGTATTAGGAATAATACCTCCATTGTCGTGGAAGACTTCCTCCAAAATTTACAGTTGTGCTATAGTTGGTTGCCATAGCTGGTTTCATCTTTCTTGAAGCAGAGGAGCAAATGTCTGGTATATGGTGAAGATCAGTTGAGACTGAGGCTGGATTTCAGAATCAAACCCTTCGTCGCTTTTATATTTTTGAGCCGTTCACAGTTTATACTCATGCAGACCAGGAGTTGGATTGGATTTTGAACTTGGGTTTTGGACTTGTGTCTGGAACTTGGGATTTTTGGGTCTCGGGTTTTGGATTGGATTTGGGTTTTTGGGCTTAGGTTTTGTGTCTGGGTTTTAAATTGGACTTGAGTTTTTGGGCTTTTTTGATTTGGGCTTTTGGATTTGGGTAGAGTGTTTGGGCTTATGGACTTGGACTTTTGGAATTGGATCGAGTGTTTGGGATTTGGATCTGGACTTAGTTTTCAGGTTTTTGAGTTGGGCTTGAGTTTTCTGATTTGGGCTCAAGTGTTTGGGCTTGGATTTTTGGGTTTGGACTTTCGCTTAGACTTTCAGATCGGGACTTCTGAACTTTTTTTTTTTTTGATTTTTTGATTTTTTTCTTCTTTTTTTTTTGATTTTTTTAAACATATTTACACATAATACTGCTTCAGAAATTTACCATTGATCGGGCCAATTCGGACGTCGTCTTGGTTTGACAACATGTAAGCGTTGTGGCTATAAGTCTCCTGCACTAAGTATGGCCCCGTCCCATTTGGAAGTAAGCTTGTCACCAGGCCGATGCTTCATGTTGATGGATCGTCGTACTGCAAGAACAAGGTTTCAAACTTGAAAAGATCGAGGGCGGACCCTGCGGTTGAATGTGTTGGTGAGCCGGGCTTGGTAGCATTCGAGTTACTGTTGTGCTTCGAGTCTCCTTTCATCAAGGGCTTCTAACTCATCCAGACGTAGGCGAGCATTCTCTTCTTGTGTGAGTCATTCCAAAACAGCCATGCGTAGAGATGGAATCTATGTTTCCAACGGCAGTATTGTTTCGACAACGTAGACAAGTGAGTATGGACGTCGCCTGTGTTGGAGTCCGGTAAGTTGTATGATACGCCCATAATGCCTCTGCAATGCTGTCATGCCAATCTCTTTTTTATTTAGAAACTAACTTCCGCAATAGGTTGAACAAAGTATTGTTGAATGCTTCGGCCAAGCTGTTAGTCGGGGTATTGTACATGGATGACTTTTATTGCTTGAACTTGAACTTCTCGCAGAGCTTGTCGATCAAGCTGTTGTAGAACCGCTTGCCATTATCAGTGATGATGAATCGAGGGACTCCATGGCGATAGATCAGCTGAGTCCGGATGAAATTGGCAACATGCTCCTTCTTTACCTCTCTAAGTGGAATAGCTTCGGCCCATTTTGAGAAGTAGTCTGTTGCTGCGAGGATGTAAAGGTGACTCAGGGATGACTTTGGCAAGGGCCCCACTAAGTCGAGACCCCAAGCTTCAAAGGCCCAAGACGAGACAGTTGGATGCAGTGGCTCCGGTGGTTGATGTATGTAATTGGCATGAAATTGACAAGCTTGACAGATTTTAGCAAACTCTATGGAATCACATACCATAGTTGGCCAATAGTATCTCATCCTTCTGAGCTGAAAGCGCAACTTAGGCCCTGAATGATGTCCCCCACAAACACCAAAATGTGCTTCAGCGAGAGCTTATTTTGCCTCTTCATTGCCTAGGCAGCGAAGTAAAACTCCATCAAAAGATCTTTGATACAGAGCATCCTTGAGATATATGAAGCGGGGAGCTCGTCGTTGAATTTCTGTCTTATAACGACGATTTTCGGACAGCTTCTCGTGCTGTAAGTAGTCAATGATTGGTTTGCGCCAATCCTTGTCCTCTCCGAGACGTACAGATACAGCGTTGGCTGCTGTAGTTTCTTCATCATCCTTCTGTGGCACTATCCATTTCTGGCATACGGCAACAACTGTAGCCTAAATTTCTGACTTTACAAGAGAAGTGGCCAGGTTAGCCAACGCGTCTACCGGAGTGTTTTCTCGTCGAGGCACATGCTCCAAGGTGATGCTTTCAAATTCATTTATTAGCTGTCGAGCACGTTGATGGTAAGGCGAAAGGTCTTCTTTTTTCACATCATACAACCCTATAAGTTGGTTGATGACGAGCAAGGAATCTCCATAGACTTCTATAATTGGAATCTTCATATCGACAGTCATTTGAAGACCAATGATTAAAGCCTGGTATTCAACAACATTATTTGAATATAACTCACCGAGTATGATAGTATATGGTAGTATTTGTCGTTGAGGACTGACAAACACTATGCTGGCACCAGCACCATCACGTCTTGCTGCACCATCAAAGAACATAGTCCATGGTGGCAGTGTCTCAATGTAAAAGACCTTTTCATCTGGAAGATCATCTATGAACTCCCAATCCGATGGGACAGGGTGATCTGCCAAGAAATCTGCTAGGGCTTGTCCCTTTACTGTTTTTTGAGGCACGTAGACAATGTCGTAGCTCTGTAGGATTACTGCCCACTTGGCAAGTCGTCCTGACAAGATTGGTCTAGACAAGATATATTTGATAGGATCAGCTCTGGCAATGAGACGTACCGTGTGACTTGGATGTAGTGCCTCAGCTTATCAATGGCGAAGAACAGTGCTATACATGTCGTTTCAATGGGCGAATCGCTCAGCTCCAGACCATTCAAGGTTCTGCTCAAGTAGTATAGGGCAACCTTTTTTCCTTGCTCATTTTCCTGTGCAAGTAAAGCTCCCAAAGATCTTTCCTGCGCTGCAATATAGAGAATCAACGGCTTTCCTTGAATCGGAGCTCCCAAGACTGATGGATTAGAAAGGTACTTCTTTATGCTCTCGAAGACTTTGCTGCAGGCTTCGCCCCACTCGAAGTTGACATCCTTCTTCATCAACCGATGGAAAGGTTGGCATCTCCCAGCTAAGTTGGAAATAAAACAGCGAATGTATGCCAGCTTTCCTTGTAAACTTCACAACTCGTGTAGGTTTCTAGGTTCAGGCATCTTTTGAATTGCCTCAACCTTCGACTGATCAACTTCGATTCCATGATGGCGCACCACGAACCCAAGATATTTTCTTGATGTGACACCGAATGCACACTTGAGAGGGTTCATTTTAAGCTGATGCATGCGAAGTCTTTCGAACACTGTCTTGAGATCCTCGAGGTGGTCTTTGTGCTCCTTGGTCTTTACTACTAAGTCATCGACATAACATTCTACAATCTTGTGCAGCATGTCATCAAAAATTTTTTGCATGGCACGCTGATAAGTGGCGCCAGCATTTTTTAATCCAAATGGCATAACTTTGTAGCAGTATATACCTTTTGGGGTATAGAATGCCGTCAACTCCTCATCTTCTGGTGCCATCTTGATCTGGTTATAGCCTAAAGAACCATCCATGAAAGACAATACTTCGTGGCCTGTTGTTGCATCAACTGTGATCTCCGTTATAGGCAACGGAAAATCATCTTTTGGACAGGCCCTATTAAGATCTCGAAAGTCAACACATACCCTTAGTTGTCCATTGTTCTTTCTTACCGGGACTATATTAGCAATCCACATTGGGTAGGTGACCTCTCAAATGAAGCCGGCATTGATCAGCTTGTTGACCTCCTCCTCGATTTGTGGAATGAGTTCTGGGCGAAACCGTCATTGTGGCTGCTTGACAGGATGAACACCTTTTTTTACTGCTAGGCGGTGCATCGCAATCTTTGGGTCAAGTCCAGGCATTTCTTTGTAGCTCCATGCAAACAGATCCCTGTATTGACTTAATACTTGGACATATTCTTGCTCTTCTTTGCTGTAAGTAAAGCACTTACAAATGTAGGTCGGGGGTCTTTCGGAGAGCCAAGATTGACCTCATTGAGTTTATCAACAGTTGCTTGGCCACCATCTTCAAGTTCCGGGGGAGCCTCCTTTACTTCGTCGTCTGATGAGTCAGAATCGGCCTCCTCACTAATTGTGACATGGAATGTAGAGCCCCTGACTTCATCCTCTTTGTTTGACTGGATGAACTTATCCTGTTTGGTGGTAATGGTGATGGCACGTGCATCAGCTGCTCGGCTTCGGCTTTTTAGCGTGATTCGCACAGGTGACTTCTCCTTATAGCCTAAGTCGGGTCGGGACTGTGATGATTGAGAAGTGGTGCCATGTGTGCACGTCAGCGTACCCTATTGTGCTTGGGTTTGAGAAGTCATAGCCTGCCTTGGCCAAGAGCTTGTATGCATTAGGATCGAATCCTTCGTGTGTTCTTCTTTCTGGAAGTGAGCCGTCTTCGACTGCCCCTGCGACTGGTCTAACGAAGCCTTTTAATGGTTTTGAGGACAAAACCGGCTCAATCTTTGGCATCGACAGAGTGTAAGTCTCCTTCAAGTTGTGCAGTTCTTTTGTCTTGGGTTGGTTGTGCCCTTGCTCCTGTTTAGGATCAATACAATAAGAGAAAGGGAGTTGACCTTCTGGGCGTCATGACTTCGGCACATAGCGTAGGACTGGAGTGGAGCTCGAAGATGCAACATCCTTCGGGCGAAGTTCAGCAGGCTGTGGTAGCTTTTCATTTTTCAGAGCCTGAGGTTGAGCATTGGCAAGGGTCTTCGACAGCTTTTCCCTTTTTGTGGATGCCCCCAGTCCAAATAGCTTTTGATGGAATGATCTCCGGATTGTCTGTGTCGGTGTAGAAGACTGCATCCGCCAAATGTGATTCAGCATCATCAAATGGTTTTAAGTCAGCATTGACCTTTTGAACGTCACCATTGTAGTACTTGAAGCACTGATGCAGGCTTGAGAGCACAACTCCATTTCCATGAATCCACGGTCGTCCTAGTAGCATCTTATATGTAGTACATGTATCAATCACGTGAAATAGAGTGCTAGAAGTGAGATTACCGATAACCAGTTCTAAGCGAATCATCCCAATTGTTTTCTGTCCTTCTTGATTAAAGTCATGAATCATCAAGCGGCTGTCTGATAACTCATCCATACTGATGTCGAGCTCCTTTATGGTAGATTTTGGGATAATATTGACTACCGAGCCATCGTCGATCAGAATACGTCGGATCTTCTGTTCTATCACATAGCTTGACATATACAGTGGCTGATTGTGGGGTTTGGACCCCAGCAGGAGATCCTCATCTAAAAATGAGATAGCAGAGTAACATCCTACGTAATTTTGGGCCGCCTGATGTTCTGTCGAGCTGGAATTACTTGATGGCAGAGATCCAGCTGAGGTATGGAGAGTGTTACTAACTTAGTTTTGCCACACTTCTGTTGATTGCAAAGTTGCAAACAGCTGAGAGTCAGCAAAAAGAGTTTGAAGAGCTTCATATACCTTCCCCATTATCGACTTTTTGTTGTCGAGCGATTCCTCCTTACGGTGTGTCGCATCTTCTGATGGATTCGAAGTGATGGTGGTTTGGTTTGTTGAAGTTACGCCTTCTTGGTCCAGAATAATTTTATTATGGCTCTTGAGTTTCATGATTAGCTCCTTCAGGACAAAATATTTCTCAGTTGGATGACTTACTATGCGGTGATCTTTGCAAAATCTTGGATCGCTGACTCAATCCTTGTCATTGGGCCGCTTACATTCTAAGAGTTCGATCAGTTTCGCCTCCAAGAGTTGGTCAAGAATGTCTAGGACATCTGAGTCGAGAAATGGATACTACTTCTGCTCCAACTCTCGCAATGTCACCTTCCGTCTTTCCTGTTGTTTTGGTTGAGTTATTTGAGTCGGAGGATTTACCTTATCTTTGGCTCCCACTTTTACTGGTACGACTTCAACAATCATCACTTCTTTTCCTTTTCCTGAACTGTTGGGTTTCTTAATGTCCCTTTGGCCTCCTTGCTGGTCCAACTGGATGGGAACTGTGCCCCCGAAAGTCTGGATGCTTATCTCCATATCATGTGCTTGGGTCGCCAGTTCTTCGAAGGTTCGGGGTTTGATGCCCTGCAGGATGTATAACAACTTCCAATGCATTCCCTAGATGCACATTTCCACAGTAGAAGTCTCCATCAGACGATCTTTGCAGTCCAAGCTGAGGGCACGCCATCTGTTGATATATTCGACAACGGGCTCTCCTTTTCTTTGTTTGGTGCTGGTAAGCTCCATCATACTTACCGTCATCCGAGTGCTGAAAATTTTGTTGAGGAACTCTCGTTGTAGCTGTTCCCAACTGTCGATTGATTCTGATTCAAGATTTATGAACAACGTAAAAGCGGTCTCCCTGAGTGAACAAACAAACTGCTTCACCAAGAGACCTCCGTAAGTCCCTGCGTTGTTGCAGGTTTCAACGAAGTGGGCGATGTGTTGTTTAGGATCGCCTCGTCTGTCGAATTGTTGAAATTTGGGCGGCTGGTAACCCAAGGCATGTTCAGACTTTTGATCCGTCTGGTATACGGTTTAACATCTATCTGTGATCTTTGGAAGGATGTAGCTTGTTGCAGACGGATCGTATTAGCTATCCTTTCCTACAATTGTTGAACAGATAGTGAATCTACAAAATTTGAGGGTAGCAGCTGTGTAGAACTACCTGGTTGCTTTTCTGTAGTGAAGACGTCAGCTAGTGTGGCTTCTGGAGTGAAACCGAGTGGATATGGTTGCTCCTCGCGGATTTCAGGATCAATTAGGATCGAGGCCTTTCCTTTGAGAGAGGCGATCTGTTGATCTTTTTCCTTTACGAGTATGATCAGCTGCAAAATCTTGTTCTCCAATTTTGAAATCCTTTCTTCTGTGCTGGTTCTGTTGGTCATCATGACGGCAACAGATGAAGCTCCACGAAAGACTGGGGGAGAGAGCTCTTCTGATTCTTCTGTGTAGATCTCTACAGAATGAGTTGGATTCTGTTGAGCGGGCTTCGTCGTGTTTCCCCCGACTTCGATTGGGGTGGGTGATCGACTCCTCCATGCAGCAAGAGAATCAGGGGAGAGATCCTGTTACTGTGCGAGCTGTGGATTCTCCGTTTCGATATTTTGTCGGGTTTGGACGGCAAGAAATAGTATCCGTCCGCGGGTTTCTTGTCCTGCGTACCCAGGTAGGGTAGTTGATGCAGGCAGTGGAGCAGTTGCTTTCTTTTTTGTGGCAGCGGTTGTACTTATTTTTGGTGCCATTTTGATGTCCTGGATACCTGTTAAAAATTTTTTTGTCTTTTTCTCTTTTTCTTTTTCTTTTTTTTTCTTTTTTTCTCCCCTTTTATCTTTTATCTTTTTTATCTTTTTATCTTTTTTTTTCTCTCGGCTCCCATTTTACCTTTTTTTCTTTTTTTTTTCTTTTTTTTTTAAGGAATAAGAGATGAGAGGTGAAGAGGTCCCACCAAGCGTGCCAAAAATTTATAACGGGCGTAAATCTCAAGTCTGAAACAATTAGACTCGAAAATACAAAAATAAATTACAAATAAAAATTTAAAATAAAAGAAAATTTACGTAGGGTCGATCTCCGTGATTCCTCCAATTAGTGTTCATTTGTGATTTTTGTCAAGGACTACTCGAGTTTGATATTGACAGCAGTAAATTCCATAACTTTATCTTGAATTAGGTAGATTGAAATAGAATCTAATGTAGACGTTTTGACAACGGTTAAGAACCGTAGAGACCAGATCAGAGCCGATCTGGCTTAATTTTACCGAGAGTCGAGGGGACTTGTTCTCGGATGAGCTGTCTGGATTTTGTTGAGGACCGTATGAGACTTGATCTCAATCGGATTTGTAATATTTTGATATTTTTAGATCTATATTCTCATAAATTCAGATCTAGAGCGATCAGAGAATATAAACCCAAAAATAACCTTAGAAATGGAAACAGCAAATTTTTTGGGGTTTACACCTGAAGTATCTTTCAAAAAGGAATTATGATAGTATACTGTAGAATAAAAATACGTAGAAAAAGAGAAATTTTTTTAAAAAATTTTCAAAATTTTCTTTTTCTCTCAAGTTCTCTATATTTTGTTTGTTTATAAATTTGCTGAATATGATTTTAAATTAGGCGCGATGACCTATTTATAGGTCTTCCTTTCCCATGTGAAAACTCACATAAAAAAGGAATAATTTGAATTTTTTTAGACCGCGTCGTTGTTGCTGACCATTGATTTTTTTTATTTTAACATTGACTTTTGAAAAGAAGCTGACTCTTTTTTCTTTTTCTTAATATGTTTACAACAACACATAGACAAGTATCTTTGACTAGAATCATAATTAGTTAATAAACTTCATATGTTAAGATTTTCCTTTTCGGACGCGTATAAGAAAACTAAGAATTGGAATAAACTATGACCACTGAATATAGTGAATTCAAATTAGTGCAGCATTGAAATTTCATGAAGAACACCATGATTCTATGTAGAGATCATTAGTGATTAATGTACTTTCTTTCTATAGCTCAGGGTCAATGTCTTAATAAAAAGGGTGCCCGTCCTTTTTTTTTTTTCAGAAAATAAAAGTGCCCGTCTTTGTTTTTGCTTATTGAGCTAAGTTTGATATTGTTCAAGTTTGACTCGTTTACTAAACGATTTTTTAAATTAACCTTAAGTTTGGCTCATTTAGCAAATAAATGAGTTCGAGCTGAACTCTTAAAAAATCAAGTCATCGAATTTTTGAGAAATATATCGACTCATTTGCAATTCTATTACTTAATTTTTGCTTCAGTGAACTTACTCTGAGTCTAAATTTGTCTTTCCAATTAATGTCTTTTAATGTCCAATTGTACGCCCCCCCTTCAACCACTTACTTTCAAGCTTTCCATCGCTGCGCATCAAGGAGTGTAATTTGGCTGATCATTTGTTTCTTTCATTTTTATTTTTTTTTTCTATTAGAAGAATTGCCTATATTTCATAGGTGGAACAACAAGTGCTGCGTTTTTCTTCATACAATGTCCTTAATTTTCTTTTTCTTTTTTCATTTATTTTATTTTGTAACGTCTTGAAAACGGCTCTAATATCAGGATATAACGTGCTGCATATTAGCAAAGATGAAATATTTTCAACGCCACTCTGTGCATATATATATATATATATATATATAGATCACAAATACAATTGCCACCATCTGCCTCTATTACAAGGAGGATAAGAATATATAAGTGTGCAGATAGAGAAATGGCTTCTAAACGTCTCCGTCTCTGTTCTGATGCGAAGATCTTGGTTATTGCAGTCATGATTTTTACTGCTTCTGATCTCTTCTTGCTAGGTACATACATATTACGATTTTTCCTATTAATTAATGCGTGTGTATCTTTTGCCTTTTTTTGACATAGAAGCAAATCTTGTCATTCATTAACCGCTTCTAGAGATCATATTTCAATTGAATTAAGTGCTTATTCTGTTCTCTAAAACTCTAATTTGATCTGTTTTTATTTAAGTTACAATGTTTTGCATGGAGACTGATAGTTTTAGAAGGATGACCCCCAAAGAAACTAGCAAAATTTTCCAATGTTCCAAAGAAAAAAAAAATCATGTTCATTAACGAGTCCATGCTTAGCGCCCCCTAATCAGTAGTCCAGAGTATTATGATTAATATCGCAACCTCATTTATGTGGAGAGTAAAACTATATAGTCGTTTACACATTAATCAATAGTTTTATTGGCTCATCTAACTTCTAACTGTTTATTTATTTATTTGTAAATTCAATTATTTAACGACTTGTATTATTTTATTGTTACTTTGAAACTGTTCTTCTAAAATTAAAAAGATTTTTTTTCCCTTATACGAAACATTTTGTAGAAGAGAATATTAAATATCAAAATATATTTTTAGGAACGGATTATTTTATTCCTGCATGCTTTTGTAAAATGATCACGCGAAAGCACGGCTCAAATTAATGGATGGTACCCTGTGGGGAAAAAGAAAATTGGAAGAATTTGTTTTTTCCTTCGCTTTTCCATGTGTTGAGATGCAAATTTAATACCAAATCAACCCTGCTCCCAGTGTACACTAATTAATTTTTTCTTCTACTTCACATTGCAGGAGAAAGCACTGTATGCGAAGGTCCTAATTACATTCAGGAGTGCGATTACTTTGCTTGTAGTACAAAATGCGAACGCCGTGGCTTTAAAGATGCTTTTTGTACGGCTGGTGATTTTTTTTGGGTTATCCGCTTCACTAAATGTTGTTGCAAGTAAAATTAAGATTAGTTTTTCCTCCAAATCTAGAGCCAAAACCCAGTGACGGATCCATAAACAATTTTCAAAGGTAGAAATATTCACATTTTTAAATATAATAACAAAAATTAATATATATATATATATATATATATATATATAATGAAATAAAAAAATTATATTGATTATTTGGAATAATAAACTTTATAATTATATCCTGTAAGTTCTAATGTTCCGAAATTTTCTTTATACTTTTTTATACAATCAAATACATTTTTTTATATAAGAAATCATTTAATTATTTAGTTAATTATCTCTAATTTGATTGTGTAATAAGTTTTTTACGATGTGCTGATCATTTGTTTCTTTCATATTTTTTTTTTTTTTTGTGAATTAGGAAATTCATTAGATTATGAGTTATACAATAAAGATAGCTTTCTTTTTCATAAATCCTACTCGCTTCTTTTTCAAGATTTGAATTCAAGACCTTTAAACAAGAAGTTTGAACTTATCTCTTATTTTCTTATCTAATTAAAAGACATACCATTTTTGACAAATAGTAAATTTGTCTCAACAATACAACGTAAAGAGTACTACTATCACTCTATTAGATTGAGCAAAATCAGTTGTATGCTCTCTACAATATATCTAATGAACATACTAGAAAATCGTTTTTTCCTATAAGCCTTTTATAAAGAGACTATTTTTGTAATTCAAACATGTGACCACCAAATTGCAAATGAGTAATTTTTTGATTAAATCAAGCTCACTCTTAATTGAACATAGTAAATTCCCAAAATTTGCGATTTCAGCGTTAGGGCGGAAAGTTTAGCCGAAAACAAAGTAATGATAATGAAATATGTAATCTAATGCATCCAAAAGATTGTCCACTACCCTTTAAAAAAAAAAAAACACTGAGAGGCTCGGTGGGCCGAAGTAATAAATCTATAATATATTCCAACTCTATTATGGGTTCACAAATAATATTGCGAAATTTTTGCCTAGAGGCTCTTTGACAAACACAAAGGTTGAGCCATGATCCCTGGAGTCCTGGACATATTAGTTGCCCTAATCAGGACGCGCACTAATAAGAATGAATTGGCTACAAGCATGCTCATTGATTCACATGATTTATTCTTCAAAAGATATGCTGGTTTACATTATCGCCATATGTCATCTTTTTTTTTTATTACAAAAAAATAATCGTAAATATATTGGTTATAGTACACCTAAGCCGAGACACTTTTTTTTTTTATTATTGATGTTCTTATTTAACTATCTCATAAGTCAGACTCACCATCTGAATGGGCCATTTGTCATCTAATGTCGTTAGGTACATAGGGTCCTTAAGGATGTAATGTCATTCATAGTCTTTAAACACCTCTCGATTTTTTCTTATAAATTTGGATTAATCTTTATTCGCCTAATATTATACTAAACTTTTCTATTCCATCCGTGCAATTTTCGCAAATATCAGAAGGTTAATTGGAGTTATTACTACATCTTCTGATTCCTGCATATGCAAGTGTTGAGCTTAATTACGTTCGAATCAACAAAATGTGCTCGGGATGATGACAAACAGCTTGGTGCACAAGCTTGTAACAGGCCAGCAAAGCCATGCCTCGCAAGCGTGACTTAATAGTCCACATTAATCAACCCATTTCGCCACACTAAAACCTTATCAAAAATTTTAAAATGTGACCCAAGTTGTCCATTATTCACCCACCAAGTGGACAAGTCTGAATTTGCAATTTTAATGCTTAAATATTTCGGTTTTGACAGAACATTTAGGAGCATCCTTCGAATAAAGAGATTATGGCATAGACGATTGTTAGATCCAATGTTATTTCTAGGTCTTATAAAATTAATAGATTATTAAACAGACTCCAAAAATTCTTAGGGTGGTCAGATATTGTTTATACTTTTACCTCTGGGAAGTAAAAAGTTAAGGAAAATCCCTAAATTACATGCGCAACGAGTCTTGGTTGCACCGCCATTCAATCCAACGTTCAATAACGTTCAATTTTGATGTAAGTCAATTGCAGATTCAGTCATTTTCAATTGTGATATTGGGTAAGGCTAATGAAGTCTAATGACTCTATATTACATTTTGCCCAGCTTAGACGGCAAGGAAATACCTTCAAATTAATTCTACACATGGGTTTGTGGAAATTCATCTCCATGTATACAGTTTAGTAGCACTAGCCCCACTTCCTGGCTTCCTGATTAGGCTTGGTTAGAGACCCAAAAAGCTTCCCTGATGGCTGAATTATAAGTTGTTCCTCGAACTTCAATGAGTTATATTATCATGATAATGATTTGGATTTATAGGTGTCAAAATGGGTCATTTGATTGAGTTGGGATAGGGTTGCTTGGGGTTCAAGGTCGTTTTGGGTTGGGTTACTTATAGATAAAGTTATCTTCGGGTCATTTTGGGTTAGATCACTTTGGATCCGGTTCGGATTCGGGTTCAAGACATCCCACAGATTGATCACGTCATAAAAAATAATGATGTGACATTTTTTATTAAAAATTTTGAAAATTTAAAAATTTTGAAAATTTGAAAAATTTTGCTAAAAATTCTTAAAAATCAAAGAAAATTATATGATCAAAAAATAATTGAATAAGTTTCTTTTAAAACATTCTAAAAAATAAAAATAAAATTTAAAACTGTATAAAAAATCTCAAAATATTCTAAAAAATTTATAATTAAAATTTATATTGAAAATAATAAAATCTATACTTTTTATAATATAAAATATGCTAATTTTTTTATTTTATTATTTTGTTCCTTAAGGAAAAAAAAATCGAGTCAGACGGGTCGGGTTCGGGTTGGATTCGGGTTTCACCCAAGATTTTCGGGTCATTTCGAATAAAGTCATTTTTCAAGTCGGATTCAGATCATATTTTTTCGAGTAGATTCGAGTCAACCTATCTAGTCGGAACAGATTTTAACACCTCTATTTAGATTCTTGTTAGAAAATAGCCAAAAGTGTGAGAAAACATGTAGATATTGACTATGACCGCCCAACAAAGGAATGAAGGATACTGTTACTAGTCATCTAGTTAAGAAACTCTCTCGTAGACCGACCCAAGAGTGGGTCAATCTAACATTCAACCTACAAATCTAAAACATCAAAAGGAGGAAAAAAAAAAAAAAAAAAAGAGGAAGCTATAAAACAAGGTATGCGTCAGTCAATAACTTGGATAAAATAATTAAAATATAAACTTTGGGCACAATACGTGGATAGAGTTAAGAGATGGATAGCTTTAACAGCAACACATCCCTGATTTTGAGGCCATGTCACGCGAGGAGGGGAATCCAAATTTTGCCAAACCCATCAACTAAGTGTGAAGTGTCTCTCAACCAATAAATAAAAAATTTAAATCTCATCAAAATTCACTTTTCTTTCAAATGTTTAATAGGATTTTTTATGGACAAAAAAAAAACCATCTTTCTCTTTTTTTTTTTTTTTTTTAATGTAGCATAAAAACTAAGCGGCAGAGCCATATTCGTGGGCAAAATATTAATTAATTATTTTTTCTATAGTGACCAAGTACAGTATTTTGTTTCATGCGGGACTTTATTAGGCCCTTTGTACCTGTTTTTTCAGTTTAATCTAATATCCCTCCTCTTTTGGTCAAAAACAAAAACAAAACAAAAGTGGACTAAGACATAAAAGGGCAATTAAAAAAAGAGTTACGTTAACACCGTTAATAAGATATGTAAAAAGTATACAATTAATCTAATAATATTTAATAGTTTATTTATTTTTAAAATTTTCAAGTTTAACATATTTTTTTACGATACAACCATTTAGATCGTTACGTACCCGACAGTTGCATTGCAAAAAAAGAATTTCCGTTAAAAAAAAAGCAAAAAGGTTAAACGGCGCTGATTTAAGTTTCTCCATATTTTAAAGGTCGCGGCCTTGGAAACTTACCTGGTGGAATCTATACACGCTTTGCTTTCTGTCACAAAACACAGCCTTGCGAATCTAATTACAAGACGGAACCTCGCCCTCGCACCACCTTACCAATTCAAAAGGTACAAGGTGGAATTAATATTGAAGGGCGTAACCATACCATAAGGACTAGGCCGCACCCGTTGGATAGTTGGATTGTTATGTACATAACCTATAGTTAAAAGACTCATCTTCTCTCTCTATCACCTCATTCTTTGTAACAATATGTACTTCTCTTTTTTTCTTTACAAGACAAATAACTGAATAAAATACTTACTGATCAATAAAAAAAAGCCTGTTGTTTGTCATATTAAATATTATAGATTTAAATCTCTGCTAAAATATAGATTTGAGTATCTGTTGAAACATTCAGTGAAACTAGAATATATAGTTTTAGAATTTACTTCTTTAATAGGGTGCAATCCTCCTAGAATTGTAATTCCACTCATACTTTCTAATTTTATAGACCTAAAAAAAACTTACTAAACAATGTATCTTGAAGAAACACTTTATTAATATATAAACTGTAATAATTGTGCGAAAATAGACCGTTACTCATTGAAACAGTATTCTTTGCATAAACTTCAATCATTTTTGTGTCGCGCACTTTCACAAAATTCTGCTTTTCTACTTGACATACATGATAAATATATAAAATAAATAAAAAAAACCCTTTATTTTATGGTCCTTCATAAATATTCAAAACCAACGAACAAGGCGGCTAGCTCTCGGGCCCTGGGCCATAGTACGAGATCAACTTCTCTATAGCTTTTTGCTTAAACGTAATAGTATACTTTTTGGTCAAAAGACGTAATAGTATACTAGCCACATTTATGGGCAACTTTATCCACGTTGGGCTATGACTGGAACTTCTTTTTTTTTTTATTTTTTTGGTTAATCTGGACTTATTTATTTTTTGCGACTTGCTGTGCCTTAAAATATGGGCCCGAATTTTCAAAGGTTAAATTGGACTAGTTATATGTGGGCTAGTTCACTAATGATGCAAATGTCATGGCCATTTGTTAGTAATTTGCATTTATTTCGAGTAGTTACTAGTTTATTGATTAAAGATGTGATTAAAAATTTGATTCGTACTATATTCTTCTCACTTCCCTTTTGTGTACGTTTAAATCTCTTCCAATACCAAAAATAGTTTGTGTTTGTTTTACTTGTTGTGATAATTGACTGACAGCGTTGTAGAATTTTTTTCCAGGAATATCAAGCCAAGGAGCGGCTAGTTTTTCTTCTCTCTCTATTACTGCTAGGGGCAGCAAATTCAGAAAAAAGAATAGAGTTATTAAAATTTAAATACAAAATTAAAAGATTTTCAGAGAGTATTCTAACTAGTCATCTTTTTTATTTGGATGACTATGTCTTTATTTTTTTGGGTTTAGGCCCTCCATTTTCCAGAAAAAAAAAAAAAAAAGCCAAAAACCATCACAGTCAGTGGAATATAAGTTGTTCCTTCTTTTTGTGGCTTTTTCATGAAAACGAAAAATATTGTCATAGTAATCATATGCTGTCTATAACAAAAAATTTATTTAGAATATCATGAAGGGATGCTAATTATAAATAACAAAATGCTTCGTTTGATAAGAAAGGTATATTTAGTTAGTAAAACTTCGAGAAAAATAATGATATGAGTGGATACTACTAAGCTCTACATTGGAATGGTACAAATAAACTTATCAAAACAAATGGACCAAAGTCAAGAGGGTACAAGTGAATTCGTCAAAACGGTGAAAAATAAAAACATTTAATCTGTGAATGTTTGGAGCAAGCATTATATTTCTCTAAAATTATTCATGGGTAAGTTATGTGATATAGATGTGATTAGATGCCGACAATAACCATTAATTATTTTTTGGTAGGTTTATTGAACCAGCAATTAAGCTCTTTCTCCCTTATCAAGAGTGAAAATTGATACTTAGAAAATAAAAAATTTTAAATTTTAACTATTAAACTATCTCTTATAACCATAAATTGTATACTTTCTTTTTGTTTTAAGTGAGTGTTAAACTCATACAAAAAAAAAAAAAAAAAGTTGATGAGAGTTAAAATCTCAACTACACTTATAACTAATAAAATTAGTAACTACTTGAACTAATATTTATGTAAGATACTACTAATCATGTGTTCGATGAAACACCAACGAGTGGGCCAGGCCACGAATGGGCAAAATCTTACATTCCATGATCATCAAAAAAGCCCTTAGGTGCTTCAACATTAAAACTGAGCAAGGGGCCTCCAAATCACCTTTTACATATTATTGTCCTCTTGTGGCTGCCCCATAAAGCGCGAAATCTTTACATCTTAAAGAATAGATTTTTTTTTTAAAACAAGTCATCTTCAAGAATATATATGCTACACTGAGAAGAATAATAATATTAGGATGCTTTTATATATATATATATATATACATTTTATTTTATTTAAAAGAGAAAAATAAAAAAATTCTAATTTTGAGTATTTTTTTAGGAGTATTTTAAATTTTTTTAAAAAAATAAAAATCTTTAAGAAAATAAAAAGAATTCTTTTCTCTTTTTAAGGAAAAAAAAGAGTTAGAAGTTGTGTTTTTTATTTTTTTATTTTTAGAAAATTTTGGCTAGTTCTATTTTCCCTTTTTGAGAATCAGAAAATTTTATAATTATAAAGATGTAATTATAGTCTAAATAGGAATATATAAATTAATAGAATTTTTATTTGATTACAATTAAATTTACATAGAATCATAATTCTGATTGTAACAGATTTTTCATAATTATAAAATATTTAATATTATTTATAATTTACAAATGGGTTAATTCCCAAAAAAACCATGAACTTTTCGTTTTTTGTCAAATCTATTATGAACTTTTGTTTTTGTTGAATATATCACGAACTCTTCTATTTGGTATAAATCTATTATGCTGTTATATCAAGTGGACGGACTCTGTTAGTATGCTGACGTGTCACCCTTACGTGGCACAAACTGCCACGTGGACGATAATTTAATATTATTTTTACTGTATTGAAATTGTTTACACAGTAAAAAATTAATATTTTTACTGTTTGCATAGTAAAAATTGAGTAAAAAATAATTTATTTTTTTAAAAGATAAGATATTTTTAAAATTAGATGTAAAAATAAGTAAAATTTATTCAAATAATTTTTAAAATGAATAAAAATTAAATGAATGAAATAATTTTCTTTATTATTTTTTTGTCAGCATTGGAAATGAGAAGATGAAAAAATAAAAAAGTTTATTTAAAGTTCGTAAGGAATAAAAAGAAAAGTTCATATAATTGAAATGAGGAAAATGTCATCTTTTCACAAAAATTATTACCGTATAATTGTATTTTAAATAATATTTTATAATTTTACAACTTATTTATTCATTTATTTTTTTATAAAATACTGTTATTTAACAATTTATATTATTTTAATTTTATTTTAATTCTCAAAAAAATACGACTATGAACTTCTTTTGGCAAATTGACCAACAGAATTTTTATTTTTTTCACTCAAAATCTGTTCGTCACTTTATCCACCTTCTTTTGCTTATTTTTGTGTTGTACGTATACTTTGTGGGTTATTTTAATTAATAAAAAAAAACTCTAGAATGAAATAAATATCCGGATTTCCTTATTGCACCAAAATAGTCTGGAATAAATATCCAGATTCCCTTACTTATTCTTGTTGCTTTTTATTCCTTACGAACTTTAAATAAACTTTTTGATTTTTTCATCTTCTCATTTCAAATGCTAACAAAAAAATAATTAAGAAAATTATTTCATTAATTTAGCTTCTGTTCATTTTAAAAATTATTTGAATAAATTTTACTTATTTTTATATCTAATTTTAAAAATATTTTATCTTTTAAAAAAATAAATTAGTTTTTACCCAAATTTTACTGTGCAAAGAGTAAAATATTATTTTTTTATTATTTTTACTGTGTAAACAGTGCCTAACAGTAAAAATAATATTAAATTAGGGTCCACGTGGCAGTTTGTGCCACGTACGGGTGCCACGTCAGCATACTAACGGAGTCCGTCCACTTGATATAACGGCATGATAGATTTATACCAAATAGAAGAGTTCGTGATATATTCAACAAAAACAAAAATTCATAATAGATTTGACAAAAAACGAAAAGTTCATGAATTTTTTGGGAATTAACCCTTTACAAATTTATGAGAAGTTGTCACATGTTAGAGAGCGAAAGTCTGAGATTTTCTCTCAGTTTTGGATATATATATAATAAGCAACGTTGCATGAACTGAAATTTCATTCTTTTGCACTTGATGAGATTTGTTATAAGTGTTGGGGTCAAACTCAAATTTGTTAGAAAATAAGAGATTTGTCTTTATCCCTTATGGTTTGTTTGGATTGTGAAATTTTTGTAAGAAAGAAAGTTATAAGAAAATAATGAAAAAGTAAAATTTTGTCTTGGGATTGTGTAAGAAAATTGTGAAAAAAAAAGTATATAGATAAAATTATAAAAATGCCCTAACAAAAAATTGAATGATGAGTTGCAATTACAAAAATAACCCTACAACTAATGAAATATGTTGGGGTATTTTAGTCATTATATTTCGAAGATTTTTTTTAAATTTTCTGCCATTGATTTGACAAGCATCAATTTTTATTTCTAATTATTTTCCCATATTTCCCAAACAAAGGAAGATGCTTTGGATTTCTCAATTTTCTTTCTTATTCTTTTCTAATGGCCCAACCAATCACAGTATAAAAGAGATTGTCGTCTTTTCTTTAAGAAATTATGTTCTTAAAAAATTATGTCTTCATCTCTTTAAGAGATTGTGTTGTTATCTCCTTAAGAGATCACGTTCCTATCTCTTTATGTAGAATTTATATAAAGACTAGTTAGAATAAGGTTCCGCACGTCTTTAAGAGATCGTGTTCCTATCTCTTTCGGTTGAGAAGCTAAAAACTACACCAAGTGATGGACTGTCACCAAGAGGGAGAGAAATTAAGAGTAAAGAAACTACTCTTATGTATTAGCTCCCGCACTCTCATGTGTTTAGTAGGTACCGAGAGGGTGAGAGACTTTTGTTACCAATGTTAAGTCTCATACTCTTAAGTATCTATTATATCGTGAGGTTCTTGCAAATACAGTGAGCGTCTATTTTGGTATATGAGATTTTTGGGTATAGTGAGTTTTTTGTGAGACATTATAATTCTCTTTATTTGCTTGGTTAATAAAATTATGATCCGTCTTTACCCCTGGATATAGACTTTAAATCGAATCACGTTATATCGGTGTACTCTTTTCTTTTCCTTTATATTTTCATTTTTGGTTGTGCCTATTTTCACGCTTCCGCAACCCAATAGTGGAATTAGAGTCAATAGTTGGACAAATAAGTCAGAACTGAAGTTCTATTTTTGAGGGGTTCAGATATGACTTCAACAAATCTTGTTATCAAGAAATTTGGCTACAAAATCAGTTTTTTGTTATCGTCAAGTTGTTCTTGATTAAACTTGTTTCCTTTGTTTGGGAAAAGGAAAAATATTGGTTCGTAATAAAAAAAACATTGACGGCTTTGGAATTTTGAAATATTAATTCTTCGCTTGGATTCTACAATATCTCATCTCACTTGGAGAAAATAATTTTGAAGGAATTTTGTATTTTGTTGCTACCTCACTGGACTCTCACTGGAAGATATGAAGAAGTTCCTGTTTGGGTTTGAGGAGAACATTATTGGGGTCAAACTCAAATTTCTTAGAAGATCAGAGATTTGTCTTTATCTCTTAAAATCTCTTTAAAATGTTGCTTTCTTTTTTTTAAGAGATTGTGTATTTACCTCTTAAAAGATTATACCTTCATCTCTTAAGGAATTGTATGTTCTTATCTCTTTTTGTAGAATTTATATAAAGAGATCAGTTGGGAAACTAAAAAGTACACCTAGTGATGGGATTCACTGAGGGGGAGAGGAATTAAGAGTAAAGAAAATGTTCTTCTCTATTAGGTTCCGCACTCTAGTGTGTTTGGTAGGTACCGAGAGGGCAAGAGACTTTTGTTACGAATATCAAGTCTCGTACTATTGAATATCTAGTGTGTTGTAACGTTCGTGCAATACAGTGAGTGTCTATTTGGGTGTATCAAATTTTTGGGTATAGTGAGCCTTTTATGAGACGTTGTAATTCTTTATTTGCTTAGTTAACAAAATTATGGTTCGTCTTCGTCAGTGGACGTAAGCTTTAAGCCGAACTTCGTTATTTTGGTGTATTTTTTTTTCTTTTTTTTATATTTTTTTGTTTGTTGGTGTCTGCTTTTGCGCTTCCACAACCCAACAATAAGACGGGAAAAGTTCAATTTGAGAGTGGGACCAAATCATTGAACTTTTTTTTTTTTTTTGAATTGTTTAGATTAAAACTAAGTACGTTTATAATTTAATTTAAAATTTTTGGATTATGAGTTTGGTTGATCCGCTTACAATGATTTGACCCAACGCAATAAAAAAATAAATAAATAAAGAAAAAAATGGAGAGAGTACATTAAAAACTACCGTGGCCGTCGAAGTTTAGGCCATTAACTTTCAACTTCTACCCAAAAAGATAATTGTTTCAAAACAATGCAAAAAAATCTTCAAAAGTTCCAAAAAAAAAATTCAAAATTAAATTTTAAAAAATTTTAAATTTCAAAAAAATTTAAATAAATTTTTTCATTGTAATTTGTTGATCAGTCTCCAAATTGGCTAACATAATATCCAGTTATCTGAGAAAGAATCTCTGGCTATCAAACTTTATCCAAAGAAAGAACCTTTACTAGTGTTAATTTTTTTCATGGTATCCAACATCTGATGATTGAATAGTTGTCTTGCTGTCAGAGTAAAGGTTAATTTATTGTGATCTAAAGTCACGGGCAGAAATAGTTTCTTTGTGAAAATTGTGAGGGTTAAGGTTGCCTATATTTGATCTAAGCCGATTATAGGACGTCAAGGAAAAAAACACTTAATCGTATGGAGAACTGTGTCGAAGATTGAAAGGTTGCTGGATTGATTGGGTTATTACAGATGAGGAGAAGGAATGTATTTATAACCTTTCACCTCCTCAACTAATGAGTAGGATCATTTTGATCTAACGACCTATGCTCTTCCTTTAAAACATTCTAGGACAATTCACCAAAATTTAGAAATATCTCATTCATTCTAGTTTCTACAAGAGTATCTAGAGATGTATACTCCTTTCCAAGTTGTCTAGAGATTACTTGAAAATTCTATTGAGTAGCCAATGACTTACATCATAAGTTATGTCTCCTATGGACCTAGTAGTTAGAATTTAGATTTTCTATAAGTTTTGGATTCTAATTTCTTAAAGTTTGGACTTCTATAAGTCTTAGGTTTTAATCTTGGGGGAAGTGTGAAATCAATGGGGAAGAGCTAAAACTTATGCCGTTCATGATTTGAAGGTCTCCTAATTAATTAAAAAAAATTACATTATAAATTGTGCTAAGTAAAAATTGAAATTTTATATCAAGTGTTAGAATGACTAATAAATTATGTGGGATTAATATCTCTCGAAAACGTGTCAACCCTGTATGAATTTTCTTTCCGCTGCCATCATTTTTCAGCACAATGTTTTCGTTGTTTGGAGCCTTGCACACACGTATCTTTCAAAGTTCGTTGGACACATGACTTATGCACTTTTTAATTGGGATAAATATTTTTAAAGTCCTAAACTTTTAGATTTTTTTACGTTTGAGTTCTGAACCTTTTTAACATTTCATTTGAGTCCTAAATCTTTTAATTTTTTACTATATCAGTCCTTTAAATTACGAAAAGTAGTCAATCTATTAATAAGTGAGTTTAATTTAATAAAAATCATTTAAAAAAGCTTAAATACATGAGTTAAATATTTTTTTATCAACAAAATATGCATATTAAATATTTTTTTAATCAACAAATATACGAATTAAATAAGCAACATGTATATTTTTTTATAAAAAAGATATTCAATTCATATATTTAATCTTTTTTAAATAATTTTTTGTAAAGTTAAAATTATTTTTTAATAGATTGATCACTTTTGTTAAACAGAGGGACTAATTTAATAGAAAATCAAAAAGTTTAGGACTCAAATGAAATGTCAAAAAGGTTTAGAACTCAAACGTAAAAAAATCTAAAGGTTTAGAACTAAAAAATCCTTATCCCCTTTTTAATTCTTTTTCAACTTTTTTATTTTGGACACAACTAACGTGGGTTGGCTCTCTTGGTACTTAAACTACTCCTAGGCAAACTTCACTTGCAATGTCAAGGATTTGAAATCTATTAAGGACATATATTGAGAGAGGCTTCAATGCACTTTTTTTGTTTTTTTTTTTTAATTAAGAGGTCTATTGGATTATAAACTATACAATATAGTAGCTCTCTCTTTCCTATAAATCACGTACTCTCCTTTCTTAGAATTAAAATCTAAGAATTTTATTTAGAAGTTTAAATTCTAAATACTAGAGCGTCGCCTAAGAATCTATTTGAAGTTAAGTAAGTTCTCATATTTTATCGTGAAATATGTGTTGACGAAGTTGACCATTATACTCGTAATGTGTCCCACTAATGGGAGCAATTTTATTGAAAATCTTTCTTATTGTGCAGATTATGAACCCATTGAATGAAATTGTGGAAGAATATGCACCCAAGAGAGCTTGAAAAGTCGTCATTCTTGGTGAAAAATGGTAATCATTCATGAAAAATCACAACCTTATGTGAAAGATTCAACTATTAAAAGAACGATTATAACTCTTGCCAATGATTGTGTTTTTTTTTTTTTTCTAAAAATAGATTCATTTTCCTTATGGGATGACATCCTACACAACTAGAAAATCATGTTGTAATACTTTATTAAAGAGAGGCATTTGAGCCGTGGTATTTCATTTCAATTTCAATTACAAGAACGTTTTTTAAGCACTTATCATAACTTATTTTTATTAGCATAATAATGATAATAATAATTATTTTGCTTAATTAGATTAGAAAAGACTGGCAGTTTTTTATGAGTGAGGTCTGGGTTTGAACCCAAGATCTCACTCCAAACATTTAAGTTTAGTAGTTGCTAACATTATAATTTGAGTTTAACAATATTAACAACAAACCAATAATCCCAAATTTAATTGAGATCTAATACATAATTTTTTCTCTTCGTAAACGTTCTATTATCAACGGCAAGAACTAATTACTGATATTGTAAGACACATGTTCCAGGCTCAATATACCAGGACAGTTTCATAATTGAAAAAGAATACTTGCATTATAATGCAAGAATGGAAAAATGTCCGAAGTTGACATTCGTCTGATAATACCAAACCTGGTTGGTGGGTAATTGTCCTTAATCATGACCATGCAGCACCAATAAAAATATCAAGATAGATAGAAATCACAAGATATACAATAAAATTCAACAAGAACATTGATTCCAGTTACAGAAAACATCACAGAGCTGGTCATTGTTTTTTGTTGTAGGTGGTGCTATTGTTATGTTAGGAAATTTAGCCAAGTTTTTCAATATTTTTGCTCAACTCCTCCAGCTTCTTCATCCTCAATTTCTCACTTTCAGTCACGAGCTGACAAAAGCATTTCATGCAGGACAAGAGGGAAAAAAAAAATTAGAAGGTCATAAAACTATATTTAAAAAAAAAAAAATAGAATCAGCAAGGCTAATCCGAAAGATTTAACTGCAGAAAAATGATGCAACCAATTGGTCACCTCCATCAATTTAGAAACTAGTTGAGCTTTTTCCTTGTTCTTCTCATTAAATGCCTCCAAGACTTCTTTGTATTCTCTTTCCTGCAATCATATTATAGAGCCTTGAGGGCTTGCTACCAAAATGCGAAAAGGATAAGAGAGCAATCAAACTCAGTTGGCAATTAAATGTCCCTTGAAACTTTAAACCACCCATGTTGATCATAGCTACATCAATTTGACCATTGAAATGAATATCAAATAAACAAATTACCATAAACACATATAGGCAATCCCGAGACTCTGACATTTGTGAAATCTAGGTAATGGGTGGGTCGATATGTACGTAGATCCTTTGTCTTTTAGGCGATGAGACTATTTTCAGATTCGAATCATGACCATTTGGTTACAATAAAGTAAACTTTCTATTACTTCAAAACCCCTCTTCAACCATATAAGACATATACTCAACAATATTCACCATATCACCTCTTAAGCAAATTCTCTTTATCCTATTTGCTTGGCCTGCTATTTATCTAAAATATCATAAGCTCATCACAATAATTAAGATAGAAGATATAATTTTTCACCTTTTTTTGGCAACTTGTCCCCAATGGCTTCAATTCTCTGTTGACTATGTCAATTTTCTTACGCACGATAGAAACTTCCTTCCTCATCGGATCTGTGAGAGCTTCAAGCTCCTGGAAGATTTTTGTGAGTTCACCAACAAAGTAAACAAGAAAAACAGGACATCATCTCCTTCAACAGAAATATAAAATGGATTATAGAATATTGTCTTCGAATTACCAAATTTCCAAATAGTAGAACAAATATTGTGCAGCTATAGCTCAAACAAAATTGATCGGTCTCATTTTACTTCTCTTCATACAAGTGCATTGCAAAGCATTAGTAGGCTAACATGTTCAATCAGCAGAATTTTGTCAACTTACTTCTCGAATCTCTTCTAGGCGCTTAGTCGCCTCTTCCACACGTCCCATATGTTCGTGAACCTTCCCCCTAACCTCCGACTTCCTCCTCTCGATCTCTTCTTCCTTGGCACGAAACAAAGCCAACGCGGATTTGGACATCTCTTCTTCCTTGTCATCCTGTGTTGGGCTTCCATTGGAGCTGATAAGACCCGAGTTCTTCACTCTCTGCATCTGTGATTGTTGTTGTTGCTCCAATATCTGTTTTTGTGTTGTCATTGCTCCTTATAGGTGACCCTTTTCTTCCTCCTCTGCAATTCTTTGCTCTCTTTCTCTGTCTTTTTGCTTTGCCTCTGGATTGAGTCATTGCTCTGTTTCTCTTGCTGTAGGTTTTTATAAAGTTAGCTATGTATGATACCTACTTGTTTACTTTGCACCAAAAAATTACCAATACCTTCCAATCATGAAGTGAAGTTTTTCTTATTAAGAATTTCACTTTTATACCCAACATAAACAATGATCCTTGCAATTTATATTCTTTAGTAAATTGTCTTTTCTTTTTTTTTTTTTTTTTAAATTAAATTTGGTTCAACTTCTCATTCAATCTATTGCATTGCATAATGTTTACAGTAAACTTGTGGAGTCATCTAGATGGGCCTCCTTTTGTTAGAAGGCTATTTTCTTGAGGCGACACATTCACCTAACTACTTCAAATACTCCTCCAATAGTTGTGCAAGACAATACGTGTGTTGAAGACCCACATGATTCTAGCATTTCTTAAAGAGGATTGACAAATTATTTTGTATTATTTCCCATAATGCAAACAAGTGTACATTACAAGAAATATAGTACTATTTTTACAAATGGAAAAGTTTTGAAGCTACACAAATTGTTCCGATTATTTTTTCTCAACATATATTAAAGAACTAACTAATTATTAACCTTTCACATCCACATACATACTTCTAACAAAAAAAAAAAAAAGCAAGACAATATATTTATTTTTTAATTACTCTTTTTATCGATGTGATTGTAAAAAATTGACAATTGGTTATATTTTGAATACATGTTGGGACAAAATCTCAAGAAAATTTGTGTGCGCCTCAAACCGTTCTTTTTCGCAAATTAAAAAAGAGTATCTAATGCAGGAGACTCATGGATTGCACTGTACAGGTGTGTACATTAGGCTCAAATACTATGCAATATAGAGAAAGGGTAAGATATACACAGTATTATCTATATTTTTACATAGCAGTTGTTTCCTTAATTGTTTCACATAATTAATCCTAATTATGGCGGTTGTTTCCTCTCACATAATTAATCCTAAATGTTAGCTTCAACAAACTTAAATTTGGTTTGTAGGTCTTTGAAGTACTGGTAAATCTTCATTTTCCTTGAAAAGCGCACACTGGCAGAAGATTTGTTTATGGAGTGGACACGAAGGGCTCACCACCACAATACAAAATTTTGAGAGCCTTAAAGGATAAGCAAAAATGTATCGACATGGACACAATACGATACATATACGAGACACACAAATTCTTAAAAATTAGGACATTAATACGGCTTGGCTACAGCTATAAAATTTATTCAAAAAATTATAAATTAAAATAGTTCATATAATTGATAAAATAACAAGTATTTATCACCTTAAGATTGTGTATGATTTTTAAAAATTTTGAAATTAATTTTATATGTGCATGACATAACAACTAAAAATATTAAATAATGTATTGAAAGTGTCCAAAACATGTATTAGATAAATGTGTCTAATACACGAATTGGAAGTGTCCAACACGAGTATCTGAATTTTTTTTTTTTTTTAACGAGTATTCAATATGTCTCTAAGAAATGTCGAATGAGTATCACGTTCGACATCTGTATTCGACACAAATACATATTAGTTAGAAATCTTCGTGCATCATAGCAACAAAACGAAGTAAGAGCTACAAGGGTGTAGCTCATTACATTTAATATCATTGTCCAATTTATTTTGAAGATGCAACTATTAATCTTCAACATAAACCTCTTGGTTCTTGGTATTTTAACTTGTTAGAAATCTGCAGATGTAGATCGGGCCCAACTATGGAGAGCAGTCTCTAGAAGAAAGGAACAAGTAACATTTATTGGGCCATGATCTTTCTATCTTTTTTCCATACGGAGCCTATATGAAGAGTCCTTTCCCACTTTCTTTCTTTGCTTCTTTTCTCTTCATACTCTCTCTTCCACACACACTTGATCTCCAACACGAACTAGCTCTGGTTCTTTCTTTATATTTGGACTCTCCTCCTCTAAGCTCTCTTTCCTTGCTCATTTTCTTACTTTGCTTCTTTAGAGTGTGAGTGGACTTGCTTTCCTTAAATGCGTTAGGAACTAACTCTAGTTCCTTCTTTACGCGTGGACTTCTCCTCTTGGCTGTTTTTAGGCCTTCTATTTGGAGTCCATAATAGAGACATCCACTCCTCTTTTGGGCTCTCCTCTTTGAAGGTGTAGCCTTCTTCATCATCCTCACACAAGAAGTGCTCCATAGGTATTGATCTGCATCTGTCATAATTCATTCTTTTTTCCTAGCTGGAATGGTCTTAGCTGGATTGCTGTGGAGAATTGAATCATCGGCTTTGATATCACTTGTTCGAAATTTGCAAATGCAGAACGCCCTAGTTTGGTGCCAATTATAGAGAGCAATCTCTGGAAGAAAAAAATAAACAACATTTATTAGGTCGTGACACCACTTCTTACACAAAATCTTAGGATATTAAGTTATGGCTCATTAGCTATTATATCTTACTTGCTCCTTCCATCTCTTTTCTACATAGGACTCCTTCCTTATGTTCTTTCTTTGCGTCTTTTCTCTTCATGCTTTCCCTTTGCTTCTCTTCTACACTCTTTTCTTCCACACATGCTTAAACTCCAACAGCACCCCTTTTGGAAATTAACTTCAAATTTTCATCTCACCAGCTCAGGCTATTCTTCACCATTTTTCTGCTGAAGGAGATATTATAGAGAGATTTTAAACAAAGAAAAGAATTGCACCTAAGTACTAATTTGCCGGTGTAATCATATTTCATATTCGCATCAAGACATCTTAACAAAATTGACTTGCAGAGTAAAAATGAGCAAATTATTATTTTTCCTTCTTTACTTTTGTTTGACACTTAAATGAGTAAAAAAGAATGTAAATTTGCCATAATACGGCAAAAGGTTATACTTCATCGTAAGGCACCTATTTCGAATTTATATTGAACAAATTTAACAGCTCCATTTGACTTATAATCTTTGACAAAGAATGAAGTCTCTATTATTTGACAGTTACAAAATTTCAGCATATCGTGATCAGAATTTACTTTATGTTAATAGCCAGCTGTAGCCTCTATGGTCCTCTTGAAAGATTTGGCAATGTTGTCTTTATTTTTTTTTTTTTTTAGCCTAGTGACTAGAGAGTTCATATTACTGTATAAGGGCATTTGGAAAGGGTATGAGGACTAGGGTCCAAGCCCTACCTGGGCATTGAGGGAAAACTCCCCTCACCACATGGGCTATGGCCGTCCTCTTTGGCAGTGTTGTTTTTTTTCTCTCTGTCAGGCAGCTTGGGCCTCGAGAATATATCAAGCTTGAGCCGGCAAGGCCTACATATGCGCCTCCTACAAAGGAAAACTTCTTAGGTTGGAACAATCTTTTTGTAACATCTTCAGTTTTATATTTGAATTTTAATATTTGTATTCTCAAATATTAATCTTTCAACCTCTTTTGTTAAAAAATAAAAAAAAAACCCTTTTTAATTTTTTGGGAATATTTTACTTTATTTTTGTTGGTGAGTATAACACTAGTATTATTTTAAATCACATAAATATATTTTATTTATTTTTTTTAAGTTTCAATAGGAAGTGTTTCATATGTCTCAAAAGCGAGAAGGAGATTTGGGTCAATCCAACCACAATTAATCAAATTGTCTTGTGATTACAGTCCAAACATAAGTTTGGAACCAATACAAACTACGAGAGGTTTTATGACGGGCCTCTAGCCCTAATGGTGGACGGTGCGCCCCCAACCACTCCAGGCAGGGGTTGGGCACAACCCTCACCTCCAATGGCCCAAGTGGACTCCTATTGGTCAGTTAAGTCAAGGAGACTAAAAATACATAATAAACTACAAGGTTTTCCCTTCAAAACCTTCTTTACTGCAATTGCCTTATGTTTTCTTTTAACATAAACAACGATGGTTAGTGTCATCTAAGAATATTATACTTAAACATTGTATGCAACAAAAGTTGAAAGGTTAGCTTATTTCAGAGGTTGCTCTTGAGAAAGTGGGGGCTTTTGATGGGGACCCTGTGGTAGGCAAATGAAGTACAAGTAGCTGAATATGATGAAATTGAACGTGAGAAAAACTAAACTTGCAAACTTGTTAGATTGGACTTGGGATGTTAATGAAGTACCCTAGACTTATTTGCATTGGTTAATTTTTTTACTCAATTTACAATTTAATTTAGGTTAATTTCTTTAGCTTTAATTCACTCTCTCTAGTTCTAAACAATAATAAGATTAAGAAAATTTTGATATTTAGTAAACAATCCTCTTGGCAACGATACTCTAATCATCATTGTATTACTTAAACAATTTTGTATACTTGCGAATTTAGCTATCATTGAGCATCCGACAGAACACTCTGAGTTTTGCTCTCGCTCACGTTCACTTCTATGCTGCTCTGGAAATGCCTCCTTATTACATTAATTCTTACTGAATCATCTGAGACTCCTGAATCTAGAACCAAGTCTTCCAGAGCAACTTTGCCTTCAAGCATGCTTACTACTGATGACATTGTAGGCCTAGCTGCTGCGGAGGCATTAATGCATAAAAAAGCCACATTGATCATTCTCATCACCTCTTCCCTATTGTAGTCTGTGCCAAGCCTCGGATCAACTAGCGCCAAGCCTCGGCCCAGTTAAACCACTACCTTGTATCATCCTGTCATCATCAAATTGAGTACCGAACACATAAAATGGCAGATAGGAAACAATTATAGTGTAATAGACCGATTGTTTTGTGCAACCAAACCATAACTGTTTGCCACAAAAAACAGATGAAAAATACATTTTTTTTGTTGCAAGCATCAATCGTCCAGTTATACAAATCAATCGGTCAATTACACTGTAATTATTCTTCATTTGTAATTTTTGTGTTCGTGTATATTTTTGCATCAAATTTTAGTTTATGTCTGCAAACAAAACATGTCATAACAAATTATACCTTACGATAAAAAAAGTAAGAGCTCATACAACTTTTCTAGGCTTGTCCAATTCTGAATAAAGTTGGGTATTCGCCCAGTGAACTTGTTGTCGCCAATCCGACTATATGTATATTGTTGCAAAATCATAGTTTCAGAATTCAAAAAAAAAAATGATATAACAATATGCGTTTGGCTAAGATGATGATAATTCTGAAACTTACAAATCCCTCAGTAACGTCAAATTCACAAAGGTGGAAGGCAACTGGCCAGTAAAATTGTTGGATGTCAATAACCTATGGCAGGCACAAAAACACAAACAAAAATATTCCAGTTCTAAACTGAATTCCAAAGCACATAAAGGGAAAAAAGATTAATGTGAAAGGCAACCAAAAATCACAATGTTTCTTAAGATGACTACATAATTACATTATATGCTCGGATACCACTATTAAAAGAGCTTAATTATAACATATGAAACTCTCATAAACTTTTTATTAATTTGAAAAACATCACACATCTAATGAGCACACAACGTGCATGTCAACAATTAACGGCTAATCTGAGAAAACAAACAATTCTGACCCATTCTTGAACTTTTTTCAACAAAACTGGCCTACATTGGACATTTCTTAAGTTAGTGATTGAGATTTGAAAAAGTCAATATTTACTAACCTAGACCTAGTGGTGAATTTATTCCTACAATAAACTAATAGAATCTCTTAACTGATACACTTACCAACCACATTCTTTCAATGTTCTTCAAATTTCCAAGCTGTGGAGGCAAGACACCAGAAAGTTGATTGAACTCCACAGCTCTGCATATTCATCACAGACAAAATCACTTACTAACTGAGAAGTGAGAACATAAAACAAAGATATGGGGGAGTATATATTTTTCTTTTTTTTTTATTCTTTTCACTTACAAATTTGCAATAGTGCTGATGTATCCAAGTTCATTTGGTATTGAACCTGTTAACCGGTTTCCCGAAAGGGAGCTGCAATCGCACACCCTTTTTTAGTTTCAAGGGAAAATAATAAAATAAAACATTCAAAATCTTTGAAAAAGTTTGTAAATTTAGATTTCAAAATAGAGAAATAGAGCTAGGGAACGATGAGAACGTACATGTTGACCAGTTTCATGGAGCCCCATTGTGGAGGCAAGGGGATGATTTCCTACAGCTGGCAGTATCGTCTTCACTCACTTGTGAAAGAAAAACCATGAAAATCTCTTTATTTTTCTAGTCCCCCTACCCGTCAAAAGGTCAAAAACAACAGAAGGCCAGTAGCTCTCGAGATTTGAATATATATATATATATAGGTAATTTTTATACCTGTAAGAAGAGTAACTATCAAATAAAGCGACGATTGTATAATATTTATGTTTAAAAAGATTGGGTATCTAGATCGAGACTTGCTTAATTCGAGTACCCTTTGATTGGAGGAGGCGAATAAAAGTGCCCCCTCCGCCCATTTGTTCCCCTTTCTAGGGGAAACAGTTCTCTGGCTAGATGGACTCGAGCCAGGAACTTTTTCCATTTTTAAATTTGCATTTGTGATTATATCTATAATTTACGGCGACTAGCACCATAAGGGTAACTTCTGTGCTCTGAGGGCCTTGCAAGTAAAAGCCAGTTACACTGCTGGCCTCAATGGAAGGAAGAATTAATACTCAATTGACCATCTCCGGGCAAGTAAAGCAACTCATAATATAAAGGAAAAAGTTTCAGACCCCGCCTGTGTGTAACCGAACAATAAAGAGACGCAAAGATGCAGAGACTTACATGCTAATGGCATGGCAGGAGGTGCCATTGGAGAAGGAACAGTCACACTTGACAGCATTTTCCACTCCTTTAACTGGATTTGGATCAACCCATCCCGATTCTTCTCCACGCGGATCTACGCCCCCCCGCCCCCCTCCCCCAAAAAAAAAATCAACATTAATCAATGCATTCAACGTTGAAAGTACATATTAAATGAACAACAAGTTTGGTGTAACAGTAAAATTATTTTACTCAACTATGACTTGAAAATTACGAGTTAAGATTAGTTACATTTAATGCTTCCCCATATTCTAAAATATGGGATTGAATATCCTCTTGTTATTACTTTTTCCCTTTCATATAGTATATATAACATATACATACCTTCAATACTTGACAGCCGAGCTCGAGAGTTGGCTCCTAGAACTAGTGTTGAGAGGCCAACGGCAGTCAGTGAAGCAAGAAGAAGAAGCAGCCTACAGATCAAGGCCATGTTTGATTACAAAGAAGGTGTGTGTTTCTGAATATAAATTAACTTCTGGGAGAGTGGAAACTAATCAAACGAAGAAAGCACGTTGGAAATAGTTGCAATGGAGTAAAGAGCATGGCAGAGAAGATGGATGTTTGAGAGCCTTGTTTTTATATGAAATGGTACCCACCGAAAAAACATAACACATAAAATTCACGTTCACATTCCGAGGGCCCGAGTTGACCCAAGATTACACTGCAAGTCAAAGTCAACTCTCACATTTTCCATACCAAAAAACTATTTATTTCTCCTCAATTTCTACTCTCTTAATTATTTAAATGAAAGCAGAAAAATTAAGAGTCATTTATCTTGAAATGAATGGCCTCACCTAATTGCACAACCACAAGTACTTATTATGTATGGAGCAATATTATATTAAATCTATTATTATCTAATTGAAACTAGACCAATTAATTAATGTTTAGTTTGTTCAAAAAAATTAATAATGTTTAGAATGTTCTTGTACCAAAAAAAAAAAAATTGTGGCTACCATTCAGAGTGAGAGCTCAATGGCACATCCACATGTTTTCACGCATGCAAGTCAAATTCGAATTCTTACATCTGGACTCCCCCTCAACAAGTTGGATGCTCATTTCAGTTGAGGGAAAATTGATGTGTGACAATAGTTCTAAATTCAAAAATTGTTGTGGTCGTCTATGGTCGAGCTCGCTCAACGCTACCAATGTTCGGGTGATAGGACATTGAATGAGTACATCGACGGATGACTCTTAGTATCAACTTACAGGTGTGATGATTATTAATGCATATTTTTTTCTTGTTCAAAAAACATTATGATCTATTTCTCAAAAAAAAAAAAGTTATGATTAGGATTTTCATCTAGGTAAACATGCTAAATTATCACGAATTATGTTCACAAATCTAGCACAATCTATAATTTGTCACAAAATGCTTGGTATAGGAATTTTTTACTATCAAATGCAGTACTCTGCTAATAGATGCTAATGAATTCGGGTAGCTTTGCAAATGTTACATATCTACATATTCAAAATTGATGATGTGATATTAACACAAAATTTTTGCCAAAAAAAAAAGTACAACCTCTGAAAGATCGCTCGTTGAGCCAAATATGAGCCAATAGCCATAGCATGCAGCTGAATGATGTATTTGTTACCTTATATACCTATCATAAATGCTAGTTTTTATGAATTGAACTTTACAAGCATAAATAATTAAACGAAATCAGGATATACCTTTTTTTTTTTTTTTTTTACTTTTAAAAAAGAGGGATCAAAGTCTCATAAGAAAAGGAATAAAAGGAGGGGATGAGAGTTTAAATGCAACTATTGTAAGAAACAATACTTTTCCTTGTCACTTGGTGTACACCAAATCTTCAGGATCAAAGGTACAAAGTTTATTGATTAACTTTTTGTTATCCTAATTATGATCACGCGCAAGGTGTCATGCGTGTGTGATGTAATAAGGAGAATGAGACGAGACCACTGTTGTCAGAATCGGACCGGACCGGCCGGTCGGATCGGTTGAACTGGGGACCGGCCGGTGGTCCGGACCGGTTTTGGTAAATTTTGAAGGGTGACTCGGACCGGTTAAAACTGGAAAAAATCGGTCAAAAACCGGTCAAAACCGGTAAAAATCGGTGAAAACCGGACCGGTTGAACCGATCCAATAAAATTAAAAAATTCATAAATTACAATTTGACCCCAAATGTTATTTAAATTATAATTTAAGCATTAATTTTAATTTAAAAGTTCAATTTAGTCCTAAATCTATTAAAAATTTCAATTTCATCCTTAAAATTAAAAAAATTAATATTTAATCACTATTTATAAATATTATTTTTATAATTACTTTTATACACATATAATATATTAAATACCGGTTCAAATACCGGTTCGACCGGTTCAACCAGTTGAATCTTGACCCACTAATATTTTCGGTTCGATAACCGGTCTGGTTCTGACAACCTTGGACGAGACAAGAGAGTTTGGTCCAAAAAAAAAAAAAAGAGATGGCAAGAGATCTGGACCAAAAAAAAACAGAGACAAGACAAGAGAGTTTACCTAAGAAAATGACCCACGTGAAGCTACAGAATTCATATACTGCTGGATTAATAGACTCCATTAATATAATGTGAAATCTTATATACTATTGGATTAATAGATTGCATTAATATAATGCGAAATCTGGTAAGGTGATTTAATATAGGGTGAGAGATTGTGACATCCCTTATTACTGAAAGAATTTGTAAAAAGGCAGGAATTAATATGCAACATCATAGCAATAAAAAAAATTAATAATAAGGTTAATGGACTGAGAGGAATAGGTGAGTGTGAACTGACTTAAATTTTGTGTATATAATTTATATGTTGGTTGTATATATAAGTTTTATAAGTTTTTATATATATATATTTAAAAAATTTATAACATATAAAATTGATAAGATTAATATACAACAGACTTATAAAAAATGTATATAAAAAATAATTCAACCTATCTCTCTCAAAGTCTATGTACATTGATCTAGATAGTACTATTACAATACCAAGTACCAGAAGAATTTATGACCAAAATTTTGCCCAAATATAACTAGACCTTAATTTTTTTCAACGACTGTAATATTTTTTGTAATAAAAAAATAATAAGATATACTTTTTATTACAAAATATATTACTGTAATTATAAAAAATAAATCATCGTTATATTCCAATATAAATCTTCTAGTGCTGTACTTTTTGTCTTTACCCAAAAGAAGAGAAAATCTTATTATGAGTTGGGACCACAAATAGACCTTATATGTAGGCATGTCAATGGGGTCTAGCGACCTTATAGTATCGGTTTAGGTTAGACACGACTAATATTAGAATTTGAGCTAGACTTATATTTTTTGACCTATGGGTCGGGTCAGGCACGACCTATGATGGACTCGAGCTCAAGCACAGCTTAAGTTTAGGTACGGCTCAAGCACGACTAAGTTTAAAAAATGAGTTTAAAATTAAAATTGGAAGAGTTGACAATAAGATAAAAGTATTAAACTCTCCCACCAAGTTAAGTGAAATAGTTTACATATTTTCTTTATTTTTAATTTTTATTTAATAGAACAGAATACACTATCATTTGATAAGGATTTTTTTTCTTAAATCATGAATTATAAAAGTTGGAGATAATATTTATATGATATACTTATTTAAATTTCAACAAAAAGTTATATGTGGCATAATATTTTATTTATATTTTTTGGTTAAAATTTAATATTTTATTTTTATAATTGGCTATTTTAAATATCAAATTTAAATATTTAATAATGAAAAACTAATATTTTTTTATCTTTAACTTAAATTTTATATTTATTTATTTATAAAATGCGTGGCGTTATTTAAAAATAATGAACGGCATAGGCACAGCTCAATTTAAATATGATTAATAATTTAAACACATCACAGTTTAGACACGATTAATGATTTAAATACAATAAAATGAGTGGCCCAATTACGGCATAGTGAACGGCCCAATTACAACACAGTAAGTGGCCCAGGCATAACACAATGAGCGGTCCAAACACGACAAAACACGAGTTTATAATGTTTAAATTTTACATCTCGTGTTAAATTTATTATCTAAATTTTTAAGTACCATACGATTTAACATAAAAGATAAATAAAATATACCAAAGTAAGATTTAAAATAAATAAGTTTTCAAAAACAGTAAGCTGTACCTGATACCACATTACCTATTGGAAATGTCTAACTGTGTGGACAACATTACCGGCCAGTCCTGTCCTCTACAACAACTTTGCATTGTTGCATGGATAGCGACATCCGTATGGCTTCTACTCGTTGATTTCTTCACGCGATTTTGACCACATGACCGCACACCGTGCTACTATTCTGTGCCGGCTGCGTTTTTCGGGTTTTAACCTCAAATCTCAACTCCATGGACCTCAAATTGTGTCTTTGAGTCAAAAATATTATTAAAAATTTAAGTTTATAGTAGGAGAAGTTTACATTCATTAAAAATTATATTATAAATTTATTTTTTATGAATATAAAATATTATATTTATTAATATATTATCTTCATACGTATTAGATCTAATTAGTACGTAATACTCAAAAATTAGGTCGAAACAGGTAAAGGGCCAAATTAGAGCGCAAACTAGAAGGTAAACCAAGTTTTTGATAAATATCAAATTATATTCATGGGTTTTAAATTTTACTAAAAGTTTAAACTCAAAGTAAAAAAATTAATAATTATTATAAATTATGTTATAAACTTATTTTTATTAATATAAGATATTATATTTTAACATGGAAAATGGTTAAATCTCTTCTTCTCTGATTAAATTGATGGTATTCAGGCAAGTTTAGAAACTGAACTAAACTAGGAAGTAAAAAATGCAGCAAAGGAAAAGGAGAGGAAAGAAACTTGCTGCATTACAATAATGAGAGGAGTATCAAAACTAACGGCTCCCACTCTCAACATTTCATTGATCCGAAAATCTCATTATATAAAGGTGTTTCAAACTAAGTACGTCATTACAACTTTGAACTTGTAAAAATATATAATTCAAATTAGTGAATACAAATTCAAATTATTTCAAATATGACCATTAATTTTCGCAGAAGTATAACAGCTAATTTGATTGATCAGACAATCATTCACTAACTTTAAAATTCAAATACAAACTGAATAGCCCACAAAACAAGTTGAGGTGGCTCCAGAAAGAAGCTTGGCTGCAACTTCTCCTGTTGGAACTAACAGATTTTAACTGAAACCAGAAAAAAGGGAGGGAAAAACAAGCTGAAATTGAGCAATGCAGCAGCACCACTCTTTCAACATAAACTAAGAATGTCGACTCTGACCAACCATGCTAGCCTGGTTGACCACAAGAGCAAAGCTTTTAAACAAAGGTAATCTAACTCGAATTCTCACAAATATGGAACTCAATTTGATATACCATAAAACTTTATAACAAGATAAACTTTAAGAAAAATTTCACAAAGTTAAGCTTTTGGAAGGAAGAAAATCTTCACTAAAGGAGAAGGCAGTTCCGACAGACATGGAAAAAGACCGAGCAGAAGAAAATTGTTGGTAAACAAGTGTGAATGGCTAAAGAGATAAAATGAAAATCCACATGGAAAGGGAAAAGAGGGTTCAAGCAACATACAGAGAAACCGAAAAAATCCGTAACCTAAATTTTAAGGTTACACATAACCTGAACCTTATTAAAGTTTTTGGCTAAAAAGTGGTGTCCAAAAGGCCTGCAAATATGTTAAAGAAAAAAGCAGTTGTGAACAAGATAGGCCAAAAAAAAAAAAACCCTTAAGGAGGGTTGCAGAGAGACAGCAGGGTGATGAAGCAAATATGTATCTGATGAAATGAATTTTTGTACTTTACAAACAAGAACATTCACAGGTTCTTGTAAAAAAATGGACAACAAAAAAATTATTTATTGATATTCCTTGAACTGGTGACTCCTATCTACAAATCACAAGAATGTGAAAAATTCTTCATCACAGTAATGGTTTCTCTTTATCTCCTCTGGAAGTTCAAGAACTTGATGGCAAGTGCAAAGATAAAAGCGAAGAGGAAGAACCAACCAACATTGACAATGGCCACCGGCCGAAGAAATTCATGATTAAAACCAAAATATTGATTCACAAATACTTCTACAGAAACTGGTTCTGATCCTGGAATTTGAAGAAGTTCCTTGTTATGCCCAATCTGAGATGTGATAACGCCATGAATTGTCCAAGCGACAGGATTGCACCAGTAAAACCACCTCCACCACTTGGGGATGAGCTGCAGCATCCAAACGGCGGTTAAGGTTACTGTTTCTAGCACAATGGCATTAATTTGTCAGTGATTTTCAACTGTTAAGATTCAAGAGAGAAACTACATACAGGCCTTGGGACCAAGAAACCACAGAACAAGTTCCAGATGCTCACAAAGAAGCCCATAAGAGCAGCCGCGAGTTGAGGGTTAGGAGTGAGGGCAACAACCGTCATCCCAAACAATGAAAAGTATGTGAAGCAGATAAAAATGAAGTAATAGAAGTAAAAGAACTTGTCCACCTTCCATTGGAACCCCATCAGAGAGTAAAGAGGAAGAGCGAAAACAAGGGATTGGATTGCAACGTAGATTGTCTCTATAGCTACCTGGATCAAAGTTTGTCCACCAACGGCAATGCCAGATTAGCTGTAGTGGTCTTACAAAGACAATGAGCATGTGAAACAAGCTCTCAAAATAGCAACAAATTGTGTTTACCTGAGCAAATGTATAGGCACCTGTTGAGTACATGCCTGCTGCCCGTTCACGGTAAAAGGCTGTTCTCTCCACATCCGCAACAGGTAGGATGGTCTGAGCATTCAGAGCTCCAAGCAAAAGTATAGAAGCATAGGTACATCCCATAAGATCAATAAGATCTTGCTCTTTGTACCTGTTCAGCTATAAATAGATCACCGACTGCCCAAATATGTCACCTTCACATAGTTCAGTGTGAAGAAATTTAGACTTACAATTTGGATCCTTTCTTCCAGAAGACGAGACCAAACAATATGCCGATGGCGATTGTCATGAAGAATCGAATAGCATTGAACTTGGAGTTCCTCCAATACGACCAGTGTTGTTTCCAGAAACAAGCCTTGCACTGAGTTAAAAAGCTCTGGGAATATCTAGTGGGGAAATAAAGGTCTTTGGAACCAGATTGTGGAGTGCTTAGTTCTTTGATTAGGCCCAGATTTCTCCTAAGAAAATTTTTGAATATTAACAAAAGATAAGTGTTCAAGTTCAGAAAAACAGAAAGGGAAAAGATGTTCCTCACAATCATAAATCCAACTTACCTACAAAGATCAGAGCGGGCATAAATTTCCGCCAAGTCAATGTCAAGTCTGGCTTCTACAGCAGGAGAACTGATCTCTAACATCCAGGTAGCAGGATTATACCCCTCTTTAATTGTTGGTATTCCTTCGATAGCCTGCAAGATAATTGTGAGGGTAAGATTCAGATAGACTATTCTCTCATTTAAATTATTCATGAGACTTTTTTTAGAATAAATTGACCTCATGCAAGAGGACCAAATGGAGGAATAGAAAAATGAGTTATGCTGTGGAAGCTGTGCACCATGTAAGTTTTTGAATGTTTAAAATAGAGTCAAATTGCTGTATACGAATGCTCACCTCAAAATATTCAACGAGGTTGTGAGAATGGCGACCAAGAGGTCCAGCATACATCAGCCGTCCCCCCTTTTTCATCAACAAAAGCTGCAAAATATGAGGGTTATCGATCCCATTGAAGATTAATCATCGTAATGGAAGAAATATAGTTGAACATTCAAATTGAAATAGACCTCATCAAAAGCTTCAAAGACATCAGTGCTCGGTTGGTGAATTGTGCAGACAACCGTTCTTCCTGTATCCACAGTGTTCCTCACAGTGCGCATAACGACTGCAGCAGCTCTAGCATCAAGTCCTGACGTGGGCTCGTCCATGAATATGACAGATGGATTAGCAACTAACTCCACCGCTATCGTGAGTCTCTTTCTCTGTTCAGTTGAGAGGCCATCCACCCCTGGATTTCCTACTAAAGCATTCCTTAGTGTTTTAAGCTCAACTAGCTCCATAACTTCTTCAACAAACATCTATAGCAAGAAAAAAATGCAAAGTCAATTACGTGGTCTATGTGAATTCTCCTATTGCATCCTGAAAGCCCTATCACTTACATTTTGAGTTGTATGAAAGCAATATAGTAGCTAATTAGCTAGTGTCTACAAGGAAATGGAAAAATTTTAACATGCCTTCCGTGCTTCCATTTGTACATCCTCTCCGAGACGAAGCCAAGCAGAATACAGAATGGCTTCGTATACAGTAACATACGGTGAATGGATGTCATTCTGTTCACAGTAACTGCAGACCCGAACAAATGTGGCTTGGTTTTTAGGATAGCCAGAGATGCTAATGCTTCCTTCCACATATCCAGAAGTTTTCCTTCCTGCTAATACATCCATCAAAGTTGTCTTCCCAGCACCACTTACACCAACTAATGCTGTCAGAATACCAGGTCTAAAAGCACCACTGACATCTTGCAGTAGCTGCAACCTGCTCTTTGCCATCTTTTTATTTTTCATTTCCTGATAAATTTAAAGCTATCATTTATGGGGTCAAGAAAATAGAAGAAATCTGAAGCATGAAATCCATGGAGCATAGATATGACTTACCTTTGGCATATCCACATAATAGTTCACATTCATGAAAGCAACCGAAAGAGGTCTGAATGACAAAACCATTCCTCTTTTAGCATTTGGAACATTAATTAATGACTTGATACTCCTCTCACTGTTGGTCACTGGTACATCAACACAAAGAGTCGATGAAAACATCATAACAGTAACTCACATGAGACGGTTTACACTCCTCCATAATCATTTGAAAATGGCATATAGGTTGTTGCCACTTATGCAACTTCTATTGTCAAGTCGCGGAAATTTTTCTAGAGAGATGCATATTCAACTAAATGCCCACAGAGGATAGATTTATTTACAATGACATAATGACATATGTTTCAGACCACTGACCTTCAGAATTTGGTGCCAATTGCTGCTCCGAGACATTGTTAGATTCATCATCAGCAATTACAGTTTTAGAATTGCCAAGTGCTGATGTTCAATTAATAGAAAAAAGAACAAAACATCAATATATTAATCCAATTTGCATTGCTGTGAAAAGGATAGGTAATAGGTACCATTACTTACGATTCAGAAACGTTAGTGCTGCAATGATAAGTAAGTTGAACAAAAGAGAAAACCCGAGAAGTACAGCCACACAAATCCAATACCCGAATTCGTGTACAAATAAGCCTCTTTCCTTGAGAAGGAACTTTCCAACTGTGGATACACTGGGATGGCCGATCGGCTGTTCCAGAAGGATTAATGTTATTAGACCTATGCCATTTAAATATTAACAGTGTACTTGTGAATATGTAAATGTTTGCATTGTAGAATTAAATTGATATTTTGATGATAGCTGATGAGATTTTTAAAGTGTTAGACTTACCACATTCCATCTGTCAGCAAGAAACTCATTGATGGAAATTGCATTCTGTCCATACAACAAAGGAGAAATATAAGAGGCCCATTTCATCAATGGTCCAATCTCATCTGCAAGACAAAAAGTTAAAAGGGTAGTTGCTATATTGCTCATGCCAAATTTTCAAATGGTAGGCGCATAAATGTCTGTTCTGTTTCTATTGATAAAGATTTCTGAAATTTTCGGGGTGTTGAACTATGCCAAGTTGCTACCTCTAGAGATAATGAAACCTCCGAGCACAACCAACAGCAACGTGATAGAAGCACCAAATGTATGTGCAAGAACTTGAGTTCTTCCAACTACTGCCATGAGACGGAAAAGAGAAGTTGCTGTCTGATGCACACTGAACATAGCTAAGAACTGTTTGACGAACCTGAAAATGTTGGAAATTTTTGTTGTGTAAGAGAGAGCTCTTATTACAATCTGATTTCAGGATTGCTTTGATCATTAGGATCGACTGAGCTGACAAACCAAAACTAAACGAAACAGAAAAGAAAACTAGAAAAATTTTAAAAAAACAGTGACCTGCTGAAAGCAGGAGCAAATCCAAGGGAATAATAAGTTAGAGCTACCCAAATCCCAGATTCCAAAACTGAGATTGGAATACAGAGAAGCCAGATAGGCAAGCCAAAAGCCCAAGCTGGGAAGAACAAGGAATCCCTCTGCTTGAAGAATGTAGGGAGCCGAAGAACCATCATAGGAAGCTCTACTATCCCACTGAACATGATATTCATGAGCCCCAAAAACAGTGCTCCGAAAAATTTTGAAGCATCATATATGTGACCAGCTTTCATCTCTGATCTTGGGAATGCGGTCAGAGAAATCATAGCTGTGATTATTAGTTGGATGCTTCTAAATATGTATATGAAATAGTTGCGGTTCATTAGCATCCACTCCCTGGAGAAGCATGCCTTAAATAATTCCCAGCTGGAGATTGCATACTTTTTGGTAGTCAATGTAGATGGAGAGACACTGGATTTGTCAAAAGGAATACTAAGATCATCTAAAAGCCATGTGCCGATGTGAAAGGAATTGAAGGCTTGGACAAAATCAGGCACTGATATGTATCTGTAAGGTTGTCCCCTTCTATACCAATACTGTTCTTGGTCTCTCCTGGAAGTTACTTCCTGCAGAAAATCAGCAATTCCCTTTCTTTCTGGACATCTGAAGCCCACGAATTCAAAGAACTCAAAAACGTTCTCTCGAGGGCCCTGATAGACAATCTGACCCTCTGAAAGTAAGATGATATCATCAAAAAGATCAAATGTCTCTGGTGCAGGTTGTAGAAGAGAGACAACCATAGTCACATCCATGATATGAACTATCTGTCTCAAAAACTTTACAATTTGGTAAGTAGTAGAACTGTCTAGCCCTGTTGATATTTCATCCATGAAGAATGCTCTTGCTGGTCCAACCATCATTTCTCCTGCATCGAGTTGAAAAATTGTGGTTAGCAATGCGTAGAAACTATTTTTTGCAAGATCATACACGTAACGGAGTGCATCATGCTAGTACTGGTAATGGAATGGAAACTCTTCCTAACATCAAGTAATAAGAAACAATTGCTCAATCCACGTCAAGTGGTTAATATCCTCCAAGATACATGAAGAATCTTAGAATTTCGTTGATTGGCAATCATCAAAACATGAACAAACTTATTTAATCTGCCTTTTTGCGCTTAGTTCCAAGTTTCAAATATCAAGCACTCGCCATAGGATTCAGAAAAGTAATAGTCAGTACCAGTAGTTAGACGCCTCATTTCTCCGCCAGAGATTCCCCTTCTCATCTCATCTCCAACTAAAGCATCCGCGCACATATCCAGGCCAAGTAGCTATCGAAGAATAGATAAGATGCTGAGCTTGATAGCATAGGAAAGTGACACAAGATTATGATGGAAAAGGACAGACCTTTAGAACATAGTTTGTAATCAATGTATTATGCTGGTTGGCCATAGCAGCTTTCACGAATGCAGTCACTAAAGGATCTGGGCGGATGCCTGATTTTTCCTCCTGTATTGATAGATCCATCAGGACTTCCTTTGTTATTCCTGCTCCTAAGCAACGGCCTGAGAAATCCAATGTCTCGCGAACTGTCATCTCAGCATGATGAGAAGCAATAGAACTGACATAAGAGCAGGTTCTTTGAGGAACAAACTCTGAAAACTCGTGACCGCAGTACGTAACATTCCCCATCACCTGTTCATTATTCCAGATCATTACTATGTCAAACAAAAACTTGAAGCTTGGCTAATGCATATGGCTGGATAAAATTACAAAGAAGAGAGACTAAGGCGATAAAGACATGCCCTCAGATCATCATCAAGTTTCCCTGAAAGGGCACGCAGCAGAGTTGTTTTTCCAGATCCAGGAGGACCAAGAAGCAATGTGAACCTGAAAAGCAAATTACCATAGCGTTCCAAGCAGACTAGGAAAAAAAAAAATCTGGAGATAATATGTGTATGATCATACCTTGATGGTTTTATTATGCCATTTGCATCTTTTAGCATTTGGACAACCTTCTTCTTTGACAAAAAAACACCAATCATTCCTAGAATGGCCTACGAACATAAATAATGTAAAGTTTACTGCAGTTACTATGAAATGTCACAAAAAAATTGTTAAAGGAAACAAAGGAATGTTACATCAATTGTGTTCAAGGTGGAGTTGAGTAAATTTGGAAGCGCTCGATTCCCAACATATGCTTCTCCTTCAACTGTTAAATGCTCGAATCTAACTTCGATTTTCGGAATTTCAATTCCAACCCTGTTTCCATGTGAACATAATTTCAATCTTTTTGGGATCAAAATAATGAGGCAGTAACCAGAATTTAGTTCCTGAGAAAAGGAAAAAACAACACACAAAAAAAAAAACAAACAAAGGCATTATATGTAGAATGTAAATTACATGTCAATCCTTTCCCTGAGCCTCCTTAGGAAGTTTCCATAATCCTCATCAGCTACCTTATCCATGCTGTGCATCACCTGAGATTTGTTTTGAATTCCGGACTTCATATCATCGTCAGCCCCGTCCTCTTGCGTCCTGTCATGGCCTACTTTCCGTTTCCACTGCTTCCAGAATCCCCTGCCCATCCTGTAAAAATACAAGCCATTGGTCCCCGAAAGCCCGTCACTCCAATGTGCTACAGCTTCAAAAGTTAGCATAATCATTCTAAATGTTCTTTCTTCTCATCCATTATTGATACCAATTTAACTAAAATAATATATAGATATATATATATATGCACTACAACTTGCACTATCTAACGAACAACACAAAAGAGTATTCATTCACATCATGTCAGTGACTCAGGCAGAAATACGATTTCCCAATAAATGAATTCAGCAAAGTTGACTCGAAAGTTGAAAGGTCTCGACTTCGAGCTCCAGTTTAGATAAAATGAAAAAAAAAAAGGAGTGGAATGCTCTGGTGTAAACAGAACTTGCATGGGAAATCAGATGCTAAACGTACGTTTTCAACAATTTTCTGGTGCAGGTTTCAAGTTGCAGGCAATGGCGGTACTGAGAAGGCTATGATGGAGATAGTACCGCGGTGGTGGAAGCCGCTTTGCAGTTGATGATGGCCGTCGATAACTGTCACGGCCACAGTCTCAAATGTGGGTTTTGGCACATTATTTATAACTCTTAGACAAAGCTTGGAATTTTTTTGGAACCTGTCGACCAACAGTATTGTTGGGCTGTCATTACTGTAACTGGAACCTGTTTTGTAGTAATAATAGATGCTGATGATCCACAGCATCTTTTTGGTTTACTAATTGAAGGGTAAAAGTTCCTCACAAATGCATCGTTTGGAAAGCATCATCCGCCTTGGGCTTGTGGCATTTTTTTTCCCTCCAAAATGTGGCACATAGGGCTCTTTGAACATTAATTAATTGCCAATTAACATATAATGTTTTACTTTTTTTTTTTAAGTAAAACTAACTTAGAATTTAATATCATTCAAATATTATTTTTAAATTTTTTATTTAAATTATGAGTAAATTAAATTCACTTAAAAAAAATCAAAATAAAAATTTTCTTAACATATTTACGTTCAAGATTGTTGAACGTCGTAAACCAGAGATTGTTTGAGGGTGGTTGGAAGAAAAAAAAAATTTTGTTGGTTGGAATGCAGTATTATTTAGTTATTAGTCTGTTAAAAGTTAAGAAGAAAAGAAGAAAGTGGATCTAAAAATTAAGTCTATAGTTTTCGGCTTATAGATTTGCCAAGCTCATTGTTCGAATTTAGGCATGATACAACACAATGGGGAAAATAAGTGGACCTGAACAAGGCCCGACGTGAGAGACGATAAGTACATGTGTCAAATTGTAATCCCACTCAACTCGTCGATTTGAACTTATTTGAAAGTTTTCGAATCGAATTCAATCTAAATACAGCGTAATTTGAAAACAATCCAATCTAAAAGTAGTTTAATTTGAAATGATCAAAACTTGACTCAAAAAATATGACTTTTATTGTTTAAATTGAATTTTTAAAAAAATAATTGAATATTTTTTTATATTTTTACTTATTACTTTATTTATATACATATTATATAAGTATACTATTTTATTTATATATATATATATAATTTAAAGGACAGGTCTTAATATAATAAAAATATTATTTTATTAAAATTTGATAATCACAAATTTAAATCATTATAATAGTTATTTTATAAAAATAAAAATATGAATACTTACATTAAATATTTTCTTAAACTTTTTAAATGAAAATTTTGTGTATTTGATGGTATATATATATATATAACATAGACAACCTCCGACTGATCACCAATTAAACCGTTCAGGCCAACTAGTCTGGTCCAATTTTGACAAGCATGACTTCTTGCCCAGCTGTGTTTTCTTTTTCCTTTTTTGTTTATATGATAACTTTCACGACAACTACTTTCATTCTTTCTTTTTTTTTTTGTTTATTTTTTGGGTTTGTATAACTGATAACTTCGATAAAATTGATGATAGTTAAACTCGTAACAAACAAACAAGGGATAAGCATATTTTTAGTCTCATATGTTTGTCCGTTTTTTGTGCAACTCTGTAACGTTTGGGTCATTTTATTTAAATCTTATACGTTAGAGTTCCATTTCAATCGAGTCCGAAATTAGACGGACAGTTAGTTGACCGTTAAATAGAGATTTTACCGTATCAAAATATTATAAAAAAAAATAAAAATACGTGATTTTAACGTATTAAAATGAATAAAAAAAATAAAAATACGTTATTTTAAATAAATATACGTAAATATAATTATAAAAATAAAATTTCAATAAATTTAAAAACAATAAAGAAACAATAAAGAAAACCCAAAATTAATAAAAAATCATTAATTTTTTTAAAAATCTTTTCAAAATTATAAAAAATTGAAAAAAATGTAAAAAAATTAATTTCCTTTTCCTCTTTCCTTTTTTTTCTCTCTCCTTCCTCCTCTCTTTCTCTCTCATCACCTCTCACTCCTCCCTCCTCTCTTTCTCCCTCCTCGCCTCTCTCTCTTCCATCTCTCTCCTCTCCTTCCTCCCTCTCTTTTCCTTCCTCCCTTTCTCTCTCCTTGTCATATAAGATACAATTCATATAATCCAACAATTTTTTTTTTTACAAAAATGTGAAAGAAAGGTAAGAAGAGGACGATGACGAGAAAAGAGAAAGGGACGAAGGAAAAGAGAGGGAGAGGACGGAGAAGAGAGAGAAAAGAGATAATCAATTCTTTTAATTTTCTTTTATCTTTTTTAATTTTTTTAATTATTAATCATTTTAAAAACATTTTTAAAAACTAATATTTTTTTTATAAGTCAAAATTTATAATTTTCTTTTCTCTTTTATCTTGTTTTGTTTTTTAATTCACTGAAATTTTAATTTTTTTTCTTTTTTACAATTGTATTTATGTATATTTAATTAAATGACATATTTCTATTTTTTATTCACTTTAAGAAGTTAAAATGACATATTTTTATTTTTTCATAATATTTTAATGTAGTCAAAGCAGTATTTAATGGTCAATTAAGTCTCCATCTAAATTTCTTTAATTTTTTTCTTTATTTTTTTTAAGTTTATTGAAATTTTCATTTTTTTTTTACAATTATATTTACGTATATTTAGTCAAAACGACATATTTTTATTTTTTTATCCACTTTAATACATTGAAATGACGTATTTCTATTTTTTTCATAATATTTTAACATGGTTAAAGCACTATTTAAAAGTCAACTAAGTCTCCATCCAAATTTTTTTAATTTTTCTTTTTTTTTAAATTTATTGAAATTTTATTATTTTTTTATTTTTTTATAATTGTATTTACGTATATCTATTCAAAACGGTGTATTTTTATTTTTTTATTCACTTTAATATGTTAAAAGAGAGGGAAGAGGGAGAAGAGAGAGATGAAGGAGAGAGAGGCGAGGAGAGAGAAAGAGAGGAGGGAGGAAAGAGAAATTAATTTTTTTACATTTTTTTCAATTTTTAATAATTTTGAAAATATTTTTAAAAAATAAATAATTTTTTACTAATTTTGGTTTTTCTTTAATTTTTTTCTTTTTTAAAAAAATTTTATTGAAATTTTTTTTATAATTATATTTGCGTATATTTATTTAAAATAACGTATTTTTATTTTTTTATTCATTTTAATACATTAAAATCACTTATTTTTATTTTTTTATAATATTTTAATACGGTCAAATCTCTATTTAATGGTCAACTAAATCTCTGTCTAATTTTGGACTCAATTGAAATGAATATCTAACGTCTAAAAATTAAATAAAATGACCCAAATATTATGGAGCTAAGTAAACATATAGGAATAAAAATATGTTTATCCCAAACAAACAATCAAGAATTGATCCTTTGTTTTGTAAAACAGCTTGTACCCATTGTGCGAATGCTTCAAAATTACTTTATTATAACGGTCGAAATTAACAAACGGATCTAGTCTAAATATGGTTTCATACTATGCCCCAAAACGCTTGGCGTGCAACTTGATGAAATTTGTCTTTTTTATTTTTTATTTTTTTTGACAAATTGAGCAAAAGAGTCCAACAGCCACTTAAACAAACAACCATTGCAGCTCATTAATGACCATAGTTAAAATACATACATATATGACTCAATGAAAATACATCACAGTGTATGAGATTCGCATAGCTATACGTACGTAGTTAAACGTATTTTTAAATAATGATTGTTCTCATGATTTGAACCGGTGACATTCAGATCCCCACATAAATGTTTTCCATAATATTTCCATATTTAGTCGAAATTCAAATAGATGAATATGTAAATAAACATATTTGCTTGACAATGTAATGCTATTTATTTTTGTTGATATTTTCATATAGCTTTAAGTTTGGCTGGGTCAAATAGCATATTTATTTATATTATTTATTGTTACTTTTGTTGAGAAAATAAGCCTTGTGCAACAGAAAGTTACTTCATTGTGATTTGGTAAGAAAAGTTATGTATATCAGCGCTTCTGCAGACCTCACAGATGTAAAAGTCTCTTACACTAAATTTTTTTTTTTGTTGTGTTATTGTTTTTATGATTATTAATAATTAAGCTGGATATGAGTCATGCCTATGTTTTATCACATGAAGCTGGCCAGTCTTCAAACATAATATGCCCAAATTTTGTTTTGATATGAAGTGAGTTATTCTTGCTAGTGTTTTAATTAGCAGGGAAATTTGTAGTCGGGTCCCCAAAGTTACTAGAAGAGATTACCCACCCTTCTACCTGCCTTGTATTGTGGTCCTGGAGGATACTTGTTACCGAGAAACTGATGAAGTGTGTAATGACAAGCGATTCATAGTACCAATGCTTGTCTTAAGGTATTGTGGATTAAGTCTGATGTTGCACTTTGGGTACTAGTATTATTATTATTATTATTATTATTATAGATCAATATAATTAGGTTTAACATGCGGAGGTAGAAAGAACTGGCTTGACACGAATAATTCAAATCTAAAGTCCAAACTCGATTGATTCAGAACCCAATTGACCGAAACCTGAATAATTCAATTTTAAAACCTAAAACACCTTCAACTTAATATATTTAAAATTTAATAAACTTAAAATCTGAAGTATTCGAAACTCGATTAACCCGAAATATTCAAAATTTGAATGACTCAAAGCCTAATAAATTCAAAACTTGAAATACGTGAAATTTAAAATATATGAAAAAGATTTGATGAACCCAAATCCCAATAAACTAATGGCTTGAAATACCTGGAATCTGAATGAACTGAGACAACCTAACTTGTATTCAATTTAAAAGCCTGTTCGTCACCTCTAACTTTTAACTCATCGACTAAGTTTATTTTTAAGATCTCATAAAAAAAAAAAGCCATCTATTCCTAACAATTGTGAGAGAAAGTCGTATTAACAAGCCATCATTCTCTGGAATAGCACAAGAAAACCATTGCTTAAGGTTAATTTCTGGAATTGAACAGCTTGTTTCCCATATCCTCAGACCATGATGTGGGAGAGGCTCGTTGGAATTTGCTTGCGCTTTAACCTGTCGCGATCGACTGAGCTAGCTAGTCCACAAAAGTTTGTATTTTGTAGAGAATCGCTTTGGTGTGGAATCTTTTGTATGTAAGCATGGGATACCATTTACTTTATTAAGAAAATATTGATATGCTGAATTTCGGTATTATAATTGATGTCACGAATAAATTAAAACTGACAGTTTTTGCAATAAAATTAATTATATTTATAATGAAAAAATAATAGATTTTAATTTTTGTTATAAAAGCTATCAGTCTTATTATATAAAGTTCAGAATACTAATCTGAACACACAAATTCTACACATATATTGATATTCTTACTTATTAATTTGTGTGAGAGGACAACCTGCAACCATGTTCGCATCCAGTAGACTAGCACCATAGGGGGTGCAATCTTTGTTATAAAGATGTCGGCTGCACTAGGTTGGCGTTTATTTTCGACCGTAAAAAGCCATGATTAAAAGGGAATTGACAAAAGAAATATTTCGGATATGTTTACAACAACTAGGATTTAAATCCTGACACCGGAAAAGGAAAAAGAAAAACATTTCGAATGCATTTTGATAATTGATTTCAAGAAAAATAAAGATCTAGATCTAACGATTTTTGGAAGATACCAAAAAAGTAATCGATTGTCCCACTAGTTAATTCCATATATGATACTATCACACTTATTGTTTAGTAGGTGCACAAATCCACGTATTTGTGATGAATGTGGCCGAAAATTTCTTCGTGAATCATGAAAGTGCTTTTTTTTTTTTTAAACTACCTATCATGTTTCCTAGAGTTGGCCATAACCACCATAGTTTACTGGCCCCTAAATCATAACTTGGGTGCTAAGATTTAAGGTGTGAACTCTAAATCTCGCCCATAAATCATAATTAAATACTCCTGCCACAATCTAAGCAGACCAAACAGAAAAAAAAAAAGTTGAGAACTAGACTTGACCACGGTTTTTGTTCTAAGTAAAATTAAATCAAAATTATATTGTGCTGGGATCGGATTATAATTGTTGGAGGAGATGATCTGACTGCGATTCACTTTCTCAAAAAATGTAGTCTGAACTATAACCATGATAGAACTGAACGGGAACCATAACCATCGGTTCCAAGAAACAAAAAAACAACAACAAAAAAAAAGGGAAAAATGAGAGCCACTCATCTGTTTTCCTGAGTCTTAAGCCCATAAATACCCTCTCTCATTTTACTCAATCTCTCAATGTTCCTTAAATATTCTCAATTTTCTCTAATTGTAAGATTTATTTACTATTTGAATGTTAGTTTATATATATATATATACCAATGAGCTCTAGTTCACTAATACTAGTTAAATTTTTGTTTGGAACTGAAAATTTTAAACTAGAGTTCTAGTCGGAGTTAATTAGCTAAAAACAATTACAAAAAATATTAGACGGAAGATACTTGAGATTCAACAGCTTTAAGAGAGAGACATCGGAGAAACTCAATTTTTGGACATGAACGACTATGATTTGCCAACTTACAATAAGTATGGGCTGTCAAACCAGGACATCCAGCTATATATAGATTTGGAGAATAAAGTTCTTAATCTCTATGTCCTCCTAGTGAGAACAAAGTAGCTACATCTAAAATTTTTAAAAAGTTGTGCTTCTTTGAGATCATCAAAATTAAATTTGAAAAAGATGACTGGACGAATAAAGAATATTGATAAGTTTATTAGAAAATATGTACTTTTAAAAAATTTAATTTGCTTCTGATTTTTTGTGTTTCTTTGAACCAAACTTTGAAAAAGAGAAGATGATTCTGATTTCTTATTAAACTGAGCATATTATTGAGGGGTGTTAATTGATTAATTGACTAAAATAAATTGAAATTTTGGTTAACTGAACAAAAATTCTTAATTTTTTACCAATAAAAACCAATATAAACCAATATTTTCAGTTCATTTATAGTTTTCAACCTTAGAAAAACATGGTTAACCAAACCAAAGTATTCATTTTTTTTCTTAATATTACTAATAGGACTGTGTGAATCAAGTAAATATCACTAAACAATTAATAATCACTTAATTACCTTAAATATAATAATAACAATATTTTTAAAAATAATAAATCAAAATTATAGTTTTTATATCTAAATAAATTTTTTTTGTTAATAATTTCAACTGATTAACCGAATGGAAAAGGGAAACAAAGCAAAAATTTTGATTTAGACCTTTGATCTCTAGCTATTGAATTTTACGTTAAGATCACATAGCCAGTGCCTCATTGCCCCTTTGCCTGGATTATCCGATGCACTAAGAAGAAAGGAGAGAAATGGCATAAGAGAGATGAAGACTGAGCCACATAAATGTGTCCCTGTTGGTCATTGTTCAATGGGTCCCATAGCTCAAGTGAGTTGTAGGCTGCATGGGCTTCCTCTCTCTTCGTTTTGGGCCACTGCCTGAATTTCTCTGCATCTCTATTGTTTTTTTTTTTTTTTCCCTATTAGTGGGTTTATTAGATTATGAACCAAAAAAATAAAGAGGGTTTATTGGATTTCTTTTCAATTTTATGAATTTGATAATCTCTTTTTCAAGATTGGATCTTGAGATCTTGAAGATAGAATTCTAAATTTCAACGCAAAAGAACGCACAGAATAATAAGAATATATAACAATCATCTTCTTTCATAAACCTCTTAATCTCTCCTCAAAATTTAAATCCAAGAACATGTCTAAGTAGTATCCCTTTGAAAACTGTCAACTCTCTAGTTTATAACAGTATCTATCTCTCTTTTACACATAAATAAAATTGTCAAAAAAAGATTTGGCATGCCTCTTTTTGTAAAGGTGTTCACGGGTCGAATTGGACAGATTTAGGAGTATATTTGCATCGAATCTATCGATTGTGGATTAAGTGGTTCTTCATCCGTATTCAATCCGCCCAATTCAATTTGTCAGTGACGGATTAAATTAGATCGATTTTAGCAGATTGCATGCAATAAAAAAAATTATAATTTTGTTTAATTTACAATTTTCATCAACCATCAAATTTATAAATATTTTAATAAGATAATACGTCATTAATCACAACAATTTGTATCATAAGTCATTAGTCACAACAATAATTTGAAAGAAATATTTATTTTCATATCATCAATTATCAAATTTATAAATATTTTAACATACATTTACTTATATATATATATATATATATATAGTTTTATGAAGATGTCCTAGAATCAGCCAGGCCTTTACTTCAACTTCTTGGCAGTGCTTATAGTTCTGGGTGAGTATTGGTATTCACCATGTAAGTTGCCGATCTCAGTAAATTTTATTGTTTTCTATGGTTTGTTTTTCTTGTCCTCTATTCCGTGCGTGGCTGATAATTTGTAGCAAAATGGTTTGCCTACCCCATCTTAGGAAAGAGAGAAAGTATCTCATAACAGTTTTCATGCTTCTTTTTTCTTTTTGTTTTCCTATATATATATATAAACGAATAGAATTGAATTAGGTGCATTGAACCCCCAAACTGATCGGGTAAAATCTTACAAGCGTATAGAGTTAATCGTAGTAATAAAGTTTTGGTGAATACTCCAAGTATCGAACCCAAAGGAACAGAGGATAATCGGAATTTATGTTGCTTGAGTAGAAAATTGATATTGCGAAAATTATAAAAAGAAAATTAAATTAGTTAAATAAAACTAATGACATTATGGAGACGGTTCAAAAAAATAAGAATACTATGGTTATGGGCTTTCACCTAAAAGAAATTGAACTATATGAAATTTTCGTGGACAATTGAATTGAATGTCAATTCTTTTTATTTAGTTAATATTCTTTATCAAGCAACCCTAACCATATTCAATCTAATTATGATCTTCTCTCGAACTCACACAAATCAGTTTAAACTCATTAAGAACAAAGAATTTTTATTGACATCATATGAATTTATTTCATCTCTGACTCAAAATTCACATGTTTATCTATTTAGTACACGACTCGTGTCTCATCTGTCAATCTCAACACAAATCCTTTGACTACTTTCATGATGATCAAGCACAAAAGCATATTTAAGAGCAAAATAGATAAATCAAATTCCAGTTCTCAACATGAAATTGCAATATAATCTAAATAACTATAAAATATCCACAAAAATCATATAATCCAACTCTAAATTAGGTTACATCCATTTCACCCTAGTTAGGATTTTAGCCACTCATACTAAAAACTGAAAATAAACGAATAATAAACATCAAGAGTTCAAAAGAGAAAGAAGAAACAAAAAGGAATTGAAAAACTCGTTTCCGACGTCTTCGTGTTCTTTTCTTATGCTCTTCTTCTCTTTTCTCTCTACGCTTCTCTCTGTATCGTCGTGTGTTCTTTTCTTATGCTCTTCTTCTCTTCGCTCTCTACGCTTCTCTCTGTATCGTCGTCTGTTCAAAAGAATAGCCTCCCAAAAGTCCCCTAACTCTACTGTAACTTCAGTATTTATAGTCCCCTCAAAAAATAAAATTGTAAACCCTAAAGAGTCTAAATTCGAATCGGAAAAGGATTTATAAATTTCCTAGACAGTTTTGACCCTCTATTTTCAGACCCAAATTGCGACCCTTTCCAACAGAACCCAAAGTTGGTCAAAACAGAAAAATTGCAGTTCTATCTCTTAGCATCGATTCGACTTAAGAATCATCCAATTCCGACTTGTATAAAAGAATTATGGCTAAAATACCTAACAGTGCGTAAAACTGTGAAATTCTACTTGAACTGACCACATATTAACTTTCCAACTAAACTTTTGATTCGGTTCTTTAATGCTCGGCTTGTTTCTTCTCCTTCAAACCCGATAGAATCCTTCTTCTAAGCGTCAAATACTTCGTTTATGTCAAATTGTCTTACAAAGTATAAAACAAGCAATCGAAGTAAAATTTGTCATAATTCACAATATTTATATAGTTAAACTATACAAATATATATATATAATTATGCATAAACTTATATAAATATTGAACCTATCAGCAACCAATTCACTTTTGGCGAATTTTAAAATTTAAAATCGCAATTAATTCACATATTTACGGCTTTAACTGATGCAGGTTCATAAAATTGGATTAATCATATTGAATCGAATTGATCAATTTTTGAACAATTCTATCTTTTTGTATTAAGGCCTACAACAAAATAGTCCAGTTTATTGGCTAAATTATATGTCCAAACTTTTAGATTTGTTATAATTATATATTTTATATAATCGTTCCTTTAAATACAAGGATTTGACACGCATATTTATGTATTCCGGCCTACAACAAAAAGTTCCATTTTGTTGGCTAAATATGTCCGAGTTTTTTTCGGACTCTCAGTTTAACAGTCTGGTTTATGATGCATTTGAAGGGCGTATTCCCTCACAGGCTCACAGCTGTAGATGCGGCTGCAGAAAATTTAAGAAAATAAAGTTTCACATTAAGTAACATGTTAAGTTTTTTGTGAAAATTTTTGGTAGTGGTATACAGTGTGATAGTTTCTTGAGAAGTCCTAAATGTTTGGAAATTTTTGTAATTGTGTCTTAAAATATTTTGAATTTTCAAGTCAGTTCTAATCCAGGTTCTAATCCTTTAATTTGCATTCTATATGAGTCTTTTTTTTGATAGAAATTAGTCAAATCAGTAAAAAATGTAGTTTGACCTAACTGAAACAATATAAAAGGATTTTAAATATATCCTAAAAATATGTTCATGTAACTATTTTATTGAATTTATCTTCTTTCTCCTACATGTAAAAGGCAAAAATCATTAATTTTTCTTACAAGAATTTATGGTTTTTGCCTTTTATATTTATATATAGGATAAAGGGAAAAATTTTACCGAAACACGCACATAACATATTTCTGTATTTTTAAGTATTTGGATGTTTTTTTTATATTATTTCAATTTGTTCAAACTATGTATCTACCAGTTTGAATAATTTGAATCTAAAAAAAAATCATATTCAATGAAAATGAAAGGTTGAGGACTAGTTTGAAAAGTTAAAAACAAAGATTTAGGTTTTCTCGAGCACTTATCCTGGCGTTTATACTTTATTTGAACAATTGGCATAAGAGCAAGATCATATAGTCAAGTCCCTAAGTAACCTTAGAAGATAAATTGTTAGCTAAATATGTCATCGTTTCATATGTCGGTGTTTCCTTTAGTCTTAAAGTTTAACAATCCACCCATAACATTTGTATCGAGTGCAAGCCTTTAATATTAGATGAGAGACAATGAAAATGTTGAAGAAAATAAAATTACACTTCAACAAATATTTTAAACTTTTGAAGTTATGGATACGAACACACATATGTATGTGCCATTAGTCCCATGTTTACACGCAAAATAGCTAGTTATAGATACCTAGATATATGTTTTTTTTTTTTTTGTTGGAAAATAATATTGTAATAGTCCCATTATTGGGACTGAGAAAACTGATGCAGGACAATACAAGGTTCGCATGGGTATATCATTATGGCATCACTTATAATAAAAAAATAATATTTTTAAAAAATATAGATTTTTTTTGACAAAAATTATTGAATATGCATGAGAACTAACAAAATGTAAGTAATTCGAGCACAATAGGGAAATAGGCCAGTGAAAAGTACAACAAGGTTGGTATTCAATAGTTTTGCGCTTTTTACAAGTACTCATGTATGTTGGATTTGGTCTACAAGATTACATTCATTTTGATCTTAAATTTTTATAAATTTTTTTAATTTAGTCCTAAACTTTTCAACTTTTTCCATCGTGTCCTAAATTTTTCAGTTCTTTTACAAACTGGTACTTCCGTTAACGGAAGTTAGTCAAATTTTTAAAATTTAGGGTTGACCAAATGAAAATAACAGTTTGACTAACTTCTGTTAACGAAAGTACCAATTTGTAAAAAAATTGAAAGGTTAGGACTCGATTGAAAATGTTAAACGATTAAAGACTAAATTTAAAAAATTTATAAAAGTTTAGAACCAAAATAATTGTAATCCTTGTTTCTGCATATCTCATTAAATGTTTCTAAATATCCTTGCTCATATACATGTATATTTATGGACACACACACTTTATGTGTTCATGCGTACATGTACATATCCGTCAAATTGTTTGTTCATCAGAGTCAAATAATTTCTCTTTGAAATTCCAGGTTATCTAATTATATAGACTTCCTGCAAATATTTCTACATGTTTGGAGATCAAAGGCGAGATGAAAATGAAAATGTTTTCGTATCAAAACTAAACAATAAGTAACAAAACTAATTACCTTAGAAGCAGCGACTTCGACTTGCCTCTTCATTTGCTTGGCAACTTCTCGCTTCCGCTCCTTTCATTTCTTGATTAAGAGAGGTTCACGCAAGAGGCTTCGCAATTTGCACCTCAAGCAGTGAAGCCTGAGTAGTTCCGAGTCCAATCTAAGCAAATATATAAGCAAAGTGTGCTTGGTAATGAAAATTGAGGCCAATTTTATTTTTTTACCCTACATGCATTAGAGGACAAAAGGTGGGATAAGAGCTATAATTGGTCGTTCGAAACTAAGATATTTTTCCAAGTACGGCTAGACGGTCGAGATTCTTCTTTTTTTTTTTTTTTTCTTTTTAATGACATTTAACTTTTTCATTGAAAATCACATGATTTGCTGGAGAAAACAAAATGTGCAATCAGCACAATAAAAATGTATACCAACTAGTTTTTGTATACATTTTGTTATTCTGATCGTACAATTTGCTATTTCGCTTGCTCATCATGCCATTTTTTAACCAAAAAGATAAATTTCAAAAAAAAAAAAATTCATGATAATAATATTTTATTGCGGCCTATGTCTTGCCCTCGTCTGTCCCTCCGATTCCCCGTCCACCTAGGTTTTTCGTATCTAGCATATGTTGTTATGTCTGAGGAACTTCATGATGCAAAACATGATACAATAATAAGAAGGATTATCAATATAATGATGCTATGCTCATACAAAATGGTCATGAGATTAAGGCAATGGTCGGCCGCATCTATTCCCAATGCTAGTTGGAGAACCTTACCTCTTAAAGCCAGTTGGGTTGGAAAGCCCTACTTCTTAGCTAGTTGGAGTGTCATTGCTAATTCAGAGGTATCTAGTGTAATTGATAAGCTAAGAACATGCATATATATATATAGTGCTTTTTAATATACTTACGACAAAGTAAAGAAATGAAAATAGAGCTTCAACATTTGTAGAGGTTTAAAATGAAAAAAAGTCCAGTTCTCTAAGATACCACTTACTATTTTGATTAACTGGAATACAAATTGTTTCCCTCTTTTTTTTTTTTTTCCTTTGTATTAATGTTTGAGTTTAGTATATAATGCATTCTTACACCTCATTTTTCGCATTTGATCAATGATTGTAAATAGGCCTACAAAGACTAGAAGTTTTGCACAGAGCTTGACAAAAATGGGGACTTGTTATATATACCTAGTTGGGAGCTTAGTTATAAATGTAGGCGTTTTGATGATGTTATAACTCTATTTTCTTTCGTTGGTTTTTGTAAGTTTTTAGTACTTATAAAATGTTTTGAGCAGGTCTCGAACTCATTGGTCCTTGGAACTCCTTTTGATGTCTAGAAAGGTAAATAACATAGTTTTGCCCTTCAAATTAAATAATTAATGGACACATGTTTAGTGACAATCAATGTTCATTTTGTTCAGTTCTTTGTTGTTTTATGTTCCTCCGGTTAGCATTGTTGGACTCAGTGTAGACAAAATCCTCGAGACAAACGGAAGGAATTAGGGAATCATTCCTAATCTATCCCATCACTATCAGTAGTTGACAATTTAGGGTTGTTCAGAAGCCCGCTTTATCTATTAAAAACTGTCTAATTCTCGAACTTATTAAAATAAAAAAAGGTAACCAAAATAAAAAAAATTAAAAAATAAATAAATAATGGTCACTAGTTTTGTTAGTAAATGTATGGTCGAAAGTTTCACTCTCATCACATTTCTTTTCTCTTATCTCTTATATAAATTTAATACTCTCAAGACCCAAAAAAAAAAAAAAAAAAAGAATAGTTTTTTATTTTTGGGGGCCATTTTAGAGACCGTAAAAAATTAATCCAATTTGCCACATATATATATTTGTGTATGTGTGTATGCGCGTGCGTACGTACTTATTTGAACAAATTTAGCTTCGGTGCATATTAAAATTTTAGCACATGACCTTTTTTTGTTAAGCTTTCTTGACATAGAAAGTTTATAAATTGTTTAGTCCAAAAAATTGGAGGCTTCTTTCATAACCATTGTTTGTTGAATATATATCTACCAAACAATAGTTAAAAGATTTATTTTCGGCTTTTAAGATTTTTTCAGTCTTTGATTTAGAGTCTCTTTGTATAAAATAGCTTAGAAGTGCAATTTTCTTGAGGACCTGGATACGTAGATCGAGATTTTCTCAATCCATGTAACCTAATAGCATTATTTTAATATTTTTCAAAAAGTATAAACCTTAAATATAATTGGCATATTACCCTAAATTATAAACCCTAAAAACCAAATTCGCCACTCTAAACCTTATTTCCTAAATCCTACACTCTAAAATATAACAAAAAAAAAAGAAAATTGAAGGAAAATTTTATTATGAAAATGTTAATGAAAAATTAAATGGTGTTCGTGCACCTTTTTTCTTTTCTTAACTAGTCAACAAAAATTAAAACTAAGCCACTAAAGTCATCATACAATAAACACTTGTTGAACTAGAGATTCATATTAGTTAAATCAATAGATTAAATACTGGTCGATTTTAGACCAAATAAAAAAAGTCATCGTACAATAAAAGGGGTAGAAAAAAAAAAGTAAAAGACACATGTCATGATTCAAACTACCTTAAACTATCTGCAACCAATATGCAACTATCGTGTTGCAGGTGGCTTTTGGTAGTTGATGGAATAGTTGCTATTTAAGTTTTTGAAAAACTATTATTTACGGTTTAGATGTGAAATATTTTTTAAACCGCCCAACCAATCCAGGAACACCCTTACTTAACATGTCAACAGCCAAAAATCCTAAATGTATTATTTTATCTTATGGAAAATTATAGGGTGAAGGAGTGGGAGGAGGAATAGATGGGGTGTAGGTCTTGCTTGGGACCTGGCCTTTTTTTTATTTCTTTTGTTTAAGAAAAAAAATGTTATGCATGTGCAAATAGATGAGGTCTGCACATGCAGAGAAAATGATAAAATGTGCATGCAGCTATTAAAAAATGTTGTTTATACATAGTGGCAGATCCAGGAATGTTTTGTAGTAGAGACAAAAGATAAGGGAATATAAGGAGTGAAGGTAAAAATAAAAAATATAAATTTTAATGGAGGTAAAATTATATAAATCTTATGTAGGCAAAATATAAATTTCAGTTAGTGTAATTATATAAATTTTATGTAAATTATATTTAAATTGTATAAATTTTTCTTTTCAATGGGGGCAACTACCGCCACTACCTTGTATGTGGCTCCACCACTGTTGATACATTTATATTATCTATTTGCACATCAAATGAATTTCACAGGGGAAAAAAAAAAACCCATGAAACCAGTTTGGGAACCACATCGCCTATAACCCCGTCTTTCTTCGGGTCATCCGCCTCTTTCCTATATTGAGGTCTATTTTTTTATGCAATACATGCAGACAATATAATCCATAGTACATAAAATGGAACCCAAGGCTTATAGTTGACAGGAATCAAAGTTAATAATACCTTTGAAAAAAAAAAGGAATTAAACTTAATTTTATGTGGACCATTAGTTTGTATGCTCTAGTTAATATAGCCCATTGGTCGTGCCACAAGACACAAAGAGGATTTTTTATTTTTAAGAAAGTAAAAGAGACGGAGGAACTTATCTCTTTAAAGCCTACATGCAAAACGAAGAACTGATCACATGCTAAAATCACTGTAAGACAAATATGGCCGAAGACAAATACGGAGCAGTCGGGATGATAACGAACATCAGGATCACCCGATTTCTGCAGTCCAAGATCTTTTAATGTTAATTAATGGATAATTTTTTTTTCTTGGTAAAAAAAAAAAAAGATCTTTTAATGTTAATTCATGGAGAAATCTTTGTTTTGTAAGCTTAAAGGAGTGAGCATTCCTTTGCATCTTCCATTTTATCCTCGTCTTTCATTTGATATTTGCTATTTTTACTTCGAAAAATATATGTGGATACATGTAAGGGGAATGTGATGGACACACAGAAATTTAAACCGTTAAATTATAAAAAGCATATTGAATTTAAAAAAAAAAACAAATAAACTGTTGGATGTTGTTGAATTAACTGTGTATCATCCGTATGCCCACCCAAGTGTTGCCATGCAGTGGTCCTTTTTTTACTTATCTTTTTATCTGATTCTAATTTACAAAAAAATTTATCTCATATAAATCTATTTTATTATTTTTTATTTCAAATAGACTTATTTATTGTGTACTGTAAAATTATAAATAAGTTATACTAAAAAAAATAATTTAAATTGGAAATCCCTCTTTCTTTATACCTATAGCTTTTTTCTTTTTTTTTTTCATACAAAACTTTAGGGGTGAAGAGTTTTTTTTTTTTTTTTGGTCAAAGGTTGAAGAGTTATTGAAGGCTGTAACTCCCCGAAGCAACTTCTTCCTTTTATTTGTTCTTTTCTTTATTGCATCGATTAGCCTCTCATAGATATGTCAACATGTTCTATAAACAAACATATTAGTTGTCAACTCCTGTTATTAATTTAATATTTTTTTATTTAGCCTACATGGTTATTTTAAGAATATTCATGGTTAAAATTAATGTTTTTGGAACGAGTTTGACAAAGTAGAGATTCAAAATTTAACTTGGATATTGAATTTATTATACCAATATTTAATTTTAAATACAAAAAAAAAATTATATTTGTGTGGCATAAAATATTTCAATATTATGTTTATCATTCCATTGTATTGAATAGATTTAATTAGAATGTACTTTTCTACATTCTTCATCATTATTTATTTTTTGTCTATTGAACCATATAATAGAAATCGATTTATTTTTTTCATAAATCACACTCTCTCTCTTCTTAAAATTAAAATTCAAAACATTTAAAATAAAGATATTTGCTTTAACTACGGAAAAGTCCTCGTCGTCATTTGAGGATGGCATTGAATTATTCACCAAAGCGGCCCTACACTCATGGGAGTCAGCTTTCCATATCAAACATTTTCCAATTTGTCTATGCCTTTACTTGGCTTAGGTTGGAAGAGCGAGTGTTGTGAGGTCGCATTCCCCGCTACTGTCAACATCCTGACCAGCATTGGAAAGGAAAGCCTTATCAAATTCAAGTTGTGGGCGCTGCCACTGGTCCAGACTCACTAATTGGACTCCGGCCCTCTGTTCCACTAGCTGTTGCCCTCTCTTGTACATAGCCGTCAGAAGCCTCCTTTAGTAACTTAATACCACATGCAGTACTATCAATTAGCAGACTGTCATTTTTATTCCTGGCCTCCCATTCGCCCCCATCTAGCGGTATTGTGGGTTCATTAATAATTAACAATAGTAAATTAAGCGATATCAATTAATGTGATTAAATAGTATAATATTATTTTATTTATGAGTAATTAAAAATCAACAACAATCATCAGTAACAGTTAAACTAGACAGGCTCACCCCAACGTCACTAAAAGAGACTCAAGTCACCGTATCTTTGAGAATTTCAATCGGTCCCCCGTAAGGAGATTCCAAAAATCACATTACAAGAAAATGCTCATTGGTATCAAAATTGAAACTTAAAGGAATACTTGTGCTTGATGAGATCTATCTACTTATTGTGTCTTTTGATCGGTGGCAAGCCTAATGACTCCTGGGCACACAGGAAAGTATTTTGCGTGAAAGTGAAAGGGAAATACTGAAAGTTATCAGGACAATACCAGAAAGTGTTGCCTATGAATAGACTGTTGAGTTTTATGATTATTGAAACAAAGTATGAATTTACTTGCTGAATCATAGTATAACAATAAGATTACTTAATTAATATATAAACCGCATTGTTCTCATAATCAGCTAACTATTTCAGTGTTGATAGCATTGTTCTCATAATCAGCTAATGTTGTTATTTATAAGATAAGTCCTTTTTTTTTTTTTTTTTTGGCATTTTGACTTGCTGGGTCATTTTGAAAACAAATAACTGGATACTCATTTTGGGCTCCAAAAATACAAGATATGAACTTGTTTAAATCTATGGCTGGATAACACCTGGTCTGAATGTTCATGTCCATGTTTTTTGTTGTTTTCATTATTCTGACCTGCAAGAATTGCATGCAACAATGGCCAGGCTGGAACATTATATTTGCACAGAAAATCCAGCATTTGTCTACCTTTTTTTGTCCCACAAGGAAACAAAACATGGGGGGTCCAGCCCCTAAACAGAATAATTTGAATTATGCTCTGATTCCTTTTTGGAGTTGAATAATGCAGTTGGCTGGTGGAAGACTACAGTAGTACGCCAGTATCTCCCTGTCATGGGATCCAAACTTGCCAATTTTGTTAAACATAGAAAAGAAAATGTGGGAAGTAAGCCTACGTAGATTGGAGACAGCAGTATAACAAAGGATAAAAGGAAGAGCTTCTGATACTAATTGATCAGCTGTCATATATCATTCCAGATCACAATAAAGAACTTGTTAAGCAATTTCAATTGATACCAAAATGACAGTTACCAATGTAAAGAAGATAAAAGTACAAATGAAAGAGAATTCAGTTAACCCATAAATTTCTACATTGTGTTTCCTAGAAAGGCCCTTTGTAAGTTCCCCAACAAAAAATAAACTGCCCTATCTATAGCTTTTTGTTCCCCAAAAATTGTACTTATCTTTTCTGGTAGTTGAGGAACCTGATGCAGTAGGCAAAAACAAAGAGAAAGAGGAGGACCCAACCAATATGAGCAAGCACCACAGGCATCAGAAAGTCATGATCAAGACCCAAAGTATCCCTGAGGAACTCATTAACAGCCATTGGTTCTGATCCAGGAACTTCGACAAGAGTCTTCTTGTCACCAAATTGAGATGCAAAAATTCCATACACTGTCCACGCAACCGGAGAAACCCAGTAATACCATCTCCACCACACAGGAATGAACTGCATGAATTCACCATTCCAGATATTTAATAATAAGAACCAACAGATCAGGGGGAATGTTTTTAGTCACTCTGAGCAACTTCATAGCAACATTCAAAGTTTAGCTCACTCAGCGTTGTCATAACTTCTGCCCTCGAGCCTATTACTGCATTTCTCAGAATTCTCTCATTGTATAACAGAAAAATTCATTGACTACCACTTTACCAAAATCAAGTTAAAGATTACTTACCGGTCTGGGGATAAGGAAGCCAGAGAACAAGTCCCAGAGGGTAATGAAGAAAGCCAAAACAATGGCAGCAAGTTGTAGGTCGGGGGTAAGGGCAACGACCATCATCCCATACATTGAGAAATAGGTGAAACACGTGAAGAAAAAATAGTAGAAGTACAGGACTTTATATAGCTTCCACTCAAGCCCCATCATAGAGTACAGAAGAAGAACATATACAAGAGCCTGGATTGCAACATAAATAGTCTCTATGGCAACCTATAAGAACAAACTTGTGATAAGTAATAAGTGACACGACATTGTAAAAGTTTTATTTTCGGAGGGAGTAGATAAATTATAACTTAAGAAAATGTACCGACTTCTTACCTGAGCAAATGCGTAAGGCAACTCCGAATAGAATCCTGCTGCTCTTTCGCGGTAGAAGACAGTTCTCTCCGTAGACACGACGGGTTGCGCTGTTGTAGCATTGGTAGCTCCCAGGAATACAACGGCAGAGTAAGTAGCTCCAAGCAAATTGAACAGATCCTGTCGTTTTTGTCTGTCAATAGGGACAACGAAGGTGAAGTCAGTTTATTACAAGCCATAAGGAATGGAATAAAAAGGTGCAAGTGTTTATGATAGTGGTGGACTCACAGCTTGTCACCTTGGCCCCAAAATATGACACCAAATATGATACCCATAACAATTGTCATCAAGAACCGGACAGCATTGAATTTGGAGTTCCTCCAATATGACCTTTGCTGTTTCCAGAAACAGGCTTTGCATTGGGTTATAAAGCTTTGGGAATATGTTGAAGGAAAGAAAAGGTCCTTGGAACCTGGCTGAGGGGTGCTGTGTTCTTCGATAAGCTGCTGATTTCTCCTGAAATGAGGCAGAAGATAGTAAGACAACGATACGTATATCCATGCACACGTTCAGATGTATGCATACCTAAATATAAATTGGCATGCTCAAGAGTTAAAAAATCTCTACCTGTAGAGATCAGAGCGCAAGTACATTTCTGCAAAATCTACGCCTAATTGAGCCTCCATTGGAGGAGTGCTGATATCTAACATCCAGGTAGCAGGATTATAACCATCTTTGATCTTGGGAATTCCAGGAATAGCCTGCAACATATTTCAGAATATAATTATTCAAGACTTAAGAAAACTCACCTTAAAAAGCAAGAATTGGCAAAGATAAACAGGACTCACTTCAAAATATTCGATAAGCTTGTGAGAACAGTGGCCAAGTTCTCCAGCATATATCACTTGTCCACCTCTTTTCATCAGCAAGAGCTGGAATCAATATTAAGAGCAGATCATATTTGAATTGTAGCTTATTATAAATGAACAATGGAAAATAAACGTTCTTATTGAAGGTTGAAAATTTGAAACCAAATTGTACCTCATCAAAGGCTTCAAAGATATCAATGCTTGGTTGGTGTATCGTGCAAACAACAGTTCGTCCTGTATCCACAGTATTCCTCACGGTTCGCATAACAATTGCAGCAGCTCTAGCATCAAGGCCCGACGTGGGCTCATCCATAAAGATAATTGATGGATTAGCAACCAACTCTACAGCAATTGTGAGCCTCTTCCGCTGCTCAGTTGAAAGGCCATCTATTCCCGGAAGTCCAACAAGAGCATTTCTCAATGGCTTAAGTTCAACCAACTCCATAACTTCTTCAACAAACATCTGCATGGAGAGAGAGAGAGAGAGAGAGAGAGAGAGAGAAAGAGGGCGAGATGCAGTCAATAATTATGCACACTATCCATTTCTGTCACCATTCAACACTTGACAATTGTGCGTATAAACCTATGATTAAAAGTAAAGTAAATCACCAGTAAGTACATAAATTCATTTGACTGCAGTCTCAGGATTAAGCGGCATACCTTTCGTGTTTCCTTATTGACTTCTGCAGCCAGACGCAGCCAAGCAGAGTATAAAAGAGATTCATAAACAGTAACATATGGAGAATGGATGTCATTCTGCTCGCAATAGCCGCTGACCTGGGCAAAGGTGGCCTGGTTCTTTGGGTAACCAGAAATGCTTATACTCCCTTCAATATATCCACAGGTCTTCCTTCCTGCTAAGACATCCATCAAGGTGGTCTTTCCAGCACCACTTACACCTACTAATGCTGTAAGAATGCCAGGCCTGAAAACACCACTAATATTTTGCAATAGTTGCAGTCGGCTCTCTTCAACACCTTGATTCTTCATTTCCTGAAAAGCCCAACAAAAAGTTTCGATAAGAAACATCAAAGTGCATAAACAAAGTCTTTGCTGGTCGACATTTGAATTTAAAAAGTGGTCAAGAATGACTTACAACGGGCATGTCCACATAATAATTCACATTATTGAAAGCAAGGGAAAGAGGCTTGAATGGCAAAATCATTCCTTTCTTGCATTCATTTGCAGAGATACCGTGTTCAGCTCCAGCATTTCCATCTGTCATGTCTAACTAAACATTAATTGAGAAAAAAGAATGCTCCTCCTTGAATAGAGAACTCAAGCGGCTCTTTTTTTTCCAAAGTGCTGAAAAGAACAGGAAGAGAGGGCAAAAAAATTTTATGTACAAGCAAATTCTTGTCTCTCACCTCACCCTAGTCCTGAGTTCCTTGAGGCTACACATTTATTTTTTCCTTTCACTTAAACATCAGTCTACATCTCGTCTGTTTCAGTTCAATGTCCATCATTTTTTTAGGTTGTTCTAATGCCAGAGATGTTAGAAAAAGCCCAAGAATACAGCATTAGACCGTGGATGAATAGTTGGATAGATCCTACTAAGCAAGTATATAATCTTAAAATGGGACACAAGATGCAAAAGAATTACAGTCACTAACCTTTTGATCTTGATAAATGTTCGCCATCATTAGTTTCATTGTTGTCATCAGCAATGACAGCTTTATTATCGCCAACAGCTAATATTCAGACAAAATAAGAAAGACCAGAGTCAGCATATGGAACTTGTTCAGACAGAATGAAAAAATTCAGCATACAAGAGTATTAACTTACAGTTTAAATATGATAGCGCGGCGATGAAGAGAACATTAAACAGAAGAGCAAATGCGAAAAGTGCTCCTATAGAAATCCAATACCACCTTTCAGTCGTAAACAAACCTTTTTCTTTCAGAATTGAAATTCCAATTGTGGGCTCACTAGGATTTCCCGTTGACTGCAAAAGAGTCTAATGTCATTCACCTTATAGGTTGATTGTGATGCAAAGCCTGAAGATTCATTTGTTTCACCCCAAAATAAAGAAAATTAAAAGAAAAAACCCACAACTTACAGTGCTCCATCTCTCTGCAAGAAACTCATTAATTGCAATAGCATTCTGCCCATACATCATGGGAGAAGCATAGTAACCCCATATCATCCAAGATTTAATGTCATCTGCAGAAGAAGTGTAACAGCATATGTTCAAGGAAAGTTGTTTACTCATTCAGATTTAAGGAACAATTATAAAGTTTGAATAGTTATCAGTTTAAGGATTCTATTGAGCGCAAACAGCTTACAGAAAGATTTACTACCTCTAGAAACGATATAACCTCCAAGGACAAAAACAACCAAGAATGTAAAGGTACCAAACATATTTGCAAGAACTTCAGTTCTTCCAAGGGCTGCTATGAATCGGAATAGAGAAAGAGCCATGTTATGGACACCGAAAAAAGCCAAGAACTGTTTGAAGAACCTGGCACACTTAACACATGTCAGTGAGACTGACTTAACATTGGAAAATCTTTTTATTGAACAATAAGGTGTAATGCTGGTGTAATCCAGAACCAAGTAACGCATACCGACTGGGGGCAGGTGCATAGCCAATGGAGTAATAAGTAAGGATGATCCAAATCCCGGATTCCACCAGTGAGATGGGAATTCTAAGCACCCAAAGTGGCAAGGCAAAAGCCCAAGCTGGATAGAACAGCAAATCCCTCTGCTTGTAGAAAACGGGAAGCCTCAAAACGGTCATTGCAAGTTCGGCCAACCCATTAAACATAATGTTAATAAGACCTAAAAAGAGTGCTCCCCAAAATTTTTGAGCATCTTCTCGTCGACCCGCTTTCATTTCTGTTCTCAAGAACACAGTCAACCCAATGGTAGCCATTATTGCTATTTGAATGATTTTGAATATGAATACAAAAGAGTTACGCTTCATCAGCAGCCATTCCCGCGCAAAGCATGCCTGGAATAGTTCCCAATCAGAGATACCATATTTATCTTTTACCAAAGCTGCAGGGTGAACTTTGGATTTATCAAATGGAACTTTAATGGCATCTGCGAGCTGTTGCCCAACATGAAAAGAATTGAAAGCTTGGACAAATTCTGGTACTGATACATATCTGTAAGGTTGATTGTTTCTGGACCAGTATTGTTGTTGGTCCTTCTTGGAAGTCACCTCCTGCAAAAAGTCTGCGATGCCTTTCCTTTCTGGACATCTAAAGCCCATGAGTTCAAAGAATTCGAGAATGTTCTCACATGGTCCTTGATAAACAATCTGACCCTCTGAAAGTAGGATAATATCGTCAAAGAGTTCAAATGTCTCAGGCGCAGGCTGCAAGAGTGCAATGACCACGGTAACATCCATGATATGAACTATTTGTCTCATGAACTTGACAATCTGGAATGTAGTGGAGCTATCCAGGCCATTTGATATTTCATCCATGAAAAATGCTTTTGCTGGTCCAACCAACATTTCCCCTGCATTCATACAAAGAATGCTGTTAGAACGCAGTAAAGTAGTCCCTCGGGAGACAACAGTGGTTAAGAACTTAAAAATCTCTCCCCTCAAGGACTGAGGTTCTAATCCTGGGAAGGGGGTATGTGATTATGACAATAGGAAGACCTATAACATTGTGTACCTCACCGTCTAACGGGCCTCCTAGTGAACCAGAAAAAAAAAAAAAAAAAGGAATATTGCAAAGTAGCTCCACATGGTGGGTATGTCTGATGTAACTACATTTTCAATGTGACAAATCTAGCCATATTAGCACAATACCTGTAGTGACTCGCTTCTTTTGACCCCCAGAAATACCTCTTGTCATGTCATCTCCCACAATAATATCAGCACAAATATCCAGCCCAAGTAGCTGTGCAGAAAACAGAATATGTTAGGGTCCCAACAGAATGAATAAAAATAAAAATAAAAAAAAACATGTAAGCAGTAGATTTTACAAACCTTTAAAACATAGTCCGTAATCAAACTAGTCTTTTGGCCAGACATGGCAGTGGCTTTCATGTATGCATCAATCTCAGGATCTGGCTTGATACCAGCTTTTTTCTCCCGTCTCAACAACTCCATCAGCATGTCGTACCTGGCTCCCACTCCCAAGCATCGCCCTGAGAAATCGAGCGTCTCACGAACTGTCATTTCGCCACAGTGAAGGTCATGCTGGCTAATATATGCACAGGTTCTTTGTGGCACAAATTCCGAAAATTCATGACCACAGTATGTGACTTTCCCAGTTACCTGTCTATGACGGAAAAATATATACATTAAACATATCGTCAATAGTTTCATGAACCTACAGTATGCATGAAACATGGGCTAGGGAAGAAGAAGAACCCGCAGATCATCATCGAGTTTTCCGGATAATGCTTTAAGCAAAGTTGTTTTTCCAGAGCCAGGAGGCCCAAGAAGCAGTGTGATCCTGAACAAAACAACAAGGAATTAAATCAAATCTTGTGAAATTAAGAGTTTCCCAATTGTAAAGATTCATACACATACCTTGATGGTTTCACTATTCCATTCACATCTTGCAGTATATTGACTATCCTTTTCTCTGATGGAGAAAGCCCAATCATTCCAAGAGCTCCCTATTTTCAATCAAAGTGCAAATTGATTAAAACAAAATGCTTACAAATTCTTACAGTTCCTGAAGCATAAAGGAATGAACTCATGATGGATTTTTCACTACATACACATGCTGATTAAGAAAATTGTTGTCTCAACATATCAACTCCAATTATTGATCTAAAGATGGAGCACTAAAATGGTGTAAAAAAATTTTTTTTTTAAAAAAATAGCTCCCCACCAATAAATTTGCCTTAAAAATTCAAGAACATTGTATGAATTAATGAGAGACAGAAATACAGTTTAGGGGTAGAAAGACCAGAAAAGGGGAAACTGTACCTCAATTGCATTCAAGGTGGAATTAAGAAGGGTTGGAAGAGCTCTGGTACCAACATATGCATCTCCCTCAACTGACAAATCCTGAAACCTGACCTCAATTTTTGGATTTTCAATTTCTACCCTGTTGAAACAGGACTTAATTGTCAACCAAGAAAGTGCAAGCGTACCAAAACTCCTACAAACCATTCTTGTAGGCAAAGTTGAGTGCAGATTTAGCTTATTTGGACTCAAACTAATGGAAATCATCCAACAAACCTTGTTGTGTCATTCATAAGAATAAACACATTCAGTTAATGAAAATGGAAAAAAAAAATTGAAACTTTGTATTCTTTTCTATCATTTTCTCAAGAACCAAACAGAATATGGACCAATCTACCTGTCAATTCTACTCCTGAGACTCCTGAGGAACATCTCATTATCTTCTTCAACAACCCTGAGAATGCTCTCCACCAACAGCTTCCTATCCTGACGGCCAAGCTTAGTAACATCAACCTCACAGTGCACCACCTCGCCATTGCTTGTCACCTGTTTAAGTATCCCTTTCCTCATTCTGTCATAAGTTGGCAGCCTTTCGATTGCCGCCCACTTCAGCTCCTCCACGTCATCCTCCTCCGCCGCCTCCTCCCGCCTCCTTGTTGAGCTTCTCTGGAACACGTCCGGCGAGCTTCTGCCACCACTTATTTGCCTAATGGCCATGTCATCTCCTCCCACCAGCATAGCCGCCATGTTTATAAGCAAATTTAAAAAAAAAAACAATGCAAAGGAAAATGCTTATTACCCTTTGAATCCCCGAGACATTCAAGCTGCTCTGCAACTAAAAGGGTTCTTCTTGGGATATTCTAAACACCCCAAGTTGTATGCTTGGTTTTTGCAGAGCTCAGATGGCATCTAGGGTCTAGAGCCAGCCACGATACCACGAGCCTTCTTGGTCAGGCATGCTTTGTAATTTCTGTCTCTTTCTTCATAATGGCATATATAAATACGAAAAAATTACGTGGGGAGACAAAAAAAAAAAAAAAAAAAAAAAAAAAAAAAGATTCTGAGGTGGGGATGCGAGTTACACACAGGTCTATCTTTTATCTTTGGAAAAATTTATAACGTGTGAATAATTAAAATAAATGTGTAAAAAAATGATTAGAATATATAAATAATTATTAAAAAAATTATTATTTATTTACACAGTTATTAAAAAAAAAGTCTATATAGCATATGTAAGAGTTTTTCAACCAAAAAATTACATAGATTCCGCGAGATTCACGCCCGCTTGGTCCATCAGTAGTTTTTTTTACTACTTTAAAAAACGTGAGTGAAAATAACAATAATGAAATATAATGAGGTTTGATGGTTATATATATATCTATATATATATATATATATATATATATATATATATATATCATTAACCAAAAAAAATTGAGAGCTTTATATAAGGAAGTATAAAGAATTTTTAAAAGATATAAACGGTAGAGTAGTTGAATTTTAGAAAATAAAAAATAAATAAAAGATTAAATATTGTTAAATTAAATTTTATTATTATTTTAATATTATTTAAATAAAATATTTATTTTTTTATCCACAACAAACTCCTATTAGATATTTAAAAAAAATTAAATTAAATTAAATTTAATCTTCCTATTTATTGATTAAGAAATAGTCCACTCAACCAATTAACTAAATGTTTAAGTAATTAATTCATTGCTCAAGTCAAAGGCCCCAAGATCTAGATCTAGTACATTGGAGTGGAGGCATTTTTGTGAAAATGTAGTACAGAAAACAGTAAAAATGTAGTACAATGGTACAAATGATGATAGAAATGGAGGCGTGGGAAGGAGGCCACCTCTCCCGGCGAGACGCTTGGCTTTCCAAGCATATTTTATCATGCAACCCCCTGCCCTTGCTTTCTATTTCCTTCATCTTAACCTAACCACACCAACTTTAGCCTTATTTATGAAATGTGAGCTTTATTAAGTGGATTCGGTGAATTTGATCCGTTTCTTTCGGAGTTACATTTATATTGGCCGTTAGATGTGTAGTCCGTCGACTTTTATTAGATAGCATGAAATTTGTTCTCTCGTGATTTGTATAGCACAATTTTTTTTAATAAATTTATAAAATATTATTTTTATATTCTTATTTGATAAAAATATAATTTTTCTAGATAATTATAACCATATGCAGAAATTTAAAAAATGTTAATATATGATTATAATTAAATTAGGTTGAGTATCTGCCTTTTTCTTCGTTGTGCTTGCTTGCATCACCTTCTAGAAACTAACCTCTTCAATTGTTTTCGGAATTCGGCAACGGAAAAAGGTGTTGGCCGAACGATTTTGCTATACAAATGATTCATATTATAACTGTAAGAATTTTTTTTACAATCATGATATTAAAATATATAATAAAAAAATATAATTATTTTTTTAATTTATATTTTATAATTACAGTTACAAAAAATTTATTCATAATTATAATATAAATAAAGTATGATAATTTTTTTATTTTTTTATTTAGACCGTTCAGTATCTATCTCATTAGACTGATTAATCTGAACAGACTTAAACCAATTCAGGTAAGACGCTGAAAGACGGTAAAAATCTTTTAATAAATATTTAATGCAACTGTATTTTTAAGATTCGAAACTAAAATTACTAATTATGAGAACTCAAATCTTTATAACTCGAATCAACACCTGCTAGTTAATAATTTTTTTTATATGCGCATATAATAGTTCTCATTACCTAATTGGACCTTGCTCAGCCCAAATGCCCGTTGATTGGAGGGGGCAAATATGAGGGCCCCTCATCTTATTTGTTACCCATTTCAAGGAGGAACAATACCTTTTCAGGGGCAAACTTTTTCTTACTTTCCTTTTTTGGTTTTCTACTCTGTCATCCTGTCACTTGTTTATCCGCCTTGTAGATTACTTGTTCAACAATACTTTTATTTGATACTCATTAAATATATAATAATTTAAATTATTAAATTATTAAAAAATATATAAAATTTATAATAAAATAAATAAATTATTAAATATTATTATATTAAATTATATATTTTTATATATTTCATTAAATATACCCCTATAGCCTAGTGCTTATTTATTTGATCCCCTTTCTGGAAATGGAGAATCTCGAGAGCTTCGTCCAACTTTTTTGTTTAAGATATTCCTCACCTAACCTCTTTGTTTTATTTTTATTCAATCTACCCTGACTAGATTTTTTCTTTCTTTTACACATGTTAGAATCTTTTCCTTTTTCTTTTTTTTTTATTTTCTCTCTTTCATGACGTTAGAATCATTTGAAACTTGAAAGGCCGTAGAAAAGTAATTTTTCTTGGGTTTGTTACATGGGACATAGGTTGACATGCCTAAACCAACTTAACCAAGAGGATTAATATTAGAAGTATCCTACCAATTTGATATTAATGACAAATTCTTTCAAATGCCTTAATAAGTCAATATTGCAAGTATATTATTTATAATATATGTGAGACAGGGTCAGAGTAATTTTTATTTTTTAATGTTTCATTTAACTGTTCCTATAAGAGTAAACTAACCACTCAAATATTGTTGGGTTCAATAGACATCTCTTACATCTGGTCACGGTATTAATAAGTTATGATGCGAGCATAGCTTTGATGGCGTATTATGGCAACGCCGCAGAAACTCGAATTCAAGCTAATGAGAGAAGAGATACACCGAATTATTACTAAATTACCGTTTCTTGTGGTATTATTTTCTTTTTAATTTTTTCAAAAAATTTATATTGGAGCTATTGTTCGAACATTCAATATCTATTAATAAGAAAGTATTTGCTGGATATAAATTAAATAAAATTAAAGTAATATGAGTTATTAAATAATTAAATTAAAAAAAAATCTGACTTATCACGTTTGTCTTCTTAATGTACACTTAGATAATGATACTTAATATCAATAACCTGACTGAGCTCTTAATTAAAAAAAATGACGTTTCGCACTTCACAAGACATTTACAATATAGAATCCGGAAAACAATGGACATTGACAGCCTTTGCTATCACAAAGAGCGTGCCAAGAAGATCTCACTTTCATTTACGAAATTTGTTAGAACAATACTTTTTCGAAATGGGGAGAAGAATTTTTTAGTGCACTCTGATCTGTATAGCAATTAGCACATGCTCTTGTCTGTCTTATTTCTGCTGTCCATTAAATTACGTAAACCACCGCTTTTTATAAAGTTAATTAAGAGCATGCGGAGTCAATAAATTATCTAATTTAAACGATAATGTGCGCGAATTTATAGACCAGTACAACGACAAACACGCATGACTGCATAAAGTCTTTGTATTTCTGCATTTTTATAACTTGGTGTTGGGTTTTACCGCTCTCTCGTTGTGGTTCGCATCATTAGGCCTGAACCTTCATGGTGTATTCGTTCTATATGAAAATTTATATTTTGGTTTCATTTTAAAAGACTCCGTTCACGACTTAGCTTAGTAACATCAACCTCACAGCGCACAACCTCGCCATTGCTTGTCACCTGTTTAAGTATCCCTTTCCTCATTCTGTCATAAGTTGGCAGCCTTTCGATTGCCGCCCACTTCAGCTCCTCCACGTCATCCTCCTCCGCCGCCTCCCGCCGCCTTGTTGAGCTTCTCTGGAACACGTCCGGCGAGCTTCTGCCACCACTTATTTGCCTAATGGCCATGTCATCTCCTCCCACCAGCATAGCCGCCATGTTTATAAGCAAATTTAAAAAAAAAAAAACAATGCAAAAGGAAAATGCTTATTACCCTTTGAATCCCTGAGACATTCAAGCTGCTCTGCAACTAAAAGGGTTCTTCTTGGGATACTCTAAACTTTAAAGAGACCCCAAGTTTTATGCTTGGTTTTTGCAGAGCTCAGATGGCATATAGGGTCTAGAGCCAGCCACGATACCACGAGCCTTCTTTATCAGGCATGCTTTGTAATTTCTGTCTCTTTCTTCATTATGGAATATATAAATACGAAAAAATTACGTGGGGAGACAAAAAAAAAAAAATAAATAAATAAAATTCTGAGGTGGGGATGCGAGTTACACACAGGTGACAGGTCTATCTTTTATCTTTGAAAAAATTTATAACGTGTGAATAATTAAAATAAATGTGTAAAAAAAATGATTAGAATATATAAATAATTATTAAAAAAATTTTATTTATTTACACAGTTATTAAAAAAAAAGTCTATATAGCATACGTAAGAGTTTTTCAACCAAAAAATTACATAGATTCCGCGAGATTCATTCCCGCTTGGTCCATCAGTAGTTTTTTTTATTACTTAAAAAAACGTGAGTTAAAATAACAATAATGAAATATAATGAGGTTTGATGGTTTATATATATATATATATATATATATATATCATTAACCAAAAAAAATAGAGAGCTTTATATAAGGAAGTATAAAGAATTTTTAAAAGATATAAACGGTAGAGTAGTTGAATTTTAGAAAATAAAAAATAAATAAAAGATTAAATATTGTTAAATTAAATTTTATTATTATTTTAATATTATTTAAATAAAATTATTTTTTTTATCCTCAACAAACTCCTATTAAATATTTAAAAAAAATTAAATTAAATTAAATTTAATCTTCCTATCTACTGGTTAAGAAATACTGGTTAAGAAATAACGGACACAACCAATTAACTAATTGTTTAAGTAATTAATTCATTGCTCAAGTCAAAGGCCCCAAGATCTAGATCTAGTACATTGGATTGGAGGCATTTTTGTGGAAAAGTAGTACAGAAAACAGTAAAAGTGTAGTACAATGGTACAAATGATGATAGAAATGGAGGCGTGGGAGGGAGGCCACCTCTTCCCGGCGAGAGGCTTGGCTTTCCAAGCATATTTTATCATGCAACTTTGGGTTGCGTGCTGTACTTCTTTATCATCAACCCCTGCCCTTGCTTTCTATTTCCTTCATCTTAACCGAACCACTCCAACTTTAGCCTTATTTACGAAATGTGAGCTTCAGTAAGTGGATTCGGTAAATTTGATCCGTTTCTTTCAGAGTTACATATTGGCCGTTGGATGTGTAATCCGTGACCTTTATTAGATATCATAAAATTTATTCTCTCGCAGTATATTTTTTTTCAATAATTCTGTAAAATACTATTTTTACATTCTTATTTGATAAAAATATAATTTCTCTAGATAATTATAACCATATGCAGAGTTTAAAAAAATGTTAATATATGATTATAATTAAATTACGTTGAGTATCTGCCTTTTTCTTCGTTGTGCTTGCTTGCATCACCTTCTAGAAACTAACCTCTTCAATGTTTTTTGGAATTGGGTAACGGAAAAAGGGGTTGGCCAACGATTTTGTCGTACAGATGGGTCATATTGTAATCAAAAGAATTTTTTTGTAATCATGATATTAAAAATGTATAATTAAAAAAATATTTAATTTATATTTTATAATTATAATTATAAAAAATTTATTTATAATTATAATATAAATAAAGTAAGACAATTTTTTTTATATGCCTATATAATAGTTCTCGTTACCTAATTTGACCTTGCTCAGCCCACATGCCCGTTGATTGGAGGGGGCAAATACGAGGGCCCCTCATCTTATTTGTTACCCCTTTCAAGGAGGAACAGTACCCTTTTCAGGGGCAAACTTTTTCTTACTTTCCTTTTTTGTTTTTCTACTCTGTCATCCTTTCACTTGTTTATCCTCCTTTTAGATGACTTGTTCAACAATACTTTTATTTGATACTCGTTAAATATATAATAATTTAAATTATTAAATATTATTATATTAATTATATATTTTTATATATTTTATTAAATATACTTATATAGGGTAGTGCTTATTTATTTGATCCCTTTTTGGAAATGGAGAATCTCGAGAGCTTCGTCCAACTTTTTTGTTTAAGAAATTCCTCGCCTAACCTCTCTGTTTTATTTTTATTCAATCTACCCTGACTAGATTTTTTCTTTCTTTTACACATGTTAGAATCTTTTCCTTTTTCTCTTTTTTTTTTCTCTTTGATGACGTTAGAATCATTTGAAACTTGAACGGCCGTAGAAAAGTAATTTTTCTTGGGTTTGTTACATGGGACATAGGTTGACATGCCTAAACCAACTTAACCAAGAGGATTAATATTGGAAGTATCCTACCAATTTGATATTAATGACAACTTCTTTGAAATGTCTTAATAAGTCATTATTGCAAGTATATTAATTATAATATATGTGAGACAAGATCAGAATAATTCTTATTTTTTAATATTTCATTTAACTGTCCTTATAAAAATAAATTCACCACTCAAATACTGTTGAGTTTAATAGACCTCTCCTACATCTGGTTACGGTATTAATGAGTTATGATACGAGCACAATTTTGATGGCGTATTATGGCAATACCGCGAAAACTCGAACTCAGGCCAATGACAGGAGAGATACACCGAGTTATTACTAAATTACTGTTAAATTACTGTTTCTTGTGGTATTATTTTCTCTTTAATTTTTCCAAAAAATTTATATTGAAGCTACTGTTTGAACATCCAACACCTATTAACAGATAAATATTTGCTGGATATAAATTAAGTAAAATTAAAATGATATAAGTTATTAAATAATTAAATTAAAAAAAATCTGACTTTCTTATCACGTTTGTCTTCTTAATGTACACTTAGATAATGATACTTAATATCAATAACCCGACTGAGCTCTTAATTAAAAAAAATGACGTTTCGCACTTCACAAGGCATTTGCAATATAGAATCCGGAAAACAACGCACAAAGACAGCCTTTGCTATCACAAGGAGCGTGCCAAGAAGATCTCACTTTCATTTACGAAATTTGTTAGAACAATACTTTTTCGAAATGGGGAGAAGAATTTTTTAGTGCACTCTGATCTGTATAGCAATTAGCACATGCTCTTGTCTGTCTTATTTCATTGCTGTCCATTAAGTTACGTAAACCACCGCTTTTTATAAAGTTAATTAAGAGCATGCGGAGTCAATAAATTATCTAATTTAAACGATAATGTGCGCGAATTTGTAGACCAGTACAACGACAAACACGCATGACTGCATAAAGTCTTTGTATTTCTGCATTTTTATAACTTGGTGTTGGGTTTTACCGCTCTCTCGTTGTGGTTCGCATCATTAGGCCTGAACCTTCATGGTGTATTCGTTCTATATGAAAATTTATATTTTGGTTTCAATTTAAAAGACTCCGTTCACGACTTAGCTTAGTAACATCAACCTCACAGCGCACAACCTCGCCATTGCTTGTCACCTGTTTAAGTATCCCTTTCCTCATTCGGTCATAAGTTGGCACCCTTTCGATTGCCGCCCACTTCAGCTCCTCCACGTCATCATCCTCCGCCGCCTCCTCCCGCCTCCTTGTTGAGCTTCTCTGGAGCACGTCCGGCGAGCTTCTGCCACCACTTATTTGCCTAATGGCCATGTCATCTCCTCCCACCAGCATAGCCGCCATGTTTATAAGCAAATCTTGGGGGGGGGGGGGGGAATGCAAAGCAAAATGCTTATTACCCTTTGTATCCCTGAGACATTCAAGCTGCTCTGCAACTAAGAGGGTCTTCTTGGGATACTCTAAACTGTTTTAAGAGACTCAAGTGGGGGTTTTATGTTCTTGCCGAGCTCAGATGGCATAGGATCTAGAGCCACTGAGCCAGCCATGAAACCACGAGCGTTCTTTGTCACGTAGGCTTTGTAATTTTTGTCTCTTTCTTCATTATGGTTTATACGTAAGAGCTTCTGTACATGTCCAACATATTTTGTTTTGAAAAATATTTTGAATGAAATTATAATTGTTATTTTTAAAATATAAAAATAATAAATATTTTAAAAATATTAATATTTATTTTAAAAATATCAATCATCATTTTAATAAAAACAAATTTTAAAATAAAAATTACTAAAATACCAACTTTTATTTTATATATAAACAAAACGGTTAATATTAGCGGCTATACTACATGGCTAAATTTTGAATAAGACAAAATATGAAATTTTGAAAAAAAAATTATTGAAAATTAAGGTTTGTTAGTAACATTAAATATGTTTAAAATAATATTAAATATATTTAAAATTTAATTTTTATAAAGAAAAAGAGGACATGACTAAAATTTGGCCATATGAGTGTGGCAACGTAACAGAATAAGAAAAAGATTCTCATTTTCCAACGTCAGCCATACTCTCCCTTTTCTAAAAAAAAAAATTAAATTTTAAACATATTAAATATTATTTTAAAATATTTAAATTATTCTTAAATTTTAATATAAAAAGAATAAAAAGACTTTTTTTTGTCTTACCCAAGTTAGGCAGACATTGAGCCACCAACGTCTACTCATAAATCTTTTCCGTAAGAAAAAAAAAAAAGTTTATGCAAACAAAGTGAACATAATAAACAACTGTCCCATTCAAGTCAAGTTGTTTGTGTATTTTATTTGTCCCTCTGTGCTAAAAAAGTAGATAAAAAATAATTACATACATGGGTGGGGAAATATGGAAAAGAGGCCGGTGGTGTAGGTCCTGCGAAAGATCTGCGCAACATATGTACTTTTTATTTTTGAAATATTTATAATGTGTATTTAATTAAAATAAATATATAAAATAATATATATATATATATATATAATCATTAAAAATTTATTATTTATTTATACGGTCATTAAAATAATTATGTATATATCTTTGTTACTTGGTGTTAGGGGTGTTCGCGGGTTGGATTGGGTCGACTTGTGGGTATATCCACATCCAATCCACCGTCGGCGGGTTGGATTGGATCGGTTTAGACGGATTAACATAATTAAAAAAATTATTAGTTTTTACGCTGCATAAAATGGAAGACACTTTTTAATCTCTTTCTAAGTTAACTAGATACATGATAACTATATTTAGTTATACGCTCAAGTCTTAATTATTTTTTGTATGGAATTTGATTGACGCCAACATACGTGGAATTTGATTCACGCCAACATATGCAATACTCTGCAGTCAACATTTCAAAGGGGTGCATCCGTGTGAGTCCCAGAAAAGGCGATGTAGATGAAATGTATGCATTACGTGCCATAAAAAGCCAACAATTGTCTTCTCACGGATGGATTAACTTTGTGTTTTTTTTTTTATCTGATTAGCTTTGTGTTTTTCTTATTCTCATAAATGCTCGCCACCAAAAAGAAGAAGTTCAACAGACTCAAAAAATAACCATTAGAGCATAAGGATAGATACTACAATTCCCAAAAATCTTATAGAACTCCACCAAGTGCCAACACCACCTCCACAAATCCAAAGCATATATATATATATATATATATATATATATATATATATATATATATATTTATGTGGGCGGATTGGGTCGGGTTGGGCGGATTGAACCCTCCAATCCGCATCCAATCCGTCCTTAACGGGTTGTAAAATTTTGAAATCGCAACCAATCCTAACTTCGGTGGTTTTGGCGGGTTCGGATTGAATTGGTCGGATTGGGTCGGGTTGGTTAATTTTTGAACAACCCTACTTGGTGTATATATTTTAAGATTTTTAATTAAAAAATGAAAAGGAGTAGGTCCCGCAAAGGGCCACGCGTGCTAACTTAGTCCATCTCCTTTTTCTATATCTTCATTCCGTGCACATGGTTGGACTCAAATATTTTATTTTTCTTCACGAAATTGCACTCTTCAAGTAGAAAACGTAAAGGTGCGCAACAAAAGGTAGCTAGAAAAGGGAACGTTACTAATGAAATTATATCCAAATTTTTAATTTGGTTCATTTTTTTAAGTATAATTTATTAGTCATTTTATATTATATAATAAATAAAATTTATTTGAAATAAAATATAATAAAATAAATTTATATAATTTAAAATTATGAGTAAATTATAATAAAAAAAAATAAAAATAACAAAAATAGAATAATATAAGATTTGATGGTTATATACATTATTAATAAAAAAATTTGAGAGTTTTCAGCAAAAAAAATTTTTAAAAATTTTAAAATAATATAAACCACGTTACACAATTAAATTTAAAAAAAAATAATTAAATATCATCAAATAAAATTATATTACTGTTTTAATATTATTTAAATAAAATAATATAATAATACTCTAATATTCTGTCATATATTCATTGCTCAGTCGAAGGCCCCAAGATCTAGTACATTGGATTGTTTGTTCAAAAAAAAGTACTTGGATTGGAGGCATTTTTGTGGAAAGTAGCGCAGAAAACGGTAAAGCTGCAGTACAAATAATAATAATGGAAACGAAGGCGTGTGGGAGGCCACCTCTCCCGGCGAGAGGCTTGGCTTTCCAAGCATGTTTTTATCATACAACTTTGAGTTGTGTGCTGTACGCCTTTATCTTTAGCCTGCTGCCCTTGCCTTCCATTTCTTTCATCTTACCCTAAGTACTCCAACTTTGGCTTTATTTATGTAATGTGAGCTTTATTAAGTGGATTCGGTAAATTTGATCCATTTCAGAGTTACAATTATTTTGTCCATTAGATGTGTAGTTGGTGAGCTTTGTTGGACAGTATGAGATTTATTTTCTCGTAATCCAGTTAAGTGATTTAACTCATTTTATAATATATTTAATATAATTTTTTATAACAAGTTTATAGAGTATTATTTTTATTTTTATTATATAAAAAAATAATTTGTATAGATAATTATATTTATATATAAAAATTAAAAAAATTTAATACATGATTATAATTGTACAATATTAAGTATCTGCTTTTTTCTTCGCTTGCATCACCTTTAGAAACTAAACTCTTTCAACTTTTCTTTTGTGTTTTTAGGGGATTGGGTACCTGAAGGGTGCACTTTGACTGGAAGGGACAAATATAGACACTGATTATCAGAATCAGATCGAATTAATTGGTCGAATTGATTAAATTGAGAACCAAACTATTATCTGATCCCGTTATCTCTTAAAGTCAGAGGGTTTGTGAACTGGTCTGAGAACTGTAAACTGACGAACCGGTTCGATTCTGCCGGTTCGGTCAGCTTGAAGGTAGATGTGGTGGACTGAAAATGCGCCACGTCGTCTTCAAGAAAACCGAACCCTAAAATGTGTTATTGTTGTAGTCGAATTCGGAGCACTTACTTTGAGAAGCGCGCTGCCACCCCTGCACCAAATCAAGTTCTTTGTTAAGAATATTCCTCCAATTGCATTTGGATGTTATCTCATCGGAAAGCAAAACCCAGCGGGCTAATTGTGGCCGTCTTGCAATTCTCAAAGTTTTGTCCTGGACCTCATACATATTTCTTTTTCAATTTTAAAGTTAAAAGATCATCTTTATTATAATTTTTTATTATATTATTTACATCGTAAATATGAATTTTATAATTTTAATCACGCATTAAACTAGAATGAAGTTTTTTTAGAATATATATATATATATATATATATATATATATATATATATATGTATATGAAAAATAGTGTGTTTTCTGTTCAATTTATTTACATGTCTTAATATATTAATTTTTTTTTAATTTTACCTATCAATAAATTGTAAATCATATATTAAATCTATAAATATATCTATTCTAATATATACATATATATAATACTTCGATATGATATAATATCTTATTTTATATATTAATATTATATATATAATATTTATAAATATTTAATTTTTATATATTTACTATTAAATATCGATTTTACTTGTTTCAATCCAGTTAAACTTATTGAATCAGTTGAATTTTAAACCTCTAAATTTTTTGATTTAATGATCGATTCGATTCTTAAAACATTGATATATCCCCTCTCTTATTTAGTCCCCCTTTCAAGGGAACAGTTCCTTTCTGTTTTTTTTTTCTCCTGTCATCCTTTCACTTTTTTATCCACCTTTTAGATTATTCATTCAAAATTGTACTTTTTAACACACAATGAACATGCAATAATTTAAATTTTTTAAATATTAAAAGATATATTAAATTTAAAAAATAAAAAAATAGATAAATTGTTAAATATCTTTAAATTAATTGTATATTTTTTATATATTTTACTAAATATATCCATGTAATTTTGTTCATATTTATATGATCCCCTTTCTGGAGATGGAGATCCAGGGCTTCGTCCAACTTTTTGTTTAAGATATTTCTCAGCTAACCTTTCTGTTTTATTTGTATTCAATCTAGCCTGACTAGATTTTTTCTCTTTTATTTTTCCAAATGTTAGAATCTATTCCTTTCTCCTTTTTCTTTTTTTTCTTTCATGACGCTAGAATCATTTGAAACTTGAAAGGCTGTAGAAAAGTAATTTTTCTTGGGTTTGTTATATGGGACATAGATTAACATGTCTAAACCAACTTAATCAAGAGGATTACTTTTGGAAGTACCCTACCAATTTGATATTAATGACAAGTTCTTTTAAATGCCTTAGTAAGTCAGTATTGCGGGCGTTTCTTTTTATCTTTTACAAATATATATATATTGGAGCTACTGTCCAAACATCCAACAACTATAAATAAGAAAATATTTTATGAAAATAAATTAAATTGAAATAAAGTGATATGAGTAATTAAATAATTAAATTTAAATAAAAAAATCTTAATTTCTTATCACCTTTGTCTTTCTAATCTACACTTATATAATAATATTTAATATCAATAGCCCGACTGAGCTCTTAATTGAAAATATGACGTTTCGCACTTCACAAGACATTTACAAAATAGAATCCGAAAAACATCGTATATAGACAACCTTTGCTTTCACAAAGAGTGTGCTAGAAAGATCTCACTTTCATTTACAAAATTTGTTAGTATAAATGGGGAGAAGAATTTTTGAGTGCAGGCTGATCTGTATAGTAATTAGCACCTGCTCTTATCTGTCTTATTTCATTATTGTCCGTTAAGTTACGTAAACCACCGCTTTTTAGAAAGTTAATTAAGAGCATGCAGAGTCAATAAATTAACTAATTTCGACGATAATACGTGCACATTTATAGATCAGTACAACGTTAAACATGCATAACTGCATAAGCTCTCTTTATTTCCGCATTTTTATAACTAGGCCGGGACCTTCATAGTGGATTCGTTCTATATGAAAATTTATGTTTTGGTTTCAATTTAAAAGACTCCGTTATCCTGAGGGCTAAGATTCAACAAACTGGTTGCTTAGTAATCATTTATAAGGGTGGTGTAAAGTGTATTTGAGAACTAAGCAATAGTTAAATTGATTAGAGACTACGGTCTTCAATTGACAAAATTGATATTTAAATTTCTGTCAGTTCCTTACTTTCCTCAATCTCCTAATTACTAGTCACAGATCTAAAAAATTAAAAAAAAAAATTATTTGTTTTGACAAAAGGTGAGGGTCAAATCCCCTAACGAGGGGCTATCTTTTTCCCTTTTTTTTTTTTTTTGTGGGTCAAAGGGGTTTTGGAAAATAGTTAGAGGCTTATAGTCCTCTAACTCCTGGTTCCAACTGTTTCTCTTTAACAAAATAGAGATCGATTCACAGTACGAGATGTCATCCAAAATGAGACCTCAATGCTTTGTAATCCTTATGCTTAATCTCGTTACCATTTTAACAATATAAAGGGAGCTTCAACCATGGAAATATCATAGCTCCTTGGTTTTCTTGGAAAATAACTTGATTTTTCTGAAGAACCTGCTTCTTTGTTTTCCTATCAAGATATTAGCAGCTCTTATCAGTTCCTTTGTCACCGCCAATAATAATGAGAGTCCCATAACTAAGACTCATCTTTTTGATGCGGGCTCAACGATATATGATGTGTATCCGATATAACAAAATGTGCAAGTAATTTGAATATAGTATATAAATAAAATGCGGAAAAAGTGCAAACAAGATAGTTTTAATAATTTTCCAATCTTCACTGGTCGTTGTGCTCTTTGTTTTGTGAAGATTTTTCCTAATTACTTTGTTATGGACGTGATTGATATGTCGTTTATTTGCCTTATATAAATGTATAGACTGTCCCTCACCGTTGCAAATTAGACCCAGTATCCTTGGTCCATATAAAATTAGAATTTTACTATACAGTTTAAGTTTAAGTAGTAACAAAATAATTGAATAGTTCATCCAATGATATCTAATAATTTATTTATTTTTTTAATTTCAATTATATAAAAGTTTATATTACTTTAATGCTACTTTGTTGCTACTTAAAAAATGCTACCTAGTATTTCCCATAAAATTATATTGGCAGTCTATTACATTTTCTTACATGATCAACATACAATTATAGTCATTTCTGTGACCCTTTGAGACAAAAAAAAAAAAGGGCAATTCCTTTTTGAGCATCACAATGTAGTCTCGTTTAACTTATATTTTATTTAATAGTATTTAACCGTTTATTAGCATTTCAATTTCAATTATTTGTTGATTGCAACTCTTTCAAATTTCTTATGTAAAACTCTGAAAGTTTTTTTTTTTTTTTTGGTTCTTCACATACTGGGTTTGTCACTACAAAAAGTATAATGGTAACCATTTTCATTCATCAACTAATTTGTTTATGAATTTTCATAGAAAAGGAAATAAAATAAATTTCCATTCTCACTCATTGCTTAAAATTTGCACTCAACCGTAGGCCAAATTTTCTTTCTTTGAATGCTTTGTGGGGATATATTGTTGATTTCATATGCGGACATGATAACTTTGAAAAAAGAAAAAAGATCTAATTTAATTTAAACCCGCCGTAAAGAGAAAAGAGGAAGACAGGTATTAACAAATTCAACTCACACGAAACTCCACATTGCTTTTACGCCAAACTGGCAACCAAACTTGTATTGGCCCCTTGCACACACATATTTTAGTTCATTTTCACGACCATGCTAGTTAAGTTTTCCAAGTATTGTTGAGCTTAGTAGGAAAATCAAACCAAGAAAAGGGACCAAAAGTGAAAAGAAAGACATTATTCTCTATCTCTCTCTCTCTCTCTCTCTCTCTCTCTCTATATATATATATATATATATATATATGTATATATGTTAGGCAGGGAGCACCAAACCAAAATTCTTAATGCTCCTACTTTTGTTCTTATGATGGGCCAGAGATTCTTAAAGCAAAATATCTTTCTTTTTCTATTTACTTTATCGTAGCATTACAAGCTTCTTTTAGTTGAGTCTTAATAGGACTCGATGCCTTCTTTATATGGTGATTGGTGGAGGAGGAATTGTATTGTATCTATCAAATAAGTGGTGCTGTTATGACTAACAAATCATACAACCATTCTTGCACCAATCATAACACATTTTGAGCGTAGTTATCATTTTTTTGAGCGTAGTTATCATTAGGGGCCACAATTGTGTTTGTGGTATTTATTTACTGTTTATAAGATTCAGACATTCAGTTGTGAACCTATCATTTTTCATGGAAAATAGTGTTGGCTTGCATTGTAATCGAAGCATTAATAGGAATAGCTAAAATAATTGGGAAAAAAAAATAAGGAAGGAAAAGGAAAAGTAGATGCAAAATGATAATCATGCCAATTTTTTTTTTATAAAAAGGATCATTGGCGTGTGATGATTGGAAAACAATTCAATGTAAAACTCAACCTGCTACCAAATAGCACAAGGATTTGAATATTAAACCGATTGTTCAATAAAAGAGAGAGAGAGAGAGAGGACCAGTCCAAAGTTCGGACGATTTAGATCCTAAAACAAAAGGTATGAAAATCAGTTAAATCCGGTAAGGGTTCTATTGTGAAGCGATAAAACGAGTTTTTTTTTTTTTTTCCCGGTTTGGTCAATTTAGACATTGAGCAGGTGACAATGAAGAGGGAGAGGCGAGGCAGCCAACCAAAGCAGCCCCAAACTGGAAACAGTCACCAAACACTGAACACAAACCAGAAGATTAAAGCCTCACCAACACCCACCACAAATGGTAACAACAACCCACACCAACCCACGAGGTGTACAAAGCCTCACAAAGGAAGCACTAAAGCGCCGACGAGTGACGAAGAAAGACCAACGAGGCCGAAAACCATTGTCCATTGTCCGGTGCACGATAGCACTTCCCCCTTCTTTCGGTGCACGATAGCGCTACAGGAATCCCGAGCTCACTTTTTTCCATTCAATTCCTCTACTTTGGTTGGTCCAGCCCCACTGTCCCATCTAGGAACCCTATCCACGTATATATTTACTTAAAAAGTAATATTTATTGGGACCAGTGGACTCATATTGTGCAACCAGTGGATCAAAAGACATGCTTTAGAATTGCACTATGCTGCGCTGCCAGGACTGCAATACAACAATGACTTGGTTATGTTTCTGAACATTTTCCACTAACAGAAAAAGTAAGCATCCAAGGAATTTTTGATATTATATAAAATTTAAAAATAATATTAGCTCTTGATTCTCTAACTTTTTCACTTCGATAATCATTCAATTTTGATAACATTGTGTCCAACAGATTATATACTACATGCAAAACTTGAACGTATCAATGAGGATGTTTTTGATTGATAATTCTTTAGGTTAGCAAGATTGTGCAAATTTTCGACTAAATACTTAAATTTTACATAATTTTAAAATAAATTAAAATAATCAAAAATTATTGTAATGGAAGATGATTTGAAACATAACAAATTTTCAATTCTTTAAATAATGTTAAGTTCTTATTAATCAATTTCAAGATGGATCCAAAGTCAAGTGTTAGTACTAATCAGTGATAAATATCTCAATATAATTGTTGCAACTCATATCTACTAGACGCGACCTCAATTAGGTTCCGTATATTCTTAAAGAGCATACAATCATCAACAGTTGCTTAAAATAAGGTGAAGGGTGAAAATTATGGCATTTGATTAAGATAGTTCTCTTCCCGGCCTTATGTAGCAATCAACTAATTGAGAATATCTCTATTAGTTCTCAAAGCTAGTAATTATTGACTTGAAAATTGTCACTAAATTCTGCGTTGTTGCCTGGATCAACAGAAATTTTTTTGTCATCGGAGTTAAATGACGATCATTACATGAAATTCCCATATATAAATATATTAATATCGTTTGCAGCATTTGCAAAATTACAACTCGCAATGCAGACCAACAAGCTTTATTCCTCTGTACCAAAAAAAAAAAAAAAGGCTTTATTACCTTTTCATTGATTTCTTTACAAATCTCAATGCAGATCAATAAGCACTAACAATGTGGGACATTATGCCATTTGTTTTACGTATAAAAAAAGAGTAGGTAGTGCTGCTGAAGTTAAAGCCTTGACTTTAAAGTGAAATAGGATGATTTCCCTTCCAAACTCCTAATTCATACGTTATCTCTTCATTATTACCAATGTGATCGCACTCTGACATACTAATCACGTGTTCTAATGGTACAATTGTCTCAACTCTTATTTTTTTTAATTTAAGGTTCAAATTTTAATTTATTTATTAAAAAAAAATAAAAAATATACTTAAAAATTTGATACCACCATTACCCTAGTATGATCATGGATAGCTAATTAAAGCTGGTTAGCATTAAATGGATTCTTTTGTCCTCCCACAAGTCTAAATTTTCATGATCATCATCAATACTAAAAAGCTGCATTGGGAAAGTGATGGTTTTGCTGGCCCAATTCGTCCTCTCTGTTTTTTTTTAGCAGCAGGTAAATTAATGCAAAAACTCATTGCATTAGAATAGAAAGTACACAGTTAGGACCACAAAAATATCCATTAAAGACAAAAATCTACACAACCCAAAACCTATCCAATAGGCCTAAAGGAAACAAAGTTAGAACATGATACTATAATAGGCCTGAAAGCGTCCAGGCTCCAAACCCAAACAAATCTCAGCCTATAGGCTAATAGAAAGACTCTATAGCCCAATGGAATATCATTTGTGATTGCCAAGAACTACTGAATAGGGAGTGGTCAGTTTCTATTCAGCACGTACATAGGAAAAGAAATAGAATTGCTAATTAATTAGTTAATGCTGATTTAGCTGGGAAATTAGGCATTCAGATATTACAGGAGCCTCCAACAGCAATGGGGCAACTGATTTGACAGGATGCCATTGGGGTGAGATGATTTCACTCGGTTATTACTTTTAATTGTTAGTTGTAAAGGCGTTTGAGCCTCTATTTTTGACAAAAAAAAAAAAAAGACTCTAACAGCTCACGCAAGCTGTACATGGCCCAAACAGCAGTCAAAAAGCCCCGTCCCCCAGCCCCCACCCAACACAACGAAGAGGGACAGGCGAGGGAGCCAACCAAAGCAGCCCCGAACCGGACACAGCCGCCAAACACTGAACACAAACCAGAAGATCAGAGCCTCACCGACACCCACCACAAATGGGAACAATAATCCACGCCAACCCACAAGGGGGTACAAAACTTCACAAAAGAAGCACTAAAGCGGTGATTAGCGATGAAGAAAGACCAACGAGGCCGAAAACCAATGTTCGGCGCACGATAGCCCTTCCCCCCTTCTCTCGACGCACAGTAGCACTACAAAAACCCCGAGCTCACTTTTTCCCATTCAATTCCTTTACTGTGGTTGGTCCAGCCCCATTGTCTCCCATCTAATACGTGGAGGAACCCTATCCACGTAGATATTTCCTTAAAAGTAGTAGTTATTGGGACCAGTGAACTCTACTGTGCAACCAGTGGATCAAAGGACATGCTTTAGAATTGCACTACACTGCGCTGCCAAGACTGCAATACAACAATGACTTGGCAATGTTTCTAAACATTTTCCACTAACAGAAAAAGTAGGCATCCAAGGAATTTTTGCCTGACTTTTAATTGATTGGTGTGTCAAAATTTAACAAATTTTTATTGTTTTAATCATATTAATATTTTGATAAAATAAAGTGATAAAAAAATTTTTATTTTAAATTTTATCACTATAATTATATAAAAATAAAGATTTATTACACTTTAATGTATCAAACAAACAAAAATTCTTCAAACATGTGCCCCTTTGCACAAAAGAAAACCTTCAGAATCTTTTTTCAATTTATTAGCTATTTACATTTTTTTCCAAATGAAAGGGAGAGGTCTTTTCTTTTTTTTTCCCCCCCCGGGGGAGGGGGGAAGGGGTGGTTTGCCTAGAAATCCTTTAATTCATTCTCTGATTGGACTGTTGAAAGATTATAAATAAATAGACATTTTGCATGACAACCAAGCTGGTACTAAAATTTTGAAAAAGGTGTTACAAAAATATGAGGAACAGCTTTCTGATACAAAAAGATAAGTTGTTTTATATCATTAATTACTGATGTAATTACATCGTGGAGGACTAACAAAAAACTGAGGAGTGGAGAAACAAAGTTGACACTTATCAAAAATCTGAAGATAAACATATTGATTAGTAGTACACACATATGACTCAATTTTTTCTGTCTACAAAATTATTTGCTCTTATCTCTTCTGGAAGTTCAAGAACCTGATGCCATATGCAAAGACACAGAAAAAGAGGAAGACCCAACCAATGTGGGCAATCACAACAGGTACAAGGAAGTCATGATCAAAACCCAACTTGTCCTTGAGGTACACATTAACAGCAACTGGTTGTGCTTCAGGAATTGTGACAAGAGACTTAATGTCACCAAATTGAGAGGCAAAAATGCCATAGATTGTCCAAGCCACTGGAGAAACCCAGTAGTACCATCTCCACCACACAGGTATCAGCTGCAAGAGTTGAGAACAATCAAGTTATGCTTCTACTAATAAGAATCACCACATTAAAAACATCATCTCTATGCTTTTAGGTTTCGTACCGGTCGCGCGATGAGGAAGCCAGAGAATAAGTCCCAGAGATTAATGAAGAAAACCATAACAATTGCAGCAATTTGCTGGCCAGGGGTTAAGGCAACCACCATCATGCCATACATTGAGAAGTAGGTGAAGCACATGAAGAAAAAGTAGTATAAATACATGAACTTGTCTGCCTTCCAATCAAACCCCATCATAGAGTACAAAAGAATGACATATACTGCTGTCTGGATTACAACATAGAGAGTCTCTATAGCCACCTGTAAGCACAAGCAATAGAATCAAGGATACATAATAAAACAAGACCTAAAATATGCATCATCCTGAGAAAGATGGAGAAATTACTAATTACCTGAGCAAACGCATACGGCAACTCTGAGTACATCCCGGCAGCTCTTTCACGGTAGAAGACTGTTCTTTCTACTGACACGACAGATTGCACAGTCGTAGCATTGGTAGCTCCAAGGAAAATGACAGCAGAATAGGTAGCTCCAAGCAAATTGAATAGGTCCTGTTCATATTGTCTATCAACAGGAAGCAAGGAAAAGAATTGGTTTTAGTACACACACCAAAAGAAAACTGAAAGAAAATCAGCAACTGATTAAGATAATAAGTTTGCAGACTCACAGTTGGTCTCCTTTGCCCCAAAAGATGACACCAAATATTAGGCCAATCACAATTGTCATAAAGAAACGGATGGAATTGAATTGGGAGTTCCTCCAATATGACCAATGTTGTTTCCAGAAACAGGCTTTGTATTGAGTTATAAAGCTTTGAGAATATTTGGTTGGGAAATAAAGATCCTTGGAACCTGCTGGAGAGGTGCTCAGTTCTTTAATGAGCTCCTGATTTCTCCTGGAACAGGAATGACCGAAATGAGAAAAAGGATATACTCATATATATAGAGATACAGCTGGGTTGGGAATTATAAATGCTTAAATGTTCTGAATATTACTCACCGATACAAATCTGATTCGGCATAGATTTCTGCAAAATCAACGTCAAGTTGTGCCTCCATGGCATTAGAGCTGACCTCTAACATCCATGTTGCAGGATTATAGCCCTCTTTGATCTTGGGCACTCCTGGAACAGCCTGCATGGCACTTTCAATGTTAGATATTTCAGAATCCATTAAAAGCCAAAAATGTACCAAGCTAGATATACAGGAACGCTCACTTCAAAATATTCCACAAGCTTGTGGGAATGTCGGCCAAGACTTCCGGCATAAATCACTTGACCTCCTCTTTTCATCAGCAAGAGCTGCAGAAAAGAGTAATATCAGGTCATAGTTGAATTGAGAAAGAAAATTTATGAAACTTGAAAGGATTGCAGCTGAAATATACCTCGTCAAAAGCTTCAAAGATATCAATGCTTGGTTGGTGGATTGTACAAACAACAGTTCGTCCTGTATCCACCGTGTTCCTGACAGTTCGCATAACAATTGCAGCAGCTCTAGCATCAAGGCCAGATGTAGGCTCGTCCATAAAGATAATTGATGGATTAGCAACCAACTCTACTGCTATTGTGAGCCTCTTCCGCTGCTCGGTTGAAAGACCGTCTACCCCAGGAAGTCCAACCAGGGCATTTCTTAATGGCCTGAGTTCTACCAAATCCATAACTTCCTCAACAAACATCTACATGCAAAAAAAAAAAAAAAAGGAGGAAAAGTATGGTCATCAAGAACATGTACTATGAGCTTAAATAGTGAGCATAAACCTATATGACGAAAAGAAAGTCAATGTTAAATTTTCAGTGCAAAGTTTTTAACTTTAAATTTCAATCGGAAAGTTATCTAGTGGTTATGTAGCATGCCTTTCGTGTTTCTGCATTCACTTCTGCTGCCAGACGAAGCCATGCAGAGTATAAAAGAGATTCATAAACTGTAACATATGGCGAATGGATGTCATTCTGCTCACAATAACCGCTAACGCGAGCAAATGTTGCTTGTTTCTTTGGGTAACCCGAAATGCTTATACTTCCTTCAATATACCCACCAGTCTTCCTTCCGGCTAAGACATCCATCAGAGTGGTCTTTCCAGCACCACTCACACCAACTAATGCTGTTAGAATGCCAGGCCTGAAAGCACCACTAACGCCTCGTAACAGTTGCAATCGGTTCTCTTCAACCCCTTGACTTTTCATTTCCTGATAACACCAGTAGCAATTTTCTAGTCAAAAAAGTCAAGCACATACATGAAATTGTCGCCAATCATATCTGCAGTCGTAAGCATCGGAGAAACAATTACCGCAGGCATATCCACATAATAATTGATGTCGTTGAAAGCGAGTGATAGGGGCTGGAAAGGCAAAACCATTCCCTTTTTGGCTTTGTTTGATACAAGACTATCTGAGTTGGTACTCCCTTCGGCATTTCTGACCACCATGTCTATACCTGTATTTATGATTGAACATCAATTTTGAAAAAGAAATATTTCATCTACTGAATAGGATTTTCATCTTCCTACATCAATACAAGCTTCCTAGTTTAATAAGGATTTTAACGTAATCTCAATTATTACATTTCTGCTAATAATGGCATTTTATTACACAAAATGCAAAGCAAAAATAAAAATCACTACCTTCATTGTCAGATGTCAACCGTTGCTTATTATTGCTTTCAGAGTTATCATCCCCAACTGCAGACTTATTTTCACCATAAGCTGACATTGAGATCAAAACAGAAAGAGGTGGTCAGCATATGAACTTTGTCCCCACAATCTCAACAAAGTAAGCATATTGGATTGTCTACTTACGGCTTAAAAATGTGAGTGCTGCAATGAAGAGAAGATTGAAAAGAATACCAAATGCAAGAAGTGCTCCAATACAGATCCAATACCACCTCTCAGTTGTAAAAAGGCCTCTCTCCTTGAGAATTGAAATTCCAACTGTGGGTTCCCTAGGATCACCAGTTGGCTGCAAAAGAGATGCTAAGTTATCAAGCTTCTAGAATTTAAAGGCAGTTTTTTTGCTCTCCATTAAGTGGCAAATGTTCACAGATGAACTTTCTAAGGACGGGGGGGACTTACAGTGCTCCATCTTTCGGCAAGAAACTCATTAATGGAAATGGAATTCTGTCCATACATCATGGGAGAAACATAGTAACCCCATTTAATCCATGATGTGATGTCATCTGTGGAGAAAGGGAATAGGATACGCCTAGTGGTTATGTCCAATGAGAAAGAAGTTGCTTATATATTGATTTTCAGTTGTCAGTTCAAGATAAGATTGAGTGCAAACAATTAACCAAAAGATTTATTACCTTTGGAAACAATGTAACCTCCTAGCACAAAAACAATCAGTAAGGTGAAGGTACCAAGTGTATTTGCAACAACTTCTGTCCTTCCAATAGCTGCAATGAAACGAAATAGAGAGAGAGCCATCTGATGTATACTAAAGAAAGCCAGCCACTGCTTGAAGAACCTGCACATGTTTCAGATATGTCAATAAGAGCATTTCCGAAACATTTATTTTGATGATTACTGAGCAAAAGTTGTCCTTATTCCACTTGCAGGTTCAACGGACGACTATTTGCCACATACCTACTTGCAGCAGGTGCATAGCCAATGGTATAATATGTAAGGATGATCCATATCCCAGATTCCACGAGTGACAGGGGAATTTTGAGAAGCCAAATTGGCAGACCAAAAGCCCAGGCAGGGTAGAATAATGCGTCCCTCTGCTTGTAGAACACAGGAAGCCTTAGCACAGTCATTGCAATTTCTGCCATGCCATTAAACATGACATTAATAAGACTTAAAAACAGTGCTCCCCAATATTTTGTTGCATCTTCTCTTTGACCAGATTTCATCTGTGTCCTTAAGAAGACTGTCAATGCAAATGTAGCCATGACTGTTATTTGGAAGATTTTGAATATGTAAACAAAAGAGTTGCGTTTCATCAGCAGCCATTCCCGCGAAAAGCATGCTTCGAAGAGTTCCCAATTAGATATGCCATACTTTTCTTTCACCAAAGCTGCAGGGTGAACTTTGGATTTATCAAATGGAACTCTAAGCTCATCTGAGATTTGTTGCCCAACATAAAAGGATTTAAAGGCTTCCACAAACTCCGGTACCGATACATATCTGTAAGGTTGATCCTTTCTAAGCCAGTATTGCTCTTGGTCCTTCTTGGAAGTTACTTCTTGCAAAAAGTCTGCAATTCCCTTCCTTTCTGGACATCTGAATCCCACTTGTTCAAAGAATTCGAGAATTTTTTCGCGTGGTCCTTGATAGACTATTTGGCCCTCAGAAAGTAGTATAATATCATCAAAGAGCTCAAAAGTCTCCGGGGCAGGCTGCAAGAGAGCAATGACCATTGTAACATCCATGATGTGGACCATTTGTCTCATGTACTTGGTGATTTGGTATGTAGTGGAACTATCCAGGCCTGTTGAAATTTCATCCATGAAAAATGCTTTTGCTGGTCCTACCAACATTTCTCCTGCACTCATTGCAAGCTATCAGAATTTACCGAACTAGTTGCAAATGGTGAGCACATAGAGTATGCTTCCATACTTAGAGCCAACACCAACGATTCAATTACTGCGTACCTGTAGTGACGCGCTTCTTTTGTCCGCCAGAAATCCCCCTTGTCATAGCATCCCCCACCATGATATCAGCACAGATATCCAGTCCGAGTAGCTATTGCAGAAATAAAAACTATAAGTATCTATTAACAAAGACAACGAGCACATACACGCGGGCGCGCGCGCGCGTAGCAATGGATCTTACAAACCTTTAAAACATAGTCTGTAACCAAACTAGTCTTCTGGCCTGACAATGCCGTGGCTTTCATGTATGCATCAATCTCGGGAGCCGGTTTGATTCCTGCTTGTTTCTCCCGTCTTGACAGTTCCGTCAACATGTCATACCTGGCTCCCACTCCCAAGCATCTCCCAGAGAAGTCAAGTGTCTCACGAACTGTCATTTCTCCGTAGTGAAGGTCATGCTGGCTAATATATGCACAGGTTCGTTGAGATACAAATTCAGAAAACTCATGGCCAGAATAGGTGACTTTCCCAGTGACCTGTTCTTCACCCAATTATCCATATCAACATAAAATCTTAACCAAATGATATAAGGAAAAATGGACAGGAAAAACGAAATGATGAAGAAGACAGACCCGTAGATCATTATCAAGCTTCCCAGATAGTGCTTTTAGCAGAGTTGTTTTTCCTGAGCCAGGAGGTCCAAGAAGCAGTGCCATCCTGAACGCAAACAAAACGGAATAAAATATATATGGGGATGCGATAAGCGTAGTTCAAGCTTAAAACTTCATGAACATACCTTGATGGTTTTACTATTCCACTGACTTCTTGGAGTATTTTGACTGCCTTTTTCTTTGATGGAGAAAGCCCAATCATACCAATAATTCCCTATTCAAATTCAGAATCTAGATTTGATTACATCCAAAATACTCCAGGCTGGCTTATTAGAATTGGCAAGAACTTCTATCCACCAAAAAATCACTTGGAAATTAAACCTGACAAACATTATGAGACCCGGAAACAAAAGGAGAATTGTACCTCAATCGCGTTTAAGGTGGAATTAAGCAGGGTTGGAAGTGCTCTAGTCCCAACATATGCATCTCCCTCAACTGATAAATTCTCTATTCTGACTTCGATTTTCGGAATTTCAATTCCAGCACTGTTCAAGCATAACTAAATTGTCAACAAGTGAGTGCCAGACCACAATCAAGCAAGTAGCTCTATTTGGGAGAGAATAGGCATATTGAACAAGCATCTTGTCATAAGATAAATCTTAGCAAACAACCCCAGAAGGACATTAAACTTGGTAAGGTAAGATCTGAAAACCTCATTTTCCCAAAAAACTTAATTAATGCAGAAGTTCAAAACAACTAACAGAAGTTAAGTTAAAGTAGACTAACCTGTCAATTCTGTTCCTAAGCCTCATCAAGAAGCTTTCATTATCTTCTTCAACAACCTTAAGTATGCTCCCCATCAACATCTGCTTATGTTCTTGGTTAAGCTTTCTAACATCAACCTCACTGTGCACCACCTCACCACTGCTTGTCACCTGCTTCAGCATCCCTGTCTTCAATCTAGCAAAAGTTGGCAGCCTTTCAATGGATGCCCATTTCAGCTCCTCCTCGTCGTCCAACGCTTCCCTTCTTGAGCTCCTCTGGAACACATCCTGAGGATTATTCAGGGTCTCTTTAATACTCAATGACCTACTGATTCTATTAGCACTCATTTGCCTTGCCAGAACGTCTCCCACCAACACACCTGCCATGGCTACACCTAAAGCCTTAACCCAGCTCTTGAAATTCTTAACCTTTTGAATAGATGCTCCCAACTGGGAGGGCTCAAAAACAAGTTTTTTCTACTCTTGACACTGCCAAAATGTTCTTGGCTTGCAGGCACTCAACAATTGAAACGATTCTGTGAAGGGTGAATGAACTGCAGAAAGTTTAACAAGAGTGCCATGATTGTGTTTATGTGCATACTGGAACTAGTGCATAGAAGTCAGGCTTGTAAGAGTTAGCTGATGAAGAACAGGACATGTATTCTTTCAGGCTTTTGAAGAGGCCTATATAGAGATATTTAAGGTAAGTGAACTGAAAATTTTAAAAAAATTTATCTCACATGCATTCAATTTTGGAAAATTCATAAGTACGTCCTGTGTCATTTTCTGTGTTAAAAAACTCACTGTTCATCTAACATCTGTCCCTGTTTTTTTCTTATCTCTCGTCAAGATTATCCAGCTCTTTCTTTTCTAATTTTTTATTTTTGGCGTTAAAAATAAGAATGGAGGAGTGATGTCCAACAATATTATTATGTAACATTGCAGTTTTGTATTCAGAGTGTACACGAATTGATCATATAATTACGATATTATTAATATTAAGTAGTTAATTATAAGTTTAATTTTATCGCTTCATCTCACAGAATTCAAACCGTATTCTTGTTAATCTATTTTTTATAATTTTCATAAATTTGTAAACTTTATTTGCTCCCACTAACTTTCAAAGTTGTCCCATGGAATATTTTATATCCTTTAGTTTCCTTTTAAGGTTATCCCCGTAAATTTTTTCTTGTACCAAATCTCATAAAATCATAGGCCGACTTTTTTTTTAACCTTCTCTTGTAAATAGAAAATAGAAAAAATAAAATAGTATTTAAATAAACAACCACTCCAAGATCAGGAATAGTTTGACGATAGCCATTTGTCTAATTATACTAAAAGTTAAAGCTTCTTTCAACATGTGTCATCATTAAATTTTAAATTTTTAATATTAATGTTCAAATGAAATTTGTTTAAAATCAGTTCAATTAACAACTGCACTAACCTACATTAGTAGAAAATAGAAAATAATAATAATAATAATAATAATAATAATAATAATAATTTAAAAAACAATAAATACAAAAGGCCAAATACGTTAGCTAAAAGAGATCTAACAAGCCATTGGTTATTGAATGGCATGGGGAATGCAGAAATTTTAAAATTTATCGTTGGAAATAGCATATTTTTTATTTTTTTATAAGAAAAAGTTACGTAAACACTTAATGATAAAAATAAAGTTAGAAGCAACTATGTATACACATAATCTGCAGCATATAAAAAGTATGTAGTTAATCTAATAATTTATCTTTTTTTTTCAAATTCAGTTCATTTTTTTACAATCCAATCATTCTACGCGCTAACTTTGTGCATATTGTTACTTGCACACGTAGCTTTTCCTAATTATTTATATTTTCCATGAGTTCTAATTTTTCAATTTGCTTAGGACCATTAGGTGGAAGAAAAGAGTCAAATGGTGACTATGGCAAGTAGGTATATATAGCTTACATGGAGGAAGTGAGAGGGGGACTGAGAATAGCTGTGAATTGTTGAATGGTTTGCTCTTATTTGAAAACAAATGATAGAGCCTTATGCACCTAGAAAATACAAATTATTAAATATAATCCAGTCTCTGCAAGTTGAATTAAAGTACAATACAACCCAACCCCCTCTAAGGAAGAAATAAAAAACTAAGATGCCTTCCACTTGATATCATTAGTCCAATGCACGTGACATTTTTTATCTTCTAATTTTTGGCATCGCATGAGCAGGGGTCCAATTTACCTAACCCTATTTTGTTTCTATTTTTGGCCAAATCTGCTTTTTTTTTAATCTCACTTACTTTCAAAGTTGTTCCATCAAATATTTTTTTGATCCTATTATAAATAATAAGATTATTAAAAAAAGGGAAAAAAAAAGACAAAAAAAATGTTTTTGTTCTTTTCTCAAAGACCAAAAATGACCAGTTGGTTAACAGATTTCTACTGCTCTCTTATTGCAGACTGTCTTTTTTTTACTACCCATGGAAAGTTCAGTTCCCACACACTCACATAGAATAAAATTTTTGTGCCGATTATTTGGCTAACTTGGGTGTCTGTGATGAAAACCCTCTTCATGTTTGGAGCCTTCTCCCTCCAAGCTTTAGCATGTTGCTCCAAGCAGATGTAGCTGGCATGACGTTTCTTAGAGGCGGCTTAGCTGCCTGAGTTGGTTCTCATGTTTCTTTATGACCTATTGTTTTGTTTCTTTATTCCTCAGTTGTTTTTGTTCTTCCATCATTGTCATATAAAAAATGACCAGCAAATGAGATGGGAAATCCATAAAATTTGAAATTTAATGTTCCACATCTGAAATTTTCTTTTTTTTGGTTAGTCTTGTATACTTTTTCTGAACTTTTATGGCAAATTAAGCGGCCAAATTATTTAAATTGACCCAAGAGTTCTCACTTTTCCATTTGCTCAGGACCATACCATTAGGTGGAAGAAATGATTCAGAGTGAGTGGTGACCATGTGACAATGACGAGTGAATTTTATTATTTTATATAAAATTATCATTTTCCTGACATCTACAGACCGGAGCATCCTAACCAACGATTCTCTACTATATTTTATTGTAGCTCATCCGTTTGTGATCATCTGGTGATGTTTGCTCCTTGAAAGGGCGAAGCTGGTTACTACAACTCAAGCACGTGCTGCGAGAACAGAATATTGGTGCAGATTTCTTGGTTAAACTGAGAAAACTTGTGCTAATTATGATGTAGTCTTCCTTATCTAACCACCTCCAGATAAAAAAAAATTTGAATGTTTTATTTAAATAATTTTAAAATAATTATAAAGTGATATGAATTGTTAAATAATTAAATTTTATAAAAAAATGAAAATAAAAAAATATCAAATATCATTAAATAAGACTGTATAATTATTTTTTACTATGTATATGTATATAAAGCGATCTAAGGTTATTTCTAGAGATATAAGGCCCTTTCTAGATAGTGTTGTCTTTTTTTATTATTAGTCTGTCCATCTCCGTTTTAGTTTAGTTATGCTGTTAGCACAAAATTTAAAAACAAAAAACTATATTTTATTTTAGCTGCTGCATTTTGTTGACTTTGGTAGATTTATGTCTGATAAAAAACGAAAGTAGATAATCTCTTCGCAGAAAATCGGCACATAAAGAAATACCACGTTGTTTTAAAAAAAAAAAAATCATATGTTGCCAATATTTATACAATGCATGAATAATGTATGATGTTAGGGGTGCTTTGAAGCGAATAATATTGTTTTACACGAAAGGGACGTTGGAACCATGGTTACATTTAAAAACAAATTCATAAAAAATAACCAAGTTTAATTTGTGCTTTTTTGTTGTTGAATTTTTTTTAAAAAAAAAATTATTTTAACATCACCGTATTTTATATTAACTTACAGATTAAGAAATGAGGTTCTTATAATATAATCTTAAGAGCATACTCTCACAACGGCTTGGCATACAATCAGATAAATTTTTTCTCTTGCATTAGATTTGAATTTGAACCCGAGTTGATAAGAAAGAAAACAAAGCTCTTTGCCTATAGTGCATTATAAGGTACATAAGAATTTCCTAATCCTTGTATAGTATCATAGTCACATCTTTATGTCTAAACTTTATAAAGGATACTTGGGTTGTTTTTTAAAACTTAATTTTTTGTTTTTGTCTTATTTCATATTCCCACTAACTTTCAAACTGGTCCTTGATATTGGAATTCATAATTGTATTATGAAAGCTTGCATATGTTTTATTTTTTCTAAAGCAAATTTCCTCAACTACACAAATCTTAAGTTGGAAGAGCATAGGTACAGAGAAGATAGGAAAGGGGATAGCCAAAAGAGCCTAAAACACTATTTAAGTCACACACCCTTTTCTTTCCCATTGGAGTGGGGATGAGAATGCTTTCCCATGTTAGTTAGAACCACATGATGGTCTTTTTATTTAAATATTTTTCATGCCTACAGTGCATTCTATAATATTTTTTATGTCCTCTTAATTTTTCTAAAATCTTACGTAAAATTGCAAATTGCCTGTCTTGTAGTGGATTGAGGCAATATGCAAGACACGAGACATTGGAGCCCTAGTTAGCCTATCTGGACCTCATTGCGTCTAAAGCTAACGTACAAATATCTAACCATTTTCCAGGCCATTCCCAAATCAAAGCAAGCTTAAAGTTCGACCTTTGCCGCCAACTTGACCAATGAGTTGAACCACCGTATGATGAAAATTGCCAGTGATGTATTCTTCTTTCCCTTAGCTTCATTTTTTCAGTAACTCTTTATCTTCTTAATAAAACTTGACCGAGACTATCAAAAAAAAAAATGTTAACTTCTGTTCATGAGAATAAGGTCGATTCTTACAATTTTTACCGGAAAAAACATTGCTTTCGGTATTTAAGTTACGCTATACAAATTCTGATTTTTATGGTTTTTTTTGGGGGGAGGAGGGGGGGGGGAGAGAGGGGGGATTACTTTCAGGAGTTTTAGTCATTACAAGACTAGAATTTCAGTGTCCCAAAAATACACTCCAATGAAAGACTAGAGGAAATGAATGCTCCGGACCATTTTCTCGTGGGGTAAAAAATCGTTTTACCCAAAAGTTTAATGTTTCATTATCTAAAAGATTAAACTGTTAAAAGAGATAAAAGACATGGATTATTTATTGAAACTTTAATATGTTTGCTCATGCGAGAGTCCATTAAAGTAAAAACGTGAAAAAAAGACTAGTCCATTGTACATGTTTGAACGTATGACTTCTTAGCTATAAAATTAATTTTGATACCTTGTTAACAAATCATTTGACTTAAAAGTTCAACTGTAAGAAAAAACTCAAAATATAAATCATATATTAAATTTTAATACTCACATGAAAGTCCGTATATTACAGTCCAATAACATATTAAACTCAAATCATATATTGAACTAATAGGTTCAATATTTACATAAGTTTTGTACATATTTTTATATATACTTTATAGTTTATCTATGTAAATATTGTCAATTTTAACGAATTTTACTTCGGTCATTATTTTATCTTTTGTATGACAACGGACATAACTAGAGTATTTGAAATATATCAAAAGAACTTATCGGATTTGGAGAAAGTGGAAAGGAGCCGAGAACCAACAAACTAGACTAAATTTGAGTTGGAAAGCTAATGCATGATTCAGTTTAGATAGAGTTCTATAGTTTTTCATACTGTTCGGTCTTTTAGCCATAATTTTCTCTACACAAGTTAGAATTAGATGATTCTTGAGCCGAATCGAACTTAAGAGATAGAGTTACAACTTTACTGTTTTGACCGAATTTAGACTTTTCTTGAAAGGGGTTGAAACTTGGTAAAATATAAGGTGAAAATTGTCAAAAAATTTACAAATCTTTTTTCAACTCGAATTTAGATATATTAGGACTTACACTTTTATTATTTTGGAGGGATATAAATATCCAAGTTACAGAATATTTGAAAACTTTTGGAGGCTATTATGAGAAATATGAGACAGAGAGAAACATAGAGAGTAAAGATGAGAAGAACACAAGCGAGGAATTTGAAGAGGAATTTGAAGACGTCGAACATGAGTTTTCTAATTTTCTTCCTTTACTATATTTTTCTTTTGAACTCTTTGATATTGATTATTAATTTTCCTTTAATTTTTAGTATGAGCAGCTACAATTCTAAATTAGGGCGAAAGGAATGTAATCTAATTTAGAGTTAAATTATATGATTTTTATGGATGCGTTTATAGTTCGTTTGATTATATTACAATTTCATATTGAGAACTAAATTTAATTTATCTATTTTGTTCTTAAATATACTTTTGTGCTTAATTATTATGAAAGTAGTTATAAGATTTGTGTTGAGATCGACAAATGAAACATAAGTTGTGTACTAAATAGATAAATAAATGAATTTTGAGTCAGACATAAAATAAGTTCATATAATGTCATTAGAAATTCTCTATTTTTAATGGGTTTAATTTATTTTGTGTGAGTTCGAAATAAAATTATAATTAAATTAAATACAGTTAGAGTTGCTTGACAAAAAATACTAAGTAAGTAAGAAAAATTGACATTCAAATTACTTGTCCACTAAATTTTATATATAGTCTGATCCTTTCTTGGTGAAACCCATAATTTTAGAACTTTTATTCTTGAGTTAAAATCATCTCCATATTGTTATTAATTTGTTTAATTAGTTAATTTACTTAATTTAATAGTATTTGCTTTTTAATAATTTTTACAACATCAATTGTCTTTTTAAATAGAATAAATTATAATTTATTCTTTATTTCTTTGAGTTTGGCACTTGAAATATTTATTAAGTTTTATTACTACAATCAAATTTGTACACTTACAGAATTTGGTCGGTTATAAACTCTAAACTCAAATGATATATTAAACTCACTCGAAAGTCCATTGGAGTAAAAACGTGAACAATAAACTAGTCCATTATACATGTTCAAACGTAAGACTTCTTAGGTATAAAATTAATTTTGATACCTTGTTAACAAATCATTTGACCTAAAATCTCAATTATATAAAAAAAAACTCAAATATAAATTATATATTAAACTATAATACTTATATAAGTCAAATTTTCTAGGCTTATGGTCCCACGTCCTTTTTGTCCTAAGATTTTTTTCCATTTTTTTTCTTTTTCATGGTGCTCATAATTTCACAAGGTTTTTTCACAACCACCTTACCGGACAAGATTGTAAATCAACCGTAGGTCAACCGGAAGTTAAATACAAGATAAAAAATCTAATGAATCTCATTTTTTGGATCATAAAATTGGACGTACTGTAGGACCATTAGGTAGAATAACCGATCAGCTTATGATCATGGAAAGAGGGATTTAATATATTTTATGGCGGCTGTTGCATTTTGTTGACTATAAATTAATTAATAATTAGCATGCTTCGCATGGCCTAATTGTTTCAAAAGAAGACAAAGAATGACAAATACATACAATATTTCCTTATACCAGGGTATGAAAGTTTGTGCAGATTGAGTTAGGTGAGAATTTATGGATCCAATAATAATATCTTTAAGTTTGAATTTCATTGAAATAAAATTAGTAATTTTTTGAAAAATTATTATTTTATCTTTTTTCATTTTTGCATATTACATAGGATGAAAGAATTTAAAACCGAGGAAATTCTTCATCATTAAATTATGATAGCATAAAATTGTAGAATCTCTTGTCCAACTCAAAAAGTTAAAATGATCAACCAGGTACCTTCAATTTAGATTATGTATGGACTTTTTAGAACTCTTTAATCAGGAACTGCATAAACAGTTTGTAAATTTGCTAATTATTTCAAATCAATTCCCTTCAACCATAGAAATTCATTAAGCATCCCTAAAAAACGCCCTAGTAGTTGAGAATTTAGGCTCTTATTTTAAAATTTTAGATTCTAATTTTGAAAAGAAAGCTGTATGATTTATAAAAATAAGAAGAATTATGATATTGCATAAGTCATAATAACAAGGGCCTGGGAATGAAAAACAAAAATGCATTAAGCCAGTCTTTTCACACGCCCTAGACAGTGTCAAGAGCCCAAACATCCTACAACCGAATTTCTTGAGAAATCGGAACTAGAAAATTCTGCTGATATATAATACGGAAATATTTGGTGAAATTTCTTAGGTAAGATTAAAGTAAGATCAAGATTGAAAATAAAAAAAAATTATTATTAAATGTCGTTAAATAAATTGTATGGTACTTTGATACTATCTAATGTTAAGTTATGTATTGGAGTTTAATACAATAATTAGAATGTAATTCTTAATCAGATAATAAATTTAACACATGTAACATGAGTATCACTTATATTTAATTATGAACTAACCACTGCTAAAAATAATCACCGAAATAAAATGAAATAGAAATAGACTATATACTATCCTTGCAGACTTTGGTGTTCATTTTTTTTTTAGATATAAAAAGAGAATTGCTAGAACACAAGATTAAAAAATCTTAACAGCGTGTCCCTACTAGAAGTTAGAGACCTTTGGTGATCATCTTTAATGTTAAGACTTCAACCACTTATCTCATCATGATATTTTCCCTCTTTGTTCTCGGCCAAAATTATGCTGAGGTTTCTATCCTACTAAACTAAGCTTTTGCCGTTGACGATCTCAAGTCAAGTTACAATAACAATAGAAAAGATTTAATCTGATATTTAATTGGGTACACAATAATCTTATCCATATATTAACTTCTATTGTAAATTTAGTTTGACGTGATATCTAATTACCCTAAATTTTTTTAACTAACAATTCATAAATTATTTGTCTTTCTTTTTCCTCCTTCTCACCCACGTAAATTTGATCACCCCTCTTAATTTAAGTTTCTGCCTTGCCATTAAATATCTTGTTCTTTTTTTTTTTTTTTTTTTTTGCCTTCCTGTCAAGTTTAGTTAGGAGTCTACTCTAATTGAAGTGATTGAAAGAATGTACCTTTAATTAAAAGATTTAAAATTTAAATGTCAGTCTCTCTTTTAGCTACTTCCTTCTCAATAATAGACTATCATATCTTCTACTGATAAAACATACATGCCTGCCTGTTCATATGACTCTCTTTAAAGTTTAAACAGAAATCAGAAAGAATGGAAAGACTGACGACTAGAAGTCTATAACAACCGCATGAATTCAGCTGAATTGGCACTCAATGCCCATGGCCAATACCTTCTATCCCTTAAAATGACCTAAAATTATAAATTGCGTGGATCGTCCTGAATAAAAACAATATGCAAGACTTTTTAGACCCCAAGCCCACTTGTATCTCATGATGCCAAAAGCTGACGCACAAATGTCCAACCCTTTCGGAAGCCATCCCCACATCAAAAGAAAGTTTATATGAGCTCGACCTTGCCTCCAAACTTGACCAAAGGCCGGGAACACCACATGAAATTAATCAGTCAGCATAATACCAATTAATTACATCTTAACAACGATTTGCCATATTCTATCAGGAGAAAAAAAAAAAACACACAAACACACACAAAAGAATAAAACGATTGCTGTAGTTTTATTGTTTTAAAATCCCAATTGATTGGGGTCTGGAAGAGCACGTGCAACAGCTTCAGTTTGAATGTTAAGTAATTATGTGGCATAACTGGAATACATATTTTAGTTTCTTTGAAAAGACAAGATTATTGAATCCCACGATGGGTGAGACAAAAGTGCAGGATGTAGATAAAGAGAAAATATAATTTAGGACAAAAAAAAAAAGAAAATATAATATCTTGAAATAATCTTGAAGATGAACATGACACGATGTTGCTATCAGTTTAACACCCCACAACCAATAATGCACAGATTTTAGTTGGCCACTTGGCCTACAACCAACAATGCACAGCTTTTAGTTGGCCACTTGGCCTACAACCAATAATGCACAGCTTTTAGTTGGCCACTTGGCCTAGCTGGAATACCCCGTGAGTGGAGGTTTTATCCTTCGTCCATACTTTTATTTCCTTTATCTCCTAACTGTTGGGCTGCCAGCTAACGGAGTAATGACAGTAATGGACAGCTTTTCAAAAAGGGTAATTGAAACTTGCTATGCTGATATTGTTAAAACTATTTGTTTGAGAGGTTAAATTATCTTTATCATGCACGTGTAGAGTTTGATGATCTAATAGCAGTTTGAATTATTTTAGCTCTTCAATCAAAGCGGAAGGAGAATACAAAAGTCTCCAATTTTGCACCCTACCCCCCTAATTTCGCGGCATGCACATAATATAGAAATCATGAGAAATCGTTTGGAATGATATCATCAGGTGTTCAGGTTATCAAATGACAACCACTTTCAACCACCGAGATGATTGATATTTTAATTCTTCCACAACATGCAATTCATTATTCCCTGCGATCAGGAAGGAATATGACCAGAGAAAATTGAGTTGGAAGAGGCATAAACTACTCAAATACGGAATTGTTAAGGTTTGTGCTTGATTAAAGTAATCAATGGCAAACTTTGGACTTGCTGGAAAAAGCCATTTCTCACCAGCTTTTAAGGAAATGTCAAAAACTTTCGGGTATTCGTGATCAGCATTCTTAGTTTTAGAAGTAACAGTATTCAATGTCTTTTCAAACATGCCTTTTGGCCTCTCTTCCTCCCCCGCATCCAGCTTTTAAGGCTGCAGGCTTTAGATCGTTAACCATGTTTCTAACAACGGGAAGCTTCAAAAGCGGTTGATCCGACTAACTTATCCAGCTTGATTGTGGAACACCTTCACTCTAGCGCAAAATGAATTTGAAAATGCATTGACAATTCAAAGCTAAGACAAATCTAACTCTTAAAAAAGCATCCCAGTGCATGAGCTTATAGATTCTCTTACTCTCGTTTTTACAAGACACTTTCGACAACTCGAACCTCCGAGCTCACGACTCTTTACTTTCAAGATATAAAATCCATTTTGAGGCATCTGGCTTGCACAATCTTTTCATAATCTCCAATAAAAATTTGCCTATCTACAGCTTTTTTCAACTCAGTGTTCAAGGTAATTAAGCACAGAACTACAGACACCAGGTTTCACTTGCCAACGTAATTCCAAGTGTGTTACCTCCCATAAAACAAAATTATAGAAATTCAAGCAGTGCTCAAATGAGATTTATTGAACATGCAAAATCAATGACCATTGTTGCCAGTTAAACATAAATTGAGCATTGCAACAATAAACAAAAAGTTGGAGCTGTCGACAGTGAAGTTTCAGCTTCCTTTGGTAGGTGAAGACAAGTCTGATTATTTAGGGTACTAAAGCTTGAAAATAACAGTAGTCCATCAGAAAAATGAGATCATCCTTCAAAACTTGAGCAGCAGACTTCATGAATAGACTGCCTCCTCATTCTTTCTTACCAATGCCATGTGACATATTATAGATCCCTCGCCCCTAAAACAAAATTGATAGAAAAAAGGAGTCGCATTACTAGAAGTCAAAGACGTTATGTTAATTTTCTGCACGGGTAGAGACCATAGGTAAACAATTATTGCAAATTGGCAGGTAGAAAAGACTTACAATAAGATACAATGAGCCAGCAGCCAAAGCAAAAGGAATTGCAACAGATGTGAGTTTATCATATGGTCCTTTCAGGTAAGTGTGTTTGTGGATGCTTTGAAAATATTTCTGCCTCTCGATGAGCTTCTCTCGAGGACGAAAGGGTGGTTCTGACATCCTGCACAGAGAGTTAAAACACAAGCAAAGGATCATCCAAGCTTGAACGCACAGTATTGCGTTATTTTGTTGATAATCAGAAACAAATCAAGCCACAATCAAGAAGAACTGAAAGTAAAAAACATAGGCCCAATAGACAAAAGCTGTTGCAATTGCTCATAAAGATTCAAGGTGAGGAACAGACTTTTCCATATTAGCAGAACGGAGGGCGATAAGACAAAGATTTGAGCGACAGTCATCATGTCATGCGGCTATTATAAGAAGATAAGATTCCAGTTTTTCACCACTTGTTTAGCTTTCTCTATTGTCTTCTCATACACAAAAATCATTAAGCAATTGAACCAGCAAAACATAAACCCATCTCCTCCCACCATTGTGGTTCTATACTAATCCACTCCCCAATATCAGCATCAGCTAAATTAACCAACTACCAGTGAAAAATAAAACAAAAAAGAGAAGGACTCAACACAAAAAATTACAAGCTTGAACCATCTTATTTATCCCCGCTATTCCATAAACCATCTGTCAGGATCCTAAATGCAATGTATGGGACTCAAGTCCGAATGAGATTTTAACATGGGGCTTATATGGAGATTGGGCTCTCCCACCTCAATTGCTAGCTTTTGGGGTGTGATTCTCCTAAGGTTTATATCAATCGGTATCAAATCCATCCACTACTCTCCCAGTTACGAGCAGGTAGTGACACCGGGATTGCAGTGTTCGCCTAGGACTAGATCTAATGCAAAAACAATGTAGTGATAAGCCAAAGAGGATGGTGACGCCAGTATTGAAATGGTCGCAGGCTAAATTTAGTGCGAAGCCAGCCCGAGTGGACGTGGTTTAAGATCCTAATTGCAAGGTATGGAATCCGAGTTCTACATCGGAAGTATGAGATTCCAATGTGGGGTTATATGAACTTTGGGCTCTCCCGCCTCAATAGCTAGCTTTTGGGTCGTGGTTCTTCTAAGGTTCATATCACCATCAATTCAAGTAAGCCATTCTGCATGGAAATTAAGGAACCTACAAATAGAAAAATGCAGCAATCCCACGACACAATGCAGACATAGGTTTTCTTCCGGCAGGTGCAGGCAAAAGAAAAAAAAAACACACACACACACACACACACAACAAATAATGAATTCATTCCAACAGCCAAAAACCTAATATCTGTGTTTTCGGGCAGTTTGAGGTATTAGAGTCCTAGCAATGACGGATGATGGTGGGGCTAACCCAGAACGGATCGACCGTGAAGCTTAAACCTGTCGGATTCCGAGGTTGTTTCTAGCTATCAACATCAAATAATTCATATTTCGTCAATTTCTACTTTCATTTCAGAACTGAAAGATGAATCCAAAATATATGCAGAGATAAACGGACATACAGAAACAAAAGTGGAGAGCGGGATTCGAGCAGACCTGAAACTAAGAAATGATGCCTCAGATTGAAACACAGCCAAGCCAAGATCCAATAATTTGGAATCGTGGGAAGAGGATAATACAGAGGCTTCTTGGCAGACGAAGACTGCGGATCTTCCCTAACCTGTCTTTGCTCTCAGTTTCGACTTTTTGTTTTTTTAGAAAAAATTTTCGTGTTAAGGAAAATTACAATTATATCTCTAATTTCTCCACTTATTATTATTATTATACTATTAGTTAATCAATAATTTCTCCACTAAGGATTCATTTATTTATTAAAAAATAATTTATTTTTATAAAATATTTGTGAGAGAAAATGTTTGTAGTGAAAATAATGATTTTCTCTTATCATTCACTTAAAGTATACTTTGTGTTTTTCCCGAAATATAACTTCATGTCAAAATAAGTGTAAATTATTTTTCTTAAAAATTTTAAAATTTTTCATTGTTAAATAAAATATTTTATAAGAAATAAATGTTGAAAAATGAGAAAAAATATATGAACATAATAGGGTTGAATACATTAAATTTCTTGTAATTTGCTCCTCAAAAATTTAGACATTAAATTTTTTTTTTTTTGTAGTCATTAATATTGACAATTTACTCTTGGTAAGATTTTATTAAATTTATTAACAAAAAATAATTAAAATTATATTATTTTGTAATCGCCCAACCTACCCATAAAAGTTAGTAGTTGATATCATATCAAATATCTCTATAAGAATATGTACAGTATATTTAAAATAACAAAGAATGTGTTTGGCTTTTGCATCCTAATAATTGGTTTTTAGTTGCAGAAAGTAGCTCAAGGGAATGTTTGTTTTTACTGTTAAAAGTTATTGTTGTTGTTACTATTATGAAAAATAAAAATTTAAGTGTTTGGTAAAAAATTTTTAATTACTTTTATACCCTATTAATTGTTTTTCAGTTGCCGAAAGTAGTTTAGGGGAATGTTTATTTTTACTGTTGAAAGTTGTTACTGTTATTATTATAAAAAATAAAAATTTAAGTGTTCGATAAAAAATTTTTTAATTATGTGAAAATTTTTATATTTAAAAATTTATTAAATTTTAATTAATTTAATTTAAATTGAGTTAACTTATTAAAAGATGTAAAATTCTTCTAACACTTATTTTTTTTTATATATATAATATTTAAATTTAAAATTTTATTTAACAAAAATTAAATTTTTTATCAATTAAATCAATCTGATAGTTGATTTTGGTAACAATTTTTAAATTGCTGTGCAGGTTGCATTTTGACTTCTATCAGTTGACGTGGACAAAAGCAGACGAAAATTACTTTCAAACTTATCAGCAACCGTTGGTTTTTGTTTTTACACGATTGTTCTCTGTGTAACAGCGTGCAAACTTTACAAACCCACGCCGCCACTGTTAAAACAATAGCCTGACCAATAACAAATAGCGGGTTACAGAAGGCGGAAACAAAAAAAAAAAAGTTAGGTGGGTTCCATCATTTAAAAAATAATATATATTTTTTTTTGTCAAAATTAATAAAACATTATTAAATTTAAATTTTGTCAAGAAACGTCAATTTCTCGTCTTAAATAACAGCATTGTTCTTTTCGGTATAAAGAATAATTTACATGATAAAAAATAATATTATTTTTTAGATACATTCATAATATTTATTTTTACTAATGTAAATAATAAATGTGATTTTTATAGATTTAGTATAAATTGTAATTGATTTTTAAACAACATAAATTGTTATTTATAAATACATGACAAGATTAATTTATATTAACTTTAATTTAAAAGATTATCTTTTATAATATAACAGAAATAAAATTTATAAAATAATTATTTTACTATTTAATTAGTAACAAAAAGTTTTAATTTAATTAAACACTAATAGTGTCAATAAAAAAAATAACTATTAATGATTAATAATAATAATTAATAACAAGTAAATTAAACAGTTCTGTAAACGGCTTGGCAAAATATTTTGTGAGTTGTTGATTATTGATAGGTCCAATGATTTAAAAACAACCTTTAAATGATTGAATTACCAAAATGACCTTATTACAACCTTACAAAGATGGTCTGAATGTGCGGACGAGCAACTTTACAAGTGGGGACGGATGATTTTTTTTTGGTCCATTCACTTATTTGTTTGTGTAAACAGTAAAATCATTTGAAAATTATATTATTTTATTTATAAATAATAACTAATATAAAAAAATATTATTTTAATAAATGAACCGTGACCTCCCAATTTTTTTCTATTTTTTTAAATTGTGTAGACGACAACTTACATTGTAATGTATTAATAATTTTTTTGAGTACAGTAATTTGTGTGATAAAAATAATATTAATAAAATAATAATATTCATTATAAATTATAGTTCATTTTTAAGTTGCATATTTAATAAGTTTTATTTGTGAATATATAAAAAATATTTTTATAAGATTTGTTTAGATTAAATTATTTATTATAATAAAAAATAAATAAAATATCTAAAACAGTCATTTTATTATTTAATCAGTAATAATTAGTACTAATTCAATCAAATACTATGATTTCATTTTATTCATCAGTTATAATAACTAGTAATAGCAATCAATAATAGAAACAATAACTAATAATCAATCACCGCAATTATTAACAGCAAAACCAAACGTCCCCTAAAAGACATATGACATATTTTATAAATTTGGTTAAAAAAAATTAACAATTACAAAATAATGTAATATTAGCCCATTTCTGTTAATAAATTTTTTTAAATTCTTGATAAAAAAGTTCAATTATCAAAATTAGAAATTCCATAGGATTTAACGTTAAAATTGAATCAAGAAGGGCGGAAAATGCAAAATGAGTAAACTACATGAGGTTTAATGCATTTAACCCATAATAATATAACATGCTTCCTCAAATGTTAAGACCAAAACATTAGAGTTTTGAGGTAATCGCTTAATAGAAACTTTCATAATAATTTGGCGTGTTTTGATTTAGATTCAAATTTTCTCACTGCACTCTCTTAACAATGAAACAAGATGTGGAGTTGAATTGTAGTATTGATAGATTTAATAATTACTGTAGTAAGTTATAGAGAAACTTGGCCAAAGACATCATTATTCAAATAACAATTCTTTTCTATAAAAAAGATTGAATTGGAATATCAACAAATTACTCTCAATTTAGACTCGCACACGCAATACTAATATACTCACAATGCCCTTTTGTTTCCTTAATTTCAAAAAAAAAAAAATTGAGGTAGCAAATTGGTGAGTCGTGTAAGATTCGGAGGTTGTTTCAAGTTTTAAATGGTTCGAATGTGGTTCCAAAAAAAAAAAAAAGGTTCGAATGTCAAATCATTTGGATTTCAGGTTCATTTAATTCGGTAACGATGCTGTTAGCCCAGTTTTGGCACGGCGCGGTAGACGTCCTTGAGCTCTGACGCCATAAGAAAATTAGGTCCGGAAGCTCAAGCCGAGGGAAGGATGTCCAGAACTGAGTTGCACATCTTCGTTAGGAACACTCTTCTTGGCATTTAGGGGTCTGCTGAACAACCCACCAATTGTTCCGTGCACTGCCCAGCACAGAAGGGCTGGCACGGAACGTTCTCACTTCTCGTTGATTGTCATGTCTACTGTGCTGAAGCCTTCAATTTTCTTTTTGATGGTACAAGGGAGGCTGTAACGTCGGGAAAGATAAAAAAAAATACATTAGGAGTTGGACACGTAATCGAGATATTTCAACAAAAGTGTTTTAATAAATTGCGTTAGTCAGCGTAAACAACAAGAACATAGTTACATGCCGTCAACAAAGTGATTTCAGGCCTGGCGGCTTATGACAAGGCAAATGCAGCAGTATGGTTATTAAACTTTTTTTTAAAAAAAATATAGGTAAATGTATAATAATAAGTATAAAATTAATATGTAAAAATTTATATCATTAGATTGTGAAAATGTATTAAATTTAAAAATATATATATAAATTATTAGATTAATTGTATACCATAGATTACGTGTTTATATAATAGTATATATATATATATATATATATATATATTTTACAAAGATGGTGTAACCAAAAACTAAGTAATTACATTCCTGAGAAGAGAATTCCACTACATCATTTACGAGTATGTGCTTCAGACCCGTTTTAGGCATTAAACCAATTGTTACCACATGATAATGAGCTTATTCTAGAGGGATAATCGATGGAGGAAGAGGGGTTTTCATCAAAGACCACCGCTTTTAATGAACGATTGCTGTTGAGATTTTAATATTGGGCGAAGATAGGGACCTAGAGGTGATGTTGGATACCACCTTCAAAATGTAATTAGTTGTATTCAAAATACAATAGTATTGACTATTTAAAAAAAATTTATAAAATTTATAAAACTAAAATATAAAATTAAATAAGTATAAATCCTACGTAGTATATGCTAAAACCAAAAAAAAAAATTCTTCGAAAACAATTTTTTCTGAAAAAAAAATCAATCCGATTCTCTTAAAAATCAACCCGGTTGCACTTTTATGGGATGTCCAGACAAATTCATGTGGAGCAGAACCTCTAGCGTTTAATATTACCGCCAGAGGATACATATTCTCATGTTGCCTTTAAACCTTAGCAATCATATTAACTAACATTACTATATATTTATGTCCGTGCAATACACAAATCTAATTATATTTGTTGATAAATTTATTCTACTTTATTTTATTTTAAAGAAAAAACAAAAATACATTTTAATTTCAAGTATTTTTTGAAAAAAATTATAATTTATAGTTAATTAGATTTATTAAAATAGTTAATTAAATTAAATTGATTTTAGCAATTTTTAAACTTTTATAAGAAAACAAAAAGAAAAAACTTGGTGGAAAGAATTTTGTTAAGAGATGGGAATAAGGAAGGAGAAAGCAGAAAATTGTTCTTAAAGTCAGAGCTACTTAATCAATGCTATGTGTCTTTTAAATTGCGTCTGCCACAACATCATACTAAATAACCGTGTCGTAGTGGTTCAGTCTAAGAATTAGGTAACATATCCAATGATCAATAACATAACAAATCCCACATCGAAAGCAAACAACGCAACAACCACAGAATAATGGTATAAAAGCTACCCTGAAGCCTAATTCAAAGCACGCAGCTGCGCAGTGAGCACAAAGCGAACTATTCTTTCGCCTTTTACTAAAGAATACCGTGTGCTCGCTGCAAATAGCAGCATACGCCAATTTTTGGAGGGTTTTTCCTTATATGGAAGAGTCCTAACAAGTTTAGCATCAAAGTTTTAAACATGCCTTCACTTTGGAGCTAAAAACTATGCTCTAGTCTCAGGAGGCTGAATTGACGTATAATGTAAGGCCGACATTTAATCGCTTGATTATAGGACTGCAGTTGAGCTTCTGTATGACTATAAATATCTGGTGGTATGTGATGTTGTGTGGGTCAACACTAAATGTCCCTTTCTGTTATTGGCAAGTCAACAATGTTGAGAAGAATGGACACAGATTTCAGCAAGTTGTTCTCCAAATGTTGATCAAATTCAGATATCTAATCAGCAAGGCTATCGGAGGAATACATAATTGATAGGCAAAACCAATGCAAATCTGGAATTACATAGCAATGCAAAGCTGGTTATTTAAGTCATCCAATCGAGCACACCAATTGCTACCTCAAACATGGATATCATACAATTTAAAGCATCTGTTTGTCAATTTCCAAACTAAATTTTCAAATTCCAAATTCTGTGGAATAATGTAATGAATTCCATGGGCAGAACAGAGAAATGACAGCAGACCCTCAACAAGTGGCGACACTGTATATCTATATCAAATTATATCTCATCACCATAAATGAACTAACTAGCAGCTGCACAAAGAAAAATGTAGCATCTTCCAGGACTCAGAACTACAAGATTTTGGAATTTAAATGTTCTCTTTCTGCTTAAATATTACTATTCTCTGCTGTAATGCTGTCCAGCAATGAATCACAAGCATCTTCAAGCAGATCCAAAACCTGTTGTACAAAGAAATTGCATAAGATGCATACTACCTAAAACAGCATTCTCTTAATAACAAGATGCTAACTTAAACCAAAGAGATTAGGAGGATCTGTAAGGAACCAGACATCTTTCACTGAAAAATTCACACGCCCACACCCACATTTTGAACATAAAAGTTTATGAATTATATCATCATTCATGATGAATAATAACAAAGGGGATATAAGCTGAAAGAGCGAGCCCATTGTGAGAAATTGAAGTGGCAAATTACGACTTAACAATCAAATTGCATGATAGTAAAGCTATGAGGAGGCAACACCATAGGAAACCAAATGAAGGAAATGACAAAAAGAGTATCAAATCTTAAAAATAGAAACGAGCAGCATCTGTAAATAAGCAAGACAAAGACTCAACAATGACAACAGAATTGAAACGAGACATTATCTCTGAAACAGTAGAAATACAGACAGCACATGCACAAAGAGTATGGATTTTTTTAAAAATATGAATAAGATAAAAAGAGAAAAACAAAAGAAATTGCCAAGCCAACTTAGATACCAAAGACAGGCTGATTGCTGAAATTTGACAATTTGCATGCCATTGGAAAATCGAATTGAATAGCATTTTCTATCTGCCACTCATGAAAGTTCAAAGAACCACCAAAGAGTTTAGATAATCGACCTCTAACAAAAAATTTTCAGTCATACCTTCTCAAAACCCTGTGGTCCACCATAGTAGGGATCTGGAACTTCAGTTTCATCGTGTTTTTTGCAATAGGAGCACATTAATCTAACCTGCAAAACAGGAAGAAACCTAAGGCCCAAACAAAACAGACGTCATAAAAACCATGCAAATCCTATCTCTAAGTTTACTAACCTTCTTGTGTGCATCATCAAGCAGTGGCTCCCTATATCTCCACCCATTAAAAGCCTCCAATATATCCTCTACAAACAGAAACAACTCCCATAACTAAAGATAAAGGCACGTCCTATTTCACGATGACACAGGAAAATATCTTTTTTTTTTTTTTTTTTCTGGATGCTATGTGAGTGAGTTTAGGTGCGTAGGTTTTCCTTTGCCTTGTTCAAAACTAGGCAACTGTAGCAATGAGAGCCAACAAAAAACCAATCATATTGCAGCCACAAATTGATAAAAGGATTGGGGGAAGAAAGAATAGATAAGCCAAATCAAGCCAATAATATCTGTTTCTCTAAATGCTATCCTACCTCTATTTTGCTTGTCCATTGCAAGAATAAGATCAAAATCCCTGAAATCAGAAGGTCGAATTGGCCTTGATATTGATGTTATTTCAATTCCACGCTTCTTGGCGGCTGCTCTCATTCTTGGGTCTGCTGGATTACCCTTCACAATCAAAGTGAACAAAACAGGAAAAAAAGAAAAAGGAAAAAGTTACAATCTTTCCCCTTCATATTTCATATACCTTGCATATACAATAAATATTTATCTCTAAATTTACCACTAAATCTTCACTTTCAGTTCCTTTTCTCTCTCTCTCTCTTTTCTTTTTCTTTTTCAATTTCTTAGTAACCAAACAACAGGGTTGTACAGAGCCCTACCTCGTGGTAATTAATGGTGCCAGCAGAGTCTATCTTGAATTTGGAGTCAAGGCCTCTGGTTTTGACAATGTTCCTGAAGACACCCTCAGCAGCAGGGCTTCTGCAAATGTTGCCCAAACACACAAAAAGAACAGAGAAAGGTTTGCTTGTCTTTGTATCTGTGGATGATGAAGGTGATGATGGTGTTGGGGATGCCATGGATGATGACGCCTTGATCACCACCAAAGGTCTGAGAGTAAATGAAAAGGTGACAATCTTTGTGGGTCTTTTCTGAATATGTAAATTCTGGGAATAGTTCTTGGGAATTGTGTGATTGTGTAGATCTAGAAGCCGAGTTTGTAGCGAGAGAAGCTTGGTGGTGCAGTGGCAAGGTCGTAAATTTGAACGTGGGCCTGGTACCCTTATCATCCCTCTCACTACGAGTATGGAAAGAGTGGGGCTATACAACAGGTAGGTAAGGTCTGTTGTTGTGTGCCTGTGCTTTGTGGGTTAGAATTGGACTGGTCTGAGATGGTTTGTACATTTATTGTTAAATAAGAATTTATTCAGTTTTTTGTATCGTTACAAATGTAAAAAAAAAATAAAAAGCAGCGAATAACATGAAATATCATTTAAATAAGATGGTTTGTCATTTGTTTCAAAAATAGTTACCACTGGTTTGAGAATAAGAAATTGGGCTTGAAAAGAAACATTACCTGGGAACAATATAGCACTGGTTTGAGATGTGTTTTAACTTTTAAGTTATGCGCAGGTGGGAAATTTTGAGATGGAAAAGAATGTATGGGAGAGAAAAAGACTGCATGGGAGAGAAAAATGAGACGTGCAAGGAGTTAGGACTTTGTGCCAGCGTGGCATATTTGGAAGTAAGACTATATTTGGTTAGGAAAACATTAGGTATACCAACTTAAAAATATACATATTTAATAAAATAATATTTTTTATTGTTTTAAAAAAATTTCTGTAAAAATTTTTTTTATAACAAATTTCATATAATATTTATATTTTATGTTGTAGAGTAATATTTATTTAGATTTTAAATTTTAATTTTATAAAAAAAGAAATCATAAATATAATAGTTTAGGTTACTACTCAGTGCACTTAGCAGCACTCATTTGATATTTTTTGAATAAATCCTATTACATAGATAAAAAAAAACTACATACAAAATAACCACGAGAACTTATTTTTTAAATATGAACTATTAAATTTATTTACCATTCAATCAATAGTTAAATTTAAATAATAAATTTGTATCATTATTTTATATTTAAATTTTATATCAATGTATTTATATATATATATATACATATATAGAAAGAGCGGAAAAGATTTCATTCAATCGTACATCATGTTGAACAAGAGGAAAACCATGATGCAACAAGAAAAAAAAAATTGTTCTTAATTTGCTCTGAGATGTTGGAGGACGGTCGTTTAAGAGTGGTGGGTCTAGTTTTCTGCTACCAAAAATTAGAAAAAACAAATTCATGTCAAGGGCTGAAATTTAGCATTTTAGGCTCCTAAGAACCGAACCAAATGCCATGTTATTTGCACTTTTATGTATAGATGCTTATTTTCGTATCTATGGAAAAGAATATCAAAACCAAAGATATAAAATTTTCCTAGTTGATGAATAACGCATTAAAGATAGAATTTTTTTTTTAAATTTTTTTCAGTTGAGGCAGCGATCTACTAACTATCAAACCTGAGTTTGAACCTGAAGTCTCAATCTAAACTTTAAGTTTGACGGTGATTGTGCCATGCAAGCTCAAACTCTCTTACACACATTTAACCATCTTGGTCCGACAAAGAGGAGGCTAATGTCTCGAAAAAGAAAACGTTAAGGGGTCGAATTAAAATAAGCCAAAAATAAAGTCCAATTATAACATTGCTTATCTATTTTTTTAACAATAAAAAAAGACGTATTATTAATATATGAATTATCGTATCTGTGAGTCAAAATCAAAAGTTACATATTATGTCTTTATTCAATCTTTCTTATAGAAAGAATTCGTCATATAAGTACTATTAAGACCGAATGGACCTTTAACACATCCGACTTTAGTATTAACAAATCTTGATACTAATATCGAACTACGACATAAATCTCCATTTAAATGAGACGGATAATGGTGAGGAGACTTTAATTCAGACCAATAAAAAAAAGATACATTAAATTACTACTAAATTACTGCATAAGACAATAACATTACTTATACTTGCTTGAGAGGTCAAAATATGTGATAAAGTTGAGTTGGCCTCATGTCATTTCAAGTTTCGAATATTCTGACTCAAATTATTTTCAAATTAAGTTATATTCAGTATTTTTGAATTAAGTTGTTTGGGTTTGAAATAATTTATTATTTCACAAGTTATTATTTAAAAAATTATTTTTTTATTTTATTATATGTTAGAGTATAGAAATCTTATTACTTATTATTTATTTTTATGTATCAATTTGCATAAAAAGCTTATATTTATTTTTCGACACTAATTTTATTTTGTCATATATTATAATAGATGCAAATATATCATTATTTATTTTTTTATTATGCATTAATTAGTTTGACGTATTTCTTCAAAAAAAAAAAAAAAGCAGCATCGTTTGCCACCTATAAAAGCCTCATTTTAAAGGTCTTTCGTTCCGAAACCCTAAGCTGTGTTCGCCGAGCTCCTAAGCTTAGAGGTCTCTCTCTCTATTATTCCTCCAAACTCAGATTTAACCTCCACCGGCAACAGCCATGGTGAGTCATATTTTGCATTCCGCCATTATCAACATCCTCCTCCTCACATTGACCTTACGCGCGCGCGTGTTTTTTTTTTTTTTTTTTTTGGTGATTTGGACAGACTTTCAAGCGTAGGAACGGCGGCCGCAACAAGCACGGCCGCGGCCACGTCAATTTCATCCGCTGCTCCAACTGCGGCAAGTGCTGCCCTAAGGTAGGTTAACCTTCTTCTCCGATCTCTAAAAATCTCTCTCAAATTTTGTGGATTATTAATCTTAATTTCTTAATTCCTAAAATTTGAAGGACAAAGCGATCAAGAGATTTCTCGTGAGGAACATCGTCGAGCAGGCCGCCGTTCGGGACGTTCAAGAGGCTTGCGTTTATGACGGTCTCTCTTCCTTTCCCTCACTCTCTTCATAATTTCTCTGTTTTTGTTTTGTGTTTGTGAGTAAAAATTTTCATTCTATTGGATGTGTTCAGGGTATGTGCTTCCTAAGCTGTACGTGAAGATGCAGTACTGCGTTTCGTGCGCTATCCACTCCCGCGTCGTGAGGGTTCGCTCTCGCACTGAGCGCAGGAAGCGGGAGCCACCGCAGCGTTTTCTCCGCCGCAGGGTACTTTGTTCTTGCTCCTTTTCAGTCACTTTTACTGTAATTTATATGAAAATTTGCTTGCTATTTGTATATGGTCTCACGATTCTTGTTTTTGTGTTCTTTCCTTGACGGAGTGACTGAGTTGAGTGGTTACGTATTGGTTTAGATTGTTTCTCAGAATTATAGTTGCTTTATGTTTTGCTGCATATTGTATCTTTGGAATTGTGGCACTAGACTAGCTGTGGAAAGTTTATGTTCTGTTTAATTCAATTAAGTACATCTTCGTCACGTTGATTGTAGCTTGCAAGGTTTTAGTTTGTCTATTTTCTATGATTGGTGGATAATGTGTCTTCCTTCTCACGTCTACAGGGCGATAAGCTAGGCTAAATAAATGCATGATCCGTTGTTTTTGAATAAGGTTGTTTTTTTGGGAACATGGTAATTCATTGATGGGCTAGCTTGTTAGTGCTAGAACTTGGAAGGGAACACGGCATTTGACAATGGTGGGGTTTGTTCATTTGTTCACTAGGTTTCCAAATTCTTGTATTTCAGGATGACTTGGGAAAACCTGGGCAGGGCGGTCAGCCTGGTCAAGCACGTCCTGGTGGAGCTGGGATTGCTGCTCGTGCTTGAAGAATGTTATGGATTTATACTCTTTGCTGAGTTGCTGAGTTGCTTTCAAATGGCTCTTCATATTTCTTGCACTTCGGGTTTTGTGTAGGATTATTTTGCTACATTATATAGCTCTTGAAGGTTTTTTAGATGATAAAACTGCTAAACCATCACAGTTCTGAGTTTTATCTCCTGATCAACTGTGTGCTTCTTAGCATTGTGGTAATGATAACGTGTATGGATTTCAATACCTGATGTTTGGTTTGCCTTTTAAATTTGTTCTTCATTTCTGAGATTATGGTTCTTCTTGGGACTTTTGGGGAGGTCCCTTGTGACCCTAGCTCAGAGTTTCCATAAGATTTCAACTTTCAATGTTTCCATATGATTCAACTTCTTTACACCTGCGCATACCCTGAGCGAGCAGGACGCTTATTTTAGAATGACTTGCGTGCTGCTGAAAAATGCTCGTCTCAACGACTTTGCAATGCATATGGATGATTCTATTTAGCGCGGTGAAACTTAAATTGATTAGCCTTCTCGTCTTAAGGAGTTATAGCAACAACAGTTGTTTTATCATTAGACTGGAACGCATTAAGTCGTTGAGCTCATCTGAGAGGCAAAATGAAGGAGCTTGCCTTCGGTACCTGCTTTCCCATCAAAAAGTCAATTGAATTAACTTGTAGCAGGTGAATTGTCGCTCGAGGGAAGAGGTTGATAGATTTGTGTACCTAGACAATGGAGTTATAGACACACATATCCATGATTGTCAAAATCTTTGGCTTGATCGCAGCATTAGTTGATCCTCGGATCAGGGTTTAATGAATTGATCCTTGCATCCAGGTTTAATGAATTAATTTGAGTCGCATTTGAAATTGAATCATGGAAGAATCTCAAGCATAGAATCGAGTATAATCGTAATGATCTCGCCAATTAACAAAATTGGCTCAGGAATTAGCCTCTAGCAAGACTCGTAACGAAGACCTCATGGTGGTTATGAACATGCACTGCCATTAGGAGTGTGTGCAATTCAGTCAACTAAACAAAGCTATGAATATCCATATAATCGAAAAATTCAATTTACATCAGTTATGGTTAATCAAAATTTGAGTTCGATTGTTTAGTCTTATTAGTTAATCATGATAAACATGCTTTTGTATTTTAATTCCATAGAAATTATACACTTTCTTATTTATACAAGTTAATTTTTTTTTTATTTCTACTAAACTTCTAATATCAGAAATATATAGTTTATTTTAAAATGCTTATTTAATTTTTAATGAAACATATATATTTTTATTAAAATGTTTGATAAATATGTGAATCAAAATGCTTATATATATTTTGGTCTACTGGGGTTGGTAGCCAACAATAAAAAGAAAAGAAGGTGAATGCTAAGCCTAGAATTGAAATTAAAGGCACACGTTCCCAATCAATTGAGTTAACTTCAGTACTCAAAATTTACACACAAACAAAGGCATGAAGCTGGTTACTGTCCATTTTCGGGCCGAACTGCGCCAGTGGTCGGGCCTACAAAAAGTACTGTTGGAGGTTAGATTCGGTTAAAAAAAAAAACAAAAATTTCCAGCCGACCGAATCGAACAAGTCGCCGCCGTTTCTAGCGGCCACTGTTAAAAGCAGCAGAGCACCAGCACGCAACAAACTCGCAGTTCAGCATCCGATTCCGATATTTCATGCTCCTCTTGTAAATTATTTCAGTCTCCTCAACCATATTTTCTTCACTTTGAGACTAAACCCTAGGAGTCGACGACGATGGAGGAGCCCCAAAACGGCAACGCGAACGCGAGCCCGAACCTAGATCCTCCGGCGACGGCGGAGGAGAACGAGGAAGAGCCAATGGTCGGACCCGGCCCGGCCCCTGCGGTCCGACGTAAACGTCCACTCCAGTTCGAGCAAGCCTACCTCGATGCCCTTCCCTCTGCAAACATGTACTGCAAATTTCTGCCCTCTGCCTAGGGTTTCCGTGATACTTGAAAACTTCTAATTTTTTTAGGGTTTTTGATGAGCCTCATAGTCTTTTTTTAGTTTAGGGCTTTGTAAATATAAAGGAAATTGCTTATCCAGAACCCTAACACGGACTTTGCAGGTATGAGAATAGTTATATGCACAGGGACGTTGTTACTCATGTTGCTGTTTCTGCTGCGGAATTTTTCATGACCGGAAGTCTAGATGGTAATCTATTTTTTTGCTAAATTTCATTTTAATGCGTGCATTATCCACATTTTGTTGTTGTTGTTGTTGTTAGTTGCTCGACAAGTTGTTTGCCTGCATAATGTGGCAGTTTCTTGCTTAGTTACTTTGCCTGGATGTCTGAGAATGTTGATTCTAAACCTGTGATGATGTCGGAAAAATAACGAGAAAGTGATAAATAAATTGAGAGCCAACAATAGTTGGTGAGACACCGTCGTCTCTATCAGTGTCATCACCATCGTCTTCGTTACATTCCTAGCTGATAAGGCTGATAATTGACCATTTGGTGTTTCAATGTGCATCAGAGATGGAGTCTTTGACTCTTTGTGTAAGACCATTTTCAGCTTGTTCAGCGTGAGTATTCGTGAGTTAGCCACTTAAGAAGGGACTTCATTGGATGTACGTGATTTCTCTTCAAATCGAAGGGTTTAATACAATGGAAATTTCATTAAACCCTCAATTGGTATTAGAAGCAACCTAAATCTCCATATTTTGTTGGATAAGAGTTTTTTATTAAGTAGGTTATATACTTGTCTCAAAGATTGATTTTGCTATTTGAGTTTGTTCGGTTGATGAAATTAATTTCAGGAATTTTATTCACTGGTTGCTCCCTGTGTGATATATTAATAACCTTTTCCCTCTTTGTGATATCAATCAGGGCATTTGAAGTTTTGGAAGAAGAAGGCTAAGGGCATTGAGTTTGCAAAACATTTTAGATCCCATCTTGGTCCCATAGAAGGGCTGGCGGTGAGCTAATCCTCCCCCCTCTATTGCATTGCATCCATATTGTGTCAGATAATCTCTCAAATGGCTTCTGTTTCAATTAATTCCATCTTCCTCAAGCACATTTGTTTCTTAGATATTCTACTTTTCTCCTCCATGCTCTTGAATTTTTAGGCACTGTTCTTTTGGCTTATGCTACAAAGGGGCATTTTTCTCAAGTCCTTTCGTTGGTTTGTTTAGTTTTGGTCCTGCCATTTGGTTTGCTTTTTCTGGCTCATTATTGTTTCTTTATTGTGGCAGCATGTCAATAGCTCTATGGCAGCATGTCATTATTGTTTCTTTATTGTTGGTGCAGCCATCAACCATGACTTTGTTCAGTCGTGCAGGTTAGTGTGGATGGCTTGCTTTGTTGCACAATTTCGATTGATCAATCTGTTAAGATATACGATGTGGTCAATTATGACATGATGGCCATGATTGGACTACCTTTTGTTCCTGGCTGTGCCGAATGGGTTTATAAGCAAGGAGATGTCAGAGCTAGGATTGCCATTGGTGATCGAAGCTCCTCATCTGTTCACATATATGATGCACGAGCTGGTTCAAATGAGCCTATTATATCTAGAGAGGTAACTGGAGCTTCAGCAGTTGCACAATTTGTAAAGCAAAATTTTTCATCCATCTCTTTTATTGTCATTGTTATTTTTGATAGAAGTACTTGCCTACATTGTTTTAACTTCCATTCCTTTAGGTGCACTTGGGACCTGTTAAGGTTATGAAGTATAACCATGCCTTTGATACTGTGATATCTGCTGATGAAAAGGGAATCATTGAATACTGGAAGCCTGCCACACTTCAGTTCCCTGAGGGCGAGTATGTGCAATATACACTTTGACATGAAGTTATTTCCTCAAATATCTAAGAGAGAGCCTTCCTAAGTTCCAGTGTTAGGGTATATTTCATTCTGGCATGTAGTGACACACTTTAGTTCCATCTGAGAATTAAATCCCTTTTACATTTATGATATTCATTGCTTGGGAACGAGTAGCATATTTCATTCCTTCCTAAATAACATATGAACATTGGATTGTCGTCCCTTATTGACCACATGACATTGCTTTCTGCAGCAAAGCTAAAATTAAAGAATGAATATCGGGCTTCATTAAATCATAATTTTGGCTGTTTTATATTACTTTTGTTTCTTTAGATTTTGAATACAATTATGCAGATGAGTTAATTTATATCTACATGTTGTTATAAATATAAATATGTTGTCTTTTGGACCTACATATTATATTTTTAGAAATGGTGTAAATATGCTGATTAGTGGCTCTTCTAGATGATCAAGATCAGACTCTGGATTGTGTAAAATGGTTTTACGCTTGATATCAGGACTAACTGCCAGATTTGTATAAGCTTATACTGGTTTTCTATACTTGGGTCCTGATAATGTTGCTCGTCTTGTGCATTCAGGGTCAACTTCGAATTGAAAAGTGATACCAATCTGTTTGAGATTTTGAAATGCAAAACAAGTATTTCCACAATTGAGGTATACAATATTTCATACAAGCATGACATACAAACAACTGCTTTGATGATTTTCAGCTTGCTATCATGCATCAGTATTAGTGTTGTCTTTGATTAAAAATATTTTAGATTGGTTATGCCAAATATGTGACACAAAGAACTTTGAAAAGTTGAAATGATTGTTAACATTGTGGATAATTCCCTTCAGGTAAGCCCAGATGGTAAGCAGTTTTCTATTACATCCCCTGATCGTAGGATACGGGTATTTTGGTTCAGAACGGGTAAACTAAGACGGGTCTATGATGAATCTCTTGAGGTAATAATAATTATCAGTAGGCTACATTTGGAATTTATTTGCTGCTGGATTGGTATATGCTGATCAAATATTTTTGAATTAGGTGGCCCAAGACCTCCAGAGAAGTGGTTCTCCCTTATACCAGTTGGAAGCTATTGATTTTGGGAGAAGAATGGCTGTTGAGAAAGAAATTGAAAAGACTGAAATGGCTCCACAGCCTAATGCCGTTTTTGATGAGAGTTCTAACTTCCTCATATATGCAACACTTCTTGGGATAAAAGTAAGTAGCTATAATTATTTGTTATTGACACCAGCATGATTGCCTTGCGTTTCTATTGCCACCACTAAGTATAAATTTGTGCTTGTCATGCCTCTGCATTCCCTTACACTTTTTTTTTTTGCCTGATTCACATTTATAGATTGTAAATCTACACACCAACAAAGTTTCCAGAATTCTAGGAAAGGTGGAAAGCAATGAAAGATTCTTGCGAATTGCCTTGTATCAAGGTGATCGTGGAAGTAAAAAAGTTAGAAAAATACCTTCAGCTGCAGCAAATGTCAATGAGAGCAAAGATCCTTTGACAGATCCCACCCTCTTATGCTGTGCTTTCAAGAAACACAGGATTTATTTGTTCAGGTATTATTCCAACTTGGCTTGTCGTGTGAAACATGTTCAGAATTCATTAGTTTGTGTTTGAGGCTTTCTTCGATGATGTCGTTATGGATTGTGCCATACATTAAATGTTTTGGGTCTGCATGTGGTTAAACAAATTGCGCGATAAATCCTCCTTCCAAAACTTGTTACAAAGAAATTCACCTAACTAAAACAAGAATGCCTCGGGGATCCTTTACCATGGGAATAATATGTTGCTTGCACTCATAGTTTGTAATAGAAAATCAGCACATATAACTTGCTGCGTGAACAAATGTGGATGTTCTATATGAATATGGTAAGATATGTTGGTACTTGGTGCAAGGGGAAAAGATTGTCATATTGGAATGATGCAAAGGATCCTTAGAAGGCAAAACTAAGAAGTCTTATTTGCAATAAAAACTAGTTAATTGGTAATTTTTCTGTAGATTTAGACTTCTGTTTTGATATATTGGGATATGTTGATGTAACCAATTAGATTATAGTGATGTAGATGGCATTATATAAGCTGTTTTTATCCTAGTGCATTGAGAGTGGCTTTCAATTTTTTTGTATTGCCTGTTATTTTGTGATTTGGCATGATTTGGCATTGTTTCTGATTGCCTTTCTTATATTCAAATAGCCGGAGAGAACCAGAGGAACCTGATGATCCAACTAAGGGAAGGGATGTTTTCAATGAAAAACCTCCACCAGATGAACTTTTGGCTGCATCAGATATTGGAAAAGCAGCCACCACATCTCTTCCTGACAATGTGGTCAGTATTCTGTATTGTTTATTCCTTATGCAACATATATGGGTGCATATTTTTTTTGTCTGTCTAGCCTAGATGGCTAGAGTGAGCCCACCAAGGGCATTGGGGGAGTGGGGAGGTGAAGCCGGTTGGGGGGTACGGGGAGCACTCTCCCTAACCAATTGGGCTAATGCCCATCCTTATATATGGATGTAGATTGCAAGTCTTCAAGTCTGATTAATGCAGTGAAATCAGCTAAATTTTGGTGCTTGGTGTAATTTTTTAGTCACAGAATATCAAAATGAACACTTTCTGCTTGGTCTTTCAGTTGTGAAAGCAGCAGTTCAAATAACATTGAGAAGAGAATTACTACCGATTAGCACTGTGCTGTGCAGAATTTTGCGCAGCATTACGATGTGACACTTTGTGGATTCAGTCTGGTTGGGACAGTAAGGAGGTCCTAATATTTTGTCATCTTTTAATTGAACTAGCTGAATATTGGAACTTTGGAAGCTAAGGAGCTGCTTGTGGCAGAAAAGCGAATACTTGTTTTTTTAAAAATATTATGAGAACTGTATTACTAGAGGTATTGAAAAGGAGGTTTTCTGCCATCATACTTAGAGAGATTTGATAGTTCCATTTTTATCCTTGAGATTTACGAAGTAAGTGTAAAATACCAGGTTCAGAGCAGAAGCTGATTTCTGGCCTATAATGGAACCTAAACTTGTTTGATGTGGAGTATAATGTTAGTTTGTGTGTAAACATTTTTTGTGTGTTCAACTTTTCACTGGTTTTTGTTGGGTTTTTCTCCTTTTCTTTTTCTTTTTTCTTTTCTTTAATTTAATGAATAACGCGATAAAGTATGTATGTTCCATTAGGTAGTTTGTTTTCTAGATGGTTCTAATGTTCACTTATGATGGGAAGGGAATCTAAGATGAGCTGCAATCACTTGTGTTTTTTTGGGATAAGCTGACATCATTTTATTTTTGATCATCTCTTCTGAACTGTGCTCATTTAAATCAGATTCTGCACACCACCATGGGTGACATCCACATGAAATTGTACCCCGAAGAATGTCCAAAAACTGTGGAGAACTTTACTACACACTGCCGGAATGGGTATTATGATAATCTCATCTTTCACCGGGTCATCAAAGGTTTCATGATACAAACAGGAGATCCTTTGGGAGATGGCACCGGTGGACAGTCTATTTGGGGCAGGGAGTTTGAGGACGAGTTTCACAAAAGGTTATTTGTTTACTCCAGTTGCAGCATATATATTTACTTGGCTTTCCCCGTTTACTCCTACTTGAAGTTTTGCCAGATGTTATTGCTTTATTCATTTCTGGCTTTGTAACTTGCCATTTGCCAGTGTATAACTAACGGGGGGAGAACAATCTGTCTCTGCAGTTTACGACATGACAGGCCTTTCACGGTCTCAATGGCAAATGCAGGGCCTAACACAAATGGCTCACAGTTCTTTATCACCACAGTGGCCACTCCATGGCTGGACAATAAGCACACTGTTTTTGGCAGAGTTGTAAAGGGAATGGATGTTGTCCAGGTAAACTTGAGTTTGCACTTGTAGACATTGTCAGGAGATTTGCATTTGTCTGACGGATAATTAACTACTTCATAGTGAAATTATATGGATTTCCTTTTGATATAACCTATGTTGGAATTTTGCACTATTTCTTTTTAATTTGCAGTTATATTAAGTAATTGTCTTGCGAGTATGTTGTGCTCTCTATATTGTGGACATCTTAAGCACATGTTCACTCTGTCATGATGAATTTTTATTTGGTTTTTTTGACAGGCTATTGAGAAGGTGAAGACAGACAGGGCAGACAAGCCATATCAAGATGTCAAAATTTTAAATGTAACCGTCCCCAAGTCCTAGTATAATATTCGTGATATGGTTGGTTTTGCTGCCTCAATTCATGCGTTGAGTAAGTGCTTCGTTTTCCATATTCCTAGTCATTTACCTGCTGTGTGTCTTAGGCTATTGTTCAGATCCTTTTTCTCTGATATTCTTTTTCTTTTTTTTTTTTTCTCGATTTCTCCCTCCCTCCCTCTCTCTCTCTCTCTCTCTCTCTCTCTTTTTGGACACACACGCACACATTTTTGGGAATGCATGTGGACCATATGGAGGTCCTCGAGCTAGAGTTGAGATTAGAGTTACTTGCCTAGAAAAATAGGGCTTTCTCAGGGCTTCAACCACATACTAGTACTCAGAAATTTTGTTTCCATCCCAAATTGAAATTGCATGCAGTGTCCTCTAAAACGTTCTAAACCACCATATACATCTGTATATATGACTCTTTTTAGAAAATGGCATGTAAACTGTCTCGAACAAGTTCTGCCACAGGCTTCTCAGGCTTTTTTCATTTGTCTTATTTTGGCCAGAAAATATATCGTTTTTAAATTGTGTTGTTGATTGCTCTATTGTTGGATCTAGGTACTCATGAAAGACATCTGATGAGCATGACCCTACACCCTGATAGTCGACTGCCAATTCTCTCTTTGAACTTTGAAGTGCCTACTGAATTCTGAACCGTATTCTTGGTGGCTTTGTTTCTCTGAGCCTCTTTCATATTTGTGACGGTGTGGCTGCTTCCTAGATGCAAGCAATGATGCTCTCTACCCACTTGCCCCTTGAATTTCCAAAAGTCGGGTTTAAAACTATGTGATAGGCCTTTCAGGAATTGCTGGAAAATTGAGTTCCGCATAATTGAATTCTATTTGGTTTAATGCTTACAAATGAGAGCCCTTTTGCTTTTGTTTGGGTACATCGGAAACTGAAAAACAGTAGAAACAACTAGCAATTAAAGCTAATAAGCCTCCAATAAATTGCTGACAGAGCGAGGGGCCGCAGTCAGGCATGCACCCCGGGCTCAGTACAATCGCCAAATGGTGCGCAAAAACTTGCTCACCTTTGTCAGTTAGTGATAATGATGAGACCAAGCTCGATTCATGGTTCGCTGCTGTGAACGATCTTGTTTTTTTTTTTAATTGCCTGAGTTGTCTCCTAAGAAACTCTTCTCGTTCTGAGAGCAAGAAATTCATGTATTAAGGTGCAGACCGATTTGCTGCTCTTTCTGTTTGTTTGTTTTTGTTTGTCACTCGCAACGACGTGGGAGGTTTCGATGGGTCTTGGGTCATACGAGAAAGAATAATCCTCTCATTTCCATAACCATCCCAGGGTGCCTGTCAGGTTTGATCTCAAGTTTCCGAAAATAACATCAGCTGGACTTTTTAACTCAAATCGTAAACTCTGTTGGACTTGAAACCCCTTTATCTCAAAGGATAATTCTTTAATTTCCATTCTTTTACTGTGTGTGAATTTATTTAATTGCAGGACATTTTTATGAGTGATCAAATTTTAAACTCCTCTTTTGTTATATGGGAATTGTATATCATGTTTTGTGAGAATTTGTGGCATTACCAAAAAAGATCAAAAAGTAAATATTTTACGTACTAGGTCATTGTATTTCGTTTTACATCTGATTCTTCTTATTAACTAAAGCGAAAAAAACTGCAAACACAAGATAAATGGTACTAAACTCTTTTTATTTATGTAAGAAACTAAGTTTAAAATGTGCTAATTTGGGTGTAGTTTTAAATGTTAGGCTCACAACCATTCTGTCCACAGACCCATTGTTATCTTTATTCTACAAAAATCGACAATTAATCATGGCTAAGAAATTTCCACAAAAATCAACAATTAATATGTATTGATGACCCGCATATTCGCAATAAATCTTTTTTTTGTATTCAGAAAAAAATTTCCACGTTTGCTTTCTCACCCCTTTTCTTCCTCCTTAAAAAGGGAGTGAAGAGTTGAGTTTCTACATCGATTCGATTATGCGTAGGAGGTTACTAAAGTGAATTCTTAATGACTCAACTCTTTTTCTTTTTTTTTTTTGTTTTTGTTTTTCAGTGAGAGTTAGGTAGGTTGCTCCATGCTCTTGACCGAAAAGTACGCATGCCGCACCTATTTCTTATACCTTTTGACACTGACCTAGCGTTTACGAGCGTCAACTCGAATAATATGATTCAATCCGTCTAAAATTTGATTCGACTTAATCTGTATCAGTTAAAAAAGTTACTTGTAATTTGAATGATTTGAAACTGAAATAACTTGAAATCAAAATGACCCAAAATCCCGATTGACCCAAAATCCAATAATTTAAAATCCAAATGACTCAAATCCAAATCTAGGAAAAACAGAAACTTAATTTGTGTACAATTTGATTAATTAGAGATCCGATTAATTTGAAATCTAATATTCTGAAACTCAAAACCTAAATGATTTGAGATCTGATAGACTTGAAATTTGATGGACCCCAAACCTAAAATGCTGAAAACCCGAATGATTCAAGAGTCTATGAACTCACAACACTAAATGCCCAAAGACTCAAAATAACTCGAATCGAATTTGCCGTTTGTCACCTCTATATATGAGCTTTTTACTGTTGAACCACGGAAATAATTCTTTTCACATTATTATTATTATTATTTATTTATTTAAATGTAAAGTAGAAAAATTATTATTTCTTTACTGGGCATGAAGTTTGCCTTTTCAAATTATTAACTTATATTAATTAATTATTTATTTGGTAGTCATATCTGTCATATAAAACGAACGGTATTGAATTTTAATGAAACAAAAGTATTAGTAATGTTTCACATATATCCCAAAAAGTTCTTGAAAGAAATATGATTTTGGCTCGTCGTTTGCTTTCAGAGAAGGTGTCAAGAAGGAATGGGAGTAAGAATCCAGACTCACGTCACCTTTTGTAGAAATAGTTTGGTAATGCATGTTGGACTTTAAGAGTATGTTCCTCTAATGGTAGTAATTCTGTGCAACGATTCTTATTTACGGTGCACAGTAAAATATTACATTTTTTTTTGATAGGTTTGTTGGTGTCACTTCTACTCTCTTATTTTTTCAGCGAAAAAAAAAAAAGCCCTTTTTGTGTAGACATGTGACATAATTAAGATTATCCTCTTCCCCATATGCGGTGCTTAGACTATTGCTTTTTTTACATTACAGATGGAGGTTGACCACAAAGTAAATTGTTTTAAAATTTTAAAATAATAAAACCTCAAACTTTGTTTTAAAAAATCACATGATAGATTTGGTTGAATTTAGTATAAGAGAGAGTTAATATTACTCCATTTGAAACTAATAGTTACTTTTTATTTATTTATTGTATGAGTTTAAAATCCCAATTACTTTTGACCGTGCTAGTCACCTGATTATCCATGTGCTTGATGGGGCCACCGCAAAGAACAAAATCGACATCTTTGCTCTGCAAACTTATTATCTTATATATATATATATATTTTTTTTTTTTTTTTGGACGTACTTAAAAATATATTTGATAAGAAAAAATTGGGCATCATTGATAAATTGATAAAGGGTGGGAATTCGACTCTTCGCAAGGGAATCTTCGCTCAATGAGATGTAGTTAGTGCTCTAAGTTAAGGCTGGAGAGTCACCTGTGTTAACTTCTTGATAGAGTACCATCTCGAGTGTTAAATGGGTGTATAGAGTTTCCTTGGTACCTAATGTGCCACCACGTTTTTCCTATAATTTGGAGGAAGTTAATGAACATGCATAATTTTTTTAAAAACGAAGAAAAAAATTTATTATGGGGTATGTCAGTTATCAGATTTGTGAATTAAAATTGAAGTGATTTTCATTCATATATCTCGTTCAATTTAACTCATAAGAAATGACCCACTACCTAAATATTATTGGATTCGAGTGGACTTTCTCTAAACCGGATATGGTAATTGTCAAGTCTGAAATCAGCTGTGTGCAGTCAATAGACAAACCGAAAAAATTCGTAAATCAAAATCTTTAGGCGTTGTCGTTGAAACTCGAACTCAAGTTATAAGTAAAAAAAATACACCGAATCACTATTAAACTAACATTTCAGATAGTGCTTAAATTTGAATCTTATTGGGTGGATAATGCAAAAAAATTGGCCGATATTATATTTAGAAATACACTTATTTATTTGTAGCGTATCCATAGATCCTGTCTTCACGTACATTTCAATTGGAAGGTCTTGTTCTAATTAAAAAAATATAAAAAAACTTTTAAGTGTTTCATAATCTCATAATCAAAATGTTTGGTTTTTAATTAATTTTCAGATACAAATCACCTGAATATATATTCTTCCTCGAAATTTTCATTAAAGGTTCGCACCTGGGCTGGTACGAGGGACAATTTATTTTTGGCACCATATTACATCCTACCTACCAAATCTAGCTAAGAGTTAAAAGACTACATGAGGAATAATAATAGAATTCAATGCGAGATAAGAAACACTTTTTCTTGCGACCATGTTGCATCCTCTACCAAACATTAGTTAAGAACAACATATATGCAGAAACTTATTTTACTAATTTTTTTTTTTTTTAGCAGAGAAACTTATTTTACGCAAAAAAAAGTTCTCAAATTCTACGACGGAAACTATTAACTTAATGGATGATCCGACGTGTTTCTCTTTTTATTGGTCGGACTTTGAGGCCACTCATTATAACTTGTTTTCAATAATAAAATTGATAAAATTTATATTGAATACATAGGATTACGTTTTATACTTGTTAATATCGAAATCGAATATGATAGAGATTTATTTTAATATAATAGTATTCAGATTGTTGACTCAATTTATAAGAATAGTCAAATAAAAACGTCCATAATAAAAGAAATTGACCTTCATTGACAAATGTTATGTCCATGAATTTAAGAATGCCTTTTCTTTTTATTAAAAAAAAAAAAAGGGTTCCCAATTTCACCCCAAATTTAGAAAACGTTCCCAACTCCTCCAAATTCATGACAAAAATTTGGTCTCACCGCAGTCGAAACCAACCGCAAGCATGGTTTTTCCAGCGCGTGGAAATGGGAGCGCGTGAAAATGCACTGGCCCTCTTGCCCTGTTCTTGCAACGGCTCTGCAGAAACTGGCTTCCACGTATTTCTCAGTGCATGGCTTCCGTTGCCTACCAGGATTACGCTGCCAGCATTGCAATGATTACTTCTCTCTCTCTTTTGGGGTATGGTCAAATTCATAAATGCACTTTGTAACGTAAAATTGTATGGTGAATACAAATTGGCCCTGGTCATCTTTGTGTTCCTATCATCATCAGTTCTCTTCTTTCTGTGCTTTTGCTTTCAGCAAGAAATATGGCTGTCAACAATCTCAGACAGCAGCAGTTGACCTTTGTCGGAAACTTGGTTGAGCAGGTCTGAACTATCTTCCTCTTTTTGTCTATGTTATTTTCCAATTGAAGTTTGATTGTTGAAGGGCGAGCCTTTGTGTAATAGTAAGGTTACGTTCCTGTGACATGAGGCCATGAGTTTGAGTCGCGGAGGCACGTGAGAACACCCTTTTGAAGTTTGATTGATGAGACCCCTTTTCTGTTTTTTAATTTTCCTTAATGCCTGATTTCATGGTGGAAATTGGTTCCTTACTGAGGATGAGAAAAGAAAAACGATATTCATTTGTTTGATTGAAGTTAATTAAGAGGAGAAGGCCTTTGAAGGAAAAGTTTTATTAATTGTTTGAAAGGGGTTAATATTTTCTTTCTCAATTTTGTCAATTAAAGCAGTCTAGCTATCATGGGATTGAGGGTATCTATTCAATCAACTTATCAAGGGTTGAAGAGTTGGCATGCATGTTTGGATCTGAAATTTAATATGGGTTATTTGAAGCATATTTCGTTTGTTGACAATTTAGAAAAAGGTTACCATTGTTCTCTTAGTGTTGAAGCTTTATTTCAATCTTCTTACTGATCTTCGCTTTCGGATGGTGCTTAAAAGTTGCAAATTTTCATTAGTATTTTCCTGTTCCGCAGGGGATAGCTGACAAATATATTGAGGATGTGCTTGATTTACGCAGTGTAGAGACACCACAGTACTTCATAGGTGTGATCAACACATTCTTAAGTGATGCTGACGATGCCATAGCGCAATTGAGCAGACTTCTGTACTTCCCTAATAATTTTGCATCTACGTTTCTATTTCTGATTTCCTGTTTCCTTGTTTACTTGGCCATATTTGAATTTGTTATGTCAACAGGAGTGAACCGGATCTGGACTATGAAAGAGCTACTTCCATAGTTCACCGTGTCAAAGGGAGTTGCTCCAGGTAGTTTACTTCCTTAATTTTGCAACAACATGCATGAAAGGCCAATCATTTGTTGTTCCTTTCTAATTTAAGTTAGTTGAAAGATAAACATTTGATGCTGATTTGTGCGGCGACTAGAACACGTGTATCCCCTGGGGAAACGGATTAGTGAGATGATCTCTGTCATAGATGCACAAGTTGCTGGCATCAAGTACTCATCGATGAGTTAGCAGTTCAGTAAATGATAATCTGTCAATCTATAAATTTATGCAGCTTATGCCCTTGGAAGAAATCTGAATATTCTAAATTAAAATCTTAAAGCAGCAAGAGCTCAATCTAGGCAAGCACACGCGCATTCCACGGCGCGTACCTGAAATATCAGAAGCTAAAATCATGTGCGTGAACATCATTTCTAGCGCATAGTGTAGATCTTATATGCAATATGTAGACCGTTACACACAACTGTGCCTTCAATGCAAAATTTGTAATGTCAGAGACATACCATCTAAGTGGTCTATCTACAACATTGTGAAGCTCTGGATATTCGAATGATTAATTTGTGTATACATTAATTAGAAGCTCTCCTGTGCTATAAGCTACCATGCATGCATCTGCAGAACTTAATTGGCAATTGTTTCAATTCTCACCATACTGACCATCTGCTTGTATTGATCTTCCTTTTGTATTATGATATATGACCCCTGCGGTAATTTCTCCTGTTGAGCAACCGTAAAGTCATGGATTCAATTCATTTATGCTTTAACACGGAAATCAATGAGTTGTAACTCAGTTGTACAAGTTCTCTTAATTCATTGGAGAGAGGGTCTGATGAAGAATAAGAAGAAGAAATCAGAAAGTATATAACAGAGCACATAGGAAATTACTAGAGGAAATTTAATTAGAATTTACCAATTCAGGCAAAACAATCATTTTATGGACGCCTAAATTGGTATTTGTATTAGATGGTAATATTTCAGCATCGAAGATAATTACATATTGCCGTCTAAGTAATGATTTATTGGTGCTGCACTGGATGTCACTGATTGCATGGATTCAGCACATTACCAGAATTTGAATCCTAATCCTACGTATGTACTTGGGATTACAGTATGGGTGGTTGTCGGGCGGCTCTTGCTTTTGGTGAACTTCGGAATGCCTGCGATGAGAAGATGAAAGAGAGGTAATGACTGCCATTCTTTCATGATTGGGGTGTTCTCACTGCAATTAGTTTTATTCACATCACCTAATAAAAGTAATGATTGTAAGATCCAACTTGTCTACTTGTGAAGAACTGAATGCTAACTTCATATAAATTGCTTCAGCAAGATCACTAAGACACCTCAATCTGTTGTAAGTCACCACATAGCTGACTTGCTCCTTTCTGCTTTTGGACTGGAGGCTAAGAGAAGGAACTTTTGGATTTAGGTTTTCTGTGTGTGTATTGAAGAGGAGGACAAGGGCAGTAACCAGCAAAACTTATTCCTCTGCTATGATAGTCTGTAAAAGACCTTTTGTTCATCACACACTACGTCGATGATGTTAGAGGGACTTAGAGTCCTTGGGCCAAAATTTTGGTTAATTGTTCATCAGTCTTGATCATTTCATGAACTATAGTTTTATGCTTTAAGATTCATCTATATTGTTCAGAACAGAAGTCATAAGCGGAAAATCTTTCTGCCCATCCAGAGTGTTGTGTGTTCAGGTGGACAAGTTAAATGAAGGGATTAATAGGCATTTTGTTTTCTCTCTTCATATTGGTTATCATCTTCAGTCTGTGAAAGCCAAAGATCCATGGAATGATTGTGTATCATTGTTGTTCCTTGTCTGAGTATTGCATGGTCTGATGCCTCCAAGTTCTTCCTGCTGTTAATAAGTTATTTGTCATGTTGTTAGGTCCCTTGAGCTCTTTGAGAGGGTTAAGGAAGAGTATCAAGCTCTGAAGGATGCATACAATACCATTGCCCAGGTAATTCTTGTTGCTTAACTAATATTTTTAGATTATGTAGGCAAAATTCATGCAAGGAAATTAGTATTCATTCACCTGTCTAATTGTTGACCATTACAGTCAAATCTAACTATCCTCTTCATAAACATGAACGAGTTGATCGAGGCTAAAACTGCATACATCTGATCTTTCCCCAGAGCTTTGTGCATTGGGACTGCCTGTTAAAATCATATATCAGACCTAGAATATAAAGAGTGAAACGAAAGAACACCTCAAATGGATTAAAACCAACCAACTTCATCCATTGTTGCAGACTTATACAACAAACAGTCTGCAGTTACCGAAGAGCATGAATATCCATGCCTCTTTCACTTTTGCTCGCTCGCTGTTATTCTATGGTTTTACTTTCGATGATGAAGTTAACACCAACACGCTTGCTTCCCTGGTTAAAAATGAATGCAGTTTGAGATGAACATCATGTCTCAAGAGGGTGGAGGGCGCCAAGGATAAATTTCAGGCTTCAGGCTTCTGCAAACTAGAATTTGCTTGTATCAGGCTAGGGGCATGCAGCTAATAAAGAGTTTCAATAGAGCTGATACTATTATCACTTTGAAACTTTTCCCTGACATCTTCTGGTTCAATATCAGTACAGCTGATTGGTATCTTTTTAATATGAACATTACAACTTTGGTTTGTCCAATAAAGCATGCCATAATTTTCATATATATGGTCAGTGTTACATTTTGGAAGCAGCACCATTAATTATTTTCCCAAGGATGAGGAGATGATGATCATCAATTTTCTCAAAGCTTGGGCCTATACTCTCCTTCTTTATTTACAAAATTCTAGTTCTGCCCATGCTTGAGAGTGATGTGCCTATTTATTTAGAGTTTGTCCACATCCAGTTGATATTGAGGAAGGATGTTGCTCGCAGGGGACTCCCAAATGTTTTGAGTTTGTGCTTGAATCAGCTAAAAACATGTTGAGGTTGCCCTTGTGAGAGAGAGAGAGAAAGTGAGAATTGTCGCCATGATATTATTTTGCTCGACCCCTCCTCGACATTGACGGGTCCAGTCCACAAAGAATGACTAGGGATCCAGATAGCAATCCTCAATCCTTGATTCATAGTACTTTCAAATTTTAACAGGAAATGATATTCAAACTTTTTAGTCCCGATCAAAATATCATTTCACTATTTTATCCTTCATATAACAATATTCTAATATATATATTTTTTCGAACAATAACAAATCAATTTAGTCTGTGTTCATGTTTTCTACAAATGCTATTATGAAAAAATTTTATTTATACAACATAGAGATCCTTCCAATTATATCTTGGGAATTGATACTCGCACAGCAAAAATGGCCGTATACACCCACAAACAATACAACAATGGTGGGGCTATATGCTTATTTGTGCGTGTATCCGGCTATTTTGCCGTGTGAATATCACTTCCCTTATATTTAAGGGTGATAAAAATAGATTTGCTGTGCTCATGTTGATTGGCAGTGTTTTGCCAATAAACTATTTGCATCAACATGAAGGGGAACCTTTGGACAGTAAATTGTACGCGTGCATTGCTGTTATCCAAAAATTTACTTCAAAAACACTATTTGGCCACACTTAGAGAGGAAAATTTACTTCAAAAACACTATTTGGCCACACTTAGAGAGGAATACAGTGAACACATAGTAATTTGAACCGTTGGATCGTGAGAAATATATTAAATTTGAAAAAAAAAAAAACAAACGATCTAAATCACTACGTGCTCACCCTGACGTCGCCATGCAGTGGGCCTCAATTTACTTTATAGCTTATCCTTTTTAGAGGTGGGGCGGGATGAGATCCTCGAGTTCTAACAGGGACGAAAATTGGTCTTTAAGGACTGTTCTTGTTGGGAATCCCGGATGGAGAGGAGAATCACATTTAATTTGAGAATGAGGATCAGAATTACGATCTTCTTAGCATTTCCAAACGAGAACAAGATTCACAAAAGCTTGATTGACAATGAGCGAATTGGACATGAGTAGGCGCTGCAAACATTATAAGCTGTCCATTTAGGAGTTAAATGGCAGAAACCATAATTTAGTCTCTTAAAGTTAGTTGATTTTTAATTGAGTCACATTGATACTAATCGAGTCCATGAATTTCTCTCTGTTTAGACAATCCCAAAATAACAGGATTGTCATTGCCATTACCATCGAAATCAGTAAGTCTCAATTCACAAAACATAAATTTGCAGCGAGATAGTAACAATTAAGAGATTAGCAATCAAATTTAAATGGAACCCAAAACACTTGTATGCTAATTGCTTAATCTCCCATTATCTAATCCAAAATTCCAGTGCTCACATAAGGTCCAAATTTCATATCCAGCTACAGACTGAAAACTTAAAATGGTCAACTAAAGCACTAGTGCAAAAATAAGAAGCCTTGACACAAGCGAAACCAGCAAGCAGCTTAGTCAAATAGACTGAAACCCATATCCTGCACCGAATCAAGAGTTAAAGTCAGGCCAAAGTTAAACTCAAAAACGGATACCCATTGATAATCAAATTTGAATTCAGCGGAATGGGCGATTTCATGGGTTGAAATCTTACGTCATCAGACTCCTCCTTCTCTTCCACCTTCTCCTCCTTCTTAGCCTCAGCAGCAGGTGCAGCACCACCCCCTGAGGCGGGAGCAGCCACTACAGCAGCAACAGCAACACCACCTCCACCACCGCCGGGTACTGAAGCCAACTTCTCCCTACCAGCTGCAATAAGCTCAGTTATATCCTTTCCCTTGATCTCAGACAACAGCAACTGAATCTTGCCGTCATCAGCCTCAGCTCCAACTGAAATTCAACAGTAAAAAAATACAAATGTCAATTTATTTTTCAGCAACAATAAACAAAATATGTTCCCCTATTTCTCACTGTGCCACAATACAATCCACGAATAGGCACAACAAAAGACAGAAATTCGCTAAACAGGATATGAAACTGAATTTTAGATAATATAAATCCTACAATCAGGAAAAAAAAAAAAAGACCTCAGTCGAACCCTGCACACACAAGGAAGCGCAACAAATACTACTTTCACAATAACACCCTCATCCCGGCAACCATAGTCATATTGTAACAGTATATGCTCCATATGCAATCGCTCAACGAAAGAAACTACATTAAATAAAACAACACAACTCAAGCAATTGACCATTATTGAGATTATACATATAATCCATACAAGATTCCTCACCCAGTTCATCATTGCAGGTCAAATTGCCGACAACCCCACCCAAGCAACTGAGTACACCAGACTCATTCATGAACAACATTGGCTCCAATTCAGATTAACACATTATACAGAAGAATATCACTTGTTATAACACAACAAACACAACAATTACTTATTGCCGCGACGCGCCCCCGAATATAACCTCCTCAACTAGGCCGACAACATAGGATACAACACTTAGTAATTAATGTATTTAAACTCTTCTTTTTTTTGTTCATCGGAGCTGATAGTCCAACGGTAAGGGAGCGGGAAAGGGATGAGGGGTTCGAACCCTGGACCCGGAGGTTGGAGGCACCAAGCGTGGTCATATTTAAGTTCTTTGAACAATAAGTTATTGATAATTAAAAAATAAATAAAAATAATCAGTCGAGAAAAACCAGAAAAAAGAGCGCTAAATTAAATTTTTATGAGACAGAACAGGAATTACAAAGCTGTCAAAAAAACGAAAAAAAAAAAGAAAAGGAAAAAAAGAAGAAGAAGAAATACCAGATCCGAGAATGTCTTTCAAATCGTCGGCGCTGGGATTGGTGTTGCCTCCCAAGACGGCGAGCAAGTAAGCAGCCACCACCTTCATAGCCTGCTCACACACAAAAATCCGAATCACATCAAAATCGGTACACACACAACACACGCGCACAAACGAAGAGCGTGAAGAGCGTGAGAGATCGTACTTGTAGTCTTCGAATGCTCGAGCTCTGCGAAAGCTGCTCTCTCCTAGGGTTTCTGGTGCGACGATGAAGAAGGGCTATTGGTTATGTTGTTCTATATTTATATGTGCAAGTATATGTGAGCAGAGAAAAGCTAGGGTTTTTTTTCCGTTGATGTTTGGTTGTGGGGTTTATCATTGTACTTCCGCGGTTAAGTCTATTCCGCGCCCACATAGGATATTATAATGGGCCTGGGTTTAGGTTTCTGTTGCATTTGGGTCAGCCCATTTTAAGTACTAACGGGGAGCTATTTAACTATCACTTACGTGATTGAAGTGGTCAATGACTTGTTCTTCTATAAGATATCACAAATTCGAAGCTGTGCTAATTAGTGGTGTCAAAAAATTGGGTTGGGTTGGGTTGGGTCGTTTTGAATTCGGATCATTTTTAGTTATATTACTTTTACGTCACGTTACATTCAGTTCGAGTTCGGATTAGATCGTTTCAGATTTGACTTAGATTCAGATCGAAATTTGGGTCGAATTCGCACTAAACCATTATTTTTTAAAATCATTTTTTACTAAAATAAAATATTTTAATTAAATTTAAAATTCATTTATATAATGAACTAAACGTTTAAATTTAATTTTTTGCGTCATATATATTTATATTTTACGAAAATAGTACTAATTAGTATTTAAAAAAGATAAGTTAAAAGTAAAAGTCAAAATTTTTTTTACTATTTTGTTTTTTTCTTAACCCAATAGGTGACCTGGATCTAATCCAGATCCAACTCAAAATTTTCGGGTTAGGTTACTTTTGGATTCGTGTTGAAAAATCGGGTTCCTGACTCAATTTTTTAGGATAGATTCAAACGGATTATCGATTCGAGTTATTTTTTGACACCTCTAGTGCTAACTGCTAAGGTCAATGAAGTGAAACGTAAAGCTAGGGTAGGAGTGCTAACAATTCGGTTCTTGAACCAAACAATGAAAATAATTTTCGAATTGAAAATATGGGAAAATAAAAATTATTTCTAAACTAAAAATTTGGTTAACATATTTTTGATTAATAGAAGATTTTAATTTGGTTTCGCTTAACCGTTTAGTTAATCAATTTTTTTCTAAAAAAATAAAATTATTATTTAAATGTAAAATAAATATTTTGATATAGTTTTATAATTATCATTATATATAATATAAGATAAATAAACAATCAATTATGATATAACAATACTTTTTTAATATTAATTTGTTGCTAATAATTATATTAATAATATATTTATTATTATAAAAATGTAAAATAGCATTTTGATTTGGTTCAGTTAATTGTTGTTTTTTAATATTAGAAATGAACCAAAAATCTTAATTTTTATTTAATTCAATAAATCAATTATAAAATTAATTCAGTTAACCGCAAAATTTAATTCCATTCATTTTAATTTTATCGCTTAATGGAAATTTTGGATTTTTTTCATCATTGAGGGGATTTTGCGCAACGTGATGCCCCGCCCCCGCTCCGCACAATCGTTTGTTTTTCAGAGGCTTGTGGGCTTTTTGAGGGGCATTTATGTCATTATACAACGAAAAAGACGCAGAATCCATTTGGGCGGGAAAACTCTGTGCGCGGCCACCATTTTCTTAATATTATCAAATCACAAGGGTTTGGCTCGCTAAATCAAACTCTCATTCTCCCTCCCTCTATCTTTCTCCATCGCTCTCTCGGCAGAAAATGAACGGCGGCGGGAGCCGGAAATGGGACCGGAACAGGGATCCACGGCGGGGCTCCAAGAAGCAGAAGCCGATGCGGAACGCCGAAGAGGAGCTGGAGTCCAAGCTAGGCTTCGATCTCTTCTCCGACGGCGCCGACAAACGCCTCGGTTGGCTTCTCACTTTTGCTCCGGTAAGCTGTCCAATACCCTAACTTCACTGTCCTGAATTCGCTTCAAATTAGGCTTTTTACCGTCGGTGTTTTCTTTCAGGATTAAGATTTCGGTTTCGGTTTCGGTTTTTTTTTTTTTTCCTTCTTTTTGGTGTCTTGAAGTTGGAATCTGTTTTCTTGTGATTTCCAGTCCTCTTGCGTGGATCAGGAAACCGGAAAAGTCTACAGCTGCGTCGATCTCTATTTTGTTTCTCAGGTGAGGCTTTTTTGTTTTTGTTTTTGTTTTTTGGCTGCATTTGTTCGATTGCCCGAATTGCGTTTTTATTTTTATTTTTATTTTTCTTTATAATGTTTTCTGATTTGAATTAAATACAGGATGGTTCTGGCTTCAAGTCGAAGTACAAGTTTCGTCCCTATTTGTATGCAGCCACAAAGGTAACATAGTTTTATTTTTTTAAGTGTCAATTTTGGTTAGTAGCTTATAGTTGTTATTGTGATTGACTGCGTGGGTACTTCACATGGTGTTTATGCTATAGGAACAAATGGAAGTGGACGTTGAGGGTTATTTGCGGCGGCGATACGAGAATCAAATTGCCGATATTGAGATCGTGGAGAAGGAGGACCTAAATCTCGTGAGTCACTCTCATTTCATCTTCTGGAGCAAAATGCTCTTGCCTGTGTTCGTCGACTTTAAATATATTGTTGCATTGTCTAGTTGATTTTGTCTTGTTACTCCTTGGTAGTGTTACTTCATCTTTTCTTTACTTGTTTTTGCTGGAATTACAGTCTTAGAAATGAAGCTCTTATGGGTGTTTGGGGAAATGTTTACAGGATGTGTATTAGTGTTTTTGCTTGAATTACTCTTTCAGTTAACTCTAAACTTGAAAAATTCTCAGCTGATAGATTAAGAGTTGTAGATGATAGATACATTTATACGGGTTAAGTCTTTGATGCAAATTCTGGGGTTTGTTTTGGGTTAAAATATGAGCACCAAACATATTGAATTAGAAGACATCAAAGTGTGATCTCCAGAACCAGGTGGTAAAAATGTCTTGTTATATGGCAGAAACCTGACCATTGTTGAATGGACTGTGATATGGCTCGCGCAAATCCAATAGCTGGATAAGATATGCTGTCTATAAATAGATATCTAGCAAACAGAAAAGGAGAATGAGTAGCAAACTAAAGTTTCAGCGAACAACCTTGGTTCTTTTTCTTTTTTCCGGTTATTTTTCCCAATATGTGCAGGGTTATACCACTGTCTTCACTCGGATGCAGCACACTATTGTGAAGTCTGAATTTTCCTCTTTCAAATTTTAAATATGGTACAACCACAAGTATAACCAAGAAGCTTTTGTGGCTTTTCAAAGGATATGAAATATGTTTGACCTTGGCTGTGGATCTTTAGTTGTGAAAGAGACATAGGCAAAGTCATGTTGCAGCGGATAGGATTTTAAGAGCAAACCAGTTCTCAGCTTTTGTATTAAGTCATTAATGTTGCTGATGTGGTGAATCTTAGTCTGTTTGGTTTATGCTGCTATACTTTGCACTGTTCAGCTCAATAAAGTACAATTCTTCTTCATACATCAATCTAAAAGGTTGAAATATCATGGGAAGGCAGAATCGATAAGTTTTAAACTTCTTTGGATGTATGGCACTCGTGAGTGTATAGGAGGAAAAGTATGCCTTCCTATGGGCCTCATATTCTAAATTTTGTGATTGCGAGTCAACATATTACGTAAAAGCAGGGGCAGGAACAACATTGGCATTTTGCTTGCTGGTACTCACTTTTGTATGTGAGCAATTTTTTAATGTGCCCATTCAGCTCTCTCTATATGATTCAATATGCACATCATGTTTTTCCATATGACATAAAGGATTTAACATTTGGATAGGCTTTATATTAAACTTGGTATTCACAGAACATTTTTTCTTGGGAGAGAATTAAACAGCAAACACACTCTACGCTGAAATTTGTGGTCTGATCTTTTGCTTTCAATGTACTTCTGTTGAATGATAAAAATTCAGCACTCCTTTTAGACATATTATATTCTATTTATTTGCTCATTTTCACTTGCAAGATACTCACAACATAGACTATTTTCCTTAATTTGTCAAATGTTTCCTGAGCTAACAGGTTCTTGTCATCTTATGTTCTTGTTAACAGAAGAACCATTTGTCTGGTTTATGCAAATTGTATTTGAAGATAAGCTTTGACACTGTTCAACAATTAATGGATGTTAAGAAGGATCTGCTGCATATTGTAGAAAGAAACCAAACGATGTTTGATGCTGCAGAAGCATATGAATCCATACTAACAGGGAGAAGGTATGAATTACTGTTTCTGGTTTCCTTTGCATATCCATTAAATAACACAGTGTGTTTGCTTGAAGTTGTATGTGGACTTCCTTTGGACAGAATTATTTGTCTGTCAAATTTAAGCACTCCTTGCACTTTATAATCGGCTTTTTTTTTTTTTGTGGTTTTCTTTTACCCAGTCTTGACATTGTTATGGTTCTTGACTAGCAGAGAGCAAAGACCTCAAGATTTTCTAGATTGTATTGTTGATCTCAGGGAATATGATGTTCCTTACCATGTTCGCTTTGCCATTGACAATGGTAATTTTTGTGCAATAATGTTGGTCTTACATGTCCCATAATTGTATTTCAGAATTTAATGAATTTGCACCATTATTTCTGTGACTATTCAAAACTTCATGCTACCCAGATATCCGATGCGGGCAGTGGTATGATGTCAGTGTATCCAGTAATGGTGTAATGCTACAGAAGACTAATATTCTGCAACGTGCTGAGGTCCACGTTTGTGCATTTGATATTGAAACCACAAAGCTTCCTTTGAAATTTCCAGATGCTGATTATGATTTGATCATGATGATATCATATATGGTTGATGGACAAGGGTACCTGATTATTAATAGAGAGGTACATGTGATCAGTGTTGTTCTTTTAATACTTTGCACTTGTTGAGGAATAGGATTTCATGATTTTTTTTTTTCCCGTTTATGACATCCTTTTGTGGCAGTTTTTCGCTTTCGAAGTAGAATGTGCCTTTTATTTTACACTGTGTTTGCAGTGTGTAAGTTGTTATCGGCCACACACTGAGCTGACCAAAAGTTTGTTTATATGTATATGTGTTTGTTTATCGTGCATTGGCTTGACAGATTCTATTTCCAATGGGAATGTACTTTTATTGGTTTTGTAGGAAAGGAAGAAATTTCTAGGCAATTTATTGTATTAATCATGTAGATATGGTCTGTCTCTAAAACTAAAGACAAGTAGGTTGAATTGGTTTCAATTGACCTTATTTGTGAGGGCTTGGTCCAAGATTGGCTTTGAAGAGGTGGGGGAGAGGGTGAAGCAGAGATGATCACTTTTCCGCAGGAAATATGAGGTCCAATAATCTTTTTACCTTAGCTTGCAAATTCACTTGGCACCATTAAAAGAGATGTGGATCAAATCCTGCTGGTGGTTTTTATATGGGGAAGGAATTAATTGGGGGGGTGGGGTTTGCCTAATCCTTTGATATATATCCCAATATAGAGATATCATTGTGAAACTTCTTTTCACACCATTTAGATGAATTGATTCATTAGGGATTCTGTCGCAGAGGAAAGTGAGGGCAAGCTGATTACCACAGGGACATTTCTTTAGGTTTGAATATTCATAAGTTTCATATCCTCTTATTGTTCTCCATTGCAAGAAAATTCAAGTAATCATCTTTTTCAGCCTCCTTTACTCATTGATAATACATCCAAGATACTGGATGCGTGGCTCCTAGGTTTTGATTAACACAGGATTCCATTGCGTCTCCGTCCTTAAAAGCTAATATTCATTAATTTTTTAGCTCCCTGTTTTGAGTTAGGATACCTAGAACAGAAAAAAAAAAAAAATTCCTCTTCTTTGTTTCATGCATTTTGTTTTGGGATCTGCTTTTTTTGGGTTTCTGTTTCTATATTCTTGTTTTTTTGTTTTGTGTACTTGGTACCATTTAGGTGATTCAATCTTTGGAATATGCACTTTATCTTTAGTGTGTAGGGGAGGATATAGAGGATTTGGAGTACACTCCAAAACCAGAATTTGAAGGGTGCTTCAAAGTGACAAATGTGCAAAGTGAGGTACAAAAATTTATCAATTTAGTTGCAGGGGTATTTGCACAGTGCCAATGTACATTTTTGCTCATATCTTTGGTTTCGAATTTAATGCAGGGAGAACTTCTGAAACACTGGTTTGCTCATATGCGGGAAGTGAAGCCTGGTATTTATGTTACATACAATGGTGATTATTTCGATTGGCCGTTCCTGGAGAGTAGAGCAACTTATCACGGGCTCAAGATGAGTGATGTATGGATCCAGTTTTTCTTTATCTTCCCAGTTTCTCTAGGGTGTCCCCTTTGCATTTATAGTATTGAAAAGGGTATTAACAAATAAGCGTCATTTAATTGCAGTTGTATATTTTCATGTTTTGAAGTGTAAGATTAAGAGGCTCGTAAACTTATGTAGGACAAGTTTATTTAATCACTCTTTTATGGTTTTGGGTATATAGGAACATTACATGTTTACTTGTTATACACAGGAACTAATAGCTTATATATAGTTTTTATCATAACTTCTACACAAAACATTTGTCTACTTGGAATATTTATTCAAATATTAGTGTGTCTAGTAGATATATGAATGAGACAGGCAATGCTGAAGATCCAAGCATGACTTTTGGGTAGTGCACAGTTTGCAACTAAATTTAGACACTTTCTGATTCCAAACAGGAAAAAAAAAAAGTGGGAGGTAAACCTGTGCTACTTATTTGTCAGTTGCTGGTGTGTGATGTTGACTTCCCTTTTTTATATTGGCAAAATCAAAATGTTTTATGTCAAATTATGCTTTCCATTTGATCCCAAGGATCATTTAACCGCTACACAATATGTCAGGCTTGAATTTAGGTCGACCAAAATGTGGTTATCAAAGCTATTTATTCACTAAACATCTATTTTGTAGCCCAACTTTAGGCTGACACTTTTATTTCTGCAGTACAGCAGTTAATACTACTTTAGTTCGTAAATAGGAACCAATATAGTAAATTTCAAGCACATGGCTCATGTGTAACTTATTTCTTACTTTGCTCTCTGTTTATCTATTGAGCTTTCAGGAGATTGGTTTCTCCTGCGACAAGAACCAAGGAGAATGTCATGCTAAGTTTGCTTGCCATTTGGATTGCATTGCTTGGGTCAAACGTGACAGTTATCTGCCTCAGGGGAGCCATGGTCTTAAGGTAGAGCCTTTTTTTTTTTTTAATATATATATTTTGTTTTGTTCCTGAGGTTCATCATTGACAAGATAGAGTTTGTTTGGGCTCAGAAATTACTTAATTAGATGTGAACAACATCTCATTTTTATCTGGTGATTGCATAGGTGTTCTAATTTTAATTTTTATATTTTTTTAATTTGTAACTCTCATTGAAAAATGCAACAATTTTTGATGTTATTTTCTACATGTTTCCCAGATTGAACTGCCTCTAGAATAGTGCATGTGACAAAACAAATCAATGTTTTCTTAAATGTCATATATCAGACTAACATCTCAGTATACCGTGTAAGATACTATTTGTGGACAAAAAACATTTGTGTTAGCATCATCATTGATATTGCACAGTTCTAAAAATTTCTTGATTGTTATGAAGAAGCACAAAAACAGTTTCACTATTTTGATTTGATTCCCACCTTGTTAAGTGGTTGCTTTTGAATTGGTATTAATGGCACGTTATTGCTTTTGCACATGTAGGAAAAAAATATGACTTTGAGAAGAAATGGTTTGAACAGCTGAATTTGAGTGACAAAATGGTTTTTCAAGTTCATATTTTAAATGTTTATTTGACCCTGCTATTCTTATTGAAGTTTGTTCTGAGCACAGATTTTCTGAAGGAAATTGCCATAGTGGTTTGTTTTGCATAACGTTTGAAAATTTTCCATTTCTTTCAACCCTGTTGAAACTCAATTACGCTAATCTGCTATTTCAGATGGAAACACTGCTGAGAATTTCTTGAATGCTAAAATTTTGTGGTGTCCTGTTGGAAACCTCTTACAGCAAAAATTTGAAGGTGCATAGGTTCACAATTTAGAGTGTGGACTGACTGACATAAAGATTTGTTCTGCTAGTAAATGCTATTACTAGATGTTCATTTTAAGTTCTTAATCAAGTGCCTTCCCTATATGTTCAGTGTTATTTTCACCATGGAAGCTGACTTTACATTATTTCAAATGGCAGGCTGTTACAAGAGCAAAATTGGGGTATGATCCATTGGAGGTGAATCCAGAGGATATGGTTCGCTTTGCAAAAGAAAAATCTCAGGTATTTGTTAGTTTAAATAAATCTAGGAATAAAGCTGAGCCAGGAAAACTGAAATCATAGTAATTCTGTTTTGTAAAACTGATCATTGTCAATTTTTGACATCTGCATTCTGGAAATTGATGGTAGCTCCCTTTCCTCCGTCTCTTCCAATCCAGCAAAAACATTTCTTTAATGCTTTCTGTACATTGCAGCATTTCTTACATTGTGTTTGTTTGTGGAAATCTAATAACAGATGATGGCTTCCTATTCGGTTTCTGATGCTGTCGCGACATTTTATTTGTATATGACCTATGTACATCCATTCATTTTCTCTCTTGCAACTATAATTCCCATGACTCCAGATGAGGTTTTGCGCAAAGGTAGTGGGACACTTTGCGAAATGCTTCTTATGGTGGAGGTCATCTCTTGTTACACTTATGCAGAGTCTTTGTTTGTTTTTCATTGGGTGAGGTTTCCCTTTCTTTACACCATTATTGCTTGTTCCAGGCCTACAAGGTAAATGTTATCTGCCCTAACAAGCACCAATCTGATCCAGAGAAGTTTCATAACAATCGCCTTCTTGAGAGTGAGACATATATAGGTGGCCACGTGGAATGTTTAGAAAGTGGTGTTTTCAGATCAGATCTTCCAACAAGTTTTAAGCTCGACCGATCAGCATATGACGTGAGTTATCTTGGCCACATGAAAAAATGTGGATATTAATGTATGAGAAGGTTTCTTATTTGAGATATGTGCCTGGACATCCAGTTCTATATCAGATAATTGGAGTTGTAAGGGGTTGTAGTTAAATGCAAATTGGAAATTTGATCTAAATTATTTCTCATTAACTACAGAGGCTATCTCAAATTCATCATTAAGGAATTAGTGTGTTCCGATTATAAATTGCTGGGGTTTGATTGGGCAGATTGTTTGGAAGAGTGTTGAAATTGCTAGTTCCTATAATATGACCTTACTATAGCTTTTCAGATATATAAATGTTGCAAACCTTCTCTTAGTAATATTGAAATTTACCCTCAGGACATTCATTTATAAGCATTTTGTTTATCTAAGGGGGACAATGTAAATTCTGAGGTGGCTCATTATATAAGATGTTACAAAAAAAGCTTTTCATGATTAATTGTGTCGCAGAAATCCTTTCTTATTACCAATGAGCTATAGCTCACTGGTACGAGTTGTTTCTAGGACTAAAGTTCTCTAATCCGAGTCTCAGTCAAAGCCAATTAACCAAAAAGCAAGGAAAAAAAAAAAAGAAATCCTTCTTATGCACACAACAATCTTTTTGCTTGATCATAGGTAGAGGACATTCGACATACTTCACTTATCTAACCACTAGTCAGTGAACTTATCTGGACAAATTGTTTTTGCTCTTCTATAAGATTGATATAACAGAAGTCACATTTAGATCATTAGGTAATATACTAAAAATTCTTCATATTGTCAGGTAGTTGAATAAATTCAAGAGCTAGAAAGGACGTCGGTGTGGAAATTTCATAGTGGCAGAGCTCAGTGATTTCTTTTATATGTCAAAAATTGCAAAATATTATTGTACCTTGCAGTTTATCAAGTGAAGTATTGTTGTTCCACCAACTGGCTGTTCCTTCTGATGGAAATTGAGTTTTGCCAACAACTACTATTTTTAGATGTTCATATACTGGTTGATTTATGTACCTATCAACTTATGCTGGGTGCGGGTTGTACATTGCATGTGTTTGCAAAGAGATTGTCTTATGTGGAGGCCCTTATCCAAAACAAGTTTCTTGGTAATGTTATCATATTAACATTGCAGTTCATGTGTGACTTATTGGAGTACTTTGAATTTCAGCAACTAATAATAAACCTTGATCGAGATCTTCAACATGCAATGAAAGCCGAGGGCGAGATGAATTTGGATTTGATATCCAATTATGATGAAGTGAAGGATGCTATCATGGAAAAGGTGCTTATGTTCCCTTTAAAAGCACAAGGTTTTATTTTCCAAAACTTATCAGTGTGATGAAATATGATTATGTTTTAACTTGCTCCTTCTACAGCTTGTGAAACTGAGAGACGAACCAGTACGTGAAGAATGCCCCCTTATTTACCATTTAGATGTGGCTGCAATGTATCCAAATATTATTTTAACAAACAGACTTCAGGTACGTATTTAATATGAAATAAGCTTCAGTAGCGAATAGGATTGGCAGTTTTTAGTAATTCTCAGTTATTTATTGTTGCTACACATTTGCAATTGAATTATTGATGTACAGCACCCAAATTCACCGTACTGGACTATAAAATTAGGGTTTTCCCTATCAGCTTCACATTTATTGTCGTCTTGGAGCTTTCTAGAAAGCATTTCAACCATCAATGCATAATGACATTTCCTTTTCACTTTCAGCCTCCCTCTATAGTGACAGATGAGATCTGTACTGCATGTGATTTCAATCGTCCAGATAAAACTTGTCTTCGTAAACTGGAATGGGTCTGGCGTGGTGAGCTATATACAGCAAAGAAAAGGTTTTTCCACTTAAAGTTGTCTTCCATCTGTTTTCTGTGTATATCAGCAAATGGCTAACACTTGATTCTGCATGGCCGCTGCTTCCTACTGTATCAGTGACTATTATCATTTGAAGAAGCAAATTGAGTCTGAATTTGTTGATAAGACTGATGGTCAGTCGTCGAGATCCTTCCTTGACCTTCCTAAGGTGGAGCAACAATCGAAACTGAAAGAGCGCCTGAAGAGATACTGTCAGAAGGTATGTTTTTAACTTTAGTAAAAATGTTTTCCTAACTGATGCTTGCTATGTTACATTTATTGCCTGTACCATTTATTGTCTGTACAGGCATATAAGAGGGTACTGGACAAACCTGTCACTGAACTTAGAGAGGCAGGGATCTGCATGCGGGAAAACTCATTTTACGTTGATACTGTTCGGAGGTGTGCAATTTTGGATTCTCCCCATGACTTTCTGATGCTAATTTTTTGGGTCAATATTCACTTCTTTTTGTGTGCTGTGAACTCTTCTCGATGCTCTGATTACCACAACATATAGTTTAGTGCTGCATGTATCAAACATAAGAGGTTGAATTTTATACGAAACAGTAAATATACGAGTGTTCTTGTACTGAATTCTGTGCCTTCAATATGGTTTTAGCTTTCGAGATAGACGGTATGAATACAAAGGGAAAAATAAGGATTGGAAGGGAAAGTTATCCGAAGCCAAGGCAAGTGGAAATTCTATAAAGATCCAGGAGGCACAGGTATGATAAAACTATTTGAATGTTTTACAAATCATCAATTGATGATGATTCAGGATCTAATTTCTTGTACTGTTTGCTTTGCTTATTAATGCTGGCAGGACATGGTAGTTCTTTATGATTCCTTACAACTGGCACACAAGTGCATCCTTAATTCTTTCTACGGATATGTCATGCGCAAGTTGGTGTCTTCTATCTGTTTCTTGGATCCTATAATGTGGATTCAGTTGTTACAGTTGTAACTCTTGATTGATGCTTATAACTTTCTTCTTTCAGGGGTGCAAGATGGTACTCAATGGAAATGGCCGGAGTAGTTACATATACAGGGGCGAAAATTATTCAGAATGCTCGCTTGCTTGTTGAAAAAATTGGAAAACCACTTGAACTGGACACCGATGGTATTTGGTGTGTGCTCCCCGGATCTTTCCCAGAGAACTTTACCTTTAAAACAAGGTAAAGGCTATTTCTTTGTGTGCCTACTATCATAGCCATGGCTATTACTTGATCCCCATTGTTTTCGTACCCTAGTTTTTCACATAAAACATCAGCTTATAAAGTTCCAGCAGAATTGGTCTAGCCTTATGATTGATCTTGTTTTCATGCTTCAGGGACTTGAAGAAAAAATTTACAATCTCGTATCCATGTCTTATTCTCAATGTTGATGTCGAAAGAAACAACACAAATGAACAATATCAGGTCAGCTGGAAGATGCTTCTTGATGAATGTGTCTGTATATCCATCCATTAATATGTTCAGCTATTATATCAGTCCTGGAGTTTATTTTTCCTTTCCTTTTGCTTTCTGTCTTGGATATGGCCATCTATAAGGCTCTAACAACTGCCTTCAAACAGACACTTGAGGACCCTTTGAATAAAACATATGCTACTCGCAGTGAATGCTCAATTCAATTTGAAGTGGATGGCCCATACAAGGTAACCTATAATAGTAGCTAATTTGAATTACATTGATCTTCATTTTTTCATGGTACGATATTCTTTAATGTTATCACGTCACATAGGCAATGATTCTTCCTGCTTCTAAAGAAGAAGGAATTTTGATTAAGAAGAGATACGCTGTTTTCAATGATGACGGAACCTTGGCCGAGCTTAAAGGTTTTGAGATTAAGCGCAGAGGTGAGCTGAAGCTCATCAAAGTTTTCCAGGTATTGCCTTTTATTTGGTTTATTGTCCCTAATTTATTCTCAAGGGATGTCTATAGTCTAAACCTTTATTGAGCTTTTCTTGGTGTTTACTAATAGTTGAGTTTTTCAGGTAACTGTTGTACTTGTGCACGGTGCATCCTTGTTAGCTTTTTTTTACTCCAAAGGACTGCACTTTATGCCTGCTATAGTGTATGAATGGGCAAATTACTCTTTTTTTCTTGTGCTCGACGTATAAATGCTGAAAAAACTTGTAGCTATTATATATTTTGTTATTTGATAGTGGCAATTATTCTGAAATCTGGTTTGGAGATGATGTTACCATCTAACATATTCCTCCATAATGTATTCACAACATGTATTTTCTTACCATCTACTGTATAAGTGAAATTTAAATTCCAACAATGAGTTTATCATTTTGCGATTGAAATGCAATGTTTTTACCTTTTTTTTTTTTTTATCAGGCCGAGCTCTTTGACAAGTTTCTCCTTGGGACAACATTGGAGGAATGTTACTCATCTGTAGCTGCCATTGCAAACCGCTGGCTCGACCTTCTTGATGTGAGTAAGAGTACTGCATGACATTTGATTTAAATAATCAGATTCTTTTGTTTTCTAATTGTAGGGCTTTTCTATCTACTTGTCTACTTTTACTTTTATATAAAGTCTAGGATTTGTTTGGTATCCACATTTCAGGAGATAATGAAGAATGATGTTGTCTAATATTCTTTGTTCTTGTTGTTTTCCTCTCAGAATCAGGGTTTGGATGTTGCAGACAGCGAGTTACTTGATTTGATATCTGAATCAAGCACAATGAGCAAGTCCCTGGCAGACTATGGCGAGCAAAAGTCATGTGCAGTTACTACTGCTCGGCGCCTTGCTGATTTTCTTGGTGATGCAATGGTTAAAGATAAAGGATTGCGCTGCCAGTATATTGTTGCATGTGAACCAAGGGTACCTTTTCTGTTTTGGTATATTGATGCATTTTTATCCATCAGCACTAGTTTCCCTATTTTTGTTTGATCTGAAACAGTGGAAATTCTCATAAATTGTTGAATTGTATTTTAAGACTAAGTGAGAGTAACATATGGATGCAGTGAATTAATTGCAAGAAATTCACTCCAAAATATGGGCTGTGTTTCTGTCAATCTCCTTTGCTATTCTGAATTGTTTTTCCAATGTGTACAGAATATCTATGTCTAATTTTTAAAATTCTTTATTCCACTTGTACAAATGTGGTTGGACATTGTTGTCATTATATATTTGCAGGGAACACCTGTGAGTGAGCGTGCAGTTCCCATTGCAATATTTGAAACTGATCCCGGTAAAACTACATCCTGGTGTCACTGAGGTTTTCTCCCTACTCATATGGTTTAGACATTAAGAATGCATCCTCTTGTTGCAGAAATTATGAGGTTTTATCTACGGAAATGGTGCAAAACCTCATTAGGTGTCGACATTCGGTCAATCATCGACTGGCTCTACTACAAACAACGTCTTAGTTCTGCAATTCAAAAAATTATCACAATTCCTGCTGCAATGCAAAAGGTTCAATTGATGGTTTAGTGTTCCCCATAGAATCTCAATTATCCTTTTCAAGGTTTCTGGAAATGACTTCAGTGTTTCAGGTTGCAAACCCTGTTCCCAGGGTAGTTCACCCTGATTGGCTGCATAAAAAGGTTCGTGAGAAGGAGGACAGATTTCGTCAACAGAAATTGGTGGATATCTTCAGCTTGTTCAATAGGGATGATTCATCAAGAAAAAAAAAAAATGCTGCCCACATCATCAACAATGTGGCGGATAAGGAGAATGTTGAAGACATGGAAGACTTACTAAATAAAAGCAATACTACAAACAATGGTAGACCAACTGTTCATTGTTACAAACTTAATAATGAAAAGTGCCCAGCGAATACAATTGGTCAAACAGATCAACCACAACAGCAAAGTTGTGGCAGTAGAAGCCTGCCCAAACAGTCTTCAGCATCACAACAAAATGCTTTATCTGCCTGAAAATATTGACAGAAATGTGGATTACCAAGGATGGCTTGAACTAAGGAAAAGGAAATGGAAAGCTGATCTTGACAGGAAGAAGAGACGAAGGTACATTCTCTTCTGGCTGCATAGGATGATATTTTAATGCTTTGGGTTATTCCATGTGCATACAGATATGGTTTTGCATGGTAGCAGAGCCTCAGACATGTTTTAAATATGTTTTATAAATTTAGTGGCTACTTATTTCATTGACTCGGAGGTGCCAAAGTACCACTGTTGCATACTGGGAGGCAAGCACCGGCGAATGTGTCAACAAGGATAGGTTTTTAAGCTGCAATTACATTGAGCATTCTCCTGAATGTATTCTTATAGATTTTCAGCTGCTATGGGCCCTGTAAATATGAACAGTGGTAATCTTTAAATTTGTACCAGTTACCTATCAGATGATAGATTTGCTTTATGTCAATTTTTTACTCAGAGCCTTCCAGACAGAGTTTTCCGAGTGCAACTCCTATGTAGGATTCATGGTTATTAGCCATAGATATTCTGGGTGTTTATGTTCATGGCTGCAGGAATGAGTCTGTTAAGGGCCTTGTTTAAACGTTTGTCAGTGGTTTTGCAATGTGATATTATGAATTTTGTTAGGTTGGACAACCTGAGGACTTCAAACCGTACTAATGGTGCTTCTGAGCTGCTTGGTGGTCTGACAAGATATGATGTAGTTCAACGTAGAACTGGTGTCAGTTCATATTTTGCAACGCATGAAGCAGTCCTAACAAGATGCCACTGGCAGGTATGAAGTTTTCTTTCATTCAACGGACCTATTGGAAATGGGTACTTTATGAGCGCTAATTCTAATTTTCTTATGATTCAGGTAATACAGCTACTACCAGGCCCACATTTGGGACAATTTTTTGCTTGGGTTATTGCAGAAGGGATAATGCTTAAGGTTCCTATAACTGTTCCAAGAGTATTTTACCTCAACTCTAAAGCACCTATAACAGAAAAATTTCCTGGAAGGCGTGTCAACAAGACTCTTCCCCACGGAAGGCAAAGCCATAACTTAGTTGAGGTAGACTTGGTGTTACATTTCAGCTAGTGAGTTTCTGCTGCCTGTATCCATGTGATGGCTTCTTTTTCTTCTCTCCTTATTCCTTTTTGGTATGATTTCTTGATAGGTTGTTCTAGATGAAGAAAAGTTTAAGAAGGAAAGCAAAAATTTAGCAGCTCTTCTTGCAGATCCAGAAGTTGAGGTCAGCATATTCTAGTTCATGAATGTTACTAAAACTTCACATGATTCTGATTATTATGGTTGTAAAGATTTGTATAAGTATAGGCCGATTAACTTGAACGGGCCCAATAACTTAAACGGATAACAACAGGGAAGAAGCAAGCAATATTAAATGGGCTTTTTGGATACCACATCTTACCTAAAACCTTAAGGCTTAGGTTATGGGTCTTCTAACTACACTTATATATTGATTTACTTCTTCCTTTCTTTCCAATATGGGACTTCTATATTTTTATACTTCAACGCTCCCCCTTACGCGAAAGCCCAACTCACTTGGATGTAGGTTATGGGTCTACTAACTACACTTATATATTGATTTACTTCTTCCTTTCTTTCCAATATGGGACTTCTATATTTTTATACTTCAACAATGGTTATGAGTTATGTGAAAGAATTATTTATGTCAGTTATCTTTTGTTGCATCACTCTCTTAATTCCATTAATCAGATGACAATCACTTGTATGGATTGGAAGATTCCCTGTTTATTGTGATGCTCTCTGAGCTGGCCAACAAATTTGCACTTCTCTAAATGCTCTTGAAATTGTTTAGCAAACTCATGCATATTGGCTTCCTTTTCTGTGTTAGCACCTGATTGATAAGGTTATTAGATTGCCTGGATTGGCAGCACTTTTGCTGCTTTGTTATTTCAACTAAACAGAATTTTTTGTCAGGGGATATATGAGACAAAGGTGTCATTGGAATTTAATGCTATACTCCAGATTGGTTGTGTCTGTAAGGTGGACAAAACAGCCAAGAAACGAAATGTCCAGGATGGCTGGAGTCTGAGTGAATTGCACATGAAAACCACAACAGAATGTTCCTATTTGGAGCAATCGATCTCTTTTTTTTACCTTTATCATAGGTAAATCACGTTGTACGAGGAATTTGCTTTTTGTCTGCAATTAGTCCTACTGTGGCTGTCATAACCTTTTTGTTGGATGCTGGTCTTTCTTCATAGAAGAGCCGAGTTGTTCAAAGCATTACAAATTTGCTTGTACAAGCATGCTCAAAGTCATGTTCTGTTCCTCTTGTTACTGTTCTCGTTTTAAAGTTGAATTTAATGCTAATACTGATAATTTTCTTGCTTACTGCAGCATTTCTGATGGGCGTGCTGTATATGTCGTCTATTTTCCCATGCTAAAAACATTATCTGTTGTGGTGGTTAATCCTTACCAAAACAAGGATTTATCACCATCTTTTCTTGAAAGACAATTTCGTGAAGCTTGCCAGGCTTTGTCTAATGAACGTCCACCTCCTGGGACTGGCATTGCTTTCAAGGTGATTTGCGTTGCGTACATCTTTTTACAGCATTAGGTTTTTTTATTGTTTTTCCTTCTGTTCTTATCTGCGTTGCAGTAGCTCTTGCATTTAGTTTTAATATATTTCTAATTTCAGGTAGACTATGTGGGATCTGTTAAGGATGCTGAAAATGTTCTACAGGGAACAATAAGTGAATTCAGGTCTTAACTCTTTCGGTTTTCTTTGTAGCTTGGTATGTAATTGCTTACAAAAGGATAAAGTGTGAAATACCATAGCTGTTATGGATGCTTCTGTTATTGTACTAGCTAGTAGCATTATTTTGGCATCTAGTTTGGGAGGATAATTCAAGTGTTGTGCCAGCGGTAGAGCTGAGTGAAAGAAGTATTATATACTTTTCAAGTCAAAATACTGTTCGGGCAGGTGTCCCTCTTATATACCTATATTTCCCAACTTAACTCTATATTACTGGGGTGGTCAGTAGTTGAGTGTTATGCATTTAAGACTTCTGCATGGCATTGAAGCCTGAATTTCTTTTGAGTACACACATTGCAATTTCCTTCTCTTGCCTATCCTAGTGCATAACAGAACAGAATGATGACAAAAGATTCATGTAGCCGCCCCAATTGAATTTGGGATTAAGGCTTCGTTGTTGTTGTTTTATGTGTTCCAACTTCTGCATCTCCCTGACCCCAGTACCCACTCCCACACCCCCCCCCCCCCCAAAAAAAAAACCCCCAACAAGAAAAAAAAGAAGTCATCATTCAACTGTATTGTGATCATGCATCCAAGCCACCTGTTTTCTAAATTCAATGAAATGTCTTAAAAATTCCTTTTTTCTGACAGAGATAAACATCATGGACCTACACTTGCTGTTACTGAATGCCCAAATCCTCATTTAATGAAGTCACATGTACCAGCTCTCAATGATTTCCCATGCCTAGAAATACCTTCCAATGCTCGTGATAGTCTGTATCAGGTGGTGATTGATAGCTTTTTCACATTCTACACCTCACTGGAGCAGTTGGTACAATTCATTCTAGTGCCAAATTTTTGAATTTTCATGCCTGATATGCAGGTCCTTGGATGGCAACAAGCAGCTGCTAGAATTGGAATGCTACGTTGTGCTGCATCATCCCAGTGGTTGAACGAGAGGATTTCTCTTTCAAGATATTCCCATGTAAAATTTTGTCCTCGCCCCTCCATTTAACTGGCAAATCTCTAACCTTGTTCCCTTATGTTTTATTATATGTAAGATGACCATGAAAAATCATGTTTGGTGGGACAGGTACCCCTGGGAAATTTTGAACTTGACTGGCTTTTATATACAGCAGACGTCTTCTTCTCAAGAACTTTGCGGGATCAGCAACAGGTAACCTACTGGAAGAATAACTTTCTTCATAGCCTTAGAGCATCGTACTTATTTTTACCAAGAGTAAGCTGAACCACTTAGCAGCCACAGCTATTCCCTTTTTTGGTTGAATATCATTTGTGTTTGGAACTTGTTCTCCAAATTTTAAGTCACAGCTTGATTTATTAATTCGAACAGGTGCTTTGGGTATCTGATAATGGTATCCCCAATCTAGGAGGCACAGATGAAGAATCTACATGTTTTGCTGATGAGGTTAGATTCAAACAGACGCATGCAATGTTAGGAAAACATCGATTAAGTTATTGATGACTTGAAAAAGTTTATTTTTCCTGGCAGTGGAACAAAATGTCTGATTTTTTATTTTGTTATGATTTGAAGAAGTCTTCCCTGTAACAAGTATAATTTTTTTTTCTTTTCACTTGGAATTCTCGCCTCCTCCCATGTGGATGCTCTCCTGCTACTTGTTGCTTTGGAATAGGTTCATCAACCAGTCCTTACATACCCTGGAGCCTACCGAAAGGTTGCTGTGGAGTTAAAGGTCTGAAAGCTTTTTTGTCATCCTGTTCTTTTATTTCTTCTTCTTTATTTTCTCTTTCTGTGGGGGGACTGCTGATAAGTTTGCTGACCGTATATAACCAAGTGAAGGATTATTGAACAGATTCATCATCTGGCTGTAAATGCTCTCTTGAAAAGCAACCAAGTGAACGAAATGGAAGGCGGAACTTTGTTGGGATTTGACCAGGACAGTATCTCCGGGCCACAGATGAATAATGAATCATGTGGCTTTGATGAAGCTGCCTCATCTGAACCTGCATTACGTGTCCTCAAACAGCTGATCCAGAGATGCCTTTCAGATGCAGTAACATCAGGGAACATATTTGCTGATGCCATACTGCAACATCTGTATCGATGGCTTTGCAGGTTGTAGTCATATTGATTCTTACCCTCTTATAAATGTGACAATAATCATTGATTTCCCCTATCTATTGCAGCCCTCAGTCAAAACTACATGATCCAGCTCTTCATCGCACACTTCACAAGGTAAACTCAAAATGAGCATGAAGAGATAGAGAGATTCTTTTTCCTTAATAAGACATTCGTAAAGATTTGTGGATTCGTAGGGGCCCCGATAACTTTGATGAATTGCTGGAGGGGAGAAGCAACCAACACTTAATGGATTTTTGGACCCCACCTCTTACCTAAGACCTTAAGGCTAATAGTATGTATCTTTTAGCCACATCACTTGGGTTGGAAGTTCACAACTAATTCACAATTAAATGTGAAGGGCAATGAGGTTCAACTCTCATACCATCTAAAGATTTGCATAAGGCCAGATAACTTAAATGAATTGCTGGAGTGAAGAAGCAACACACTTAATGGGCTTTCGGATACTACATCTTACCCAAAACCATAAGACTTATGTTATAGATCTTTTAGCCACACTTTTATGTTGCTTTATTCCTTCCTTTCCAATATGGGATTTATATCTTATATTCCAACAATTCACAGTCCAATTCCCAATTTAATTTTGGCTACAAATATTTTTTTTTATTGGTCAACAAGACTCCTCCAGTAAATCCCCATCTCACAAGAAAAAAAACTAGAAGATTAGAAACCATCACTTAGGCTTAAAAACTGTACTGAAAGGCATCCAAATTTTGAAAATGGATGAGTTCCAAAATTAGCTTTTACTGCACTTTTCCTATATTACTTGGGCAATAATTTTTTTTTTTTTTTTTCTAAATCTTTACATTTATAGGTGATGCAAAAGGTGTTTGCTTTGTTATTGGCTGAATTTCGCAAATTAGGTGCCACGATCATATTTGCAAATTTTTCAAAGATTATTATAGACACAGGAAAGTTCAGTCTCTCTGCGGCCAAAGTTTACTGTGATAGCTTGCTCAAGACTCTGCAAACCAGGTTATAATACTGTTCTTTTAAGGTTTTAACACGTAGATCTTGTTTCTGTTTGCTGTCTTAATTCTTTGTTTCCCATTTTCTAGAGAGCTTTTCGAGTGGATTGAGCTTGAGCCATTGCAGTACTGGCATTCCTTTCTTTTTATGGATCAGGTTTAATCACCATACTTCTGCCATTCTCTGTTCACTTCTCTACAAATATATTTCTGTTATGGGTGTATTGTTTACACACTTAGTACTTCCCAATAGTGTACTTCCCAATACTGTTCTCCCCCATATTTTCTACTCTTTACCTTCCTGCCATAGTAGATGAACAACTCGTTAATGCCAGATTATAGAGACAGATTGAAATGAGCAGTTGATAGATAATTAAAGCACAGAAATTAGAAAGACAATCTGAAAAGTTGATCTGGAAAAAACCATAGTTATGTGTGGTGTCTTGGTGGGTTCAAATCTCTGTTTGTGTTTATATATCAGCAGTGTTATGAGCATATGTATAAGATAGACCAATTAATCGGGAATTGGGGGCAGTGTTTAGAAGTTGTAAGCTTCAAGGGACTTTTGAAAGTCACCAGCTTTAGTAGCAGTACATTGCACGTGATCAATTGAATATGTTTTACCATTGAAAATCGAATGTTGTTTTACCTCTTTTCTGCATAACAAAATTGAATGCTGAATATATGAAGAATGTAAAATAGATTTTGAAAGTGCAAACTGAACTTAAGAGGTTCAAAAAACATAAAAGGAAGAAGAACAGAAATGTAGCAGCAGAGAAAACACACAGCAGAAAGCTTGGAGCTAATGGTTGTCACACACTTTCATTAGCTTGTAAAAACCCACTTAAAGGGTCATTGTACATAAGCAAGTACAGCAATGATGTAAAAGAGCATGCTTACCATGCTTAAAAGCTAACTAAACAAAGCATTGTCTTTCATAAGTACAGAAAAGTGGACTGACATGATTCCACTAACAAAAGTAAGCTATAATAGCAGCCTAATCTTTCCAAAGTACAAAAAAAGGATCATTAGCTGGTTGCTTGAACTAAAACACATTCCAAGCTAACCAAGAACATTACATAAAGCAAACTATAACCAAAACTTTGCTTGCTGTTGAAGTTGCTGGCTGTCATCACTGCACTCCAGCTTCTGTCTTTCTCGCAAAATGAAAACTTGAACATGCAAAAAGCTAGGCTTCAACAGATTTTAGGTTATTGAATAACATCAATCTTTGGAAGTTGGTCATAAGAATTATGCATTACTGAATTATGAACATAATACATGAAAAGACCATTAATACAAATAGTATCCATATGCCAAACCTTCCCTCTATATAACTTTCGTGAAATAGAAGAAGCTCTTGTGAGGCCTACCAGGGTGATGATTCAAAAGAGGCATCATAAGTTAACATTAATTTTGCATAACTTGAATACAAGGGAATAAGAAAATAATTTATAATTTTTCTTTCTCTTTGTAATATTATACAAACAAGTAAAGCTTCGCTGTATCAAACTGTAAAGGTACCTCCAGTATTCAAATCAATGTTTCATTTGCTGATATGAATGGATTATTCTTTGTTGCCTCTATTTAGTTTTCGAATCATCAAGAATTGATGTCAATGAAGAACGAAAACGAATTAATGAAGGTTGTGCTTATCAGTGGAAATAATCCATCAACAACAAACGTTTTTGTCCCTTATGGGAGGGTGGGGGATGGATTTTCATAATATGTTCTGATTAGCTAATTCTCATTTTGCTTTTATATGATAGTACAATTATGGTGGAATTCCAGCCCGAGCTGATGATAGTTTGCAGAATGAATCACAAGGAGATCATTCCCAGCAAGAAAAATCACAAGTGGATATTGTATCAAGCTGGAATATTGCTGAGTATCTACCCAAAAAAATTCAGGTATATCTATCCAAACATTTTTTAGGTTATGGAGTATTCTCTTCTGCTATTGCCACTTTCATTTTCTTATTTTCTTATTAGCTTGCATATTGTATGACCAATGTTCTGGGCTCTTTGTAGGATCATTTTGTTTTAGTTGTCTCAGAATTCATGTTTATTCCCTGGGATTATGCTAAAAAGCAAGTTGCAATCAGAACATCATTGAAAGATGGAAATTCATGCACTCCATCTATCACTGTTGCTGCTGCTGACGCTTTCGACTCACATATGGTGGAATATCTCAAAGGGCAGGTATTTATTAGTTTTTAAGCTGCTGTAGGTTTTATGTTATTGAAGCCAGTGTGTTCATAAGTTCTAAACTCAATTCGTTGGATTCTTTGTTCACAGATCAGCACTTACTTCACAGACAAAATTTTAGGAGTTGTTCGTGATACTATTCTTTATGGAAAGGGGCTGAACAAATCTGAGAATGACCAAGAAATTTTACTTGGTGTCCCACAAGTTGCTAGGAATGTCCTCAGAGGGGATCCTGCTCTGGAGTTCATTAAGCATGTCTGTGCTGTTCTCGCCCTTGACCATAATGTCCAGCATGAAGTTCTGGTAATCTATTTTCTTTATATTGTAAATCTGCAACGTCCAACACTTTAATAATAAAATTCCAGCATCAGACTCTCTGAACTCCCTCGTAGGGCAATATGTTGTCTACTTATCGACCATCAACAACTACTTTTTATCTAATAATATTTTTTTCAATAATTATTGGTAGTATATGTTTCATTCATAGCAAAGAGACTAGTGAAAGTAGATGTACAGAGAAGAGAGACTTGAAAGAGCAGAGATCAAACATAGAGAGACAGAGGAGCATGTGAAGGGAGCGTAGAGAGGAGGGCAAGCATGATAAAGTCTAGAGAGAGGCAAGAGAAAAAAAGAAAGAGTGGAGAGAAAATATGCAGAGAGAGAAAAGACAATGTGTAGAGTGTTAAGATGGGAAAGAGAGTGTAGAGAGCGGATACTAATATACTTGAGAAACAAAAGGAATTTCAAAGAACTTGATTATGTGAAATTTCTCATTTATTTTTCCTCAAAAAACACTTTCATATTTAGAAAAACAAAAGACAAAAAGCACTTGTTAAATGTGCTTGTTGCTTGTGTTAAAATGCAAAGAACGAAAACAACGTAATCAAACAGGCCGTTTGCTTGCCGCTCGCTAGTTATACTTTCTCATCATCTTTTCCAAGATTATTCTTGTCCCAGGTGAAATTTCATGTCATGTTTGAAGCATGATATAGCTATAGTTGGAACAGGTTTTTGAATTGCATGTACAGGTGTTTACTAGCAAGTGATGTGACGATTTTCATGCATGTCATCCTGTTACAGGTGATGAGAAGGAATCTGTTAAAGTATTTACGTGTGAAGGAGTTTGCTCCAGAAGCCGAGTTTCATGATCCCTGGCCTTCTTTTGTCTTGCCTAATGTGATCTGCAGGTGCAGTAACTTAAGTAAATATTCACTTTGCCCAGTAAAAGAAATATGAGCCAGACAATATTTTCTATCAGTTAGCGTGTGTTCCGTGTTTGAAGCAGGAGGAATAAAGTCTTCCCTTTAAGGAATTTAGCTGGGTTGCTAGAATGTAGCTTTAGACAAAAATGCATGGCCACAGTGACTTGAAATCACCTTTCAACTGCCCCCAAAGTGATCTAGGTTCAGAAAGGCACAAACCAATTCCGTGTTTTCAATATAATGGCTTTTACCTTAATCATAATTTTGGATAATTTCCAATGTCATTACCAAAAAAGGAAGCACAAAACTTTAATTTATTGAGGCCGTAATGAAAACATGGAGATAATCTTCAGCTGTAACTCTATCCTGTCCTGGGTTATTGAATCACAGAAGACTTTGCTAGTACCTTCTGAAAGTATTGCGAAGGAAGGAACCCAGCAGATCAAATATATGGTAGTGGAATTGGTGGCAGTTTTCTCTGTTATTAGTCTTTGCTTGGGAGTAGAATTAGTTCCAATACTTCGGTTCCATGAACATATGGTCAAAGGTCCTTTGTTTTACCTCTACATCTTTGATCTGCTGGGTTCGCATCCATGTCTTACTCCAGGAAGAATTTTTTTTTTTTTGGTTATAAGAATATGTGGTACTCGTTGAAACAACTTCATAAAAATAAAATTTCTCATCTATATATTCAGAAGTTTGTTATTTAAGTTCTTGATTTGTTTGATTAATTTCATTTAACCCAACATACGATTGGACAGTTACTGCAATGACTGCAGAGACCTGGACTTGTGCCGGGATTCAACAATGCTGGCTCAGGAGTGGCGCTGTGCTGTGCCTCAATGTGGCCAGCCATATGACCGGGAGATGATGGAAAATGCTCTTCTTCAAATTGTAAGGCAGAGAGAACGTCTCTATCATTTGCAAGATCTGGCTTGCCTTAGGTGCAACCAGGTTAAAGCAGCACATCTAGCAGAGCAATGCGCATGCGGTGGTTCGTATAGATGCAAGGAAGATTTCTCTGAATTCCAACGTAAAATGCAAATTTTCCTCAATGTAGCCACTCGTCAGAAGTTTCAACTCCTTCGAGAATGTACTTCATGGATTTTAGGAATTCAATAGCTGTTGACTTGTGTATTTCACGCTCATGGCCTTCAATAAAAGTTTAACGCTGCTCGACTGGGAGACATTGCATCGGGCCTTGGTGTTCATGTGCACAAAGATGAGCAATGTCGCAGTCAGGACGGAAAGCCATCCGTTCACTTATCTGTATTCTGCAACTCAATCAGACAGGTGACTGCAATTAGCGCTCATTAAAGTCCATGCCATTTGAAACAAGAGATGATATTTAAGTAACTTGGTGAAGACTTTAGAAGCTTGTTTCCGAGTATGATGCAGTTACCGAATGTGGACTAAAAGCGTTATCTCCGGGAAGGCAAAATGATTGAAGGGGCCTGCAACCTGGTCTTTGAAATGGCAGCAAAAATGTACGATAGCAAATAATTGCTGTGTTTATTGCCAAGACAGCAGCTGACGTAGATAGCAAGAACTGTAAAACACTTTCATTCTTTTTTAGCAATTAAAATGAATTTTAGACTTGGATCATATAGATTGTGTGACAGTTTAACCTGGTGATACTTTGGCTGACCAAATCAACCATGTAAGAAATGGATTAAATCTGCCTAAAGTTTTTCTGTTTGAGATTATTTTTACCTAGCCAAATTCCTAATTGAGTTATCACAATTTATTCGTTTATGGCGTTGGGAAAACCCCTCAATATGATCTGAATCTGCGCAAAAGCCTAGATTAGATGAGTCTTGGCCAATTATTCTCAGCTTGAAAAGGCCAGCTCCGGCAAAATGGGGAAACCATAATTGATCTTTCTTTTATTTTTGGTGTATTGGAGTGAAATGGAAATAGATCTTTGTTAGGCAAGCTGCAACATGACCTAATTCTTATTAGATATTTAAATTTCACAGATTCACGTTTTGAAGTCTCGCATATTAAGCTCAAATTTTAAGAAATATTAAGAGGGCTCAAGGGATCTATGGAGTTGTTTGCTGACAGAAAATGGCTGCTTCCAATTGCATTCTACTATCATGTGTTCATGTATTTATTGGCATTTTATTTCTAGTATGCCGCAGGGATATTCAATCGGATAACAGCAGCATCAAACATAGCATGAAGTCACCAACAGAACCATCTTTCGGCAGTTGAGCTTTGAGCTATCCTTCTTTCTATGCTGTTTATCTGTCTCAGGGACACTCCTTTACATTTTTTTGCTTAAAACAATAAAAAAGAGCTAGAGTAGGAAAAGTTAGAAAAGATCTAGCAATTCATAAAAAATATACGTACACTTCAAAATAGAAATCGTGCCAAGTATCTGACATACGTTAGAAACAGAAATGTGTTGGACATGACACGGACACGTGTCTAATATATTGAAAAGTGTCCGCCAAAAAAATTTTAAAAAAAAAATTACACATGTCAAAAAAACGCTAAAAATATATTTCGAATACATTTCGAACACACCTTCCAAAAAAAAAAAAATTGAAAGATGAATGGCCTGTCCCCATCCATGGCTGACAACGACAGGCCATGAGATGGCAACAGGCCATCCTCTCTCTCTCTTATTTTTTTTAAATTCAAATGGCAGGAGAGAGAGGAAAAATTAGAATTTTCTTTTGTTAAGTTTATACTTTCTTGTGTTGGGACATACTACTTAGTATATATTATAAAATTTTAGATATATTTAAAAATATATATTTAATAAAATTTATCTTAACAATAAAAATTAAATTTAATTAAAAATATAAGTTATAATTTATATTTTATTTTGAATAATAATATTTTTATGTGTATATAAGCGTGTGTGTATGTGAGTGTACGTGTTTGTATCTTGTTCTTGTTCTATTTTTTTTTTAAATTAACGTATCGCCATATCTATTTTCGTTGTGTCTATATCTGTACAACCTAACAGTTCATTAAACCAACATTCCTTGATCTTATGCTAATGATGCACCTCAACTTTCACATCTAGGAGTCTATGGTAGCAAGATTTGGGTATATTCTCCACATCACTTAATGCCTGTTTGGCATAATTATTGATTATTGTTATTGTTGTTGTTCATTGTCAATTACTATTATTAATTTTTGGTACTGATTGTTAAGATAAAATTATAGTATTTGATTAAATTAATATTTATTATTTGCTAATCAAATTATAAAATGACTATTTTGTATATTACATACTTTTTTTCACTAGCATCATTCTTATAAAATAAAAATCTATTTGTTTTGATTGTCTATATGTTAACAGATTTTAACTGCATAATATATACTATGGTTCCCAAAAAATATTTTGCAACAAGTTTCAATAAAAAAAATCAGTAATTTTTTAAACAAAAAAAATAATTTCATAAATTTTTTTTGAAAACACGTTCAATGAAATTTCACATAAAAACTAATATATTGCTTTATTTCTATTAGTAATTATTAGCATTATTTTTTACAAATAAAATAAAATAACTTAATTTATTAAAAAATTTAAAATATATATAAATTAAGTCTTACAAATTAAAAAAAAAATATTTTAGTCTAAATAATTTATATCAATAACTAAAAACTCTAAAAAATAAGTCTAACTTATTTTTTAAAATAACAGCTGATTGTACTCTTTATCAAAAATTAACAATTTTTCTAAATATTTTATTAAATATTCATATTCTTTCTTTTTCAAATTAAAAGTAAACACACCCTTTAAAAGTAGAGCCAAACACCCCTTAACTAGTGAGTGCACCGGGATGATCTACGGCGATAACTCGGTCTTAATGCCCACCAGTGCTTCAGGTAATACTTTCCAGAGTCACAAGAAAAAGCAGCACATACTTCCTAGTTTTTTCTACTTTTAATAATTGTCCTACTAATAATAATTATGTTGGATTAAGTTGTGGTTTTCAACGAATGAGTTGTTTCTCAATTATACTGAATAAGTTGTCTTCAAGGTTGAAACTCTGAAGTTTAAATTCTAATCAAAATTAATTAACTAAAAAAAAACCTTTTTGTTTATTCACACCCAAAGATATATGGAGCCAAAATATAACAGCTCCCATGGATAAATAATAGTTAAACTATGAGATGCAAGACAAAAATGACAGAAATAACAATGTCTCTGGACACTAGCAATTATAATGAAATGTCTCAACACATTTGGGGGGTTTAAATGAAACCAAATTCAATAACACTAATCAATGCTTACCAACTTGCTTTTATCATCATATTTAAAACCAATCTCAACTAGATAAAATATTGATTCTCAGCAATGGATTAAGAACTTTGTGCTTCTTTTTTTTTCTCGTTCTTCTTGCTTCTTTTCTTGTTCTTCTTGTTGTTGCAGATTGCGGGTCGAAAATCCTCAGTCCCTTTGTTTTGATCATCATCAGCAGCAGTTAAACAGTTCTTGTGAATCGGTTGATGAAGCCTATGCTCCGCGTCCTTTTCCTTTAGGTCCCTGAACAAGAAAGTTACATTTCTCTTAGCTTGGCCCAACTAAGTTATACAGCTTTTCTCCTTGCACAGAAAAACGTCAACTTTCAGATTACAATCCCCATTCCACTTCCAAATGCTGCCCACATTTTACTTTATGACATATATATAAGATCACAGAAAACCTTAATATGACGGTAAGTCTACTCTATTGTAACTGAATGGTCAATCATTTTGTGAAAGTAAATTAAAGTTGCGTACATCTAACTCTTCTCCAAAATATATTGGCTTGATGAAAAATAACAAAAAGAAAAAACAAGACTGGATATGAAGTTCTGAGGTTTCCACACCAACTATGCTAAACTAATAGACTGTTTAAGACCATTTATGTCATGTGAATGATTTTATGCAATGTTAACGCAATGTCAAGCAACATGTTGTTTTAGACCAAAAAAATTCAAACTCACCATGGGGCAGGGGTGAACCAAAACGCACTCCTAGGTATGACATTGAAATTCAACTGCTCAATTCTGGAGTCCTCCAGCCAGAAGATCTCTAAGTAAGGAAAATAGTACGACGGATGTAAGAAATATATGCAGTTTGCTTTGATTCCTGCCACATTCAACTCCGACGCATAAAATGATTGATGAGACCCAAGAAACAATGCATATTCACCCAGACTTGTTGTTGCAATCCAATTGTTGTTTTGAATATCCCGCTTATACACCTCAAATTTCAATGTTTCTATCTTGCAGTAGCGGAAAATGAGTAGCAATTGTCCTTCCAATTCCGCTAAGTTATACTTTCCATCTTGACAATCAGGCAAATGTTGCGGTAAGAAGCTGACTATTTCATACAACTTGGGCCAAGAGCAACACAAATCAAAAGCATACAACTTTCCAAGCTTATTGCTCAAAATATAAAACATTCCCTGACAGTAGACAGCATCACTCAACTCAATATATTCCCTGCTGTTTCCTTGCTTATAATCATTATTGCAAGGAACCTCTATACAATTCCAAGCTTTGTCTCCTATTTTGCAAAAAGGGACTATTCTCCAATTCCTAAAGACAATCATGACGTAGCATGGCGAGGCCTCTGTAGTACTACTGCTACAACAAGTGCGAGGGCTACCTGTAGGGACGGATCCAAAAACATTTTTCAGTAATAACAAAATTTGCAGGTATATAAAAGAAAGTTTTGTGTAGGCGTGTAGAGACATAAAAAAAAAAAAAAAAAAAACAAAATAAATCAGTGGACAGAAATAATATTTTAATAGGAGTAACAACACAAAATTATATATATATATATATATATGTATGTGTGTGTGTGTGTGTGTGTTTTTTTTTTTTTTTTTTCCAGTGGGGGGCAACTTTAAAAGTAGCTCCGCCCTGGCTACCTGATAACACAGCTTTTTGAACATTGAAGGCCCATGGGAATGGTCTTTCACTCCAATGGGGTGTAGTTCTGATACAAGGGAGCTGCACTTCGGCTCCTGTAAAGGGGTTTGTTAAATAAATGGACGATGATTGCGGCTCAACAACCACCAACCAACCCTCACTGGAGCCGATCAGCCAGAACTGATCTCGTTCCGGCAGAGGCAAGACTGGCAGCGGATGATTGATGTGGGCATACAAATAATTGTTATGCTTGAAGGTCATGAAGCGAGTCGTTGTATCAATCAAATCATCGTAGTCCGATACAAGAACGCCCGGGAACGGTGGGAGAAGGCGGTTTCCGTATCTGGGTGTGCATGATGACCTCCTCCATGACCTGCAGATACTGCGAAAATTGCCACAGTCGCAGAAATTTTGCCACTTTTCGAAGATCAGTGCCTTTACGTCATCGGGCAGTTGAGACCAATCTGGCTTCTTTTTTTTATTGTGGTTGTTACCGCTATTCATTTTTAAGAAAAGAGGCTGCTAAGTTAGAAAAGAACAATCACTCTTTGGGTTTCAAACACAAATGCAAATGTACCACTAAGAGGTTTTAACAAAGGATCGCAGTCAGTTGTACTTGAAACTTACGCGTGTAAGGGTTAATGGTGGACTCTGAGCGTGAAGTCCGGCGCATAACAGTGAGAGTTAAACAGTTTTGTGTATGGGCTGCTTGAAAAAATAATTTTGTCGCATAAGACATAGATACTTGGATCCGAAATTTGCAAGTGGCATAAATTCTAGTAAGTAATAACTTGGGCCTTTGATCAAAAAAATTACTGGGGTCTAATAATAAAGCCCAAAGCTCCAAATTAAACAAGCACAGATCAATATACAAACAGATGACTCTCCAATTGAGGTATTTAGGATTTGAACCTTAGTTTCTTTATATTTTTTTTTTATCTTCAATCATTGGATTACTAATTAAAAAAAAAACAAAAAACATATACATGATTTTAGTCCTGTACTTTGTCACAATTAATTAGGAAACTCTTTTAAGATTTATCGGTCTTGTGTTTGAATTTTAATAAAAGTATTAAAATTTATTTGTCTTTTCGGTCTCCCTTACAACTTGAAAAAAAAAAAAGGTGCATCATTCTATAATTTGCACTAGTAGTGGCACGATAATATACTCCAAAATTTTAGACAATAATCTGGGTTGAAAGGATAGTTTCATGGCCCAACTATTTCCCTCTGTTTTCATGTGCCAACATTGAGTTGGCAGCCATTCATGTTCTTTTGTTAATTTTTCTTGTTAGCCTAGAATAAGAGAAAGTAAGGGTAACGTTTTATAGTTTTGTCATATAACATTGCGCTAGTTAAAAAAAAAAAAACAATAGGAGAATGGTAAATAACGTAAAATCTCATAGTGTAGAATAAAGACAGTAGGACTTAATTTTAAAAAAAAAAATCTCTGTATCCTTTATCTATAAAATTGAATCTAATGTTAAAGTTAATTTAGATTCGTTTAACATTAGAATTGAGGATTCTAGTAAAATCAAGATTAGTTTGTTATATTTTCAGTATTGGAGTCGAAGTAGAAGCTCTTAGTGACTAGTATATAAAGAATTTAGAGTATTAATTTATGATATGATTGATGTGCATATTAGTTGTGAGATTTTATTAATATATGTGCTTCTTATATTATTGTGTGGCGTATTTTCAGTTTAATAAAGTTAAAGTTAAATTAATTGAATTCTAGTTCTAGTAGTGATATTAATATTAATTGAGCTCTAGTTCTAACATTTAAAACCCACGAAATAGAAATTCAAATTCTTATTCATTGGAAATTTCGTATTTCTTCGAAATATCTCATATTTTAGAAAACATAATTTACTACAAAAGATTATGGTAAATTGGGGTTGCATATATACTCTAAAAAGAATAATTCTTTTTGGTCCTTCAAAACTTTTCTGATTCTGAAAAGACTGTATATTTCATAACTTAATAAGCTTTTAATAGGCAGGAAGAAAAATAGTTCTTTTAGTTTTTTCAATCAATATCTCGTTACTAGCAGGTGTAATTTCCACTTATTTTATATAATGCACTTATAAGAACGCAAATTTAAAACCATAAACTAAATGACGGTATACACAATCCCAAATTGGCCTCTCTCGCACAAATTTTTGTGCATGATGAAAAAGTAAGAGTGATAATTTAAAACCCCACCAAAAAATATTTTGATTCTGTATTAAAAAATTATAAAGTAATTGAATAATTATAATATTTTTTATCGTAAAATAGTAGACAAACGGTGGTTTTGGGGCAGTGAAGTTGACAGCTGTGCCAGTCACTGAAACCTCCAGTTTCGTTCATATACGTCCGTGATGAGAGCATGTTTATATCATTTTCAACCTCACCCGTCTGGGGGCTGTGTTTGACAGCTAAAAACCAAGAAACTGCGCGGGAGCCAGCCGATGAGAGGAGTCGTCAAATTGGAAAGTGTCTATGTACGGGGTACGAACTAAGAAGACAGACTTCAGCTTTACACTTCAAAGTGGGGACTACGATTTCTGTTGTCACTGGTGATGTCGTTGTGCCATTAATTTCCAGCTCATTTAAAACGTGGGTAACATGCAGAAAAACAAGCCCCGTTCCTTCGTCCATGTTTTTGTCAATTTTATGTGGGGTCCGACTAGAAATATCGAGAATACTGTTCAGAGTTAGACCTAGAACAATATTTTATTTTATTATTATAATTTTTATAAAATTAAAATTTAGACCTAAATGCATATTAATTTGAAGTTTAAACTGTAGATTTAAATAGTATGCATTAATTTTTTTTTGAATTTTTTAAAATATTAATAAATAATCCCAAATCTCGGGACGCAAGCCTCGGTTCCCAAAACTTTCTTATGTTTGTAACATTGTCCAGAAGCATGAAAATGATTATGTGAACCCTTCTCACGTTGGAAAGGAGAGGCACAGGAGATGTTTTATGAGTTAGATAGTAAAATAAATCAAATATAAATTAGATTTAGTTTCATATTTATTAATAACATCCGTAAAATAACTGATATTTAGAAAAAAAAAACATAGATTACTTGGAAATTTCATTTTAATGATAAATTGCCGTCCATAAACACTCTAGCAAGAACTTTTTAATGACAGAAAATTTCTTTCAAACAATATGAAGCACATATTGTAATTTATTGCTTTATAGAACATTTTTCTGTAAAATTTCAAAATTAAAAGGGCAAACTTATCCTAAACAATCTTATCCCAGATTGGCACTTCCACTTTTTGCAAGAGTTTTTGGGGCACTACTGAATTCGACAGAGCATTTGTCAGCGCCAACCTCAAGTCTTTTCAAAATTAGTGTTTGTGCGTGCGTTAATTTGAGACTTTGAGAGCATGTCTAATTTTTCAGCTTCGTTGCGGGGCAATTTGTGACGGCTGGAAAAGTAAAAAATTAGAGAGTTAGGAGAGATAAGGAAAATGTTATATTTTTGAAGGAAATCTTATCTAAGAAGTGTCCACATACAATTAATTTGATTGAATGTATAATTAATTATATTTAATGTGTAAAAAAATAATATTAATTTTTTAATTGTACTTATAATAAAAATAATTATAAATTGAATTCAACCACTTGTTGAGAGATAAATGGGTGGAAATATGGTGCGTGGGAGAGGTCGGAAGTCCTGCATGGGATCTACGTTTTCTTTTTCTAAAAAAAACTGTGATGTGAATATAATTAAATAAATATATATATAAAATTTTGAAATAAAATATGTATATAATCATAAAAAAATAAATAAATAAATTGACTCCGTTTTACTATGATTATAGAGACGAGTCCCGTTAGATGGACGGGATTAGGAGGACCGAAAATGGACCGAAAATAAATTGAAAATTTTTTTTGTGCAATCAGGTGGTTTATTTGTGCAACCAAACGCTTAATTTTTACAACGAAAAAATATATGAAAAAATACTTCAAAATTTGTTACAATAATTTAATTTCTCGTTGCACAAAAAAATTTCTGCGTCTATTCTCCGTCCACTAAATCCCGTCCACTTATATTTTTCCTATAGAGACTGCATCATTGAAGCCGGAAACGTTGACAATTAATAAACTGCCACGCAGCCAGCTGATGACAGTAGTCAAACTGTGCGTTTCGGTTACCAGACCACTTCGCTTCTCAAAGTGGGCTTCTTTTGTCTCAGCTGTCGGCTGTCGCGGATGTGTCATTGAAACTTGAGTCTCGAGCTCATTTAAAACGTGTGTAACATGTAGAAAAGCAAGCGGCCTCTCCTTATCCATGTTTTGGTTTTGTCAAATGTATGTATGACTACCATGAAACATGAAAATGAATGGCAATCTTATCGTCCTATTCTTTTGGGTGCTCTTTGTTAGCTTTCATATCTCAAGTTCAAATTATATGAATATAATTACGTTAAATATTTACTAAAATACTTTTACTGTGCATGTGATTCTTTCCAAATCGATTTGAATTAATCACTTTTCAGATTGAATATCGAGTGGTACTAGACCAAAAAAGAAAAACAAGTAGAGTTAGAACTTAATTAGTGGAGAGTGTAATTGTTAACGCACTCAAATAAAAATGATTTTAAGATAAGAAATTCATGACATGGGTATAAGTTATAATAACAGAAGTTAACATATAATTTATCCAATAATATTTAATAATTTATGTATTTTTTTTTTTAAATTTGACTATTCAGTGTTCATATTACTTTGATCCACTTAGAAAATTTCACCTAGTGTTTCCTTTATGACTACTGTAGTGAAACGCTCTAAAATTTTTTAGAACCTTGTTTGAATTGTTTTACTGTTTCATGCTTTTTCCTGAAACACATGAGAGAGAGTAAAATCTTTCAAGGATTTAGTTCCATTATTCCATTAATCTACCATCTTTTATGTATATATATATGTATATATATCTGAATTAATCTACCATCTTTCAAGGCTAGCCAGGGATGCACCACTAGCATTTATTATTTTCATTCCTCCAAAAGAAATACGTAGTTAATAGTATTCAAATTATTTTACGACAAACATTAAATATTTTTTGTCTTGCCAATTTGAAGAGGGGCTTTTTTTTTTTTTAAAAAAAAAAAAACTGATCATTAGGCTCTAATCGATATAGGCATTTGAACTTAAAATCTTTGATTTAAAGAAATATTACTATATATTCGGAGTTCATTGATAGTTTGAAGAGAGCTTTGCTGCAAATTTAAGAAGAGGTTAGATGCATACTTTAAAATAATCAGATGAATATATATATATATATATATATATATATATGTATGTATATTATGAAATTGTATTGACTAATAAGGAAGAAGTGATAAAATAGTATGTACATTAATAACTAATATAATATCTCTGATCGTTTAAAATATGCATTGAATCGCTTAAAGCATGTATCCATCTGACTTCTTAATATTTTCAAGTTGATGTCTCATGGTCCTTCTAAAAAAATTCTGTTCTCATTTTTTTTTTTTGGCCTTTGGGCTTGTCTTTTGTAAAAAATTTTCTAAAAAATTTTGAAGTTGAATTGTTATAAGAGCTTTAGTACTGCGTTGTAACAAAATTGAATGCTAAGAGATTTTAGTCGTCCATTGCAATTGGCTTTTAATTTTAAATGTTAATTACAATTAACTCACTATTTATTAAAAAGAGTTTCATTAGATGGCCGAACTAAACTATCAGAGAAATTATCTATAATATAATAAATAAGAAATTTTCTACAACTATATTCATAAAATATGTAACAAAAATTAAAAAAAAATAAATCATTATTTTTTTATTATATATTTTATCACTATTATTATACAAAATATAATAACTGTTATATTACGGATAATAGTCGGGCCAAAAATAGCCGGGCCATAATCATTTACCCTTATTAAAAGACAGTGTAAATTGCAACCATTTACAACCCACAGCTTAAATTTTTAAGTTCAATCTCAAGTTTAATTTTTGAGGCTTCATAGTATTTTCGGACAGATGAACCTCGTGTGTGGGTAGTTACCTGCCAGTACTTTAGTTGGTTACATGAAAATCCAAAAAAGATAGCACTTGACGTTGAAAGCCGACATGTAAAGCTGAAAACAAAACCAACTTGTGTCCGATTCTGACTTGTAACGCAAAACACAGAAGAAAATAATTTTCTAAAAGCACGTGGTTGAATTGACAACCTTTTTGCACGAAGCTAATTGATATATAGCGCACGCGTTATTAGCTATGCAATATTGACAGGGAGGCTATGCATGAACCACTCTGCCAGCGCCACTACACACTATGATTTAGTGGTAAATTTTTTTTTTAATTTTTTAAATATAAATTAACTGGTTAAAAAAGTGATAACAGTTAAAAAGAACAATTAGAAAGATCGAGAGTTCAAAACTTTGATCTCTCAATAATTAGCATACTGTTAATGTTCTTTAAACTATAAACTCATTAAAAAATTTTTTTTTATCAAATTAAAAGTTTTAAATTTAAGTTCATCGTTGCTATCAGAGTTTCCTCCTCTATTTTTCCTCTATTTTTCCACTGTAAAGACGTGGACACCTAAAAGGCACAAAAAAAATACTGATAATAATTTTTAATTAACATAAATAGTTTAATTTTGATGCAAAAATTAATATGAATATACTCTTATCGTAAACATCAAAAAATTAAAACAAGATTGGCAAACCTCATAATAAATTCTCAATTATAATATCAATCTAAAACTTTAGACTAACTTAATTTTCGTATATTGATTGCATCTTTCATGCTTCTTTTTCACAAATAGCATGGCTATATTATTTTAAAATTTGAAAGGTTGTCTTAAACATTACGAGATGTCAAGTAATAAGCATATTCTCTTCGTAAAGGCAACTTAATTTAAGATCCTAGACATTTATCAAATCTCAAATTCGAATTACTAAAACAAAACATTGTGATATTAATTACAAAAAGTGAGCTAACAATTAGAAGATGAACTCAGTGACTAAAGATTCAGTTCTTAACATGTTATCTTGAATTCGAACTCGAATTTTATTGATTGTTAAAGTCTTTTATAAACATGTACATATAAGTCTCATTCATTGTACCTCGAGTTTGAACTACTGTTAAATTCTTTTATAAATAGGTGATAAATTTGATGCATTCTATCTTAAACATAAATTTTAATTTTAACTTAAAAATTAATATAATATTAGTCAAGATGTAATTCTATGCCACTGATACATCTAGTTGCACCCTTAGGAAATGGCCCACATGCAAGACAAAATGAACAACAGTACACCATGATTTTTGACCTCACATGTTCCAAACGTTTCCCTAGGCTATAAATAAAGAGCCAACAGTTTGCTCAACTCTCCACCACTTTCCTCTCACCTTCCTCGCTGCTCCCTCCCTCTGAATTTCCTCTTTTACTTCTTCTCAATTAATTGTTTTCTTCTTGAAATGGGTTTTTCTGGGACTCATAATTTCTTCTTGTGCTTGCAGCAGTCCATTCCTACTGCTTTCTGCTTCCTCTTCTTCAGTTTCACCACACTCTTCTCTTTGTTCTCCTTGTTTATGTATGTAGTAGTGAGGCTGAAACCATGGTGTGCCTGTGATGTCTGCAAGGCCTATCTCAACTCCACTTGGACCAAAGACTTTGCCAATCTCTGCGATTGGTACACTCACCTTCTCCGGAAATCGGCCACCGGAACAATTCACGTCCATGTTCTCGGCAACATCATCACCGCCAACCCGGAAAACGTCGAATACATGCTCAAAACCAATTTCAACAACTACCCAAAAGGGAAACCTTTCTCTACTATCTTGGGGGATCTTTTGGGTCGAGGTATTTTCAACGTGGACGGCCATTCTTGGTGTTTTCAGAGGAAATTGGCCAGCCTTGAGCTTGGCAGCTTGGCTGTGAGAAAATTCGCTTTTGAGCTCATAACTACTGAGATTCAATCAAGGTTAGTCCCACTGCTATCGTCCGTTGCTAGTAAACAAGAGGTCCTGGATCTGCAAGATGTGTTCAGAAGGTTTTCTTTTGATACAATTTCCAAATTCTCATTCGGAATAGACCCCAAATGCCTGGAGCTGCCTCTTCGTACCTCCGAATTCGCTACGGCTTTCGACATTGCATCCAAGCTCTCCGCGGAGCGAGCATTGGCACCTTCAGCAATTATTTGGAAGATCAAGCGCCTTTTCAACATAGGCTCAGAGAGGAAACTGAAAGAGGCAATCAAGATGGTGAATTTACTAGCGGAAGGAATCATAAACCAACGAAGAAATTCCGGCTTCTCAGGGAACAAAGACCTTTTATCAAGGTTCATGGCATCGGTGGATGACCCTAAGTATCTGCGTGACATTGTGATTAGCTTTCTCTTGGCTGGTCGCGACACAGTGGCTTCAGGACTAACAAGCTTCTTCTGGGTGTTGTCTCAACACCCAGAAGTTGAATCAGTTATTCGAGCCGAGTCGAATCGAGTCATGGGGCCGGACCAATTAGGCCTTGCCAGTTTTGAACAAATGCGCAAAATGCCTTATCTAAATGCAGCAGTACAGGAGAGCTTGAGGCTGTACCCACCAGTGCAATTCGATTCCAAGTTTGCACAAGAGGATGATTTGTTGCCTGATGATACTTTTGTGACCAAAGGCACTAGAGTGACCTACCATCAATATGCAATGGGTCGGATGGAACCGATATGGGGATCCGATTGTCTCGAATTCAAGCCAGAGAGATGGCTAAAGAATGGAGCTTTTGTGCCTGAAAGTCTGTATAAGTATCCAGTTTTTCATGCTGGGTTTAGGGCTTGTTTGGGGAAGGAAATGGCCCTGGTGGAGATGAAAAGTGTAGCTCTTGCAGTGATCCGACGGTTTAAAATCCGGGTTGCCGATCCGGGTCAGCTACCACAGTTCTCCCCCGGCCTCACGGCCACCGTAAGAGGCGGCTTACCGGTGGTGATTGAGGAAAGGAAAGAGTAACGGATGAGCAGCAGGCTAGCATATCCATGGAGCTCTTGCCAGATATATGTAATTTGGTAGGTCAATTAGGCATGCCCTCGTGATCGCTGTGCAGTCGAGCTCAACATGTTGTACATACTTGAGAAAGGTCAAGAAATATCAGATTTTTGTTTTTTTGATCATCTTAATTATTTTTTTCGAAAAAGCAATATAGACAATGCATTGGATAGTCACCACACATTATATTATCTAAAACGTAAAAAGAAAATACTTATTAGACATGTAAATAATCATTACAGTTAGAGACAATTGACAAAGTAATGTCAATATCATTACAATAATTAAAAATGAGTAAATGAAAAGATAAAAATAAAGAAATTATATCATTTATATTATTTGGATTTACTTTTCATTAAAACATGCGATGGTCCCAAACTCTCAGTCCAATGATAGTCACTCCCACAAAATGTAATTGGTAATGTGTTTGATGCAAAGTCTAATTTGTAACTACACGACGGGATCACTAAAGGAAGCAACAAGATTAGGAGAAAAAATTAAAGTTATTAAGACTTGAATATATGATTAAAAAATTTTAATAGAATGTTCATCTAATTATGTTAAAAATACGAGACAATAATAATACATTATTCAACATAATAGTTTAAACAAACATTTCATATCTAATTGCATTAACTATGTCTATAGTCTGCAATTGCGTGAAAGACCAATATAGCAGAAGAATCTCTATATCAAAATTTCCAATAAAGGGACAAAGAGGGAACCATTATTTATTTCGGCCTATTTGACCGAAGAGCAACTTGTAAGCTACATAACCATTTCGCGATCTTAAATCTCGTCATTTTAAGAATAAACAATGCTAATTACAAGTCTCATGGAGCAATATAAAGAAAAATAAATTGCAATGAGTAATTAAACTAGCTAGGATTTTTTTATTCACATCTAGTTGATTAAGATCTGCAATTCTTATCGACTCTAACCAACACCAATAAGTGAAATAATAGGTAGCAATATTTAGGTAGTAACAAAATGATACAGGCCATTGAATAATTATATATATATATTGTTAAATACTGTTGAATAAATTGTGTAACTATTTTATTATTAATTAAAATTAAACTACGTAATAAAACTCTACCAATAATCATCCACATTCAGAGAATCAGAATCCCAAGCTCAAAAACCATTACCAATTATAAACCTCAGCAACCACTGGATATAGACGAGGCCACCACCATTTGCTTGAGTCAAGGTTCAGCATTTTAATATCTTCTTTGTTTGGTCCATTAAATTGAGAAAGCAGTATCCACAATTCCATCGAGAAAGATTGAGCTCTCACACTACATTATAGACTGAGCCATATACTCAACAAACTAGAAGAGCAAACTTCATGATGTTTAGTATAAACAATCTAATCTCTCTTATAACGGTGTATGTTTAGGTGTACATTTAATCACAATAAATGTCTTGATTTTATTGTCTTGATGGAAATTCGATCCATATTCTACTCATACAATTCTACTCATACAAAATGCCTCATCCTCAACTCAACTGACAAAAAAAAAAAAAAAAATAACGATAAGTGGACCTCAGCGGTTAACAAAGTAAGTCAGGTGGAGGACCCAAAAAGAAAATGAAGGATATTGTTTCCTGGACTTGTCTAGTTACTCACATGCTGCCCATCATTGTCACATATCACCACGAGAGGCTGTGCTTGGAATCTAGCATAAAAGTTCTAGTGCTTGAAATTAAGCAAACCAATGTTTGTCCACAAAAACCAACCATAGATAAGGTGGACTGCCGCCCCTTGATTTTGTATATTATTAGTCATGATAATTAAATACGTATCAGTGTCTTGACTACGTGTACATGTTTTATTATATGGTTTTTTCTGATAATTCAAGAGTTATGAGTTCATTTTCTTAGTTATTTCAATTCTTTCAAGCATGAATTTCAGCTAAAAATTTTATGAGACTAGTTTTCTTAAAATTTTGTAGTCTTAACATGAATGAGCTGCTTTTTGATGAAACTGTAGAGATAGATTGGTTGGGGTACATTAATCGCCAACATAAATATATTTTACATATATGAAGTAATTAGTTTTCTTTTTCTTTTTTTTTTTTCTGTCTAGTTAATGATTTGAACTTTTATATCTAAAACTAAAAGTTTTAGTAATCATACGATTGGATCACGTGGTTACTTGTTTTCTTTTTTGGCTGTTGCATTGAACATATATATTGCAAGGATACTTCCTTGATTGGATCAATCACTTGATTGGACTCTGCCGTTCTTTAAAAAATGAGGGGTCATTACATGATAACGTATCGATAGATACTCAAAGGACATATAGTTAATTTAATAATATTTAATAATTTTTTTTAAAATTTAATATACTTTTTATAATCTAACAATCTAAATTTCTGCGTATTCACTATATTTTCACTTATACACATCAACTTATTTTTTTCTTATAGAAATTTGAAGTTAGCTTATCGTTTTGGACCCATCGAGCAAAGCAATTCTCATCCATTCACTTTTGGGCTCCACATGTATAATTCAACAATTTTTGTCTAATGGTGTGTATAATTCAACAATTTTTGTCTAATGGTGTATGGAATCCACTATAATTTTGTCCATCCAAAATTTTTAAAAAACATAATTTTATTGCAACATGATACAGCAGCAGCGGAATAATCATTCAACACCAGAAAAGCTTTTAATTGGTCAGATACATAAAATACTGCAATCGCCTACAAAATTAAGTATATGGTTTGTTCTGAATGCAGAAGATTACCAACCGTTTATTTAATTAGTAATAATTTAAACCAAGAAAGATGGGCAATTGTCGGCTATAGTCATGTGGCAAAACAACCTCTTCAAAAGGCACGACAAAATGCTGTTGTTTCTTTCTGGGCACCACATGTCACAAGGAATCATTGAACGGTATCCACTTGCATTTAATAAAGCTTATAATATTTAGATATAAGTATAGGATACAGATACAGATATGTACGAGACATAGTAATATGTAAAGAACATATTGTTAAAAAAATAAGTAAAAACAACAGAAAATGAATATAAATAAAAATAAATAAAGAATATAAAATAGTGTCTGAGACTTGTAAGATATTGCCTTTAAAAATAATTTTTGTCCCCTTCTCAAATTGATACAATGCTACCCTCTCAGAATATAACATACCTTTTCACTAATGTGCACTTTAAATAGTGAGATGATAAAAATAATTTTAATCTTAATTAACCCAACTTAACCAAAATATTGGGCTTGGGTGGACTGGCCAAAGCTTGTTCACCACGTAGGGTTGTATGGGTTCGCTCATATCAAACCCAAGACCGAATTGTGCGAAACTTCTTATAGGTCTTTTATTTTGTGAAATGGAAGAAACATATTGATTTATAAATAAATGGTATTTAACTTTTTTCTTTCATGTGAGATTCTACTTTCCTTATATATACTCTTTTATTAAATAATATTTGACATTTCTTTCTCCCGTGAGATTCAAGTTTCTTTATATATTCTTTTATTAAGTAATACTCAATTTTCATTTCACTTGTGAGATTCAAATCTTTTAAAATATCTTCTTATTCTTCCAACACATATTATACATATACACATAGGTAATATGATATTTATTCAAAATATAAATTAAGCATTTAATATAATACTTGATTAAAAGATATTTAAATATCATATTACCAACTATTCCTTATTATGTTGGTTGGGACAGAAAAAATTTAATTACATCGTTTCATATATGTATAGAAATTTAATTAAAAGTGTCGACATGTATGTCTCAATTGTTTCACATGTTCAACAAAAAACACGCATTTTTCCTCAAAAAACAAAAAAACACACATTTAGGCTAAAATTCAGAAATTGGAGCAATGCCACAGTTCGCGGATGTTTTTATATTTAATTTGAATACCACCAAGGTAGGAGTTTAATTTGTGATCCAATGCATTTTTCTCTTTATTAACTTGAGTTCGAGTTCCAACAATGTCGTCTTTCATATTTGAAAATCTATACTTTGAATGTTGACTAGTTTACAACTAGTTAACACCGATATTGAGCATGATGGAAGTCCACTGGAATTCAATAGTACTTGAGTGCTGAGTTTTTTTTGTGAGACAGATTGAATGAGGACAATAACGAATAACTCTTGATCTCAACCCCCAAATACGATAACTTACATATTAGTGACACACTTTGCTTAAACATTTAAAAAAAATATTTAGTTTAGATATTATTTTCAATTCAGATTTTAATTAAAGATTCAATATGAATGATCAGATTGATCAACTGATGAGGTACATATACATGCCGGCCATAGTCGATGTGCAAATTAACAACATGAAGTTCTCCTTTGTATACCTACAATTCATGTTCGCTAATTACATAATAATATGCCACCTGTTGGAGTATATAATATAGTCCATATTATGTGTCTCACCTAATAATTTTTAATTTTTGGATGAAATAGTTTTTTGATATAATATTAAAATTTTCATGACTATGAGATCACAATTTCAAATTTTACTGTGCTTACATTTAATAACAAATTAATTGTGAAATTTTAGAGTTCTAGAAAACTTTATTTGTTTACGCTTGCAACCTAAATTGAGTTGAACTTTTGCATGCAAATGTATGTTGGAGTAAGAATATATGATCCATATTCAAGCTCTTATATAATAATTTAAATTTTTTAGTAGAATGATTTTTTGACACTATCAATAGATGTTAAACTATCTAAGCAGAATCATTGAGCTAACAGATAACATGGAATTAAACTTGAGAAACTACAGATTAACTTATTATACAATGAGTCTTGAACTGAATGCGGCCAGGCCATTGCTTCTCATGCGAAGCTGGAAATATTCTAAGATTACATGTGCTCAGTCACAATATTTGTGCTGTTTTACAGCTCAGGTTCACAGAGTTGGCGCTAGATTTTGATCCTGTGAGTGGCAGCGGAAGTTTGAGACTCCGTGCCCCCAACTGCAACAGGAATCCCCTTTTCCTCCACTATTAGTTTGGGGTACATTTGATACATAATACAGTATAAAATAATATGAGATATACTCATCTCATCTTATCATATCTTATGTTTGATAATTCATTTGAATAGAATAGTATGAAACGTTGTTCTATATTTATGGGCTAATACCATCTCATATAATATTATAAGATAGATTATCTCATAATATGAATTAAGCCTATTTCTCAAAATATCTTTCATACAAAAATTACAATGTTAGTCAAAAACTATTCTCTCATTTTGCCTTTTGTCATTACTCACGACCACTACCATCGCCTCCATCGTCTCTGCTCTCTCTGTCTCTCTTTCTCTCTCTCTCTCTCCCTATCTCTCCCATTTCTCTCCCTCTCCCTCTCTCTTGTCTCTTTCTCTCCTAATTTTAATACTTAATTTATAAAATTTAATTATATTTAGATGGAAATTAAAAATTTATTTAATAAATATTTTATATAATTAACAAGAATTTAAAAAATCATAAAGATTATAAAATAACTAAGAATTAAAATAAGATGATTTTATCACTTAATTTTAGTTATTTGTTATAAAATCAATTAAATAATAATAATAATAATTAATTATTCTATAAAAACGATAAAGTCATTTTAATACATTATACTATCTAGTTATTCTATATTGTTAAGTGCTATCCAAACATAATTTATACTATAGTGGTATAGCCAATTGTATATTGTGATATACTATACTTTTATCTCCTATACTATCTAATTTGTGCATCAAATGCACCCCAAATGAATAATTGAAGTTGCTATCACTTCCACCGCGAGCAAGTTCAAAGATCTTACTTATTAGTGCACCTTTCTAAAGCAAATGCCGACCCACTATACCTTTGAGGCTATTAATTTCCCAATTTGCCTTACTTCCCAACTCCCCCACACAATTCGTACTGAAGAAAAATGAGAAATTAGAAGAGCAGATCTAGAAGGTGACCTCTTCCAATTTAACATGTGCAATTAATGCAACTCATATTGCGAAATTGAACCGACCGTGAGCTCAAGCAATAATTGACCTTTATAGCCAAGGTAGTGGCAGGGATTCCATTGCTATCACCTCTTATCTTCACTCTCCTCCTTTTATGGGCATTAACCCTCCTTTAGACTGAAAAAGAACAAACAAAAAAGGAAAGAAATTAAACTGGCATTTTCGGGGAGCGGCCCTTTCGTGTGTGTCTTGGTACCCACGATGAGACATATAATGTTACCATGATAGAGATGCATAAGGAAACATATAACTGAAAAACCGATACATTTGTTGTCGGTCAATTTGCGCTCAAATATGTAATCGAAGCACCAAAGTCCTCCCAATTTGGTTTTCATGGCAAAAAGAAGGACCATTTTGGCTACCAATATCCGTTTAGAATGATCTCTTTGATTAACCACTAGGTATGATAGTGGCACCAAATATAAAACTTAACGGTAAGATTTGAAGTTTGAATACTATATCTCATTTGTAGTAAAATCTTCTTTTTCAATGTCATGAAGAAACTGTTCCACTCAAAAGTTTAATGTTTTTGGGAGAGGCCAAGATCTAGATCAAATAATATACTCCAAAATGTTCTCTCATGCAAAAGCCTATTAACTTGAAAGCATGAATGAAAAACAAATAAATTATATTTGTAAAAATTCACAATTAAATGTAAGAGAATGTGATTTAACACAGTACGACTTAATCATAAAGTTTTAATATCATAATAAAAAATTGTTCCACGCAAAGATTTAAATTGTTGGCTGAAGTTTAGCATATAAATTATATATTATACTCTAATATCCAATTTATCAGGACCAAAAAAACAAAAATCCCTTTGATAGTTGATCAAATATGATGCGGCCAGCCCGAGATCCAATCCCCGAAAAGATATCGAGCCAATTTTAAAATATCGAGCTAAGAGGTTAAAGCCCAAAGAGAGACTATTTCTATATGGTATCTCCTTCTTAAGTAAATTCTTGAGCTTTTCTTCAATAAAGTTACCCTCATTCATGAAAAAGACTTTACATGTCGATGGTATATCATCGTAGGAAAGGGCGTTGATAAGGAAAAGAATTGAGAATTAAATTTTGATTTTTTCAATTAAAAGTTTCAGTTGTCAACTATTTCTCCTAGAGTATTTATGATTTTATCATATATCATAAATAAGACTCTGGAATCTTCCCCGACCAACAAATACGGAATTAGTTCTCAAAGTTAAACACACAGTCTCTAATTAATTCTTCTTTTATTAGTTATTATTGTATTTGAACTCTAATTAAGTGATTAATTGAATTATATTTAATTATATTTCAATATATTAGATATGTAAAAAAAATTAAAAAAAAATTCACCATCTAAATGTTAAAAGTAATTCTAACATAAATTGCAAAAAAAAAAAAAATTCATGTAGGTATAAGAGTACCCAAAGGAGAGGGTTTTCATACTTCCTCTAACTTTTGTTTTCATTACATCTATGTATATTCACCTTGTAATTTGCCTCTGGTTCTAATTAGGTGGATCCCTTCTGTGTGCGAGACGATCTTTATCTGTGAATTTCGGTTTGATTTGCAACGACTACACAAAAATTCTCATAATTTAATATTTACCATTTTATTATAAATATCATCTATGTTGTAAGAAATATTATTCATATAGAATATTCTATATTTAATATAAATTTATTTTGAGTCTAAAATTTGAGTGTGCTTAGAATTTAACGTTTTAATTTGCTTCCTCAATATAAGCACGGGCCCATCATCTCCCAAAACTGGTGTGTAAATGTTAAAAGGAAAAATCTTAAGGGGTTGATTCTTCTAGATATAAATAAACGCACGATACTTTTATTCTACATATAAAAATTTTATATTTCATGAATAATATTTTATACAATATATAAAAATTGTATGTTAAAATAATACTAAATTACAAAAATCTCTTATACACTGTATAAATTCATATGTCTATTTGTTTTTATGGGATTTTTTTAACAGAAAAAAAAAACATATGGGATTGCTAGTCCTCAAATTTAAAAAAACATATGCCGAAATGAGCGACAATTTCTTTGGCCCGCAACAGTGTCTTTCCCGTAGGCTTTGTCACAAAGCTCAGATACAGCGATGGAAAGTTGGAAACCGTTCTCAATTTGTCCGCTCAAGTCGGTCAGTTTCTTTGACATGTGCTCGCAGATATTGGCAATTTGTGTTTCACGTTTTAAATAAGAAATAAACATGGCAATGTATTTAGAGCTTTGCCATCATTGGATAATTGTTCTCTGAAGTCTCAAGTTCATGGGCCCACGGTAGCCGTGATATCTTTCCATTCCAGCTGTTCACGTCTATGACCATAGCTGCAGTACATCTGGTCTGGTCCACACATCCAATGTGTTTGTCCTCTGGTTGAGCTCTCCCTAGTCCCAAGCTCAAGCATGGGCAACCAATCATGCATGAAGGTATTATCTGATGTGGGGTTTCCTCTTGCGAAAAGTTATACAAGTATATAATTATACGTATAAAATTAATACGTAAAATTTAAATTATTAAATTATAAAAAAATATATTAAATTTAAAAAATAAATAAATTTATTAAATATTTTTGTGTATAAAAATAAAATTAAATATGTATCTTCTAAATGTAACAAATTTAATGTAATTTTGTGAATCCTCCACTGGACACTGGCCCACGGCTGCTGTGGCTGGGAATTTTTTTTCTTTTTTGAATTAAAAGGTGTAGATCTAATTATCAATAACATTTGAAATTTAAATTTTAAATGTCACTCAAAACATTTAAATTTAATATATGTTAGATTATACCTAGTTGGTTGAGCGTGCTTTGGATTTCGCAGCTGCTTCTACTACTTTTCCTTTTTCTCTCTTCCAAAAAAAAAAAAAAAGAAGAAGAAGAAGAAAAATGTTGACAAGTTTCCATTTTGTCTATTAGTAGTTCATTAACGAGGTAGAATAAATTGGATGCCGTTCCACAAATTTTCTCACTTTGACCTATCCACTTAAGTACTTAACTCTTTTTGGTTAATTGTCTACTGGAAAAAATAAAAAAGAAAAAAACTCGGTGTTTCTCAATAAAAAAATAAAGAATAGGCTGGCAATTAAAACCATGCTAATCTAGTCGACTGTCAAATAACCTTCTGTTGGTTAAGCTTTCCACTTCATGCAAGTAAAAGTCAATTTTCTTTAATAAATAAAGCAATTAATCGCAAGTTAACTTTTATTATAAATTTTTTTTTTTGGTCTTATTAAAACTGTTAGAACAACAGTAGGGATAGAGAATTATGTGAGTAAGATTTAAAATTTAAATCTCCAACCTTTTAATTAATAGTTATTACTCTCAACTACTTGAACTATATCTAACCCACGGTTATGGACCTTTAAATTTGTGATGTTTTGTTGTAATCTTGATTTCATCCTTTAAATCCAATGGATCATATCAAATTAAGTTATCATACCGAGTCCAAACATCGAAAGTTCAAACAAATAATTGGCATCTTTCGCAAGTTTTGAGCACTTAAATAGATGATGACACATCTTTATCTATCTTTATCTGTGTATGTCATGCAATTTATTAATAAAGACATTCCTTATACCTTGTGAGACCACACATATGAAAATTCTATTCAAATGAACATGAAAAGTTCATTCAATTGATTGTGCTTAAAGTTGTCAATCAATAACCTTTAAATAAATTGTTTAAAGTGAAGAATATAATAAGGCATGGGGCAGAAATAGGCTAAAAAAACGTATAAAAAATATGTCGTAAGACGTACAAATTTCATATACTTAGTATATATAGATTAGTTACAATTCTTTATTTTTTTCTCGTTTTATTAACTCACCTTTTGTAATATTGCAATGGTATTTTTATTATTTTAGAAAATATGTCAAACTGTGCCTATCAATTTTGTATTCAATAAGTATTTTTCTTAACAAAAAAAAAATGTTACGATATTGTTTTATAAATTATGATTAAATAAAATTATAATGTTATTTTTTAAAAATAATTTCATTTGTTGCCTTATCAAAGAACTATAAAAGGAAATAAATTTATTTTACCAAAAGCAAGGTTGGTGTGAAAGACATCATACTTTAATGAGAAATGAAGTTCAAATCAGCATCAAAATTTTTTTTCCAAAAAAATGAAGGATAAATCTTAGCAAATAGCGGGGCTCAACAGTAATCAAACAATTATATTAAATTTAATGCTCTAAACTCTATGAGGAGAGGGAGTAAGAAGAATAATTTGCAACCTTGCAAATTGCAATTAATATGCATAAAAGAAAAAAAAAAATAGACCGACATCTCTTTTTTTTTTTTTGAAATCTAAAAATGCAAGAAAGCCTTTATGATATATCTATTTGTAAAATTCATTAAATTGAAAAATATTTAAAATATTATAAATTTGATGTAAATAAATTTATATTGAATTAAAAAAATAACAAAACCAATAATATAAAATATATACTATCTAAAATATTTTTTAAAAAATAATATAATTTTACTAAATATAATAATCATTCATAACTGTAGGTATATAGAATGAAGCTTCAAAATAGAACGGACACAACAAACACAAATATCCGACCACAGGGCTGAAGGAAGCAACAAAGAAAAAAAATCATTTTCAATCGCTAAAAAGACACCTCACTAATTAATAATTTATACTTCTATTTTTAAGGTCTTAGATTTTAATGTTAGAAAACATAATATAAAATTTATAAAAATGAGAAAAAGCTACCATTATTGTATGGAATCGGCCAATTAAATTTTCTAACGGACCAAAAAAAATTAAAATAAATAAAGTGGCAATAGAGGAGGCACAGTAAATTGCAGGTGACCTCCCAGCCTTGGTAACTTCATGTACATACAAACAATATGATTTGCAATATCTGAAGCTACTTTAACAATTACCAAGAGTACCTAGAATTGAACCAGAAAACAGATATACAGGATGATAAACGTGCACTAATTCAGAACTAAATTGCACAAGTAAGATTATTTCTAAACTGATAACAAAAACCTATGAATTAGAAAACTAAAAAACCCTCAGCTGACTTAACTGCTGAATCCTTTGCTACACACCCAGTTGCAGCTTTAAACCAGGGTGAAGTTTCCACAACCCGAAAAGCGAGATTTGTCAATTTAGTTTACCTTGAGGATTGCCTTTTAGAGTAGGAAGCTTTGGATTGCAACAAGAACCATGAACTGTATATGTTTCCATATCCAACATCAGAAACATTGTGAGTCAGTCCCATCTTTAAGATTAACCTATGAGTTAGACAATCCAATCGATTAAGAGCCAGCCTCTCTTACTGGTGAATCCAGAATAACTTGATCTGTCACTGTTGGACCAGAATCCACCTGGGCCGTAGCAAGCATACTATTATCCCTTTCTTTTGCCGTAGTAACGTTCAAGTCTTTATCACCTGTTGTTGGTGGGAGAGATTTCAGCTGATCAGTTGCTGCTGCTGGAGTGTCAGTTTGTTCTGTTGCTTGTGGGTCAAGGTCCATCTGGCTGGTTGCTGGGTGAGGCATAACTTCTGGCAAAGGACTCTTTTCGTCAGGATTAGTTTCGGCATTTTCATATTCAGATAGAAGATCCATGAACTCATTGAGCAAACGCTGAACTTTCCTATTTGATGCCATTGCTGGAAGAATATCTTCCCTCAGGAGTTTGTGCTTTCTCATTCCCTGTAAAGACCAAGAAAAATAAACTCAGACGGCACTCAACAACTCCTGCACTCCAAATATTATTAAAAAAAAAAGATGACAAAAAAAATCAAATAAGCATGCATAAATAGGTACACCTGCAAATGGGTTATAACTACAATAAAAAATGGATGAAAAAGGAAGAAGCAGATGAAACATTCAAACTGATATTTTTCAAGTAGCATAGACAACCTTGCTTTCCCGACCCGGTTCCCAGCCCAATAAACAAGAAAAAAAAAATCCCCGGAGGAGAAAGTTACATCAAGCACATAAGGATCCCAAGCTAGATTTTTTGCATCTGACAATGTGGATTCAGCCATCCCAGTAGGAGGTCCAAGAAAACCCTCACAGACTTCACGTAAACGAGACTCATCTGCTTCTCTGAGATCAAATTAAAGTATGTCAATTGCATGGATGGCAAATACCCCCAGAGTGCATAGTCTTGCTGACGCATACATGAGGAAAAATCAAAAGCTTAAATTTACAGACATAGAAGACCTTGCTAGGAAGCGTATGTAAGAAAGAAGGCACTGGCGATATTCGTTTGGAGACTTCAAAGCCAAAGAAGATGCCAACTGAGCCTCCAGATGAGCTCGTGTCTGTACTCCGTCATCTGTCACCCTGTAACAGCGCAGATAATTAAAATATAAATATGACTCCCAAGCAAAGTATATAAGCAGGATAATGTTGTCACATTGGTAAGAAAATTTGATGAATTGCTCAAGGCATCATCAAAAACCACAAGGATTTTGAACGTTTGAAGAGGTGGAATCCCAAAAACCCAATCTCCACCTCCAACTCACCAGCTCACGCACGGGAAAAGGTCAGCACACAAAGATACCTATCAAATAAGAATTTCTTTCTAAAGAAAGGTAAGCAGTAAGTAGCATACTAACAATTTTTTGGTTAGTACGCTTGTTGCCAGTAAATACAAAACATTTCAATATTGAGTCCCACTAGGAGGACATAGGGAATAGCCATGGAGTAGCCATAGGAATGAGTTTAGCCTCTACAAAATTATAACTTTTTTTTTTTTCAAAACTAAACCTTAAACGTACTTAGTATTACCCTAACTTTACTTAGTATTACCTTAAGCCTTGATTTTAAATTTTTTTTTTTTTTTGGCTAGAAAAAACTTCCTACTACCTAGGCTACTCTATGGTCATATTCTATGTCCTAATTTTTCTCTTCAATATTAAGGAAAAGTCAGTGTTACATTGGATGAATACCTGCTCCAACCTGGCTTTCTGGCCAAATACTTCCTAACATCCACCTGTAATGCAGCCAGCTCACCACTCTGAACTGAACCTGAATTCCAGGAGCTAGCAAAATTGGATGCAGGAAAGCAGTCGTCTGCCACTCTCAACCAACACATCAGACTCATGTCAAAGAGAAAGGCATGCCTTGTGGCCAAGACCACTAGTGGAGAACCAGACTTTGATAATTTTGCAGATATAACTTTTATCGTCCCTGGGGAAAAAAAAAAAAAAGAAAAAGAATAGCCCTATAATTTAGAGGCGAATTTGGCAGAAAGGATTTGTAAAACTGACAATTCATTTAATAAAGTGTTACTGATTTATGACATAGTAAGTTTCAAAAACAAAATAATCTTCCATCTCAAAAGCACAAATAAATTAAACTGAATACCTTTTAAAGATGAGTTTGCGTCGGCAGTAATTAGAGATGACAATGAGTCCTGAAGGAGACACTTCCGATTGAACAGATCCCACATATATAAGGATCCTTTCCTCGTGACCAGCAACAACTTCCAGCACTCATCACAATCTATAAATGTAGCTGTAGATCCCGTCATCATTGTTGGCATAGCACGCCTTCCAAACTTAGTATAAACCTTCTCAAAATATCAGAAAAGAAAATTAGGTTATATATATACCTTCTTTATAAAAGCTTAATGTATTGAAGGTGGATACATGCGAGGAAGGGAAGGAGGGAGGACGGAGAGAGAGAGAGAGAGAGAGAGAGAGAGAGAGAGAGAGAGAGAGTCAGTCTCTGCATAAATCTCCAAAACATTCACAATCTAAAAAACCACTTACATCTTCATAACAATCTCAACAAAAGTATCAAATCCCTGGAGCCTACCTAAACTTGTCACATTTCAAAAAGATGTGAAAAAGGATAAAGATTATCAGCTGAACAGGAATTTGGAGAGACACTGCTAAGAACCCTCCATAAAAACTATCCAACTGTGGCGCCTCCATGCAGTAAAACAAATGCAAATAGATCAACAACGACTGCATTCAAACATTAGATTTTAAATTTGAACAATCTATTTTTGACTGTAACCAATGTTTCCAGATGTGGCTGAAGGTTTTAACTCATTGGAGAAGATAGAAGAGTGACTGGGTGAGATCTTTAAAATCCAATCCTTAATGTGTGCCCCCATGTTGAAGTCTTAGTGTATGACCCAGTGTTGCGACAAAGTAGAGGGGAAGACTGGTGACAAGTTTAGGTAGCTGTTTAGGCCTTATGATGTTCTTCTCCCTTGCTATAAGACAGTATAATGGTGAACAATTATTAGCTCCAATGCACCTAGTCCAGTGACCAGTTTAAGAAAAGTTCAACACTGAAACGTATCGGTAGAAGGAAACTGAAACTGACAGGGATAAAAGAAACATTGATACTTACCTGTAGGCAACCATCTTCACACCCAACGGCCCAGAAGTTAGCATTTCCTGCCAAAACAGTGACCCTTCCTGAAATCCTATCAGACCAAAGACTTTGATCCCCTCTTGTACAGAGTATTTCTGTTTCTTTCATCACACATGTATCCCCCATCCCAAAAATGTCACTTACAGCATGTTCCCTCAGACGAGCTTCCAAGCAAATTGGTAGGGTATCCTCCCCTATCTTCTTATCGAATACCCTAATTAAAAGAGGTGCACTACAAGAACCAGAAGAACTAGACGCCTTCATGCTCCCAGCCTGTTCCACATTGATGCTTCCATCTCTGCCTGCTGAGCCCGGAACCTTTTCAATTACCAGGCTCTCTGTAACTGTAGCCCTGGCCGTAACACCAGAACGCTCCTTGAAATCAGAGTTTCTGCCAGGTTTCCCTCTGAGAGAACCTTCTCTAGTGGCACCATCAACAGCAATTACCCCATTTTCATCCTTCCTGTGATCAGATGCCACAACAGAGGAATCTAAAGCCTCAGACTGAGACCCACTAGTGATTGTTTCCTGCCGATTGGCCAAACCTACTGCTTCAGGAATGATTCTCTTTCTGCCATCAGGACGCCTATACTCTCTTTGCTTCACGGGACTAGATATCCGTGCACTGGTTGCTACTTTATTAGGCACGTCACTGGCAGCCGCATCAACACCCTTTTTCCCATCATCAACTTGAGGCTCAGAAGTCTTTGCTGTAACAGTCAAGTCAACAGAAGATTTTACAGGAGTCTGGTTTTGCTGAACATCCGACACCACCTTTTTGCTTCCCGTTTGCTTAGCTGAAGCTGCCTCTAGCAATAATTGTGCTGGGCTCTCAGCCAAGTTTGCTTGACGACCTCTGACATCCCCATAACGACTTCTCTTTAGCTCATCAAGTTCAGCATCACTTAGCCTGTGTCCGAGTTCTTTAACATCAAAATGGAAAGTAGCTACAGTCCCATCCAGGGAACAAGCAAAAAGAGAATACCCATCAGGGCTCCTGTTCCAAAAGAACAGATGAATAATTAAAATAGAAACAAAATTGCTATTGGTGTGAAAGATGAATAACTATATACTAATGACCTATACACCTCAATAAATATGTGGCTAAAGGTTTTGAGGAATCATGATACATACCACGATAAATCTACGACACTTTGAGTAAAGAAATGCTTGGCCACAAAAAGTGGACGAGGACTCGCAGTTGTCCATACAGTTATAGTACGATCCTGACTCCCAATTGCAATTACATTATATGGCTGTGATTCTTTCCCTCCAATTTTAGAAGCCCCATTGGTCCACCCAACTGCTGCAGCTTTTCCTTCTTGGGCATTGGCAGAATTCCTTTTAAACATTGAGTGGTTAAATTTCACAACAATGATGGGTGCATTGTGACCTAAGAAATCAAATGTTGCAGCCCATTCTCCTCTCTCTAAAACAGGCGCAGAATGCCTTGGCTTTTGGAAACCATGGGTTGTAGTTATGAAATGGCCACAAGGGGACCATCCTAGCCTCCTGAAAAATGTAGACCCAAGCTGAAACAGAATGAGCTTAAATTAGTACAATAGGAAAAACGAGTTAAGTAAAAGAAAATTCACACGTCAAGAAAGGACTCACTGATTTTGCCCAGTGGCCATCTGTTCTATGAGCCAAACTCCAGTCACTTGTTCGCCATATGATGACTGTCTTATCATCAGATTGGCTAGCAATGAAGGAACCAATAGGATCCCAAGCAACTCCTTTAACCAGGCTAGAGTGACCTCTGAGAACAGCAGTGCAAATGCCATTGCTCATGTTCCATATGTGGATAGTGTTGTCCAAACTCCCACTAGCCAATATGGAGTCATCTGGAGACCAATTGAGATCCACCTACTTTAGGCATAGTAAACTAATCCTCAGTTAGACGATACCCAGTCAGACCATCAAAATTACAAGCATGCCTTAATGTGGTATAACAAACTGAATAAGTTCATTGACATTTGTTTATCTATTCAATTGCTATTGTCACTTGTGTAAACAAATATTCAAGTCGGAGAAACAGGGGGTGTGGGGGCAACAAAGTTGACAGTTTTTGAAAAAGTAAATTCCGTTCTAAACAGAAAAAATTCAATCAAGTAAAAGTTAGATCAATTCACTTTCATCCAGCGAAAAAGAATTCCAATAATAAGAGCAATTTCATTACCACATCTGCAGTATGCCCTCTCAAAGTCATTGCAACTTTCCAATTCTCAACATCTGGTGGCTCTCCACTGCCAAATTCTGTTGTTCCTGAGCCAGGCTTCCACTCATGAACCAAAATCACCTGATCATCAGAACCCGATGCAACATACCGGCCATGCTTAGCCCACCTAACACAATTGACGGATCCAAAGTGATCACGGAGAGTTGCAAGTAGCCTGTTTGTTGACTCATTATCTTCCAAGTCCCTGCTCACTGATTTCATGTTCCATATCCGAACCTGCATGTGATAAATCAAAAACACTGGATCTCATATTTGAATAAGACCACATTTACAATGCAACTAGATGCAAATAACACAAGAGACAACATTCCAACTCAATCAGAAGATACGTCCTTAATATAGCTTCTTTGCTCCTGCTACCATGAGGGACAAGCAAACTATGGGAGGTGAACCGAGGTAGAGATATCGGAAGATAGGTAACACACGGGTTTCCTCAGAAGCATTAATATGCATATGTCCGTACAACGTCACTACTACTTCCGCTCTTCGGCATTAAGAAGTTTATGAAATATAACCAAAGAATATGTAGCAGAGTTACTAGCAGATCAGAACCTTATAAAGAATTTGATATCAAGCATGCCTTTGTTTGTGAAAAGAAAAGGCATGAAAGAAAAGGCACGACAAGCCAAAACATGTGCCACAGCAATTCAACAACAAGTTTGTTTAAGCCAAACTCAAAAGAATAATAGAAGCACGAAAGCAAAATCCTAAGAAGCACTTGAGAGAAACTAAACCATCATTGCTCTGACTCTGGCAAAGGGATTGATCAAAAAAAGATCTGAAAAAGACAAAAGAACTGAGATAAGAAAGGCCATACCTTCTGGTCACCTCCGCCAGTAGCAAACCTGAGGCCACCAGGCTGAATATCAATCGAGAAAATCTGCATTCCCTGATGCTTAACCCAGCTGGGTTTCTCTGCAATCATCTTCGTTTCGTGTTTATCAACACGAGCAGCACTCTTTCAACGTTGTTTCCCTCAAACCGGCTAAAAGGGTATCAAATTTCGCAACTTTTACTAACCCCAGGACACTGAATTGCATTACAACCAAAACCCATCTCCAATTGAGCAAGTAGTTAATTGCAAACTATCGAGAAAGCTCTAACAATTATTGTTCTGTGCAGCCCCAAGGAATTCCATAGTGAGTGTGACAGTGAAGAAAAGGTAAAAATTAAAAAGCAAAAAAACCAAAACCCTACACTAGAAAGAATGCAAAATCAAGGGGTTTTAGAGTAAAAAGGCCCTGAAGTAGGAGATTTGCCTCTAAAGCTCTCCTCTTTTCTTATAATTGTTTTCTTTTTCTTTTTCAAGAACAAAAATTTAGGGTTTTGGGAACTAGAAAATACCTAATTTGACACTAATTACCAATCAAGCCTTGAAAACAAAAAGAAAGATATGACAAAAGGGGTTCTTATTAACCTAATATTAATAACAATAATGCAAGGTTTTTAAACAATAAGGACCCAAAAAAACAGAGAGAGATAGAGAGAGAAAGAGGAAACAAAAAGAGCCCTTTTTTAAAATGTAGAACACTAAAACTATTGCAGAATTCTATCAAGCAGGTGATTCAGGAGAGAAGAGATGACTTGCTATTTTACCAAACAAGCGAAAAAAAAAAATGACCAATTGAAAAACTGAAACAAACAGACAAAAACCAGTGTGCCAACTAGAGCATCTGGGTGGGTTAGATTCGAAAAGGACATTATTTTTCCTTTCAAGGTTCTTTTTCTTTCTTTCTAGGATAATAAAGGACAAAAGATTATGCCAAAATTTTTATTCTAAACTAAATTTTTAACATGCTTTTTATTTTATGTGAAAATTTTTAATAAATTTTAATGTTTTCTCAATTAGAGGTGACCATCCGTCCGATTTGAGTTGATACCTAAATTAGAATTAAATCAGTTATTAACTAAAATTAGATCAAACTTGTTGGACAGTTCTGATTCTAAAATCATAATAGGTCGAAGCTAATGGTATAAGAAAATAATCACAAACTTTTAAACAAAGATTTAGACAATTTTAAATTTGAAAGATCCACCGTTATCAGAGCGAGTCAAGCAATAAAAAATGACTAAAATTACATGTTGAATGGTAAATTAAAAATTTTAAAATTAATAAACTATGTGACCTTTGATTCTTCTAAATTTGGAAGAAGATAAGTAAACAATTCAATTAACATTTAATTAAGTGCAAGGTTTTTAGTTATTTAAAATTTTTTAATTAGTTTTTACAAATTTAAGTTGTTTCTTTTTATTAAAAAGTTAAAACTATATCAAACTGATCTAAATTGAACTCAATTAATTTCAAACGACAATGAATAGGAAGTGGAACCTATGATTAATCAGAACTATAACAGGAACAAAACCGATACTCGACTCTAAAAAAAAAGGGAGAAAATTGATGGCCACACGATTCTTTTTTTTTTTGTCTATGTAAATTTTTTTATGTAATTACGAATATTTTTTTTTATAATCGTAAGAAAATAATGTAAAACGAAAAAATAGTAATACTTTTTATATTATTTTTGTTGAACAAAAAATACTCATAAATATAAAAAAAAATATATGTAATACAGTGGAGAAAAATCATATGCCGGTATAATAAAACCCAAATCAAAATTGAAACCTCAACTAAAATTGGAATTACCGATTAAGTAAAACGTGATCAGACTGTCAAAAAAGCAGTTCGGTTAAAGTTTAAAATACTTTAAAACCAGAATCGACAGTTCAAGATTAGAATCAGACTAAAACCAACTCGCACTCAAGCTTATTCTCGATCATAGTTTATTATCTTTTTATTAAATTAAGTGCTTGCAATATAATTATATTACACTTTTTTTTACATTTTTTTTAGTATAACATACACACAATTTATACTAAAAGAATCTATTTAACTTCTACCAAATTAGAAAATTTCATTAATGACACGTCAACGTTGATATTTCACAAAACTAATTCAATGTGAATTGTTTTTAATTCATGCTGCACTTATCATATTATAAGGGGTTCTTGATATAAACTTTAAATGATTTATTAGGAATGAATATCTTGAGTTATTTGCTTTTTTTTTTTTTTCAAATAATTGATATAATCCACAAGTTGCTAAATGCTAACAAAAAGGGACCACACATCACAAATTAAGGTTTTATAGTCCAAAAGTTTGATATGTGACTTATATGTGACTTATATATCTTATATATACCTTCTATCTTTTTATCTACAGATGTTATGAATTATATTAACCAAAAGAAAAAAAATTGCAGATGTTGTAAATATTTTTTTAAAAGAACCAAATAATTTTATCATTTAATATTCATTTTTCTTTTCTTGTTTAGAAAATAAAAAATAAATGTGGTGTCTCACAATTTTATTAAAAAAGTATTGTGACTCCATTTTTATAAAAGCGCACTTGATGGTTATAGTATTCTTTGTGCTAGTCGGTAAGTTATAAGTTCAACGCACTTTTTGTTTTTGACAAATTATGAACCCATAATCTTTCACACAAATTTAAATTTATTTAGTCAGTTAAATCACACAAGCTATGGTTATTTTTAATCTTTTAATACTTTTTATATTAACACAATACACAAACAATACATATTATACATGATACTACTTTATTTTTATACATTGTACAAACACATGTATACTTATTTATGAAATTTTATATTATTTTTTTTGTTACCTTTGAGTGTTTATTTTCTATACTTATTTAATTTTTATTTTTCATATTTATAATATTTTATAAATTTCATATGTACACATATAAATATATATAAATATATATATACATGTTTAACATAATATATAAGTATTTAATTAGTCATATATCTTGATTCTTATTTCGCCACTAATTTTTTTTTCCTTTAATAACATTTTTTAGCATCAAAAAATAATCTACAGCCTATATTATTAAATGAATAAATTTCATTACATTTTTCTTTTAGCAAAAAAAAAAGATTTCATAATAGGTATGACGATTATTAGATATGTAAGCTGAAATTGAAATAATCCTCATTTGTTAAGTCTTGTTCAACTACTCTAAAAGTGTATACTCACAACCTGAATACTGTTGAATCCAACGGATTTTTCGCACGTCCGATCACAGTATTAATGAGTTTTTAACTGGTAACTGCGCTCTTGCATAATTCAAAGTAATTAGAGCAGACGAAATCCAGCACCAAAACTCAAACTTAGGTTGTGGTAGGAGAAAATATGTCAAATAACTATTAGACTACTGTCTCCATTGATAACAAACTTCATTACAATGAGCGGTCAACGTTGAAAAGTGGCATCGTTATTTAAATTAATATATACTAAAATTTATATTTAATGAATTTTAATTTAAATTTCAGGCTTGCATTTTATTTTTCATTTATGAACATTTGAATTGGATAATAATTAATATATTTTGTTAAATATTCATTAAAAATAGTTTGAAATAATTAAAAAAGTAATATTATAAATATTTAAAGAAATCCAAATTATCCTTAATCGATTAAATAAGAACAAAATCATTTTCCTATTGAATTTTAAAGTTGAATTATTTGTTATGTTCATTATTTCATGAAATTATTGTTACTAAAAATTTTAACAAAATAAATTTTTATGTGTATCTTTCTTTTTTTTTTGCATTTTGTTACAATAAGCTTTTTATTGAATTGAAAAAAAAAAGATTATATAGGCCTGTGAATGGATTTCATACCGCTCTGCAGCCATTCTCGTTGCATTACTATGTAATCAAGCTTATTATCTAAACATAAATGATCACAAAGTTTAACTTCACCTGTGTAATCATATTTAATAATTTATTAATTTATTTATTTAACAAAATTTTCATTAAATTATGCTACATAGACGGCGAACAATGTTTTGGTTTCGAAGATTTGCCGACCATTCCTAAAGCTTCTTGCCTGAAAAGAAATGTACCTTTTAATTTTGGGAATATGGGAAGCAAATGTTTTGGTTTTGGGCATATGGGAAAGAAATGTACTTTTTAATTTTGTTCTCTCTTTATTGCGTTTGTGCCGTGAAATTCAATGTAAGGAAAAAAAAAAAAAAAACAAAAGAAACACACAATTGCAGATGAGCATGCTTTTGGGTCTTAGCAGAACCCTCGCAAAACCCCAACTCAATCAAATATTCAAGACTCCCAAAACCCACTTCCACTCCCTCCAACCCCGTTTTCAATCAAAAGCCTTTGCCTTAGATCCCCGAATTCCGGATTTACGTATCAAGGAACGGACTTTTGAGCATGCACGCCAGCTGCTCGTTAATAGGACCCAACAAAGCCTTGTTGACTGCAATCGCCTGCTTTTCTGGTTCTCTCGTGATAACCAGAACCATGAAGTTGTCAAGCAATTTCTGGGTATTCGTCATGCGGGTTATCTCATTGACGGGTCGACCCTTTCTTGTGTTTTGAAGGCTTCTGCATTGTTGTTTGATCAAAGCATCGGCGTTCAAGTTCACTGCTTTTGTTTAAAGTCTGGTTTTTTATGGGATGTTAGTGTTGGTACTTCGCTTGTTGATATGTATTTGAAAATTGACAGTGTTGAAGATGGGACAAGAGTTTTTGAGGAAATGGAAGAGAAAAATGTGGTATCATGGACCTCGTTGCTCACTGGCTATGCAAGGAATGGATTGAATATGGAGACAATACTGTGGTTTTCTAGAATGCAGAGGGAGGGGGTTAAGCCAAATCCGTTTACATTTACTGCTGTCCTCGGAGCTTTAGTGAATGGAGGGTTGTTTGAGGATGGAATTCGAGTTCACACACTGGCAATAAAGAATGGATTTGGAGCAAATGTTTATGTTTGCAATGCTTTGATCAATTTCTACTCTAAGTCAGGGATGGTTAGAGATGCTAGAGCTATTTTCGATGGGATGATCGATAGGAGTGTTATTAGTTGGAATAGTATGGTAGCTGGTTGTTTGATGAATGGGCTTTATATGGAAGCCTTTGAAATATTTTACCATATGTGTCTTGTGAATCTAGAACTCACCGAGGCTATTTTCATCCCCCTTATCAATTTTTGTGCCAATGTTGAGGAATTGGGTCTAGCTAGGCAGCTGCATTGTCATGTTATAAAGAGTGGATTTGAATTTGATCAGTATATAAGAATTGCACTGATGTCAGCTTATCATAAGTGCAGAGAAATGGACGATGCTCTTAAGCTATTTTCTATGATGCATGAATCTCAAAATGTGGTGTCCTGGACGTCAATGATTAGTGGGTACTTGCAAAATGGTAAAGCCGATAAAGCTGCAAATCTATTTCTCCAAATGAATAGAGACGGTGTTAGACCTAATGATTTTACTTATTCTGCTATTCTTACAGCACAATGTGTTGTTTCTCCTTTTGAAGTACACGCACAAGTGATCAAGAAGAATTATCAAAGGACACCTACTGTTGGAACAGCACTTTTAGATTCTTATCTTAAGCTAGGGAAAGTTTATGAAGCTTCAAAAGTTTTTCAAAGAATAGATGAGAAGGACATTGTTACATGGTCTGCAATGGTGGCTGGTTATGCTTTAGTAGGAGACACTGAGGGAGCTGTCAATACGTTCATCCAAATGACAAGACAGGGAATCAGGCCTAATGAGTATACCTTCTCAGGTATCATAAATGCTTGTGCTGCATCTATGGCAGCAGTAGAACAAGGAAAACAGTTTCATGCTTGGTCAATAAAATCTAAATATAACAATGCCTTATGTGTTAGTAGTGCTCTTGTTACCATGTATGCAAAAAGAGGGGATATTGAAAGTGCAAATGAAGTTTTCAAGAGGCAAGAGGAGAGAGACTTAGTATCCTGGAACTCTATGATATCCGGATACGCACAACATGGTCGTGGGAGGAAGGCTATCGAGGTGTTTGAGGAGATGGAAAGGCAGAATCTGGATTTGGATGCCGTGACTTTCATTGGTGTCATTTCTGCCTGCACACATGCTGGACTAGTGGATGAAGGTCAAAAATTCTTTGATAAAATGATAAAAGAATATCATATTGAGCCTACAATGGAGCATTATTCTTGCATGGTTGATCTATATGGTCGAGCTGGAATGCTTGAAAAGGCCTTAAATATTATACATGGGATGCCATTTACTGCAACTGCAACTGTATGGCGAAGTCTCTTGGCTGCATCTCGGGTCCATCGCAAGGTTGAGTTGGCAATACTGGTAGCTGAAAAACTCATTTCTCTCCAGCCAAAAGACTCAGCAGCATATGTTCTGCTATCCAACATATATGCCACAGCAGGAAACTGGCAAGAAAGAAACAAAGTGAGGAAATTGATGGACGAGAGAAAAGTTAAAAAAGAAGCTGCTTACAGCTGGATTGAGGTGAAAAACAAGACCCACATGTTTTTGGCTGGTGACGTATCCCATCCCATGTCAGATCAAATATATTCAAAACTTAAAGAGCTGAGAACCCGATTGAAGAGTGCTGGTTACCAGCCAGATACCAATTATGTGCTTCAGGATGTTGATGAGGAATACAAAGAGGCTATTCTTTCTCAACACAGTGAGAGGCTGGCCATTGCTTTTGGGTTGATTGCCGCGCCTCCCAGATCCCCTCTTCAGATAGTGAAGAATCTGAGAGTTTGTGGAGACTGCCACACAGTTATTAAGTTAATATCAAAATTTGAAAACAGGGAGATTGTTGTTAGAGATTCATACCGATTCCACCACTTTAATGGTGGTTTATGTTCTTGTGGCGATTATTGGTGATGTCTGACTGATGATCGTTAGATTTGAAACCTTCAATGCCCAGCTAAGGTCAAGGGGACCATCTTCATGCTGAGGAGCTGCTATATCATTGTGCAATGCAAAATTCCCATTGGAACAGAACCCAGCATCGACACAATGTTTGAATCTTCTATGTGGTCAAGGCTAGAGATGGGAGCAATGGAATGCAGTTCATGGGTAAATGGAGATTCTTGTGAAGTGGAAGGAGCCATAGGTTTATTGAGAACATTGAAATTCCATTGCCAAAATGTTAACAGCATTTTCTAAGTCAGAGGCTGTTGAGTGAAGGGGCCACGGGAATGTACAGAACCTTGCCACCACCATGGCTGGCATTCTGATTTTGCAAATGAATAGCAGCATCAGTACATAGGTTAAAGCAGATCCTGAACCTGGTACGCTACATCTTCTAGTGCCTTAGCCATCCCAATGAATTTCAATCAGCTGCCAGCCTGCCCCTAATCAAGCATAGGTTGATAAATAGTGTTGCCATTCCATGCCACATTTGGATCCTATTGCTGCTTCAAATCCTTTAATTTAGATTTAGAAGCAGGGTAATTTTGCCCCAAAATTCAAGTTTTCTACATTGTTGATTATAATGTTAAAGAAAAAAGTATCATGGCCTATTTCAATTAATTATGTACCAACAATCAGCTTACCTACAAGATTTCAATCAGATGAACTCTTTAAATAGGTACTGTCTTAGTTGTTTTCCTATGGGAGACTGTTCGTGACCTCATTTATCTTTTTCTAAACTTTATAAAAATTACATTGCTTTCTGCAGCTTGCAAAACAAATAAAAATAACTTTAAAAAATTAATTAATATTATGTCTCTTAGTTTTTCAAGGACTGGACTTTTTTTCCGGACTTTGTTGAGTGAGGTTTTGATGGTAAACCTAAATGCTAAGGTATTCATTTGATTTTTTTTTTTTTAATGCCAAATTTGGCCATTTATAGCATTGTAAAGTTCCTTTATGTTATTATTTTGCGTCAGCATTCCTCTAGAGTCTAGATGCGTTGTGTTATTCATCCGCTTGAGAATCAAAATAAGGACAACTTGCACCTACAATACAATATTATATCTTGCAGTTGCTATTTTATTCTGCAGCAACCTGCAAGAACAAGTAACCCTTTGAATCTTTGACGCATAGTTACAAAAAGGAAAATTCTAAATGACAACATAATCTTCAATAAATAAACTTGTTGAATAATATTAAATTTATTATTCATTTCTCGTATGACTTACTAAATATATCTACGTGATATTACTCTTATAAAAATCGGCCAAGTTTGATCAGTAAGTTGAACCGATTCCTATTCTAAAGCCGTACTTCAAAATTAACTAGATAGACCTTTTGACCCATTTGAACTCAACACGACGGTCAAATTGATCGATCCAATAATTCGGTCCTTATATTTTACTTTCATTTTTAAATTTTTTTTTATCTATAAAGAGTCTTATTGAATATTTAAAGAAAAAAAATGAGATTAGATAAAATTTAAATCTTTATCTACTGATTAAGAAACATTCCCTTCAATCAGTTAAACAAATGCTCAATCTCTCAGAATTTTTGTCTAAATACTTTATACATATAATACCAAAAATATAAAGTTAAAATATTTAAACCATCAACTTAAATCTTTTATTCAATCAAAAACCATTTTAATTCTAAAAATATTAACATTTAGTTAGAGCTCATAAACTAATTTTAGGTGTGAAAAAAAAAAACAAAATATATTCATAAATGTTTTTATGAACATTAAATATTATGATTCACAAATTCAATTTGCTCAAAAAAAAAAAAAAAAAAAAAAAAAATATATATATATATATATATATATATAAAACAATCAAAAATTCAACTAATAACTTTCTAGTTGAACCATTGATCCAAACCATACTCAAGTCTAACGTTGGAGCCAATATTTGTAGCAATGCTCATGAATGGTGAGAAGCCAGGCCGTTGCAAGTATAATGCCAGTGAACAAGAATATGAATGAAAGATTAAACATTGCTCATCAATCTAAGTCTGATTAATAACAAGTAATCCAGGTGTGAGTCCATGTGACAAAGGCATTTAACCCCACAAAGCGAAAGCCGAATAAAAGGCCAAAACCTACTTTTCCCTAGTTCTATTATCCGTTTCTGCAAAAAATTAAAAAGGCTACCTGCTTTCAATCTGCAACAATTCACTTTCAAAAAACTCGAGGGGCATTCTTGATGACTATAGTTGAACGTTCACATAGATCGAACTTCAATGTCCATTGGAAACGACGTTATAAGACTTAAATTTAGATGCGCCGATACTTATATTATATGAAACTGCAATGAGTAAACAGATAAACACAAAAGTATACAAAGGACTTCGGAGATTAATGAAGGCAAGAACAACAGGCAATGGATTACAACTATTCACTTAAAAAGTTACTCTTGCTGATATGCTAATCAAGGCAATAGACGGAATTTCCTGTCCAAAATTCAGCCTAGATATGTATCCATGATGTTGTAAACCACATCATTTTTTGCGGGAGAAAACCTCACGAAAGGTACGTTTGCCACCTGCAATCAGCAGCCCCCCTCAACTTCATTGTCAGAAACAAAGTATAGTACATGGGTCCAACATACACTAGAAACTCAAAGTAAACTATACAATCAGTTGGAAACATTAAACCATGTGCACTTGTAGGCAAAGTTGCATTATATACGCAATGGTCAACATCCTGCAATAATATTTCTGAATCTCTTCTTTGTACAAATTCAGACAAGCAATTTAACGAGTATTGAAAACCTCGGCTTTCACATCCCAATAAAAAGGAGCAACAAGTAACCTTCCCCATTTGCCAGAAAGTTGAACAATTCATTTGATCCAGTGACAATAATTAATGTACAAATCATACCAGTTGTACTCACAAGCGTGGATCAATGAGTAAACGTATCATCACATTCATTAGCCTTCTTCTCCAAACTCCTTTGTGAATCTCTCATGAACATCTAGATCAGCTTTGCTAACTGTTGGTCTCTGTCTTGCAAGAACTTTATCAAAATCTGTTTTTGTGATGGGAGGTGGAAGGATCTGCAGATGCATTAATCATCGACATGAATAGCTACGACAAAGATCGACAGGAATATAATTATAATATTCATTTTTGTTATCTTTGGAGACCTTAAGTATATTCTTCCAGGTGGGTGAGCTTTATTGTAATAGTAAGATTCCTCCCTCGTGAAAGCGTCTTTGTAAAAACAAGGATAAAACTGCATGCATCTAAACCTTCTCTAGACCCCACAATGTGCGGGCACATACACTGGGACGCTTTTTTTTTTTTTTTTTGTGAAGTATTTTCCGTCAAAAAAATGATAACCTTAGTTTCATTTTTGTTACTTTTGGATAAATTGGGTATATTCCTCCACAAAGTGATACCATAGTTGTTGTACACAAATTTTTGGGCTAACTAGCTGGTTGGTTAGGAGTGATCTTTAACTTCGCTTTGCATGTCATAACTGAAGCATCTAGTCATACCTGAGCTGCAAGTCCTTGAGCTGCCAGCTCCTGCATGCTAATTTGGACAGCACCCGCCTGCTTTGGTCCACAAGGAACCCACATATCATTAGGAGTCTTTACAAAATACATGGCATCCTGGGTTTTCCGAACTGGCTCAAAGAGAACATCCTTAACCTGTCATAGCAAAAATAGCAACCAAAATTACAATGTCAATCACCACTTTCCAAAATAACATAAGGATGGTTATAACTAAGAATTCATAAGTAATAAAGCATTCCAAGTGGCACCGTGCTTACACAGACAGATATATCTGAACCTGAAAAACCCTCAGTCCTGCGAGCTAAACTCTCAAAGTCACTTTCAGTCAAATTAAGAGGTGTATCACCGAGGTGAACCTGTTAAAATTCTTTCAAGTTTCAGCAAAGATCACAAAATGTCTGACACTTATCACATCAAAAAAATATTCCAAGAGTAGGCAAATGACAAATTCTAATACTTTGAACATATGTTGCCTAGCTTTTACATCTGGAAGGGGAATATATATTCGCTTGTCAAAACGCCGCCGGATTGCCTGCATTTAATATTGATTAGCAACTGACTAAATAGTCCTAAAAAAATCCAGACTGAATAGCCGAAATAATCTACGATAGTCCTTTACCTGATCCAAAGCATATGGTGTATTTGTTGCTGCTAGAACAAGAACTTTCTGGTCATTGTGTCCTACACCCTGAAATGCAAGGAAAATAAGGCCAACTTCCATATGCAAATTGAAAGAACTTTCTACACCAATGACATCTTAATTCCAACTACCAATACATCATGAGAAAATAAAGAAAAGAGTGAAAGTACCAACATGGAACAAGAAAACAAAGTGGCAGGGATAAAAAAAGTTGTGATTCGTTCACAATGTAAGAATGATTTAATGACTTTGGTTAAAAAAAAAGAATGATTTAATAACAACAGCAAGAGCACCAGCTTGTTCAATTTAAAGTTATGTAAGTTGATCAACAGGATTAATGCTCTTTGATTTAACCTGTTTCTGCCTATGGTTTATAAATTGCTTTCCTAAAATGACAAGAAAATTTAAGAAATTGCCTACAATCTATGTCCCTTATCTTTTGGACTACCAAGGTTGGGATGTTCAAAAGATATGTTCACAACTTAAATGAGGATCAATCTATGTTCCCTGGTGTCCCAACAATCATAGGTATCATTCCTGCCAGGAACACCATGCTATACCACAACCTAAATTCAAGTGGTACCATCAACACCAACATGTGCAACACTTTCATTGCAACACTAGAGGAGTATAGAGTAAAACTAAAAGCTTGTGATTTACTACCAAGTATTTAAATATTCAAATTCCTAAAATTCCCCAATTCTATTTATTGTTTCCACTATCTTTATGCCAATGATACCTTGCTCAAGCTTAAGGCAACTATGATCAAGAAGAAGCCACTTGTTAGTCAATCATTGAAACAAATCACCCAGAAGTTCCTTTTGGGTGTTAGATAATGACTAATAATAGTCAAGTCAATGCCATTCATTGGAAATGGGTATCAGAAATAAAATTCTGGAGTTAAAGACATCCACAGAAATAGCAGCGAGATGAAAGCATAATACAATCAATATTGCACACAAAAACTCGGGGAAAAGAAAAACTTAACAAATAAAGCAAAAATAAAAAGAGAATAAAAATCTCCAGAAACACTGATTCCATTCCAAACCACAACAACCAAAAAAAGGTGAATAGTCACAGATTACAGCCTCACAGCCATGATGCAAGAGAAAATGCAAAAACTGTTTTTTCCAATTCAGAGAGCCTGTAAAGGTTCACTGACACTGAAAAGCTTACCACAATAATAAAAATAAAATAAAATCGTAATTTCCTCTGGTAAAAGTCCCTGGTTTAACCAAGAAAACAGTTAAATATGTATTTTGATTTCGTCTTGCTTTCTCTATAGAATTCTCTACAATCTAGGGCTTTCTTATCCTAAATCAACCCCACATAAAAAATCTTCAGCCATTGACTCAATAGATAAATTAGCTGTGAGAAAAGATCTCAATTACCATCTATCAACCTTAACCACTTATCTGATTACAGAATAGAACTTACCATCAATGATAAGGAGACAAACAAGAATTGAATTACTAAAAGAAAAATCAACAAGAATTACCATTTCCTCAGCTGACACTTGTTTAATGTCCAATTATAAAATGTATGCACACTTAACATATACACCGCTACAGTTCCACATCAAAAGAAAGAGACATAAATACTAGTCTCTCAACAAGTTAACCCATTGGCAACTTCTGCCACAAAAACAAGAAAGCAACTAGAATAATAAATAAAGCTAATATGTCTAAAAGACATTGTTACATGTCAGTGTAATTATTCATGCAGTTCATTGGCAACATCATGTCGGATTTAAACTCCAGGCACAACTATTCGTTGCATTACTACAAATTGATGGGCTCTCACACGGGGGAACCAGCCCAAAGAGATAAGAAGCTGACAAAGTCGATACCCTTCCCTTTAAGGACAATCTACGAGAAAAGGACAACTAGACACTCTAATTATGCGTAACACTATAGAAAGGAAGCAAAATGCTCGTTCAACTATTCTTCAGGGAAATCATACCTCAAAGTAAGCTTAACATGGAATTAGATCAACATAGGGAAGAATGCAAAACAAAAGTTGCATCCTTCAGCACCACCAGCTAGTATATAAAAGCAAATACCTGCATCTGGACAAGAAGTTCTGTCTTGATACGTCTTGAAGCTTCACTTTCATTGCCTTCTCCACGTTGGCCACACAAGGAATCAATTTCATCAATGAATATGATGGATGGTGAACTTTCACGGGCCATTTGGAAAAGGTTTGAAACCAACTTTTCGCTCTCACCCATCCACTTTGAAACAAGATCTGACGAAGAAACACTGTGGAGGGAGAAGAATAAATTCAGCTACAAATAGTATATGAACCAGCATAAAGAACTTTAACCAGAGATCAACCTAACCGTGCTACTTGCACAAAAAATATATACGATCACTAAAAGCAGTGACCGAACAAATAAACAAACAAACAGGCAATTTCATCCCGAAAAATAAAATACATTATATTTCCACGAACTTTTACCTGAAAAAGGTAGAGTCTGCTTCAGTTGCAACAGCCTTTGCCAAATAAGACTTTCCAGTTCCAGGGGGCCCATACAAGAGAAAAGCTCTCCATGGTCGTCTCTTGCCTAAAACAAAGCAAGTCAAGAAACATGATTAACCTGGGGAAGCTAAAACAGGGAAACAACAAAAAGATATTCCTGGGAGCTAGCTGCTAGTAAAACAATGGATTAGACAGGTGCCACGAGATATTTCATCAAGCATTTTCTTTGCCATATAGAGCCAAAAGCACAAGAAGCTACAACTGAAAAACCTGAAAACCACATCTGCCTTTAAACCACCCAAAAGATCCCACCTTTATATAATTATCAAAAGCACTAAAAGGTTATTATTCATGAGCCACATTTCAACAGACACTTGCGAATATTAAGAAATCAGTAAAACAACAGCACACCCCGAATCAGATTCACAGAACAACAGTAAACATAATGGTTGGTGACAATCCTCACAACTTTCAACCAATTCAACAACTGCCCATTAATCTACAAAGTCAAAGCTAAAAACCCATCAAATACAAGCTCCCAGAAGACCCAAAAAAAAAAGACGAAAGAATCAGAAAACTCTAACGAAGTAAAGAATCACCAGTGAAAAACTGGGGAAATTTAACAGGCAAGATGACAGCCTCCTGCAGAGCCTGCTTGGCGCTCTCCAATCCGGCAACATCAACCCACTTAACATTAGGCTTCTCCCTAACAATCGCAGAATGCAAACCGGCTCTAAGCTTAGCCTGCTCGGGATCCTCCCCGTCCTCGCCATCCTTAGACTTGGTCTTGTTGGGGCGGGTGGCGACGGCAGCATCAGCAGCACCATTGGAGGAGGCGGGGTCGGGGCCGCCCTCGTCGAGAACAGCCCTGATCTCCTCGGCGCGGCGGAGATACTCGGTGAATTTCTGGGTAATAGCCTCACGAATTTTGGGATTCTTCTCGTACTTGAGGTGGGTCTTGAAGTACTCGAGGGCGTTCATGTATAAAGGAAACGCCTTTGCGTAGTTTCCGCCATGGTCTTCTTGAACCGCTTGCTTCACGTACTCTATTGCTTGCTCTTTGAAATTGCTATACATCTCCCCCCCCCTTCTTTCTCTCTCTATATCCCTCTCTCTCTCTATAATTTTTTTATCTTTTCAATAAATCTGTCTTCTTCTTCTTCTGGGTGTTAATTAATTAGAGAAGAGAAGAGATTGAATTTGACATTTGATTTGGGGATTTCATGAGAAGGAGAAACCCTAGACTCGGGCAGCATGGGCGTCCGTCAAAGTAAGCAAAGCGCGTGCGTTTGGAAACAAGGAAGCTTCTTATTAATTGGGAGGGCGTAGGAACTAAGAAAAAAATTCTTAATTACTTGCATGACAATATATCACGTATTAAACAAATGCTCTGTTTGTTCCAAAAAAAAAAAAAAAAAAACAAATGCTTTGTTGGTCTAAATCTTAAAGTAAATTCCCTCACGAGTCCCTCGCCAACACCCTATTAATTAAAATTAAAATTTTATTCTATAAATTTTGGATTTTAATTTAAAACAAAGATGATGTAAAATTTATAAAAGAACATATTTATTTTCATTATGTATCTCTCATAAATTTTGAATTTCAATTTTAAAAAAATAATATTTATAACAGAAGAAAACTCTACTTTTATATTTTATAACTATACGAGTTGTTAAACTTGATTTGGCTTGATCCGTTGATAAGTGAATCAATGACTAAAGAAAATTTAGCTGGACTATTGATTTGGATTGATCTGGTAGGCTTGATGTTGAACTGATCGATCCAATGACTCAGAGTCGAGTTTTTTTTTTTTTTTTAATTTATTTTTAGATTTTAAAAATGTGTATCAAAATATTGTGTCTGAGTTTAATAATTATGCATGGAAGTCTACCTGAAAATCCATGCAAGAGAGGCAAGTCAATCGTATGTGGCTGAATTAACTTATTATGGAATAACTCTTGACGACTTGATAAGTAATTTTGGTTGTCAAATTCCTAGTTGGATCATGATAGAGATTGGGCAGACAACTCATTGGGCTCAACAGGCCGTCAAGGCCTATTCGTGACAGGTTCGCATAAGTAGCAGGCAGTCGACAGTGTTCAAGCCTCTTGTCACAGCCCTACCCAAAAAAAAAAAAATAGCGAACTTGTTCATCGCTAATCGAGTTTAATACTATTTAGTATCTAATTTAATAAATTGATTAATTTAAATTTACTTGGGTAAGATCTCAAAGACAACAAAAATCTCTCAACGGATATTTAACACAGCTACATCTCCAAGCAAAAAAGAAAAAAAAAAAAAAACAGGGGGTTATGACCAAAAAAAAAAAAAAAAACAAGAGGTTCAATTGACCTCGAACTTAAACTCTGAGCATTGCAAGTCAGACTTAATCTACTTTTTCCAAGGTTTGAGTCATTTTCGCTTGTTTCGTTGTCCTTAATATTTACTGAAAAACAGCATTTTTTATTGGCCTATGTACTCCACGAAGAAGGTAATGTCCAAAACTCCTAATTCCTAACTCTTTCTCTTGATTTTCCTCGCTGCCTTAATTAATTCAATCCAGTGCTATATCTCCGACCTTTTGTTTTCATGTCTCTTTTTTTTTTTTTTTTGTGGTGAAGTGGAAAAATAAGGTGGGACTCCACAATCCAGCGATGAATAATTGTATTAATTATATTGCATACCGAATTGTTTTTCTGCATCAAATTTATATATGAACAAATTCCACAATATTTGGCAAAGATCACCAACCTTATGTAATTGTGTTCAATTAGATATACATTTAATTTCACAGATCACTTTTATAAAAATTTAAACTTATGATCTCCCGAGCAAAATTTTATAAGGAAAAATCTATTTAACTATTTTTTAAGTAGTTGCTAAGTAATTGTAATATACGATATTTCAAAAAAAATATATGACGTGATAGAGAAAATATAAATAAATTATACGATGTGATAAAATGAATTATATGACGTGAGTAACCAGTTATTAAAAAAATTTTTGGTATACAACGTAAAAGCGTAAATATAAATAAATTATATGTCGTGGTAAAGAAAATTATACGCTCCATATAATTAAATTTTTTATTTTTATTAACTGATTATATATAGTATAATTTCTTTTAACATATCATATAATTTTCTTCTAATTCTTTTACTGTATCGTTTAATTTTTTCTACCACAATATATAATTTTTTTACCACATCATATATAATAATTATTTAATAATCACTTAAAACACAGCCCACCTAATCGTGTCCACTTTATAATTACTAAGCCACATTAGTTGTTTTCTTATGTCGCATCCTGCAACTGTCCAGGTCGATGTCCCACCACGAGACTACCCATAACACCGGTTGATAAAACTGACAAAAATTTATTAATTTTATAGTTATCAATCTAATCCGACAGTGACTTTCACCTATCTAGTGCCAATCCAATTTTTAGTCCCAATCCAATTAGATTACTGAGTTTTTAGAATTTTGATGACTCTCTATTGCAATGGATTCAATGTTTATTGGTTTTCATACAGTCCTAATGATTCTCAATTTGGTTACTCAGATTATTCAAACTTCGTGTAACCCATGTTTTAAGTTACTTTCGAGATTAAATTATTCGGCGTGCGTTTCACGCTTACGATCTCAAGTTAGAGTTTCTCTGTCCAGCATTTTCTCTTGATAAATGTTTGGGTGACTACTAAAGTGGCTAAAAATTGTAGCGCGACAATAAGTTCTAAATTTAGTAATCGTCGTGGTCTCTTACGACAGAGACACGCTTATTCCCATTGGTACTCGAATTGTGGGTCTGCCCCTTGAAGAGTATTTAAATGAGGCGTTACAAATGAGGTTATTTTTGTCTTAACTTGCAAATCTAATAACTGACATACTCACGATAAATTTTTTTTATTGTTCAAAAAAAAAAGATTGAATTATTTGAATCTTAGGTCATTTTATTTTTAAGTGTTTTAGTTGTTGGTTATTGATTTTTTCAACAACCCAAATTAGGTTAAGTCAGGTTTTGGGTAGATTAAATTAGATTATTCGATTTCCTACTTCTAATATAATTGATTGAGATTATCTGCAAAGATCTTTTGGTCCTGTGCTCAAATTTTAGTGATTCTGTTATGATTTCTCAACAGTTTGACCTCCTTTGTTGGCCAAAAAAAAAAAAACTTCTTTTGTGAAAAAAAAATAAATTAAATTATTCAGTAAGGTTATTTTTTGTCACCACTTTTTTTTTTTTTTTTGGTTATTACACCGACAATCTTATCAAGTTGTGCTTCAATAAACAAAGGTTTAGTTGGGATTAAGTTGTTGCATATCTTCTTAGTGTCTAGAAAAATCAAACTTTAATTCTCTTACTTTTATTAAGGAATACCTTTAGGGTACTCCCTTGTTTCTAATTATTATTGGTTGTCTTTTGGAACCATGTTTTGTTGTCGAAGTATCCTTTAGACCAAACTTCAAGGCACACATTGATTCTATAAGTTCCTTCAATGATATTTCTCTCAACACTAAATTTATAAGAAAATGTTGTTTGAGACAAGGACTGCTAGAATATGTTTAGTATCGATTAAAGAACTGAAAAATTATTTGTATATCAACGTCGTCATTTAAGAACCTCAAACTCTTCACCTATCTCATTCATGTTATTAAACATAAAAACTAAAATCTTATTGGGCACATAATCAACAGTTCAAGTAATTTTAAAGCTTATTAGCATTTAAGATTGATACCTTTCATCTATTCTCTATTTGACGCAATATCTGTTCAAATTCACCAATCTTACCGTATTTAATAAACTTGACTAGTAATTTTGCTTTGCTGTCAAAGGGAGCACCGTTACATAATTTTGCTTGAGAACACTAAAGTAGTAATACAATCTCATATAATAATATTTAATAATTTATTTATTTTGTTATTATTTTGAATTCAATAATCTAATAACTTATGTTATTTTAAAACTTTTTAAAATTTTTTATATGAAATTCTCAAGTTTTTTTATACGATAATATGGAACCCAATAATCATTATATAATTTTAAAATAGGTTATTCAATTTTACTAGTTAATACAATAACATCATCATTGCGAGATTTTTAGAAAAATTATGTGAAATGACTCAAATTCCTAGATTTCATGACGGATCACTTACTTTTTGCGTTCCCTATTCACCCGCAAACAATGTTTTTAGTATGGCAATCGCGTTATTGTTCCTTTTTTTGTTCCCTCTATGTTATTGGGTTACTTGGATACGTTTTTTAAGTTGTTATATTAATTCAATTATTTATCCCTAATTTCATTTTTCGGTTTTCAAATCTAACATAATTAATTTTAATTTTTTGACAGAGTAACTAATTTTAACTCTTAACTAAATTAAATCTGCTAAATTTTTTGCATCTCCGTCAAATATTTTTCTCTAATATGGTTTTTTTTTTTTTTTGGTTAGCAAAGACTGGAATTCTATGTGATTTCTGATTTGTTCCTTCTTGCTTTTGGTCCTTTATTTGAAGCCATAGAACACAAATCTGAAAATTCGATACCCATGGAATAAAAATATAGATGAGAAACATAAAAGCTAGATTACAAAAGATTGCAAATGTTAAAAAAAAATGCAACGACATCTTTGTGCTCTTTAATTTGGCCTCATGTAATAAATATATCTTTTTAAAAGTGAATTAGTAGTTTCTGTTTGCGTCCCCAATCCGTCTCGTCTGTTTTTCTTTTCTTTTTTTTTTTTTTAAAGATGTTAAAAAATTATGAAATGAGAACATAATCATGAGACTCCATCAAGGACTAATTAAGTTAGGAGTATAATAAATAGAAATATTCTTTCTTTTTCTGACTTTTCTTACACAAGAAAAAGTTTCTTTCAAAAATGAATTAGCCGCCCCACCAAGAATTCCTTATGCATGTTGTAAAAGCAATCATTTGAGTTATCTAGGGAAGGTCTTAAACATGGATAAAAATGGAAACATGAGATATCAGAATCTAAGGTGGACCCTATTTTGTTTGGTTGAATTTTAACTTATAGGTCTAATGACATTGTCTTGTTCTCTACTCTACCCTACCAACTCCATCTCTTTCACTAACAATACAAAAATTTTTAAAAAAATTACGTACACAATTTTATTTTACGATATCTGACAATTTTTTTTATTTTTTTTCATGAATTTGATTTTTTAATAACTCATATAATTTTGTAGTTTACTTTGAAACTACCTAAGTAAAATCACAAAATATTTTTCAAAAAAAAAAATTCATTTTGTCCTGGCTCCAACCTGCAACATGACTTATATTTTACTTTGACATAAAACTGATTTATGAGAATGAACCTCTGGTTCCTTCATCAAATAGGTGCCATCTAATTCAATTTTCATGGTATGGTTTTGTTATAGTTTGTGAACCAATACAATATGTTATAAATTGTGATCCTGCTGATTTTGATTGTATCTGGTACGTATTCAAAGACAGTAGTGGTAAGAAAAACAATATGGATTTTTTTATTCAATAATTTATGTGTTTCGTGCAAACAAATTCTTAACAAGCACAGGGCAGGAGCTAGTTTTTTTTTTAAAATAAAAATAAAAAAATTTATCATAGATATATCGATCATCAAATTTACATACCGAAATCAGAGTAATCTCGTTTGTATGGGCATGAGGCTATGTTAGAAAATAAAATTTAGTCGACAATTTAAATTAGTTGGTATGGCGAAGAAAGGTTGGGTGGCAAGAGAATGTGGCAAATTTGACTTTACCTTGATAACATGATTTTATCTGTCTAAAATTTGATTTAACTTTTTCTTATTGATTGAAAATCACAATTTTTTTTTGAGAAAAAAAAATCACTAATTAGTAACATTGAAACTTATCAAATCGAATGACTAAAAAATGATTAGCTCAAAACTCTAATAATTTGAAAATAAACTTGAAAAGTTTTAAATTTAATATATACAAAATACGATGAATTTGACATTCAAATGTATCTGAAATCTAAGTTTGAATAATCTGAGACCAAAAAGTTCAACGTTTCCCATATTTAGCGAGAAACCAATACCGGATTCTTATGTCCATACCTCTTCTATGCCTTATGCATCCAAGAAAAAAATCAAAGAAGGTGATGAATAATTAATTAGTATTCAGTCATATACTTTAATGGTCAATGAAGACACAATTAATCTATTAAAATAGATATTTAGAGACTGTAAGAAAGCTTAGCTTCCTCCTTGGGTACAAGATACTCGGATGTTGGAACTAATTATTCTTTTGAAAAATGTTTATTGTTTAATCACCGTTCGTTCGTTTAGGTGTTTTTTTTTTTTGAGTGAAAAAAAAATTAAGACAGTCATTAGATTTTTTGACTGAACCTTGGGGTCACAAGTTAATTTTTTTATTTAATTTTCTTCATAGATATGATTTACTACCAGAATATTATTAGATTTGAAACAGATTTCTAGCAAACTCAATTACGGTGTTAACGTGTCTTAAATCTCATATGCCGAATTCACACTAATCCCAAATTAATGGGAGAAACACGAGAGTGAGGATTCAAATTTGAGTCAATACTAAAGACAATACGCTAAATTACTACTAAACTATCACTTTTAATGATTCTGTATTTATAGTAGTATTATTAAATCATGGGTTTAAATCTCTCCTTTAATAGAGCTAAATATATTCTTTTATGAATTTAACGTAGCATATTAATCTTTTTTTATAATAAATTTATAGAGTATCACACTAATTTTTTATTTTTCAAACAAAATAAGGAAAAAGAAAAATGTTTAATCAATTAAATTCAAACGTAAAGATCACTGGCTGAAATTTATACTAGTAAATAACAAGTTGACAAATTAAATGTGATAAACAAGCAAGTAATAATTTCTTTTACTTTTTTTTTTTTAAAGTTTTGGTACAAACTTCAAATGTTCATACAGGCAATTAGGAATCTCTTGTGAAATGTGCCTTCTTGTTTAATTAATCAGGGGATTCCGAATCAGATGAACTTTTCACTTCAGCTCCTCCCAAAGCAGCCAATCTTAGATTTCACATCCACATCCGCATCTACATCCACATCATCATGAGTCATGACAATGACCGTTAAGCCCTCTATCCTGAAGAATACTAACTGGCATAATCTTAAAGAATTTCACAGTGTTAAACACACGATCAGATCAATTTAATTACATCAAATAATTCTTTTTTTTAAATTTAATTATAAAAAAATTTACATTATTTAAGAGAAAAATAAAATAAACACCTGATAATAGAAAAAAAATTAATATATAAAAATTTAAATTATTAAATTATAAATAACATTAAATTTTAAAAAATAAATAAATTAATTAATTATATATCTTTTACGTATAATATTCGTCATGTAATACCAATATATTCCTAAGTGGGCTATTAAAATTTTCCCATCGATGTTTCTGTGGCTCATTCACAAGATGCAACCCCAGAACAACCCAAACATCAATCAAACACAACACAACACCAGACACACACGCACACTCACACACTCTCTCTCTATCGCTCTCTCTCTCTCTCTCTCTCTCTCTCTCTTAAAATGTTCTCTGTAATTGCTAACTCCCAACAACGCCTACAAGCAGCAGCACACCCTTCTCTGCCTAGATCTTGGGTTTTCCATCCCTCCACAACTCTTCTCTCAATCTTTAATTAAATCACAACCAACAACAATATAGAAATACCCAAAAACAAAATCTTGGCCTTTCTCACTCCTCCTCACTCACACTTTTATTTCCCACTCTTCTACAAAAGCCATGAAATTCCCATTTCTCAAAAGAACCCCATTCTCATGTTTCACTCTCATTTGCAATTCTTACTTCACTTTCTTGTAGCCCCATCATTCGACTCAACCCAAACTAACCTACCATCCTACATTTTTGGGGTTCTTGCAAGGTAAAAGATGGAATCCTTTTAAACAATGTGCGAAGTTTGTGAACAACATTGAAAGATGTTATCTTTGTCTGAAAATTAATTTGAGTTATGTTTCATTATTGTTTTTCTGTTTCTGGGTTTTCTGGGATTTCTGTTTTTGAATGCTTGGTTGAGATTTGCTGGAGTCTAAGGATGGATCTGTCGGTGGATTCCTTAAGATCCGCGAAATCTCGTTATATTTAGTGGCTTCCCATTAAGGGGTCTGCTGGTTTTGTTAAGCATAAATGAAAAGGTCAGTCCGTCCACTGCTTAGCATTCTGCTGCTAATTGTGTTTGCTGTGACCCTCTGCTGCCGCCTGCTCGTCCACCGCCTGAACGGCGGTGGTTTCAACTCCAATGAGCTTGGAAGCAAGCGAATAGCCAACCCATCAGCCCCAGTTTTCAATTCCACGCTGCTGAAGTATGCAGCTATTGACATAGGGGAGGCCAAAGCAAAGCAGGAAATCGAGCAGTTATTGGAGGGTAACTTTGCTAGTCAAGGGAGGCATAGAACTTTTGCTACTTGGAGAAGGTTCAATAACCATGATACAAGTGCAAGCTCGCGAAGGGGTATTCCTGTGTTGCTTAGATCGCCAGAATTCTATCGTTATTGGCTTGAATTCAGGAGGTTATTGCAGGAATGGGCTCGAAAACGGAGGTTTCAAGCTGATGTAATGAATGAGTTGATGCAGCTTGTGAAGATTCCTATTGATAGGCACAATGGGTTGGTGGCCTCCAACAGGAAGTATGGATCTTGTGCTGTGGTAGGCAATAGTGGCATTCTGCTGAAGAGAGAATATGGGAAGATGATTGATGATCATGAGGTGGTAATCCGATTAAACAATGCGAGGACGGAGAGGTTTGAGCAAAATGTTGGGTCGAAGACTCATATTTCGTTTGTAAATAGCAATATATTGCATCTTTGTGCAAGGAGGAAAGGGTGCTCGTGTCACCCATATGGGCCTAATGTCCCCATGGTTATGTACATTTGCCAACCGCTGCACTTCATGGACTACAGCACTTGCAATTCGTCTCAGAATGCTCCTTCGATCATCACTGATCCGCGCTTTGATGTGTTGTGCGCGAGAATCGTGAAGTACTACTCGCTAAACCGGTTTGTGAAGGAGACAGGGAAGTCGTTGGACGAATGGAGCCCTGCACATGATGGTTCTTTGTTCCATTACTCGTCTGGTTTTCAAGCTGTTATGCTGGCTGTTGGAATCTGTGAGAAGGTTAGCATATTTGGGTTTGGGAAATCAGATTTGGCTAAACACCATTATCACACAAATCAAAAGGCTGAGCTCAAGTTACATGATTATGAGGCAGAGTACGATTTTTATCATGATTTGGTGAACAATCCACTGGCAATACCATTTGTTTCACACAAGTTTAAGTTTCCTCTTGTGGTCATTTATCAATGAATTTTTGGATGATTGCATTTCTCATTTTGTGTGTAGAGATTGTTCAAAATGTTTGCCCTGAAACCTCTTATTGTTGTTGTAATGTTAGTCATCTCCCACTTTGACCCTGCGCTATCTAAGGTAGTTTGGGGTGATTCCAAGTGTAAAAGTTGAATTTATGAATATGATTTGAAGATCTGGATTTCACATTTGCTTTTGTTGCCCTCCAGTATCCATGCATTGGATGCATTTAATGATAAAGTTCCAATCTTCTGTTATTAGAGCTCCTCATCAAACTTCTCTCAACACTTATATTAAATCTTCTGGTTGAATTTGTAGGAGAGTTGAATTTTCATGTTTATTTTCATCGCATAAAATGTACACACTGAGCATCCAACTTAGCTGGAGTGACGGAAAGTGTGCACCTTTTACTGAGAATACCCCTCCCTCCCCTCTCCCCTCCCACTACCATCTCCATTATAGATCCAAAAACATAAAATGTGCACGTTTGAAAGGCACATTCATCTTTGTTTGCTGGTGCCAAAAAATAGCTGACAATGGAAAAATCAAATTCAAAAGCCACGAAGAAGTTGGCAAAAGCCCTGGTGTTCACTCCCCATTCTCGTTTATTAGGCCTCTCATACAATGATTTTGCACTTGGCTTCAGAATTGGTATATTGCTGCAAAATGCATGCTTTGCCACTCTTTTTCAGTTTTTTATTTTTAGAATATCTTTGTTTTCATAAGAACTTTTCTGTGTTGAACATCAACTATGCTTAGCCTACAAACTTCGTTGTATGTACGTCATCATGGTTTAGCTACATCACAAAGGTTAGTGATAATGATTACACAACAAAATCCACCAACGTCCTCTTTCACAGGGCTTTACAAGAAAGGGGAGGAAAAAAAAACTTTGGGGGATCCCAAATTTGTAAAATCTGTTATCCTACCATCATTGCTCAAAAAGATGGAAAGGCCAAAATGAGCACAGAACCCCTTCCTTTGCCTTTCCTGTTCCTCATGGTTTCATTTCTCTTCATACTTCACTCCAACCAGGAACCGTATGCTTGTCTGCAAGGTCCAAGAGATGCACTCAAAAGTTATTAAACACAATAAAAAACGATCTTGCCTCAGAATGCCAACAATGCTTGGCATACCTGTTTTGGGTCATAGACAGCATACTCATTGTACTCCAGGGGACTATCGTGTTGATCCGATGGCATCAACTGGCCACAAGGGACCTTGATGTCATCTTTCCACATAAAATACTCGGATTCATTCGTCTTCTTTCTTCCTAGTCCGTTCAGTCCAATTTTCTTTTCTTCCAATGACTTCGTGTCCTGCCAGATTCGTGTTGGCACCAGTGATTCAGGAATTCAGATATATCTAACAGTTTTGCTAGAAAACAAACTTTTAACATTTTGTCAACTAATAAAGTATGTATCACAAGTATTACCTCTGGTGGGTTCTTAACCTCCAGGACTTGATTTCCAAGAGATACAACAGCCAGGATTAAGAATCCTTCTGGCCTATCTACTGCAGTGAAACCAAACCTAGCAGCTTCTGCGGCAGCATCTGAACAAACGATCCCTTTGCCAAACTACAACAGCCAAACCCATAATATCACTCGTGAGATGAGAAAATTAATGCGAAATGTCAACTATCTTGGACAACTGTGGCTGCACTACCATGTAACCGGGGACAGGCAGCAAACAGACTGCTGGTAGGAACCCTTTATGTAGATGCCTTAGCAGGTTCGAGGTTCGAGTACCTGAGACATCAGCAGAAAAATTTGTTGCTAAAAGCAAGAACAATAGAAGGTGAACTTTGATGCCTGAGAATCTTACCACACCACAGGAGGACTTTGTTTGGCAAGTTCTTTATCGCATCAAAAGGACAGGCACTTGACTCCACAGCAAAAATGTTTTCAACTGATACCCCATATTCCTAGATTATAACAAATAAAACTTATATTGATAGCATCATGAATTATGCTCTGCAATATGCCTAAGGAAACAGACTATGTTCTCACAATGTCTCCAAGTTTGACAGGTTCATAAGTTGTTTCCAAGTACTTCACAATCATTCTATAGTCATCAGAATTCTTCTCCAGTGCAGAAATTGAGCAGCCCAATTTGCTGTAACGATCTGACAATGGATCATCTAGAGTTGAGCCGGACATGTCTCCTATGACATGTGAGGCTGTGGTTATATCTCGAACAGTCTCAAATGCTGACGCACCCTACAAAGTACTCCAGAAGAATCACAATGTTAAGTGCATGAAGGAATGAAATAAAATTTTATGTTCGCATTAAAGGCATTCATTGGATTACATGATCTGCAAGCTCTTCATAGTCTTTGAAGATGAAAGGCCTGGTAGAGGGCAGGAGTGTGAACCATCTCTGGCTATAATCTGACCATATTGCCTCGGCCTTTGGCCCCGATTCTTTTAAAGTTTTCACTGCTTCTAAGAAGTGAATTAGAGTTTCCTCACCTAATCAAATCGCATTAATTTGTTGTTAGATAAAGCAGGACAGAAAGAGATGGCAAAAGCAAAAATCCAGGGAAGAAAAACTCACATCTTTTCAAATGAACATTGGAGAGCATTCCCATTGGCAGGTCAGGAGAGTCTAACCCCATCTCTGATAGGGCGTACCTATGATTAAACAAGCCTTAAAGCTGCTGAATTTTAAGGGAATACGCCCATGAGATAATTGGCAACTAAATCATCTGTAAAAGTACTGTACCTGTAAATCGCCTGATTGCACAAAATCTTCATAAAATTCGCAACTCTGGGATCGAGTTTGCAGTGCACAACTGCAGCACCCAACTGCCTAAGACCAAGCCCTCCAAATCTCACGTCAATTCCATCATCCTATTCATAGCACAACACACACCATAAAGCAGGCGTTTAAACAAAAACTGCAAGTGGGTGGGCATATATGACTCAAAAGATTGTTAGCAACACAACAGTTACCATGTCAATAGGATAGAATTTCAGTCGCTTCTTCTCGAACTTCTTTTCCCTCTCCCACGGCTCGAATTCATTGCCAGTAATTTCCTCAAAGAGCCTCACAAACTCCTTTACAGCATTATCCACATCTTCCCATTCTTCCAGCCTCTCTTCTGCTCGTATATCATCTCCCATTCTGGCTTTCTTGAAGTACAGATGCAAGTTACTTTCAGGCACTGTCATCAGTTGCAGGATACAATATCTACAGAAAAACACAAAATATAAGTCTGCAGACATTTCTGAATATTGAAAGATTCAATACAAAGACCTTTTGCATATTTACTCATTCAGTCCTCTCCCCATGTCACAAAGCACAAAAGCACAATTGTATAATAACCCATCTCTCTCAAATATCTTTCCACCTCGTTCCTGCAATTTAGTATCCTTATAGACTCCTCTTTTCCCATGAAGTTTGATCTGCAACAATCACAGGTTTTCAAAGATCAACAACAGCCATATCAGAATATCTTTCCAGGAAAGGAAGAAGAGTGAGTTACTTCTGCTGAAATCAATTCGATTGCTTCCTCTCTTGGATCTTGTTTATCCAATGGAATCCCTTTGCCCTCCACAGTTAAATCAGAAGCACAATCATAAGCTTCCAGTGGTTGGGGTTCTTGTTTCTCAATGCTGTCAAGCAACCATGCTTCCCTCACCACAGGCATGCCTCTCTCGCTTCAAGAAAAGTTTTCCAACATTAGATGATCATGCTATATAAATTCCTTGTTGAATAATCCATCAACAAGTATTCACTCAAAAAAAAAAAAAAAACAGCCTTGCGGCATTCTAAACTCACAGAGCTTCTGCAAGCTTGACAGAACCGCCACGTTCTCTCTCAGCAGGTGAAACAACTAGACAAGTGACACCTACAAACGATGCCAATAAGTGACACGAACATACCAATTCATACCAATTTAAGTACTAGACATCTCTAGTGGAAATTAAATTACCAATAACAGTATTAGAAACCTTCCCTCCATGTTTCTCAATGACACTTTTCCAGTATAGCTGCATTTGAATCAAATGCATATCCAGTTAGCAATATAAGCACAAAATCGCAAAGATATTGCATCATTTCCAGCACACAATGTGAAATACTGCATACATGTGTTCGAGAAAGACGCCCTGACAAAGATATCACCACTCCTGCAAAAGGCTTAGCCGGTGCACCTAGTTTCTGGCGAGGCCTCCGCTTGGGGTCCTGATGCTTCTTCAGCAACTGGAGAATACAAAACAAGAGAGAACATTGTGCAGATATATATCACATTGCATAAAAAAAAAAAAAAAAAAGAATTATGTGAGAGCAGAGAGTTACATTTGCAATAGGGGAGTTCAGGACAGAATCAGGTAGCTTAATCTTTTCGTCATGCCTTGGTGGACTTCTTGTCTTGTAAGTGCAACTGGACCACTCACTATAAAACCCTTTGCAGTAATAGCGTTTACCATCAAATTCCAAGTAGCCATTGCACAAGGGACATTTCTCCAGTGGCCCAAAAAAAAGCAAGTCTTGGCTGCCATGAAAGAGGAAGGAATTCAAAGTGTCAAACTTCAATGTTACTATGTATGCAAGCATTTAATTGCAGCATCAATGCATCCTTTATGAGGGGGATCATATAGTTATCATATTGCTAGGCATAAGCTCAATATATTAACTTACAATTTGATGTGATGTAGTGAAAGCTACAAATCTCTTTGGGGGCCAAGTAGTAAGAAGAAATTTCTAAATACATGCACAAAATGAGTTCATATTGTGTCAAAATTACCTGCATTATCCGCATTATGTGATCCTGAGTATTAACTCAAGTGGTCTGGCCTTATTGGCCAAGCATGTGGGAGGCACCACACCCCTCGCTCGCCCCACTTCCCCCTCCTCTTCCCCTTTGTATGAGGAGGGTAGCCTCCCAAGACCTTATACATGCATATATATATATATACATATATAGCTTTAAAAGACAAATATCTTCAACTCTAAAATGAAATAATTTAGGTTTCCAATAAAAAAAATAGTTTTGGAACTTGAAATTAAATTTCCATGTTGTCCCATAGAGGTCTGTATGTCATATATTTTTTTTTAAAGAAAAAAAATATATGAATAGATTTCCTTCCGTGATGATTCATATTTTAAAAAAAATAAAAAAATAAAAAAAAATAAAAACCCAAAATAATTTAACAAAATATTATGTTAACTAAATTTGAAAGGTTGTTCCAAATAATTTATACATTGCTGCATGCAAATTGAAAATGTAGATGCAAATCAGCCAAATTTCTAAGATTTTGCTTTTTCTGCTTGTATAAACAAAAATCTTATAAACAAGCTTACTACAAATGAGGAAAAAAAAATGAAACATATTATGGGATTTACAAGGAGGGTCGACACTCTTACTAGAACTTCTTAATTCTGTGTTCGAGTTGTATTTATACGGTACGGAGTTGTACAGGAACTGACTAACCATTTTGTGGTAACAAGGCTAACAGGGCCGGAGGAATCCTGGTCATTCAATTCCAATATCTCCCGCATTTGGTCAACAGAGAGATGGTCTTTAATGGCTTTACAAAACTCTCCAAACTCCTTTTCAATGTTGTCATCTTCCTCAGCTTTGACATCGGCTGCCATACTGCTGCTATTTTCGTTCCCGTTCTTAGCCTTCTTTGGTGATTGTTCCCCTTCATGGTGTGCTCTGCTCTCAGCCTTCTGCTTCCTTGTCATTACCTTTACGCCTTCATCAGATGGTGCTGCATGTTGCGACCTCGTTTCATTGACCTTTGACATTTCCACATGTAATAGATTAACAATTAACATGTTAAAATCATAGCTGCTACATGCCACCGCTAACTCCAACTAGCAGAGTTGGAGTTGGCATTTGGCCTTGGCCTTGGCCTTGTGGAGCAGCACAGATTGTAGATCCTGTTCCGCATATCCCAATATGAACCAGAGATATAAATAACAAAGAAATCTAATTCATTATGTTAACTAACGAGCAACTAGTTCTGATATCACTGTTAAAAACTTTAATCAAATTATATTAGAAAATTTTTTTATGTTAACAATCTCAAAATGGCTCTCACACAAGTAATTAAAAAACACACGCAATAAACTGACACATCGTATTCTTACATCATAGTTAATATTTAGTTCTACACAACTGCTATAGGTTACTACTATAATTTACTAGTATGATTTTCAGCATGCTATTTTTATGAGTATAACTTACCATACTTACTCATAATTGTAGACAAATCTATTTTAACCTTTTTTTTCTTTTATTTTATCCCACTATAAGTAAGTGAGGAAGTAGATGTAAGATTATGAAAAAATTATATTGAATAAAACTTAATTAGTCTAAATTTAATTTACTTGAATTATCTGAATTAACTTCAATACAGTTAGAGAAGTTAAAAAAAAAAAAAAAAAAAAATATATATATATATATATATATATTGGGAAAGGTATTTGAGCTCTAACGAGAAAATAAAAAAGGAACAGGAACTAACCTTCATGTTCTTCTTCTGGTTTCTGTCTTAAAAAAAAAAAAAAAAACCCCAGCAACAGTCACCTACCAAAACTCTGTAACAACAAAAGCAAACATTAACAAACGGGAAACTGAAAGAAAAACGCACCCCAAAAAGCTTGCACACTATTCTACTGATCTACAAGTGCAATACATAACCAAATAATTACTTACCAAGTAACTGAATTGTACCTTAGACGACTTGTTCAGGACTTTCTTGCACTTGACATCACCATTCCCTGAGTCAGGGACCAACATCCTAAATAGACACGTTACAATGCTCCTGTTGCAGGCTCCCGAGGCTCCTGTGTCTTCCCAGGAACACTACAAGTGTACCAGGATTGTTGTACGCTTGCCACTTGTCCAAATGGGGGCATTGTCAATAGCCTTAACCGTTGACAGGTGGTCAACTAGCTGAAAATTATCGTTGTGATTTCAATTTAAAGTACAATTTCCCTTTTGTTACTCTTTCAATTTTCTTTCCCTGCAACTTGGCAGTTTCTCGGTTTACTGGCTAACAATTGAACATTTTAAGCGGCGGACGTAGTTATCTTTATCTTTTTCATGGAACATTGGCCCAACGATGCGGTGGATTTTGATGACATTATCTCAGTAACTGAAATTGAAAATATCGAGAATCCAGCTCAATTCAAGTAGTTGAAAGTGGTTGAAAGTGTGTGTTTTTGACAGGAGGATTTGAGATTCGAATAAATATTCTTTCTCATTTTTTTTTTTGTTTTAACGATGAACTATCATTTGTACTACAAATAAAAAAATTTAAGAATATTACGTGATGTAGCGAGTTAAGAGATTTAAGTATCTATGAGATAATCATTTTGAACTAATTTTATTCTAAAATTTTAAATTTAGGAGCCACCAAATTCTAGTTTGAAACTAATTAAGTTATTCCCTTTTTTTTTATATATATATTTGACACTAATTAAGTTATTCTTATATATATATATATAAAATGAGAAAGCAAAACGCCACCCCAATATCTAAAGCATTGCACTTTGTTTTCATAGCAGTGTACGATTATAATAAGTGCAAACAGTAGAGGTAAAGTATGTTTAGTTATATTATACGTCTTATTAAGATTCAAATCTATAATTTTACAGGTCAGTATATACGAACTCTTGTCATTAGATGATATTGTGTGGTGGTTAATTAAGTTTTTTTTTGTTAATTAATTAAGTTATTTTTGACAAAATGTATGCCACGAAAAGAGGTGCTTTTGGGCTCATTCTTGTTGGAGATGGGTTGGAAATTTGGAGACTTTTGTACCGTCTCCATAATTGATTGGTTGCATCTCCAATTTCATCTCACATTAAAGTAAATTTTATTTCAAGATCTGTACCACGATAGCTTCTCGTTTCCTACTTAGGACGAGGGTTTTTTTTTTTTTTTTTTTTTTTCCCTGAGAACTACTTAGGACAGGTTTATTGGTAGGACTAGGACATTCTTGTAGTGTAGTCAGAGTCTCAGAAATGGAAGGGGGGAAGCGAATGTCAACACAAAGCACATAATTTGGTAGCCAGCATGTGATGGGTCAATGGACGGGCCTTGGCCTTGGGAATGAGATTGGTTTGGGCCAATGCTCATTGGTCCTACTATGTTGGACTCATACCGTTGCCCAATAAATTTTCATTTTTCATTGGCCTTTTTGTGCGTGTGTGTGTGGGGGGGGGGGGGGGTATTTTGAATGTCACATTTAAACATGGCAATACCTCATGGTATCGATCATATGATTTTTTTTGGTACAGTTATTGAAGAATGAAAAATTGTTATTCAAGAAATATCCTCTGATTCTGCCGAATCATATATATATATATATATATATATATATATATATGTCATAACTTACTCATTATCTATTCATTATCAACCATTAGACACAAAACTAACGAGACAGTTTCTTGTTTTTTTTTTTTAGTTAGAATGCAAGTAGGAGATTTTAGTCAAACTTTAAATCTCCTCCCAAATAAATTTAATAACCACTAGTTAAATTTAATAACCACTAGTTAGTGTCCCTTAGGGGCATCCCAATAATTAGGACTTAGGCTTTTATTGAGTTATTCGAGTTTTTAGTTATTTGATTTTATATTATTTGAATTTCAAATCATTCGAATTTCAGGTCTTCTATATTTTGGGTTACTCGGGTTTTAGAACATGTTTCAAATTATTCAGATTTCAAGTTTATTGAGTCTTGGGTACTTCAGGTTTTGGGTGTTTTGGATTTCGAGTCGGATTCAGCCGGATTTCGGGCTACTCCATTGTGATATTTTATTTGGCAAGAAAGTTATGTTTGCATTTTTTACTATATTATCTATTGAATATTACTAAAAAGAATTAATCTAGATGTGAATAATTACAATTTTAATTAATTTAGAAATTTTATATGATGTATCTATATAATATGCAATTATACTTTGTATTATTTTACTTGTAATGAATATTATAAATATTGTGTTATGGTAATTGCATATAATAATATTTCAGTTTAAGTCTATATTTTAAGTATATTGACAAAATATTAATTAAAATTAGAATAATATATTTCAATTAAAAGATTACATGTTAAAAGAAACAAAATTTATATGGATTAATAAAATTAGGGTGTTTCTTTTATTTGATAATTTTTCTCAAAATTAAAAATAAAACTCAATTATTAAATTAATCTAATGGAAGTTTGAATTGCATTTTTACATTCATGAAACTAACTGTCATAGCTTTGTTATTACACACTTTATCATCTTATTTGTGCAGAATAAAAGATTATATAGTTATTTGTTTTTTTTGTTGTGAATTTTTTTCTCTCAATTTTCTAAGTTTCTTTATAATAAAAATCATTTTCCTCTTAATTTTTTTTTGCTAATTCAATAATATGCATTAAAATTACAACTTTCTGCTTTCTCTTTGTATTCTTTCATTTTTTATTTGATGTAAAGTTCTTTCAGGGAAATTAACCAATGATTAGGATATAAACTATATTAAATTCCATCACTTACAAAATTTTAAATTGAATAATTAATATTTAATATATTTGAATAAACAACTCCTATAATTATATAGTAATTCAAATATTTAGAGAATAATTAAAAAGATAGTTATCATTCAAAATAAAAGAAAATCAAATAAGTAAATTAATTAAAATTTTGGATCTGGTTCGGTTAAGATCTATTTGGGTAATTGCAGTTTTGGGTTTGATGGGTTTGAGTTATTTGGGATCTGGTCTTTTAAATTTCGAGTTATTTAAGTTTTAGGTTGTTTTAATTATGAGTTTTCAAGTTACGAGTCGTTGTCTTTTATAGTCAATGCGAGTTAGATCAAGCTGAATTTTAAACAGATTGAGTCTGATAATTTGGATTAAGACAGCTTTTACTACTTTTACTCATTGTGTAGTTGATAATCTAATATAACTTGTAATGAATCCAAACAAAATAAAACAATTTCTAGATGGAAAAGTGTAAGAATGTTAGTTTTCTATCCCGACAAAGAGTAGTGGCGGACTCCAACGAAAACGAAATTAATCAAACCACTCCACCTTTCATGGGGGTGATCACCCATCGAACATTTTTGTTAGTCAAACCTATGTATATAATTAATGTATGTAATTCTATATGGTTTCATGTAGATAATAATAAGGAGGAGTTCTTGATATTTAATAATTTTTTTTGTTTATTCTTTTATATAAATTCAATTACCTAACCATTCATAACATTTTATAATTATTTTAAAATTATTTAAGTGAAATTATCAATTTTTTTTTTAGTGTATCTCATTTAGATAAGGTTAAAGTTAGGAGCCATACCCCCTGAGACACCGTCTTTGTTTTGACGGAGACCAAGCCTTCCAAATTTGAAGTCCCCAGAAAGGGAGGAGTCAAATGCAAAAAACTTGCCGTTCAAAAAATGCAAAAAACTTTCTTATTCACGCGTGTAAGCCTTTTATGTGAAGAAATTATAAGGTTAATGCTCAGTTTAAGCAATTTAATTCTATGCCAATATGCTTATCTCAATATGATTTTAATGCTGCCTAGCTAAGCCAATCATCATTTTCCAGTTGACATCTGTTGGATGATTTCATACGGTGATGCCCTCCAAGTTGGCCACCTAATTTACTTCTTGGATGATTCATGATTGCATAGGATGACTCATTGATACATGGCCATGGTGGACATGGCCTCTGTTTCTTATTTTCTACTTGAGGACTTGGGTGCTGCTGTACAGCCACTTTTAAACTTGTAGCTAAAATAAATAGTTTTAAGCGAAATACAAGCACTGATAATTAAATAAATAAAACCTTCCCTACCCGAGATCCGAGTTTTTTTTTTTTTTTTTTAATATCTCCAATATTCGAAAGCCCTTTAGACCTTTTTCTAAATCAGTTTGAGCACTGTCAGGGCTCATTACGAAAACAATTCTCTCAATGCCCTTTTTTTCATTTATAAAATTTGAAGTTAAAACCTTATTTAAAGAATGTCGAGTTCTTTACTACTCAGACCAACAAATGTTAATGCTGAGATCTGAGGTGACCATTTTATTTTTTTAACAAAAAAAAAAATATTATTAATATATTAAATATTATATTTATGAATTGAGATCGAGAAGTCACTTTCTTTTCATGTGAACCAACAACTTTAAAATAGATAGATAAATTAGCCTATGCATTTAAGATAGATGCGGACATCCATGATGCATTATTTTCAGGTGACATTATAGCAAGAGATTGACTACACAAGTACGCAAGACTTTGTGGCAATACCCTGATGCATCCCACAAGAAATAGGTGGGTCAGATTATATTTACTTCGCAGGGCTCCTAAAAAATAACTGTTTAAATTGGCCTTCAACCATAATCGATAATCTCTTCAAGTTAATTTTTGTTCTGGTAGCCATTAGACTTTTAAATCAGCAACTCCATAAGCAGACGTAGGATCAGCATCATTGTGAGGCTTTGGCTTTAATTACTGCTAAATCATTTTATTTACTCTTGGATAAGAGAAATTATATGATTAAAAAAAAAAAAAAGAGAAGAGAAATTATCACACACAAAGTGAACCCGGTCCACTGAGATAACCATGCATTCAATTAATTGTTTATTTGTTTTTCGTAGTTTTTTTTGTTTTTTTTTTTCTTTTATGCATAGAGTCAGTGAACAACCTAAAGAGACTGTCATCTAATATATGGAACGGTTTGTAACACCAATCTCAGAGGCATGAAAGAGAGTATCGAAGAATACATAATTATGTTTAAGTAGTAATAAATAACTATACAGTCACAATTAATGTTATTTTGATTGTTTATTATTTTTATTTTTTATGATATAAACTATTCAATAGTTTGTATCACGTTATTATTATTTTAAAATTATTTCTATAAAATAAAAAACTTTTTTTCAAAATTTTGTGTGCTACGAGGCTATCGGGACGGGAGACTAACGGAAAATTTCTTTTATTATAGGTATGTTATATATGGAATTCAAGTCTATTATGCACAAACATCAGCCGTTGTTAATGTGTTTAAAAAAATTTATGAACCCACTATCGCTTGTTTCTCTCCCCTCCCTCTCTATCTCTCGGCACCTCCTACCCCTTTACCAGTCTAAGCTATAATTTCCCAAGTTTTATAGGATCTCAATTTGTCATAGTTTCATCTTCTAGGTTCATGATGGGGCTTTTTCGTTTTTGTTTATATCATGGACTGTGCTTACTAAGAATGTTTTAGACAAGAGCACTCCCTTTGGTACCAAGCCTCAATTGCTAATCTAATGTATTATTACCAATCGGAATGCGCTTCAATCAAAATCTTACAGTATCTCTCAATGTATTGAGGATATATTTATAATATAGAAAATTAGGTACTGAAACTCCTTAAAACTCTATAAATATACGAGTTTTGTGTATTGAGACAGCTTTAGAATAAGTTGTGAACTGAAATAATATGACTAGAGGCAAAAAAAAAAAAAAAAAAAAACTTATGAGTGCACTATAAATATGACCACTAATCAGCAGTACAACTAGAATAAAATCCTTTGACTAATTAAAGATTACCAATTAGAAATGAAGTTGACAAATTTTCCCCGTTAAAGTGATAATGGCAAAAGGCTTTAAACACTGAGAGACAGAAAAGCAACATACTTGTAACTTAATGGAGAAAATTCATCTACTACACCCACTCGAGGCAAATCACCTTATTTGATCCTTCAATTACTTAACACTGCAACAAAAACTGTCTTTCATCAACTTATTTGCTGCTCATCCAAGGGCAAGTGGTCAGTAGCAAACTGCTTCCTTTGCTGCCTCATATTGAGTGTTGTTGAGAATTTTTTGTTACTGAACACAAGGTTGGATTAGGCTAGCTTTGCAAACAAACAAAAATTTGAGAAAAATCGTTTAACTTTGGCATACGTCGCGCATTAGGCTAGCTTGCAAACTCATCTTCGGAGCCAATGATGAATTCCTTTTCATCTTCAAGAGAAGGGTGTGGAGAATGACCTTTGCCAAAGGACCTAATGTGATCCTTGAGTGACCTTTTGTGCTTGAAATCAGAACCACAGGTGCAATACCAAAGCTTACCACAGTTCTTTTCGTGCGTTCGCCAGTCCCCTTTAACCGCAAAGGTTTTGCCACATTTTCGGCACCCGAAAGGCTTGGCACCATGCTTTCTTTTGTAATGGGTTTGCAGGGTCCTGAAATCTTTCAGTGGCTTTGCTCGAGGGTGGTTGCTGTTGTTCTTGCAACCTTCTGCACAGCAGTAGCATGGCAGCCTCAGCATTGCTGCTGGCTGTATTCCTTTGAGTGAGTCTGGTCCCTTCCTGAATTTGGATCCATGGCTCCACATATGCATCTGCAGAAAGAAGATTCAGTGCTTGATTTGGATTTAGGTCCAAGTCATTCTTATTTCCTGTAATTTGATCACTGCAATCAATAATGTTACATATGCATGTATTAGCCATGTGCTTTATCCCTTTTTTATCCATAAAATAAGAAAGCCGGGTGTATTCTCCAGTCCTGTTAACTATTAAAAGTATTGCGACTTTGTATTTAAGGAGGTCGAGATTGGATAATATTTTATTTCTTATCATAGTAGGAATTGATATCCGTGAACAAAAACACAAGTATAATGCCTCTAGTACAATAGACATTTCCAAAAAGGAGGTAATCAGGCTAGTTATCTATATATGTCTACTCAAAATTCTCCACATAAGTGTTTAATTTGAAGAAATGAGATAACTAAAAGAAGCAAAAAAAAAAAACCCACAATCGATGGGTTTCGGGATGGGGCCGGGCAGGCGCCGGGCCTCTCTTTCTGCGTCTTTTGACAATATTGCAACTCTCTGGCTATAGTTTATATTGCCCCCTTCCCTCCGTTTCAACTTCTCATCACAACTATTTATGAATAGATATGGAATATCTACTTATTGCAACTTTCTCTCTTTCTTCATCCCAAAGGAGAAGCAATGATAAAAATAAAACATTCTTTTCGTTTATTTAGTTAGTTGACTCTGATTAAGACTCGAAGTTAAGTGTCATAGAACCTCACACACAATTTTAGCACCATTTAGTTAAAGATCAATATTGCCAAAAAAAGCCCCCAACCAAGAATATAGAGTCAAAATGTTGTGATATCTAGAGAAAGGTAATGAAAACCAAAATGAAATAAAAGCAGTGATTTATTGCTGGTATAAACATTATTTCAATCCCATCTCAATCCACTTGTGCTGCAATTAAGTTTTCTCTTTTTTTTTTGGTACAATTAAAAATAATATTTTTTTATGATTGTTTTAAAGTTCTCTTACAAATTACTAACTATCTTGCAATTAATGGGTGCAAGGAATTGAGCACCTGGTGCGATCACAAGAGATAATTTATGACATAATGATGGAGTTTTTGAAGCAGACTATAGAATTATCTTGCAATTCATGGGTTTATGGACTTGAACCCTTTGTTTGATCTTTAAGAGAAAATTTGAAACATAATGATGGAGCTTCTGAAGCAGACTTGAAATATTTTGTCAGAATTTGAACAAGAAAAAAAAAAGAGAATAAAAGGAAACAGAAATCTTGAAGAAAAGGGAGGATGCAGGAAAGGAAGGCAACCTAGAGCATTGTTGTTGTGCCAAAAAGTTTTATATAATCTGTGTACCATACATACATAGTATATCTACATGTATAGGGGAGATGCATGCTCATTTGTAATGCATGGAATCAACAAAGTCTATAATCTATAATTCTTCTTCTATATCAGGAATCCGCACTGCTTTCAGTTGGTGTGACATAGGGACTCCCCATTGCAAAATTAGTGCATACTGCCAGGAATATACATCAACAAAGTTTTGTCTACAATCTACAAAGAGCAGTGTCTGTCCCCCTCATTTTTACTTTGGCTGGTTTGTTTTTGATGCTTTTCTTTTCTATAAATCCTTTTCGATAATCATTGATAACAAAGTAACAACTTTTCTTTTTCCCAAAGATACTTTTTGTGTGTTAGTTTTTTGTCTTTACAAAGAAAAAGTACAATTTTCAACTTCTATTCCCCCCCCCCCCCCCAAAAAAAATCTCCTTAATTTTGTCAACAGTGGAGGAAATTTTTAAAGGATGTGTGATGCCAATCCCAAATTTTGGACATGCATGCTTTTGAGTTGTGTTAAAGGAGAAATGTCTTCCATACTATCCCTCTCTTGTTTGCCATTTGGAAATCTGTAAGTGAATCCCCATTTTGCACTCCAATGGAGATTTTTTTTTTGGGTCAAAAATCAGATTAATTTTATTAAGAAAATATGAGAGCAAGAAAGGAGAACATGAATTAAGAACCATCAATCATTGTAAAATATTTTTGAAAAAATTGAATTTGAGATTAAATGGGAATGGGCTAACCTGCATGTTGTTGTACCTATTGAAGGTCTTGCTACATATATAGCAAGCAAACTGCATAGGCCCCACAAGAATCTGAGCAGGTGTTGGGATCCAGAACCTGCTTTCCTTGTTGACGGAAGAGCTACAAAAGCTTGTCTTCGTGGGTTGCTCTTGCTTTGTTTCAAAAACTTTTGCCTCAACCTCAGAATCTCCACTGTTAGGCAATCCAATGTGCAAGGACACTGTAATCTTCTCTATCTTTTCATCTTGCTTACCTCTGAGACTATCCTCCCCTTCAACATCCTCCTCTTTCAGTGTTTTCTCCTCTGTAAGCCTGCTAAGAAGAGGCAAACATTGAATACTGTCTTTCACAAAGTCTTGGCACTCTAGTTGATGCTGCTGCTGCTGTGTGCAAAAGATAGGAAGCTCTTGCATGCTTGCGGGGTTCATGGACTGCGGTTGCTGAGTCACAGAACATGGAGAAGAAGAAGATGATGATGATGATGATGAAGAACATAAAGATGAAGAAGGTGGGGGAGATGGCTTAAGCCATTCAATGAAAGTTGGAGCCTGAAAGCACAGGTTCTCTTGTTGTACATGGTAGTTCCATAAATCCATGTTTGGCAAGAGAAGTCCTTTAATGCTTTCCTGAGATGGTTTATACCCAGATTATTTCCAGACTTTATTATTATGTGGGAAAGCTTAGCGCCCAAAGGTTGGTCTTCATTTTCACAGTTGTTTTAGTTTGTCTTTTAGGAAGTCTTCCTTTACTCTTTTATTTCTTTTCAAACTTGGCCATTGTTTGGTTAAACACGGTGGAAGAGAAAGAATGTAAGTGTGTGTGAGAGGGAGGTTAGTGGTGGGGTTAGAGAAAATGACCTTAAAAAATGACACTTCATTCCTAACATGAAGAGAATCCTAGAATAGTCTAAACCGTGTTAACATATTAACTTTCTCTGCTGAAAATAAAAATTTCCCTTTATTCTTTTCAAAAATATTATGAAGATACAGAAATGAATACGATAAAATCTTACAAATTTATGATCATAATAATTAATTATAATTTTTACGTTTTTTCATATATAAAATTTATAGTTATGATTTAAGTAAAGTGAACTTATATTTCTATATTTCTCTAAAGAAATTTTGCTTTTTTTTTCTTTTGAAAAAGATTCAGTTCAATTAAACGTGAGCCATTTGAAAACAAAATTTAGTTCAAAAGAATAATTGGGGTGTAGCGTGTGGTGTTAGTTCGTGAATTTTAAGGTTTCGTGATGTAGAATAAGTAAGCCTAAGACAAAAGCCCAAAGTCAAAAAAGCCCTAAGTTAAAAGAAAATTCTAATAGATTTGAGAAGACTTGTCTTTCAAATATATCAAAATATTTCAAATATCTTCCTAATATATTATTTAAATATTTTAGAATACTGAATGTTCTATACAATTATTTTATTTTCTAGTCATAAACTTTAACTATAAATACATTTGTAAGCCTAAACTCTCAAGCATTCTATAGACACATATGTTTAAATATTTTAGAATACTAAATGTTCCATATAATTATTTTATTTTCTAGTCATAAACTTTAACTATAAATACATTGGTAAGCCTAAACTCTCAAGCATTCTATAGACACGTATGTAAGCCTAAGGACTCCAGCATTCCATTGTGTTATCTCTCTGTTTGTGAGTTTCTTTCCCTAAAGCTTAATCATGTATTAACTTTGTGGTCCTATGCTTTTTGATATAGTCATCCCCGCTCTCAATGACATCTAATAAAAGAAGACAACTCCAAAGAATTGCAAAACAATTTAGAACCAACGAAATTCATTCAATTGATATATGATTCATTTATATATCTAGTTCAGTGTCAAATTTTTGATGTACTCTCTTATATATGCCTACCACTTAGTGGTTAAACTATTTTCATGTTTTTAGTCTAATCGAATCATCCTAATATTAATAACGTGTAAAACCTGAGTTTGTTCATTTAAATTTTTTAGTAAAATGATTTTTTTTGAAAAGGTTGAGACTTATATATATATACATATAAATTAGTATTTTTTTTTGAGAAAAATTTACTCATAATTTTATATCATATAAATTTTGAACTTTTTTTTATTTCAAATGAATTACACTTATTCTGTAATGTAAAATTATAAATAAATTATACTAGTCAAAAAATTTGAGTCAAATTAAAAATTTATGTATATATAACTTTAGTCAAAAACAAATAAATGAGCAACATTTGTGTTAATGTGAAACCACAAGAATTTTAATGGCATTTAATTAACGGTACAGGGTCGTAGTCCTCAATTCACCTCTTCTTGCCATTGCAAATCTCATCAATGCTCATATCCAAGGTGCGCCTGATGATCCACGCCCTTCCTCCATTGCATTCTTGGCCATCTCTGCATACTCTGTCGCCTTCTTCCTCACATCCTTCCCCATTTTTCCTTCCATCAACTCCCTCACCGTCTTCTTCAAACCCTTCCCATTTCGCAAACCCTCTCACTGACCCATCACAAGTCTCCACTCTCAGCCCAACTTTTATCTCCTCCACCACCACTCTTGCATTCAAAGGCTGCTCAGCCATCATGGGCCATGCAAGAATTGGCACCCATGCACATATGCTTTCCATCACTGAGTTCCAACCACAGTGGCTCACAAAACCTTCCACACTCGGGTGCATCGAAAACCCTCTTCTGGTCAACACACTCTCTCACTACTCACTATAATCCCTCTTCCCTTGACTCTCTCTTCAAAACCTGCTAATTCTTATGAATCCTTCTTTCTTCTCATCCACAAGACGTTGACCATTGATTCTTCCAACCCAGTTGCTATTTCCACGAGCTGTTCTTGTGAGATCTCTGCCTGAGACCCAAATGCTACATACAGGACTGGAACTTCCCTGTTCAAGATTTTTATCTAGCCATTGAAGCCAACTGGGTTTCTCCTCCTGATCATCATCAGGTTCTTGCTCAGCCAGTGTAGTTGTCGGCTCAGCCAAGCATAGAGGTCCAACATTCCAACACTTCGAAATTGCCACCATGTTCATTGAATCCGCAAAAGTAGGCTCAAGCTCATAGAAGCTATTAACCACAGTACCATAAGTCTGCATGGTTGATGCACCTATAAGCATAATCAGCTCAAAGTGAGGACCGCCTTTTGGTTCAGGATTTGTGGAAGGTGGTTCGAAAGCTTGGTGACGTGGGCAAATGGAGGGAACAGCGACATGGAAGGCAGCTTATCGGTGCTTTCGATGCTAGAGGGAACTCCAGGGATGTCTTGAGGCAGGAACGGATCTAAAAATATTTTTTTTTTTGGAAAACAAATTCTATATGTACAAATATAATATTAAAAATTAATATATACGGATAAAAATAAAAAAAATTATATTCATTAATTTGAAAATTGAATATTATAATTATATTATGTGAATTTTAATATTTTAATTTTTTTATTTCTATAATTAAATACATTATTTTTCAATATAAGCGATCATTTAATTGTTTAATCACTTATCTCTAAAGTGTTTATGTAGTAGATTATTTATAATATTTGATAATCAGTAAAATTAAAGTTTATTTTATAAACAATTACATGATGGGTATATAAAGTGTTTCTAATTTTTTTTCTTTTTAATAGTAATCATTGTTAATAATTTGTTTTTTTAAAAGATAAAGTATTTTTTTAAAAAGAATGCTTATATGAATATAAGAAAAATTTATTTCAAAACAAATAAAAATAATTTTAATAAATATATTGCAAATAGGTTGCCAAGAAAATAATAAAGAAACTGATTTCTTAATAAAAAAGGAAAAAAAAAAACAAGAGTGGAGCAAATGCAAAAAAAAAAAAAAAAAAAGGCAAAAGTGAAGCAAATGGAAAACGAAGATGCTTTGAATGCGACACATGGGGCAATGGGAAGATGAGGGGGGCATAACGCAAGTACCGCTATACTGAATTCCGTTCTTTGCAACTTTTTAGCCTAAAAAAGTATAAAACTTATAATTTAAGGGAATGATATGTCAATAATGGAGACAGAGGTGTCCCCAAGAAACTTGGCAATCAAGGGTCCGTTTGCTAGACTGGAAAAGATGGTGACGGTAACAAGGCGGCGGAGCAGGAGGCGGGCAAGGTGGAGGAGCGCAATGGTGTGGCCTTTTGACATGGAAGGGAATAGAACCACATGATGATGATGCTGTGAAGAACCACCGCATAACTTAGTATATCCTGTGTTTAATTTCCAAAGTTATTGGAAGCACCCAAGAGAGATGACTATAGTTCATGTATATTCAATTGGATCTACCAACGTTGTCCGCGACTCAACGAAGGAAATTGCAATAAATATAATTTAAATTTGACATTTTTTAAGTGCTTGTTAATTTTTTTTAAGTGAGTAAATTTTATTTATAATTTAACAACACATAATTTTTTTTATTTTTTATTTTAAATAGATCATACTCATTATATGATGTAAAATTATAAATACAATATACTTACTAAAAAATATGAGTTAAAATAGAAATATTTTCTTTTTTATTATGTTGGAAGTTTAACAATCTAATAATAATAATATAAATCTATAACTGAGAGAAACTCTCTCCTTATTCCATTCTTCAAAAAATAGGAGAGAGAAAACTCTTCCTTTTTTCACTCTCTAAATAAAATACAAATAAAATTTGACTATTATAACTAAAAGTTCTCTCTCAATATTTGCTGTAACTGCCTAATTAAATATTCCTCCTTTCATACCCATATTAATTTATATTCAACCACAGGGAATCAAACCAAAGATTAACCACGAAAACATGAGGATCCTCTTTGAGATACTCACAGAACTAGGGATGAGAGGTTATAGCATAGGCGTAAACTCATGGTTGATTCCAAAAGAGGATATGGAAGCAACAATAAGTGCAGCACAAGATGACTTGGCTTATGAGCCAAAAAGATCAGATCCCATACCAGTTATGTCACCAACGTTATCACTGACATTATCAGCGATAACTTGCAAACATAAAACCATCAATAAAAAGGAACTAAACAGAAACTATTGAAGACAGACTTACATGTCCACGGAAACATACTCCATTGAAGAGAAAGCAAGACAAACACATTCAAAGGACCATTGAAGAGAAAGCTCCAGTATGAATATGAAGAACCCATTGGAAAACAAAGCATACTAGCATATTAATATTTTAAATTGAATAGTGCATATTAAGAAATAACACATATTAATGAAGGGAATAATATGAAATCACACCATAATTTGCTATTGAAGAATAATTATTACGCTACAATTTAAAATTTAACGAATTCAATTCTTCCGAGGTTATTTAGGTAAATATGAACTTTATGAAGAATTAAGGAAATAATGGAAAAATAAAATATTTTCCACCAAAACAAAAAAAGCATCAAGATTGAATAAATAATGATTTAGATACAGAACATTCTTCGAATACAATAAGATTGCATTTAAGGAAAGCGAAATTTCATAGGCAAAAGCCATTAAAAATATTTCATTAAAACATTTGATACCATTCAAATTATCAAATACTAAATATAAAAAAAAAAATATATAAACCCTGCGCAATGCGCAGGCATTTCCCTAGTTAAGTATATATATATATATATATATATATATGGATAGATATTGATGGTTTTCGTCATAGATAATCAAGAGGTGCAATGCAACGCATAGGACAATAATTTGAAGAAGGGATCATGGTTAGCGGCGGTCATTTCTTGGGAATTAATTTTTTTTCACTGAGATTATGTGGACACAAAATATATCAGTAACACACAGTTAAATTAATTATATTTAATCATTTATTTATATTTTTATTAAATTTAAAATATTTTTTTTTATAATTTAATAATTTAATTTATTTTGTACTTATTGTATATAAAAAAAAATATTTGTGTAGTTTGTTTGCATGTGATGTGCAGGGCTATCGCATTCACAGCCCTAGAGGCGAAGCTCTGTGGCTTGTAGATGGCAAAAGGAGGTCCTCTTTGGCGGAAAGCTCCTCTTTGCGGGTCCATGAAAAGAAAGGTCCACTGGAAGATTGCATATATGTTTATGTTCTTAATAGTTTTGTCTAGATCATTATTATTAATATAATAATTATTATATTTTATGTAATAATAATAATAATAATAATAAAATTGTAAACACATGAAAAATGAAAAAAAAAAAAAGAAACAATTTAGAAGGTCAGCTTTCAAAAGAAGAAAAAAAATAATTCAAAGTTAGGCACTGGTCAAAGAAAAAAAAAGAAAAAAAAAGTCGGCGAAAAATTGGTGGTACAATATCTTATAGCGTCTCCTCCCAGCTTATAAATATGTGCAAAATCTCCAACAGCCAATGATAGACCCTAGAGAAAGTTAATGATATAAAAATTGGCACAGAAACACAGGATGAAGAATTAATTTCAAGGGCTGAATTGAAATTTCATTTTTCACAATGAAAAGAGGCCTATAAATAGGCCATCTCTCCCAAATTTCAAAAGAATTCAGCAAATTCATAAATATAAAAATAGAAAGAATTGTAGAGAAAAAGAAAAAATTGAAAATCTCTAAAGAAAATTTCTTTTTTTTCTACGTTCTTGTACTCTGCGGTATACTCTTCTAACTCTTTTGCGGGAGATATCTCAGGTACAAGGCCCAAAAAATTTACTGTATCCATTTCCAAGCATATTTTGAGTTTATATTTTTCGGTACCTCAGATCTGAATCCATGAAAGTATAAATCTAAAATATCAAACATTTGTCTTAGATTAAGTTTCCTACAGCTTTCAGCGAAGTCAGTCTACCTGAGAACAAGCCTCTACGGCATTCGGCGGAGTTAAACAGTCCGAGTGGGATCAAGCCCCGACTCTTAGTGGAGTCAAATTAGTCCACCTGAGACCAAGCCCATACGGCCCTCACTGAAAATTAGACCATTCCGAATGAGATCAAGTCTCTACGGCCCTCATCGGAGTTCCAGCACTACCTGAGATCAAGTCTCGACCCTCAGTGGAATTTATTTCCTACAGTTGAAGATCAAACTGTGGAAATTCAACATCTTTCTGTCATGATCTAACTCGTGCAGCTCTCAACTAAACTACATAAGAGTATTAATCGGAGGATCTACCAGAGATCGAACCTGTATTTTATTTTAAAATTTCACTTATAATCTGTATCTGTATTTTTTGTAACTTAATTGTTGCAGACTCGAAACATACAGGTCCCATTTCACAAATTTGGCACGCCCAGTGGAACATCTATGCTTCCCATCTTTTGCTCCTTAAAAAAAAAAAAATTCAGCAAGAATCCAGCTCCCATGGCGCCGAGGAAGAGCACGATTGCCGCTACCAGGACGACTGCTTCATCGCCTACATTAACTACCCTTCTTGGGTACGCAGGTCCACAGACTCGCGCACGGACACGATTTCTTGCCACTCAAAAGAGTTCACAAACTCGCGCAATGACATGGTTCCTCGCCACCAGCAAAATTCAAATGGAAGATCTACAGCTCGCACAACAGTTAGATTTCTCACGTAAACAGGGAAATCGAACACGTACCCCCACCGAAGTTAGGGATAGAGCATCAAATTCTGCCCAATAGCAGGATCCGACACGTTCTGCAGAAGTAAGAATGGAGAGATTAGAAGAGCCCTTCACAACAATCTTTCGTGGCGCATCATCTATCAATGTTGATGCCATGTGGACGGACCCTCCCAGCCTTGACGACTTGCTTGTAGAATTAGAAAGAGGAATGATACAGCTGCAGGAGATCGTAGACGAGCAAATTGCCTACCTCGAAAGAAGGCATATGGAATGGCCCAAACTGCCGTAAATTTATGAAGCGTTGTTATGTTAAAAAAAAAAAGGCAAAAAAAAAAAGAAATGAAGAAATGAAAACAAGAAAAAAAAAAAAGCGAAAAATAATAAAAAAATACAAAAATGAAAAATAAAAAATTGAAAATAAAAGTATGAAGCTCATGTGCAGGCTCATAACCCATCAATAAAATCCAAATTCAAATTCGAGGGCAGATCTCAAATCTCGACTCAAAACCAACTGCCTAAATCCAAACTCAATCGGGCTCAAAACCCAAATTCGAATTTGGGCTCAAATTCGAGTTGAAAAGCCCTAAGTCCAAATATTAGCTCAAAATCCAAATCCAGATTTGGAGGCAGACTCCAAACCCGGACTCAAATTCTAGCTCAAAATCCAAAAGTCTAAACTTAAACTCCAAGTCAAAATCCAAATTATAATCCAAATCCAAAGGTAGGGGCAAACCCCAAACCTTGAATTAAAACCCAAATCAACAACTCAACAGCTCAATAATCCAACAACAATAGACTCCTGCATTGCACGACTATAAAAAGTAGACCGCTCTACAGAAAATCTAGACTCCTGTCTCACACGAGTATAAAAGGCGATCAACTACAGCACACCCCTACCTTGCATGAGTATAAAAGATGATCAACTGCAGCACACTCCTGCCTCGCACGAGTATAAAAGGTGACAACACAGTTCAACACTCCTGTCTCGCACAAGTATAAAAGGCGATCAACTGCAGTACACTCTCGTCTCGTACGAGTATAAAAGGTGAACAGCTCTCTAGCAAGTCCAACACTCTTGTCTCGCACGAGTATAAAAGGCGACAACACAGTTCAACACTCTTGCCTCGCACGAGTATATAATGCGACAACGCAATTCAATACTCCTGCCCGCACGAGTATAAAAGGTGACAATCCAGCAAACTAGATTCCTAATCTACACGAGTATAAAAGGCGAGACGACAACAACAACACAGTTCAACACTCCTGCCCGCACGAGTATAAAAGGCTACAATCTAGCAACAATCCAGCAAACCAGAATCCTAACCCACACGAGTATAAAAGGCGAGACAGCAGCAACAACATAGGACCCAGTCCAACACTCTTATCTCACATAGGTATAAACTGTGAACGACCCAAATATATAAATGCGATTGTGAGCTTGAGTTTGAGTCTCTACTTCAGTCTCGCTTCAATCTTCCCTGCATATTAGACCTTTGCTCCTTTATAGCAGAAAAATGGAACCCCCTGCAGAACAATAGGTTAAGGAAGAAGAAAGGTCACCAAGCAAGAGATGACACCCAACTATGGAGCAACTGCAAATTTTGGAGGAGTTCTTCTACAACAATGGAGGTATTGTCCTTAACTTATCACAGATTCTCCAACTTGTCTTACGACTGTGCCCGCTAGGGGTAGTCGAAGGAAAAAATGTATATTTTTGATTATAGAATCAGAGAAATAGGGAGAGAGCGGCACTAAGAGATGTTATTTCTAAAGCACAGCTTGCCGTTCCCATGATAGATCTCACCGGTACAACTTCACCCTCAAATGAAGCAGACCCAAATTTTACCACTGCAATGGTCTCTCCAGGCTATGTTGATCAAAGCAGTAGCCTATGGAAGTATGCGTACTGGTTCTAGTGGTCTTACGAAGTCAACCAAGGGTTCATCCCTCATGGGTACTTAAGTTAATGACGAACTTTTATAGCAAAAAAGGTCATTCCGACAAAACTTTACCTCTCTTTTCAAAATATTCCAGCAACATTAACTAGTCGGAAGCAAGGTTGATAGAACCGGACTAGACATCGAATCAGAAACATTAGTGGGTTAAAATTCAACTAGTTGAACCGACATTTGTACCGGTATTTAATAATATATATATGTATAAAAATAATTTAAATAATATATATATATATATATATATATATATATATATATATATATATATATATATATATAGTAATTAAATATTAATTTTTTTAGTTTTAAGGATTAAATTGAAAGTTTTGATAAATTTAGGACTAAATTGAAAATTTTAATAAACTTAAATCTCAAATTGTAATTTAAAAAAATTTTAGAATCAAATTAAAATTTTTGAATTTTCATATTTTACTGGTACCGGTTGGACGGGTCCGGTTTTGACCGGTTTTGACTGGTTTCGACCAGTTCTTGACCTGTTTTGACCAATTCTGATCGGTCCAAGTTTCATTTAATTTTTGCTTTGAACCGGACCGGACCACCGGCCGGTCATCGGTTCAACCGGTAGGACTGGCTTGTCCTGTCCGGTTTTCACAACCATGGTCGGAAGGCTCCAGCGACGTCAACATCATCGGCCTACAGGACGAGGCCAGGATTAACTTGGGGTTATGCCTCGGGCTCCACCAGGATGGCTGAAAGGGATAAGGCGCAATGACTTTTACGGCAAGCGATAACGACTTCTGCGACCCACGTTAGCCGCTGCTCTTCTGTCGCTTATGGAAGAAAAGGACTTGGAGGATCCTACCAGATTCCGCGAAGTTCTTTGATTAGTAAGCTAGAGGCACATGAGTTAAGAAGAGAAGGAGTAGTCCTCTTTAAGAGATTCCTAAAACCTCTCGAAACTCAACCTCCAACGTCATTGATGTTATGAAGTTCCAACCACTCTTCTTAGTTCACATATACCACAGAGGGACAATAAGCTGCAATCATCCTCATCTTTTTTCAGATACAGTAACGTACAGGGAAGTTTCAACTACTCTCCTTACGTCGAAGCAGACTTCAGAATCATTAGTACAGCACGTCTCACTATGTTTAGACCTTGAAGTTCTGTAGTCCTAAACCTTTCTCATGGGGAAGTTAAAGTTCTTTGCCTACCAGATCATCCTCACTAGAGTTATGGAACTTCAAGACACATAAAATAACTTTTGCGAGCTATGGAAGCTCAATATCAGTTGCAGCCAGAGCTTCAATTTCTATATTGGCATGACTGTTGGCTTCCTTAAGGTCGTGTCGGTTTCTATTGAGGTCTAACAATAGTTGAGCTAGTTAGAGTTAAAAGACTTCAACATTCAACATTCATCAAAGACGTTTAAGACTTCAAATTGGACTTCAAGACTGGGTAAAGATCACTTCCTCAGGGTTTTTCCTCCTCACCAAGCCTTGAAGTGGAGATATTTGTAAACACATGAAAAATGAAAAAAAAAAAGAAGAGACAATCTAGCAGGTTGGCTTCTAGAAGAAGAAAGAAAAAAATTCAAAGTTAGGCACCGGCCAGAGAAAAAAAAAGAAAAAAAAAAGTCAGCGAAAAGTTGGTGAAACAGTATCGTACAACGTCTCATCCCAGCTTATAAATAGGTGTAAAATCTCCAACAGCCAATGACAGACTCCAGAGAAAGCCGCAAGCCAATTATAGAAAAGTTGGCACAAAAACACACAGAAACACAGGGTGGGGAATTAATTTCAAGGGTCAAATTGAAATTTTATTTCCCACAACGAAAGGAGGCCTATAAATAGATCATCCCTCCCCAATTTCAAAAGAATTCAGTAAATCAATAAATAGAAAAATATAGAGAATTTGAAAGAAAAAGAAAAAAATTAAAAATCTCTCGAGAAAATTTCTCCTTTTCCTACGTTTTTATACCCTGCGGTATATTCTCCTAACTCATTTAAGGGAGATATCTCAGGTACGAACCCCAAAAAATTTGTTGTATTCATTTTCAAGCATATTTTGAGTTTATACTTTCCGGTGTCTCAGATCTGAATCCGTGAAAGTATAAATCTAAAATATCAAATATCTGTATGAGATTAAACTTCTTACAACCTTCAGCGAAGTCAGTCCAGCGTAGTTAAATAGTTTGAGTGGAATCAAGCCTCGACCCTGAGCGGAGTCAAATCAGTCCACTTGAGACCAATCCCATACGACCCTGACCTGAATCAGACCATTCCTAACGAGATCAATCCTCTACGGCCCTCATCGAAATTCTAGTACCACTTGAGATCAAGTTTCAACCTTCATTGGAATCTATTTCTTACAGTTCAAGATCACGCTGTGGAAATTCAACATTGTTCAATCAAGATCTAGCTTGTGCAGCCCTTGACTAAAATACACAATAGTATTAATTGGAGGATCTACCAGAGATTGAATCTGCATTTTATTTTAAATTTTTACTTGTAATTTGTATTTGTATTTGTATTTTTCGCAATCTAATTGTTGTAGGTTCGAAACGTACGGGTCTCATTTTACAAAAATATGTAATAAAAAATGATTTTCTTATTTTAATTACATATTTTATGAATATAATTATAATAAATTTCCTACTTATTATATTATAAATAATTCTTTAAATGATTTTGTTGATTATGTAATGGAACTCATGGAAGATTAGTCCCAAAAGATAAGGGGACCGCTCATCTCAACGCCTTTTTTTTTCTACCAAGTTCATCTCAATACGTAGTTTCAGTCATGAGGATAACGTAGCATCGGTCCCACACACAACATATCAACCATAGTATTAATTGGCCATACTTTATTATTAATTAAATTTAATTAAAATGAAATGAGAATATTTATAACTAAATTAAATTTATGGTCTATGTAAATTGTGAGAAATTAATGAAAAAACAATTATTGTTTGTATAAATTAGAAAAAAGTGAAAAAAATGATGAAAAAAAATAAAATTTTATATTTGGAGAAAAAAATTTTATGGGTGATTTTTTATAGACGCTCTTATAAACAATGTAATAGTGGGTTGAATGACGTTATTTTTTCATTCTTTTTTTTTAATGGCCAACAACACAAACTAAATTTGCCTGGACACGAAAATAACTTAAAACAGGAAACTAGAAAAAAAAATTCTAATATTTTGACAAAATCTTAATATTGTAGCACAAAGGTATGAAAAAAATAACAATTAATAAGGCTCTCAAAGAGGAATATGGCCGGATTATTGCAGGAAGAAAATTTTAGTTCTTTTTTTTTTTTTTGGCACACAATTGCAACCTTCATAATGAGAAGGGCAAAAACACTCACTGACCCAATTGCAACGTTTCATGTAAGTTAACGTAGAAGGGTAATTTCATAATTTCAAAATCAAAACCATACCATATACCCAGAACCTTCCATCCGCAACAATTTTTTCTTACGATTTGTCATGGATTTGGAATTAAAGTTTAGACTTTTGAGTTACACTAAATGACTGTACATTGATAACATTACAATTTGTCATATATTGCGGCTTTCGTGCGCCGCCATTTTACACTAATTTTTTTTTTTATTTGGTACGCAAAAGTTAATATACAAATAATATATAAAAGAAGTAAAATTTTACGATAAATTTAATTATTTTTATAAATATATTTATTTATTTTATAATAAAAAATAATGTATTAATTTTTTATATCATATTTTATAAATTTTATTATAAAAATAATTATATTTATTATAATATATATACTTTCTCTGTATTAACACTTAATTACAAATTTTTTTTCATTTTTTTTTTTATTTTTTTGAACGATGTCATTTTTCACTAGTTATTAATTATGAGATGGATCGGGGTCAGACAACGGGTAATTTTCTCGAACACAAATTTTTCTTCACCGCCTTCAAATATTTATACAGATTCAGCTATCAAATTTTATTCACAATGAAAACAAGAAACAATTGATCCAAAATCCATATTTTTAAACTGTGCCCAAAGACAATTCTAAAGAGGCACTCTTAATAGTCACAGTTTGAATTTTTATCTTAAAATTTTCGATCTTTAAGCCTAAGAAAGATGACCTGACTTTAAAAAAATGAATAGAATTACTCATTGTATAAATCTTTTAATAAATAAAAAAATACGGTGCTTAATTAAGTTATTATTGAATATTGATAAGACATGTGCCACAAAAAGTGTTCTTGGGCTCATTCTCTTTGGGGATGGGTTGGAAATTCGGAGACTTTTGCACCGTCTCCATAATTGATTGGTTGCATCTCTAATCTTATCTTACATTAATGTCAATTTTATTTCATATATTTCATGATCTGTAGCACGATAGCTTCTCGTTTCCTTTTTTTTTTTTTTTTCTTTTAAGGAATTCTCGTATCTTACTTAGGATCAAGGTTCTTAAAATCAAAATCCTATTTAGAATCTATGTAAAATGTTATAGATCAAATCGTAAAATCAGATGGTATAATTGTTAGATTCTACTAAAAATAAACTAATATATATCACTTAAAATTGAATATTTTATACATACCAACTCAATAATAACGAGATAAATTACAATATTTCTCTTTTCATACGAGTGAAAAATAATTTCTCTTCTCTTTATAGTAGTTAGAGAATAATTTTTTTAAATTAGAATTTTTATTTTCATCTATGTACTTTTTTTAGCTATATTTAGTATACAAATTTAAATAAAGGATATATCTTTGTAATTTTTTATTATTAATAAGAATGTGTTTCAACTCAAAATTTATTATAAAAAAATAAGAATACGAAAATTTACCAATTTTACGATTTGGATCGAGACTATGTTAAAATCATATTTAAAAAAGATCTTACTACGATTTGGATCTTTAGTTTTATGTATGATCGTAAGATTATCTCATGATCCGTATTGAAATTTTAGCAACCTTACTTAGACAAGGTTTTCTTTTTTTTTTTTTTTTGTTTCGAGAACTACTTAGGACAGGTTAATTGGTAGGACTGGGACATTCTTGTAGTGTAGCCGGAGATGGAAGGGGGGAAGTGCATTTCAACACAAAGCACAGAATTAGATCGCCAGCATGTGATGGGTCAATGGATGGGCCTTGGCCTTGGAAATGGTTTGGACCAATGCTCATTGGGTGTACTATGTTGGACGCATACTGTTGCCCAATAATTTTTTCACTAGTCAGATAAAAAAAAAAAATAAATAAAATTTTCACTAGCCTTGAATGTCATTTTTTTTAGGGGAGAAGTTTTGAATGTCAAATTTAATGAACTTGTTTAGTAAACTTAAACAAGTTTAAACATGGCAAAACTTTATTGTATCGATCATATGAATTTTTAAGTATACTTATTGAATAATGAAAAATTGTTATTCAACAAATTAATAGTCTCACTTTGGATGTGTTCTTGCGTTGTATTACCAGGTATTAGGGAGGCAGTCCAACCCCGTTTAGTATCTTGGAAACCTCCGCCATATGGGTTTGTTAAGGATAATACATATAGTAGCTCACAAAGCGAACCTAGTATAGTGGGTTTTGGCTGGACTTTTGCAGGATGAGTTCAGTATTTGGGACGGTGGGTTCATGTACTCGGCTGGTCGTACTACTAATATGGTTGCACAACTTACAGAAATTCGCCTTGAGCTAGAATATTGCTGGGACCTGGGTTACCGATTTGTTATCTTGGTGTTTCATTCCCTCGAAGCTTTGCATTTAATTACTAATCAGGTGGATGTTTCTCATTTGTTGCTTATTGATATTAATAGGCTTCGTGATCAAGCCTGGCGAGTTGATCTCCAACATGTGTTAAGAGACGGGAACTCGTGTGTATATAAGCTTGCCAAATTGGTTGCTTCTTGCTCTTCTGGTGAAGTGGTTTTTCAGCCACTCCGCCGGGCTTGAAATTGTTGCTTGAATTGGATAAGTTGGGTGTAATTCATTTTAGATTTTAGTTTGTTTAGTTCCTTTTTCTTTTAGTCAGTTCTCAACTGTTCCCAAAAAAAATGTTATTCAACAAATATTATCTAATTCTGCCGAGTCAAATAATTTTTATTTTTAACCATCAATTATAAATGTTAGCCATCAATTACTCATTATCGATTCATCCTCAACCACTAGACACTAAACTAACGAGTGAGTTTCCTTTTTTCTCTTTTTTTTTTTTTCAATCAGACTGCATGTGGGAAATTTAACTATCAATAAAATTTATTTGATGCAAAAAACCTATCAATAAAATTTAAGAGTCAAACTTGAGATCTCATCACAAATATTAAATTCAATAACCACTAGTTAGTGTCCTTAATGAGACACCTAATTATTAGAGTTTAGACTTTTATTGAGTTATTCAAGTTTTGAGTCGGGTTTAAGGTCATTATAATCTAAAAACTTCTGGGTTTCAAGTTACATAAGTTTTCAGCCATCTGGATTTCAGGTTTATAGGATTTTGGGTATTTAAGAGTTTTAGAGTTTTAGATTTCAAGTTAGATTCAGATAGATTTCAGGTTAATTCACTATGATATTTTTATTTGATAAGAAAATTAAATTTGTATTCTTTACCATATTATTTATTACATATGACTAATCAATTAATCTGAATATGAAGAATTGAAAATTTAATTAATTTTAAAATTTTACATGATGTATCTATATAACATACAATTAATTAGTAAAAAATACATTACAGTTAAGTATATATTGTATTATTTTACTTATATTGAATATTATAAATATTATGTTATGGTAATTCTATATAATACGTCGGTTTAAGTGTATTGACATAATATTAGTTAAAATTGGGATAAAATAATTTAATTTCAAAATTACACAATTAAAAGAAATAAAATTTATATAAATTAATAAAATTAGGATTTTTCTCTCAATTGTAATTATGACTAAATTATTACATTATTTTGTTAAAATTATATTAATTTGTTTTCATAAAAATTAAGTAGGCTTCAGTTCATTTATTAAACATTCATTTCATTACTTTAAAATATTTATATAAAAGGAAAAATTCATTTCATTTTATTTGTTTGATGACTTTTGTCAAAATTAAAAATAAAATTCAATTACTCAATCGAAGTTTGAATGACATTTATACTGGTATGAAACTAACTGTTACAACTTTGTTATTACAAATTTTATGATATTGTTTGTATAGAATAAAAGATTATATAATTATTTGTTGTTTTTGTTATGAAGTTTTTTCTTCCAATTTTTTAAGTTTCTTGATAATGAAAAATTATTTTCCTCTTAAAGTTTATTTTGCTAATTTAATAATATGAATTAAAATGATAACTTTCTCATATTTTTCTTTCTCTTTATTTACTTTCATTTTGTTTGGTATAAAATTTTCTTAAAAGTTGACCATATGAACAACTTATAAGCTATATTAAATTCCATCTTAGAAAAATTTAAATTGAATAATTAATATTTGATATATTTGAACAAATAATGTGTATTGATTATATAATAATTCAAATATTTAGAAAATAATTAAAAAGATAATTATTATCCAAAATAAAACAACATCAAATAATTAAATTAATTAAAATTTTAGATTAGATTTGGTTAAGATTTGTTTAGGTTTTTGTAGCTTTCTAAGTTTATAAGTTCGAATTATTCAAGTTTTGAGTTTTTCGAGCTTCAACTTGTTTCAATTTCGAATTTTTCGAATTACAAGTCGTTGACTTTTACATTCAATACGGATAAAGTCAAGTCAAGTTGAGTTTCAAATAAGTTACGTAAGATAATGTGAATTGAGTCAATTTTTACCACATAACCCATTTTATAGCTCATAATTATTGACTTCCTAACAAACAGAAGAAAAAAAAAAAAAATATAGATTGAAAAGTATAAGCATAATATAGTTTTCTATCTCGACAAAGCGTAGTGGCGGCCTCCAAGTAAAACAAAATTCTTTAACAGAAATATTTTTTAAACACCTAATTATGAGTACGTGGTAGTCTTAATCAAATCGCTCCACGCTTCACGGGGTGATTGTCCATTGAACATCTTTGTTAGTCAAACCTATACAATATGCACTCAAAGTAACTGTATTTCTACTCTCACCCTCCCCTCTTTGATATCACGTCACTCATATTTATCTCAATTGCAACAGGTAAAAGTTAGGAGCCACACCCCCTGACCCACCCTCTTTGTTTTGACGGGGACAAAGCCTTCCAAATTAGAAATCCCCAGGAGGGGGGAGTCAAATGCCAAAAACTTTCTTATTCACGCGTGTAAACCTTTTATGTGAAGAAATTATGAGGTTAAGACTCAGTTTAAGTAATTTAAATCTATGCCAATATGCTTATCTCAATATGATTTAATGCTGCCTAGCCAAGCTAATCATCATTTTCCGGTTGATTATTTGTTGGATGATTTCAAACGGTGATGCCTTCCAAGTTGGACCCCTAATTTACTTTTGGATGATTCATCATTCATAGTATGACTCAATGATACATGGCCATGGCGGACTTGGTGTCTGTTTCTTATTTTCTAATTGAGGACTTGGCTGCTGCTGTACAGCCACTTTTATACTTGTAGCTAATATAACAATTTTAAATAATTGTATTTGTAGGTCGAGATTGAGATTGTTTATTGACATTTTCATTCAATCTTTCTTACAGAGAGAACCCATTACTGAAACACTATTAAACTTGAGTGGACCTCCTCACATTTGATTATGATGTTTACGAGTTTAGAATTTAATATTGTGCCTCAACATAAATCTCTTTTAATTCAAGGGCGGGAATCAGCCAAGAGATTCAAATCTAAGTTGGAACACAAAAAAACATACTGAATTATCACTCAACTACTACTTCCAAGAGTAGGTGACCTTCTTTCTATTGGTCATTGGACATTCATTAAGAGAAATGACGAGAAGTGGATCGAGTAATCAATTTAAATCACAACTTTGTTGTTGTTATTGTCATTACTAAAAACTATTCTCTAATTGCAGTTGTCCACTCTCGCGTAAAATTTCAATCACTTACCTCTTTTCGTTCCAAGCTACAACTTTAAAATAGAAAATTAAGTTGATCTATACATTCTAGATAAATGCAGACCTATAAGATGCATTATTTTTAGGTGACATCATAGTAAGAAATTGACTATGCAGGCACGCAAGACATTGTAGCAATGCCCTAATACATGCCGTAAGGAATAAAAGTGTCATAGAATATATTTACTTTGCAGGGCTCCTAAAAAATAACTGTTTAAATTGGCCTTCAACAATAATCGATAGTCTCCAAGTTAATTTTCTTTCTGGTCGGCATTAGGCATTTAAATCAGCAACTCCATAAACAGCCGCACGAGAGCATCGTTGTGAGGTTTTAGCTTTAATTACTGCTACATCATTTTATATACTACTGGATAAGATGTATCATTACCCGGTCCACTGAGATAACCATGAATTCAATTTGTTTGTTTATTTGTTTTTTATTTTTTTGTTCCTTTCTTTTATGCATAGAGTCAGTGAATAACATAAAGAGACTGTCACTTAACAAGTGCAAAACCTTGTAACGTCAATCCACTGGCATGAAAGAGAGTATTCAAGAGGCTATCGGGACAAGAAGCTAATATCACCTTTAATAAAGTAAACAAAAATGTTACAGTACCGGAGAAAATGCGTCTGACATGTGCCCGACGATGTTGTTCAAACGTAATAGTCGCCTAAATTTTTGCAACATGACCTTCATTTTTTGGAATTCAAAAATGCTTTCATGTATTTCTATGTTTTGTTGCAAAAAATATCGGCGTGGTTGCAAAAATTTAGGCGGCCATTGCATTCGGGTAAAATCGTTCGGTACTGTAGCGGTGTTCGTAAACAAAAATCATCCGACTGTTGTTATGATTTTATTATTATTTTAAAATTATTTTTGTAAAATCAAAAAGTTTTTCTCAAAATTTTGTGGGCTCACGAGGCTATCGGGACGAGAGACTAACGGAATTTTTTTAAATTAGAAGTTTGTTGTAGGATGAATTTTGGTTTGTTACACATAAATCTTAGTTATTGTTCTTGTGTTCAAAAAGATTTATGAACTCACTATTACTTGTTTCTCTCCCGCAACTTCCTAAACCTTTACCAGTCTAAGCTATCATTTCCCAAATTTTATGTTATAATTTCATCTTCTAGGTTCATTATGGGGCTTTTTCGTTTTTGATTATATCATAGACTGGACTTACTAAAGAATGTTTTAGACAAGAGCACTCCCTATAGGACCAAGCCTCAATTGCTAATCTAATGGATTATTACCAATTGTAATCTCCAAATGTTCAGCTGGAATATGGATTGAGCTTCAATCAAAATCTTACAGCATCCCTTCATGTATTGAGGATATATTTACAATCAGTAAAGTTTCGGACCTCAACTCATCAACTGAACAATTCAGCTGAACTCATCAACAAAATGCAGTTGTTTACTAACAAAATGCAACCATATTAATATTTTGTATAAATCTTTTTAGGAAAAAAAGAAAAAACTTTTTTTAATACATAATATGTGTGATATACATTTTTAAATTCTAGTTTAATATCTATTTAATTTTAGGTTTGAATTTGATTGTTTCACATTTTGTCAATCTGATTGAATTTTATTAGGGAGCGATTACATTTTGTTACTCAGTTCGGCAGCACATTCAGGCTAATACCTTGGGATCCAAAACTGCGCTCATTTACAAATACAAGAAGTTAGAAACAAACCTTTTCTAAGACTCAACAAATATAAGAGACTAAACAAATGCAAGAGTCTTATGTAGTTGGACACCTTTAGAGTAAATCGTGAACTGAAATAACATGGGTGGAGGCCAAAACAACATGCACGTTAGTGCACTATAAATATAACCAGTAATTAGCAATGCAACTTGAATAAAATCCTTTTACTAATTAAGATTACCAATTATAAATGAAGTGGACAAATTTTCCCCGTTGAAATGACAATAGCAAAAAGCTTCAAAAACTGAGAGACAAAAGCAACATAATTCTTGTAACTTAAAGGAGAAAATTCATCTACTTCACCCACCTGAGGCAATCACCTTATTTGATCCTTAAATTCCTCAACACTGCAACACAAACTATCTTTAATCAACTTATTTGCTACTCATCCAAGGGCAAGTGCTCAGTAGCAAACTGCTCCCTTTGCTGCCTCATATTGAGTGTTGCTGAGAATTTTTTGTTACTGAACACAATGTTGGATTAGGCTAGCTTTGCAAACAAACAAAAATTTGAGAAAAATCGATTGACTTTGGCATTTGTCGCAGATTAGGCTAGCTGGCAAACTCGTCTTCAGAGCCAGTGATGAATTCCTTTTCATCTTCAAGAGAAGGGTGTGGAGAATGACCTTTGCCAAAGGACCTAATGTGATCCTTGAGTGACCTTTTGTGCTTGAAATCAGAACCACAAGTGCAATACCAAAACTTACCACAGTTCTTTTCGTGCGTTCGCCAGTCCCCTTTAACCGCAAAGGTTTTGCCACATTTTCGGCACCCGAAAGGCTTGGCACCATGCTTTCTTTTGTAATGGGTTTGCAGGGTCCTGAAATCTTTCAGTGGCTTGGCTCGAGGGTGGTTGCTGTTGTTCTTGCAACCTTCTGCACAGCAGTAGCATGGCAGCCTCAGCATTGCTGCTGGCTGTATTCCTTTGAGTGAGTCTGGTCCCTTCCTGAATTCGGATCCATGGCTCCACATATGCATCTGCGGGAAAAAAAATTCAGTAATTGATTTGGATTTATGTCCAAGTCATTCTATTTCCTGTAAGAGCACCAATACATATTCCGGATGCTAGTGTCTCGATTGGTCTCTCGATTGAAATAAGATTAATATTTTTGAAATAAAACTAATAATTTTTAAAATACAAAAATAATAAATGTTTCAAAAATTATCAGTTTTAGTTTCAATCGAAATACCGCTCAAGACATCAACAATTGAGACACTAACATTTTTTCTCCCTGTAATTTGATCTCTGCAATTAATAATGTTACATACGCATGTACCAGTTTTGAACAACCAAGTGTTTTTTCTCTTTGTTTATCTGTAAAATAGGAATGTCGGGTGTGTCCCACAGTCTTGTTAACTATTAAAAGTATTGTGACGCTGTACAAAGAAGTTGAGACTGAATGGTGTTTTATCCCTTGTCATAATAGGAATTGGTATCTATGAACAAAAACAGAAGTATAATGCCTCTGGTAGATAGACTTTTCCAAAAACGAGATAATTAGGCTAGTTTGTATGTCTATTCAAAATTCTCCATAAAAGTGTTAGTTCAAAGAAATTAAAGAACTAAAAGAAGAAAAAAAAAATCCCCACAATCAATGGGATTGGGGCTGGTGCGGGACAGGCGCTTGGCCTCTCTTTCTGCATCTTTTGACAATTTGGCAACTATTTGGCTATAGTTTATATATTGCCCCCCTTCACTCCTTTCAACTTCTCATCAAAACTTTTTATGAATAGATAAGGAATATCTACTTACTCCAACTTTCTCTCTCTCTTCCTCCCAAAGGAGAAGCAATGATAAAAGAAACATTCTTTTTGTTTATTTAATTGGTTAGCTGGCTCCAACTAAACTCGAAGTTAAGTTATAGAACCTCACACAAAATTTCAGTACCATTCAGTTAAAGATCATTGCTAAACAAAAAGGAAAATCCTGCAACGAAGAGTATAGAGTCAAAATGTAGTGATATCTAACGAAAGGTAATGAAAACCAATATGAAATAAAGGCAGTGATTGATTCACTGGTATAAACATTCTTTCAATCCATCTCAATCCACTTTTGCTGCAATTAACTTTTCTCTCTCTCTCTCTTTTTGGTGCAATAAAAAATACTCTTTTTTTATGAATCTTTTTAAGTTCTCTTACAAATTACTAATTATCTTGCAATTAATGGGTGTAAGAACTTGATGAGCACCTGGTATGATCATAAGAGAAAATAAATGACATAATGATGTAACTTTTGAAGCAGACTATATGGACTTGAACACTTTGTATGATCTTTAAGAGAAAATTTGCAACATGATGATGGAGCTTCTGAAGCAGACTTGCAATATTTTGTCAGAATTTGAACAAGAAAAAAAGCGAGTATAAAAGGAAACATAAATCTTGAAGAAAAGAGAAAGGAGGTAAGGAAAGTAACCTAGAGTTTGTGCCAATCAAGATTGAATTCTCACAATGTGTAACTGTATTAGTCACATAACATTCAAGCTAATGTAGCAAATTAACAAACCTTGTGCTTTATAACAAAATAAAAATTTTATATAATCTGTGCACTAGCCATACATGGTATAGCTGCATGTTTATGGGAGATGCATGCTTATTTGTAATGCATGGAATCAAAAAAGTCTAAAATCTAAAATCTGTTGTTCTACATCAAGAATCCACTCTCCTTTGATCAGTTGGTGAGATACAGCAACTCCCCATTACAAAATTACTGCATCCTGCCAGGAATATACATCTCAAAGATAGTTTTGTGCACAAGCTACAAGGAGCAGTGTCTGTTTCCTCATTTTTACTTTTGCTGGTTTGGTTTTGATACCCCTTCTTTTCTATAAATCCTTTTTGATAATCATTGATAACAAAGTAACAACTTTTCTTTTTCCCAAAGATACTTTGTGTTAGTTTTTTGTCACCACAAAGAAAGAATGCAACTTTCAACTTCTCTCCCCCCAAATTCTTTCCTTAATTTTGTTAAGAATGAAGTTTTTTTTTTTTTTTTAAATGCCAATCCAAAATTTTGGACAGGCATGCTTTTGTCAAAGGAGAAATGTCTTCAATACTATCCCTCTCTTGTTTGCCATTTGGAAATCTGTCAGTGAGCGTCCCCATATTCCACATCCCAGGAGAATATATATATATATATCAGATCAATTTTATTAAGAAAATATGAGAGCAATAAAGGAGAACATGAATTAAGAACTATCAATCATTGTAAAATATTTTTTGAAAAAGTGAATTGAAAAAAAAAAAGGGAATGAACTAACCTGCATGTTATTGTACCTATTGAAGGTCTTGCTACATATATAGCAAGCAAACTGCATAGGACCCACAAGAATCTGAGCAGGTGTTGGGATCCAAAACCTGCTCTCAGTGTTGAAGGAAGAGCTACAAAAGCTTGTCTTTATGGGTTGCTCTTGCTTCATTTCCAAAACTTTAGCCTCAACTTCAGAATCTCCACTACTGTTAGGCAATCCAATGTGCAAGGACACTGTAATCTTCTCTATCTTTTCATCTTGCTTAGCTCTGAGACTATCCTCCCCTTTAACATCTTCCTCTTTCAGTGCTTTCTGCTCTGTAAGCCTGCTAAGGAGAGGCAAACATTGAATACTTTCCTTCACAACTTCTTGGTTCTCTTGTTGATGCTGCTGCTGCTGTGCGCAAAAGATGGGAAGCTCTTGCATGCTTGTGGGGTTCATGAACTGTGCTTGCTGAGTCACTGAACATGAAGAAGAAGAAGATGATAATGATGACGAAGAACATAAAGATGATGAAGGTGGGGGAGATGGCTTAAGCCATTCAATGAAAGTTGGAGCCTGAAAGCACAGGTTCCCTTGTTGTACATGGTAGTTCCACAAATCCATGTTTGGCAAGAGCAGTCCTTTAATGCTTTCCCGAGATGGTTTATATTCAGATCAATTCCAGATTTTATTGTTATGTGAGAAAGCTTAGCACTCAAAAATTGGTCTGCTTTTCCACTGTTGATTTAGTTTGTCTTGTATGAAGTCTTCCTTTTCTATTTTCTTTCTTTTCAAACTTGGCCACTTTTCGGTTAAACACAGTGGAAGAGAAAGAATGTAAGAGAGAGAGAGAGAGAGATATTGGTGGTGGGGTTAGCGAAAATGACCTTAAAAAATGATGCTTCCTAACATGAAGAGAATCCTATAATAGTCTAAACCGTGTTAACATATTAACATTCTCTGTTGAAAATTAAAATTTCCCTTTGTGTTTTTCAAAAATATTCTGAAGATACATAAATGAATACAATACAATCTTATAAATATATGATCATAATAATTAATTATAATTTTTACATATTTTCATATATAATAATTAATAGTTATAATTAAGTAAAGTAAACTTTTATTTTTATATTTCTCTAATGTGTATTATATATATTTTTAGTAGAGCACAATTTTAGAGTCAGAGATTTTAGTCTGAAAAAGTAGCCTCATATCAAAAGGTACGTTGACATAGGGAGATGGTGACCTCAAATGGGGGAAAGAAAAGGGACCTAAAAGAAAAGGAGACATTAATTCTGGACCTGCAAGGCCAAGGAATGTAATTTATGGTTAAAAATATGCTTAAAATATTTTTCCTTCCTTCGTATATTAATAAGCATATTTTATAAGCCTACAGGACCATAATTACAGTCCTTAATGATGTATGCGTGTTAAATTTTAAATGTAAGTCGTGTGTGAACATATAAAATTTTTATATTGGAGTATGATGAAAAGGGCTTTTAAGTATGATATATTTATAGCATTATTCTTCACTGCCTATTTTTAGGTCCCCTCCATGTGTTGGAAAAAAATGAAATGGGTGTTTTTCGTACGTCGTTCAGGGGTGCTAAAATGTACTCCTGTAAAAATATTAATTTGTAAGGAGAAAAAAAAACGAAGGAAATTTATGGAAAATTACTGATCCAAAATTTAATTTCCAAAACTGGGGCAGCTTTTTAACCTTGCAGTTGGGAGAGGACGTGTAAAATTTAACCGAACACAACAAAGAAGCAAAATTGACAAAGAAAAGGGCCGAAGGTGTACAATCAGAAAAAAAAAAAAAGTCAGTTAATCAAGTAATATTTTAGTAGTTAAAATTTAAATTTCTATTTTAATGTTATTATGTTTTAATGCAAGAAAAAGAGTGTGAGATTTATACAAATGAAAAAAAATTATCTCATTATATAATTTATAATCCAACGGATTTCATAATAAACAAAAAAATAAAAAAAGGAAAAAAAATAATGTATAAAATAATACATATGGGAGATCCATTAGTTTTTCACGCGATTTATAATGTTATATACCAATAACAATGTAAGACTTAACTTAACTCTGTAACGTTGCTCCTATAAATATCACTCTTGTAAACTTGACTTCTATGAACATTACTGCTGCAAATCTTATGTCATGTACCGAAACACACCCGATCTTAAAACTTAAATTCTATGAACATTACTTCTATGAACACAACTGCTGCAAATCTTAAAGTTTCACACCAAATTGCAAAATTGCAATACCATATGGTTTAAATTTGAAACCTTGGAATTTCAAGTTTACTTAGAAACTTAATTAGTAGGTGAGGAAGACAATAGATATTACAAATCATGTTAAGTCTTTATTATACTTTAACGATATGAAATTTAATACTCTTATTGACCATATCAAGAAATCATTCAACTTAAAAATTTTAACCTAAGAGGTATGAAAGTACAGAGATATTATATTTCATGTCCAAGTCTTTATATTTTAGTGACATAAGATTTGATACTCTTAACATATATCAAAAGCACGTAGTTAACAAGATTTTTTTTTTAGGTTTTTTTACATAGAGCTTACTTTGAAGTTAATTGCGATGTTACTTACTACCATAAATCATTTTGGAAGACGTTTTGCGTAATTCGCTTTTAATTGAAAACATCGTTATTAGCTTCTAAGTTAAACTATATACGTTTGAACCGGTTTTTGAGCCACCGGGATCACAAGATCGTTGCACAACAAACTTTAATATTTATTCGGCCGAACTTGTAGAATGGGAAAGTTGACTTTGACTTTAGTTTTTTCTTGTCTCTCGTGAATTCAATCCAGGAATGATTGCTGTATACTTTTTCCATGGGCCGAAAATTCATACGCATTTTATATTGTACGATTCATTTTCAGCTTAACTGGGGCAAATAATAATATCTACAACAATTCAATCTCCCAACTTCATTTGACTATTTTTTGTCAAAATTTAAAAACCCGTGTGTATAGTCTTTCTTTGTCTTAAACCATAGAGTCGTTCCGTTAAAAATTAAGGTAAGATAATCGACTTAATCTTAATAAATATGATTACTCCAAGTAAAGAAAGTCGCCCTTTTTTTTATTTTTAACAATAGTCGCAGCCCCAATTATCTTGAACTTGTAAAACCGAGAAACAGAAGAAATCTGAAACTGGCTTCCTAGACTTTGAAAATGTAGGGTCAATTGATGTGGTTTAGCTTCGTTTCTTCATCATTGACTGATTTTCAGAGTGCTTATAATTGAGTATATGCTTCCAAGTCCTGCGTCAGGCAGACAACTTTAGACCCATCCGAAAGTTAGCATTGCCATAATCGTTTTTTTTTCCTAATTGTCAAATTTCCATGCGAATCTAATTCCAAAGATAAAAGGGTCTCCAAACCTAGCTAGTTTTGGTGTTCACAAGTGCAGAACCAGAAATGTCAAGATTTGTATGCGCATGTCCACTGTGTGGTGGACCAAGTGCCGGGCTAGTTGGTTCGAGGAATACCTCATATTGGCAAACGAGAATTTGACCAAATTTCAGGCCAACCATTTTCAGGGTCCAGGTCTAACTGATTGGCTTACTTTCCTCAAGAAATTTCCATTTTCAATCGAATCCAAGGAGAATTGGAAATTAGGACACAAATATGGTAATGCGTGTGTGGATGTAAGGCTGACTTCATAATATTGTATCCCGGGATAAGTCTAATGTCAATTTGGCCAAAGGGTGTGTTAATTCCACACTTCTAACCTTGTCAAATTGGTCAGGTTTTAGTTTGATGTCACTTTTCCAAGAAAGTATATATGTTTGAAACAATATGTTGAATTTGAACGGAACAAAAACTGAAATGAAAATTGTGGCCACACATAACCCGAGTTGACTTGACTAGGAGTTTTCCCAAATGGGAGTGTACCAACCCTGAATTGCATAATTCCAACCTAGAGAATTAAATGGTTGGAAGACTTCTGGCCACTGAATTAGTATGTGTTTAATACACAGTATAGTATATTATAGTATGGGATAGACTAGTGTTATATCATCATATCACATGTTCGGTAAACTATTTAGAAAGAATAATATAAGATTTTTATCTCAAGTTTTTGGACTAGTGTATCACATATATTTTTATGGGCTAGACTATCTCATGATATGAGCTAACCTATTTCTCAAAAAATTCTTTATATAAAAACTATAATATTAGTCAAAAACTCTAATCCCATCTTCATGCTTGTCACTGTTGTAAACACTTTAACCATCATCGTGCCGTCGGCCTTCCGCTTTCTCTGCAATCTCTCTCCCTCTCCAACCTCTCTTCTTTACTCTCTCATCTCTCTCCTCCATGTCTGCAATCTCTCTAATTCCTCTCTCTCTCCCTCGCATCTCTCTCCCTCTTTCCCTCCCAATTTGATGCTTGTTTTATGTATTCTAGGCATATTTAGATAGCTAAAAAAAATTATTTAATAACTATTTTGTATAATTAAAAAAAATTAAAAAAATTCATAAAGATTATAAAATTACTAACAAATAAAATATAATGATTGTTAATGTTAAATTTTAGTTATTTGTTATAAAAAAAGTTAAAATAAATAACAAAAATAAGTTAATTATTCTATAAAAACAATAGAATCACTTTAATACTCTATACAACCTAGTCATTCTAAGTTGTTAAGCGCTATCCAAATATGAAATAAGAAAGTGATATAGCATATCCTACTGTGATATCACATATTATTCTAGCATATACTTTTAGTTTACATGGCAAAAGCACCCTTAGTGAATAGTGAATAGTACAACTAATAAGCCTATAGCTGTTTGTTTACTTGTATTATTTGTCCCACAAAATTTCTAACTTGTGAAATATGTCATTAAATAATCATGAAATTACACTTCGAAGGGCCCGCTCGGCTACACTGTCAGTTTTTTATTGTTATTTTTTGTTGTAGTTGTCTTGTCAGTGCTGCTGTTGTCCGTTTTTAGTTGTCTGTTTTCAATTGTCTGTTGTAAAAAATTTTTTTATCAATTTTTTAAATTTATAACAAAAATGTTATGAGACATTATTATTAGCATATAACATATTAATTATGAAAGGGACACAATATAAATTAAAACTTACAATATAATCAAAAAGTTCATAATATTACAAGTACCTATGATATGATAAGTAAAACATAAATTTTAATACATCTAATTATTATGTCTCTGCCATAAATCTTGTGCAATGCTATCTCGAACACGACCCATCTGACGTAGTTGACTCTGACTAACATTTACTGTCTCACGTGAGTCAGAAGAATTGTTTCCATCATTAACTTGAACATCAACATTCTCATCGGCATATTGCAAGAGAAATTTATCTAATTGGCCTCCCATTTTAATAAAATTGTGAAGTACACGACAAGTAAGAACAATGTACTTTTGCCTTTTGAACTGATAACATGGCATTTGAGAAAGAATCGGAAATCTTGCTTTTAATACCCCAAAGCATCTTTCAATCACGTTGCGTAACGAAGAATGCATGTAATTGAATAAAAAGAAGACAAAGAGAAGAGAGGTAGAGTGCTAGAAGAGAAAGTCAAGAGAGTAGAGTGAGAGAACAGAAAGAGAAGGAAGAAAGAGGAAGAGAGAGATGTACCTGTGAGCTCCTTCAATCGGCCTTCAACTGAAAACGACGAGAGTTTCTGAAAGCGTGAAAAAGATGTTTCAGACTTCCGTTTTAGTTTTTTGGCAATGATTTAATTTTAGGCGCAAAAAACCAAAACCACCCACGTATGCCGAACACGCTTTTTGTTTTCTTAACCAAAATACAACGGAAAACAAGCAACCTCAACGTAAACGAACAGGCATGAAGGTGTTTGTTTTTGCGCTTCGCATCTACTGTTATTATTCCGTTTGAATTAATAAGATGTTAGAGCATTTGGTAAAATTTTAGTCTGTTGTAGACTTTAGAGTTGCTTTATGTTTTAAATAATAGCTGATTAGAAAATTAAATTTGATCCAGTATTGTAAGAATTGAACTGAACAGACTGGTTGAATTGAGGAATGGTCAGATTTTCGATTCAATTCATGACCTTTTTTTAGCATGTAATGAGATTAGTCAAAACCAAGAAAAATCAGTTCATTCGAACCGGCCCATTTTAATCATCAAATTTTAGAAATTTTAATTTGACCACAAAGTTTATTTAACTTATAATTAAGTTCTAAATGTAAATAAAACTTTCAACTTAATCAGAAATTTCATCTAAACTTTCAATTTAATCATTACAACTAAAAACTAATATCCAATCAAATATTTCTATGATTTTTGGTTAAAACTTTTGAGTTTAACTATTAAAAATTATTTTTATGATAATACATATTATATAATTATTATTATTTCAATTATTTTTATAAATATATATTGATTATTAATTACTGATTCTACCAATTTAAATACTGATTTAGTCAGCTAGTTAAACCTTGAACAATTAATTTTTTAGTTTGATAAATGGTCTGGTTTTGAAAACATTAGTTTGTAACGAAAATTTTGACTTAATTACTGTTGATGATATTAATCTAATTTCTCAGAACTCCTTATTGCAATCGGGACTAGTAATTCAAACATGCATTAAACTTTGCACTGCCCATTATTGTCTAAAATAAAATACGCAACGTGGATCGTTGAATGGTTATTCTCCCCATCACGCAAGGCGGGAAATATACACGCATTACTCCTCCCTTCTCTCAATTGGAGGTATTACTTTTATTTAGTGCACATAAAACTAAATCGTCCGAGTTCTAATTGCTATTATCATATAATAAAGAGTACTATTCTTTTGTAATGTGTACTGTGAGATACAATTCTAATTCGTCTTCGCTTGTGAACATAAGGTTCAAACCGAATCACGTTATATTTGTATGTACATTTTAATTTCTCTACAGTTCTATAATTTTGTTAGTATTCATTTTTGCACTTATGTGACCTGACAATGGTATCAGAACTTTGGTTGAGTAACAAAGAATTACTCAACAGTGATATCATAGCTTTAGTTGGCTAAAAGAGAATTTCATAACAATATTAATTTTATAGAATACTATAATTTCATTTTCATTAATAAAAGAAAACTAGAAATAACAGGACCTTATAGATATTCCCCCTAGTTCATTACTTGGGTTCGGCATTGCTTTTTTCTCATTTTTTGAGTGACTTGGTAAAAATAAAATATCATGCCAATAGAGTTAAATTTTAACTCCCTTGTCTCGACCTCAATGAGTTGTATGACCCATCTAAGCATAAAACATAAGTGAACAACACTTTTCATGGATGATTAAAGCCTAGTTGGGCCTCCTATCATTTTGGGCCAAAAGGCCCTGGCCCTGCACTATATGCTCGCTGGGAAACTTTTTAATTTTCTAAAAAAAAGAGACAAATTAGGACCAAAAAAAAAAGAAAAAAGAGACAAGAACTTTGTCTTCAATTAACTTTCTAGGTTCTTCAACAGAGATATTCATCTTCTACAGGTCGAATATTAAGATACATTAAAGAGCATGTTACTGGGGCACATGTGCTCAGAGTCAGAGTGAGAGATGAGGTTTCTTGATGAACTGGGGGTTGAATCTCGTGGCCACTTAACAAAAACATATACGCCTTACTCTATGCAACATTTTTTTTTTTTTTTTGTTATACGGATGCTGAAAGGTTATGAAAGGTAATAGAGTCACAAAAACTTGAATCTAAACAGAATACTTCAACCAATTATGATAAAAGCACGACACTCATGGAATATTGAAGTCTTCAATATATCAATTTTGTCAAAATGCTCAAACTCTAGTCTATGCCACATTGCTGCTGTTGCATGCTCTCTTGAATGGTGTATTAAAGCCATGTTTCCCGCAATCGTGTTTTTCTTACTTTGAAATAAAGAAAGTTTTGACATAAGAATTAACTTCTAAATTTTGTGAGAATTTAAGATAATTATAAGGCTTTGAACCTCTAATTTCCTCCAAATTCCAATATGGATGGTTAATAAAAATAGATTTTTGACAATTATGGATTTGGATGTTGAGGCTTGGTGCAATGGTAAAGATTATTTTATTGTAACTTAGAAGTCATGACTTCAAGTTGTTTATAGGTTTAAAGTGTATTAGAGCCTTGTATACTGGTATGCCTATTATAAATTTGCAGCGTTAGGGTTTAATATATAGTTTATATCTAAACTTTTCTAGAATGCTTTCTTGACAAAGTGTTAGAATTTTTAAGTTTTGTGGTCTTGTGTCGGAACAGTTTCCTATGATCAAATGATTAATAGTTTTATGAAGAATCTACCTTTCGTTTATATTTTCAGTCAAACGGACTTTTGTGTTAGGAAGCAAATTAGAGTTTAATATATGATTTATATTTGAGTTTCTCCCAACAATTTAAACTGTTAAATAGAATTATTATTTGATATACAGACTTCAAAATATTTGAGAATAGAGGTTGACTCCAATATCACACTCAAAAATACCCAAGTTCAATCTAGAAAATGAAAATCGACTGAACCATAGTCAAGTAAGTAAATCTTGCATTTCATCTTTTCATTATCAAAGCTTGATATAGTGGACGCACACTTCCTCGTAACAATATTGGCAAGAAAATGTTAACTCGCGTTGAGCTACATGCTGCTATGAAACCATGGGGAAAATCAGAATTTTGCTTTGATTCAATTGGAATTGCATGTAGCAAATATTACATCGATCGGGTGGATTTACATAAGCATAATACTTAATAACTAACTAGACTACACTTACTGGTTGTCTGGGTCATATATTCTATTCATATACATTATATTCACATTTTTAATTTTTTGCTATGTTAGCATAATTAACGTTATATTCTACAAATATGCAACTAATAATAACAACTACATACGCATGTTTAGTGTACTGAAGCACTTGCCGACTGAAAAATTAGAAATAAGCCTTTTGCCCAAAAAAAAGTAAAAATTATAAAGATTTTAACTAAATTTTATATTATTATTCCCACTCAAATTTTTGCATTGCTTTCACGAAAATTTTGTTGTCCCTTACATCCTTATCTTATTCAAAATTATAAAAAAGTTTCGTCATCAAAAAATAATATGCTATCTCAATTGCTAAATTCTAATAATAAAAAAAAACTCTCCTCTCTTTAGAAAAGATTTCTAATTTTAATGAATTTTATGTTTTTTTTCCCTTCAGAAATCCATAATTCTCCTAATTCTATTTTCTACCGTCACAACGCATAATCAATTTTATGTTCAACTCTTATTTCTCTAACTGTGAACTTGAGATGTATTTGATACTATTAATAATAAAAATAAAAAAACTATAAAATGATTCACAAATATAATAATTAATATCTCAATTAAATTAATCAATTAAATAAAATGCTTGTGTACCTGAACTTTGTCTCTATTGACAACTTTTTTTTTTAATAACAAAAAAAATGTATTAAAGATACGTCGGTTATCGCACCTGTAAATCAGTGTTAGTCTTGTTTGACTTTTGCCAAATCTGGAACCCATGGTGAATTTCTATTATTAAAAATTACAGTAATTATTAAATCTAAAATTCATGACGCACTTAATCCTCAACTAAAGCACCCAACATTTTTTGCAAGGGAAGAATTTTGAGATTTAAATTTAAGCCATTAATACATAGTCCTTGCCAACTTACTACTAAATTATTAGCTAGGATATACGGACACTTCTAAAATGGTGAGTGTCCGTGTCGGACATACGTGTCGGACACGACACTCACCCGACACTCTTCGGACACGTGTCGGACACTTCGAAACGTGTCCAACAAAAAAATTAAAAAAAAAAAAATTCGGACACACGTGTCGGACACTTCTAATTCACGTGTCGGACACTTCTAATACACGTGTCAGATACTTTTATATGTATTTAATATTTTAATTAGTATATTATACACACATATATATTATTTATTTAAATAACGTGTCAGATACTTTTATATGTATTTCATATTTTAATTAATATACTATACACATATATATATTATTTGCTTAAATATTTTATTACGTACACACACACATATATAGTATTTTTTAAAAGAATTCTGAATAAAATGTAAGTTACATAATAAAATATTATCATAATTATTATTATGTACTATACGTAGAAAAAAATTTTAAATTTATTAAAAATATTTAAATTATATATATATAATATTTAATATATTTTATAACCGTGTCTACGCCGTGTCCGTGTCCTAATTTTTTTAAAATTTCCGTGTCCCCGTATCCGTGTCGTGTCGTGTCCGTGTCTGTACATCCTAGATTATTAGTTTGGATGGTTATTGGCAACAAATTTTGAATGCACCGTGAACGAGAAATGTGATTGCGTTTATCTAATGTCAATTTTTTCGCATTAGGGCTCATTTTATAGTGGGAATCTTGGTGTGAGTTACCCGTCTGGGAAAAATTTGGTAGTAGTGTCATACGAGCAAAGTGGTGGCAGGTAAAAGCGTTCGTAATCTGATAGAAAAAAAAAAGAGCTCCAATTCATAGACAAAGATTTTTGGCATAATAATTAAATTGTTATAGAAGTGAGACCACTGACAGAAAAATCATTGACTTTTAGTTTTGAGTTTTTTTTGGTCGAAAAACACTTTATTCACAGCAATATGGTGCAATTTAATACTAACATAATTACAAATTATAGTGAAAATAAATTTACTTTTTTTACAAGCACATTGTAAAATATTATTATATTTGTTGTAATTTATATTATTTTCATTATAAAAGATATGCATCTTTTAACGGAAAATTTTAAAATTTTTTTAAAAAAAGTATTCTAGCAAAAGGATCTCACACGCTATGTTAGCCTGTAATTGATTTATGTTCAATTTCTCTTTGTTCATTATTTCTGTTAAAAAAAAAAAAGAGTAAGAAACAATCAAGTGGGAGCAATCCTACACTTCATTACAAAAGATATGCATCTTTTAACGGAAGAATTTAGAATTTCAAAAGAAAAAAAAAAGTACTCTAGCAAAAGGACCTCACACGCTATGTCGGCCTGTAATTAATTTGTGTTCAATTTCTTTTTGTTCATTATTTTAACTGTTTTCTATTAAAAAATATTAGTTAATAATATTTAAATAATAATAATATATTATTCAAATAATAAAAATTATTAAAAAATAAAACAGATAAATTATTAAGTTTTATTAAATAAATTACTCGATTTCTTTATTAATATTTAAAATTAAAATTAAATTATATAATAAAATTTTTTTAATTATATGCTACGACACGTCACATAGTCGCAGAAGTCTTGTCAATACTTTTTTTTTTTTTTTCCTTGAGAGTTTGATCGTTTTCTGACGGTGCAGGGGGGCCCTGGGGCAATTGGTCAAAAACGCAGTAATATCGGACTAAACCAGAGTCCGATGAAGCTATCTGTACTATGTGGAGCCCCCAAGTGGCCCCCACAGCTCATCGAGTTGGCTTCCTTCGAGATTTTATAGCGGAGATTCGATGTGAGTGAGTCACGTTAGTGGCCCCCACAGCTCATCAAGTCAGCTCTGAGTGCGCGCGGACGTGCGGGACCCACACGAGTGGCGTGTCCAGTTTTGGGAAGTTCTCTCAAGCTTTGTTTGGGCTTTTTGGTGGGGGCACCATGCGCAACTCTTTGCAAATTTATATGGCATTTTTTTTTGTATGAAAGTATTAATATATATGTCGATTTTTAATATAATAAAATTAATAATTTTTTGAAAAAATAAATAATTTTTTAATAAAAATTAAGAATTTTTTATTTTAAATATTATTAATCTTTTTATAAAATTTATTAATTTTTTTATTTAAAACACTAAACATTAGAATACTAACATTTTATCTTTTCCTGAACTTGTAAGTTCCTTTTGGATTCGGTGTTCAAAAATTAATGTTAAAAAAAATTTATTTTTTTTAATCTTTAGTTTATGAAAAGCTAAGGTAAAAGAAAAGGGAATGCAAACGTGATTGGGTTGAACAATTTGTATTCTTGACAATCTCATCACAATCTAGTATTTGTAGCCCGTGATTATTTATATATCAATATTTATTATTTTTACTTATTCTTATATGAGTATAAATTATTTATAATTTTATATTAAATAAATTTATTTTATTATTTTTTTAATTTTAAATAGACCTCAATTATGTATAATATAAAATTACGAGTGACTTATAATTATAAAAAAAAGAAGAGTTAAATAAAAAAATGTCCATATCTCTCGAAACATTTATATATAGTTTTATAATAATCACAAAAAGCTGTCTAACAACGGGAAATTTTCATTCATCTAGTATGAAAAGTTTAATTTGAAAAAAAAAATGCTATACCAAAAAATGGTTTAATTTGAAAATTGGAAGATATATAAGTAATATAAGAGAGAGTTGTAGAATGAAATTAAAATTGGATTTGAGTTTTGCTCTTTTGTTTTTTTTTTTTGGGACATGACATGATGAGATTTAGATAAAATTTTTTCAAAGTTTTATCATACGTAATTTTGTTTTTCTTTTTGCAGGTGAGATTCTTTTGGATTCGGTTGGGACACTTTTTGGAGGAAAGAATTGGCAGGGCAGAGGGGGGCCGCGTGCTTCTAGGGACAATTTTCTTTCTTTCTGAATCTCAGGTACACCGTACGACGCACGTGCCCATATTTCTTTGGCTCTCCATATATGCACATGTCCAAGTTATGAGCAAAAGGAAAAATACGGGGGTACCGGAGGACTTGTTTTACACAGGATGGTTAGTAGCTAAACGCTTTTACTTGGATAATTGCTTGTGGGTCGATAAAAGTGTGCTGGCCCCAATCAGGAATTACCGGAAAAAAAAAATTTTGAAAACAAAATTTAAACAAAGAATCGGTGGAAAATAAAATATGTTTAAAGTAATATTAAATAATAGAATTGAATAAAGATAACAATTATAAAAAAATTTTCACGAAATTTTACAAAATTTTTTAATTTTTTTTATATTAAACTATGGTATGCAAAAATTACATTAGATCCTGATAAATCTGATTCAAGTTTTTTTGTCGGACTTTTTGCGAAAAAGAGCTCTCCCAGTGTATTTTTTTTATTTATAAAGCTCGAATCCAAAATTTTATTTAAGAAAAATCGAGCTCCTTCTACTTATATAAATGGTTGTTGGTTGAAAGCTCTTAAATTTTAGTATAAAATTAAATTTACTTAAAATTTAGTTTAAAAAAATAAAAATAAAATTATAAGAAAGACTCCTTATCATATAAGCCAAAAAATCATTTCGTCAAAAGTAAAAAAAAAAATTTCTATTATATATCACTGTTTTTTAAATTTTAAATTTAAAAAAATAAAAAAAAAATATGTCTAATTGACGTGCCATCACTCGGGACATGGCCAAGACAAAAGTCTTAGCCCGTATAATGGCTCTCCCTTTAATTAGAGGGCTGAGTTTCAATCTTAATTTTTTTTTTTCGACAATTTCTTTTTACATAACAATAGCTCATATCTATTGAAAAATAATAATAATAATAATGATTAAATAGCAATACTTATGACGCAACATTATAAATATAAAAAATGTGGACAAATCACATCTCAATTATTTCACAAATACATGAAGTTGATCCTAGAAAAGTGATTGTATTGCCCTTTTTTGGCTCTCATATTGCTTTCAATGTTATGTTACATAGTGATGGTTTTTTTTTTTTTTTGATAGGTATGTTACATAGTGATGGTTACAACAGTATATGCAAACAAAAAAATAATATACGTAAACAGGTAAAGTATTATGTGCAGAAGAAATGATAAAATATGCTTACGGCTATCAAAAGGTGATGTTTGCACTCTTTTTTTTTTACCTATTGGCTACTAGATGGGGAATACAAGGAAGGGACCCACTATAATGAGCACATGAGCGAGTACATGTATCTCTACCATTTTATGATGGCTGCACGGTTTTGGGGTTTTCCTTTTTTGACAGAACATGCTTTCAGTTGCTTCCATCGTATCTGATGGGACTTGAGATAAAGGATCCGTACGGATGAAGAAGGAGCCATTGTCGAAGGAGAGAAGTACTTTAGGTATAGAATTATATAAATTTTGAGGTAACATCCAAATATTTTAATTCGAAAGTAACAAATACTTTCGTAGATGCATAATTTGATAATTTTTTTTGTGGGATAGCACAATTAGTGGGAGATAATGGATTAGCAAAATTCTAAATGCGATGACACTTATTTTGACTAAAATTTTTTTTTGAGAAAACTAGAAATGTAAAATATACGTCGAAAAGGAATTTCAATGCCTATTTTCTTTTTTATTTTCCAAATAAAAAAAATGGGTCTAGAATAAAATTGACATCAAAGCTAAGATTGGGCCAGAATAGAAATCGAAACCAAATTTAACCTGAAAACAAAATTGTAGTTAAAGTCTCTATGCAATTGAAGATCTAGCTTAATTTAAGTGGTAAAGTGTGTGTATTTATTAAAAGATCTGATATTTGAATCCAATTCTCTTCCTTACTTGTCTCCATCTCCAATAATACGCAACCGTCTCCACTTGAGACAAAAAAAAAAATGTATGCAACTATAGAACCATAGAAAAGTTTAGGTGGATGACACATTTTGATATTAGTAAGCAAAAAAAAAAAAAAAGAAAACAAGAAGAAGATATATTTAATATTTTGGAACACCTTTGAAGTGGAAAGATGAGATATAGACACTATAAATCAGAACAGTTTGCTTTGAATTTTAACATCAATGCTATTTATAGAATTCTAGCTAACACAACTGATTAAAAAATACTGTTGAGACTTCTTGATCATATGTTTAAACGTAGTTATTCTGTTTTTATTTCTTAATTTTTTAGTCTCTCTTATAACACCCTAAAAAAAATCATTCCAGTTAAACCTTCATTTTGAAGGTTTTGAATTTTTGACTGATTTATGAATCTTATTAGCAATAGTTAAATAACTTCTAAGTCCTAGATAGACACATATGTTGATTCTACTTTTGCTTTATGAACTTTGTTTTAAACTCGAATTATAACAAGTTACTCAGGGAGCAATGAAAAAAGATAACCCGAAAGGCAGGCTGCAGGACGGCCTTTATTGGTAAAGAAAATAATCTTTGAAGCTTTTAGGCTTTATATACTGTCAGACATGACGTCCATCAAAGCTGAGATTGTTACGAGTCCTTGCCAAATTTACCAGATCCTGAATCTTAAAATGTTCCTATAATTGCCTCAAACCCATTCACATAGAGCACGGAGCCCTAAGACCAAACTCTATATTGTATTATTATTAATGATTATATGCATATTTGTGATTTTATTATTAACTGTTATGATATCTCAAAAATTACAAATCTCTAAAAAGTTAATTTTTTGATGGTATAATATGTAATTCTATGTTTAAAATACGTAAAATTGATCTCATTCATATAACATTAGTAGGGACACGCGCAAAGAGAGAGAGAGTGAACAGCTATATATCAATATGTAGTTTATATAACCAAGAACACAGAGAATCACACACAAACAATCAAAAACTAACATTAGTTTCTTCTACAACAGCAAAGTCATTAGCAACCTTTCTCTAGGATGTTTCCAGGCAAACAAGGCAATTACCATATAATTATATGCAGGATTTTACACCCAACATCCAATCTGCCTTATTCTGGCAAAAACCATAGTTAGCTAGCTAGATTCCCATCTCTTGTTATTCCTTTTTTTTTTTTTTTTTCTTTTTCCTTCTTTTACAGTAGCTTCCAAATATAATAATGAAAATAAAACTACATGAATTATGAGAGTTGCAATGTGTGCCTTTTTAGTCTCTCATCAAATTGGTCAACGTCTCCTTGCAGCAGTTTCCCTTTGAGCATTGAAGAACACAGCTGCAACAGGCAGGCCAAGTTCATTTTCTTCTGCAAACTTCCTTGTGCTGAACCGGTCCCTCGAGGAAGGAGGGGTCACTGTTTGCCTTCCCTTCTGCTTAAACAGAATGAACACAAACCTGTGGATGCCTATGTTTGGCCTTGGCATCTCGTAGCTCACCACTTCCCTTCCTGTCCATTTAAATTTCCCACATAACTAAAAGAAAAAAGTCACAAAAAAAAAAAAAAAAAACTCCCCGCAAATCATTAGTGCAGAACTTATATCTCTTTCTCTCCAAAGGATTATTTTCTGCGTAGAGAAGGGAACTTACCAAATGTGGCATCAGTGGTGCCGGGGACGTCTGTCACCATCCTGTAAGATAATGTCAAAGTAAGTTCAAATGGCAAGCATATTGATCTTATGTATGCATATGATATAGCTGTCCTTCTTATTACTTTTTTTGTTCCATTTTTTGTACTTTAAATTTGTGAAGATTTATATCAGTTCTATACCACTCCTCGTTCCCATTTTTGATGACCAAAAAAATAATAATAATAATGCAAGTCAGAATCGTGTCCTCAGGCAGCAAATCACCCATTGACATCCTAATTCAGTTCCACACTTCTTTTGTATAGTGACCTTTTTTTTTTTTTTGATAGATTACTTTTTGTGTATGCGGCTGACTTGTTGGATTCTGGTTTTATATGTGTATTATGTAACTAAATTAAGGATTTGTTGGAGGTTGGAGGAGGGTGTAGTAGGGCAAACCAGTGTACATGCTCCCTCAGGTATGGATCACTAGGACCAGGAACATCAGGATCTGTCATGACCTGCAATTGAAGTAATGAAAACTAATCTATTTACAGTACACAAATCATATCATCTAAGTTCTAACTATCACTAGCTTGACCCCAATACATTTGTAACAACAGAAATTTTGCTTTCATGGAAGAAGGGGGTAAAAATACATATACATATTTCATACCAGGGTGAAAAATGACCTCATGTCACCTCCATTAACCTCAACTTTTGGTTTGTGAGTAACAGCAGATGGGAATAGCTCATGGCCATTGTAGACTTGCTTGTTTGAGTTGTAGGTAACAGTCATCTTCACACTTGGAGTGAAGTAATCAATGACATCCCCAATCACCCTCCCAACAACAAGAGGTTCTGTTGACACATTTGCCATTGTCAGCTAGACTTTTGAGGACAAACAAGTTTATTAGCCTTTATTTTTATCTGCTTTGGAAGTTTATTCTTGAATGAGTGATAAGGATGGAAGCCCCATATTTATAGTGTGCTTTGAGAGCTGTATGCCTCAGTGGAGTTATAGAGATGCTGGCGGAAATTAACAAAGTGGGAATACACAAAAAAGTTTGAAAAGTGGAACTCCAAGAAATTTAAACTGAGAAAAGATACACACAGAATCTTTCCATCTAGTTTTTGGTCTGAAAAGCCTTGTATTATACCTAGAGATTACAGACACTAAGAGTAAATAGGCACCACAATTTAGTTATGGTTTGGATAGAAGTTCAATCAAGTGCCTTGTAACTATTCTACAGTTTGAAGTTCATTTGGTCATCATTTAATTTCACTACAATTTCAATTTTGTAGTCCAAAGGCCTATCACTCAGTCTTGTCTTAAAATTTAAAGTGTGAATTTTGTGATTACAGAATCTAATATAAAAAATAAGAGGTAAAACTAACTAATATAAAAGTGAGAAAGATATATAAATTTAATATTTTAAAATTTTAGATTAAGATGTAATATTAAATTTACTTGTTTATTACTTATTTTAACTTTATTTAAATTTTTCTCCGATTTTAATTCTCACATTTCCTTTGCAAGACCATTTTCCGCCTTCAATTAACTTTGGTCTATCTCTATCATGCTTGAGGACTCGTCAAGTAAAATGAGATGGACAAGCCATGTCGTGGATTTCATCACGTTCTTATTAGATCTTTAAGCTCACACCCAGTGAATTTAGTGCATTCTAGACTCTGATGCACTGTTATAATTATTGGATGCACATTATTGGCTTACATCATTCATTACGATTGTGAATTGAAGGATAATAAATGTGCAATTCAAAGTCGTGATAGTACATTATTCAAACTCATATCACGCATGAAACATGTCAAATTGAAAGAAACAAGATCCGAGGTGTACAAATAATTAAACACAAGCAAGACGAAATCGAATTCTTACGTTATATCAATATATCACGCGTACGGCACCAAAAAGGTGATTTTGGGGAAGTACGGGCTTGGCGAGAAAAGTTACAGAACAAACAGTCAAATTAAATAGCAGGAGGGACTAGTGGCCATTCTCGCTGTATGGAAAGGAAGGAAGAGGGACTTAGCCATGCTGGTTTTTTTTTTTTTTTTGGCAACAACAGAGGCCGAGGCTAAGAAATGGGAACGACAAAGAAATCTTAACAGAGTGTTTCAATCATCTCTCTTTTTCTGCATGGTTATGGTTATGCTTGCAGTGCTTGCTAAATTTTTTTTTTTTTCGTAAGTATAACACATTAATGACATTATGATTTATAAATTTACTTTATTATTTTTTTTGTTTTAATTAACTCTCACTTAAATTTTTTTCTTTTCTTTTGTCTCACATCTCGCATTAAGTTAATTTGACTCACCACAAATATGAGTTAAGTTAGAAAACCCTTATGTTAATAGTGCTACAGCATGTCAAATATCTAATGGCTAATTGCACAAATTAAACAGTATAATTAATACTTATATGATATGTTGGATGTTAGCATTGTGCTACTTTACGCATGCAATTACCTGGCTGATAAATGCTCTAACAGGTCACCAGTGTGGCTCATATATAGTGGGATGTTGCATCAAAGTGTTTACTAGCCAACTAGGTAAGCTAAATGTGAAAAGTTCTTGGATAGAAATAGTAGGGAGTTCAAATCTTTAACTTTTTTATATTCTATGAGTTTTAATTCTAATGTATCAAAAAAAGAAAAGAAAGAAAAAAACATCAATCTCATGACTAAATTATTTATGCACTGAAAAAGGGTGTGATTAAAGCTTTAGTCTAGCAGCAAGGGAGCTCGAGATCAGGAAGTTTTGGAATTAAGTCTCACATTTCAACTGTTTAATGGATGTAAAAAAATGAGACACCATTACTAATCTAGGAAGGAGATGACAGACAAAGTGGCCATATGGACAGGGCATTGTGAAAGTTCATGGGAATAAAGTCGAAAATCTAGAAACATTTATATGTCATTTGATTATTTATTTAGCGTATGTGGGTGTAGATCGGGGATGCAAATGTAGGAATAAAGATTTTGAAGTAATCATTACTTTCATAAAAATAAAAATGTAAAAAGTCTAAATTGGTGTCTAACATTTGGACATTTATTTAATTATAAATACAACATTTTTTTTTGGTCAAAATTCATCTCCTATATTTTTTCCATCGAATAATTCGATACCTTTTCATCACATTGTCGTTAATCTTATTGATGTGAGCATCACCTACTGGTCATGTTAGGTCCTTTAGAGAATAGTCTAATGGTTAAAATTTAAATCTCTATTTTAGAAGTCTTAAATTTAAATTTTAGAAAGGGAGGGGTGAGATTTATGGAAATAAAAAATTACCCATATTATATAACTTATACTGTAATGGCCTCCAAGTGAACTAAAAAAAAAAAACCTACTAGTCATGTTAGTATATTATATCTTAGTTACATCTCATGTCATACAAAATATAATGAAGTGAGAATTCTCATTTCTTTTTAATTTATTGAAAATTTAGTTTTGTTATTTGAAATATTATATAAAAAAACAGAAAAGAAAAATAAAAAATTGAAACTCTATTCTGCTTACATAGCTAGTGAATCATGCACACATTTGCAAGATTAACTGAAATGTGACAAATGAAAACCTAATTAGTACGATGGAGAAAACATTATAGACCGATTTTAATAACAAAAAAATTGTGTCAATAATTCAACTTAGCTCACATGTTAGATACCAATTCAACCTTTTGTCAATAAAAAACAACAAAAATTCTGATGTTACTTTATGATTGTGGCTGCTCAAGCTTTTTCCAGTAATTTATTTGGGTACATTACACCATTGGCCGGGGGTCTCCACTGAAGTTCTTAACTTATTATTGTTTGATTAACAAGGCAAAATTCCAGACCTTCACCAGACCCTATTAAGATTTTTTTTGTCGACTTTCACATCCTGTTACCCAGCTAGGAAATACACTTTTGTAATAAGAGTAAATAAAAAGGAGAAAATTCTTGAGATGGGTGTTGCAAGAACATTTCCACATATTGCAATTACGTTACAGATGAAGTAATGAACATACTATATTTAGAATTATTCTAGTAAGTAGTTTAATCTGGGACATAAAGTAACTCAACCATAACCCCACGAACAAAGGCAGGCAGTGGTTTGATGGACAGTCATTTTCAAAAGAAAAGGAATATTCAATTGTGGTTTCTTCCATTTCTGCTTTGAAAATGCGAGAGTGGATTGCCATATATGGAAATTGTAGCACTCTCTTTTCTTCATATTCTTCTGAGGATTATATTGATAAACCAAAGCTTGCTCTCAGTGAGAGTGATGTAATAGAGTTTTGTGGCCTGCTAGTGGGATACCTCATATTTTTTGTGCCCGAATGTTACAGTTGTTAGGCTAGGCGGATTTGATAACCAAGATAAGGGTATATCACTAGGGTTTTACTCTTCTATATTCAATCCAAGCATCTCAGGAAACTACTCAAGAAAATGGAGCATCCTGCATCCAATATGCATACTTTTTAGTTTAAAATATGTTAAAGAATATAAAATTTCATATTAATAAAATATAAAAATTTGTCATGACTTATAATATTTTTAAATTTGATCTTCTACTAGCTTGATCTTTAGATGAATTCGAGATTCAAATGTTTTATTATATATGGTTAAAAAGTTTTGTTTATTTTCTTATTTGTACTAACTAATAAATCGTTTTGTCCTTAAATTTGATTCGTTTCAACTCAATTTCTTTGTTTTACATGCTAATCGAACATATTAAATAGTATGAACTCTCACATTGATAGACAATAAACATTTAATATGACTTATAATACTTTTAACCTCTCTTACTTAAAACTTGAATTTTAAAATCGAGATTTTAAATGGATTGGGTGTTCAATTGTTTTATTTGACAAAATGTATGTGAGTTGTCCTTGCTTGCAGTCACAGACCACTAGTCATGTGGTCTACTAGGCACGGCCGGATCTACAGTGGGGCAAGGGGAAGCGGGTGGGGGGAAGCAATTAATTGCCCTGTGACTCTATTTATATATATTTATATATATTGATATAGAAATATTTGTACAACATGATATTTAGTTTAGCAGTGCGTGTTATGGCGGAGATATTTGGGAGAAAGAGAGAGAGAGAGAGAGAGATTTTACAAAAATAATTATATCAGCAACAACAAAACTATTATTATGTTTTTGGTACAACAAAATTATTTGAATCGAAGTGAAAACAAAATGCATGAAACTTACAAATTCCTAATGCGAGCTATCACAATAGATGCAAATTTCCAATGCATGAGCGTTTTCTCACAGGGTGCTGCAAGTTGCATTGAAATTATGTACTGAGTAGCAACACGAGTCATTAATTAATAGTTTTCTTTTTTTATATAAAATTTAAAATTAAATCTAAATGAGTGTTGTTTTATAACATGAAGTGTAGATATTATATGAGATTTTTTACAGGAAATTTTTTTTCTTTCAAATTTTTTTTTAAAACAATAAAAAAATATTATTTTATTAAATATGTGTGTTTTTAATGTACAAATCTCTGTACACCTAATATTTTTTTTTTTTTCATATTTTTTCATGATTCTCCTAATAATCACTCCTTGTCTTTTCTCTCTCTCTTTTATTTTAATTAGGACAAAGAAGGCTTTTGGTCATTCAACGACACAGTAATTAACCTCTTGCTTGATGAAAAGAAAAAGGGAGTGAAGAATGTGAAATGAATGAATATTAGAAGAAATGAACGAATTTCATCTTTTATATGTTTGGGAGAGTATAATGTGAAAAAAGAAATGATCAAAATATTATATTTGAGAATTAGTGAAAAGTTATGAGAAAAAAAGTAATATATTTCTAATATCTATTTTGCCTTTCAAAAATAATAATTAAAAAAAAACTAAAGACAAAACTATCATTATACCAAAAAAAAAAAAAACCAAAAAAAAGAAATTAAAAAGGGAGGCGGGCTACACATCAGCCCACTTCCCGCAATTCTTGGGAGGAACCACTTTTAGTGGGGCTCAAAGAAAAAAACTGGTCCCAACATTTTTGTTTATTTGTTCTTTCTTATTCCAAACATAACTTCTATCTTCTTTTCACCCTCCATTCTTCTATCTACATGGATTCCTTCCTATTCTATGATTCCCAAACAAGGGGCAAGGGTAGAGATCTGATCTCGACTTTCATCTCTCCTAATGATTTACTTTACTATAAATAATGATTTTTTCGCCAAAGCATGAGCAATAGAATTTGCTTGCCTACAATGTTTGATAGTGAAAATTAGTTGATAAACATTAGATGTCCTTGAGTAATGTGTTTAGTGGCGCTTTGACTTTATTGCTTGGACCGCTACAAGGCTATCAGACTCCACACAAAATACAACTTAAGACAACGGAATGGCCTTTTTAAATATTTTTATTTTGTGCGACAAGACTCATAATTTATGTAACTGTAATTAAAAAAATAAATCATAAAAAACAGTAATATTATTTTATATCACTTTTTATTATTACGGTTGTACATAATATGAATCTCGTTGTATAAATTAAAAATCGTTTGGATACTGTGTGGCCATAAGCATTTGGCAATCCACCTTTTCCGTTTGCATTGCCAGACAGATCGACAACAACTGAAGATCATTAACTATGAAAGTACCGGGAATACTTTTCCAAAAAATATATAGATATATAGAACTTCTTTTCTTTTCTCTTATTTACAGATAAATCTGTCAATATACGTCGCGACTGTTCCTGTATAATGTTTACCAAGGAGGGATAGGATCCCTCTATTTTTTTACCTGGATGTTGCACGTTGCAGCAGATTCGACCGATCATAACTAAATTTGGGATTCAGATTTTATTGTTGTTTTTGCTACATGTTGCAACTTTACGAAGAGCTAGCGTTGCTTTTGGCGCGTGTGTAAACGAAACCTGTCCTTCGTGCTATTAGGAAAGTACTTAAGGTGTATGCAATGCATCAAGCAAAATTGTAAGTTATAAACTTCTAACACATTTTGTTTTGGTTGTTTTTCATTGTATATATTTGAAAGAGATGGATATATTCACAAGCAAATTTTGCAGAGTAATAAAGGGACATAATAACAATTATTTAGTTCTAGTTAGTACTATACCACAAGGTAAAAGTAAAATAGAGATTCTAACGACTAATGCTACACTTCTTTATTTGCAGCTCGGAAATTCACTTTGCTTGTTTTCAACCATCCACTTCTCTTTGTACCACTATAATTTATCATTCTACTGGCTGAGTCTCATAATCATATTCAAGAAAAAAAAAAAAAAAAGAAAAAAAGAGCCCAAATGCTTCTAATCAAATCACTCAAAATCAATTGAACACTGAGATGGTGGAATCAATCCTACGCAGAGGGTTCTTCCTCTTATTTTTTTATATCTTCTAATGTACAAATTGATTTTTTTTTTTTTTACCTTTCTCATTCTAGCTATGTCCACTTGATTGATTTGAGGATAATTAGGTTGTGAGCCTTAAGCTTAACTTTTCTTTTCATGATTCGCCGCTACCTAGGATACATGCGAGCATCAACAATTGTGAATATTGTATAGTATTAGAACTTGAAATTGGTAATAAGATTTTTTTTTTTTTTTGGATCTAAAGGAAGACTTAAAACTCACATTATAACTAGGGGATGGGACAACTAAAAGAAAGGGAATGAGAGATTCAAAAGATATGAGAATCGAATCTCTGACCCCTTTCTTGACGTAACGTTAATAACAAATTGCTCTAGATAGTCGCCACATATAAACTAATAATTAGTTTGGGCTTCCGCTGGCAAATTCTACGTCCGTAACCCGCGTTAGCCTAGTTAAAACCGTTGCAGTGAAGTTGGTTTACATTTCAGTCCAGCAATCCTTCCACGTTGTAAGTCTGAACACATTAGGTCCGTTCTTGTTTTCCATACAAGCATATTGCCATATTGGACCCGCCATAAGATATGGCCTGATGACGTTGCAGCAGATTCATATAACCGATCATAACTAAATTTAGGATTGAAATTTTATTGTTATTTTTACTGCATATTGCAAATTTTACGAAGAGCTAGCGTTGCTTTTGGCAAGTGTGCATGCGAAATTTGTCCTTCGTACCATTAGGAAAGTACTTAAGGAGTATGCAATGCATCAAGCAAAATTGTAAGCTATTCTTATAAACTTCAAACCCATTTTGTTTTGGTTTTTTTTCATTGTATATGTTTGAAAGAGATGGATATATTCACAAGCAAATTTTGCAAAGTAATACAGGGACATAATAACAATTTTTTAATTCTATCTAGTACTATAACCCAAGGTAAAAGTAAACTAGAGATTCTAACGACTAATGCTACACCTCTTACTGTATTTGCAGCTCGGAAATCCACTTTGCATTTTTTCAATCATCCACTTCTCTTTGTACCTCTATAATTTATCATTCCATTGGCTGAGTCTTATAATCATATTCAAGATTAAAAAAGAAAAGAAAAAAAAAAAAGTGGCCAAATGCTTCTAATCAAATCACTCAAAATCAATTGAAAACTTAAATGGTCGAATCAATTCTACGCAGAGAAGTCTTCCTCTTCATATTTTATTTCCTCTAACGCACAAATTGGTTTTTTTTACCTTTCTGATTCTAGCTATGTCCACTTGATTGATTTGAGGATAATTAGGTTGTGAGCCATAGGCTCAACTTTTCTTTTCATGATTCGCCGCTACCTAGGATACATGCAAGCGTCAACAACTGTGAATATTATATGGTACTAGAACTTAAAAAGAAGTAATGGTAGAAGATAAAAAAAAAAGCATCAAAATCTCTCTCTCTAAAAATTACTGTTTTTCCTCCTCAAGTTTCAAACCTTTTGGCCGGCGGTGGCTCTCCCTAACACTAGCCATCGCCAACCGGCAAGCACCACGTAGCCCCTACCCCACCTCCATTCCTACTCCTCTTCGCCATTTTCTTTCGTCTCTTGTTTCCAGCCTAGCCTCCCTTTTCCTCGTCTCTGCAACTATGGAGGATCTTAAATTCTCCCTTAGATCTAGCCCAAATAAGCCCCCTCATGGTTGTTCTACCGTTGGATCCGAGCTCCCTTGCTACTGGGTAGTCTTTTTGTTGTCTCTGCCACTATCACCGCTGCAGTGGCCGCCATCTCCACTGCCTCCTTTGCTGCCATGACGAACCCCATTGATGCTTCCTCTGCTGTGGCTACTTGCACCTAATCCGTTGCTCCTTTCCCTCAAGTTGCGGCCGACGTTCCTTTCACTGAAGTTGCATTGCCTAATGTCATCGCCGACGAAACTGTTGCTGTCATCATCGTTGTTTCTAGCCTTGGTTCTGATGTCACTGTCGGGTCCATGGATGGCATTGTCGGCTCAGTTATGGTTACCGCTGTGGTGGCCAACCTTGTCGCCGCTAGTGCCACCGTTGCTGGCAGCGCAGCCACTACCGTCGTTGGATCTCATGGGAATGGTACTGTTGTTTTATTTTCAGATGGGGGTCCAACTGTATTGTTTGTCTGTACTGTTGTACGATTTGTGTGATCGTGTATTGTACTGTTTGCGTGTTAGTGTTTATTTGTCTCGTAGTGTGTTTGGAAATCGTTGTCGGGCGTGTCCGGTTGATTTCCGTTATAGGTTCGTCGAGGTACGGTATGTGTTGTCTAGTGCAGTTTTGTCCAGCTAGTAGTTTCAGTCCGGTTTTCACCATTGTTCGAGTGGTTTATCAAAATGAACTTCAAGTCCAATTTGTAAATGGCTCTTGTGACCATGTTAATTGTAGACCATCGGTGCCGTTTATTCTTACTTCACGCAGGTTATTCTGATGTCTTCGCGTCACACTTATGTACAGATTCATTTGATATTTAATGCAATGATTTCCTTCTGTTCAAAAAAAAAATTGGCATTAAAACTTGAACTATTACTCCGAATTTGGACTTGGCATATCAATCCAACAACTTTATCTATTTAAAGTGGTTGCTTTTTGTTTATGAAATAATAAACTGAGTTACCTTGTACACCGTATATATAGGGGATATTTACACATCACAAACCAGGTTTTTGAAAATTACTAAAAACAACGTATGACTAACAGATGTTAGTCAAAGCAGACGAAACTTGTGAAATGACATATATACCCTTGTATATATTTAAAAAAGTGTCTAATTTTTTTCAGAAGACAACTCTAATATCTTCTAGCAGCCATCGTTCTCTCCCAAAATCCTCCAACCTGAAGTCCATTTCTAATTTGATTCATTCTTTTGCCATCAAATCGAGCCCCAAAAGCCATAAATTGTAAGTAAAATTGGATTTTCATGCTTTGTTGTTGGTATTTCCTATGGTTTGTGTTGGTGTTGGTATTGTGTTGTCTATCGTTTTAGGTTTTAGAATATTCTTTCAAATTTTGACTAATCTACCTTGAAAGCCACTTGATTTAGGGACATCGTGGGTTTTAGGATCCGTGAAAGCATTTTCTAAGAGTTAGAGAACTGGGTCACTTTGGATATTGTTGATGTTCCTATTTCTTACTCCTGCCCTTTTTTTCTTTTTCTTCTGGTGTTTTCTTCTACATCAAAAGACATTAATCTGACAATATTTTTGTATTTGGCAAAGATTTGTGTTTTAGGACTTGTGGATTGTCAAGTCGACCTGCTTCCAATCGGAGACGTCGTGGGTTCTTCAATCCAATCGCCAAAGTCAAGATTTTTAAGACACCCATTAGCAAATCATGACAGTACGAGTGTTAAAAGAGTTGATTTGGCCATGAATCGAGTTAGCATGAATGACTCATTTGTATCTAACCCAAAATTTTAAGACCCATCATCCTCTTCTAATCCGGCAAATAAAGAAGTTTGGCCTGTCATGATGCGACTAGAGTTTCTTTGTGGTGGCCAGGTATACACAACGACACCAACAATAAATAGCAAATGGCAAAAAGGTAGTCTTCTTCTTCGTGGGTTAGGCGTAATTTGGGGTTTTGTTGAGCTTTTGTTTTTTGTTTTTTTTTTTTTGGATTTTTGGGCAACGTAGGTAAAGAATTTGGCGTATACCAAGTTTTAGGAATCATGGAATTTGATTTAATGGCTTGTATTATCAATTTCAACTTATTTTCATGAGCAAGTTGGTTATTTTTGAGCTATGAATGTATGAGAATTTGCTAAAATATCCTAGCTGACTTGACTGTAATTGTGTGTGTTTATAAGTTGTTCTTGGGTATTTTTGGATGTAATGTAGCTCCCGACTTGGGAAGCATGATTTTGGATGGAATTTAGTGAATTTGATATGGGTAACCTTGTAAATTATTTCGTTGTGGTGATCAGATTTAAACTAGTTTCAAAGTTGTATATAGTTTTTGATCTGGAAGATAAATGTGCTTGCAAAGGAACTTTTTGTGCTATTTCATATGCATGCTTTTTCATTTTAATTACAATTTACTTGTAAGGGTATATTAGACACTTTATGCCATTTTAATGACATTTTTGTAACTAATGTAACTTTTTCCTAATGATTACTTAACGGAGGATGTTTTTAGTTACCAAAGTGTTTCGTTGGTATGTTTTTATATATTTTTGAAAATCAAGTATGTGATGTATAAATACCTCCTATTTATATGGTGTACAAGGTATTTTCCCAATAAACCGATTTGAACTACCATTTCTTAATTTTTGAAAAGGAACTACAAATTAGTAATTAATCTTAATTAACATTTCTTAATTATATAGAACTGTTTATTGCATGAACAAGGAGGAGGAGAGAAGATGTGAGATTTGAACTCTCATCACTCCTATAAGCGCAAAGTTGATTATTACTATTCTAAATAGGGGAGATAAAGGTAAAACTAATATTAAATATTTATGAATTTTTACAATTTAATTTTAAACTTTTTCATTTTTTATCTTAGTCAAATACCTTTAAGATTCATTGTAATCAAGTGCTTCCATCAATAGAATTAAAATTGCTTCCTTTAAGTCAATGTATAGTATTAATTGGTTTGACCTAATTTTGTAGATAAAAGGATTTAATTGCAATGGATCTCGAAAGTTTGAGAGTTGAACGAAAAGAAAAAAAAAATAAAAATTCAATTATAAAAATTTATAAAAGTTTAGAACTAATTTTTCTTTTATCTCAATAGAGTTAGTCATAATGAGATTTTACCTTTTTTTTTATTGATAAAAATTTAGAGGCAAGTGGAGTGTCAATATTTCAAGATCAAAGTATGCCTATAAATTACTAAAAATTTACAGTATAATTTACATATTACTCATCTACTGTAATAAGATTTTACTTCCCGCCACTTATAAATTAATATTTAGTTTGGGCTTCTGATGAAAGGTTCTACGTCCACAGCCCCCATTAGCACACTTGAAACTATTACAGTGAGATCGGTTAACATTTTAGACCCGCAATCAGTTCCACTTTGTAAATCTGCAATGGCCTTAACCTACACACTAGGCCCGTTGTTGTTTCTGGCAACAAAGAATTCCAGTGGTATTTAGGCACTGCTCGTAAAACCCCCAAAAGACATGGCCTGATGCCATTTTTGTGAGCTTTCGATAATCCGGCCTTGGAAAACATGGGCTTAGGCCCTTACTGATATTTGATTGGTTTACCATTTGGAAGTGAATGAGTATTGAAGAGGCAAAAGGATCTAATCGAGCCGGATTCGAGTAGAATTGTCTTGTATCTCGGATTTTGTGGGTTACAGGTTTATCAAGTTTATAGAGTTTTTGGGTGTTTCGAGTTATGTGTTCATCGAATTTTGGGTTTATTAAAGATTGAGTCATTCATCATAGGTAATTCAAGTTTCGACTTAATTGAATCTCGGATACATGCCTTAGATTTATTGAGTTTTAAATATATTAAATTTCGGGATAAGTATAAAAATAGTCTTGTAGGTTTAACAAAATTACAATTAAGTCATAAACGTTAAGGTGATTTCATTTAAATTCTAAACGTTAAAACTTTCATTTCAATTAAGTCCTATTTTTAACGGAGTTGAATTTGAATGTTAAAAGAGACTTTGACCATAATAAAAAACTTTAAAAAATTAAAAAATGTATAAAAAATAAAAAATTGAAAAAATGTAAACAAAATGTAAAAAAACTTAATTTCTCTCTATTCTTTCCTCCTTTCTCTCATCATTGCCGGTAGCTAGTACGATATGTTGAAGAAGATGCAGTGACTCTTCTAGTCGCAGAGAGTACGACATATTGTAGACGACATGTAAGGTGTACCATGTATTTTAAAGTATTTTGATATTTTAAGTTATTTTTAAAGCGAATAAAAAAATAAAAATATGTCATTTTGACTAAATATAGTAAATAAAATTGTAAAAAAAATTAAAATTTCAATAAACTTAAAAACAAAAAAGAAAAAAATTAAAGAAATATAGATGGAGACCTGATTGAACGTTAAATACCGCTTTGACTATATTAAAATATTATGAAAAAATAAAATTATGTCATTTTAACTTATTAAAGTGAATAAAAAAATAAAAATATGTCATTTTGATTAAATATACATAAATACAATTGTAAAAAAAAATGAAAATTTCAGTGAATTTACAAACAAAAAAAAAAGATAAAAGAGAAAAGAAAATTATAAATTTTGGCTTATAAAAATATTAATTTTTTTAAATGCGTTTAAAATTATCAACAATTACAAAAATTAAAAAAAATTCATTTTCTCTTCTCCATTCCTTTCTCTCTCCTCCCTCCTCTATTTCTCTCTCCTCACTTCTCTCTCCTTCCTTTCTTTTTTCCCTCTCTCTGCTCCCTCCTCTCTTTTTCTCCTCTCGCCTCTCTCTCATTCCTCTCTCCCTCTTCCCTCCTCTCTTTCTCTATCCTCGCCTCTCTCCCCTTCGTCTCTCTCCTCCCTCCTCTCTGTCTCTTTTCCTTCATCCCTTTCTCTTTCCTGGTCATCTTCCTCTTCCTACTTTTCTTTCAAATTTTGTAAAAAAAAAAAATTTTGGATTATATGAACAGAGAACTGGATCTTATATGACAAGAGGAGAGAAAAAGGAAGGAAGGAAAAGAGAGGGAGCAGGGTGAAGAGAGAGATGGAGGACAGAGAAAGAGCAGAAGGAGGAGAGAGAGGGACGAGGGAGGAGAGAGAAAGGAGAAAGAATAGAGAGAAATTAATTTTTTAACATTTTGTTTACATTTTTTCAATTTTTATTTTTTATACATTTTTTAAAATTTTTCAAAGATTTTTTTATTGTGGTCAAAGTCTTTTTTAACTGTCGAATTCAATTCCGTTAAAAATATGACTTAATTGAAATGAAAGTATTAACTTTTATAACTTAAATGAAATCGTCTTAACGTTTAGGACTTAATTGCAATTTTGTCAAACCTGTAGGACTATTTTTATACTTATCCCATTAAATTTCAAGTCTTCTAAGTTTTGGATTCAGATAATATTTAACGTATTTGGATTATTTGAATTTTGACTTAATTGGGTTAACCAGTTCAATTAGGTATCAGATTGTTTTTTCGATTTTATCAAATTTAGATTATGGTTCATTGGCTTTCTTAGTCAATATAAATTGGTTCAAAGTAGATTTCTACTAGTTTAAGTCGGGATGATCAGATCGGATTTCGTCACCCTGATGTTTGATTTTGCAATGTTTGGTTAAACTTTAAGAGATGGCAGCGAACCTAATTCTAAAGACTAATTTCCAAGTTCTTTAGAGGATAAAAGACATACGGATACAGACACAGTGACACAAGTAACACATTAATCTTCAAAAAATTAAAACACAAACATATGCACATAATTATATATACATATAGAGAGAGTTATATCATGTCAAATGCATGTCTAGACGTAAATCCGACAAAAACACTCTATTAAAAATGGCGTGTATATGCAACATAGGATGACAATAAACCCATTTTTGAAGACTACCTTCCAAGTTCCTCGGGGGATAAATAATAAGTCAGAGTTCAGAAATAAAAAGACTACCATCCAGCATCTTTGCCCAAAGATACTGGAAGCAGTTTGTTCTTATTTGATCATTGTACACGTACTACGCCACTATTAGCTTTCAATTATACTCAGAAATTGTTTTTATTAAGTTATTTCGATATGCATTGAAAAAAATAACTTAACTATTAATTTTTTACAATTGTTACCCTATTTCTTTGTATAATTTTTTTGGTCAAAAAAAAATTTAATTACAAACGTATCGATTATTGGATATTTGGGTCGGAGTCAGAAGAAACTCCTGTTTGAACAATCCACTAACAAACCCCAAATGGATCAGATCCATCACGCAAATACCAGTAGAACCAACGAAACTTCATCATTAATATTTCGACATGCGAGTTTGATTTTAAACGCAGTATACAGGCTTTCGTCACTTTTGTGACTACCTCACGCATTGACAAGAGGAGGATATACTACACTGAAATTCAAACTCAGTACACTATATGCAAATATACACCAATTTATTATTGAACCGTTAACTCGCCTGGTATTTATTTATTTATATAATTGTAAACAATTTTTACTTTATTACATTTTTAAATATATTTTATGCCCTTGTGCTCTCCCCCCGAATAATATCTACCAGTATAAGGTGGACAGGCTTCATTAAATTTCAGTCCCCCTTTTGCCACAAAAACAGACAAAAATAGTTCTAAATTTGGCACGTCATCATTAACGGAGCACAGATCCTGCAGTCTTCACTACAATGGTGAAACTTGGAAGCTAACCACAACCACACAGATCATCCATGGGATCTTGTCTTTATCTTGGATTGTCCAGCGAGAATTTTATCTTTTTTTCCACGCGGTGCTTTTGCGTTGCTTAAAACTATCTCTTGCCAGCGGTCCCCATCTCTCAGTGGTTCTGTGGCTCACATTTGTCAACTAGGCCTTTTCCAAAAACTCCTAGTGCGGTTGTGCTGTTGCTGTTTTAAGCAGGGGAATGATATGGCAGGTCCATCGGCCAAGAGGGTATCTGCTGCTTCAGCTAGAGCTCACACCAGAGGAAACAAAGCCAAACCCACTTCTTTCCCACTTGCTCCAGGTGGTTTACTTACTTGATGCTTTTGATTCTCCTAAATTTTCGATCTTTTTGGTATCCATTAATTGGTTCTGATTAATGGATTCTGTTTTATTTATTTATTTGTTTTGGCAAATCAAGTGTTTTAGATTTTGATTTCCGAGCTCCTTCGGAACTTTAGCTCTTACTGCTTAATCTAGTAGTAAAATCTACTCTTTGAATCGAATAAGGCTTTACACCATCAAAGCTATCTAAAAGTTCAAACTTGTAAGATGGGAAGCCTATGGACATGGGAATTTATACTCTTTAACACGTCTTCTTTACGTATGTTAGGATTAGCACGTGCTACAAGAATATTGGATTGAACGGACTAAAATTGCCCTCTTTGACTAAGTTTTGATAGAGCGTCAAATGAAGTCTTAGGATCTCAAATCCACCAAAAATCTCAAGCTTGTAGGTGGAAAATCCATGAATATTATAAGTTATATCAGATCTTTACACTTTAACAAATATAGAAATTTGTACTCTTTAACATTTTGAATGAATTTGGAGGAAAGGGAATGGTCTAAGAGCCAAAGTTTGGGATTGGCCAGATCTTCTTCTATGTCAATATAAGGTGTACAAGTATCATGGTTCCTAATGCAACATCATGTGATTTCAGTATATGATTACTTGATTTCTAGACAACTGCTGAACAATTCCACTTTTAATCTGTGGAACCATGAAAAACCTGGTTTTGATCTACAGCTGAGCGTTTGTGAAATTTGTGTATGCTAGGAAGATCACATTGCTTTTGCCATTTACAAAAGCTTTGTATAATCTCAATGGAGATCATGCTCTGTTGGGAAAGCTATGTGCACAAGTGTTTTGACATCGCTGCGCTTAACTTTGCCCTTCTTGATCTCGGACTATGGACTCTTACGATCCAGATACAGCTATGATTTTGACTTAATGCAATGCCTTATAGTTTAGAGTTTTCCTTCACTATATATCCATCAGCTCAAGATTTTGGGTTGAATGATTTTTTTTCTCATGGTATAATTCCATGAATTCCTGATTTCAAGCCACAGCGTCTTGTAATTAAAATTGAGGATTAATCTTCCAATAAGATAGGGCGTTTAGAAATGTCACAAGTTCATTTGATCTATATTTCCAATAAGCCCCACTTTCAACACTATATTTTCATATGTTTGTCGATAATCCATCGTTTTTTCTTCAGTTTTGATCTATAAGATGTCAGGAGCTATGTTTATTTTTTCCAGCAATGTTGGCTCCAATAGCATTGGCATTCACAGTTGGTCTACTAGGGTGGGCTTATCAGGCATTAAAGCCTCCCCCTCCAAAGATATGTGGATCACCAGGAGGTCCTCCTATCACATCACCAAGAATTAAACTCAATGATGGGAGGCATTTGGCTTATAGGGAGATGGGAGTTCCTAAGGAAGAAGCAAAGTTCAAGGTCATTGTCATTCATGGCTTTGATAGCTCCAAAGATGTCACTTTACCTATCTCTCAGGTAAAACTGAATTTTCTCCTTAATCCCAGGTTCTTTCGCTGTGACTTGTTATTAAATTATGGTTGAATTGTGTTGAATTTATAGTCTTCCTTCAATGAGATTTGGGAGACTATATGAATCCTTTTAGAAGCATTTTTGCTTCAGTTTCTTTGGGAAATGTCTTCATTAAATTATGTGGTCAAGTTGACTAATCATCCGCATTTGAGAAATTGTTCAGTGCAACCTTTTGGGATGAGAATCCAAAGTCACAAACACCCTAAAGCACCAACCGAATAGTCGGCATGGTGGTGACATTTGTAGCCTGCTTCCTTACGTGAGAACTCGTTTTAACCAAAAAATTGCATCCAACATGGAAACCTGATAGACCTTATCTTAAAACGAAATTCTAATACAAAACCAGTGTGATATTTTGTATCGAGATACAAAGATATGCTTGTACACATATAGTCATCCTAGGAGAGGGAGAGAGAGCACTTGTAGGTGTTTGCGCTGGGAATAATAGCAACAACGCGGCGTCAAGATGGCCACTTGGTTGCATGGAGGAAATTTGGTTGGTGCAAATTGTTGGGACAGCAGGGCAAGAAAAAACATCAACACTAGAGAGGGAATGATTTTGTTTTATTGGAAGACGGGGAAGCGCAAAGAGAGAGTGAGGACGACATAGCCTCTCTTATTATTATTTTTGCATAGTTCCCTGTACCTCTGCTTCTCAAGGAACCATACATGACCCTCAATCCGTCATATGGCTCCATTTTGGGCTTGTGTTGCTGGCCTGAATTTCAGGTCTCTTGACCACCAAATTGAAAGTACATCTGAAGTTTTGTTTATGGTTGTTTACATGTTCAGAAGATGCTGCAACATTATTATATGGATTCCTGTAGATAAATTTTCATTTCAATCGCATTTTATTTTCACTTTTGTTTGCATCACTTTTTTTGTTTTGAAGTAAGAATACTGATTTAGGAATGCCGGTGCAACAATCATTCAGCCTCAGTCTTTATTCCTTAGTTTACATGGGAGATTGGATGTTGTCATTGGAATGATCTTGGGGTTGCATTGAGATATTTACATGCATTCCAGCAAAATCAAGCATGTGTATCCGCATCCATGTGCATTCCTATATAAACAAAGCAAATTTGTGCAGATGACAAGGGGAGTCTATTTGGTTATATATTACCAAGTTACTGGTTTTAGATGCATCAGAAGTTCTTGCATTGGTTGTGTTATTGTTGTGCCTATTTGGTTTATATTATCTTCTTACAAGTCTAAGTTGCACCACGAGTTGTTGCATTGCATTTTCTTTGTTGTTGTTGTCTCTGTATCCTTTTGATGCATATGTACTGGTAGTCTTACATTTTATAATGTTTTGTTTCATCTGCTGTCATTCACATTATTTTGTTGCCTGGTTTAATTGCTCAGGAACTTATAGATGAGCTTAAGATATATATCCTCTCCTTTGATAGAGCTGGTTATGGAGAGAGTGATCCATATCCATCGCGATCAATAAAAAGTGAAGCATACGATATTCAAGAATTAGCAGACAAGTTGCAGATTGGGCCCAAATTTTATGTAATCGGAATTTCAATGGGTGCTTACCCTGTGTACAGTTGCCTTAAATACATACCAGAAAGGCACGTTCAAGTGCTAGCTTTTGTTTCCATTTTCAAATATTTGGAATCTTGTGTTTTGCTTTTACCAGAATCTTATGATTCACAATAACAGGTTGTCTGGAGCCTCCCTTGTAGTTCCACTTGTAAACTATTGGTGGCCTTGGCTACCTGCCAATGTCTCGAAAGAGAGTCTTCATAGACTTCTCACATCTGATCAATGGACATTTCGGGTTGCACATTATACTCCCTGGTTACTCCACTGGTGGATGACCCAGAAATGGTTCCCTTCTTTAAGTATTTTGTCAGGGAACTTAGCAATTTTTAGCCCAACAGATGTGGAAATTATTTCCGAGGCATCAAAAGTTGCAAATCAGGCTCAGGTAGGTGCAATTTCAGTGTTCATCTATGATTTCCTTAGAAAAAAAAGAAAGAAAAGGAATCTGTGTTCTCTCATGAGCATTTGTATTTTGCATGACATGTGCTGGCATTTCATTTCTCCAATAGATCTAATTCTACCTGAGTAAAAAAGAAAGTTGCTTCACTTGATAGGCTCTAATTAGTAAGTATGCACATGCAATCGATTTCTACGTAGAGATTTCATGTCTCTATGGTACTTAAAAAACCGAAACCATCTTTGCAAGTAAAAGGATGCAAGTTCCTTTTTTCAGTGTCAATTTTCTCAGTTTCTCTTGCTTAGATATCAAAGGAAACTCATCTAGCCCACATCAAAATTTATTCTTGTCATGTGATGTTGTAATAATCTGTTTTGGTTTTGGAATTGATATTGTAAGGCTTTCTTATTATCCTGGTTATAGGAAAAGGTTCGACAACAAGGCGATTTTGAATCTCTGCATCGAGACTTGATAGTCGGTTTTGGCAAATGGGAATTCGATATCCCAGACTTATCCAATCCTTTCCCAGAAAATGAGGGCTCTGTGCATTTATGGCAAGGTTATGAAGACAGAATCATTCCTCTTCAAATAAGCCGGTACATCTCAGAAAAGCTTCCATGGATTCATTACCATGAGGTTCATGATGCTGGACATTTGATGTTTTTTAAGAGCGAGCGATGTGAAGCAATCTTCAGGGCTCTTTTGCTTGGATAAGAGATGCAGAACAAACAAGCAGCAGCAAAGGAGAGTCAAAAGGACATAGGCGGAGAATCTGGGAATTGAAGGAGATGAGAGGAGAAGAACTAGGAAAGGAGAAAATCTGGTATGCTAGTTGTTGAGTTAATGAATTGAATCAATTCCTTATTTCCTCCCCTCCATTAAAGCTCTTCAAAAGCAGCTACCTATATTATTGTGTGACAAATTTTAATATGTAATAGTTTTTTCAGGACTCTACCTATATAATAGTTGTTGATACACCTTGCATTTACATTTGTAAAAAAAATTATACGGTTTGGATGCGTCATAGATAAGGCTGAGACAGAACTTTTTTGTGTTATGACCTTGATTCTGAAACAGATTTTCTGCATATTTATGTTTTTGCTACTGGTATTGAAGGTCATAGAGTTTGTTGGCTTGAAGAACATCAGCTACCAATATTCCCTTATTCTTCTTCTTCTTCCTTTTTTTTTTTTTTTTTTTGTCGATTAATTGGCTCTGAAGAAGACTCGAAATTGAGACTTTCAGTCATGAAAATGACTCTAAATTCTGATTGAGCCGATATGTCTCAAACAATTGTTAATGAACGGGACATGGAAACTATAAAAGCATATGCCGCAAGTTCCAAATCCTGACCAGGTCTCTTAATTGTCTGGCTCCTCTTCACTTTTACTTCATTGTTCCTGTGGCAACAAGATTTGGTACTTTTTATTTTGACAAAAGGGCAATCCAAATTTTTATAGATTGACTGTTACTCCAGTTGCATCCAAATCTTCATAGTCGTCCATTTTGGAAAATGGGAATTTGATCAAATTGAGGTAAAGAATCCATTTCCTTGACCATGAGCTATCTGTTTACCTGGGGGAAGGTCGCCCAGACAAGCTTGTGCCCCTGGAGCTGCAGCGATAAGTTTCCAACTGTGATGCACGAATACTAAGATGATATCAACACGGATACGACACCACACAGATTTGCACAGATTTGCAGGTATAATATTCTTATAGTTGTAAAACATATTATATACAATATGTATGTAATTTTAATATTTTTAATAAATTTATTATTTTTCAACATATAATCTAAAAAATTATTATGTTATTAATTTTAAGTTGTAATTAGTATTTTGCCAAAAAGTTGAAAAGAATATATTATATATAAATGTAAGATAATATTCAAGAAAATAAAAACTAAAAATATAATTGCTAGAATAAAAGATATTTATTGATTATTATTTTTTCACCATTAAATTATTCACAAGATATTTATTGAAAATATGTGTATGTTTTTTTTTTAAATTTTAAAATTTAATTTCATATATGGATAATATCTATCTAACACACCAGTAATGTTCAACACATATATTAGAAGCATTTGACATGCGGATTAGAAGTGTTACGCATGCGTTTCCAAATTTTTTTACTATTTTTTTAGAGACATATCATACAATTGCCGATTGCATCTAACATTGAAACACATCATTTGAAGAGTGTTTGTACTTTGTAGGTTTCCAAGAAGCTACCTTGGATCAAGCAGTATCAAGTTCCTGATGGTGACCACTTGTTTATTCGAGAGAAGGGCCTTTGTGAGACCATATTCAGAGAATTCCTACTTGTCTCATTTTGTGTTTATTACTTTACGTCATGAGATTACCATTTATATCTTAAATAAAGGCAAACTAAGTACCATAAAACTTGGAAAGTCAGCATGTTTATTTGTGACCATTTTCATTGTTGTCATAATCCTATTTCCAAATAAAATTACCTGTCATTATTTTCAAATACTATTGCGCCCATTGAAGGAGGAAGTTCGACGAATATTAGGTTTAGTCTTACCAAACGTTTTGTTAGAGACTTGAATTCAAGATTTATAGTCTGATAATGAAAGATCTCTACTATTTACATCACATGATTGGTAGTCTTGATTAAGCAAATCAGGAATGTTTTGATCACCAAATCATAGTAATTAATAAATGTTGTAGATTGCATTGACATGGTCATGGTCGTTCCATGAAGATTTCGTGACATAATTTAATTGAAAGTTCCTTGCAATCTTCACTTTATTGATTTGAATTCGATTTCTTGTGGTGTTGTGCTTTCTGCGACTCATAACGCTACTCCAAGTGCGTTTGTATCCTCCAAGATATAGTTTGACGTTTTAATAGCTTGCTTATGTAGTTCAAGGAAATCAATTTTATTAGATATCTAATGTAAAAGTAGGACACGAGACGAACGGAAAATGAGAATATTACTTTTATGTGGTAGTTTAGGTTAATAGATCTCTTGATTGATGTCAAAAGAAAAAAAGAAATCAATTCAAGTCTTCAAACAACATATATTTTTTAAATACTAATCTCAAATTCCTTTTTTTTTTTTGTCTTTTTTTTTTTGAACAAGAAAACGTTACAAAATTTAAAGGAATTATGTAGTACTCTCTTCAACCAAGCGAGCATTACACTTGATAACATTATATTTTTGTTCGGTAAGATTGCATTATGTTTTATCAATTAACGCCCTAAATTTAAAGAAATTCGAGTATTTTCTTATAAGTTATTATAATACCAAATGTGAATGGGAAAATAAAATTAAGTGAAATCCAGTTAAAAAAATTTAAGTGAAACATAATCTTGTAATATATAAACTCCACATCTGTTGAACTTTAAAAGAAAAAATTGTAAACATAACAACTTTATCTGAAATCGACTACAAAGATTGACCAGAGCATGTACGTGGGAAAAAGTGTGAAATTTGACGTGAGAAAGTCTGCAAACAAGGAGGATTGGCACATAACACAAGAGAAAGATATTTATACAAGAAAAGTATAGCCACCAAATATAATATGTCCAAATGGGTTCCAATCAAATTTAGAGGAGCTTTTGGTCAAAATATATATATATATATAGAGGAGCTAGGGCAAGCCAGCTTGGTCCAGCAAGCAATCGCATCCGAATATTCTTAAGATTTGGCATAAACCAAATATGAAAAATACCCATGATTTCATTGGGATAATAAATTAATAAGTATGGTCTACAGGCCAGACTCATTAATCATGAGCTTGTAGATTATATTCTATCGTAGATGCTGCTTAATTAGGAATGAAATTCTTTTTTAATAAAGAGAGTTCCTTTTAATTAAACGCATCGAGTTAGGAGCTAACATCAACATCTACAGACAAATTAATCTAGATGTTAATTATATAAAGTAAAAAAAATAAATATAATATTACTCATTCATCAGGATTTTTTGAGTAAATCATTCATTAAGAATTTAATCCTTTTTTTAACTGTAGATTAATCCAACAAATGTTTTAGGATTAGCCGAAAGAAAATATGTGATAGAATTCCAGATTTTTTGAATTTCATATTTCGTTTGCATGTCATATGATATTAAATCAAAAAAAATACGCATACTCATGTAATGAGGATTTACTTTTTTAATTCAGAAAGGCCAAATTTCACACAATTATTATGATTTTCTGACACAAATTTAAGTACAAACTCATCTAGTCAACATCGCGAAGTTAGAATTAATTGGTACTTTTCATGCGCCTATCAAGCCCAGTCTAACACAATCAAACACTAATTTTTTTGTGTTTTTACTTTAAAAAAAATGAAATTGTGAATCACATAGTCTTACAAATCTGACGAATAAATTTATCAAATGGTCAAAAGTCTAACTTTTATTTTTTACCAAACAGGCAAACACTGAAATTTTTTTAGTTTTTTCTCTACAACAATGAGGAGTAGAAAAACAGCAAAAAAAAAAAAAATGTGAGGGAAATAAATGAAACTATCTAGCCACCCTTAAGAACGATCACCCTAAAAAATCTGCTTGCACGAGAACCTCCATATTCTGTGGAGAAGACTCCAAAAAGCGAAAGTTTTCAAACTCAACTCTCCCAGATAAGAACGAAAGTCTCATATGATGGTAATGTTAAGACTTAAGGGACATGAAATCCCACACAAACACCCTCATTTCCAGTCAAACCTCAAAAGCAGGAGCCAAACAAGTGGATTGATATATTTTAATTTTCTTTGGTAATGGAAATAAAATTAACTATTGTACCCCATTGGCATCAATGAAACAATAGCTGGTAATATATATTATTTTGCATAAAATATGCTTCTAAATTGACTGGCCAACAAAGCAGGCCGGCAGTGGTCCTTGCTCCTTTGTGTTGGGAGCGGCATCTGTTCGGCCATACCCAATAGCCAGCTTTGCATGTAGAGTTGTTTAGCCCTTTATTATTTGTATTCCTTATTTCCCCTTTGCCGTATGGTACTCAACAATCAACATTTTATTTATACATACAACAAAAATGAAGTACATACTCGGTAATCAATCATCAAAAGTCATCCAAAAGAATAGGTCTCTTTTTTTTTTTTTTTGGTGTTATATTAGAGTCTCTAAGGCCATAAAAAAAAAAAAAGTTACTTGAGTTTGAATATAAAACTAAAATATCTCAACAGAGTGTTTTGATTAATTGTGTTATAAATATAGAACTAAAAGAATCGGTCGTGGATGTTATCAAGATTAATTTAGATTAATGCAGAATTCCTTAAAATGAGTAGTGAGGACACGTTTTTGCTGATATGACAAAAAAAAAAAAACTGTTTTTTGGAATAACACAAAGAAAATATATAATTGGTACCCATTCACCGACTACAAACTTAAAATATCAAAATAGAATGGCTAGTATTCTTTATTTAAGTTAATTCGAGAAATGATTATATCTAATTGTCAAATATAATGAATAATAAATATTTGTACATCGAAAAAAGAAAACTAAGAATGTTTCGTGCAAGGTACACTAGCGTATGTATTCCTGAAAAAGAGAATATTTTGTTCTTTAATTTTCAAACTAGAAAGCGCAGCTAAAACACAACGTAGGTGGCATGAAAAATATACTCAACAGATCCTAATTTATCCCAAAAAATATATATATATATGTAGAGTTGACGACTTGAAGTTGTGTTTTTTCGACCCAAATCTCACTATGACCCCTATTATAAAAATGTGAAATCACATAAGTCAGTTTCGATTTAACCTTTGGGCAATATTCACCCCTTCTTAATAAAAAAAAATAATTAGAGTATTTTTGTGAAATTTAGATAGTACCGATTATTATTTAAATTTATAAAGTTAAATGAAGACGTTAATAATAACTCTATGGGTACTGGAGACAATAGTTACATTTTATCGTATATTTTGTTTATCACAAAATAAATTATTAAAAAAAATTATTATTTGTTCCTCCTAAAAAATTGGCAAATAATTTTGTTAGAGGGAATGTCCCAATTTCTTTGTTAGGAAGGGAATATCCAAGTGAGAAATTCCTCCAACAACAACAATAGCAGCCCAAAGAGGCATAAAGCCAAGAACCCATAACGCAAAGTATGAGACTTCCTCAGCAACAGCACATGGGAGGCACAGTTACAACTCACAAAACATGAGATACCCACATAAGTTAAAATCTTTTTTTAGTCATCAACTGTACAAAGACAAGCATAGGCAGAATAGGGCCTCAGCGGCCGCTGCTGGGGGCCGTCAAAGTTGTTTCAGCTCCCGCTCTGCCGCTGCTGCTGCTGCTGATAGTATTTTGCCAAAGACAGCAGCTGCCACCACTGAAGAGTCAAAACATCAGGAAATCAATAAACCCCATCATCCCAATCATTGGATTCCTGAGAATCAGCTCAACATTTTAATGTTTAATCAGGTGAGCTCGATTCTTTTGGTTTTCTCTTTTTTTTGTTCTTTTTTTTTCCTTGACTGGGGGGTATTGATATTATCAAAAAGACTTGATCTTTGTTAGCAAGATCTATTCTTTATTGTTATTTTCATTCAGGGATGGCTTCAAAAACAGAAGTTGTCTTGATGATTGGTCTTCTGGGAATGGTTTATCAGGCCACCCAGCTTCCTCCTCCACAGGTGGTACCTGTACCGTTTGACTGTGTTGTCGATTCTCCGAGAATCAGACTCCAGGATGGCAGATATCTGGCCTATGTTGAACGAGGAGTTCCCAAGAACGAAGCCAAGTACAAGATCATTATTGTTCACGGCTTTGGCAGCTCCAAAGAAATGAACTTTCTGGCACCCCAAGTATGGACTTGAAAACCCTCTTCCACATTTTTCTTGATTTGTGAACTTGATGCTTTTTTGGATGGAATGACATTCATGTGTTGTATAAGGAATAAGGGGAAGCGAAATATGAACAGAACTTAACTAAAAATATGAAGGGAACTTAACCAAACACATACTATTGTGTGAACTCGCCCGGAGCAGGGATGAGATTATGAATAGTTTGACATGACTATCTTTGAATTGATAGCAATTTGCTTTATAGTTTGTGCATAACAAGAAATTTTCCAAACCATATAATTGGTTTAATTTTCATTTAACTCACACTAGAATGTTTTATGATAGTAATACACATTCAATTTCTTGAGACACTTGACGGTGTCCTGTGTCATTTATGCTTCCAAAGATCTAAGGTTCCATTATATGGTTTTGATTGAGAATGACCTCCTATATTTCCAATTTGATTTTTCACCCTATGAGCATGAAATCATGGGAAGAAAGGCATTTCTGGGTTCTTGATTTGTCATTCCTAGTCCAAATCTCCATACACGTTAAGGAATGGGAATGGAGAGCTGATTCCACAAATAGGACATTGACATGGTTTACAAGAGAATTTATCCACAACGGAGTAACTAAGATCTCTGTTTACTCTTCCCATCCATGTAGAAATAGCATGCTGATTTAAATTGTTAAGAGTCAAGTGAAGCAACTTTCGTTAGTTTTCAGGAAATGATAGAAGAGCTGGGGATATACTTTCTTCTATTTGACCGGGCCGGATACGGAGAAAGTGATCCAAACCCGAGGAGATCAGTAAAGAGTGAAGCACTTGACATTGAAGAACTTGCAGATCAGTTACAGCTAGGATCCAAGTTTTATGTGATTGGAGTCTCAATGGGGTCATATCCCATTTGGAGTTGCCTCAAACATATACCACACAGGAAAAATAAGTCAAACATTCTAACTGCGTAGCTTTTGCACTTGAACTCGATCATGGCATGTTGTTACTCAACTCACAATCATTTGTGCAGGTTGGCAGGTGCATCCTTTATAGTCCCAGTTGTTAACTATAGATGGCCTTCTCTTCCTAAATCTCTGATAAAAGATGACTATAGGAGGAAACTTGTTCAGTTGTCATTCTGGTTTTCAAAGTATGCCCCTGGACTAATGCAGTGGTGGGTTACACAGAAATGGCTCCCTTCAGCTTCTGTCCTGGAAAAAAACCCAGTCTTCTTTAACAATCACGATATAGAGATCTTGAAGAAGATTCCAGGATTCCCAATGCTAACCAAGGTGAATATCTGGTCTTGTCACAAAAGTGGAAAATTTTAATCCTGTAAGACCCTGTCAGCATAACAAATTGAAATTAGTAAGTATAAAACACGTGAACTGACATTATCACTTGGACAATGTCTATGTTTCTCCCTGCAGGAAGGATTGGAAGATAGGGAAATTTTTGATACGCTCCGTCATGACTTTATGGCAAGCTTTGGTGATTGGGACTTTGACCCCACAGATCTAAGCAATCCATTTCCTCAAAATGAAGGCTCCGTTCACATCTGGCAAGGTTATGACGACAAAGTTGTTCCATTTCAACTTCAAAGATTTATTTCGAAAAAGCTACCCTGGATTCGGTATCATGAAGTTCCTGAAGGTGGACATTTAATTGTGCATTATAATGGCTTATGCGAGGCTGTTTTGAGGGCACTTTTGCTCGGAGAAGAGCCTCTTACATTAGACCATATACGACCATGATTTCAACTTAGATTCGTCAAATGATCATTCTATCATTCAACTTGTTTTTCATGTAAAGTACATTGATAGGAGGGAATCCAAACATGTATCATACATTTGTTATTTGAGTTGAAATTAATACAATTTCTTCTTTTGTTGGTGTACAATGGGTATGCTCATAATATATAGGTTTTCTATTTCTGGTCATGTGTAAATAAATCTGGTTTCCATCACTCAAGGCTGGTGCGTCTGTGAGAGAGAGAAAGAGAGACAGCAAAAATATGTAGTAGCAAGAAATGGTGGCTGATGACTCGTGATTTACATTTCCATTAACTTCAAAGTGGCAGACTGACTCCTCACAAATAAGGAGAACATCACCGGGATCAAGATCATACAAGGAATTTGAGAGGCAACAATCTGATACAAAACAAAATGGCAATTTGGCAATCACAGATTTGTGCACTTCTTAACTGTGCATCATGCCATCTACAAATATCAGAAGTTGTCGAGGGCGAGTCTAGGTGTAATGGTGTAACACATTTCAGAAGTTACAGAGATGAAGTGATTGATCTAACCATTTGGGCATGGACTGTACGAACCACCACATTGATTATTACAAGTTTCAAAGATTCATTCATGAAAAACAGGAATTGTTAACCAGGCTTTGCCTGGTTGGCTGGGAGGCATGCAAAAGCATGCCTCCTATGGAGCAGGCCGGGGTCCAAACCCCGCCTGCCCCACTTTGGTCACATTTGTGGCCTTAAACAAAAAATGGGCATTTGCCCGCTGAGCTGCTTGCACCTCCATGCGTTGTCTATGGACCCACTTTCTCCGTCTCTTTTAATTATTAACTGACTAATCACTAACTATTATAAATGATGATAAAAAAAAAAAAGGCATTGTTACAGGAAATTCTTTTCAGCCCTGAGAACAAATCCACAATTCTACACAGACCAACATTTGAAGCTTTGAAGTAAAAAGGAAAAATTCTGTAGAACTTGGTACTCACAGCAAAAAATACTCTTATTGTTGCAGTCTAGTTTTTCTGGATGTTTAGAAGAACATCTGGAGATAGGCTAATTGACTTTTAGTAACCAAAACTACTGCTGCAGCAAAAAATTGGGCAAAAACCTTTCAGGGTATTGATTAGTCTTCTTGATATGTCTTTGGGAGACAGACTAAAAGATTCTGTGGTCATCCATGCATCAAATTTACTTTTAGTTAATATCATAGTTATTAAACTCAGCCCAACCCGACCGGTCGGACTGGTAACCCGGCGATCCAGGCATTGGGTTGAGCCGGTTCGCGTGAACAGTAACCGGGTCATTTGAATAATAAAAAAATATTTTTTTCACTTTTTAGTGTGCAAACAGTAAAAATAATATTTTTTAATGATGAACAGTGGTCAAACAGTAAAAAAATTATAATTTTTTTCATTTTTTTCTGTATAGACAGTAAAAATAATATTTTTTTAATTATGAACAGTGTTCAAACAATAAAAATTATAAATTTTTTTCATTTTTTACTACTTGAAGAATAATATTTGTATATTATTTACACAATAAAATTTATTTTTTTTTTATTTTTACTGTGAAAATAATATTTTTATAATACTAAACAATATTACATAATATTTTTTTGTACAATTTAATAATTTTTTACTTTTTATAATATATTTTTCTGTATGTAATAATTTAATATTGTTCATATATTAAATAATATGTTACAATTGACTTTAAAAAATAATATTTTAAGAATTTTTATCAAAATTTTGATTAGTATAAACTACTTTTTAATTTGTGAAAATATAGTTATTGTACTAAATTGTACAAAAAAATTTATATATATTATTTGATATATTTATTTTTTTAAGAATTAATAACCCATTAATTAAACTAATGACCTACTAATTAAACTAATGATTCACTAATCTAATCGCCTGACCCGGTCAGTGTCTGAATCAGTTTTAATAATTATACTTAATATAACATCTTTCCAGTGCTGTCAAAGGCGCGCCACGGTGCCAAGGTTACGTACAATAAGTTGGCAAGATCTTTAACTATATACGAAGAGAACATTATTATTTTTGTGATTCAATTAATGAAAAAAAATTTAAATTTGTATAAAAGATTATGAATTTGAGTATTATTAAAATCAAGTAATGAATATAGACCTACAATTTACAACTGAATTTAAAAACTATCATAACTATTTAATAATATTGTACTCTCTCTAAACATAGAGTTGTGATACTCTTTTACAGTGAATTACAAACACTAACCCTTCATCTCAAAAGAAAAAAAAAATTATGGACACTGCTCCTCCTCTCCTATTTAAAGCACCAAAAGACCAAGATGCTTGGAACGTGAAGGTTTTACGTGGTAAAATGTTAGCGATAGAACATGAAACATGCTGAAGTTGTGAATTTTTAACTCAAATAATTTAATAGTATGTTAACAAATATGAAGTCGAGAGTTTGAATTCTCAATCTCTCCAATTACCTCCCTTCCACCCCTCAATCAGTTAGTTTAAATTTAAGAAAACTAAAAAAAAAAAAAAAAGACATGAAACATGTTGAAATTTAGATTCTACAAGAACCTATTTCCAAAAATATTCTTTTTTGAAAAAAGAAATTATTTTCTGCCGTTTGTTTATGATTGGAAATTTTATAAAAAAATATAAAAAAAATTTTATCTTAGATATGTCGATCATCAAATCTGCGAGTCATATCAAATTTGAATTTGCAGTAGTTTGAAATTTAATGTCACGCCGCAATCTTTCTTTATCACAACAAACACTTAGTCATTTGTTTGAAATTCAACGTTGCGCCATGATCTTTTTTCACTGTAATAAACACTTAGTCATTTATCAAGGAAGGCTGCAGGTGCGAGACTCGATCTTGAGTTATAAGTGTGAAAATCACATTAACTTATTACTAAATTATTATATCAGATGATAATGTTTTCTTATTTTTGATTTGATATTGTGGACCTTGCTTGTAAATATCCATTGAATCAACATCTAATTTCAATAGTTCAAAAATTTACAGCGAGAGCGGAATTTCGAAACTCGCACCTCACTAATTTCTCGCTATAATTGTACAAAACCAAAATAAATAAATAAATAAATAAATAAATAAAAGATGCTGTCAAAACGATGACGTTTTATGGATACAATATACACAGCTACATATTTACGCACGTGCACATAACATCCTCGTCCTTCTTACATCAACGCCATGCACTTTACTAAATTGCAGTGCCTGTCTCTTTCTAGAAATTAGGGTTTGATCTGGGGCTTTGACTTCGTTGAAACCAAGGTAATCTCTCAAATTTCACTTCCTTTTAGCTTTAATTTCACTTCCTTTGACCGTAACTGGAGGCTTTGTTTCTTCTAGATTCAAGCCTAGGGTGTTCTTGTTCCTTTTGCTTTCTAGTTGAATTTTCATAAGTGGTTTAGTGTTACTTATGGTATTTGGTAATTCAATTTGATGTGTACGTGGGTTGTATCGGATTGGTTGGCTGGTTTTTAATTTGTGGGTTTTTGGTTAATTTGGGATTCTGGGTTTTTTTTTTTTTTTTGGGTGGGAGAAAATTTCTGAAAAAGATTTTGATTTGGTCCGGAGACGTAGTTGAATGATGAAAATTTGATTTTATGAAGATGGGTTATTTGTGCGTTGAGTTTTTCGGGCGGGTGGTGGGAGTGTGTCGTGGGGCGAGTTTGAGTTGCTTAAAGATTGCATGTATGGAGTTATTGTTGTTGAATTGAGTTAAATGCAGTCGATTTAAATGTTGTAACAGGGGAGAATTTTCACTTAGTTCCTCAGGAAACTTTTTGGAAGGGAATAAATGAGAGATTTTACTGTAATCTTTTCGTTATATGTATATTATCTGAGTTATGAGTAGATCAGCTAAGTGAATTAAGCCAATTGGCTTCTAGTGGCTCTTATGATGCAAAAAATAGAGCTGTTCTCTGTGCGGTTTCCTTGAAAGATATGGAGCCCTTAGAACTAATGTTTGTTTATGGATCTCTTAAACATTCCTTTTATTTTATTTTTATTTTCTTACTGTGTTTTTCTTAGAGGATTTGGGTTTATAATCAGAAGCAATATCCTCTAGATCTTTTAAATAGTTTAAGTAATGCTGTTTAATGAACAAAGGCTGGCTCTTTTCTGACCTCGATATTTTCTTTTTCAATATATTACAGGAATTGATTTTCTCCACAGATTGTTGATGTTGGATTCTTGGTTTTGGCCTCTTGGGCAACACTAGGCAGTCTTGGCAACTTTGAATATCAGACTGAAAGCAAAATGATAAGTCCTGGGGTCAATTTAATTCGAGGAAGTGGTCCTACGTCATCTGATATGCCACCATTGCCTCAGTGCTTGCCTTTGGATCCTATCACTTTAGGCAATCACAAATATACACGTCCTGGAGAGCTGAGGAGAGTTTTGGGTTCTCCTGTTGGTATTGTGTCGGATGACAATTCTTTTGTGTCCCATCCTAAGCCACCACCTCCAGTGGCAACAGAGGAGCTAAGGCACTATAAAGAAAGTGTGAAAGATGCTTCTAGAAAGGCCAGGTACATTTTATCTACTTTTATGGCAGCTATTTGTTGTGCATTATAGTCTGTTGTAAAGTTACAAGTTTTTCTGGTGATACAAGTTTCTGTGGCGAGCATTTCAAATTCATTGCTTGTAGTTCATGTTTTGAATATAGTTTGAGATAACAATTTGCCTCACAAAGGTGCTTTTGCTTAATGTTTTGAGCATTTAATTTTTACTCTAATCTATATTCATGGACATCTGCACATAATTGAAATTCATGCGATTACGTTACTGATGCTTTCCACACAGAGAATCATGTTTTGCCTACATGGTTTGCAACCAGTGGTGTCGTATTTAATCTATTTGTTGATGAAGAATTCACAATACTTTTAGCATGCATATACCATTAAAAATGTGATGTGCTTCTGCCAGGGATAGAGCAAAACTGTTCCGCGAGTCCTTATTCAAATTGGATAAGTATAGGGAAGCCTTAAGCTCAAAGAAGCGGCAAAGGAGCGACCTTGCATTGAATGAGAGGCCAAATGGAGCAAATGTAGGAAGGATTGGGAGTCTGATTCATAGAAGCCCTCATGACATTATGACTCAAAGATTGGAGGACAGGGCCAAGAGTGTTGGGCTTAATAAGCGTGTTCGTACATCAGTGGCTGATGTGCGGGTTTGTGCTTAAATTTATATGTAGATTTTTGTGAATTTTTTTATCTACCTTGGCTGCATTCATCTTCTCTTTGCACGAAGTACGTGCCTGAAATTGCATGTCCTGTGGGATTATAATTGTGGCTTTCACAGTTTGACGGTCTTCAGTATTCTTTTAATTTTACTGATTCCGACAAAACTGTTTTACTTCTTTTCCATTTATTTCCTGTTCTTCCTTTTTGGATCTTTGCTACAAATAGCCAGTTGTGTAATGCTTACCATCACGTGAAACTATGTACTTGAGATATTGTTGTTTTCCGAACAAGAATTTCAATTGCAAGTCAACTAATTGATTTTATGTGGGTGATGATTTGTGGTGTTGGCCTTATGTCCCGAGTGTGTACAGAGGGGTGTTAATGGTCTTATTTGACATTACAGTCCTAATTGTCTCTTTCAGTATCCTATACATTCTTTGTTCATTGATTCTTTCCTTTTTTCTGGTTGTGTCAGGCAGAAGGTAGACCTGCCACTGCCTCAAGGCAGCAGGTGCTTGTGGAAAAGGGTGGAGATATCCTCCAGGATATTGCTGGGGACACAATTAGGTTTGAAGAAAAGATCCGCAGATTGCCTGCTGGTGGTGAAGGGTGGGAAAACAAAAACAAAAAGAAACGTTCTGTTGGAGTGGTGGGTAGCAGATCAATAAATGGTGATCGCGACATAAAACGTGCCATGCATCCAAAAATGAATGTCGAACCTAAGTTGCGATTATCTTGTGATTCTCAGGGCTTTAGGTAATTTGTATTGAATATAACTATATACTTGTTGTTTGCTTATGTTTATGATTATATATTATGGTCCAATGCAGCTTAGAACTGCTGCTTTGTTGCTTGAGTTTGAGAATTGTTCAGTTTTCATTTTCCCTTATTCTTTTTCCTGTCTTTTGGTTTTTGAGGTTGCTATTTCAACCTTCAAATTGGGCAATGGTATGTATTATTCTCGTTGTTTTGATACTTCATGTTAGGGTAATGTTTATATTTGTAGTCATTGAAGGTATTTGTTATATATTGTGCCAGATACTGAGAAACTTTGTAGATAGTGTTTCTTATTGTATGTGATTCTTTTGTTGCATTTAAGCATTTTGAAGTGCTAGGCCCAAAAGCAGGGTTATGTGTTATATATGCCGTAATAATAGGACGAAGGTGTTAAATCAGGGAACGTAAGGGCTTCTTGCATTTGCCTTCTGCCTTTCAAGTGTTTGTGTGTATTTGCATATTTATTCTGATTGGTTATTTGGTAAGGTACAGGAAAACGAACCAGCAAACAAGCAGAACTTAATTAAATCCCCAGCCTTTGCTGTTTTGCTTGTTAAGAAGCTTGCAAGCGTACTAATTTCTTTGCATTTTAGTTCTAATTGGTTACGTATAGTCAAATTGACCATATGTTCTGAAACTACTAGGTTGCTGTGGGAGCGTGGTTGGGTATCGTGCTGTAAACCAGTAGTGTGCATCTGCCTGTTATTGTCTGTTAGCTGTAATGGGTCCTGCTTATCTAGCGGGAAATATGCCTGTTCTTCTTGTCTATGTGTAGCTAGTTTTTTAAATTATATTACTTTCTTCTTCTTTATTTTGATTGTTCCCATATCCTGCTGGCCTGATTATTATTGTTCTCCTGGTATAAATTCATCCAGTTGTGAGAAAGAGATAGAACCAATTTTAGGTTTGTTGGTGGTTGATTCTTATATGTTGCAGATCAAAATCCTCACCTGGACTGGGTGCAATCAACAAGTTGGATGGTTTTTCGGAGCCTAGTAGTTCAGACACCAGTACAATACTCTTAAATGAAATGGAAAATGGATCTGTTTCAAGAGATCATGTGGCTCTTTTGGAGTCGAGGATTGTTTCAAAAGGAAGCAATAAGTATGTGTTTTCATGTTAAAATTTCATCCTTAAGTAGAGATGTAGCTTTGACGAATTATGTCATTTAAAGGGATTGACTTTTATTTTCAGCTGGGTTATATGTTTGATATTCTATCGTCTTTTAGCTGGTAATGGAGGGTTGTTGATTTCCTGTGGTCCTGCTTATCAGGCCAAATGTTCATGAGGATACTCCGGCAAGCAGTCCCAATACTATTGTGAAAGCAAAAATTTCTCGAGCACCGCGAACTGGTTCCATTATGTTGCTAGACTCATCACTGAAAGCTCACCCCTCATCTTCTTCTGTCCAAGGTTTGGGACAGCCTGCAAATTTGAGTAAAGTTCCAGTGTTGGGTGTAGCAGAAAATCAAAAGCATCAAACATCTGCGGGCTCTCCTCATGCAATTACTCAGTGGGTTGGCCAAAGGCCACATAAAAATGCACGTACGAGGAGAGCAAATGTAGTTGCTCCAGTTTCGGGCCATGATGAAGCTCAGAATGCATCTCAATGTTTTTCAGCTTCTGATCTTGGTGCTCAAAATGGGGCCAATCGGTCAGTTGTTGCCAGCACCCTAGAGAACAATGCTCCAAATGTCAAGAAGGAAGTTGGGAGTGTTCCGTCTACATTCGGCTTGTCTGAAAGTGAAGAGTCAGGAGCTGGAGAGAACAAAACAAAAGACAAAGTAACAGATAGTGGTGAGGTTACTCTGACTGCATCCCAAAAACCTGGGGCCTTACTTTTCCCTGGTAGGAAAAATAAATTAAACACTAATGAGATTGGAGATGGTGTACGGAGACAAGGAAGGAGTGGACGGGATTCATCCTTATCAAGACCAGGTGTCTCTCCAGCAAGGGAGAAGTTAGAGAATCTGCCAACGACAAAGCCACTACCAACTGTGAAGCCAGCTTCCGACAGAAATAAAAGGTGCCTCGCTTTCTTCAAGGAAAATTGTTAGGAACCCTGCCCCTTCCTCTCCTCACCAAGAACTATAAGGAACCTTACACATCTCCCAAATTCCTATAACATACACATTTGGCCAACTTGTGTATAATTTTTTTTATCATTATCTGAATATTGGTCATTGAAGCATGAATATTTCTTGAATCAGCAAAACTGGGCGTCCACCTTCCAAAAAGCTGAAAGATCAGAGGGCTTTGGCTCGTGTTGGGCCAATGCTGAATGGAAGTTCATTTGATATCACAGGTATTATTGATAAGCCAGAGAATCTTTAGCCTTTATCATTGTTTTTATTTTCCAAATGCATGATGGGGAAATAAAACAGGGCTAGAAGCTGTCTTTCGTGATGACCAGTAGAGATCTTGAAGTTAAGTTGAATTTCTGTAACTATGTTGTACTTACCCTATTGGAGTCACTCTTTTTGGCATGCCTAAACTTTTTCTTGGTAGCTTTTCAGAGGTTATTAGAGGAAACTTTGCTATCGACCATCAATTCAATTTTCAATTGTGTATGTTTGGATTTCATACTGGATTCACTGTTTTGGGATTTTCGACATGGTTACCTGGTTTGACATGCTGGTGCCTACATCTGGAGGGGTTTTCTCTCTCTCCCTCTCTCTCTCTCTCTACCCCTTTGCCTATCTCCTAAATGGGTGTGCACCCCCAGGGGCTGGCTTCCCACTTTTTCTTTAATTTTAGGTTTCTTTGTCTCTACTGTGTCCTTTTTCCACATTCTCAAATGCAATGTCAGTTGAAATTTGATAGAAAAGCTTTTCCATTTCTCCTTAATGTCTCTCTTGCTGACAACCCTCTCTAAACAATAGCATATCATTTACAGGTGATTCTGATGATCGTGAAGAACTATTCATGGCTGCTGATTCTGCTCGGAATTTCAGCAGTATGTATCTTGACTTTTTCTTGGAGACTTGGACCTTCTTTTCAAGTAAAGCTGTCATATAATACACTTTTTTTTTTTGTAGACTTTGCATGTTGTGGTCCTTTTTGGAAGAAAATGGAATCTATTTTTGCTTGCATCAGTTCGGAGGACATGTCCTACCTAAAGCAACAGGTAATATTGGGACATGACTACAAGATTTGTGATTTGTGGATATCAACCATTGTAACCCATACAATTTCTGTTCTATTTCTTTGTTCTTGGATCAGCTGAGTGTTGCGGAGGAGCTTGATGAGTGTTTGTCTCAGATGGTTGGCGTTGGGTGCAGTGTTCTGGTATTGGATTTTAAATTATTCTTGTTTTTTCTTTTCTCATTACAAGAGGATAGGGATTTTTGTCATTTACTGCTAAACATCATTTCTTTTATTCAGTATTATATTTAGAAATCTAAATAATAGTAAAAGAAACAGCAGACAAACTTAACATTATGAAAGATCAAAATTTTCATTGTGGAATATACTTTTCTCAGGCTGTTCTTGAGCATAAAGGATTACCTGGTTGTTGTGGTGAAAGACCAAAGGACAGCCCTGATCAAGAATCAATCAAGATAGCTTGTCTATCTCGCAGAGTTGACATGGGAAAATTGGACAATTGTTCTCCGTTATACCAGCGAGTTCTCTCGGCATTGATTGACGAAGATGAAATTGAAGAATTTTACCTTCATGGTGAAGGGAAGAATATTTCTCTTCATTATGCCAGTGATGATTCTCATTGTGGTTCCTGCAATCTGATTGACATTGAACCTAAGGATAGGGACAGAATTGAATCTGAAGTTGAGTCTAAAATGAATCATCAGAAGAATTGTTTTTTGGATAGAATTTCTGGGGATAATAAGAGTGTTACATGCAACAACACTAGGAATCAAAGCATGTCGAGTTCTTTACATAGTACCGAACAGTGGCTGGTAGATGATGATTCTTCTCATTCAAGCATTGTGCATGGCAGTGAAATATGTTCGAATGATCTGGTTCAACCACAGATGAGGGATTCAACTGTCCCTGCCTTTTCTTCTTCTGATAACCAATATCAGCTGATGTCTCTTGAGGATAGGCTTCTGCTGGAGCTCCAGAGTATTGGTCTATGCCCTGAGATATTGGTAGACTATTGTTTTAACTTTGTTCTTTTCATGTTGTGTTTTTGGCTGTCTTACTATTTTTTTATTTTATTTTATTTTTTTATTATGTTTTTGTGTTTCTATTGCCCGCACGCAGCCTGGTCTAGCAGAAGGAGAAGAATTGATTATTCAAGATATAATGGAACTTAAGGAAGGTTTATACCAACAGGTTCTGTGCCACAAATATATTCCTTTATATTGAACTCTTTAACCTGAGAAAAATTTTATTTAGTCTTTTCTTGAGTTTTTTTTGTTACTTTGCTTTTCTTGTTCTTCGTATTCTTGATTGATTCACCAATTGACACCTTTAATCAAATGACAGATGGGACAAAAGAGAAGAAAGTTAGTGGAAATTGATAAAGCTCTTCAGAAAGGGATACAGGAGGAAAGAAGGTTGGTTTTATGAAAGTTGCAATGCATTGTATGCTATAGACCAACATTGTATGTATCAAAGTAACATAACTTGATTTGCAGGAATCTTGAAAAGGTTGCGATGGACCAGCTTGTTGAGATGGCATATAGAAAACGACTGGTACTTGTCTTGCTTCTGTGCTGGAGTCATTGTTTGTTTCTGTTACCTTCTTATTCTGTGCATTAGTAGCTACTTAGCCCTGTTCATGACACCAGTAGATACAATTTACCTTTTTTTTTTTTTGGGTGGGGGGGGGGGGTGGAGAGAACGAAATTATAGTTGTGGAGGGGTGGACATTGGTTTCATTTGATGGTCTATTCTTGTTTTGCATACAAAATGTAATAAAAAAAACTTAGTTACATAGCCATAGAGGTTGGATGTTCTATTCTGTTGTAGGCTATAAATGTCTAATTTATAAGGACAGCTTGATCTCTCTTATGTCTATTTGCTAGGGAGAAAACCTTTCTCAGTCTTTATAATGTGTTTTATTCTTGAGGTTGGAGGTTGATCACCTATGTAATATGGTGGATTCTTACCTCCTGTGGTTTTTATTTGTTGTGTTTGGTCTTTTCTTGGATTGACTTATGCTAATTGTTGAAACTTGATTTTGTCTTCTCTACCAAAAGATTTTTTAGTGATCCAAAGATAGTTTACTAAGCAAGCGCTAGATTAGATACACAATTGATGTGTTCAGATATATGCAGGAAGATAAACAGCCTTTTTTGGATTTTCCCCACACTAGTTTTCTGGATCTCTTTCTCTCTCTCTCTCTGTGGCATATGCTCATGGACAAATCGGATGTTTCAAACTAACAACAGTCTTCTTTAAACTGAATCTTGGACACGCGAACTAATCATTAGTCATAACTTGTCCTTGCTCTTTTTGAATTTTACAATTATAATAGTGAACAAAAAGAATGGAGGGGAATAGAGGGGGATCTGTTTGTACTTTTTGGGAACAATAGCTTCAAAGGTACACTTCGCAAGGTTGTGAAACAAGTTCCAAAAAGAGTTGAAAAAACTGGGATTCCCAACCTTTATCTTGGTTTTTATTACAACTAATTCATTATTTGTCAGCATTAGTTATCTTCGTTGTATACAAATAAAATGATGTTTAAGTGTCCTTTTTACCAGAAAAGTGAATTGTTTATAAATTCATTCCACAGGCTTGTCGTGGTAATAGCAATTCAAAAGGCGCAGTGCGCAAAGTGTCAAAGCAAGTTGCAATGGCTTTTGTGAAGCGCACCCTCGCTAGATGTAGAAAATTTGAAGACACGGGAAGCAGTTGCTTCAGTGATCCAGCACTTCAGGACGCCATTTTCTGTTCACATGTGTGCAACAACGATTCCAAATCTGCTGATTGTGTTGGCTCAGGAACTGCAAGCAACACATGCAATCAAGTTACGAACCATCACACTGAAGCCAGAGGATCAGGTACTTCTTCCTTTTTTTTCGGGTGGGGGGGTTGATTTAAATGGTCAGCTAGTCCTATTAAATCTCTAAATGCCTTTCTGATGTTCCTTTAAGCTTTTGACCTTTGATAAGGTTGTGTGTTGTCGCCCCATTAGTTAAAGAATTTAGACTTTCATTTTGGAGGTTCTAGGTTCTAATAGGGGAAGGGGGCATGGGATTCATGGGAAGGGGAAGAGCTACCCCCATTGTCATGGCTAAACGGGCCTCCTAATTGACCAAATAGAAAAGTATTCTCAGCTTTGGAAGCATTACTTTTTTGAAGTGATAGGCTGTTACTAGTGGGACAAAAGATTTTGTTACTGTACTGGCATGTTTATTGAGAGCTGCCCATATCACTTACCAACCCTTGATGTTGGAAACAAAGAGAAGATGAAAAAGAAAATATAAATAGAGCTTGCATGCGTTGACAACAACATATGATTTATCGGGTCCCATTTTGTTGCTTCAGGTACCGTCTCCAGCACTTTGGAGAGGCACGATTCCTTCAGTGATAACATTAGTAGAGGTAAGAGGAGGGAGGTGCTCATGGATGATTTTATGACGTCAACTCTTGACAGCACTGTTATTGGAGGAGTAAAGGGTAAGAGAAGTGATAGAGAGAGGGATCAAAGCAAGGATAATTTAAGAAGTAATTTCGTCCTGGGAGGTAGTCGTTCGTCATTGGATGGCATCAAATCAGAGCGCAAAACAAAGCCAAAGCCCAAGCAGAAGAGTAATAATCATGTATCAAGTTCCGGAAACGGACTTCATGGTTCTAGCAATGGAGTGGCTAATGCTAGCAACAATGTGGAAGGGGGAGCAAGGTCGACGTCTCTTAGTAACACCAAGAACGATGCATCCAAGGGAGACGATTTTTCAAACTTGCAACTTCCTGAATTAGATACAATTGGACTTGGTGAGCCCCAAGATATTGCTACATGGTTGAATTTTGAGGAAGATGGCTTGCAAGACCATGATGCCATAGGCCTTGATATACCAATGGATGACCTGTCCGAGTTGAACATGCTGATGTGAGGAAACTTGCACCCTATCTCACGGGGAAGTGAATTCAGGAAGCATTTGATTCGTAAAAGCCGATGAAATCCGGCTAAAAGCTGTAATTAGAGGTGATTCTTCTCCATATAACTTGTAAGTAATGGAGGAAACATTATTGCTTGTATAAAATTGAAGAGCTGAGGCATTTTTCCTGTTTTTTTTTTTTTTTCCTCCTTTTGTTATGAAAATTGTTCAGTGGAAGCCGGCGGGGTAGAATTCAGTTACAGACCGTATCTAAGGCGACAGAATTTGTTGTGATGATTATTTTTTTTAATTTTTTGACTAGAGAAAAAAAGATTTATTATAGATATATTTATAGATATATTGATTATTGGATCTGTGGGTCAGGATTGATATTACTTTCGTTTGTCTTATGCTATTCAACTTAATCTGTAAGAAGGAATTATCACATCAGCACTTGTGATGATTACTTGTAACCTTATCAATTTTGCTTTCTAAATGTACACCAATTACTTACAGGTACGGTAAATAGTAGGCAAATGGATAATTATTTTAAAATTAAAAATATTTTGACGATAATATTTTGTATCAACAGGTGAAATGGACACCAATTATTTTCTCGTGTTAACACTGACTCCGGTCTGCAGCGAAAGTACTTCTATGCTACCGCTTGACTTGCAGCACGAGATCCCATGCGTGTATTGTGTAGTACTTCTGTACTTCTTTGTCCTTTTTTTCCTTGACTATTGTATTTTTATATTATCATCGTCGTCACTGGCATCCAAAAACGAGCTAAGGCGACTCTTTAGCGTAATAGAAAGGCGACTAGATTATGACTTAAAAGGTTTTGTATAATAGGAGTTGAGGAACAATCTCTTTATAAGAAACAAAAATAAAGCTGTGCAGATCCTTGTTAATATCTTGGCTTCCTTATGTCTCATAAGTGTGGCAATCAAGTGTATTAGGATTGCTGCAAAAATAAGATTGTTGAATGTTTAATCTCTCATCAAACTCGATAAATGTCTGATCATTCCATTTTTTTTTTTTACTTGTTTACTTGACGAATATAATTGGACTGTTTGAAACTCAAAGTAAATTTAGTCTTAGTATCCCACCACAAAAGGACCTTAACAATACTTGAATTCAGAGATCTCTCGTCCAAACCTGAGCACCTCATGCTAGTAAACCTCACATGGTCATCATCATCATCATCATCATTTCCAATAAATGGTTGACCACAACCTATAATAATATTAGCAGTAGCCACCCAATACCATGCTTCATTTGTGTAAATGATATAAACCAATGGGCGAGAGCTAGATTTGGTTAACTGTGATCAGCCCTCGTTCCCTCTCTTTTATTAAAAAAACAAAGGAAGGGAGGGGGGGGGGGGGGGGTTAGTTAAACCAATCATGTATGTCAATGGGAAAAGCTTTTTATTAATGAAATGACAGTTATTTAAATACAACCGAAACAGGTCATACAATCTCACTTGTAAGCAGCTTTAATTTCGTTTATGTAGACATTAAAATTTGCTTTTGACAATACCCTGAATAGTCAACTAGATCTCAAGATTATCTCTTAGCTGTGAACTAACTGATAATCAAAATATCTTTACAGAATAACTTTGTAGAAATCTAATAAGTTATTATCCCAAGCTACCATGGTACCGAAAATTTTGGATACTTCGTAGAATAGATAAACTCAATTAGTACGGCGCGCAAACATTAGCTCATTATAATAGTTATTGCAACCCTTGAACATTTAAATAAGTTTGAAATTTGGGGACGAGGAATGAGATTTCAGTTTCAAATCTTACTGTTAGTTAAATTCTTCTCCTGTACTCAAATCGGAAAAGAAAAAGTATTGCATATAAAAATTATTTGTTGAAGGTGATGATGAAAACAGCATTACTAATTGATAAATCACAACCTAATCTAGTGAAGACGTATGTGCATTTAAGTAAATGGAAGATAATGTCACCTTAGGGCTGTAAAGGCACGCTGATAATGACCCCATTATTGCCTTGCCACCCTTTCATTGCCTTTTAGTTTATCTACTTGTTTGTCTGTGTGTGTATATATATTGCTTTTTTAATGGATGGAAAGGGCATGCAAGATTAAACAAGATTAAAGAATCCATTTAAAAATAATCCAATACTGTAGGTGAAAGTAATTGATTTTAGCTACATGACATGATGATGGACAAAGCAAATATTAAGCAGCTCAATGACTGATAATCTAAGATTTGCGTACCAAATGTTACTTAGCATGATATATTGGAAGATGTGGTGCGGGTATCTGCTGCTTTGTTTGTTGTTAGCCTTGATTGTATGTAGCTAAGATCCATGGAAGGCAGAACATGAGTACTTCTTTTGCCTGTATGCTTTTTTTTTTTGTCTGCAAAAAAGATGGTAACCTATTATTGGAAAGAGAGACAAATGAGGAATCAAACTAGCGTTCAAATCTAGTCTTCTTGTGAAAAACACATGTTTTTCACTACTCCAACTAAACTGGATCTTTTATCTATGTGCTTTCTTGAGAATAAGTTATTGCATACTATCATATTTCTTGGCTTACGGGGTAAGATACATATGCCTGCCTCTACCATCCATAGCTATGACCTTATTCTACAATTCAGAGGATGCTTTTGAACATGATATAGTATAAGATAGTATAAGATATGATAGTCTTATACTACATGCAACATAATAAGATATGATTAACCTATTTTATACTAACTTATTTTACACAATCATACACTATACTATATGTCAAATGCACCCTCTTAAGTGTTTTTAACAATATCATTCAAGTATATTTGACTGGAAGCTGAGTTGCTGTTCGAGTCTGCTTCAAGAATCATAAGTCATGAAGCTCAGCGGAGACATTCACTTTGACATGTTGGTTCAATGAGTTAAACTAGTTGAGCAAGATGTTAATGGTGTTTAATATTATAATATTTTTTTATATAACATAATTTTACGAACTCATAACGAATATAAAGATCTCTTTTTCATTGTTATATGAATAAAATGACATTTATTTGATAGTTTATGATAAAGTGATCATTTTAACGTCAAATATAGGAATATGCATTCTTGTGTCAAGGGTACGAAGCCTGGCAGTCACAACAGCAACAATCAACCAAAAAAAATATAGGAATATTCTGGAAATGTTATAAGTAATAATTTTAATTGAATAAAAAGTTATTTGATATTTAAAACTTTCTATTTAATTTTTTTTAGAAATAAAATATTTTAGAATAAATTTTAAATCAAAACCGTCAATGCCTCTGGTCAAAACGCACGCACAATAAGCAATACATGCTTTTATAGCTTAGTAACTTAAGAATAATGTCTTGTTTGACCGATTGCGGTCCTTTGTCATTATTAATTATCGTTTCGAAATTCCTTATAAAAATATTTAGTGAGACATGTATTGTAATCGGCTTATAATGATTTATACTGTTAAATTATTAAAAATATATTAAATTTAAAAAAAAATTAAATAAATTATTAAATATCATTAAATAAATTATATGTATTTTTTTTTTGAACGTGTTCACATAGATAAATTCTTTACTATATATCTACATGACTGACAAATTGTCTTCTTAATCATTAACAAAGTCAATTATGCACCGGTTGAAGAGTAATTTATTAGCCCAGTGGGCGCTATATACTATAATTCAATCCAATCAAGAGAGCTTTCGAATTTTCCTTCCTTCATTTAACTTCGCACATTTAATGATTCAATAACCATTGTTGTTCTATATATCAAAAATATTATTGTGAACTAAACTTTTTAAATTGTGGATAGAAAGTGATACTGCAGATTGACAGAAAAACTGTTTGGCTTAATTTTAAAAAATTATAAGGGACACACTTGATATAAAGTCATCAATCAAAATTATTATTATTATTATTTTTAAAATTTTTTTCCAAGTAAACGATTAGATTTGCGGCCACTACATGCCCCGTTACCGCAATACCATGGCCAAAATTGAGGCCATGGTCCATTATTTTTGGAACCCTGGGACGTCTCTACTAGCAATGCAATATTTCATCATGTGTAATTGGCTATAGTTTTTTATTTTATTTTATTTTATTTTATTTTATTTTTGGGTCATTCAATTGGCTATAGCTATTGTCCGCCATTTATGCTCACGTAACTTGATGTTCTACTGCAAACGAACTGAGTTAATTAGGTCGTTGTATGTTCAATCTTGACTTGTTAGCAAGCCGCACTTAGTTTTGTTCAATCGCTTGTCCAGTAATTAAGCTTTAAAAAGGCTTATCTTATCACCGAACAATGTCTTTGGCGATTAAAAAATTATTTCGTTGTCGAACATATAAAAAAGTTATGGATTTAAGTTTATATTGAGGTGTTTAGTTGAACTAAACTTATGTTTTTAGATTGTTTTTTTGTTAAAACGCAATTCTCTTTAATTAAATCGTGAAGTATCATCTTTACTTTTTTTTAATTTTACTCATTAAAAAAGTCTGTCTTTATCGAGTTGAGCTTGCAAGTTTATTTGTGAAAATTATTCAAATTATGAAAAGTTATTAAGTAGAACTGATCAAATGACGTCAGAAAAAATCGATTAATTTAATAAAACTAAACAATTGAAATATGAAAGTTCTTAATTTTATTTTGTATAATGTTATTAAATATAATTGATCAAATGAAAAAAAAAAAATCTAATTTAATAAAACTAAGCATACTAAAATATAAAAGTTCTTAATTTTATTGTATAAGTGTAAATATATACGGTACTTTGAAAATTAACCTATCAAATCTCTTCTCATGACACACTAAAGAATTTTTTAATGATTTTATAAATGAAATTTAAAGCGAGTGTAAAGTGAATTTATAATAAGTTTAAACAAGTTGAGTCTATTCGTCTTTTTATATTTGTTCCGTCTATTAAACCAGTCTTGAAATTACATTTTAGTGTTAATATAAAGGATTTTTTTTTTTTTTTGTGTGCTAATAATATAAACGAATTTGAGTTGGTTCTTAATGAGCGAGCCACCGCACCTACTGAAAAATGTGCCAGTTAGTTTGGAGCTTTAGCTGTACATAAGTCTCTATTTCTTGTGAATCGGTTGTTGACTTCTTCCTCCATTTTCTTCAGTCCCCTCTCTTCCATTTTCCTCGTCCTTTCTAGATTATCAAATGTAGTCTTTTTCCTTTTTTTTATAATAAAAGAGTGCATCATAAATATATTAATTATCATATTAATAACTAGTGATTGAAGTCACTCAATCATATCCTCGTTTAACTAACTTCTAAATAGAAAATTTACTAAACAAACACTATTAAATTCGAATAGATCTCTTTGTACTTAGCTACAGTATTAACATCCACAAAGTCCAACTCATAACATTTTTTTAGAAGTATCATTGGAAACTTGCATTATCAATGCGTACATATTTATTATCATTTTTGTGATGTCCAAAACCACCTAATATAAATGCTAAATAAAAGGCCGGCTGCAACCGAACCAACCTTTCTCTCTCTTTCCTCCAACAGATTTTGTCCAATTCCAACCAATTTAGGAAAAGACAAGAGACTGAGTTTGCGATCCCTTCTCTTATCCATTCGACTATATATTTGAATAAATTATTAATAATCTTTTCTTGCAACTACTCCATAAATATATGAAGCCACTGCAACTTTCCCTCTCTATCCCTTCCCTTTCATCTCGGTCATGCTTTAACATTTATAAAGAATATATTGTGAGGTAAGAATTCAAATTGTTAACGAGTACTATAGGTGTGCATTGGATTATAGCAAAGTTACTCCCTTATATGAATATTACAAGTTCGAGTTACACAGAAACAATTTTTTCATAATACAAATAAAGATAGGACTACATATCTGATAATTTTCTAAATCTTACAAATTAACCTTCATGCAGTAGCTAAACACTCTTACCCCATTCACTGCAACTTTCCCCCTCTATCCCTTCCCTTTCATCTTGGTCATGCTTTAACATTTATAAAGAATCTATTGTGAGGTAAGAATTCAAATTGTTAATGAGTACTATAGGTGTGCACTGGATTACAGCAAAGTTACTCCCTTATATGAATATTACAAGTTCCAGTTACACAGAAACAATTTTTTCGTAATACAAATAAAGATAAAACTATATATCTGACAATTATCTAAACCTTACAAATTAACCTTCATGCAGTAGCTAAACACTCTTACCCCATTTGATTAATTGTACCAAGGATCAGAAATTTGCAATGTTAATTATTCAAAAAATTATTGGATCATCCATTTGGATCATAAGTTAATTGATGTAATATTGACTATAATCGAACGATTTATGTCCATAATGCTCATGAATCTGTAAAAGCCATTAAGGGCTCTCTCTCTCTCTCTCTCTCTCTCTATATATATATATATATATATCCTTTGGCGTCATTGAAGAGTCAATAGAAGGCAGCATACAAGCTCAACCAAAATGTACCTCATCCCACATTGTCCCATTCTTCTTTTTTTTTTTTTAATTAATTAGCAAGTGGAAGCTGCTTCCTCATGCACATAACATAAAATGGATATGATCATTTACAGGATATGAGAGTAATAATTAATCATCATATTAAAAGGCAGGTGGAAAAGGAAAAAAAAAAAAAAACAAAGAATAAGAAAAGAAAAAGATCGTTCCTATCCCCTATAAAGCTGCCCCGCCCAAGAAATGAAGCCTTAATTAACATTGCTGCATGCACCATCATGCATAGTGCACAGGATATATATTGAGGCATTTTGTGGTGGTGGCCAATAGTACCATGCATGCATTCTGATTAAAAGTTGGAGAAATGGTGATGTTGTGAAGGTTGAACCATATGCAGATCAGTTGTTGTTTGACAGGAATTCTCATCACCAATCATGCTCCTGAAAACAAACAAAAATATGAGAAAGAAAAGACAAAAACAACTAATAATAATTAGTAGCATATAGGAGAGCTAAGTTTTTTTTTTTTTTTGTCTTGATAGAGTATTAAACTCATACAAAAGAGAAAGAGAAAAAGATGTGATAAGAGTCGAACTTTTAATCACTATTGACCAACCGGTGAAATGCTCAGGGTGAGGAGAGCTAAAATATACATGCTATATATGAACAATAACACAAAGTTAAAAGAAAAAAAAAACAGAGAGAGAGAAAGAGAGGAGTATATTTTAAACAAAATAAATGTTCTCTTCTTTTAGAGTCTGTCATGACTTCTCTGTTGCTAATTGGTCCAAAGTAATTATGGGTAATTTCAAATTTGGTAAAAATTTTATGTCCAAAATTGCCAACCAGAGATCAAAATTCTTTATAAAAAAAGAAAAATCAAAAGAACCCAGAAGCCCTCCATTTTTTTTCTTTTTTTTGAAGCAAGAAACATTAGATTTTATTTACTCATGGAAGCCTTTTACGTCCTTATAAATAGTTGTTACTATTATATATATATATATATATATAATCATAATTCACATATATATCTTACTCTCGAGGACGAGACGCCCAAAGTGAGCTAAGCGCCCGCAACCGCCCATGATACTCTCCGATCACCAGAAAACACCGTGCCGCTTGTCGTATTGTTAAGATCCGCCGGAGTTGGTGAAGGGTTTGTTGTCTCAAATTATCAGCCTTCATTTTAGGTTCAAAACACACGTTAATTTTGTATAGTCAATGAAAAACGATCAACTTGAAAGGTACAAGTTATATGTTTTTTTTTTAAATTATTATAAGAGAAATTAAAGGCCAAAAAATAAAAACAGAATTATTAGTGCTCAAACACGGAACCTGCACAAGCGCAAAGAAGGCATGCACACAAATACTGAACATTTCAAAGGGCTTGGAAATTCTTGAACCTGTTCTTATCCAGCGAATTGGACCAATCCAATCATACAATTTTAAAAAATTAAAAATATACGTATAAGATAGTTATTTCCCAATTAAATTAATAGCTAAAGAGGTTCTAAATCAAATTAAAAAAATGCTGCTGACAGGTGTAGCTAGGGTTTTTATTTCAACAAACATCATTTTCGACCCACCCTTTTGATAGCAACGTTTTTAGATGAAAAATCCATTTCAAGGCCCACCCCAGCAATCAACATTGTAAAAGGGATTCTTAATTAGTGGGAAAGCAATCCTATTATTATAAGAATAAACACGTGAACATACATAAATATTTAATCACAAAAAAAAAAAATTCCAAAAGGAAAAGAGGCACAAGCACAATATAAAGGGACCATCCACCGTACACGTGGCAAACAAGATCACTTCATGACACGTACAAGAAAGTGCTCCATAGACCTTTATTGATATATATAATGTCTTAAAGCCGACCAAAAACGAGAAGATGACAACCACATCAATTAGAATTTTTAATTAAGGTCAATAGACATATAGATGATTATCATTACTGAAAATAATATTAATTTTTTTTATTTTTTTTATACAAAATAAGTAATCCTTCCTATTCTCATCAAATTTTACATTGTCTTTTTATAATTAGAATTTAAGACTTTAAACATAAATATAAATTTTTAATGATTAGAGTGTTTCTTGAAAAATTTCTATAAAAGATTAAAGAAGAGAGAGAATTATTTTATCAGAAGGTAAAGTGCAATTGCGACAATCACAACATAGCTTATTAACTAATTGATTTCTATAAGTATGTTAAATCAAAGTCCATGTCAAGGAAGTGTAAGCAATGGGACTCCTTAACTTCAGATGTAAGGTAGAATCGGCGGCGCAAAACAAGCAGAGTCACATAGGAATATAATGGAATGGACCTAGAAAGCAACATTTGAACTGCCACATTATTTAATACTTTTATTATATAATTTAATGGACTTCTTGATAGATAAAAAACGTCATATTAGTTGATACCCGAGTTTTATCTCAATATGCTTGTATATGAATTTATATTATATTGCCATTCAAAGGAAAACAAAGACCCTGGTATAGCCAAGCATGTTAATTTGACTAGACCATTTTGATCATTATAATTTGGTGATTAAAGACTAAAGTTTTAACTTAAACTTAATGATTAAAAACTAAGGTCTAAAATACAAATGGTTCAAATTTCACCCTTTACCATTGAAAAAAAAAAATTTATACATGTACAACCCTTCACATCAAGATGACAATTATTATACTAAGGTCGGTCCAATTCAGCAAAGGATTAGTCAAGATTGCAATCTAGAATATATTTTGGGTCCTTTGAACTTAGTTTGACGCGACATTAACTTCAGACCCCACAAAATTTCCTCGTCTTCTTTTTCAAGAACATCCAAATAGATGTGTAGAAGACATGACATTTATTAGTACTAAAACAAAATTTCAGGGGACAAGGCATACATTGCTTGAACATCTGATGCAGGCAATAAATCTTCAATCCCAATATCATTTTCAAGAAGCACTCTACAAATAGCTTGAAAGAAAGTGGCTTTATTTTCTAATTTGACATTATTAGTGGATGACCACACGAAACTAATCTGGTCTAAATGAATTAGGACTTGAAAATTTGATGTCCATGCATAAAAATGAAATCTTATTCATAATGTCATGGCTTATTTTATGGATGATATATAAATGTTCAAGTTAATTTACTGGAACTTATGCTGAGGTAAAACCGTAGCCAATTTAAGTTAGTGTACAATTAAGGTGTTGTAGCTAGTGATGCAATTAATTACCTGGCGAACGAAGCCTTCAAGATTGGCAAGCTTGCCCAAGGCCACTGCCATCTGCTGCATGCCGTCTATGACCGGACCGCCGGCCACGGTGTCAACCAGGGACTGTTGGAGCTGCTCAAGGCCCTGGGAGAGAGCCTCTTCTGCTTGCTGTGAGGACTGTTGCAGGCTGTAAATCCCCATGAATTGCTGTTCTGTTAATGGGTCTAATTGGGATATCAACATCTGTTTCACAATAGAAGAAAAAGAAAAGGAAATTAAAGAAATTAGGAGGATGTTGTTGCAATGAAACACCTAATCTATGAAGGACAATGTGGTCATTATGCATAGTTGCATGTTGTAGTAATCTTTTTTTGGCCTAAAAGTTTTATCACGGGACTCGCGTTAGAGACCTCTAATAGTAGAGATAATTTTAATATCAATTAACGTATAGTTCATTAGTAATAGGTAAATGATTTCACTTTATAAGAAAAAAAAATAAAAAAAAAAGATGTCTAAAATTGTCAAAGCTAACAATTTCTCTAAATTTTGTGCCCCAAAAAAGTATCATCCTCATTATAATCCTTCCTTACAGGCCAGTTAATTTTGTATTTATCACATTTTGAAAAGAATAATGTGCCTTTCAGATTAGACTCAAGGAGACTACTATTCCTTTCATTTCTTAAATGACAAAATTAATCCAACTATGTTCCTAATTTGTGTTTGCTACCTCAACTTTATTATATTTTTGCATACTCCTTTTATGGAAATTTTCTTCATAATGACCAAATTGCCCCTCTAGTCTCACAATTTGAGCATAACATTAGTGACACCATTGTGGCATGCCACCAAATAAAATTAAAAGGTAAGGTGCAAAAATAACGAATGTAGTGGGGGAATTGAAACCTTGATGAGGTCTGAGGGCCTGAAACCACCCATCCAAAGGAAGCAACGTTCGGCCGGAGTCGACCACATTCCGGTGATGAGGTGAAACACATCCGTTTTGGCAGCCACACCCTTCAGCCGGAACATCTCATCATAATGTGAAATGTATCTATCTACGGTGACCATTAAGTCCCCGTCCGGTAAATGTGCTTGCAGTCCCGTCCGGAGCTCCGACATGTGCCGGTGGTCATCTTCCAACCATCTTGCGTACTCCATGTCAAATATTGCAGCTCCTGTAAAATTGACAATAGTAACAACAGTCATTAGATCAATTTTTTTCTTAAAGTGCATGCTTGTTTGGGGCTAAATTGAGATTTTTGTAAAACTTTTTGTATCCTATATTAAGCCTGCTGATGCACTAATGACAACATCTACAACAATGAAACCTTAATCACAAATTTAATTGTGGTCGATTATATAATTGTTTTTCCGTTATTTTGTTTTGTTATGAACTTAAGTTTGAGACCACTACGGCACAAAATTTAAAAAAATAATAATAAGGCAATTTTACTTTTCAAGTCTCAAAATTTTTTTAGTGGATTCCCAGGCTTCTATGGAGTTGTATATTGGAAAAATTAATAAGTATTCATTGGTCGCAGTATTTGGTCAGATTAAGAAAAAAGCCTGCTACATTGATAACCTTTGAGACTGTAATCTGCTTTTCTTTTTCTTTTTTTTTCAAATTTTGACTTGGAGAATCCTAGAAATTTTGAAAAGCAATAGCTTACACATTTGGGTTTATATTCAGCAACTAGCAAAGAGCCAATTGAAAACCAAAAGCAGTTTCTTGAGATCTATGTGCATCTTTTTCCAGGAAAAGTGTTACCAATAAGCAATTCTTTGGTTATGGTATTCTATTACATTTTGATTCTAATTCTAATAATTAGAGTGAATAATCAAGTTTGGTCCTTTATGTAAAACAAGTATGTCCTGCACTCCCAGACAAATCACCAGCTACCACATCAGGCTTTTATATATAAAAGGACACAGTACAAACAATAATTGCACTTTTTTTCACTAAACTCAAAATTTTCCTTTTTCTTTCTATTAGGATTGGTTTTTTATTCATGAATTTAATTTAACTACTTTATCATAATATTTGTTTTCAGGGAAATTACCAGAGCTGATATTGGCGCCAACACAACCACCCAAGAGCAAACCCTGCTATAAGCAACACAAAAATTGATCACAGAAAAAAAAAATCAATAAATATATAAATAAAAAAGTCAGTGAAATTATTGCAATTAAAAGAAAAGGGAAAAAATGTACAAAATCTAATGACCTGCTGGCGGGCTCTTTGAAGGTCTTGCTCTAGCTGAGTAAGCTTTAATCTGCTAGTCTCTAGCTGCTGCACATAGGCCTTTTTTTTTTTTTTTTTTTGAGGACATATAATTGTACAAACACATTAATGAGTTTGTGGACTTGTTATCAAGAAAACAAAATGTGTAAGTAATGTGTATGCAAAGTGTGAATAGCATTAATCTAAAGCCTACAAGTTGGGGGTGGAAATGAAACAAACCTTTTTCCTCAGTCTGCTCTTCCTTGCAGCTTCTCTGTTTTGAGCCAAACGTCTGAGTGTCTGAAATCAGTAAAAGGCAACAAATGAATATGAAATTCAAGAGGCAAAAAAAAAAAAAAAAAAAAAAGGAAAATGGAAAAGAAAAACTTGACCAAAATAGACAAAAAAAAAACAGAAAATGAAAAAAAAAAAGTGGGCTTGTTAAAATATGACCTTAGCATCAAGCTGTTTCTCTGATGTAGAACCCTTCCTCTGCAACATTAGAAAATAAGCATGTAAAAATACTGAGACTATATATATATATATATATATATATATATATATATAAAAGAAAAATAAAAAAAAAATTCAATTAGAAAGTTAGACACTACACTGAATGTAATGGAGAAACTTTAGAAGGATAACACAGTTATATTCTACTAATGGAGCAGTTGTCGGAAAAGTTTTTTTTTTTTTAAGAAATCAAAAAAAAAAAAAAAGGCTAAATTTTTGTCACTTTGATGTAATTAAGACGAGAAGGAGTGACTAAAAATTAGCACATTTTGTTATGCATTAAACATGAGAAGTGTAGAAAGCAGTATCTGTGAGGAAATTCCAGGATCAATAAACAAAGCAGACTGATCAAAGTGATGCAACTAACAGAAGCCTTGGGAAGCAAATTTGGATTCTGGGGTTGGTGTGAGTCCTGTTCTTGGAACAGAGAAGGGGGCAAATGATATGGATAGCAAAAATCATCGTTTTCAGCCATTTGTGGGTCGCTCTGAATGAATTTGCTATGCCCCAAAAACTTAAATATTTGCAAGAGTCTTAGAAGCAAGAGCTTTAACTAGGAGTTATGGGGATTGAGTAAAGTGGGTCATGATTATTGTAAAGCAACAGTTGTAAAACTACTGTGAAGATTCTCACTTTTGGCCTTTTGTATGCACAAATAACCCCTCTATCTCTCTCTCTCCCCCTCTCTTCTCTCTCTGATTATATGTCAGACATTGAACAGAAAATCTTTCAGATTGCACAGAAACACTGCCTCTTTGATTTTCTGTGGGTTGTTGGTATCTGTGCTTATGTATTTTTGAAGATTTGCTGAGAGAAGGAGAGCTGAAACAGTCATAAGAACCATAAAGATACCAACTTTTCCTTAGTTTAGCGATTTTGGGGGACAAAAATTAAGCAAAACAGTACCTTTTCATGGGGTGATTTGGCAGAAGATTGGTCCTGTTGTTGTGAGGGTCCTGCTGCTGCTCTTAAGCCATCGCTTGCCATCTCCACTTGCTGCTGTTGCTGAAGCTGTAGTAGCTGCTGTTTCTGATCAAAAGCCTGCTGTCGTTGATCTGAAGAAGAAGAAACCTTTTTACTGATTGGTGATTCTGGCTCTAGCTGCTGCCCCTCAGCTTTGCTGGACATATTGTTTATTGCTGATCCTGAATCAGTACTTTCTCCTCCTGACTTGGAACTTCCCTGGATTAATTAAAGCTCAAGAGCTAAAATCCCCACCAGAAATACTCAATTGGGTATCCAAGGACCATCCCAAAATGGTCAAAAACTACCAAAATAAACAGGATTTTGGAAATGACATTTAAGAAGCAATAAGGAAGGGAAAGTTCACTTTTTCAATTAGGATGCTAAAAAAAGAGCTTATTTCCATCAAGGATATTAGATTGTATAAAAGTGATATGATACTTTGAAGCCTGCTGTTTTATTTTGTAGCCACATCAGAAGACAAAATAAAAGGTCAAAGATTGATAAAGAGAGTTAAGAAACTACTACTCTTGGGGTTTGCTGGAATCTCATTGGCCAAGAAGGGAACATTTCCAGAGTAGCTGCAGGTCTGCCCGTTAGTGTGAATAAGGCTGCAAGAATCAACAAAAGAAAAAAAAAAATTAGAAGATCACCCCAAAAATAAAGACCCCTTAAAGATTTTTCTTCAGTTTTTGCCACCTAGTCCCTTCTTTTCTGGTGTTCTATGGATAGAGTCAGTAAAACATGCAAAGGAGGTAAGGTTACCAAGTTTGTATATTCACACCATTCAAGTCTTTTGCCCCATAGTGATCACTGTATTGGAAATGGTAACCCCCTCTAGCGTACACCTCAATAGACATATTCAAAACTCTCTCTCTTTCTCTCCACTTTTTGAAGAGTTGGTTATACTTATCAAACGTCAGAAGAGGAAAGGCAACGATAGAGAGAGAAGCATACGTGCTTTAGCTTCATCGTTCCTAATCTTAGCTCCTTGCAGCACAATTGCTTCTTCCAGCTCACCAAAATCAAAAGCAGATCCTTCTTGATTACTGCCAGAGTGAAATCTCAGTTAAAATCCAATCCAAGTCAGGAAAATTTGGACCAGAGAAATAATAATAATAATAATAATAATAATAATAATAAACTAATTCATATCAAAAACTTGAATTGGTGTGTTTTTTGAAGAACAAATAAAAAAAAATCTGAAAGAGTGGGCATACATGAAGCTGGTGGATGGTGGGTTGATGCCATGGAAGACAGCATAAGAAAGATGGTGACTAGAGGGACCTGGGTCTGATAAACCAGTAGTTTCTCCAATCCTGTGGCTCGCCATGCAAGCAAGCAAAGACTCTAGCTTTGAACCATTTTCTCCTCTTTTTTATGGCCAGGAAAGCTGAAACTGAAACTGAAAAAGAAAGAAGCAGAAATGAAAAACCAAAAACAATCAGACATGTGGCAATAACTCCAGCAAGAGACAGAGGAATTCAGGAAATTGACTAATGACTGTTTTTAAGGATTTCATGTAATAAATTAAAACAACCTAAGGTATCTTTTGAACTTTGGAGGAAGTTGTAATAAGGGAGCTAGCTAGCTTGGTGGGGAGCTAACAAGATCAAAGCTTTCTTGTCAAAATATATCAGACATCTCTGTCTCTTCTCTCTCCTTACTTTGCCACTTTCTGATCTTTCATGGGTGTCTCTATCTCTTGCTTTCCCTTTCTCTCCTTCTATGTGAAGAAAACCAACCTGATTTGGTCTAAGTCAGTTCTTTTTTTTGTTTTCCTATCTTTTGTGCAATACCTTCTTTCAGCAGTAAATATATATGAGATTTTGGAACTCCTTCCTTCGTACTACACCAAAAGCCTGTCCCTCTAGGACTTGTTGTCTCATGCCCTCCGTGTTGTGTGGGGTTTGGCCAAAAATATACAAATAAAACAATAAGAAAATCAAATAATATTATAGTCTTTTTTTTTTTGACATTTAATAGGAGTGAGGTGGGGTCTCTGGCAGGAACCCACTAGAATCACTGACTCCTACTCCACTCTTCTCTCTCCTCTAACTGCCTGTGTATTCTCATTGGCCCTTTTTATGGAACCTTTCAGGGATTCAAGTAATAGCCAAGGAGGAAGAAAATAAAAATTTATCAATTGGCAATAATTTCCACTTTGAAGTACTGTGAGATGAGACAAAGTTTTCTTTCACAAAAGGTGGCACAAGTGAGGAAAAATAAAGTCAAGCTCCAAAGGGTGTTTTTCCTCTTCAATCTTTCTCTCTCTCATTTTTTTTTCCCTTTATCTTTAAAGGAAATTGGTTTTACTTTTGCCAATCTTTTGGGATGGGGGGTTTTGGATATATATATATTTTTAATGTTTTATGAATTGAGGTTTTTTTTTTTTTTTAGAGTTTTTGCCATACCAATTCAACCAAAACAATACGATGATTAATGGTCGTCAAGCTAAACTCTCTTTGAATTTATTTACTGATCAATCCAAGGTCCTTGAGATGGTTTATTTGGTATTATCTTATTTGTTGGTGGGTCAACATCCATTCCCTATCATCACCTAAAACCATGCCAGATTAAGATTCCTTTCCTATAACAGAATTTTGTTTTTTTAAGATCTTGGGCATTAATTGTCATTGCAAAATGGATTTTATTTTTCACATTGCAGTGTTTTAATTATTCCCTGCATAGTAATTGTTTTCCTAGTTGTTAATGTGCCAACCCTTTTTATTTGGATTTGATATGAACAATCCTAAAGACTGCACTTAGTTATAGAGTCCACTAAAAAAAGAAACATAAAAGAAAAATTCATGAGTCCAGGGCAGATTTCAAAACTTTTTAAACAATACTTAATCCATATAGATTTTAGATAACCATGACAAGCATAATTGATGACTTATAAATATGTATATTTGTATATGAGTGCACATAGAGATAGAGAGAGAGAGAAGGGACCCATGATCTCCTTCATAAAAAGGGTTGGAAACAAATATTATAAGTTGTGCTCATCTACTATTTTTGTGGGTGATATGCCTTTGCATCAATTATTCCTCTATGATACCAATGATTAGGCTACAGGGGGGTTTGGCCAATATAGATAAATAGCTCTCATGGATTAGGTAACTATATATGAAATTAAAGCCTGCACTTTTGTTCCCAATAAACCTTACAACATGTTCTTCATATGGCAGAATTGGAGAGTCTTACATAAACTATAGATTCCAATCTTGCAATCCTTCAAGCTCTAATTTTTTAAAATGTTGTTTGCTTTATTCTGTGTATATAATTGATTGGTGTAGATCAAATCCTAGTGCTAATTATGGCTTTGTAAGATCTCGTTTAACGAGATTAAATCATTGAAAAATTGCCCCTTAAGCATAACATATATACATTGACATTTATTCTAGTACCCACTTTTGACAATTCCATACCCACTTTCATTATTTATTCTAGTAAAGCTTCTTTTGACAATTTTTTTTTCTGATCTATTAAAAAATTTATTGAATTTTAAGTTATACAATGATGATAAATTTCTCATTCCTTTCTAAGATTTAAACTAAAGATCTTTAAAATAAAAGTTTGAACTCTAAATGCTAAAATATTCTCTAAGAAATCCGTTGATAAACTTTAAATAACATAGCTCTCTCTAATGATCCCGTATTAAGAGCTAAATTGGATAAACGAATAGGTCAGTTACAAACCCATTTTTTTTGTACAAGCCAATGAAAACCAATGGACTCAGATTCCACTAAAAAAAACCAATCGCAGGCTTAATGGATATTAATGGGTACGATGTATGGTTTGTTTTCACAAGTTTCAATTTCATTTATTTTCTTGTTTAAAACACGGTGAAAATACGAAGCCCTCCTCAAGCATCATATGCTCCCTGGCCCTGCTCTTTTGACCTATTCTTTTGAACAAAGTTGCAGCTTTAACTTACGAGAAATATAATTTAAAAGAAAATATTACACTTTCACAATTTTTTAGCCCAATTTTTTTCTATAATGCAACAAATTTTTGATTTTTTGCAGTCACGGTGATATGTTTTAAAATAAAAAAATAAATTTATTTGTTGCAGAAAGTATCAATATAACTATAAAAAAATCAAAGATTTGTTATATTCTGACAAAAAAGCAGGAAAAAAAATTATAGAAGTGTAACGGAGCTCAATTTGAAATGTTTGTTTTGATTGCTAATGTTCCCTGCTCTCAACTTATTGGACATAAAAAATTCATACACCAACTTTCGAGGACGCAAATTAGCTTCTAATGCGGTCCCCTCACATCACGGCAGAAATTCCAAATTTGTACCAATCAAAGCATTTCCTTTCATTTGTGCAAACAAACAAGGGAATAAGCAAGAAGATATAAAAAATAGTTATAGGTAGTATAAAAATTTTTTTAACAATTTTTTTTTAAATTTTAAAATTAAGACTTAAGATAATGTTAAGTATACTTAAAATAACATATAGTACATTTACAATTTAATTTTAAAAAAAGTGAATTTTTAATTATTTATTAAAAATTAAACTTATTACTATAACTACTTTTTAATTATTTCTTATATCCTCGTAGTAAAACTCAACAAACAGTCAGCTTGCCCCCATTGTAATTACTTTCAGATTTATTTGATTTCAGGGGCCAAAATTATGTCAATAACTGCCAACAAATTATTATGTACCAAATAATTGAAATATGGTTAGCTAGGACTGGCAGAATATTTTCCAAAGCCAGCTATACAAGCAAGTAGGTATTAGCCACTTTAATTATTAGTGCCAAAAATTTTTCATGCGTAGTAATTTGATTTCTTTCTTGGTCAGATATAAAAAAAAAAAAGAAAAAAGAAAAAGGTTGGCTTTACTCCTTATGGGAATTGGCTAATCATCCCCAAGCAGCTGAAAATGAAAAAAATACAAATTTTCATTTGAAACATAAACTCCTGCATAGAAGAATAATTTTGGAACTTCAATTCTCCAACTTTCTTTAGAACAGCACCTGTAGTGAATTTCTGGTATCTGAACATGCCTTCTATTTTGGCCATATATATATATATATACACAATGGTAATAATACTTACACTGAAAATGAACAGAGACATCTCCATTTAAAGAAAAAAATTGCTCCTAGCATGCCCATCAGGTTGGCAGGTTTAATGTTCAGCTGGTTGATCCTAATTGTCTAGTGAAGCAGCCAAGGCCAAGCGACTGCAATTCCTAACCTACCATTATGTTGTGCACTATATAGCTATGATTAGCAATATGTAGGCTAACAATTTATACTGCAAATGCAACAAAATCAAGTTTCAATAATCTGTCAGTGTCTCCATAATCGCAATCCAAAACTAAACTTATGGTAGATCATTTTTAAAATCAACCTTGAAATTGGCATAAAAGTTTGATGAGAAAAACTATTGAATAAATAGGGAATCAGAAACCACATTTTTTTTTAAAGGATTTCTCATAAACTTTGCCAAAGACATAGTTGAAGAAATATGGCTGATGCATTTCTTAGAACCTCCAGCAGCTAAACTCCAACAACAAAGCTATCCTAAAATGGACCAGAAATGTGACCAGGGCCTAATGGCCCAACCAATCAAATGCTTTGAAAAAGAGGACCAGGGCTGATAACAAATGCATGCACAGGCACGCCAAAATATCCCAACATAGACCTACTCAAACAGAGGTTTTGGTGTGTCACAACCATCAACTTCGAATCAACAGAAAGAAAACTAATGCCTTATTTGAGTTGGCTAGGTGAGAGTATCACACTAGTATATCATGAGCTTCATATTGCCACCTATTATTCAAGCCCTAGAGGCACTAAACACTAAATTTAGTATGCTTCCAGTTTATCATTTGAATTTTGGCCAGCAAAGACACACAAGTACTTTACCAACACCTTCATATTCATCCTGAATAGAAGCTCTTTTTTCCATTGAAAAGAAGTGGAAACAAATAAAGTAATATCTTAGAAACAAAGATAAAAACATGTGTCCTGTATCAACCTCAACTTGTTACAACCACCCAAACATAGCTTTAAGTTGTGAAATGCCATTGCAGAATAGTCAGCAAACTCTAACAATCTAAGGGGTTATTGCCCTAAAAAGATGTCTGAACAAAACCTTAAGATTCCAGTCTCACTAATGTCTGCCATTTAATAGTTTTTCAGCAACACAAGGATAAACAAAATATATCAACAATTTTTCTCACCCTCTTTCCTATTCAAAAGCTTCTACCGTTATTCATCAATCTTACAAGAAATTCCCATGATGTTCACGCTTTTTGATACTTGACACAGGGTTGAGCATGCATAACCATGGCTTGTAGTGATGGCTATGCTCACAAAAAATATAATAAACCTAAAAGAGCATAAAAGCCTGTCCTTGCCTAATTTTCCATCGTTCTAGCATTTTGATAACCTGCATATTACGCGTTAAACATCCTACCTAAGCTTAGTAGCCTGTGGGATTTTTTTTTTCGATTATACGAACTACGAAGAAATTCCAATAGGCTCAGTCTCAGAATTTACTGTTGTCTAACTGTACGAAATTAACATATTTCTACAAGTATCTTTCGGCCATTTCCTTATTCTATTTGTTAAGACTAGCAAATTATATCTACAGCAGATCACTGGTGCACTAAGTTTAATGATTTTATCATCTTGACTCTCATTACTAAGAAGGCGGCAATAATTAATTCATGCTCTTACATTCTAAAAAAAAAGTCAATTCATGCAAAATCACTTATCAGAACCAAAAAATCAATGCAAAAGCAGCTAATGTTGATATGAAGAATATTGAGGCACCAAAAAAAAATAAAAAATTCTCCCAAAGCATAGACCATCAAAGTATAACAGAATTAACAATAACGACCACATTGAGTATTTAATCGAATCATCATTGAATCTTTGAAAAAAAAAGTAACCCAAATAAATGATATTTTCCTTACCCTAAAAATTTGGATTTTGAGAATCTTCAAGTTATGGACAAACAGGCTACCAAGTAGTAAATAGCAAAAGACTAACGACAATGTATTTATAACCAGAAAACTAGACCAAAAAATCCAAAATATGTCCTTCATCAGCAGCCTGATGGCATGTTCTTCTCTTGTCCTGAACAAAACATAAGGCCTACAAAAACATTTAATCTAACTAAAATGCAACACTCATATCCTAAATTTTTTGTATACTCTTTTCTTTCCATATCTTGTGGATAAGACCAATTTGTATAACACAACACCATGCCTTCACAATGTTGTTTCAAAATGGCAAGTATGATAGAAACTCCTCATATTTGGCATATTCCATTACAATGCGCCTCTCAGAACTCTTGGCTTCATTAGTGCTGATGACACTTCCCCGCATACTGAGAGTGACTTACTGTAATCGTAGATATGCAAACCAGCACGCATACACAAATTGCAATTTTTTTTCTTGTCACATATATGAGAAACATATTAAAATGGTAACAAAAACTCAAAAAGAATAAAAGGAACAGGAAAAGGAATAAGAAAAATAAGCAAAGAAAGTCATTCTAGAGCATATGTGTGCAACAACGAGCACAGGTGTGGAGATAAAGAGAGAGGCAATATAGGAAGAAGTTTAACTACAATTGAGGAAAATCACAACTCCCAGGCAAGTACATAAAAAACAAGTTTCTTTTCCTAAAGCAAGTAATTTTTCAGCAACAAACAAATTTTCATTGTCATTTACAAGATGTGTAACGGGATGTTCATGCTCCAATCTGAAAAATATTACCTGCATATTCTCTCACATAACTCAATAATAGCAAAACTCCAACTTGGATATCAAAATAACAGTAAAACTCCTCATATATATATTCAAAGTGCACATCCACATGCATATATTTCCTCATGAGCTGAACCATGGATGAGGTGAAATTTGCTAACATTTGGCACTCTTCAGGATTTTTGGCCTCTGATACAATTCCATGAATTATCAACTTCTTAAGATTAGGACTGCGTTTTGGCAGCCCCTCAATCCAGTGTGAGAAAAGGTCATTAATAATTGTCCATCCAAGCTCCAAGACTACCACATTCTCCAAATTAGAAGACCCTTGTAAGGCATGGTGAAGGACCCCATCTCTTAAGTCATAACCTAATAAAAGATGGCTAAGTTGCGGGAAACAAACAGCAATAGTTTCCAAATCCACAATTTCATCCTTATCCTCAAAAATGACATCCAAAAGCCTAAGCTTTCTCAACTTTGACGACTTTGAGATCATATAGTAGAATTTTGGCCAAATAATTGTGAAATTGCTGACATCTACAATCTCAAGATTATCAACTATCTCGCTGATGTCAAGATGTATAACACTAACATCATCAATCTTGAAATGCTTCAAGGTCCATTTCCCAATGAGCTCAAAAAGCTCAAGGGCGCAATCCTGAAGTGCAAACACTTAATATTATCTGCCTCCAATATAAATTTGTCCAAACTAATAGCTTCAACATATATACTCTTTAATGTAGGACTGCTTAGTTCAACAGTCACCTGTGCATCAGACATTGCAATCTCTGGATTGACAAGTTTTAGTACTTCAATTTTTTGGGCATGCAGTGAGCAAAAGACTGAGATCTAATGCTGAGATACTGACAAAACTCAAAGAAAGTGATTTTAGGCAAGGGAACCTCTGAAAATTGGGCTCAACGCCTGTGATGAAATTATGGGAAAATGCCAATGTTTCAAGCTTCTACCTACCACAAATCTCAAGGATATTGATATTGGGATTAGTTTTAACATTATAAAACAATTGATGCAATGTCTCTCTGGTATACATGAGCCAAGCAACAATAGTTGAAGCTGAAAATTCATCAACATCATCCATCAAAATTGAGAGGCCTTGCAACCCAGTTGTCTGAAAAATTGTTTGAGTAATCAATATTTCTAGCCAACTAGTTGTGAGATCACAATATGTAGGCCAATCATTAGAGTTAAATGACAGAGTGTAAAGATGTCTACGACAAGCTTTTTGCCATTTTCGATAGGTTGCAGAAGCTATCACAACATCTCGTGCACCTTTTAGCCGAGACAATATGTTTCCAGTAACTTCAACCAGAAGGCGATCCATTATTCGACCTATAGCATCAAGTCAAGAATTAGGGCTTCCCAAAACTGTGCAAATAAGCATGAAGATGATTAATTTAAATATACAGGCTAAGGCTATCAATCCTTCATCACTTGAGATAATTCTTTGGCCCACCAATTACAGTTTCATCCAGGCCATGAAAAAATGTCTTGTCTACTAGAAACAAAGATAAACCAACAAAAAGAAAGCATTCCAATGCATGCCAAACATTGCAAAAGGAAAAAAAAAATGGAAAAGGAAAAGGCAGAAAGATAGAACCTTTAATAATTGTTTGCAAACATATAAATCCAAAATAATCAAGAAATTCAAAATCCATCTTCTGGGTAGCAACAGGTAAAATACAGTTTCAACTATTCAAGCTAAATCAAGATCTCTTGAATGGAAAAATAGGCTAAAGAGTCGCAAAAGATATTCAATTTTTCACTACTCTGATAATAGCTGCAAGCTAGCAAGCAAGCAAGCAAAAACCCAAGAACTACCTATAAAAATCATCACAATCCTCAACATCTCAATTGAATATGTATTCACATTAGGATATACAATCAAAGAGCTCCATAATAATCCCATCATCCAATCTCTTGTTAATAATGTAAAATTGTCAAAAAAAAAAAAATAGTAGAAGCAGCTGATTAATGGGATTTGATCAATAACACCAAAACCTTCAAAGGCCAAAAAGAGACAAAAATAAGAAAAGGGTCCCTATAGATCTTAACAGAAAACCACAAAAAAAAAAAAAACCAAGTAAACAAAGCGTCAGATAGTAATATAATCATATAAAAGAAGAATCTTTGAACTACAGGGAATGTGATTCAAGAGAGAAAAACCTGAATCTAAGAGAGAGACAGAGAGGGAGAGATCCACCACCACAAAAGAGAGAGAGAGAGAGATCACTGAGGAGAAGAATCCATGTTTGCTGAAAAGAAAGAAAGATAGCAAATTTAGTAGAGGATTCCAATAAAAAATATTCTTATTGTGATAATGTTTGAATTCCACGGGTAATAGGAAAACCCACCCACCCACCAACCAACCCACCTGAATTAGTAAACAAACTAGAGCCAAGCCCATGCCATTACTGTACATTGTGTTGGTGGGTCAATGCAGCTTTGCTCCATTCTATATAATACATCAGACCCTAATGTTCTCTAATGTAAGTTTTTTTTTTTCTTTAAAGATGGTCAAAATTTGTGTTATAATTGAAAAAAATTGTATGTTCTTTTTATATCTTAAACAATCGATCATCATGTACCAAACAAAAAAAATCGATCATCATTATCTTAGGCTAAGCTGAGAAACTTGCAAGGTGAATACTGAAGCCTCATTTGCTGGCTTATTTGGTGAGATTGTGAAAAATTATGTTCCCAACACTCCTTAAACAGCAAATATTATGTGGATCAAACGCAGGCCCATAAATCACAACAAAAAGATTACATAGACGTAGTGAGTTAAGAATGTCACAAATACATCACCAATGAGCCTAATTTAGTAGTTAAAGACTTCATTAGTGAAATCAAAAAACAGAAGACTTTATTAGTATCGTGTTGTTATGAATTCAAATTTTCGCAAAACATGCAACTCATCTCATATATTTATGACTCTGTAAGGTTCCGTCTAGTGTTGGTGATGCTTGTAGAGTATTAGAGGGTTCATTTCTTCATGAGTCTAGTATAAACAGCCCGACTCACTTTACAGGTGTGTCAGAATAATTTTTTTTCTTTTGTGGGACCGTGAGCTACCATTCTTTCTATCATATTTTAAGACCAAAACAAAAAATAGCTTCCTAAAAATAAATTCATTCAAATCCTAATTAGACCCAATTAAACCTCCCCCCTGCACATACATATATCATAATTGTTAGTTACACATTTTAAAATTTGTCAGATAATAATATGATTACAAATAGCCATGATATTGTGATGTGAGTTTGGGTTTAGTACATGCCAAGTTAATCACATCCATTAATGAAACTCTGATCACAATTGGTAATGATAGATACAAATGATTATATTTTATAATGTATACTTGCGTGTAACTTACATCCATTCATTCATCAATGCCTATGTAATAAGGGAAACGATAGATATAAAATTGATATGTGAGATTTGGACCATTAAATTATGAAAAATTTATCGAATTTGAAAAATAAGAAAATAGATAAACCGTTAAATTAATTATATGTCTTTCGCGTATCATAAATTGCATGTATATGTAATAGTAATCATGTAATAAATCCTATTTTAATCAAGAAGTTTGTTGGATCATAGCTAGCTAGTTCTTAGGTAATTTGGACTTAAAAAACTTCTTCTGCTGATTCAAGTTGGCAATCACTGTTATGTCTCACCAGATAGAAACTCTCCCTTTTGAATTAAGGTCCTTATATATCAAGATCGGTCAGAATATCCCTTGCACTTCAAAATTGTTAACTTAAGCAATCTCTAAACACTTAAAATCAATTTGAACTCTCTTCTTTAACAAAATGTGTAATTTACAAAATCCCACGTACTACAAATGATCATATGCACTACCAAATTACCTATGATCCACGTGCATCAACGTTTGAGAAATAAAACAGTTTTCTTGAAGCCAGATGCGTGCATGGATATGTTTTGCAATATTAGGTAGTAATATTTAGGTAAATACAAAATAATAATAAAATAATATAGACTATTGGATGATTAAAATTTTAAAAAAATTATATAAATATTAAATACTGTTAAATAAATTACGTAATTATTTTATTATTATTTAAAATTAAATTATATAGTAAAACTCTACGTTATATATCCACCACATGGAAAATGTAAGATTAATGAATATATCCATGGACCCTCATGCCATGAGTCGGGAGCCACGTTGATCCCTCCCATTGGCTTTCGAGTCAATCTACGGCTTGGGCCTCACACCTCATTCGGCATCTCCTCCTATCCCGTGGGCTTTCTTTTTCTTGTTTTTTGACCGAGATCCCGTGGGCTTTCAAGCCAGCCATGTGCGTGTGTATATATCGATATACATATATATATATATTGCAAAGATTTTGAAACAAGAAAAATAGTGAGGACTGAGCGGCAAAAAAAAAACTATGAGTCTCTTTACAATTCTTTCGTCACCTTGATGTATTATTTCTTCTTTTATAATCTGTGATCGGTAACCACTTCTTTAAGACAATAATAATAATAATAATAATAGAAGGTGACAAAAAATTTTGGGATCCGTTTTTTTCGAAGCATACGCTCCTTGCCCTTCTCCTAATATTCCTACCAAAGGAAGAAAAAAACACAGAGAGACAAATTTTAAAGGAAATGTTGCATGGATAAATATTATTTTTTGAAAATCTGGGAGGGCTACTTCACCAGCATAAAGTCGTAAATGCAACTTGTGGAACTGAGATTTTTAATTTGCTACTAAATAAACATCACTAGGAAAAATTTATAATGGTCAAGCTAGATAATACACAATAACTAGTTAGTCATGCTAGCAAATAAATTCTTACTTTTCCTATGCACAAAAAAAAAAAGAAAAGAAAAAGTAGATTAAATTTGTTGTTTCTATGGTAAATTAAATCAATTGAAATATATATAATATGAAAAGAATTGACATCTCATTATATGAAACTCTCACAACATTATGAAGAAGTGTCAAATGCTCAAATGTAGTCTTGCCTTGAAACATAGCATATAGTTTTCTATTAAAGTCTGACACTCCATTTTTCGGGCTTCCATCCATTCAGTGGCGGATCCACGTTAAGTCTAGTAGGGCACTTTTCCCGCTAGAATTTGCAAATATTCACTAATTGACACAAGTTATCTCACTAAAATTTTACTTTATCCCCACTGAAATATAGTGTTTGCTCCAACCAAATAATATTTTCGCTCCCACTTATTAGAAAATTCAAGATAAAAAGAATTTTTTTATTATACAGAAAATAAGAGTACAAATGTTTTATAAACTCAAATTTTCAATATTTTCTTTGTCAATACACACACACATATATATTATATACATCACTTGTGATGCCTTTTATTCATGAAAGTGTGATATCCTTTTATCTGACTAAATAAACAAGTCACACTAAACATTAATTTCAAAACTCATTTACAAGCTTAACCTAAATAATGACAAAATTTAATATTTTTAAATTAAATTAGTTATTCATGAAGAGCTCATAATATACAATCACCGCTAAAAGGTCACTTGTCAAATCTTTTCATTAAATATATATTAATTTAAGTAACTTAAACTCGAGTTCTATTTGATTTATTAGTTAAATAGTATTGATATTAAACTTTTAATTTTAACCTAATTTATTAAATGAACTAAAATTAAACATACCAAAACTGGACTAAGGCCAACTTATTTACAACTCATATATTATTGTCCCCAATCCATGAATTTGTCACATTTTGGGATTTTTGGGGGCATCTATTTGTTGGATGAATGACAAGGCGTAGCATTCCATATTAATTACAAATAAGTAGAATTTCGTTAGAAAGCCACACTTTTATTTTTGATTACTTAGTCCCCCAAAACAAGGACCCCAAAATAAACATTGTGAGGAGCAATTGCGCAGTAAAACTATGACTCTGTCATTAGATTCGTTATTGTTAAAAGAAATAAAAATATCTAACGTAATGGCCTAAGGGGGGTTCCGCGTATGTCTCTGTGTGCTTGCCGTGTACTCTTGAAACCCCACCAATCAAATCCACCAGCCACACTCACTTTAAACCAGCTGCTAGCCCCCTAGAATAGCAAAATGAAATAAAATGAAAACACATCTACAACGAAAAAATTAAGGGAATATATAAAATAGTTATAAGGTAGTTATAATTAAGTAATAGAAACTTTTTTTTAGCAAACGAAAATTGAAAAAATTATTCTTTTAAATTAAAGTTTAAAGTAATATTAAGTATATTTAAAATAACACTTAATATATTTAAAATTAAATTTTAAAAAATTATTTATTAAAGACTGAATTTAATTTTATGAGTATTTTATAATTATTTCTTATACCCTCCACTGAAACTTCATCCAAAATTTAAAAGGGACCACCGTCGATTTGGTGTGTACTATACTTGTAAATTACTAATCCAAATTCTCTCTATGAGAACTAAAACCACACAACACAAATTTGAGTCCAAGGACCAAGCATGAGACGTAGAGCTGTCACATACCACATACAAAAATTACCAAACATTTGTCCCCTTGTGACGTGGAATACACATCCCCCATTCATTCTCCTTTCACTTTTACATTGCTCACCTATTTTCTCAAGACTCATCATGTGTATAAGAAGCTCTTAGAACTTGTGTATCCGTAGTTGAATGTTGTGATCTTGACTCTTGATTTGCTTGCTCCAATTTAGCATCATTCAAAATGGAAAATACCCATTTATTGGCCATGAAAGAAGAATCCAATGACACCATAGATCTTAAAATTGGTATACCTTTGGTACCCACCTGCCAGGTTCTTTCATTTTCCTGTGAAACAAACAATAATTCAGCACTTTTGGCATCTGGGGCTGGACTGCCGCACACTTATAATGATTCTGGACGAGAAAGACTAAGGAGGCATCGAGAGGAGGTGGCTGGCCAGAATTCGGTACCGGATACATGGGGTCACGAGAACATGCTTAAGGAATGGGTTGATTGTTCTTCATTTGATAAGATGTTAGCTCCTTGTGGAATTGCGTCAGCTCGTGAAGCACTTGTTGATGAGGCACGACGCACAGCAAGTTCTCAACAATTAAGGTTTACACAAAGAAGGTGATGATTATTGATTATTGATTTACTTCTCTTTCTTTCTTCAATCCTTAATTAGCTCAAATTTTATTGTTCCCATTTTTGGGGATCCAACAAAATGATCTATGCATAATTTTGCTTATCTGCAACATGTCTTTGTGAAAAAAATAATGACAAAAAGAATAATATAAATATCTATTGCTGATATTTTTTTGTTAAATAATTAACTCTGATAAGAAGTCTTTTAACTTTTAAGACCATTTTAGTATTAATTTACTATAACTGATTGGTTTTATTGTTCGTACATATTTTAGCAAAATGATTTTCTTTTTATGTTGGTGAGAAGATGATAATTGTTTGATTTATTAAGTATATAATGCCTTTAGGGTTAATATTTTGACCCAAAAAAATGGCACCATTAGCTAATTTGTTCAAAGGAATATGATCTACAAAAGCTTCTTACCATTGTTAAGGTAACTTGAATCCCTATAATTAATTTGATTCATGCGCTTCTCTCAGCAAATTCTAAGACTATGCTTTAATATATATCACCTCCCACTTTAGAATACAAATCAATGATGGTAGTTAGCTATCAAATATATGCAATTTTATAGGTAAACGAACTTTTAATATAAAAATGAAGTTTCCCCATCTATATTTCGAGCTGTAGGAAAAATGGGGAAACATGGTTTATGCATCAGGTTGTGTTATTTTCAATTACACAACAAAGATAACTTTTCCATTTTCACGAATCTCGTACATTTCTTCCATCCAATTTGCATGGTTAAGACCCTCCTGAATCGACTTAACATCTGAGAACCCTCCTTTGCAGTTTTCTTTCTGCCTTCTCCTCCTGTTTACCAAATAACCACCATAGCTTGAATGTAGCCTAAATAAGCATACTTGTGTGGTATTAGAAGCATGCAATAACAATTGGAAATTCACGAAGTAATTTTTTTTTTCCATCGATTATTGGGAAGGTAAACCACAGATACGGATACTGCGATACGAACACGACACAATAACTTAAAAAAAATTAAGTCACGGACACGACTCGTACATGAGTACACCCACACACACACACACACACATATATATAGGCTGAGATTAAACTTTGTTTCTTAAATCTTCCTTTATCTTAATCTGGGAGCCTCTGCTGATTATTTTAAGTATCATGTTTGATTTACCTAATTGGAGTATCAAAACCATAATCTTGACAACCAAGTTTGGGGCCTATATATGTCACGATTCTACCATCTGAGATGTCCTAACATCTGAGATGTCAGTGTGAAGCTGACTCCACGGATCAAAGGTGACCCCTTGTTGATTGGGTTAAGGGATCTTGACAAAATTTATCATGGTTAAGATGCTTATCGAAACAGAAAGCGTTTTTTAACTTTTTTTTTTCTATTTTTTTTGTAATTAAAAATTTAAAAAATATTCGAATGTGCCTATTGAGTATCAGACACTTATAATTCTCATGTTTAACAAGTATCTGACACACATGTTTGATTTTCATTTTTAAAAAAATTGACAAGATATTTTTAGACTTGTCAGACACGTATATAAGTCGAGTCGAACGCGTGACTGTGTCAAACATGTGTTCCACACACCTACCTCCCCAAAATGTCATGTCCATGCTTTGTAAATTGAGACTGCTACAAGCTATATTACCTATAATTTATGTTTGATATTATATCATAATTTGGTGTACTCTTTTTATTTGTATATGTTAATTTGACTTATTTTTATAAGTTTGACTAGTTCAATACAATTTTTTGTGTCACGTTCTAATCAAACTTAAGAGGCGTCAAGAAAGTATAAAAATTATTTTTTTTTATGCAAAAAAGTGTAAAGAATATAATATTTCACATTGAAAAGAAACAAATTTATAATATAAGTATATAACTTATAATGATTACCACTTTTAAAGGTCATTAACATTTATTTGACAATTTGAATGTGATTAGCTACGTGCTTTGTTTTCTTGTTTTGCTTACTACTAATTATTCCAAGGAGAACCTCGACATTTACCTCAAAATTTGATTATGCTTCCACTTGTTCCTCTTGAAATTTTCATGCGGTCCCGCATATTATGAAGAAAGACGTGACTCTTTCAACCCAAAAAAAAAAAAAAAAACAAAAAAACGAGAAAGAAAGTAGTGATTTCTCAGAGTAAGATGGACTGCGCTGAAGTGCTTAAAATTAAGTTCTTATTACTTAAATTTAATATTATTTCATGGTTACACGTCTCCAAAGTTTTTCTATTTGTTTTATATGCACGTGGACGATTTTTTGTGTGTACAATACCCACGTACTACAACATTTATACGTGTGGGTAGATAGAAAAGCTGTCATGTATTAAAAGAATACAAGGAAAAAAAAATCAGAAATTTTTCATTTGACTCATTGTTTTAAATATATCATTCATTAAAATAAATAATCGATAAAATAGATTTATATCATATAATATCATAAATAAATTATATTCATAAACCTCAGAATTTCATACTCATTTAGACCAACAAAAAAAAAGTCTACTTTTGAAAATACATATTTACATTATATAGATAGCAATTTTGTATATGTAGTTTTTTTTTTTTTTTTTTGGGATTCTTGTAGAACAGAACTGACAATTGATTACAATTATGTTGCACGCACGCAACACAATGTCCTCAATCCTCATGGTGAATCTCAGACCTGGCATTCATATTTGCAGGAAAAGGAAACTGAATGGCTTGTGACATTTTGGCTTAATATGGAATCAGAACAGTTTCGCTCTGTTGCTCCTTGGTTCAACTGATTGCATGTGATTAAATGAGAAGGGGATCCACCTTACCAACAAAACTAGAAATGTAAAATGTACAAGGAAAATGAATGACGTTTTCCTTCTTGTCTGCAAATTTTTAATAAAGACTACTATGCATTAACGCAATCTGATATACATAAAAAAAATACATAACTAATTTAACAGTTTATTAATTTTCTTTTTTCTTAAATTTATTTTTTGTTCGATCCGACAGTCTTAATTTGTATATGTCAACTTTATGCCTATGTGCCTATGTAATTTTTTCCTTTCTAATAAACGCGCATCATTCAGTATACAATTTAATATTTATTTCAAGTACATTTGAGACTTGCATTTCTGAAAATAATTATAATATTAATTGAGTTGTAAGTCATCCATAAATATGAGTTACATTATGATTTTTCATATTGTTTTTTTTTTCGTTTTAATCTTTTAAGAGCTGAAAATCAGTTGGTTAGAGAGTAGTGATGAGACAAGATGTCTAAAGATGGAATCCTAAACTTGATGATTGAAGGAGTTTCTCCAACCAATACAACTATAGTTACGCCTTTGAATTTTCATATTGTAGCTATTGGAGAGGCATACCTCAGTGATGATTTGGACCTCAAGAAAGGCCCAAAGCTATTCCCAGTGAAACGCTCGCTCTCCGAGATGGTGTGCATTTGGTGTGTTTTACTTTTATGTTGGTTCACCCAAAAAAGTTGGGTTATGAGTCCAACTGGGCCTGAAGCAAGAAAGTCCATACCGTCCATGATGCAAACATCAGTATTCAGTGGGCACGACTAAGCCCTAACTCACAAATTCATGGGCCAAAATCCCATCATGGACTGGGCTGGACTAAGCCCAAATTCAAATATTCACGGGCCAAAATCTGTGTTAAGATCTAGGCCCAACCCACCAAACCCTCTTACCAGCTCTAGCCTGTAGGGTTTCGCCGGCTCCAGCTTCCGCTACTATATATGTGCCGAGAAAGGCCACTCCAGTAGCCTCCTCTACTAGCCGGAGAGCTTCTCTTCGTTGGCTTTCTGCCGGTAACCTGCTCATTTTCAGATACCCTTTACTTGTTTTTCTGTGATCTTCCTTTCTGTGGTCCATAAATCCCTGTATTCTTGGAGTGAACAGCTTTCTTTTTTTCGTCTTTTAAATGGTTTGTTTGTTATTTGGATTAATGTGTTTTTGCTGTCGTGTTCGCAGGCCAGATAGAAATCTGTAGGCCGTTGCTTCAAAGCTTTCAACCATGAGGTTTGTGGAAAGATCTCAGTTTTATTGTTCTGGGTTTTACTTTCTTATTCTTTTTTTGTGGGGTGGGGGGGAGGGTGTTAAAGTTATCTTTTTTTTCTGTAAAGGGTTGTGGGTTTAGGATGTAGGTGGCGTACCGGATTTTTTTTTGCGTGAAATGGCATGTGGGTTGCTGTCTTTTTGTCTGATTTCTGAGGTTCATGGCTATCCCAATTTTTGTGCTTTTCTAAATTGCTGGATTGGGATGTCTGGCTTAGTTGACGAAAATTCTGGATATGCAAATTATGTATGAAAGCTCAGATTTTGATGTTTTGATGTTATTTGTTGCCCAAAATGTATGAAAAACTGTGTGATTGGACTTGTAGTGTTAATGTGGTCTAGAGAACTAAATTCGGGCACTTGCACCTCTGTTATTTTAATGATTTTGGGATGTAAATTAGTGATAGAATGGATGTGCAAGACAAACTTCTGTTAGTCTTTCACGACCTACTTTTTACCACCTTTTTTTTTTAATGTTATGACTGTTGTAGTGACTGAGGTTTAGTGAATGATTGGTTTCCATTCGCTCGGTAAGATAATACAATTTGTTTCCCATTGCAGTAAGGTTGGTGGGGATGTATTAAGAGAAGCTATCGGAAGTATTAAGGGTAAGTCTAGTGACAAAAAGCGTAAGTTCACTGAAACAATTGAGCTCCAGATTGGGCTGAAAAACTATGATCCCCAAAAAGACAAGCGTTTCAGTGGCTCTGTAAAGCTGCCTCACATCCCTCGTCCTAAGATGAAGGTTTGCATGCTTGGAGATGCTCAGCATGTAGAAGAGGTAATCTAGTTATTCAATTGGACCAAAATATTTTTCCTACCATAACCTGATTTTGGTCTTAATTGCTTGGTAGTGCTAACGTTCTGATGTTTATGTTGTAGCTGTCATTGTGGTTTGTGACACATTTTTAGGCTCAAGATCTGTGATAATTTATGTTGTTTAACAACTGATTTGATTGTGGCTTGTGTTAACTATCATAGAATGTGAAAAGTTTATCTTTTTGGAGAATTTTATATGTTATATTTATGCTATATTTATTTCAGTAATGTTAGCGAGTAGTAGAGCACAATATTAGACTAGAAGGAACAGAAGTCCCTTAATGCATCAATTTTGTTATTTAGGATATGTTATTAGGATGGATGGAAATATATTGGAGAATTTTTCATTGGAAAAATGTTGGATGACTAAAATGGAGATGTGCCACTCGAGTTTTGGGTGATCTCAAAATTTTCATTGTTGAATCTAAAATGTGTTGCAACTTGATCTTCAAGGGCTACTAACTTCTTTAGGATGGTTTTACATTTTGATGGCCTTATCAATGGTTTGGAATTGTGTTTCAGTTTGATGATGCTAAAAACATTTCAGTTCACATCTGCATTTATTCATAATGCTCTGGTTCATTGATCTGCACGTGGAATGTCCATATGCAGAATGTTTGTTGTTCTTCTTACAGAATGTTCAGTTTCCTTAGTAACACCACTGTTAACTGATTTGGCTTGTTTTGTGCATATTTTGTGGATAAATGTGGCTTTTCTTTTCAAGCGTGAAATTAAGTACGCTTGTATTTGCGAATGTATTTAACGTTAAGGTAAAATTGTGTTGCATTCCTTTGCCTGCTGTTGTACTTTTTGCTTTAACCTACTGCAATTGGTTATTTTATGTTGGCAGGCAGAAGCAATAGGTCTGCAGTGGATGGATGTAGAAGCATTGAAGAAGCTGAACAAAAACAAGAAATTGGTTAAGAAGCTTGCCAAGCAGTACCATGCCTTTTTGGCCTCAGAATCTGTGATCAAGCAGATTCCTCGTCTTTTAGGCCCTGGTCTCAACAAGGCAGGCAAGTATATTGAAACAGCAAAATGTTTACCTTTTCCGTCCCACCTTGTTTAGGCATTAAATACATTAAATCCGATTCTGCGATTGTAGTTTCTTATGCTTTTTCTTCAACATGTGACAATGCAGGGAAGTTCCCGACACTTGTTTCACATCAAGAATCCTTGGAGGCTAAAGTCAATGAGACAAAGGCTACAGTGAAGTTCCAATTGAAGAAAGTGCTATGCATGGGGGTTGCTGTTGGAAACTGTGATATGGAGGACAAGCAGATCTTCCAAAATGTGCAAATGAGTATCAACTTCCTTGTTTCTTTGTTAAAGAAGAACTGGCAAAATGTAAGTCCTTATTGGATCTTGTCTTTTGTTTCTCTAGGCAAGAAAATATATATAACTTGTTTCCCTTTGGCTTTGCCATTTTTCACAATATAGTTTTTGCTTTCCCCACCTCGATGCTGGTTTAGATGTGGCATTCTAAACGTATCATAGCGATTGTTAGTTTTACCTGATAGCTGATCCACTTGTTTTTTTTTTTTTTTTGGATGTTCCACTTGCTAATAAAATCATTCCATTGTGCAACAGTCTGATCTGTCTTGAAATTGGCCTGCTGCCACTCTGCTTCTAATATGTTTTTTGTGATCATCTTTATCCTTTCTGAATCTTTAACAATGGTGGCTTATCCATTTTATACTAGTCAATCATCCTCTTTTTAATTGTCTGTTAACATATTATAGTGGCCTGATGTTATGTTATGTTCCTTGATGGAAACCAGGTGAAGTGCCTGCACTTGAAAAGCACAATGGGGCCCTCGCATCGCATTCTTTAGGACATGGTCCTCTAATTTGCTGCGGAGAATGACTGTTGGGATTGATGAGGAAGCTTCATTTTCTTAGAATGAATGAATGAGCTAATTTCTTATATTGTCACTCTGTTTTGTTAGAATTGCCTAGCATAACTCAAAACACATTTATAGTTTTTTTTTTTTTTTTTTGGGTGGGGGAGGAGGTTTGAACATGGATCTCTTTCATTTTTCTGAAAATTTTTGATTGTTGCTTGACAATTACATTATATTCACCCTGTTAGATCAGTCTTAAAATATTTGTTCCAATAACAGCTGATTCCTCTATGGTAATGTGAAATCTTTGAAGCTTATCGAGGTCGTGAACCTTTTCACTGGCTGGACACTGAAGGTTAATTTAACATTGGAATTTGGATTTCAAACGCAAAGCTCATAATTTCAGAAGTTTCTCCATCCCACTTCCACCTTGTTCCCACTATGGGTTAAATCCTTAACATTTTGGAGTGGTAGCTATTTAGAGAGGAGATGTTGACTGGATAATGCGATGGATTGTTACAGAGTTTTTGTTACTGGTAATTATCTAGAGTATGATAGGTGTGATTGCCTTTAATTTTTCAGGACATTAAACGTTCATAAGATATAATGGAGTTTTAATGCGGTAACGGTAACCAAAAAATGTAGTCTGGTTTTGTTTGTTGCTGGTTCATAACCTTAGTGACCTTATTGGCCAGCGAGAGGAGCCAAATTTTCATCCCAGTCGGTGATGATTTGTTTGTTGCTGGTTTTGTTAGTTTGCCCGAACTGGGTGATCGTTTCTTATCTTTTCTTCGTTTATTTTTCAAAGCAAATCTTTTTCCCAACTTCCAAGTACCCGTTAAAGAATTATATTTTAAACTTTAGCGTCCAACTATGATCAATCTCTTTTTTTTTTTTTTTTTTTTAAACTATCCAATATTCAATCCAATAGACTGATTAATCTAAATTGTCTCGGATAGGATCTCAAAGGATAACAAATCAAAGGGTAACAAAGGTATCAATCTCTCCTGGTCCTGTCCTTGATCAATGGTTGGACAGTAGACAAAGCTGGATGAATTTTCTGGAGAGTGGAGACCATTTTCCACGGCATATATAATTAGAGTTCAGTTGCTCGGCCTCACCACCCGGGCGCGGGCCCAGCAATACCATGTGCATGAAGACTGATAAAAAAATGAAAAAAAGTTTGTAGCCATATTTGTATTTTAATAAATTTTTAATTTTAAATAATAATATTCATATTTTTTATAATAAAAATTTATTGTTTTATTTTTTATTACAAAAAAATAAATATTATTGTTTAAAATTAAAAATTTGTTATAATATAGAAAAATCGTTTGACATTTTTTGATAGTTTTGTATTTTTCAATAGAGTGCGTAACGATATAATATGCCGAAAGTTTACTGAATGAGGTGGCATAGACTTTTAGAAATCTCAAAGTGACCCAAATGAATAGAAATTTATAACAATTTAATCTCATTTTTTTTTTTTATCTATAAGGAGTCCTATTGAGCATTTGGAGATGGGGAAGTGAGGTTTAGTAGGATTTGAACCCCCACCTACTGGTTGAGAGACAAACTCCTCAACTAGTTGAGCAAATACTCAAACTCAATCCCAACTTTTAAAATGACAATAATTAAAAAATTTGGAGAATATTTACTATTATTGAATCTAACAAGTGATTAGCATATAGATAGAATTATCCAGGAAGTTAATAACCAAATTAGAGCTAATTATGACTTTGGAAGAAACTTTGAGAAGAGAAGAACTGTTAATAGATATTAAAAATTCTTTGAAAAGAATTAAGAATATAAGAGCTTAACCAACTAGAAAGACCTCCATCAAGGATGCACAGACACGTGCATTCTGGTGAAGTGTCTGTGTCAGACACGCGTCGGATACGGACACGTGTTCGACAAGTTAAAAATGTGTTTGCCAAAAAAATTTTGAAAAAACAAAATCGGACACGGTTCAGACACGCTAATAATATGTTTGGGACACATGAACACGGCTTGAAAAAAAATTTAAAAAAAAAACAAAAAAGTTGGAAAAGGGATGGCTTTTTTTTTATTATTTGAAATTCAAATGAAAAAGAGAGGAAAGGTTTGAAATTTTTTTTTTAAGTTTATGTTTTGTTTATTAGTATTTATTGCTTAATATATATTTAGAGATCTTAAGTATACATAAAAAATATATTTTATAAGATTTATTTTAACAACAAAAATTAAATTTATATATGTTATATTTTAAGTTATAATTTATAGTTTATTTTGAATAATAATATATACATGTGTCTACGCTATATTCGTGTTGTCGTGTCTGTATCTGTACAATCTAAGGTTGTCAGAACCGGACGGCTATCAAATCGGAAACATTAGTGAGTAAAGATTCAACCGGTTGAACCGATATTTAATAATATATATATATATATATATATATATATATATATATATAATTAATTAAAAATAATAATAATTATAGATAGTGATTAAATATTAATTTTTCTAATTTTAAGGATGAAATTAAAATTTTTAATCAAATTTAAGACTAAATTGAATTTGTAAATTAAATTTAGTATTTAAATTATAATTTAAATAACATTTGTGATCAAATTATAATTTATGAAATTTTCAATTTTATTGAATCGGTTCAACTGGTCTGATTTTTACCGGTTCATGACCGGCTTTGACTAATCCGAGTCACTTCTGAAAATTTCCCTAAACTGGTCCAGACCTCCGGCCAATCACCGGTTTAATTGGTCTGACCGGCCGGTCCGATCCGGTTTTCAAAACAATGGTACAACCTATACCTCTATAAATGTGATTGAATTGTTATAAGACCTAGTGGAAGAAGATGATGCGAATATTACTAAACATATTAAAGAATCTAAGAAAGAACTTAGAACAATAAATAAGAATATAATAAAAGTATATAATAGATTAAAAGAAGATCTAATTGAAACATAATATACTCCTACACAAGTTTTAATGGTTGGAACTAGTATTAAATTAATAAATATAATTGTAATTGAACAAATACTGGAAACTAATAATGAGCAGGAAATAAAAGAATTTACGGCAAAATTGAAATTATCAGAAAAAGAAGAAGTATTTATAAATGAACAAACTGGAAGTTGTATTGTAAAAAGTAGACCAAGAGTAGTGCAAAATTCAAAACAAGCATCTAGATCGGGAACTTATCAACGTATAATGGACTAGTCATATGATTATATAATGGAACCTAGAAGAAAGTATGTTAATCAGAATATAGAATATAAAAATGAAGAATATAGAAAGATAGGAAAACAATCTGTAAATTCAGAATGTACACCTGTTGAACATTTAGAAAATGCAATTAGTGAAAAAGGTTCATGGTTAAACTTAGATTGTGTAACTGACATAAATAAAACAATAGAATATTTGGTTAAATCTAATTTATTGTCAATGATTCAAAAGGGAACATCAAGTGTTCAAGCATCTAGATTTACAAAATATATATTTGTAAGAGTTGCATTATCTTGATTTAAGAATTTGGGTGAACAACCAAAAACTATATTAAGAAACACATAAAGTAGAAATTTTATACAGATATTAGCTGAATATGAGAATGTAATAATAAGAGAATTTAGTAAATGGAATCAAGATGAAAGTAATGAAAGAGAAAGATCAAAAGATGCATTGTGGAAAATAAACAGATTAACGCTGTAATTTGTGTGATTTTGATCAATATAAATGTGAATTTAAAAAAAAAAATATTATTATACTTTAATAGTATATGAAGAAATTAAGAAAATAGTATTAGAAACTTTCTTTCAGAAATTGCCTTCACCATGGGGAGAAAATATTAAGAAATCTTACTTAGAATATCAAAATAATAGTATTAATGATAGTTTAAGAAGAAGAATAACAAATGTAAAGGATTTCATAAGTATACAATGTCTAAAAGCATATAAATTGAAAAATTATTTTAGAATGTATAAAAAATCAAAATCAAAATCCATGTGTTGCAGTAAATATCAAGCACCTGGATATTGGGGATGTGAAGAATATAGAAAAACCATATAATGAAAAGAATAAGATGTTTAAAAGACCATTTAGAAGAACCTTTAAAAGAAATATGTGACCAAATAAAAGATATTTTAGACTTAAGAAAATATTTAGGAAAAATAAAAAAATGAGAGATAAATCTAAATCATAGAACAAATACAAAGAATCCAAAAAATTGTAGATGTTATTCATGTGGACAAATGGGATATATCTCACCAGAATGTCCAAATAAAGAAAAGAAAATAATAAAATTAGTAGAAGAATTAGAAGAACAAGGATATGAACCTTTAGAATATTTAGAAGATATTGAAGGTGAAGAAGAAATTTATGAATTATTAATAAAAGATGAAAGCAGTGAAGAATTAGAATCTGATGAATATGATTTAAAAAAAATAAATATGATGGAAATATATGAAGAAGAAGAAAATTTAGAAGGAGATAGAAAAAGACTGATATTTAATAAGAAATTATGTGATAAAATAAGTAAACATGATTTAAAAAGCTTATGAAATAGGCACCTAATAATGAAAAAGAATTTGGAATACATATAAAGGAATTATTGAAAAAAGTATTTATTAGAAATTCAGAATCAAAACATAGTGACCCTGCATTCATAGTAATTAAATATTCAAAAATTAAAAAAGGAAAATCGAGAATGGTAATTGATCACGGAGAATTAAATAAAGTAACTGAAACTTTTAATTATCTCATATCAAATAAATCTATTTTTTTAATAAATTGAGAAATAATAAAATATTTTCAAAATTGGATCTAAAATTTAGATTTCATCATATAAAAATAAAATAAGATTGTAAACATTTAACTACATTTAGTACCCTTTAATGAGTTATGAATATTGATAATATAAAAGATCTTTATATGATACATTATTTGAACAAAAAATATATCATACATAAATGCATGATAAGATATTATAAAACTGTGTATATGACATATCCTGAATAAAGTAAGTAAAATGACATATCTTAAAGAAATTAGAGAAGATATAAGATATTTTAATAAAAAATATGAAAGAAATCACAAAGAAATAAAAAGCTTGAAAAAAATTATTAAGGAACCTATTGTAGTAGGAAATTCCTTATAAAGAATTTATTATGCGGTGAATTGAGACTTTCCAACATTTAAAAAGGTTTTATGGTACACCTTAAATTGGAAGTTGCACCTAAAATTAATAAAAAAAAAAAAAGGTTGAAATTGTAAAATACGAACTTAGTTTGTCCTATTTGCCGGGACATCACCGAGAAACAAAAATGGGGACAAGTACATTTACTTTTTAAATACGCTTGCATCAGTTCATGTACATTTGAATTGTTTTTTCCTATCACACATCTAATATTTTTTATTATCTTTTCTTTGCATATTTTCATGACGTCACCCAAGTGGATTTCTTATCTGGGATGCGTTGATTTTCTGCGTTCTCAATGTCATTTTTGGTAGGAAAAAGATCGGCGGTAAGAAAGATGAGAATAGAAGAAGTGTCAATAATGCAATAATAAAAAATATTTTTACAACAACGTTAATTTTTTTTGTAACAAAAAATAACGCGATAATTTTTGTTATATATTTTATCAATCTTATTATAAAAATTAATAAAATTATTGAATTATTGACACTTCTTCTGATCAATTCCATTTGTCCGTATACTCACGTCTTTTTTGATATAATTATTTTCTTTTAATTTGTTCAATTATGAGAGACAACAAGGAATCCTCAACGAAAGACAGTGATTTGAAAAGTTCGATTAGCCCTCGGTCAAACGGACAGCGTGGAAATGCAAAACCGAACGAACCGCGAAGCCCGGATAAAAAAGTGCAAAACCACGTGGGAATTATTGTGTCGCTTGTTTTTCATTATTATACCAATAATAACGTCATTTGTAATAAATAAATTTTTTTTTTCGCAATTGCAAATTGATCGAATATAAAATAAATTCGATTGAATATACTATACTAATGTGCAATAACCGTTTTTATTGTACATTCAATAGATTTTATTGTATGTTTAGTCATTTTTCCATAAAGAAAAAAAAAGTTGATAATCAAAGATAAATAGTCAGATAAAATATTAAGAATACAACAAAGCACTAACTTGGTGTAAATGCATTAATTTTTTTATAACAAAAAATAAAGTGAGCCATTTATTGAAAGAATAAAATGATAAAATCACTTTATTTCTTACAAATAAATAATTTTTTTTATTTTAATGAGTTATTTAACAAAAATTAAACTTAAACAAAGCATTTATGCTTGCCAAAATTACTAATTTTAATGTAAAATATATTTTTAATGCATTTTAAGGAGTCAATTGTGTTTAATTTTCTGTATTAAATATGTAATTGATGATGATTAATATATATTAAATACACAGACTGTTTATTGCATTATTCAATGAAATTGTACCAGTACAGTAGTTGTATTTTAAATGTTTGATTTGATTATTTGCCTCTGGCCGTTCCCTTTGGTAAAAGATTTAAATTTTAAAAAATTCTGTCTTCTTACTTAGCTGTAAGCCGACTCTGAATTACTTCTGGAAAAAGGATAGAATGAAAACTAGGTCGGCATGATTTAAAAGGAACACAAATACCAAATTTTTTTCGTTTTGATTTGAACAAAAATAGCGAGTTCGGTTATAATTAGGCACTTTCGCGGCAGCCCAACACGACAAGAAACAAAAGTAAAAACAGCAACCGAGGAAGGAACCACCTGCCCTCCTCATCAACTTGGCAGAACTCTACATACATACATTATATAGAAATAAGCAACCAAATCAAACCCATCAAACAAAAACAAGGAAAGAAGAAAGATAAAAAAAAAAAAAGACAAACTTTTAAATTTCTCCCCAATAATTCTAAGTTTTTTGATCAATATTTCAATGGCATACCATACAAGGTCGGGCTCATCTCATTCCTACGCACCCTCTGCACCTTCCCTGCCGGACTCCTACGGTCAGCAGCAGCGGCTGCAGGCCAACTCATATGCCAATTCCCGTCCAAGTAACTACGGCCATCAGCAACATCAGCAGCAGCAGCAGCAGCAGCAGCAGCCTCAATTTTCGGGTTATGGATCATACGGGCAGAGCAGTTCTTCATATGGGTACTCGGGCTTTCCGCCAGGGACGCACCCGGATGTGATTAGAAGCTTCGAGATGGTGGATAGAGACCGGAGCGGTTTCATTGACGAGAAGGAGTTGCAACAGGCTCTCTCTTCTGGGTACCAGAGGTTTGATATTAGGACTATCAGGTTGCTCATGTTTTTGTTCAAGCATCCTTATGAGCCTCTTCGAATTGGTGAGACTTCGTTTGCCTTTTTTTCTTTTATTTTTTTCTTTGTTTGTTCTTGTATTTCGTGTTTCTTCTAGAGATTTTTGATGGGGTTGTTTTGATGATCCGCTGTACGTGGATGATGACGAGATTTTTGTTGTTTAAAGTTTCAGAATTTTATCTGTTGCTCTGGAATTTCTGGTGGAGTTCCATTACTTAGGTTCCTTTAAATTTTGAAATACATCTAAGCATAGCCTGGTTAGTTAATATTGCTTAATTTGAATTGCAGAGCTATCCTTTCAAATGAGAGAGTTAAATATTTATGGGGAGAATTTTATTATTTTTTAAAATTTTGTCTGAGTTAATTTAAATTAATTAATTTATTATACTGAATATTAAATGATTTTAAATTAAAAAAAAAATTAGAGAGTTCAAATCCGTGTTAATCTAGCAAAAGAATCTTTTATTTTCGATGTGGGATCGAAATTAGGATATTAGTTTGAGTCTGAATCAATAACTATACGATGACTTTTCTAAAAGTATATGTCGATGGTTTTGACTTGTAGATGAAATTGGGTTTTGCTTCCCTTTCCTTTCCTTTCCTTTGACGTGTTCAAGTTTCAATTTGTGTGGCGGCATAACCCTTGGATTTCTTGGTTCCTTATCCTTTCTTCCACTTTTTTTATTGGGTAATCAAATAATGCATATAATGATGTTTGCTAAACTTTTCTAATGCAGGGCCCAAAGAGTTTGCCGCTTTGTGGAGTTGTCTTGGTCAATGGCGTGTACGGACTCTCCCTCTCTCTGTTTTTTTTTTTTTTTGGTTCTCCAGTTGATTTTGTGCTTGGCTGATGATAGGAACTGTGCATTGTGACATAGTTATAGATCTGTTTGACAATTAAGAAACCACCCCATTAGCCAAAGAGAGGAGAAAAAAAAAAAAGACAAGAAGATAAGATCACTAAAACATTAAAGATCGTAGTACTATCTTTTTTTTATTTTTATGAATTAATTTATATTATATTATAAATTAGTGTTGTTAATTTATATATTTATTAAAATATATTTTTAATTAAAATAAATTTTAAATATTTTTAAAAAAATTAATATAAAATTTTAAAAAAATTATTTTGATATACTATATTATTCTGTCTCATATTATCTAAATATTAAATAGAATAATTATTTTATACTATTTTATTCTATTTAAACGCAATATAAGTTAATAGTTTAGCTAATCCTAAACTATATTAGTCTACACTATCCCGTTTACGTACCAAACACATTATGTTAACTGTCACTCTTCAAAAACCAGAAAGACATGCTTTTCATTGCTGTTGCACTTCTCAACAATTACAAAGATCTTTTGTTTTAAATTACATGTGGCAAAACAATGTCAGATATTAAGGCAAAATCAATCTCCATGACTTGTAAATTTTTTCTCAGAGGACAAGAATATAGGTTTCCTGAATGTTGTTACTGGCATGAATCATATAATCATTATAATCAGCATGTTGTGGGAAATAGGGGAGCAGAGAAAAGAAACACATATATTTGGTGACTATAGTTTAGTCTGAAGAGGGCATCTTTTTGTTGAGCTGGAAGGAAACTCTTAGTTTTCTTAGTGCAGCGCGTGTGTACACCTGATTTAAGCAGAAGAATCATTTTGCAAAACTAGCACTTCTCATCCCTCGGCTTGTGCCTTCAAGATTTTATACTCTTATATTTTGGTGGTTTGGCTCTCTAGTTATTGAAACATTATTGCAAAATGTACTTGCAGGGCATATTTGAGAAATATGATAGAGATAGGAGTGGGAAAATCAATTTGTTTGAGCTGAGGGATGCTTTCTACGGCATTGGATATGCAATCCCACCTTCCGTTCTTAAGATTCTCATATCCAAGTATGATGATGGAAGCGGCAGGCCGATTGAGCTCAATTTTGACAGTTTTGTTGAGTAAGTTTACTTATCTAATACTTGCAAATGTGTCTCTGCTCTTTTTTTTTTTTTTTTTGGGTCTTTGAATTTAATCCTGCTTATGTTGTCTTGTTCGTTTAAACTTGCAGGTGTGGGTTGATTCTGAAGGTGAGACATAATTTCTTTCCAGCTATTCAAAGTCTATTTACATGTTCTTTTCATATTTTAATCCTGATTTTTCAGTCTGGCTTGTTTTTCACCATTTGATGTGTGAACTCGTGACGTGATTTTCAGGGTTTGACTGAGAGGTTTAAGGAGAAGGATTCGCGCTATATAGGTTCAGCAACATTTGGTTATGACGAATTCATGTCCACGGTCATCCCGTTTCTTGTATCGTATGATTGATCACGAAGTTTTTTCATATAGTTCTTGTATTGTTTTGTTAGATTTGATATGATTGATTGTTGGTTTACCAGATATTGCATTTTTTAGTAGGAACTTGTAAATAGGAGTGAGAGGTGTGAAAGTGTTCTGTTACCTTGAGCCAAGGCTCTGATCTTTGTTAGAAATGTCGAGTGTGAGCAGAAATTCAATTTTTTTTCATATCTTATTTCATTATGTACTAAATTTTAAATTATTTTCATGACACCCACTTGTCGCTGGTGTTCCAATTATTCCTGCAGTTTTTTTTCTTCGGAATCATTTCTTTCAGCGTCAACTAGTGACCAATGATGCTAGGTTTTTCATAATTGAATTGAACCATATTATTTTCTGTCTTATTTTTCTGTTGTATTCATCTACAGATAAATTAGTAGTCTTGAATGTGACTTCCTGATGTGTTCATGGTTGATGCTATTTTCTGTGATCCTACATTAAAAAATTGGTAAACAAATTATAAGATCTGCTGCTTGAATGGCAAAAAGGAGCTTTGAATGTGGGGCTGTTCTTGTTTTACTCAAGGGGTGAACCAAAGAAAGGCGGGAGCGAAAGAGAAAAAACATATTGGCTAGTGATTGTGAATGTGAAGTCTCTTCTTTTTATTTGATTATTATTTTTTCTTTTGTGAAACAAAATGTCGTGGAGACAATTTGAATGCGTGACCTCAGGGTTACGAGCGCTGCAAACTACCAAGCTGTTCTACCCCGCTTGACAAAGGAAGAATTGAAAACTATCACATAAACAAAAACGTTTCAGTGTACAAGACATGTCTAACATTTTAGTCTTTTTATTTTCTAGTGCCAACTTCCAATACTGTGGTATTTGCGCATAAAAAAAATGAACAACCGATAAAATAATCAGCCAAATCTAAAGAACAAGTAATCAGCCAATTGAATTAAGAAAGAAAGCACCAATACATGGTTCGTGGGACTGGTTCAATACTAACAACTGCAACCATTTCATCATGTAGCAACTAGCAAATGGGCGTCAATAAATGTGCGAGTTTGGTGCTGTCATTAATGGTCATTTCGGCCGGTGGTGCCTCAAGTTCCTGCCTGCCTATATTGAATGGTCATGTAAAATCATGTACCTCTCAATCTTACCCTCCACGGCTGTGGTCCACCGCCAATGCAATATTGTATCTAATTTAAAAGCTGGGTGTCCATGATGTTCCAAGCCCAACCATCCCACTTTCTGCTCAAGCATAACCGATGTTAAATGTAGCCCCAAAACGGTTAGTCTGTTACTTGTTACAGGAGAGGAAGAGGTTGGTGCAGGACATCTTAGGAATTAAGCTCTCAAACTCACCTAGTGGGTTTTTTTTTAGAGGAAGTCAAGATTTGAATCCCGAGTCTATCCCTCAACTCTGTCCTTATAAGGAGCTTGGCTGCCAAGCTCGGATGGTTGTGGCCCCAAAACTTGAATGCTATAGACACTGGCTACTTTTACATGGCCCCAAAACTTAATTTCAAAGATAGACCATGTATATTTGTAGTTTTATCATTAATTGTGATCGCATGTAAATTCATGTTTAGAACATGTCTAATTTACCTCGTCTATGTACATTTTTCAACTATCAATATGCTGCTCTATTCTTTTTCCAATAATCACCTTCACTAACCCAGATTATGTCCACCGACCAACGCACCTTGGTGTGATAGAAGTTTTGAACTTATAATTAACAACAATAATAAAAAAAATAAGGGCTAAGAGATTTAATCGTAGACACATAAGAAATATCAGAAATTTTAATGAACTAAAACATTTTTCCCAGTAAATTGATGGGAAAATTTTGCATTTAACCCACAAAACTTAATCTTTAAAACTAAAGAACGTATTTTTTCCTGCTATCCCTAAAAGATGTGTAGCTCATACAAAACTATATGTTGCATCTCATACAAAATTTGCATATTAATTGGCCAGCGTTTTATTTAATGTATGAGGTTTTCGGTGATGCTTAGGTTTATATTCAACAAAGACTAATCTTTCATGCTATAAAACCAATTCCAATAGCAATAGCATCGCATAATATATTTCTTCTTTAACAAATTGCATATACTTTCATTATTGTTTCGCCTTCTTTCCTGGTGTAACTGATTATGGATAAACAAATAAAAAAATTCCATCTTGTCTTATGATATAAAAAATTTAGACTAATTTTCCCCTCCATTTTTGGCTTTGTATGTAGATGAGACCAGAGGGTCAGATAAAACACCATGATCAAGGGTTAGAAGCAGCCTAAACCAAATAAGCACATTAAACCTGATGTAAACTAAATAAAGTGACATCTCAAACACAGGGTAAAAAACATTAGCCAAATGAACCACAAGAGCCTTTATGGCTCCAAATCCATAACAGATTCTCAGACAGCAAACTTCACAATTGATCTGAGAGCAACAGGCTCAATAAAGTTCACCTTCCTTATGAGTGTGAATCACACAATCCGACTTCGGGTAAGAAACACAAGTCAGCACATAACCAGCCTCCATTTGATTATCATCCAGAAAGGAGCCATCAGATTGATCAACGGAGCCTGAGACTATCTTCCCGGCACAGGTCGAGCAAGCACCAGCCCTGCAAGAATATGGCAGGTCAACCCCGGCACTCTCCGCTGCATCCAGGATATACGTGTCATCGGGGGCTTCAAACTCATGCACCTCGTCGTTTGGTCCAATCAGCTTAATCTTGTAGGTTGCCATTGATGCTTTGAAATTGGGAGAGCATTTTAAACCAAACAACTTGGAAACGTTCCTCACTGATCCCAGTGAGCTTGGACCCTTGACAATGGCACTGGTGAGCCTAGTCTGCGGTGCAGCTATTAGCACGCTTTGGGAGGGGAACGTCGCAGTTGCCATCTTTACCCTGAATACAGACTGGACTAGTAAGCAAGATCAAGTATATGCCTTGCACACAACAAAATTTATTATAATTTCATTTTCACATCAAGATAGAATCACAATACAGCGGTAGAATCACAATGCAATACTAAGCTACTGAAGAAAATTAAGGGGATGAAAGGGATGAATTTCTAAATCTCATAAATTTTTTTTTAGGAACCTGAGAGGATCCCCCCGAGTTACTTGGCTGTGTTTTACATCATAGCATACAATAAAACGTAAAGCAATCAATGATCCATATTACCAGAGAGCTCCTTATATGTCAAACTTAATCACAGTTCAAAAGTAACAAAGGCGACAGCAGGGAAGACAAGATTTCCCGAAAAAAGAAAAAAAAAAAAGCAACAAATTAGGTCCTTGCAGTATGCACCCGACTCCTTGAACACCCTTTCATGCATGCAAGGAACCTGAAGGTTATTGAGTTAATCGGTGGAAGTTGGAACATTGAAACGCAGAAGGCTTGCCATGAAACAAGACAGGAAGATGCAGATTGGGGATTGGCAGGAAAATCTGTTGAGGCTGTTGACTACAACTAGAATCTGCTCTTAACATAATTCATTGTAATCTAATTGTTTGTACTGATTTACTAATGGTTCTACAGAGAATGTATTAGCAGCTATAAAAGACTAGATTGAAGGGTGTATGATTCAGATTTGTGATCAATAAAAATTCCCAGCTGTATCTTCTTTAACTTCCTAATTCTTCTATTCTCTATAGTCTGTTCTTTCCAAATTCACCATTAATTAATCTGTCAAATCCGAATTTCTTCTCCACTCTGTGAAATTCCCTGTTGTTGGAATAGCTCTATCTCCCTTGAGCACACAGGTACATAGTTTTGGAACCCCATAGTCTATATGCCTCAGTTATGTTAAAAACAAACAAAAAAGGGACAAAAGCATCCATTTGTATAACAAGAAGGCAGATGGTTCACGGAACACAATGAAGAGAAGCAAGTTAATGGGCTTTCGGCTCTTCACTTGAGGCTCCAACATACAAAAATATCATAGCCAAAACTAACATAAAGCTTTTCTTCTTGCCAGATGTCACAGAATTACAATTTAAACCAAATTTGCTGCCTTATGATGGCACGGGGAGTCCACCGGGTAACAGCAAGAACCTATACAAATATATGCACACAATCCACATTTGGATTTAGAGACTATAAAGGCATACATTTTTGAGTTAATTTAGCCATCAGTTAAAAATCTTCAAGCAGGTAGCTTCCCTGGTTATCTGTAAAGCTAGGGATGCAACAAGCTGATTGCATACTAGTTCCACATGATAAAGTCGAATTTGGAGATTTAATTTTAAACATCAGAGAAGAAACAGATCTAAAAATTAGGCGGGGAAGCCTATGCGAATATTTCTTTTTTCCCCCAATCAGTTGGAAGGTAGTGGGACACAAAACAAAATTACCTTCCTGCAAAATGTTCACCCAAAGCATGGCATTGTTCATGTATGACACAGTCTTGGCTTGTCCAAATTAGCATAAGAACGTGCTAATTTTAGGCATATAAGAGCCAATTTCAGACAAACAACATGTGAGCAACAAACACACACGTGTTCATTCACATGACACACATATGCATAGAAATATAGCCAGGCTTTTTCCCTACTAAATGTGCTACACAAGTGTAGCCTTTAAAATCAAAGATCAAAAAACATAAAAATCAGCACTATTACGAATTTCCATTACTTCTTGCACTACTTCATAGATAAATTATGAGGCAGGTGACCCCACGCGGAACGTGAGAACAACAAGCCAAGGCAAGCCAATTGAACCTCAATTAGTGGGCATTAGTTCACGCATATAAAAGCAAAAAGAAATATAGGGGAAAACAAAGACTAGCATGTACAAAATTGAACACATACGGTGTTAATCTTGTAACAATAGGACTATCTGATGACAAAGATTGGATTTTAAGAGCGATTAGGTTACCCCATATGGCATTCAAGAACTAGATTACAGCAACTTCAATCTCTCTTATCCCAACAAAAAAATTATTAGCTTGTCATTGGAATACCAAATAATGGGCAAAACATTCACATGAAAAAAAAAAAAAAAACTCAGTGAGCCAAATTTGCCAATTTTCACTCGTCTAAGGCAAAATTTAGTGAACAAAACACATTTGTTCGCTATCTGAAAACGACCCAAAAAAGCTCTTTAAGACACAAAGCCTTCGTTCTCATGGACAACAATAAAATTGATGGAAGCTAGAAGCTAAAAGCCCCACTAGTGAAAAATACATACGTAACGACAAACAAATAATCAAAACCACATCACATCGGAAAAAAAAAAAAAAAGAAAGAAAAAGAAGCAAATTCCAGGAAAACAAGAAGAACAGCAGACTAAAAAGAAAAAAGGAACAAACTTTCAGGATCAATAACAAAACCAAGCAAGACTGGGCAATAAATTGAAAGACAGAGAGGAACCCAAGTCAGAACAGACTGAAAAGAGAAGATTTCAAAGACACCCATCAATGAAATTAACCAAAAAATAAAAGCATAAGTAGAGATGGAAACAAACAGCATGGGCATACATACCCAAGAAGAGAAGAAAGCTGATTAAGCTTTGAGAAACGGTGAGTTGATGTTAGAAAAGGCGGAGGGTACGAGGTAACGAAACTCCGGAGAGAGAGAGAGAGAGAGAGACAACTAATGGGTTGTGAGAGGTACCTATGCTACTGTTTATTCAAGTTAGAGAGAGACGTGACCTTTGGCATGTATTTTATTGAACTCCAGTACACCGCCGAATTGTAATTGTGGGTAACACTAAATTAATTATAATATTTAGCGTTATTTCAAAAAATTATAATATTTAATGTTTATTTATTTTTAAATTTTTTAAATTTCGGCTATCTATATTTCTTTAATTTTATTTAAAAAATTTCGCTAAATATTATACCAAGTGAGTAAGCTGCCCAAAGAAAATATAAGGATAAAATATTAAGAAGCCGGAGGATTGACGGTCAGAGAGGATTGATGTACAGGGAGATTGATAAAATATATAATTACTTATTAACCATCTCATCCACCTTAATACTACTAGACACTACACTTGACCAAACCTTCAAGCTCAATCATTGGTCAGGAAAAAAATTAGACTACTGATATTTAAATACAGGTCAATTATGTAAAATATGCATGAGATTGTTATCTAAATTGTTACTTTAAATAATAAAAAATATTTTATGTACATCAATTTTATTTAATAATAATTAATAATATTAAAATTTTTTAAGTAAGACTAAAGTTGGATCGTCGTTACAAATATAAAATTCTTTGAATGACTAAATAAGGACCAAAAAATAGATAATTTGTGACATTTCATCAAATATATCGTGTAGTTACTTTAGTGTTACTTAAATTACTGCTATATAATATACATCTTAAGTAGTTCGCACTTAAAATACAAATGCCAATAGTTTGTTCTTATATACAGTAGCTTTGCAAGCATAAACGATGCATTATATTAATAATTGTACTATTATGTATTTTACTTTTTTACTAAATTAAAAAAAAATAAAGTCAACTCAAACAATATCAGTCATCCACCGTCTTTGTGCCAAGATTGGTTCCTTTTAAGGGTTAGTTACATAGTCGTACTCATCCTTAAAGAGCATAACAAAAAATATTAATTAAAATCAAAATAAACTTTAAATCTGCCGTGTTTCATTTCTTGATTCAAACATATACCAACATACAATGAGCGATAGACTTGACTAGTAAAGTTTATATTTGGGTCATTATTTTTATAATTATTTATTTATAAATCAGTATTTCAAAAATTATATATTTAAGATTAGCACCATTAAAAAAGTTCATAAGTAGGTTACTGACTTTCAATTTCCATGAACTGTCGTTCAGAGATGATGTGGCACTTACATGGTATCGACGTAGCGTATTGCATGACAAAAATCATCAATTCTACTTAACCACACCGGCCATGTAGGACTCCTTTCTCTCTTCCTCTCACCCTCTTTCTCTCTCACCTCATCTCTCTCTAGTTCTCACATACGGAGATTGGAAAAAATAATTACAAAAATTAAAAAAAACCCCAAAAATAAGAAATTAATTTCCCAGAGGTACAAGGTTTGAAAACAAGAAGAAAGAGCTGAAGCACCTAGTGTTCGTTGAATAGCTACGAATCACGAGTTAGCATGAGTATCCAATATGTACGGTATGCGAAGTAGAACTCGGGGCCTTTATGGTCAGAGCTAGAAGGGGCCTATCAGTAACAAAGTGGTTGCCAGAAATGTCAATCCTACACAAATTCCTGAGCTTCGTCTACAAGTCAACAGTATTAGTGTATACCCTAGTAAGCAATTCATTGATTTTTTGTTATAGATATATTTGATATTTCATTCATACGATTATTAATAAAAGACACTTTTATCTTTAGTACGTTTATATAATTGATATAATAATCAGTAGACTCTAAATATAAAGTTTATGGAATAAATATACTTTACAAAAGTAATAATAATTTAATCATAATTATGAGATACCTATTACATTAAAATATTATTTTTAAATATTCCTAATTGATGTTCCATTAAGACATGATATTGATGGAGTTGTGAGACTAACACATATTATGTTTCTTTCTTATAAAGAAAGCAATCAATTTCACGGACTAAAGTATGGAGATACTTGAATAAATATGTTGGTGCTTGTTAGTTGAACAAGTTCATTGAATTGATCCGCTATGGAATTCCTAACATAGAACATTACTTATGTGTCCGAAGAATTTCTCATGTGACGATTATATAAGTGATTTTTAGACTTGAAATTACTAATGTATTTCATATAAGAATTGATATGCTTTGATCTTACTTCTAATTTGTCCTAATCAAGAATCGCTTGTAGGAGTTTGCATTGGGTATATTATGAGTTATTTAAAGATAATTAGATGATCAATAAAGGATTCGTTACCCTAAAGTAATTATGGGAGAGTGTTCCACTGTTCTTAGTAGGCATTAATTCAAGAAATTCTTGTACAAGGTGGAATGAGAACTATAAGGAGTTATAATCTCATTTATGAAATCAATGACTAAATTATTTTAATTATTGAAAAACAAATATAATTAGACAATATAGAGTAGACACAAATTTCATACTTTATATTTAATTGGAATATTTGGAAGATGAAATGATTAAATTACACTGAGAGACCGTGCACTAAAAGGATTTATCAAATCACTTTGACAATCTTGATATTTGGGTGGTCATGATATGCTACTAGTCATTAATCTTGATTTATAAATATAAATTAATTAATTTAAAAATTAATGATAAATTAAAAGAGCTTAATTTATATAATCCTTTAGGATTATAATTTAGATTCATTGCTAACATGTCAGCATCTTAATGGATCACACATTAAGAGAATTGATGAATGATACAAAAGGAGATCAAATTAGACTCGATTGAAAAGTTTGAGAAATTTTTAGGATCAAATATGTGATATTTAAATTTATAATGACTAATGTATAATTTATGGGAAATATACATTGGGGCTAACCTAACTTAAATTCTTTATAAATAGACTTTATAAGACTTGCCTACCAAAAAGTTTTTCTGATCGTTCAGAGTTAGCATTCTGTTGTAGGCTTGTCCTCCTTCTATTTTTCTCTCTAAAAGAGTTTAGGTTTAAGAGAGTTATTTTTCACTGTTCCTACGTGGATATTATTAAAAGCCAGACGTTTGGACGGAAGTAATATGTGACAACCCACCAAATAGGCTTAAAAGAGAAGAGAAGATTTGATTCGTTGTATCTTAGTTTAATTTGTTATTATATTTAACTGATCTATTTTTGGGAATAAAAAATTTTTAAACATCTATTCCGCTGCAATTTTATTCGATTTACGACTGTTTGATTCCCAACAAACAACCCCATCATTGATCACAACTCAAGAAAAACATTGTGAATTCGGAGACCCAATTAGATCAAAATGAGAATTATACTGTGGAGAGCCAATATCGAGCTCTTCAAGCGACTGAAATAGAGATCCAATTAAGAAAAGATTATTGTCCATAAAAGAAACCATATTGGAGGAATTCAATTTCCTCAAGCCACTCATTCTCAACCCCAATTCCTTGAGACCCATCAAAGGAAAGTAAGTTTAGTGGGAGAAGTCGGGAGATTCGAGGTCTTTAAAATCCATTTCAAATCAAAGATGAATAATACCATTGACCAATGTTCCTGGAGGACTGTGTAGATTAGAGAGCTGAAAGGGTTTTTCGTTGAAGAGATGAAAGGGTTCTCCTAAATACCAAACCATGGTTCATAATTCTCTATCATATTCTTTGCAGAAGGAAGCAATTGATCCATTTCTTCTTCTTGTTTTTTTTTTTCAATTTTTCTATTCTTTTTTTTTTTAACATTCTAAGATCTGCTTCTTTGTTTGAATTATCGAATTTTTTTTTTGTTTTAAATCTTTGAATTTCTTTTGGTATTCGATTTAATTTTGCTATGTGGGTAGTAGTAGCAGGGGTAGAGTGGTAGTGGTTGACTAGACTTCATCTCTCTCGCTGGCATTATTCTTCTCTCTCTCTCATTCTTTGTCTACTAATCTCTATCTAGATCTCTCTTAAGAGTGATGCTTGCTGTTTTTTCTTATGTTTGGTTGTCAAGAAATTGCTAAAAAAGAAACCCCTTTTGTTGGTTACTCTTTTTAATTGTTACTGCTCCAAGGTTAAGAGGCAAAAGTGGAGGATGGAGAAAGGAGTGAAAAAGAGAAACAAGAGGTAGAAGGTGGTACTGTGTAGAAGAGAGAAGGTAGTCCTACGTGACATGAATTGTTGATTGAGGTTGATGATTTTTGCTGCGCAACAAGTACGTCATATCCACATATATGCCACGTCACCATTTAACGCTAATTCACGAAAATTAAAAATTATTTACTTATTAATAAACAATTTTAACGGTTCTGAACTTAATAGACTATTTTTGAGTTACTTTAGTAACTCAAATATAAACTTTACTCTAGCCTGGTCGTGGTTTAATTCTGATTCAACTTCAATTTTGAATCAGCAATTTTTGTTCAAAGATATCTTGAATTATAACTAAACCACTTGGTCCTCTTTCAATTAATTGTTGCCTTTAGATGCAGTTCTAATTCTAGTTCTAATTTTAGTTTTGGTTTTGATTAATCCCTGATTTCAGTTTAATTTAGTCAATTAGGTATAATTCAGTTTGATTCCTTTTTAAAAAAAAAACCAAAAAGACAACTAAAAATTGTATAACTTAAATAACAATTAGATTAAAGAGAGAAATTAGTATAAGTGAAGGGCTGAACTTAATTTAATATTAATATGCGTATGCTCTTCAAGGTTTACAAGAATCACTTCTTGTTACTTATGATTTTTTTTTCCTTTTTGGAGAATTTTATTTTTATTTTTAAATCAATAGTCGTGATATTATTATTATGTTATTATTATTATTTTTTAAAAAATCAACCGTATGATAATTCATTGGTTTGTATTTTTTTTAAAAAAAGAATCGTTGATTAATCTGTCACTTTTGAACTATCGATAAAATTGGCAATAGGAAGGGTTGGAGACAGAGATGACTCCCCTGTTTCCGTATCCGTTTATTAATCTCATCCTTATCTTTGCCCTTGTCTCCATCTCCGATAGGTATAAAATTTTAATCTTTATCTCCATCCCTGCCAGAGAACAAGGATCCTCATCCTTGCCCCATACCTGTCCAAATGAAAATAAAAAGTCATATATTTTCACAACTCAAACTACTTAATGCACAAGGTCAATGACAAACTAGCTACATATGTAACAAACATCCTTTAGCTCAAAAATATAATAAATAAGTAATCTAAATATTAAAGTTCAAATACACGAGTTTTATACTAAAAATTAGTAACAGAAATTAAAGTCTTATAACTTGATTCACATTGTGCAAAAGTATTCTTTACTTCAAAAAGATAATATATCAATAATTAGACAACCCATCTTCGTCTACCTATTCCTCTTCATTGTCTTTGAAAACACGAAAATACAAATACAGAAGGCAACAAATTGCTCCATATATATTAAAGGTAGGGAATTCAATTGTACTTGTGACTATGCTTGAAAATTCAAATGCTCTGAACTCTATAGTTAAAAATCTCAAAAAAAAAAAAAAAGCTTTTTTTCTATTTCTAAAAATTGTTGAATGGAACTAAATTACTTGAGAAATTGAGAAACCTTAGACAAGTATGTCATGCTGAAGTATCAATTGCATTTATATGAAAAATATTTTCCAAATTGGTGTAAGAATTTTTAAAACAAAACATTCTATATTACTCCTCCATGTTTATGTACTGCAACTCCAAAATATGTGAACTGAATAGATTATAATAGTTTGCCATCTCATGTTCAGACAATAATCAAGTAACAGAGATTGCACCTCTCTCCGTTACCGTAGCAGCACCGCAGGCATTCGCAAAAAGAAGAGCTTCTCTTAACTGCTTCTCATATTGTGCAAAAAACATCGAGAAAAAGGAAAGCTGGGGTGTTACAATTGACAGTCCGTAAATTTATGTACCATTTTCATGACATGTTTAACTAAAATATAAGTGATAATTTATGCCACAGTTCCTTTTATTTCTTATGAGTTAACGTGGGACGGGAGCATCAAAGGATACCCGAAATTATTTGCAGACCACGGTCCCTGTGATTGATAACCTTGAAGAGGCCAGATATGCACGACTGACATGCTATTCTTCAAGTTTCCAGCAGCCCATCCCTCAGGTACTACTCTAATAGTTAGAACTTAAAATTTATGTTCTAAAAGTTTTAAGTTTAAATTTTAGGATGAGAAAAGTAGAGATTTATAGAAGATAAGATTTATTTTCATTATATAACTTATGACCCAACGAGTTTTCTAATAGATTAAAAAAAAAAAAGGTTTCCAGCCGGCCATTACCGCAATTATTACAGGTTAAGATCATGCTCGTTTTTTTTTCTTTTCTTAATTCGTCATCTCCTTTTTCTCCCCCATTTTTGACAGCGACAATCTATCAAATCCAAACTATGTTACTACAAGAAAGGAAGAGTGTAAAGCTTATTGTGAAGCATCTAATGGTACAACATCCCTGAGAAGTTTACCAATGCAATTTCTGTTCTATAATTCGTAATGCTAGGCTGTGGCAAAGTTAAAAGTGAGCAATGGCTTCTAATCTTCTCCCTAAATCTACTTACTCTTCTGTTACATTCTTGATCGAATAATTCCATTCTTTCAAGATAATATCCAAAATCTCTAAACATTTTTAAATTCATCTTTGATCACTTGACATCCACCTTAGCCCTTTTTATTCTGTATGTTATTAACAAATAAAATCCAATCTGCAAAAAGTAAGCAAACAGAAAAACAGAATCCACATCGCGGATATAAATTCAAGAATTAACAAAGCGAAAATGATAAGGAAAACAAAAAGAAACTCTAAAAAACAAAGCAAAACCTCTTGCTTTCAATGCCACTTGACCACTTGGAGCACCGATGATGGAGATTTGGAGTGTGAAGACTAAGGCACTCGGATTCGCACAACGGTGGAGCGGGCGGCAACGTCGGAGCTGGAGTGGGCAGCGCAATGTTACTGGTCAATGTTTTTACTTTTCTAGGTTTTGACGTTGAAGAGTGAACTGAAGGTAGTAAACATTAATTCACTAAACAATAAAGACAAATAAAAATTAATGAATAAATTAAAAAAAAAAAAGAACAAACATGACACGAGGAGAGTATGGAGATAGGATACCGGGAACTGAGATTTCTTCCCTTTTTCGGTTAACTGACTTTAATTTTGTACTCGTCAGGATAGGTATGGATAATTCTCGATAGATACGAATAAGATTGTCATCCCTAATTATCCATTTTAAACGATGAGTTCCGCAGTTTTTAAAAGGAAGAGTTAAAACTGAACAACCCTTGGCCACTTCCAAATCCAGTTGACAACTGGCTTGATTACAGTTTGAACCCAACAAGTGGTCACCCATGGGAGAAGGGAAACAGTGAGACAAAGAACAAGAAGAGCAAAGCTAGTTTTAAATAAGAAATTATTGATTAAGTAAATATTAAATATTCAGAATTGGTGGTAATTAACAGTTGGTCTCTCTTTCTTTAACTTTGGTGAATGAAAATTGTGAGTCAATTGAACTGTAGTTCCCATAATAGATCATTTATTTTATTACTTAATAATTATTTATGCTCAGGAAAACTATAAGTATGTTAACCTTTCAAATTACTAAAACAGAAAATGTTTAGTCTTCCTTCTTTAGGAGATATTATGAGATATAATAACAATTTAAGTTATGCTATTATAAGATAATTGACTGCTAGGAAAATAGACATTGTTGCTGGAAGTTGCAGAAGATAAAAAGACTTCCATGGAATAACCGAAAATACCCAAAAAAAAAAAAAAGTATGTCACATGACACATTTATGTCATAAGCAATTATTTTACTAGTATTAAACAAAGCCATGAGCGAGTTTACAATATTTATTGAAAAATATATTCTTACTTGTGTTTACTTTAAATGAGAAAGATACAAAGAGGCCTAAAATATGAATATTTTTCTTTTTAAAGAAACAAAAAAAATTGAGAGTAGTTTTTTCTTTTCTTTCTAAGAAAACAAAAGGCGAAAAATAAAAAATAGGTCTTAAATTATGAGGAACTATGAAAACGTAAATTTAGAAAGATTTTTTTTTTCTCTCTACACAAATGAAAAGGGAATTTATAATTATTTTCTCTTTCAAACATATGTGAATAACCATTAATATGAAGTTGGTAAATTATAGTACATGTTACATCGTAATTGAATAAATTGTGTAAATCAGATGCTTGTTAAAATCTTAATTCCAATACAACATTAAAGAAGACTACAAACCGACTACTAAATTAATGCTACATACTACAAACTGTGCGTATCTACTTAAAAAATTAGAATTTGAATCAAACACTTAGATATTTCTAAAATTAAGCAAATATCACTACATAAACATTTGACTGATTTTTTTCTCAGCTTTTATTTTATATACACACACACATTAGGCCCACGTAATGCTTGACTTTATTATACAAATGTAGCAAATGTCGCTGCTTTGTTATTTTTTAAAAAAAGTAGATTTTGCTTATGCTTTATCAAAAAACAAAAACAAAGAAAATTAGATTCTGAATATTGTTTTTTTTTTACTTTTTTTTGGCACTCTTGGAGGAATTTAGGAGTAATTTCCTGCTTTTGGATTTTTTTTTTCTTTTTCTAATTTTGGTGTATTTTGTTCTACACAAAGGATAATTCAGGGCTGGCGAGGAAGAGATTATGCAAGTCCACCGCCCTGCCATTTGAAGTAATTATTTACCGCTATACGTTTTGGCTTTTTATATATACGCATATGCATAGCTGCATCATGTTTGTTCTCATTATCGATCCTTCCAGGGTCCATAAATTGACAAGCATATTTCAACTAGCCACGTTCCAAATAGTCATCTCATAAGGTCTGATTGTGGACCATTAAATAGGTGAAGTGGGAATTTAACTTATGATCATGTCTCATTACTATCCTTGTCGTTATATATGGACCATCAATTTGGTAAAGTGGAATATTTAAGTTATGATCCGATGTCATTATGTGTGAGGAGGGAGGAAAAGAATGCCATGGCCAAATTTTTAGTCAAATGTAAAAAGAACAGAGCAAAAACAAAAAGGTAGGAACAGGATTATTGAAACTTCTGTCTGTTGCGCGGCAGAAAATCGTTGTTGCTCTGTACATGAATGCATGTCGACTTAAATCATATCAACATTTTTTGTTGACTTAAATCATGTGACCTATAATGTTCAATGTAATCCACCCAATGGCAATCCGAAACAGGGTATAATGGTGTCTGAATTTGTAACAGAGATTTGTTGTCCGAGCCAACTGCGGGTGCATAATATCAGCTAATTTAGGGCTTTGTTACGTGGCTATACATTCACAAACGTACGGCCATACTCTTTTATTTTTTTGAAAAAAATTAGACTTTAAATGTATTTAATATTACCTTTAAATCTCAATTTGCAAAAAAGAAAAAATTTTTAAAATTTTTTTTTGTCTTATTCTAGTATGGTCAAACGTTTGGACAAAATTTATACCATACAATTTTATTATTTACAAGAATAGTATGCTAATGTTATCTGTACACTTTAAGATTGCCCGCTAGTTCTTATCAATCTTAGTGTTAGACTCGTAAGTTCTTTGGTATAGAAGTGCAAGAAATTATTGTCATCTTGCATCAATGCTTGGCACAAAAATTGACATGAATTTGGCATGTCAAGGGGAAGAAAAAAAAAAAGGTTGCATGGGAGTCAATACACATAACAGCGAAGCCAAGACTGCAAAGGCAAGGAGTTGATTTGCGGGCTATGACAATAGCAACAAGTGGGTAAGAGTTGCGGTCTGAGACATACATTGGTTGGGCTGAAAAGTTGGGCGAGCATTGACAAACAAGTGGTCTGAAAATTCGCTAAGGCATAGAAAGAAGCATGTTGGACTGGATGGGCGCACCGGTTGGGCGTGCAACGGGCTTTTCTGTGTCTGGTCTTATGGTTGATTGTTGCAACCAGAGGTGGCAAACTAGGGAGTCAAGTCAGTTTTGAATCGAATTGAGCTTTTGGTCATTTGAGTTTCGGGTCTTTTATTTTTGAGCTATTCAGGTTTCTGGTCATTCGGATCTCGAGTCATTTGGGTTTCAAGTTATTCGGATTTCAACTTCATTCGGTCTCTGGTACTTAAGGTTTCGAGTTTTTGGATTCCAGGTTTGATTTAGATAAATTTTATGTTAATCTATTGTAATATTTTTATTTGAGGTAAAAAATTAAGTTTGCATTTTTTATCATAATTTCTATTGCATAAACATCAAAAACTTAATCCAATTCAGAAAATTAAATTTTTAATTAATTTAAAAATTTTAAATGATTTGTTTATATAATATATAATTAATTAGTAACAAATACACTACAATTAAGTGTATATTAAATTATGTTATTTGTATTAAATATTATAAAAATCATGTTATAGTAATTATATATATAATTTGTTTGCTTAAGTGTATTGATAAAATATTAATTAAAACTAGTATAAATAATTTAATTTCAAAGTTACATATTTAAAATAAATAAAATTTATATAGATTAATGAAACTGAGATTTTTCTCTCAATTGTGACGATGACTAGATTATTTGATTATTTTTTAAAAATTATATTATGTGAAACAAAAATTAAGTAAACTTCTATATATTAACTCAACTACTTTATTTGTATTTCATTCATTTATTATTTTAAAATATTTATATAAAACAAAATTTCTTTTCATTTCATTTATTTGATAATTATTCTCAAAATTAAAAATAAAACTCAATTATTAAATTAATCCAATGGAAGTTTGAATTGCATTATACACTTGTGAATCTCACTATTATAACTTTTCTATTATACACTTTATGATCTTATTTATGTAGAATAAAAGATTATATAGTTATCTGCTTTTGCTCTGTTATAAAACTTTTCCTCCCAATTTTTTTGATTTCTTTACAATGATGTTTTTTTGTCAATTCAATAATATGAATTTAAATTATAACTTTATCATATTTTTGTGCCTCTTTATTTTCTTTTATTTTATTTGGTGTAAATTTTTCTTGAAAGTTGACCATATGACTAACAATAAGCTATATAAAATTTCATTACTTAAAAAAAAATTAAATTGAATAATTGATATTTGATATATTTGATTAGACAATTCATGTGATTATATAATAATTCAAATATTAAAAGAATAATTAAAAAAATAATTATTATTCAAATTAAAAAATCAAATTAGTAAATTAATTAAAATTTCAGATCGGGTTCAGTTAAGATTTGTTCGGGTTTTTATGTGTTAGGATTATTTGAGTTTTGGGTCATTCGGGTTTCTAGTCTTCCTGGTTTTAGGTTTCTCAGGTTATAAGTCGTTCGAGTGTCGGGTTGTTTTGGTTTTAGGTTCCTCAAAGTACAGGTTGTTGACTTGTTCAGTTACTGCAGGTCGAGTCGAGTAGGGTTTCAGGCGGGTTAAGTCAGGTAATTCGAGTCGAGTTAGCATTTGCCACCTCTAGTTGCAACTACCAATCCTCGTGCCCTTGATTGGGGAAGGCAACAGAAGGATGGCAAATTGGGCTTTTTGTGTTGAAAATATTGGGATGACAATCTTACTTATATCTGTCTGGATGGGTTCAATGCCATTTGAACATAGAGGTTTGGTAGAAGTGGACGAGGAAAAAGGAAGGGTTAGAGGGATAAAGATAACACACTATAGGAGAAAGAAGGGCAGGGATAAAGTTCAACTCAGTAGTAAATTGAAAGGTAAGGCTAATTGATTTGAGCTGCACAGAGAAATCTTTTTGGATGATAATTCCATTTTAGAGGATACTATGCAAAAGAGAAGCTAAATGTCAAGAGGAGAGGCTTTGAAAACACTGGAGGTGGGTAGAATGTTAGGTTTAGAGGTCATAAGAGATGTGGAATGAGTTTCGAGAAATTTAATGTAAATGAAAGAGGATGGGGACTTGTTTTCTCATTGAGATAGATTGTTATATGGTCACTTTGGTTTGAAAAAGATAAATTGAGAGGATCTCTTGTGAGATAGCAAGCTGTGTGTTTGGTGACATGGTATTATGTTTGTTTTTTGGTGAGTTTGTGATCATCAGAGTTCTTGGATTGTTTTATGGTAGAATCTTTTGGAGCTTGCAAATGATTTTAAGGTAGTTGTTGAGTCGACAGTTCCTTGTCAATTGTTAGTCTTTTTCGAGCTAACAGAATGTTCTCCTTATACGTTTTTTGAGAAGTTTAGGTCATGCGTCATGTTTTTATTTGGATTATGGTCTAGGTTTAACATATTCCAAGTCCTAATCAGTTAGCGAATGGATTAACAAAACCTTTGTTCCGGCAGCGGTTTGATGTCGCCTCCATCTTGTAAGGGCATATTAGATGATCATTATATGGTGGTTATTGTCCTTGCTGTTGTTTGGTTCTACTATGTTATCTTGAGGTTGGTTTCTTAGGTTGTTAGGTTGGTAATCTTGGTGGATAGCTCATCATACTTTTGTTGTCCGATTCTCATCTTTATTATGGCTGTAAATATTTAAACTTTGTAACTCCTATTTAAATGAGATGTTGTATTGCAATATCAATAACATAATACTACTAAATTCTTTACCCGTTCAGAAAGATCTTTCAATTTTTTGAACCTAAATGTTGCAAATGTTTCCATATTTTAAAAAAAAAAAGCCCTTGAAAGATGGAGAGCAATTCCAAACACAAATATTAAACGAAAGGTCCTGGTGGTTCATAATCTGGAATTAATTTATGCTGGTGCAAAATTCTAACAGTTTTAACTAATAAAGAAACTTGAAAAGTTCGTGTGTTAAGTTTCATCAAGTCCATGTTTTGCAACTAATAATTACTAATCATTTATATGATTTTTTTTCTGATGGCAATTAGTTGAAATGAGTGTGATTTAAAAATAGAGCAAAAACACATGAAATATGTAGAGAAGTGTGCCACGTGGCATGTAGAAATTTTGGAATTAGTAGTTATATATAGATAGATTTTGACAAAAACAAACACTTATAATTAGCTTTTATACATGACTTGGTATACAACTATATGTCTATCAACCCAGTAATGAGATAGGTGGGTGATCTCTCTTCAATACTTATGATGTTTCTTGTGTTCAACACTGTTTAAAACTTCAATGCGTCTTCCATTGTTGGTCTAGCAAACTTTACAGGTTGCTTGTTTATGTACCATTTTTTATTAGAAACGAATGGTCCATTTAGGATTTGGATGTTCTGGACATGTAATTCTCATGAACTCTTATTGTGAGATGTAGGAGTATGTGCGTCTGTGTATTGTGGAATTTTGTTTAAACATTTTCCCATTTTCAATCCAGACTAAGGGCAAGGATGGGGCGAGGATGGAATCCTGATTCTTGGCAGAGATTGGGATGTGGACGAGAATCAAAATCTCAACCTTGCCGGAGACAAGGACGGAGATGAGGACGGGAATGAGGTTCAGAAGCGAGGACAGAGATTAGAAAGGTCATTCTCGCCCTTGTCCCACCCTGTTGTCATCCATATAGAAATGTTTTAAAAGTTTTAAGAAAAGTTTCGTTTTGTATATTTCAAGGAACCTCTTGGGAAACTTTAATCTATACTTAAATATACCTTAAAGAAATCATAGCTTTTATTTACACACATTGAACTGCTTTTCTTATACTGAACTATTTTTTAAAGGCCTAAGAGATGGTTTATCTTTAAATAAGAAAATGAATTAAAGGTTAGAACTAAAATTATAGGGTAATTAAAAAAGGTAAAGTTGTCAATAAGAGGATGTAATAGATAATTCATGTCTTTTTAACGTCTACTTCAAACTAAAAGATGATTTTAGTGCAATATTAAGGTTCTTGTATTACTAAAAAGGAAACACTTGATAGGATTCTTTAGATAGGACCAAAGTAATATGTGGCATTGAATGATTGAAAATTTTAAAAAAAATTATTAAATATTATTAGATAAACTGTATAACTATTTTAATGTAACTTAAACTTAAACCGTATAATAAAGTCTTACTAACAGCACAAACTAATATTTCTATGTATTGTATCGTTTCGTATTGCGTTTCCCATGTCCGTTTTCTCGCTATCTAGATAGATTCCATAACAAGAAAATTTAGTAAGTAAACCTAGGCACAAACTTATGAATAAAGTATCCGGCCAGCCCGCTTTAATCCGTACAATAAACCGAAAGGATATAACTAACTTGGAGGCTGGGACAAGTGGATAAATATCATAATCATCTCGAGTCAAATTGCGTATCGGGTATTTGTAAAGGGCGGGGGAAGGCTGCCCAAGGTTTTTGTGTCTGACTTTTTAATTCGAAAATAACAAATTTTTAATTTTTAATAATAGTATATATATTTAAGTAATAAAAAAATAAAATGATAAATTTTATTGTTTAAAATATAAATATTATTATTTAAAATTAATAACTTATTACAATTAGAACACTAATTAGACACCCAAACACACAAGGAGCCTAACATTTTCCATTAGTAAATTGCTCGTGCATGTATGCATGCATGCCTGATGCGGGCATAAGTCATATGACTTCCGCTGATTAGGGATCTGAGTTTACCGTGTGGAGATTTCTTGATGAACCATCCAATTGAAAATGTATCCGAAAATTAATCCCTTGCTCGTCCGGTGGTTTATACACTCGTTGAGTTGAAATTTCAAAATAAGCCACGTGGGATAAGTACTTGAATTGCTAGCTAATGTGCAGTGTCAACGTATGCTGTGTCTCTCCTTTTGTAGATCATATACGTCAAAGAAGAATTGCTCCTGCGACCACAAAATCTACGATTTGATGTATGCCAGAAATTCCTAAGAGCGTATTCACATTGATGAAAAATATGTTAATGGGTCACATTAGTGGTTAAGAGTCTAAACATCCATCTAGAGTTTGGAGGGTGTGGGATTCACATAAAAGGAAATAATGAAACTTTCCTTTTAGGTTGGTAAGCAATAAACAAAATAAGGAGGTGTTCATTTTTCCTAATGGGACTCTAATTATCGGAAAGACACGAAAGATTGCACAATATCTTTGGCTTAGTCAATAGAAAGACAGTTTTATACAATTTTTTTTTTAGAGTAATGATATATATTACAAAAATTATATTATAAAATATTTTAAAATTTACGATTATTAAAAAAATTATCAATTTTTTAATATTTTTAAATCAAAAAAACAGAAAAATTGATGATTTTTTTAATAACTGTAAATTTCATAATGTTTCATAACACGATTTTTGTGATACATATCATTACTATTTTTTAAGAGTATTAGTCACTCACAATTTTATGCCAAACAAATCTATTTAATTAATTTTTTTTTTTGTAATTTTGAGTAGAATCTTGTTACGTGTAGTATAAGATTATAAGTGAATAATACACAAAAAAAAAAAATAAATCAAATTAAAAATTACCTCAAACAAGAGTAGTTACCATGACTAAAAAAAAGGATAAACAAGAAAAGAATGCGTCCCGAATAAGGTCGCTTATTAAAGAGAAAAAACTCGGTCAAAAAAAAATTAAAGAGAAAAAAGAATAAAAAAAGGGAAAAAGACTGTACCCAAAGGTATCCATTTTTCCTCTGTCGTTGTGATTGGATCATACTTCTAGCTGGTGGTTAATTGATGTCGGCCCAATTAACTGACGTTGTGGTCTTTTCGTTGGTTACGTATACAAGGCCAAGAAATATCTCAAATCAGATGTAAACATTTGGTACGCTTTATTTATAGTGTTCAAAAGTAATTAAGGTTAAAAAAATGTTAAAATACGGTGGCCATGCACATACACCGTGCATTAGTTGAAAGTGAAAATATATGACATAATTCCAATTCCTGACTAAAGTAATAGTTTGATAGTAATTTGATATATTTTTCTTACATCTAATTTAGATTCGAATTTCAATAACTGTGTTTAGAGATAAGGTCTTCTTTTGACTGTCAGTTTAACTGTGTACACACAGTACTAATTTTAGAGTCATTAACATTATGATCAATTTGAGAGAGATCCGTTCGAGTTTAACAGTGTTCCGGTATTAGGTCTGACGTACAAGAAATGGTTAAATAAGAATAACAACGGGTGAATTTTAGTCTCCGTTTACAGGTGCGATGGCTGACATACTTATAATATACTTTTTTTTTTGACAAAAAAAAAAGATGCTCAACTTGTTTTTGGTCCAGAAAAATCTAATCTAAAATTAGGGTACAGTTGATCTTGAAACTATGGGCCAAAAGGAACACGTGATATGTAACTTATATTTGATGGCTATCATATACATTGATTATGGCGGACGTGGAAGTCCCTCGGCCCATAGGTCCACAGTTTGGCCATTTAAAGAGGCATTCCTAAAAGTAAATTGCTGACTACAGTTGTTTCCTTTATAGAAGAGGGTAGCATCCACATTCACATATATTTTATGTACACATGCCTAACAAATTAATCTGGTCTTTGCCAGTCTATAATGTCAACAAGCATCACATGGGGCGTATATGGGAAACAAAACCTGCCTAAAACAGCCATGAAACAAAGCACCCCCGGCCGGCATCTATGAATCGAAACACTATTGAAACAGGACGTAACTTGCGTGCTTAGATAAATGAGCTCATCTACTGAAACTGGCTCCAGCTGCAATTTTAATTTGTTGACGGATATGTAAAATGTATTTCTAATGTAACATTTATTCATTTTTTTTTATTAAATACATCTGGAAAGGAACTATCTATTCATTACTGGTTGATTAATTACATTTTAAATACGAAAAAAAAAAACAAAAACCATTAATTAGTAGAATCTCCTTTTGTATCGTTATTGTTGTTGTTGAGAAACATCTTCATGTTGTTAAACATTCAGAATGGGGAACTTGCACTTAGTCCTTCTATTTAAGTTTGGTCATTCAGCACGATCGACCATGGCCACTTCAAACACGTGTTCTTATTAGTTTGCTTTACCATATAGATTGGGTTTTCTGTATGTTTTTTTCTTTTTTTGCAAATTAAAATGTTGAAAGTTAATTTCAAATATATCAAGAAAGCACTGACTAGAACATTGTATGCATACACGTGATGAAAATGTCGCCCAATGCAAGAACAAAAAAGCCCCCAACAAATATCTCAATTCTTGTCTCAATATGTATGAAAAGAGCAATTAATTATCAACTTTTTATAATAGTCGTGATAAAAAAAATAACAAAAAATAAAGTGATAATTTATATTTTATTTTTTTATTATTTTTTTTATCAATAGAATTACAAAAAAATTAATAATTGATTGTTCTTTGTATAAATATTAGGACAATACCTGGGGACAATTTTCCCAAGCTCCTAAACCAAACCCATGCAAGAATGGTACCTAATTGGTCCTTTATTCACAGTAAAATGTCGCTATTGGATAATGTTACTCACATGCTGAACGCCACATCAAGCACACAAAAAGAGCATAGTTGAAGCAGCAAGTGCAAGGCATCCACCCCATATAGTTGCAAGCAAAGGGCGCCCCCTTTGCCATCAAAGGAAAAACACAACATGTAAATCCATGTCAAAAATCCCTATAAATACCCCTCGAATTCCTCCCAACTCCACCATCATTCTCAAACTTCCCAGCATATCTCTAGCCTTACATACTTCACATCCAAGATAACTAAATGGCAATTTCAATGGGTTCTGTTTTGCTTCTTGTTCTTCTCATCATTGTCTTGATCCCAACTTTGGCAACTGCAGCACAATATAACGTGCTAAATTATGGGGCTAAAGGTGACGGCACAACCGATTCGACCAAAGCCTTTCTTTCTGCTTGGATGCAGGCCTGCAGCTCTACCAAGCCAGCTACCATTTATGTACCGCCAGGCCAATTCTTTCTGCGAAACGTAGCATTTCAGGGTCCGTGCAAGAACAATGCAATCCTAGTCCGTATAGATGCTTCTCTGGTAGCTCCATCAGATTATAAGGTCATTGGCAATGCAGGATACTGGCTTTTGTTTGACCATGTTGATGGGGTTACCATTTCTGGCGGCATACTTGATGGAAAAGGTGCTGGTTTATGGGCGTGCAAGGCTTCTGGCAAGAGTTGTCCTAGCGGTGCCACGGTATGTAGGACATAAATTAACTAATTTTTGAAAGCCTTTGAAATCAAATTATTGCTTGCATGGAATTATAATAATGTACGAATAATTATGATTGAACTTGTTTTGGTGCTGTGTATGTGTACAGTCGCTAGGCATTTTGAATTCGAACAATATAGTGGTCAATGGATTAACATCCCTAAATAGTCAAATATTCCACATCGTCGTCAATGGCTGCCACAATGTCAACTTGCAAGGGGTAACGGTCTCTGCCTCTAGAACTAGCCCCAACACTGACGGTATTCATGTGCAATTATCAACTAGCGTCACAATCTTAAGCTCTAAAATTGGAACTGGGGATGATTGTGTCTCAATTGGTCCTGGAACTGCCAACTTATGGATTGAAAAAATTGCGTGCGGCCCTGGCCACGGTATCAGGTAAATAAGAATTACATAGGGCCAATATTAGCTTATGAATGAGATTACCATAAATGTACCATATTATACATACCAAATAGATGACTCTAATTAATGTTATTTATCTTTTGTTGGTGAATATACAGCATTGGGAGTTTAGGCAAAGAACTTAAGGAGCCTGGTGTGCAAAATGTGACAGTTAAAACCGTTACATTTACAGACGCTCAAAACGGAGTCAGAATCAAGTCTTGGGGGAGGCCTAGCAATGGCTTTGTTAGAAACATACTGTTCCAACATGCTGTCATGAACAATGTCCAAAATCCTATTATTATTGACCAAAATTACTGCCCCAACAACAAAAATTGCCCTGGTCAGGTAATTAAATTAAATATGGAACTCTTTATTCTTTGATATTGTACACAATCCACTTTTTTTTTTTTTTTTACAATTCAATTAATCCTTAAACGAAGCACCCAAACTACTTTACTAATCCTGTCATGGTTATCTTGCATGCATTTTGCATAATCGTTAAAAAGTTGTAACTTTGGCTAACGCACTTACTATGTAATTCACATTGCATTACAGGCTTCAGGTATTAAAATTAGCAACGTAAAATACGAAGATATTCATGGAACATCCGCAACAGAAGTTGCAGTGAAGTTTTATTGTAGCAAGAAATACCCTTGTACTGGGATTGAATTGGAAGATGTAAAACTCAGTTACAAGAATCAAGCAGCTGGTGCGTCTTGCCAGAATGCAGATGGAACAACTTCAGGTTTCGTTCAGCCTAACAGCTGCTTCTAAGTTATCATGAAGGAGAAAGGAGAGGAAATATACAAATAGTCGATAATTATATCCATATTTGGTCTCATATTAATTAATAATACATAGAATAAAGTCTTCAAAGATTGAGGCAGACATAAAGAGATGAAAAAAGAAAAATAAAAAAGGACATCATGTTAGGTTATAATACATACACAGATCAGAGCTGTTAATTGAGTGAAGTATATTGCTTGAGTTGAGCCTGCGGCTCTCTGAAAAATTGGAGCTGCTTAGAGCCCAGCCTTCCATTGTAGAAGAAGATGTACAAACCCAAACAGTTGGTTCTCTATTTTTTGTACGACAAATTCTTTTATGTATCAAGCAACATATTCAGTGTTTTATTAGACGTTGAACAGTGTTGATTTGTTTGATAATTGATGCTTATAATGAACATAACCAATCATGCATATCGACTTGCACAGGATTACACAACCCTAGGAAGTCTAATTTTGACAAACAATCAAGATAAATTACAATGTTTTTTTTTTCTATTATTCAGTCAATTATAAATTGAATGTCTTTAAAGGATACTCTAATAGTTAAGATTTAATATTTTCATGTTAAAGATCTTGAGTTTTAATTTAAAAAAAAAGAGATATTGAGTTCATAAAAATAAAGAAAACTACCTTATTTTGTAACTTACGATCCAACTGTCCTTCTAATATATGTAAACAAAGTTAATTATAAATCGAATGCACGCCCAGAAAATACGAACATTAACTCACTTCTATATCAACAAATAAATAAATAAGAATTTGGTGACCTTGACATTAAATCTCAGAGGGAACCATGACGAAGACCGAGAGAAAGCCTCCCGAAATGCTCCAAAAGTGACGTGGCGAGGGGCACATCCAAAAAAGAAATTGTTGAAAAATAAAGGTCAATAAAAAGAAACCACCAAGAAGCTGAAACAAAGTCCTTTTAAAGCATTAAAGATTTATTAAAAGAAAAGGTTGAAAATAGAAAGAGAAGGGGCTGTTAAATCAAAAAGTTCAGAGGTTTTAAAAACTAAATTAGTCGTTGAACGACTAAAAAACTTAAAGTTTAACGATTCAACTAGTTTAATTAGGATCAAACTGGTAATATCAATATTTAATATCAAATATATAAAAATTTTCATATCTATGTGTATTATATGAAAATATTGATAGGTAAAATGTAATAATAGAGAAAATATGAGTGTTACATTTGATATGTACATCATAATATTATATTTGATATGTTTAACTATAGATTTTCCATAAATAACATTTGATAAGGGGAAAAAAATAATAAATATAATATTAATGTTAAATATAATAGGAAAAAATAATGGGTGATTAAACTGGTATTTAATATTAAATATATACAAAAAATTTAAAATCTATATAAATTATATAGTAATATTAATATAACAATATACAAAATATAGGTGTTACATGTATTATAATAATATATTTATTTAATTACAGATAATTTACATGTTGATATATGATAATATTAAAAAAATTATTTAATAAGTTGTCTTATTGGATGTAAGAAAATTAAGTAGAAAATACATTATAACCTATATGCTTTTACTCTAAAGTAATTTGTGTGTGTTTTTTTTTTCTTAAAGAAGAAAAAAGTTTTTAGACAAGAAATTAGAACAAAAAATTAAATCTACAATACAACCTAACTAATTTTCAAAAAAAAAAAAACAATTTACGATATACAATAAATATAGCATGGTGTGTATATTTAACAGTACAAACCTTTAGTGGCGGAAGTCCACTTGGAACCCTCCATCAACCAGGTTCGACGCCCCACCAAAGTTCTTCAATATTCCAGTCTTTTGTAGGTGACGTGACAAGCCAACATGATATCAATTTACGGCCAAATCGGTGGATTCGTGACTCTTGGTTCTAAAACCTACAGGTTTGAAGTGGTAAAGGACCAAAAACTTTACCGGTTTTAAAAATCATGTTTAAGACCTATCTGACTAAATCGTGAAATTGGGACCGATTTGCCAATTCGGAGTCGAACCGGCCAATTCGACACCCTGACCGATTCTAAAGATTTCTGATTTTAGAAACTATCCAGACTAGACTTTAGGCCAGTTTTATTTATCTGACCGGTCAGTCCAATTTTGTTAACAATGAATAAAACCCACCCGTTAATTGTTACATATGGTGGATCACTTTTCATGTTAATTTCAGTTCAAAATAAGAAGCTTCTTATCATTGGTCAGAAAGTTTTCGCAATTTTTCTCTGATAACTCTTTTTTACAGGTTCCATGAGTTATCGGAATTTGATAGCAGGAAAAAGAGTTGTCCCTGCCATTTAGGCGATAGCAAACAACGGCGCGGGAAAAACTCATTAGACTATCATGGAGAAGGCTCAATTGAAAATGCTAGTCGGCATACAAACTGAGAGGAAAAATTGTGTTGGGAAAAATTTGATGGGCATATAAATTTTTTTACTGCATTCACACGTGTTTTTTTGTACAACAATGAGCGTTTTTTTGAGTAATTACAACGATAAAAAGTAATATAAAAAATATTATTAATTTTTCGTATCACATTTTTCTCTTATAATTGTACAAAAATCACCGATGATTACAAAAAATTATATGCCCATATAATCAAACTTACAATTATGTCTTCAATAAATTTTGACTATTTCTTGCACCAGCTGGCATATTCAAACCATCCTACTGTTTACCGTCCCATTCTATGTACCTATCTTCTGTTAATCCATAATTTGCATTTTGCCATGATACATACCACCTTGTGTGTGCTCTTAACTTTCTGGCCTTTTGTGAAGTATTTGAATGTCGAATGCTTAGCAGAGACCTCCAAATAAATGCTTCCCAGTGGCTTCTCTTCCATTAATTTCAAGTGCATTGTATAAGCAGTGATCTTCGTGCTAACTAGTCTTGCAAACAAGTTTTGGATCAATCGCCATGCTTCATGTTTAATCTAAGAGATAATTAATTATTCACTGACTAGGTCCCATTTTCTTGCAAGAAGCAGATAATTCCCAAGGTAGTAATTAGGTAAGGGGCAACCGCTCAGCTGCAGATGTGCGAGCATTGTCCGGCTTCACAGTGTGTTTGGTTTGTTGATGGGAAAAAGAAAATGAAAGAAAGTTCACAAACGGATTCTATTATTTGGCAACAAGGATGCACGGACACGCCTGTTTTTAAGAAGTGTCCGTGTCGGACACTTCTCGGACACGGACACGCCTTGGACACGGCACGGACACGTGTCCGACACGCCAAAAAGTGTCCGCCAAAAAAAATTTGAAAAAAAAAAAATCGGACACGGCTCGAACACGCTGAGGACACGCGGACACGGCTAACAAAAAGAAAAGTAAAAAAATAAAAAGGGATGGGTTTGTCTTTTTTTTTTTTTAATTTAAATGAAGGAGAGTAGGAATTGAGAAAGATTTGAATTTTTTTTAAAGTTATCGTTTTTTATTAATATTTATTATTTAATATGTATTGTGAGATTTTAAATATACTTAAAAAATATATTTTATAAAATTTATTTTAATAAAAATTAAATTTATATATGTTATATTTTAAGTTATAATTTATATTTTGTTTTAAATAATAATATTTACTTATATATATATATATATATATATATATATATATATATATATATATATATATATATATATATATATATATACATACGTGTCTATACCGTGTCCGTGTCCTAATTTTTTTAAAATTGACGTGTCACCGTATCCGTGTCCTACGTTTCCGTGTCGCCGTGTCCGTGTCGGTGCAACCTAGTTTGGCAATCATTGGAAATGAGTTGGAAAGCAGCCGCAGGTGTTAGATAAATTTGAAACCAATTGGACAAAAAAAGAAGACAAAAATCTATGGAGGCAAAATGACTAGAATAGCCTTAATTTATCTAACTAGTTGTAGGGGTAATTTTATAATTTTAACTAATATTCATTTATTTGTAGGGCATTTTTGTAATTCTATCTATACACTTTTCTTTTTCATCATTTTCTTATTAAGAAGATTTTTATTTTAACTCTCTTTTAAAAGTGAGTGTAACTAACTCATAATCTTATACCACACAATAAATAGAGTCTACTTAAATAAAAAAATTAAAAATAATATTTAAATAGTGTTAGATTATGAGTTAATTTTATTCAAAAAAAAAAGAATAAAATGAATAAATACCATACACAAAATTTTACTTTCTTATTTTTTTTTTACAATTTTCTTTTCTCACAACTTTCTTTCTCGTAATTTTTTTTTTCTCACCAAAATCTCACAATCCAAACAAACCTTTAGAGTTGATACATACGATACGGTTAAGTGATAATAGTAGTCGGCATGGAGCCTTCAGCTGAAGATGTGAGTAACTAGTTGGGTCAGATTCAAATGGTCGTGACTTGCTTATCTTCTGATCTCCATGAGACCTTTGTCAGTTTTCATGTCTCCATTCACAAGAAAGGAAAGGGTACTAAAAAATAGAAAGGCGAACATGAACAACACATTTCCTTGATTCCAATGTAGCATGGAAACGATAATCTTAGCAAATTCTAGAATTCCTTGATACCAGTAACTCACACTCTGAAACTTTTTTTTGAGCAAACGAAATCGTAACATTAATCACGTGAATTCCGTACATTAGCTGACACGAAAGTATCAGAATAACCTGCATAAAATAGGAATAAACGGCCACAAAAGCATACAATAGACGTGGTTAAAAGATCACCTACTAACTGGATTTGAAACCTATTTAGACAAAACTCTCGAATGAGGGTACCTACCGGACTAGCCGGACAAAGTTGAATACGGTTACAAAATACTGCACTTTAGCGTACTTACAATGAAAATCGATCGTATACACCCAGCAACAATTTTCTTCCATTCTAACGTACAGAGAACCACTAACTGATTCCAAACTACTAACCTAAAACCTACACAACAGTAACAACATAACACCCATATGCATTGACCCTCATACTCTCAAACTTGAAGTAAAGCAATGTAGCAATTTCAAACATATGACCATTTGTCCATCTGCTAAAAACCTCTGTTTCAAGATATGTAATGTAAAATTCCAATTGATATTCCCCCTATCCCATGAACGATAGGGTGTCATATGGCATGTAACTTTGTGAATTCAACAGCAAACGTTATATGCTAGTGATTCCAATGCGAAATTATAAATTTCTTATAATTGACTATCAATTTCGTCATGCTTGATACCCAACATTTTCCTGGCTAGCTCCCAGGTGATTATAGCAGCTGCATTAGCAGGAAAAGCTCTCACAATTGCGGGACTCAAACCTGTGTAGCACAATTTGAGGCCAGCCCTCTTGTAAATCTACCAAAAAAGTCATGGTTAGCATCTTTTGCTTTTTTCTTTTTTCTTTTTTCTATCTCTTAATAAATATATGGTAAGGTTTCTTGGTCACAGATAGAGTAAAAGAGATTGGAGATCAGGACATCTTACCGACTTCAATACTTTAAATGGACTTCTTCTGCAGCTTTTATCTGGGGCAGTTTGGATTATGGTTTTTGCCACATCCAAGGGTAGGACAGCAGTCTAGAACTGGATGACAGGAGTAGAACTAGTTAGATATCTGAAATGTGTGATGTCAAATCAAAGGTATGTGAGGTTGTCCACTGCTTACAGCTCCACACCGCCAAGGCCACCAGCCACAATGCCAATCCCCATGTCCATCAAGTTGCTGTTGCCAGATAAATTGGATTTCAATTGAAAATGCTTGGAATAACGGACATAATCATAGGCACTAAAGAATACTGCATTTCCGATAGATTCTCTTAACAATGTTGTAAAACCTCCACAAAAAATTCCTGTAACCTGAAAGTTATTCCATCAGCAAAAGACCTCGTCAACATTAAATTTTCCTATACGCAGTGGATTTTCTCACTTTTTCATTTTTCATTGCCTGAAGGGCATAATCAACAGGACTGTTGTATCTGCTGAACTTTGGCACCAAGGAGTCAGTGCCTTGCACTTGCATCCTACACTGAAAACATTTCAGTTTCAAAAGAATGCGCCATAGAAAGCAGAGAAGAACTGGGAGAACTGTGCAATCTATAGACACAAACAAGTAACTCACTTTCACTAGCTCTGATGGGTATAACACAAAACTGATAATACCTCCACCATAAGCTGCTGCAGGAATTATCACTTGGAGCTGGGGCACATCCCTTTGAACTCCTCCCATCATGGAAGGGGAAAAGTTTTATGTCAAAAACACAACACCAAATAAATGGCTCATACGAAATGTACAAGGTATGGATTTCAAATATCTCCATCTGTGATAGTTGTTCATATCAATGGAAAATTAGATGTGCAAACAAACTCATCCAATTAATATAATGCAGACCTGCAATGATTGTTTTGTTTGGGAGTAAACGCCAAAAAGAAGTGAACTCTCAAAAGCCATTCCAACAAAGGATGATGTTGCGCCTCTGTAAAGTCCTTTAACCTGAAGTAAGAAAATGCCACTTGGTCATGCACTGGAAATAAAAGCAAAGAGCACCACAATCTGATAACGTTCCCTCCCTTTTAAAGGAGATAAGATGAGAAGCAAGTTATAAATGTGAAAACAACTCTACTTAATAGGTAGAGAATCAGGGATTATCAAATCTCAAAATGTACCCTAGTCAAGTCATAAAAGAGAATCATAAAAGTCAATAATAGTACCGAAGATCATACATATTAGTATTATCTACTAACTAAAAGCTATGGTGATGAACATCTCATCACTTGTGATGGTCATATTGGAAATTGTGAAGGAAAGTCTAATCGCGTTACATAAATTGCACAAAAGATATTACGAGGAGCTCCACAGTTTTGATTCAGTATCGAAAAAGAGAGCCAACAGAAACATTCATGAAAGTGGAGCCAGCGACAAAAAGAAATTCTATGACACGTTCAGGAACATCAAATTAAAAAGAAAGGGTGGACTTTCATGAGGTGTTCATGCCAGGAGCTTTGCACTTACAAGCTAACAGTAATATAGAAAGGTCAAGTGAACCGTACGAGAGAAAACAAGCAAGTTTGAGACCCGTAAGGCAAAAATCGACAATCTTTTAAACTTTTAGCAAACAAATGATTTTGTTTCACTTGCAGACAAGACTAAATGATCCAATTTTCATAGCACAACTACAGGATAATAAAGTCTTAGACATAACTAAGTTCATCAAATAAGGCCATCAAACCTTTTAAACATAATTAAAATTATCAGTCCTAAGATCACATACTTGAGTAGTTCATGTTACATTTAGGAACCATGCTTTTCACCTATACTCTACAAGAGACCCATGACCAACAACTCTTTGTCCTTCAAAATAGCTGACCACATAGGGAAGTAGGTCACACTCTTTGAAATTTAAGCTGCCAATATTTTGTCATGAGCACTCTATTAATGCGTTCCCTACTGATTTGAGTGCCATGGGAACTATTCCACTAAGTAAATTTCGGTCCGCAGAAACTTAGGAGAGGTCTATAATGCCATCAAAATTCCCCACTAATAACCAAGGTAAATTGATACCTTCTAAAACATCTTTAAACCCCACCCATAGCTTGTCATGGACGGTGTCAACTGGATGGGCTTACAAATAAGAAAGCAACTAAGATGGCATTCTATTATAAAGAATCACTACATAGACTTCTTGTGTAGGCGGATGGATAACATCTAGCTCCACTCTATTTTTGTCTCAAAGCAGCTAGATACCACTGAAAAATTAGACATAATCCATTGAAGGGAAGAGATTCAATCACCTTCGTTGCTCTTTTCACTTTGACATGGATTTTGAAAATTACAACAACACAAGGCTTGCAGAAAGAGAAAATCACTAAGCATATAGGAAAAATCTCTTTTTACCCGCTTCCCTTACGTTTTATTGAGAAAATTCATTGATTTTAAGATTGTGGGTTCAAAACTACTTGCATGCCAGTAACTTTTGGATAAGTAAGCAAATGAGGGGAATATGGGTAAGCCCAGTTACCTCTGACATTAAATTTTCGCTAAGGTTTCTTGCTAACTTCTAAAGAAAGAGAGACACTCATCATATCCGAGGGCTTTTCTATATAGTTGTTAGGAGTTAGCTTCAGTGAAGGGATCAGTATTTCAAAAGCATTGGAAAAAATAGTTGCCAAAGTAAGAATAGAATCAAGACCATTATGATGGGGTTCCAGCTACAATATGGATGCTTGGGGATTTTACTCTTGCCCAGCCAAATTTAGGGCAGGAATATTTCCCTTTTATCTTGATTAGTTATTATTCTGAATTCTTGGGGATCTTGATTGAACCCACTTTTGAGATTGGGGTTGCTTAAACTTAGCTTCAGAATTGGTAAAATATAACACAAAATTCGAGTGCCCAACAATGGGTACTGGTGCATCTGATATGATGTTGATTTAGCACTAGATATTATTTCCATCCTTGTGTTTATTAGGTTTTAAAAGAACATGTTGTTCTAGAACCTTGAGATTTCTGTCCATATTTTGTACTAGGTTAAGATCCTCTTCCATATCTAAGATTGAAAACCAAGAACCTTCTGCACCATTATTGATGGGATTCTATATTTCCTTTCTAAGTGTCTTCCTACTATAGCCTTCCACCATGCTACTGAGCATGCATTTGAGGACTATACATCGTCAGTAGTAGGGTTTGTCTTAGTGTTTTCATTGGCTGAGTTTGGTTTAAGATCGTCTTTGTCCACAACCATATGATTATTGATTAATAAAATACATGAAAGTTTATCACGACCAGTCTAACTACACTCAAAACAAATATGGGAAACCTCCACATACTCTAAAGATAATAACAAATCATTGATTCATAATTTTTGAGAGAAAATGTTTATTCAATTCAATTTAGGCACATAACTATACAAATTTGCTATTTTATACATCGAAACTAAAAACATCTACTTTAATAGTTTTACCTATGAGTTTGGGTACCCAGACCGAGACTCACTCGGCCTGGGTGCCCTTTGATTGAAGGGGGGAAAACATAAGGGCCCCCTCCGTTCATTGGTTTTCCCTTGAAAGGAGAACAATTTACTGGCTTGAGGACCAACTTGAGCCATCAAACTTTTTCCTTTGCCAATAAAATTTTTAATGGAGGCAAGATCTCTTAGTTATAATATTCAACGGGCGTCAATTAAAACATTAGACGGACTGAGTTTGTCATCTATTTCCGAACTACAAAACAATGACCTATGATCACTCACAGGCCACCTTATGATGCAGAGTAGTAATCATCCGCACAAGAAAACTTGATGTTAAAATATTTGTTACCCTACATGATTCTCAGCTCACCATTCGGCATCTATAATACTTAGAGTCGATTGCATAAATGAGTATATACCCAATAGAACATCTATATCTTTAACTACGAGAGAATTCTACCGTTGAGCAAGTAGTTCCGTCCTCTCCATATTGGAAATCCGAATGTTAGGACAACCATCTGCGTAAGTCACTGTGATTGCCTCTTGACAAACAAGAATGCTTTCTGCCGCAAAATCATAATCCATGGAACTAGGTGGCCATCGGGCCGCGGATGAAAGAGAGCCTTGTCTCCAAAAGAAACTTTGGCGCCCTCCTAAACAGCATCAAGGATACCACACATAGTAGCATCATTGAAATTCCCATCCAAATCCAATTTTTTACTCCAATCCAAGAGGTCAACCTCCTCTGCAGATGGAAGGGCTAACATGGTTTTCCTCCATCGAAGGGGAAAAGGGTTAGGGAAAGAAGGCTTCAATCGTGGGAGAGAAAACTACCTCCAAAGTAATTTTATGTTCTCTAGCATATTTTTGGCATTTTGTTTGCAGTGACCTCATTAAAAATGTGCACAAGTCCAAACATATGAAGCAATAGATTGTCACAGACGGATACCGTCCACTTATCTACTTCACCTACCCAAAAAATGCATAGAAATGCCGAATTTTAGTTTTTCCCGAGGGACGACGATTCTCAATGTACAACAACAGCTTCTTTCACGGGAAGAAAAAATTAGAGACAGACTAATTTTTGACTTGTGCAAACAAACACTCTGTCCTTGTGTTTTATAGCGAGGGTTACATCAGACATGCTTTCCCCAACTGGTCATTCTTTCCCTGTAACACCGTCGTATACCAAGTGACAGATATTACTGTGACAAGTTCTGTAAGCTGAATCCACTTGCCATGCCAATATCCTGTTTCATTTGCATAACATGGTAATTTGGTCATAACTTACTGGGAAAAGTCCTATTCAGAAAGCTCTCCGCCTTGCCAAAGCGAGTTGAAGTTGTCATGACCTTGCTATTTTGAGCTATGAATTTAGCAAATTTGAGGCCTTTCCCGTGCTTCTTGTTATCTTCCAACATTGACTCTGGCAGATTAAGTGAAGGAGGGTCTGGATTGGGAGAAAGTGGTGGCATCAGTGCCCATACTGAAGAAAGCTGAGCATTTGGTTGATCAAGATCTTGCAGAGGCGATGTATCCTGCATATCTGTAATACAAATATCACAATTCTCAGCTTTTGCAAGATTACGTATAAGTAGGACTCGAGAAACATATGAAAAAGGAAAACAATGACTACGCCTGAATTGCTTCACAAATCAATTTGGAGTGCTCTAGTTTTCATACTTTGACCCCCAAGACTTTACCAGTCAATGGTGGAAACCTTACTTATTTGAGCATCTAACTGGGTTGAGACAAGTTAAATTTATTTTTTTCCACAATTGTAGCACTAGTTCAGATAAACAACCTCTTGCAAACGCAAAGATAGGAACCAAAACCGCACTCGGAATACTGAAGTTCAGATATGGTATAACAGTTCCTCCGCCATGCCTTGCATTGCTGTATCAAGAAGGTAGCTCAATAAAATCAGCAAGCACCAATAAGGAGAATAACTGGCACAAAATTGAGATGCTCCAAAGAGCCTAGAGCTTAATTGTGAGGTTTTTATATCCATGTAAATTCATGGCCCAGTTGTTCTAGCTGCTCTAGGCTTTCAAAACGTGAAGAGAGGGCAATGAGCAGCAAATTTTCCAAATAAGTAAAGAAAAAAAATCATGTCATGTTACGATATTATTGGGTGTGATGAGTCATTATGGATAACATGAAAGCAAGTAGCACAAACTTAAGAAATAAAGAACATGAACACCTGTACTTCCTCAACCATAAGTAGTTCCTCATAGACAACCAAATTAATGACCAGAACACATTTTACAGAGCTAGGGACCAACTCATAGTGAACACATCTAGATGAGGACGACACTAAAATGTTCACTAATTTTTTAATATTACAAAGGTAGATCGACAAGGAGGTCCCTCTGTATTCACTCATGTTGTCTTCATATTCATACAGGAGATGCTACAGGAAACTACACCAGAAAATTAGTTAAATTAGGGTCAATTACAAATTAAAACCCAACCTTTAAAACTTTACAATTAAACCTCCAACAGTTAACACTCATTGCAACCTGGACCCGGCGTCCAACTTCCATTAATGGATGGAAAGAGATATGAAGCCTCCTATATTTGGCCCTCCCCGTCCAAAATCACCTTTCAAAAAGGTTTTTTTGTCTAAATAATTCTTGTTACAACAAAAAGAAGCGAACCAAAGTACTGAATGAACCCCCTTTTTGTTTTTCAATATTGATAAACCTTTGATTTTATGAGAAAGATTTAAGAGAGGGCGGGGGGAAGCAGATTTTTGGAAGGACAACATCAATATGGCAGATCCTGAACATTTGTCTCTCAATTATTTAACAAAAAATGGACGGAAAAGTTTAAATTGTAACGAGTTTTAAAGGTTGGGATTTAATTTGTAGCTGACCCCAAATGCTAAGGCTTTCTACATAATAAACCCAAAAAATTTATGCAGGACATTTTGCAGCCCCCAATTAATGGTGTACCTCGTAACAAGTCCAATCATAAGACCTTCTGAATTAATGACAGCACCACCACTGCTACCAGCATAGACAGCAGCCGTTGTTTCAAGCATTGCAGGAACATGTATATCTCCTCCTTCAATGGATTGATGATAGGGGGATGCCTTTGTGTTGACTATTTTTGTGACAACTCCAGAGCAAACAGAGGGGAACAAGCCTGAAAGAAATGTCCCTAAAGATATCAGAACCAAGAAAAAAGAGAGAGCAGGAAATCTATGTTTTAATTGTACAGGCCACTCAAGTTGAGTATCAACCATCAGACTAGGAAAACAACATCACAGGCCTTTCATGAATTTTCAGGCAGAACATCGATTCAGCCCCGACTGGTGTGCAGCACACATACAAGTGCAAGTGACATAGGCAGAGACTTCGCAAAGATTTTAACCTAGTACAAAGTCTTCTAACCAGCAATTGAACATATCTATTGTGAAAAGTTACAAAAATGAAGTAGTAAGAACATCATAGGCCATTTAGGAAACTAGATAATTATACCATAAAATAAACAACAATTTTTCCAGGATCAATAAGACCCACTGAATAAGCAAGACCTTACCGCATCTTGGCCCGAAAAGCCCATGCCCGATGACATATACCCTGGATCCCAAAGGAGGGCAAGCAAAATCCACATTAATGGGGCATAGCCGGCCTGCATCATGCACAATCTGCAGTAGAGCAACATCCAAAGGCCCCTTACAAACATAGACAACTTTAGCATCATACCAAGTCCAGCTGTTGGCATGGTCAAAGCGAACGCGTATATGTCTCCGGCCCTGGTAAGAAAAAGAGAATTTGTATTCCTTGCTCTCTCCAGCTAGTGAAGAATCCACAACCTTCCTTGAATTTGGAACCAAAGTTTGACCTTTCTGCCACCCATTAACATCTCCGCCGGTAGGAACTGCAGATTTTTCAGACTCAAAGAAATCAAACTCAGATTCCATTTCATGTCTTCCACCACTTACAGTTGTCTTCCCAAATCTCCATGGCTCTAAAAGGTGAGCATTTGTGAGTATCAGCCCTTGATAGTTGAGCAAAACCCCCGATGCCCATACACCTTCATCAATAGTAACAAGACAAACAGAAGTCGCGGCCTTCTCAACTGGCAGCAATGGAGGGCAATAAGAATTAAGACGCTGGTACATATAACTCGATGGTCCATCTAACCCGTGGCAACCTGCATTCCCTACAGCATCCAAGTTTTCCTTATTAACATGAATCCCTGTTTCTGCCTTTTGAGGAACCTTCAGCAGCAAGTCACTGCAAGCAGATGCAATGGCTTCCCACGGAATCACCAGCTGTTACCCAAGGCTAGAATTTTGTGTAGTCCCATTAACTAGCGGGTAGTTTACAAACTTAAAATGAGAATGATTTCAGTGTACCTGTATTTCAGCACCACTTGTCTTTTGCCTCAAGGGTCTAATCAAGATACCAATGAAATGTCCACGTTCACCAAAAACTGGGCCACCTTCAGTTCCTGAGGTTTACATGGCATAAAAGAATACAAATTCAACATCATCAAAAGAACAACAGTTGATCCAGCAGAGAAATTTGCACACCTGGAAGACACCGGATATCAGCCATCAACAATGACCTGTTAGATGTTCCAGCTGGATGGCAGTTAGTGATGGATCCCGCTGACATGCTAGTTCAAGTCACAAAAGATTACAATAAAACTGTGGTATTAGCAAAAGGCAGCGATACAGGAACAAGAAGCATTTTACTCTGTGCGCAGAGAGAGAGAGAGAGAGAGAGAGGGAGTGAAGAGAGAGAGAGACAGAGAGGAATGGTTTACAGATTCCAATAAAAGTCCAACTAACACAGATTAAACTTCCCATTTTGTACTAAAAACAACAAAAGCAACATATAAGCTTCACTTTGGATTAATGCCAACCATCAAAACAACCACTGCAGCCATTTAATCACAGGAAAGATGAAGTTCGAGGTTTCTGCAGTGAAGAGCTCAATCGTATATCTCCTCAATTATCATGCATAACAGCTAACAAGAATCATTTTATTCCTAGCAGCAATAAAAGTCAAAATAGTTGCATCAAATCTTCTGCCAGCATGCTGTTGCATAATCTTGTCATTGTTTTAATTTGGAAGAGAAGCTCCATAGTCATTAAATCAGCAGTTCCACAAACTGATCCAGATTTCAAATCTCAAGCTTTTAGAGACAGGAATTTAGAAAAGGCCATAACCTTACAGCAAAGAATCTGCATCTTGCTCAAACCACAGAACAATTTCACAAAGATGAAGTACCATAAAGAACTTCAGCTGGCTTTGGGAATGAGGTGGAAAAAAGGAAGATAATTTCGAAAGCAAGAAGAATTTTATGACTAAGATCATGGTGATGTAGAAAACTTTGGAGTGATTCATGTACTTCCAGCACTATGCTCATCACAATGTGACCTCATCAAGAGATGGACCAACAATACATATTTGGAAAGCAGCTGAAGAAGAAGAGTAAACAATACCTATTGAAGAAGTGCACTGGTGATAGGATTCCAAAAGGAGAAGCCACAACTAGAAGAGAACTCCCTCTTGCAATTGAAAATGATATGGAAACGGCTGGAAGATCCTAGAAGAACTAATTTGATAATAATCCATTGCTGATATGTACAGATAAACTATAACAACAAATCAATCGTGCAGTAGGATAATAGAAGCGTGGCATGCAAAGAAGAAATGTCAGAAGAGCAGCATGATATAAAATTTACCTTTAAATGTGAGCAAACCCCAAGGATAGCAATTCTAGTAGTTGACTTGCCTATGAAGCTTGGATTGTTAGTTACACCCATTTCCAAATGCTTATGTCCCTCCATAAGTGATCTGTTGTCATGCTCTCTCTGAAAAGGTCATTTCAGAATAGCTTATTCTGGAAACATCATGCATCTTTTGGAAAATCATTCCATGAACACTATGGCTTCTTTCAGAAAGAAAATATTGTTTACCAGTTTAGTTTAATTTAGTGTTTCATTCAGAACAAATTGAGCAACAAGTGCAAATAATAATTAAAAAAAGAAAAAAAAAACCAAACAAATACATCCAATTGCCCCCAAATACCAAGATAAATGAGGATTCCACTGATTTAAAGCTGTTAGGAGATGAATCTAGACCAACTACCAAGAAGGAACCAAAGAGTCTGATATTTGACCTATGGGGAAGACAAATGTAACAAAGAAAGAAGAGAAAAGAGACCATAAAAATTTCGTAACACTACCAGTAATAAAGGGAATGTAAAAACTATATCAAATATTACAGGCAATGTGAACCTGTATCTTCAGAACATCCTTGGAAGGCTGAGAACCGTTATCATGCGTTGACAGAGACCAACCAACCTCCCAACTATGATCCATAGAGCTCGAAGAAGCTTCAAGAATTGATTGAAGAGCAATGGAGGATACAGGAACATCAACCTTCATTGTAAGTTGGTTTGTCAAGATGTCACTTAATGTAATTAAATAATAAGCTGATAAATTAGCATGAATGTTTACTCTGATGCTTTTTCAATGTTCATCAAAAAAAAAAAACAGAGAAATGGCATAAATGACCTACCAATCTGATAAGTTGCGCTGTAAGCCAAAAAGGAGCTTCTTCATTGCCTCCATCAACTTCTTTTTCCGACCACAGCTTTCCCTGAAAATCAACACAACTAACACATACAACGAGAACACTGCTAACAAAACAACTTCAGCACGAGACATTTACAAGTGTCGATGACAGCATTAAGTTACTTTATTATACCTCCAGCATAACATCAATCTGAGCACCAGGAATCAACTTGGGTAGGCCCTGGAAACAATAGGCAACCACAATTGCATCAACCACAGGAATCCCAAAAAAAAAAAACCATCCACAATTACAAACAAGTTAAAAGAGTGAGAAGCAGTGCTGAACCTGAGAGTTGCCCTCTTTATGTTGGGGTGACAGAAAAGGCTCAACAACAGAAGCAACCGTCAAAACCAACCCAAAATCCCGAGTGCTGCTGACACCCAAAACCTCATTGGCCACGTCAGCATCGTAAAGGGTGTCGGGCAACAGCATCCCAGAAGCTGAAAGTGTTGTCTTGCCGGAACTGCACATCTCCACGATAAAGAAGTCAAATTTAAAATATTTTTTTTCAAAAAAAAAAAAAAACCAAACATAACAAGCGACATAATTACTTGTAAAGTTCCGCTACATGGCTGTCTGTTAGACGGCTGTTTTGTGACCGTCATTATACAACATATTGGACGAAATATACTAAGTGACATAAGAATTTCAAGAAAATTATATCACATATCAAAAAAAATTATACGACGTGTAACCAGTCAATAAAAATTAAATTTTTTTTTAATGGTTGGTTATAATTTTCTTAACATATCGTATAATTTCTTTGTAATCCTTTTATCAAATCGTATAATTTCTTCTGTCATAGTAGAATAACGGCCACGAAACACCCAGCTAAAAGACAGTCAAAAAGATTTTCCCTTACTGGTATTGGTGAAAAGCATGGTTCCGCATCTTCAGTCCCTTGGGGTCCTATTTATTTTGTTAACAATACCCCATGAAACAGAAAAATAAGGATTAGCTTAATTTTACTGTATCAATTCAAAATTCATTTAATAGCCCAATATAGCTGAGCTGAACTAATCACACAGGCAAACGCAGCAGGCAGGCAGGCAGGCAGAGGGGGACGACTACGACTTACCGGGCCGTGGACTCTGACCATTACAGCGAAGTTCCGGGCAAAATCTACGACTTCCGTTAAGCCCATGCTCACGAACAGCTATGGATGAATCAATGGATCGTTGATGGAGTTTTTTTTTTTTTTTTTTTGTCTTTCTTTATTTTTACCAATTCTGAAATGAACCGGGTTTTTGGAATGAATTTCTTTCGTGGGGCATTTGGGATTGTGATGTCATCTCACCCATTCTTTTTATCTTTTGAGGCAAACAAATTCTTTCTAGAAAAGTTCCTAAAAAAATTTCTTTTCAGAAAAAAATAATAAAATAAAAATCCATCTTTCATGTTGGACACCGTTTTTTATTTTTTACCCACTCTAATTTTTTTATTAAATTTCATTATTTCTGTTGATTTTATAATCAACTATTTCCGTTAATTTTATAATTAAAAATTATTTTTGTAAGACTGTTCATTATCCAGTTCAGTCCAATGAATTGACTAATTTAAATCGATCCGGACAGAATTTCAAAGGATGATAAAAGTTTCTTAACAAATATTTAACGCGACTGTATTTTCAAGAATTCGAAATCAAAAATTTTGATTAATTAGTAACGAATCTCTGTCATCCACACAAGTTCTCACTAGTTTAAAAATTACATTTTACTGTTAATTTCTCCACATAATATCAAAACCGACTGGATTGAGCCTGGTCCACGAATAGTTGGGCCTAACCAAAGCTGCCTTGGAGCCGTGTCTACAACCCCAACCCATTATCTCCACCGAAGGAATCGACTCTGTGTTTTTTTTTTTTTTTAAGAAATTTCAATCAAGATCATCATCATCATCATCATGATCATCAGACGGAGAGAATCTTCCTTACCCCACAAAGGCACAGTTCAAACTGGGCCCCATTTCATAAACCCCCAGAACAAGCAAAGGAAAAGCCCACGCCCCACTTCACCTCTTACTTCCACTAAACCCTAAACATCCATTACGTTTTCCTCCGAGTCCTCATTCTCTCTCTCAGGCAAGCAATTTTGCATAAACCCTTTAACTTTATTTACCGATTCGTATGTTAGCATTCGTTTTTTTTTTTCTTTTTGATAAGACGAATGTTTAATAAGAATTTGCTGATATATTTGTGTTAAATTCAGTCATGTTGTGCCCGAAAATAAGGGTTAGATTACTTGTTCTTCTGTGATTTTTATTACATGTTTAGATTATATTATCTATTTAATGATTTATTTTAGTAAATTTGTGTAAAGGGTGATCTGGGTTTGTTTTTTTTGGAATTTGGGGATTTGATGCTTGGTACCTTAGACCCTTTTGGTAGAGTAATGTGAGCAATTGCATATTTGATTGTTCTTGGACGTCCATAGTTTGTATATTCTGAAATTCGAAGCGTGTCTCTGCGAGCCGTTTTTTTTTTTTTTTTTTTGGTATTGTAATGCGATATAGACATAGCTGTGGAAGACATGGTTATCGAGGTGGGGAGACTGAAATTTGTAGTACCAATATTGTCATAATTTTTTATATTACAAGGTGTGATTCTTCAAATTTGGAATCCCATGTAATGATCAAGTTGTTTGTGGGATGGGGAGTCAATGTGTCTCATTGTTTTCTAATTGAGTGTGGTGGTTGAAGAACCGTGTGAAGAGAATGAAAGACAAATTTAGACTTATGCAGCTTAGTTATAAAAGGGTGTCCTGGTGCATGAGATTTCCTTGTCGTGGGCTTTGAGGAAGGGTTAAATGGATGCAACTGTACTCTTGTTTTTAACAAAAAGGTTGCTTCCATGAGTCGAAGGTATGACTTGTAAGCCACAATGGAATAATCCTACAGTTACACCAAGACTCGCCCTTCAACTTAGGCAACTTAGTTATATCTATTTATTTATTCTTTTTGCCTTATGCATGTTGAAGATGTTTCTGAAAGTTTTGAATTAGAAACTGCTTTCCTAGTACCACTGTGGAAGAAAGATAATATGAATTATTGAGACTTAAGACTTTCTGTTTCTTTTGGCAAGTTGTAGTTCTAGAAGTTTATCCACTATCTTTGTTTACAGGTTTAACAGATTTTCACCATGACTTCAAGATTAGCTACAAGATTTGTGTCTCGAAGGTTCTCGAGTGGTGGCAGAATACTCAGTGAGGAGGAAAAGGCTGCAGAAAATGTCTACATCAAGGTAATCCTTGCACAATGTAGATGTTTTTTTCATAATATAGATGTTTCAGAAAAATATAGATGTTTCAGAACTCTGGCCATGTTTGCCCTATAAACTTTTCTTCGTCTGTGTATGGTATGACTGAAATGCATACCCTGGCTTTGGTGAGTCAAGTTTCCTTTGCTTATACTTCATTTTCTGATAGTTTGGTATTGTGTTAATGTTTGTTTTATGTTTCAGAAAGTTGAGCAAGAGAAACTGGAGAAGCTTGCGCGCAAGGTACGAAAAAAAGTGCATTTTCTTTGAGTATATTTTTGTCTTTGTTTGGAACATTATATTTCTTGAGTATGTTTGGCCTTTGATTTTCCATAATTCTGTGATACTCTTTAGGTGGTTAAGCTTTATAATTCTTGCATATGTGAGATGGCTTTTGCAGCTTGTCACTGAGGGGAACTATTTAATACACATAACAAAAACAGACCAAACAAGATGCCATTATCTTTTTTACTGCATGTTGTTAACTTATTGTCATTTAACTAAAATATGGCTAGGTATGGTGTTGTCCCTTATAATTTCTGGTTTAATTACCTTTCTCATTCTTTTGGGTGCAAAGGATGTTGTTGGAATTTAGGTTTTGTTGGTTAAATGAATAGCGGTTGTAATTCGACACACACACATGCACACATAGACAGTTTGGTCATGTAATGCATCAAGCATTATGATTGCATGCAAAGGGTACATGCTTGTATAGAATATATGCACCTGATACATGTATTTGTGCTCTTTGGTTAATGAAGTTTGTTTGGACGCAACTATAATAATCCTCTGATGTTTATGTTTCAATGTATTTACTTTATTCAGGGCCCTAAACCAGAAGAGAACGCTACTCCAAGCTCAGCCGGGTCGGCAACTGATGTCAAGCCAAGTGCCACTGTTTCTTCAACTGGAGGAACATCTACTGAAAAAGTTTCAACTGACAAGTACAGAAATTATGCTGTTGTGGCCGGTGCTGTTACTTTTCTTGGTGCCTTAGGTTGGTATCTCAAATCTGGTTCAAAGAAGGCAGAGGAAGTCCGGGACTAGTCAGTGCTTGAGCATCAAGAATGCGAGAAGACATCAGAGTCATGGCCGTGGGACACAATAAACAGTATTTAAACATGGATCTTCTCTTGTTTAATTTCTCCTCCTATGGAACCATCTTTGGTGTACTTAAACATCCGGTTTTTTCGTCAGCAAATGGTCTTGAAGATGACCTGTAAACTTTCCCCAAAGTAAAAGGCATTATTACATGATCAAGCCTTATCTGGACATTAAGGTCTGGATTGCTTTGTGCTTTTAAGTTAATGGTCTTGAAGATGACCTGTAAACTTTCCGCATGATGGTCATGTGGAGAGCACTTAAAGTGCATAGAAAGCCATTAGATGGATACGCAGGTGGGGTTGCTTTGTGTTTATAAGTACACGTGGTGGGCATGACACACTTCAACCTCGGTTCAGGTAAAGGGACTTTGCTTGTTGGAGTAAAGTGACATCAGTCTTAGGCCAAAAATGGGACGGGGCCTGCCTTTTTTTTTTTGTTATTATTGATCTATTATTGAACCCTAGTGCCAACCTGAGTTGGCCCAATTGATGATTGAACTGCCTCCAGACAAACGTCACTGGCAATGTTAGGGACTGGAAATCTAGCCAAGATACATATGGGAAGGGATTTTAACTCTTTAGCATATTTATATAAATGGACATCGTCAAAATATTTCAGGTCTCGAAGTGATTGTCCACTCAATCACCATTTTAAAATCAATATTGAAAGTGTTTTATTATTAAGTATATGATTGAAACAAGTCTGTCTGTTTTACCAATTGCTTGTTCCAAATAGCTTCTACAAATTACCAATAGCAATTGCTTAATTCTTAAAAAAAAAAAAAAAAATTTGATGTCCTCTTGGAGGATGGAAGAGAAAAATAGGGGGGCAGGCTAGCGTTTGTTGCATACACTCTGGAGTTAATGATGCGTTGGAAGGCACACAAAATTGGCAGCATATTGAGTCCAGATTTAGTTTTAGGGTTATAATAACCTTCGGCTGCATTTGTGCCCAACAGAAGAACTTTGATTACAACTTCAAAGCCTAATTTGATGAGTAAAGGTAAATAACAATAGTGGCGGATCAAGAAATTTCTGACAATGGCTGCAACAAAGATATGAGGATATAATAAAATTTTTAGTTTAGTGGAAGCAAATACGATGAAATGGTAATAAAATTAAACCAAATTTCCTCTTGAATATAGCTACGTTACGTAGGCATATAACTTGTTATACAAATATGTGACCATTATTGAGTTTAAGAAAAAGAAATATAAAAAGAACAAAAAGAAAGAAAAAGAAATATTTTTTTTTTTTAGCCAAAAGATAAAAACATTACATTAAACAGGATAAATCATGTACAAAGGGCCAGTCAAAAGGAAGCTTACATCACCCTAGCCTAGACCTCATATACACAGAAGACAAAAAGGCCACTAGAAGCTCATCACAACCACAACCCTAACCAGCCTAACCTAACCCGTGCAGGCCCATGAAAGCCCAAATCGAGCCCATAGCTCAGGGAAATGAGGCCCGCACAAAGACATAAACGGGCTAAAGCCCAAATTGACAGCATGCCAGGACCCAAAGAGTCTGGCACAGCTCCGCCCATCGACAGGAAACTCTGGCACAGTCGGAGAGATGGTAAGACGACCCTCAACCAAGTCGACGGCAACACGATTCTGGCCAAAGGTCGGCTGCAAGCCTCCAACACCGGGAAGGACTAAGAGGCCTAAGGAAGGCAGGAACTGAAGCCTAAAGAGATCGACCAGAAAACAAGGGAATAAGGCGATGACGGAGCATTGGGCCAAATACTAACTGTACAAGGTGTGACAGCCATCAAGGAGCAGCTTCCAACCAAAAAACGTCTCTCACCATTCCGCCCAAACCAACCAAGCCGGAGTAGCGGGGGACCTCGCAGGAACACCATCGAAACCCTCAGCAAAAACAGCCCACAGACAGCACCAACAAGAACGAAATCAGCCAATAATCAAGGGGCACCAAGCCCACCAAGGGGCACCAAGCCCACAGAGAGGCACTCAACAGCCACAGGGACCAACGAAGCTGACAGGAAGATCCCAGAAAACTCCCAAGAACAATTGATGGCAAAAAAAACTCTCGACGCACGTTAATGAAGGTTATCGTACGCTGAATAGCCTTTCAAAAAAAAAAAAGAAAAATAAAGAAAAAGAAATATAGAGCTCTAATCTACAAACTAACGCATCATTCGCATCCAGGTGCCTAGACCCTTATGTTTGAATTTTGATTTTGGCCATAGACCATAATATGCAAAATGAAAAAAAAAAAATCCAAGTTGAGATATGTCATATGAACAATGCTAAATATCTTCTCTGACTCTTCCCTCAATTTGACATGAATGAGTCATTTATTATAATTTTATCACTTATCACTTATTTTATTTTGATTTTATTAAAGCAATCGTAAACATTTCTCGTAATTTTATCACTTATCACTTACTTTATCTTAATTCTATTAAATTATTAATTTATCATAATCTTTTCACTTATCACCGTTATCATTTTGTTATAATCATTTATATCATCACTCGCAACAAATTAAGAAACAATTGTTTGCATTTTACTCTCTCTTCATCTTCACACCCAAAAATCCCAATATGATAATAGAAGGATCGGACAAGCCAACAGGCAGTGAGTGTACTGGTCCCGAAGTTTTGTACCGTACAGATACAGTAAGATGGCAGCACTTTACTGTCAATACCGAAAGAGAATCTTCCTATTTAGTTTCTCCTAACAATATACTAAATAAATTATACAATTTATTTAATAATATTAAATAATTTATATATATATATATATATATATATATATTTTAATAATTTAATAATATATATTATTTTAATTTTAATTTTATCTTATTTAAAAAAATTTCATCAAATATTTTCAAATCAAGATACATATATTTTTTAAGAGTGTCTCCATCATTTCTCAGGCCACTTTCAGTTGCAAGTTGCTCAATCTGTCTCGTCCAATAATTTGACAGCCATGAGTTGGCTTTAGTTGGTCCTACATTCCTACTTTCATGTGTGTGTGGGCGCATAAGTTCTGACATCATATTTTACCGCTAAATTTTATAGGAAAATTTGATAATCATTATCGTTAGCTCGTTTTATACGTGATGATCGTTACACTACTGTTACGTACAGAGGCGGGTGTACTTACATAATTGTGGGGATCTAATATTTAGACTAATTTATGTATTATTGACCCACAAAAATTTTAGTTTTATTCTCACTTTTGTTTAATAAGAAAAAAATATATTATAAGTATATTAATTATTGTACATCTAGACAGAAAATAAAGGTCATCTATTGACACTTTCATTTAACCTCTCTTACGAAGAGAATCTACCATCTGAATATTAATAAATCTGAACGAGATTCTGTCATAACAGACCAAAGTGATTGCTAAATTTAAAATTTAAAATCTTGCTCATCAACCTTCAAGCCCACTTTAAGCGAAGAACATCCATATATTCTAATGTAAGAATAAGTGTTAAAATGACAAAATTAAATTTGAGTTAATTGTGTAAAATACATATCAAATCATTATTCAAATTACCACATAGCATAATGAGTGGCAATTTTACTGCCATTTAAAATTTTTTTATGCCTCAACTCAAATTTTATTTTGTCGTTACATATTTGCTTGTGGATTTAAACAAAATTGGCGGATTAGGTTAACAAACTAATTAGGCACATTAACACGACTAAATTCAATTAAAATATAAATCAAAATTAAATTAAATCAAGTAAAGTCTAACTAAAAGTCAAATAATAAAATTTAAATTTTATCCTTTTATCTCCATTCGTCAGTAACCGATGTTGATCCCATCATCTTGTGAGTTTGAAGCTTGTGATCCTAACATCAGCGGTAAAAGTATAAACTTTGTCCCTTAGTTGTGTGTGGCCTCGCGGTAATTTGCAACTTAAAAGGCCACAAACATACTATAAATAGAGTGAGTGAGAGACGTTACGTTGTTGTAAAATTACTGTAGTTTTTGATGAAGAGAGAGAGAGTGTGTGTGTGTAATAAGTGACAACAAGCATGTTGTCATTGCAACAATAATTATACATGTTTGTACACATGCACACATGTTATGTACGACTACATGTGTACAAGGCATTGGCCGCAGTGTATGCCACCAAAATCCAGTAACAAATTGGGGGCCTTTGGAAACCATGTCTATTAGTTCAGATTGTTAAATACAATGAAGTTATATATATATAAGATATATATATAAAGAAATAATATAATTAATATTATTTTTTTAATTTCTCAACCTAAAAACTTAAGTTTTTAAATAGATTTGAAATTGTAAAATTTTATTTGTCATGATGTCAAAATTTAATTTATCTTATTATCTCAATTTATAACTAAGTGGTTTGACCTGTTTGAATTTAATTTCTTTTGTATCATCTACTAGTTGGAAGTAACGTCCGTCAAAATGGTATTAAAAAGTACAAAGTATCGTATTTATAAAATATAAAAATTTAATAAGAGTTATAATATTTTTAAATTTTTTTATCGTACAAAATTATATAAATAATCAATAATATTTATGAGATATCATAAATTTTACTTTCTCGTAAATTCTTACTTTCTTTTATATAAAGTACAATGTCATCTCGACTATGGGGCATGGGCACGATCCCTTTTGGTTTTTTTTTAATTACCAAGAAAAAAAAAATAAATCTACTTTGCTTGTGTTTGGATTGTCAGGAATCAGAATAGTGTTTTTTTTTTTTTTTTGAAGGATGGTGTAATGCGGGAGATTCTCAAACCAATGGATAGAGAATAATAGGAAATAAATGGCATCTGTTGCAAAGGAAAGAAATGGGAAGGTACTAGAGAGACCCACAAACAAAAAAGACAAGCTTCGGCTTCCTGAATTCTACCTGAAGTTTCCTTGGCCTTCAAATATTATCATAATAAATCCAATTAATTAACTAATTAATTAATTAATTAATTAACTAACAGTTTCAATGCTCCCACTTTTAATACACTTGTTGTACTCATCAATTTATTCGCCCACCAAATCATCTCTCTCCCCACTCTTTCAACTAAATAAAATTACGTAAATATATTTATTAAAATATTTAAACAACACATAATTTATTTAATTAATATTTGATAACTTAATTTTTTTCTTAAATTTAATACTTCATTTACCACTTGATATTATTTAAAATACTGCCTATTCACTGGATTTCGGTTTCCACCAAGTTTATCTAAAAAAGAAAAGAAATGGGGAAAGAAAGATTCAGAGAGAGTTAATGATTCTCACGTCCCACTAAAAGATTATTCCTTTAATCCAACTCCACCGTCCTCCACCACCACCTCCTTCCCCCATCTCTTTCAAGTTTCAAGACTTCCCCACCACAACTTCACCAACAACAACATTCAGATTTTGTTTTTTTTTTTGTTTCTTTTTTGGTTTCTTCTTTCTTTAAAGGAAAAATCTTAAAAACAAAGCAATAATTTTTCCTTTTTTCGATTTTGTTTTGGTCAAGAAAGAAAGGGTCTTTTTCATTGCCAGCCATGACCGAGGTCCTCCACTCTCCTTCCCATTTCCCTTCTTCTCCAACCACCACTCCTCCACCTTCTTCTTCTTCTTCTTCTTCTTCTTCTTCTTCTTCTGTTTCTTCCTTATCCTGCGCACCCCCTTCTTCTGTATCTTGCACACTATCACAAGATGGTTGCGGCGGCAGCCGCGGCGGTGGTGGCGATGATGATGAAGAAGATGAGGAGGAGGAAGAGGAGGTTTTCTCTGCCATGACTGACTGTGACCCAGATGAGGATTTGCTAAAAGATACAGAAAGAAGCCAAAGGGATCAGCTTTCTTTGTTGGCTCTGCTTGTTGCTCTTCTTAGGAAGTCTCTGGCTGCCTGCAAGAGTGAAAGGAGGGAGCTTTGTGCTATGGACATTGGCTGGCCATCCGATGTGCGACACGTGGCTCATGTCACCTTCGATAGGTTCAATGGGTTCTTGGGTTTGCCTGTGGAGTTCGAGCCTGAAGTGCCTAGGAGGGCTCCCAGTGCTAGGTAGCTACATTGTGCTTTTTTCTTTCATTGGAATGGTCATGAGGGTTTTGTTATTTTTTGAGTTCCCTCTTTTAATTCATAGGCTTTTATTTTCTTTTCTTTTTTTTTTTTTTTTTTTGTGTGGTGTTGTTTCTTTCTTGTGTGAGAATTTGTTTTGTTTGATTGGTGAGTTCTTGATTTTGATGCTTTCTTAGTTTGTACAAAAACTGCAAATGCAGTTCTTGCTTCTGTGAATCGCTGCTGTAAATTGAGAGTATTGATCATTTTAATGATGTTTTTTGGTCCAATTTAAGTTCTTGATGTCATTGTTATGGAACTCATCTGGTGGATTCATTATTGCTACTCTGGTTGACTTGTCGGCCTTATTTTGTGCCTGAGATTATGGGTTTGTTCTAATTGTTGGTTTGCTCTTTGTTTCTTTTTGATTTTCTAGTGTACGTGGTTCTTTCCGTGTTCTGAAAATTCAGTGAGTAAAAAGAATTTGGCAGTAAAGTTTTGCAGTTGTTGCTTGAGGATATCTGATAACTGCTGTGAGCTTTGATCTCTTCTTAAAAGATGCTTGTTCTTTACTATCGCGTCCAACCATTAAAGGACACTTAACTAGCAAGTATTTGAGAAAGCCTACAATTCTTCCGGGAATTGAATTTCACGTGGTTTTTATCTTCTTCAATTAGCATGGTTTGGTTCAATGATGAAAAAATGCTGAACTTCTTGATTCCCAGAAGTTCAGGTGGTTCTAGTGTCCACATTTGAGTAGGTCCTCACCAACCTGAAAATGAAAGACACGAAGGTAGCCCGTGTATTAGTGTCACCATCTCTTTCTGTGCAAGAAAGATGAAAAGTGTTATTGCAAATTTTACATCATTTGTTGTTTGCCTCGTAACTGAAGAGCTTTGCTTCGATTTTCATCTTCACAACTGTTTCTAGAAGGATGAGCTGGAAATTGGGCATGGAGGAGGATGATTTTTGTTTCTTTTCTTTTTTCTTTTTTGTACCTTTTTCTTTTCTTTTCAATAAATTTTATGGACACACCATATATTTAGAATAGATTATAGTTAATCTCAAAAAAAAAAAAAAAAAAAGAAGAATGGATTATAGTTGCTGACTACTGAATTGAAATAACAAAAAGAGTTTAAAACACCGAAAGTTCACTCATTTTCAACTTTATTAGGTATGTGCTGGCGCTTAGAATTTTGTTTACTGCTATTTTAGTTTCATTGAGGTAGTTTATGCTGAGTTCCTGGCCCATTGAAAATCAAAAGGGGTTGGAATTATAAGCTGAAACTTCTTATAGCTTGCAGGGTTTTTAGATGATTTTTTGGGTGAAATGAGCGTAATGATCCTTGTTACATGCATTGTATTCGTTTCATGGAACGAAACTTTGCTAATGTATCAGTAATTGTGCAAAACATGTCTTTCTAGTGCTTGTTTCTTCTAAGGATGTTAAGTTATTTACAGATATAAAATTCTGTTTCTGACTGTAGACAAGTACGTCATGTGCCAAATCAAGTGGAGCATGGTTATCCTATTGTCTCAAAAGAGTGAATGGAAATGATAATAACAACTACAGGAACTGCATGTAAATGCCTATGCTTTCTACTTGATTTTCCAGAAATATAATCGTTAATAAACTTGGGGAGGTAAAAGGAGTTCTGCAAATTTAATGATCTGTTTGGAATTTCAGGGAAACAATTTGGCTGAATTCGTAGTTGGATAACTAAAATTTGGAAGTAGTTCTTGACTCTTAATAACTCCTCAAACTTAAGAAGCCAACATGATCAGAGAGCATATATGCATAAATTCTACTGCAGCACATGGAAATTGTGGAGCATTATGCAGCACGTGACTCTTCTCTCGGTTTTGTTACATATACTTAGTTTACATTTTCTTGACTTTTAGTGAGAGGAATAATGTTGGCCAAATGCAGATTCATCCTTTCATAATGCAGCTGCTTGATTATGATTATCATTAGCATTTATTTCTCGTTAGTACTATATTTCAATGACCATGTCTTGTTCTAACTTACTAAGGAATTTAGCTTGAATGGTTGTTGTCTTCTTTCTTTGCCTCTAAATGTCAAAATTTTTCCATGCAGTACTACCGTTTTTGGAGTTTCTACAGAATCTATGCAGTTATCGTATGACTCCAGGGGAAATAGTGTGCCAACCATACTCTTGCTCATGCAAAGAAGACTCTATGCTCAAGGAGGCTTGCAGGTACATCACCTTGTTATATTTTCTTTATCTTATTGATTTTTGGATCAGAGTCACTGTGCTGAACCAAGAGGTTGTGAATAGGAAGTGGGGAAAAACTTTGTTAGAAACTTTGGTCTTGCTAACTTGTGGGCAGGATTCTTAATGTGTAATTTGCTGGATTTTTCTGGTCTGGCAGTCATGACCAAATTGTTAACCATTGGATGCAGGCCGAAGGAATTTTCAGAATTAATGCAGAAAACAGTCAGGAGGAGTATGTTAGGGATCAATTAAATGGAGGAGTGGTACCAGAAGGCATTGATGTACACTGTTTAGCAGGACTGATAAAGGTATAACACTTATACGCATCATTCTCGATGACTTGTTTAAATGTGAAGGGGAGTTGCATATTTGATTTAGATTCTTTTTCTGAATTTTGGCAGTTGAACCGGGATTGAACAAAAAGATCAATTACTGTGATATGTTCATTACCCATGTAAATATACTTTTAAAGCTCCACATGGGCATTTCAGTCCTACTGGTAGAGAAGGAATTGTAAGAGTTTAATCAAATATGTAGGGGGGGGGGGGGGAGGGGTGAGTGTCAGTGCATGGAAGTTGATTTGCTCCAATGTGATGGCACAGAATAATTATGATCTTGACAGTGTGATTGTGAGGCTTCTGGTGGGCACAACTCTTACCTCTGAAGGGCGAGCATGTGCAAAATTTGCCCCGTTTGTTAGCACCGATCCATATAAATTTATCATTGCACATGTACCCATGGGCAATCAGTGTATCTTTTGGGCTTCATTGTATTGTAGGCTACTAGTGAAAGCTTTCTTTTTTGGTTTTTGTTTTTGGGTCTTCACTTCCTTTTATTACTCATTTGCCAATTCCTTGCCTGTGGTATGACTACTTAAGTCACCTCATAATGCATTCAGAGTCATAGAGCTATGCAACCTAATTGCTGTTATCCCCTTTGCTGCCCAATTATTGCTACTGAAGCTGTTGCCACCGCTCACATCCATACAAATTCTTTCAAACAGGCACTATTCTTGATTTTTACCCAAAAAATAAAAAAAAAAGGAACTATTCTGTTGTCTATGCCAGTGTGCTATCGCTGCTGTCATTGGAGCTTTACTGTCGTTGCCTCCAATTTGTGCAACTACAATGTCATGCCACTGCCTACTGGGACTTAAAGAAGGCAGCAAGAGGAGAATGAAGAACCTAGTGAAGATAGATGCACGGCTACCAGTTTGTTTTTGTTCATTTATTTCACTGTTTGAATAAGATTTGACTTTCTTCGCTAAAATACTTAATGTGTCATTTCCATTGAGTGAAGTGCCTTTTTTACCCAACATTGCATTCTTTAGACTTTCTTCTTGGATCAAAGTTTAATTCTTTGTTTAGGCTTGGTTTCGAGAGCTCCCAACTGGGATTCTGGATTCTTTATCACCCGAAGATGTAAATCAATGCCAAACTGAACAAGATTGTGCTGAGCTTGTGAGGCGTCTACCCCATACAGAGGCTGCTCTTTTGGATTGGGCCATCAACTTGATGGCTGATGTTGTTGAGCAAGAACATGTAAACAAGATGAATGCTCGCAACATAGCAATGGTATTTGCACCAAACATGACTCAGGTTAGTTTCTGCATCTATTCAAATTCCAGAGACATGGCGTACTCTTATTATCTCGCTGCCATGTTTTTATTTTGAATATATCATTTAAGTTTCAAAAAATAATTCTGGTTATGTAAGATCTTTTATAGGTATTTGTGCCAGCATTTATTGGAATCTTTCAAAACCTTTATTCCCCATTCATAGAGTTTTGGACTGTATGCTATAATTGCTGTCTAAATTGTGTTGCAGATGGCAGATCCTTTGACTGCACTAAGGTATGCTGTTCAAGTGATGAACTTCCTCCAGACACTTATCTTAAGGACACTGCAGGAAAGGAAAGATTCCGTGGTGGAGCAAGCTGCTGCTTCATCTCCTGAGCCATTTGATGAGAATGGCCGTGAAAGGCCCTCAGAATGCTGTGTGAAAGATACTGAAAAAGACAGTGAAACGACCGAGCAAGCCTTCATTGCTGAAGAACCTGTTGTAGAAAGTTCTTGTGATTCTAGTCAGAGCAATGTCATAGCTGATGGAGAAGATTACAGCTCTAGGAAGCCTGCTGAGAAACTTATTGCCTGTGGAGATCAGTCTTGTGAAACTACTTCTTTGGTTGACCCCTCAACGAATGAAACAGATTCCGGTGGACCTAATGATCTGACGTCTGGCTGTCAAGCAAGTACTGTAAAAGTTAAGGTCAGCCAATCAAGTAATTCGAATCACAGAAAGGGTCCTCGCGCAATTAATAGGCAGCAATCTGCTATCTGTGCAACAGCACCAACGGACAAGACCAGGGGAATCAGCAATTTGAGCCATATAGATTCAAGGGAGGAGCGTATTGAGGCTTGGCGATGAAGGAAGGCTAACAGACTTCTAGTCCCATCTGATTCTCTGCAGTGTTGCTTTGTATGTCTGATGTGAAAGTTGTGCCTTAGTCAATTGTTCATCTATTTTACTTGCATTTGGGATGGCGTGAAACTAACATTGTTTTACTTCAAAAGCTCACAACTTTTACTCACTTAAACTGACATGCATCATGCTCAACGGCGCGTAATCTCTTATGTCAGATCTTTATACATCTGCCATTACCATCTCAACTACGTTTTTCCTTTTGTTCTTCTTTGGTGAGAATTGAAGGTCTGTTTTTTTTTGTCTATGTAAGACATCCCATGTGCTATAGTGGCTTTTAATGGTTTTTGTGTGTTTGGTGAATTTTGTTGGGCTACCCCTTGTAGTGGTACACATTCTATCTGAGGCATTTCTGGACCATAAAGTAGAAATTTTTTATGCACAAATGCCAAGAGCCTTTGAAATTTTGTGGCAAAAGAAATTCTTTATAGGTGCAAATTTCATAGAAGCAAAATGATTTTATACTACATTTACACTAATTATACCATACAAATAATATTTCATACCACATACAAGAAATTTATAGGAAAATAATAAATCTTGTTAAAAATCTCTGTATGTTATATAAATATTATTATTGTAGTATAAAATGTTTTGTATAGAGTGTAAATTGGTTTTGAGTCCATTTGAGTTTGTGAAAGCTTACGTAAATGTAGTCAGTTCTCGTTATGCAAAATCAGTGGACATGTAGAAATATATTTCAGAATATTCATGCATCAAGCTCTCTAGGTTGTGGCTCATTCTCATCTAATCCAAGTTTGATAATGTCAAGTGATTGACTCAGATTGATTATGAAGCTAAATCTTGTCGCTAATAACAATGAAAGACTCTTAGATGAGCCTCATTTGTTTAGTTAATATGACTCAGATATAATTAGAATCTACTTGAAATAAAAAAAAAAAAGCAATAAAATAATATATATGATCTTTTCTTAAATTTTACAGCGAGGGACTATCAGGTATCGGGACACTCTTTTTTTGAAGAAATATTTTGTGCACATATAGCTTACAAGTACGAACAAAGTTTTTGATGGGGAAAGTGGAAAAAAGATATTTATTATTTGATATTGAGTTGATGTTATTGTTGATATTTTACTTTATTAAGATTTTTTTTATCTAATTATACCTTTCTAATTGTTATGTTAGTTATTCTCTTAGTAGTCACTTATTTAGAGTAATATTCTTAGTTAGTTTATAATTATTTCTCCTTTTTCAGATCTATAAATAGGGGTTATGCTATGCCTATAGTTGGAAAGTGCTTATAATAATTGATTATTGATATTTCAAAACATGCCTTTTATTTTCGAGTACTAATTCTTGTGCGTTTATGAGTGAATTCGAATTTTATTTTCTTGTTGATCCTTTGGCTTCGATTACCATCCCACGTCAATGTTGGACCTTGCTATGATAATTTAATGCGAGTAAATTTGTGGTCAATATGCTTCGAAATTCACATTTTAATCATCCCAACGGGGGTCACATTAACTTAAGATAGCTTTGGACCTATGTTTCTAGCCAGTCACCACACAATGGATCATTGTTTGATTGGCATTTAGGAAGAAAAACTGCATCGTTTAGCTGACCAAAGAAAGAAAGAACGCTTTCCCTTTTGTTTGCAAAATTTGTGCATCCAATGGAGAGGAGATTCAATCAGAAAACATTCCGAATGCTTATAAAATAAAAAATATTTATTTTGTTATGGAAAGTTTTTTTTTTTCGTTTTTTTTTGGTCTAAAATCAGTAAATTTGCATGCAATGAGCTACGAAAATGCTAAAATTTGCACACTTTTTTGTTTAGTTACACATTTTACAGTCTTAGTTGCACATCTATTGATTTTAAATAAGAAATTGAAACTTTAAAAACTAAAAAATATTTTTATTCAGTGTGACTATTCCCCGATTACTTTCTTTCTAACCATCCACTTTTTTCCGTGAATGAATCCCACGGTTCCAAAATAATCAAGCTTGGATTATGATTTTCCCTTTTTGAGCCGTTCTTTCTTTTTTAAGGCTTTTCTGATGGTCAGCACAAATTTGAATTGTGCAATTTTCCCTTTGTTTTGTTACGTTTTTTTTCTCCGCATATTAAAAAAAAAAAAAAAACAAATGATATCTACCACAAATCAATCTCCAGACTTCCTTTTGATTATTTTACAATTTGAAAATCTCTGTAGCGTCCGTCCATGTCTCAATTTGATACAACAAAAATAAGCTGGATATGAGAGATTCAATATCGATAGCTTTATTTGTTTAAAAATGAACTGGACTCCGAGAAAGCTGAGAAGATTGCGTTCATTTGTAACCACTAGATTTGGCGAAAGCTCCAGAACAACTCATCCTTATTCCACTCCAACCAAGAACAACTCATCCTTATTCCACTCCAACCAAGAGATCTAACAACAACCTACGTAGAGAAGGAAAAAAAAAAAAACAACCGTTTTATTACGGATTAAACCTATGTTTGACTTAGTGCACTTTATAATGTAATCATCCAGATTGGATGCACCGGCTTATCTGAATATAGGCACAATGCTCTCTAAAAAGATTATTCGGTACCACCAGCTTTTTCATTTCTTTGACAACTTAAAAAAAGGAAAAAAGAAGCAAGTATATGCCAACCCGGCTCCCCTAATTAATAGCATCACCTGTTGATCTTTTCAACCAACAGCAACCCAAAAAAAAAGTAAACTAAAACTGTTAGCTTTCACTTTTCCATTTCCTTCTTTTCTATAGCTTTGCATTGGAAAGACAAAGCCTCCAAGCTATGGCTGCCTGCAGAGGCCTCCAACACATCTTTGAGAAGCCATTGCCTGAAAATCCAACCTTGCTTGAATCCCTCTCACAGTGGAATCAACTCAAGCCTGGAAAGACCCCCGAGCAGTCCTCCTTCACCGAGATATTCGGAGAGCTTCATTTCAAAGAGAATTCCCAGTCATCTTCCTCATTCTCCTTTCCCATATCATCCTTCTCCTCTCCTCCTACAGATTCAAACCTGCAAACAGAAACTTCAAGGCTCATTAGCAATGATAATTATGGAAGCAAATGTGAGAACGGGAAGATTCCATCAACGATCATCCTAGATGATCAACATACAGGTCATCACAAGAGGAGTGCTAGCCTTCAACTATGCACCGAGGGACTCGGTTTTGAAAGCTTTGATGATGTCGAGGACTCAAAGACTGAAATGAATACAGAATGGCAACATCAGGAAAAGAAAGTGAACATTGAAACGCATTCAACATTGGAGAATGTAAGCAGGGAGTCGAGGAAAACAAGACCAAGTAGAGGAGCTTTCCCTCCACCGATTTCATGCATAGGCAACAGTGGGAGGCCTTGGGTTTGCTTCAAGTCTTACCGGCATGATGGCAGGTTTGTGCTTAAAGAAGTGAGGATTCCCACCCAGGAGATTTTGCATGCATATAGAGAAGACGGACGATTAAAGCTGCAGTTCATTCAGCCAGATGAGGAAGCTGAATATGAAGAGGGCGGAGAAGATAATTTTACAGAAGATGATGAACAAGAGGAAACAGGAAAAATAGTCAAGAGTTATGATGTTGGTGACCAGCATGATAACTCTACCAACATTAGAGATGAAGAAAATTAGAACCACCAGAAAATGTAAGAGCAACAATCATAAGAGTGATCATCTTCTTTGCAATCTGATTAAGTGCTCAAATTCCTTTTCCTGTCCTTCCAGAACTGCAAAATAACTAGAGAAAAGAGAGGCAGATCGGACCGTCTAGAGCATGGTTTCTCCTCATTTCTTCTCTTAATCTTTCTTTGCGTAATCATTTTGTCCTAGGACTAGCCATTTTCAGTCATTTCGAGGCGCGGAATCTCCTCTACCAATCTGCCTATGGCAGGCCTGGTATTGAGGATTGTCGCTTAGGCATTGAGGAATGAGTTCACTTACTAATACCGTAGCCTCAAACAAGCACACGCACGCACACAGACACACATACACACGCACACACACAAAAGGAATTTCCACTTTGTACTGATCCTTGGAATGGAAAGATGCTGCAATTTTCTAGAATCAACAATCATGACTCGACGGTGGTATAACTGAAAACGACTTAAGAAAAAGTTAGGAAAAAAGACAAGAATTTGCATGACAAAATATGCAGCCCCCAATGAGAAAGAGTGACAAGAAGCAATATCTGCATAAAAAAAAAAAGTAACTGTAAAAGAGAGGGCGCCAATATGCAGCATCCAACCATATATCTCAAATTCCAATTCATAGAAACATCTCGACCCAACTTCTACATTGCATAGAAATAGAAACCTGCTTATTGTGATGCGTCTAATCTAGTGAATTGCGCCATTTGCTTTGTTGCACTGAAACTAGTAGGTCAGTGCAGGCATATTGGGCCAGAAATAATGGATGGAACAATCATGCATGTTCAAAGTAGATAATGCACAATGCAGGCAGCAATAATAAAAAATTGAGCAGATACATAAAGGACATGACATGGGGCTTTCCTCAATGATTAATAGCAATTTTTACAAATCTGTGATCCAGTTGAGATGATCTCACATGAACAGAGATGACATGGGAAAAAAGCCCCGAGCCCACAGGAATGACAAGTTAAGCAAATTGCAGAGTGCAGGCGAAGTTGTAATAAAGAAACATGGCAGTCTCTTTCCCTTTGAGGGATGTTAATGGAAAGTGGAAGAAACGAAGACCAAGACAGACAAAGCATTCTGATAACAACACATTAGACCCAAAAAGTAAACCTTCAATTTCCACACACGATGCATCTTTTCTTCCAGATGCAATGACTTCAAAGACATAAAAATGGTGGTCCTGAATCAACATTTTACAAAGTTAATGAGGAATCAAGAAACTCGGAACCCATTATGTAAAATTCACAGAAGCTCACTCGTGAGCTCATACAGAATTTAAGTATGAAAGGACTTATTGGAGTTCTAATATTGAGTCCCTGCCCTGCCAGAACAGAGGAGATGAACACATTGGATGGCCAACTTGTATCACACATAATGCAAGCTTTGACCTTGAACACATTTTTTTTGGCCCTAAACCCAATTTGTATCCCGCCCTAGGAGCAAGCTTCTTCCAAATAAAGAAACTGTACCAAGTAGGAGATAAATTAAGGGCAACCATGGAGTATGCAAACCACTTGCAAATATACATGGCAAAACATACACCATCCATCTAAACAGGTTAAACAGATTACACTTTGCCTTAATGTGGAGATGCTGATACGTACCTGAGCTATATTTAGGATTACGATTATTAATGGATATTTATATACCATATAAAACTTGAAATCTACTCCAATACTTTATCTAGTTGAATAACCCCAGCTTTATGCATGATGATTTCCTACAAATTAAGATTTTTTGTTCTAAAACTATCATTGTTGTAGTCACCTTTCCTGCTTAATTTGACATTTTATCAATTTGCTTTACTCAGTCATGTCCCAGAGAATGCAGGTATCCCGCATTGGTGCTCCATTGGTAATTGCGTCCTCTATTGGAATGTTGCACTAATAAATCAGAACATCTTTGCTGTTCATTTTGAGCAAAACTTGGAAGACGTTGGCATGGTTCACCTCCTACAAGGCATAAGTCACTACATCTGCCCAATTCATTTTGACCTTCTTCTAAGTAAGTTACTCATTTTGCTACCCACCAATCAGAAGTGCTTTGACGTTGTACCACCAACTTTCTGAAGGGATATGCAATTAATCAGATAACCAAAAAGGTACGACGCTTAATTATGCAAGTGATGATAGCCAAACTCAAACCCATCTACACCATCCCTCGCCCATTCCAAAAGGAGAAAGAGATGAGAAAAGTAAGGAAAGACAATAAACCAAAGAAACTAATAAGCTCCAGTGAAAATATGAATCTGCATTCTTTCTGTAAATAGCTTGCAAATTAGAACAAGATACTGGGAAGCTCTTTAATGAAATCAAGTAGGACATCAAAAGGACAAGCTAGGGATGATTAATGGTATGTCCACCTTATATGACTTGCATTAAGGTTTGCAAGTACAACATGCACTGACATAGGTAATCTTCTAGTGAGAATCATCTAATGAATAGTCAAGGACCACAGTACAGCAACATGTAATGGAACTACTGTCTCCATTGAGAAAATAGTTAAAGGCAATATAATAATAACTGAAAGAGTGAAAGGGTTTGGAAATAATGTTATAGAAAAAAGGTTTGAGGATCATGTTTAATGAGCGGCAATTCTGTAGTTTATCTGCATCCAGCAATATTATTTTCATTTTTTCCCCTGGTTCTGAAGATACATTCATGTTCATGGTACAGACAATGTTTCAGAATGAGGCTACCAATTACCTCTAGGATGAGGTAATAATGGAATAAGAGGCATTGCATCACAGTGAGAGATTGTTCCCATCTAATGTCAAAAGCACCATGTATAGATCTGGACGTCGATCACGAAATACAGCCCAGCTATGTCTCTTTGTTCTTATTTTATCCAGATCAAACTTTGCTACAAGAATAGCTTCCTCTCTGTCATCAGCAACTGCAACTATTTCCCCGGTCGGTCCTGCATGTCAGTTCAGAAACATCAATATGTGCCCGGGCTTCCATCATTTATATGACTTAATCACATGATTGCAAATCAAGAAGCTGGACACCTGCTATAAAGGAGTTCCCATAGAAGGTAATTTCACTTTTTCCATGCTCTTTCTGGATTATTTCTTTCCCAATGCGATTTGAAGCCACAAGCGGTACATGTGAGAATTGACAATAATCCCCGCATAAGGCGGGATCTCACCTCCCCACAATATCATTACATGGAAAACAACATGCAGAAAAGTTGTGCAAAATATGGGAGCCATCAAGTACAACATCAAAGATATAAGCTACCTATGAAAAGTTTCCCACATTACAAGCCAGAACATTCAAGAGTGCAATTATTAACTTCTACATACAACAAGACCAAAACTTTTTGAATCGTTCCAAGCAGTCATATCTTTCACTAGTTGACTTTTACTGTGGAGAAAACAATAAGAGCAGAAGAGCATGAGATGCAAGGTGACGTTCATTGGAATGCAAAGAGAGAATGTTTGAGGACAGTGAATAGTTATGTACATTTTTAGGAGACAGTTATTCTAATATAATGGACTAGATAGCAGTAAGGTACACATACACTCCTCATCAAGGGCAGGCACAAATATGTATCTGGAAAGAGACATAAATCTGACTAAAAACAACCAGTAACATCATTGTAATCAAATTTTTAATCTACCACTACACTAACTTACCACATTAGCTCCAGCATGACCTTGCATCACCTGTCTCCAGTGCTCTCGAGAATCAATCCCATCATCTTGAGGCTCAGAACCAATAGCAGTAGGGTAAAATAGTATCTCAGCACCTTATAGCACCATAGCTTGAGCTGCCTCTGGAAACCATTGATCCCAACATATTGCTGTCATTATTTTGGAAAAGAAAAACAAACACGAGCATTAGCTACTTCAAGTTTCATACATGCCGTCCTGGCAGCAAACTGATGCAACAGACAACAATTGTGCTCCCTGTTTTGTATACCCTGATTACAGCTTCAAGTAAAATTTGCACAAAAATTTATTTAGTATTGTTCTCCAAATACATCTAATCGGAACGTCATTTGGTCTAAACAATGTTTCAGGCTTTTCTAAAAATTAAAGAAACACAAACAATATATCTGATAAACATGTCTAGACAAAAAGGGCTAAAAAAAGGATAAAAGCCAAGATTCTTACCAACTCTGATTTTGCCAAATTTAGTTTGAAAAACCTGCGCAACAATGGCATCAGTGACTGACCTAGTTGATGAAAATTCAATTTAATTACACAAGAAACTAAAAGTACTTATACATGGAGACTATCTAAACACCAACCTTGAAGCCAGTGTCACCTGGATTAAAGTAGAATTTTTCCTGGTAACCTGATGTCAAACAATTTGTTGTAAAAACTGAATATGAAAAAAGCAGATTGAAACCATGAAGTTTTCAGCTTTTCATACCCAGTCCATTTGGAATATGAGACTTCCTGTAAAGGCCAATGTCAGTTCCATCGGCATCAATTATGGCTATGGAGTTGTAATGTGCATTATTGGCCTCTTAAAAAAAGCTAACAGGAATAACTACACCCAGCTCTTTTGCCGGTTTTTGCATCCTACAATTAAAAAGCAAACAGTATATGAGTCAAAGGAAATGGGTCAGGAAGTATGAAAGCTTAAAACTTTCCATCTTTCATTGGGATAGGCCATGGTATTAACACAGCCAGCATAAAATTTTGGAAGTTAGTCATGTTAGATGACTTTTACCAAATAATTGTAGGATGACCCTTATAAGGCTTAGCTCACTGAAAGAAATGCTCCCTCTGTGCTTGGCAGAAGTAATACCCCTCAAATAGTTCCTATTGTAGAGTTGAAATTTTGACCTCATCAATATGCATAATTTTATCCAAACTAGTGACAAAAGGCCATGCCAATCACAGGGCATGCTCATATAATTTGTTTAATTTGTTTCCAACCACAAATGTGATCATATTGACATGTATTGCATGCCTAAGATCCCACTCCCATCTAATTCAAGTTGTGTTGAATCTCATGTAGCATGGTTAATTGGTTCAGGATTAATTAGTCAAGTTGGATAAACTTACCATATAGTTGCTTCCTCAAGAGGAATAGAGTTAAAAAAACCAATTGTCAGAAATTTAAAAAAAAAAAAAGATGAAGAAAAATAAAAGCACATTAATATCATCCTCTAACTGTAAATTTGATTTGGAAATGGAATTTTGTTTAGAGTATTCTAATACTGCTACCATACAATGTTCCTGTAATGACGTACATATCATTCCACAAAGGCATTTCATTTTGCCATAATCAGGATTACATTTTGACCCAGCGATCCAAGAACATCCTTGGGAAATATACTACCCCAAGCTGCAATCTGTATTGCTGTTCGCGTTCTGTATGACAAATCAGCCTTTGTGATGGTTAATACAACCCAGGTGAATCTCAATTTTTATTTTATCATGATAGATAAACCACCTAAATATATAAATATCAGCTAATCTGTGCAAACCTGACAGCCAAAAAGAAAGTCCACATAAAATCGTAATCTCCTTTAGATATGCATATGCACACACAGAACAGAGTCTCAAAAAGACTCCCTCCCCCAAACATTTTGTGTCATAATGTATCATTATAGCCATTTATCTTCAAAGTAGGCATGTGCTACATTTGGGAGCAGGAGAAAAACCTGCATATGATATTACTGGTTCAGCTTTATGTGCTCAAATAACTACATTGATAGCTCCCTCGGGATTAGATTATGAGTTTATCAGCCTTGTCTTCAACCTTTGATAGTTTGATGACATTGAAATGGTCCTATGGCTAATGAACATTGCATTGCCATGGCCAAAAATTGCTAATATATAGTTGTCCGCTTAGATCGTGACGTGCTCACCAAACACAGTCCATAATGTTTTGTATGGACCTAGTAACAACCACAGCAACATGGTATGAACTAATAACTGAGGGGATGGAGGTCAATGAAGATTGCTACTCCCAGGCTCTTAGTTGTGTTCTACCATATGTGGGTACTGCTCCTTCATGTAGGAAGTATTGCCCTCACAATGTCAACTATGAAACAGCTGAAACACAGTAGGCATGCATTCATATTCAATTATTAGGAACCAACAAAAATGCCCATCCTAACCTTTCCAAATCTATGTAAAGAGCGATCTCAACCAAAAGTCACATAGTAAAAAAGGCGCCCAAAATAAAACACGACTAAATGTAATGCATGTGCGAGTGTGTGTGTAATGTATATGTGTGTTTCAAAAAGCAAGGAAGGAAGACAAAAGTCCAAGATTTGGTCACTTGATCATCAATGCCTGAACTCTTGACAGCTTTGGATACACTATAAACAATGGTAGGTTACACTGTTGTGAGGATTCCATGAACAATGAAGTGAGCAAGAAAAGTTTCGACTCAGTTAAACATTACTTGCATTACTTCTTCCTAATTCCGTCCCAAAATTGAGTGTTTGCTAAAAAAAAGGAGTATTTTAAAGTCCAAGTAGGCAAGTAGCTCATGTCATAGAAAAGCTCAGAAGAATATGAAATAAAAAGGTGTTCGCAGCACAACTCATTACAATTCTACACTATATCTGCAAACCAACTTCCACAGGTACATACCTCAATGAGAATAATGTTTGCACCCTTCCCATGAGCAGCTCTAACAAGCCTGCACACAACCTAGAAATTCAATATTACAAACAAGAAGATCTATAACAGTAGGCAAACAATGTGATAACAGATCCCACAGAAAGAAAAGTAAAACAAAATGATGAATAAAATAGCCAATTAAATGCAACTAAGAAACTCCACAGGTATGAATTTGACATATCAAAATTTTAAACAGCAAGATAGCAAATGAAAGACCATTGGCACTAACAACTTCTAAAAAGCGAGACAATAAAATATGGCAGTGACTTAGGACCAGACCAGACCAAGCTTTAGCCTAATGGCTGAGGCTGAGGCCCCTAAGGCCAAAGGTAACAGGTTCAAGCTCCATCATTCACTTATAAAAAGAAAAGGAACAAAAATAGGAACCTCTAAGTTGATAAGAGGAAAAAAGGGTGAACAAAAGAAAAATTATAAAAAGTCCACGGTCCAATGCATATTGGAAATTGGCATAGCAACTACAGGGAAAATACCAATGACTCAACTAATGGATGAGGATTTTTTTGACATAATGATGTCAGACTCAGCCATAGGCCAGAAGAACAGGCAATTAGACTTTCTATACTTAGTTAAACTTGGAATTCACAAGCCATTAGATGCATAAAACTTCTTTTCACTTTGCTTCCAATTGGGACATGGTGCCACAATGAAACAGCTTGTCACAACTGCAAGTAATCCTCAATTTCCCTTTTGATGAATAAGGACCACTCCTGACCTTAGACAGTGGCACCAAAAGACCCCCCCATAAGACATTGACCCACAAATTAGTCTTGAGAAAAATTTATTATTGGCATTTAGAAAGAGTGTGCACAGTTCCCAGTGCACGAGACTCACATTGCAGAGTCACAACAAAGGTGGTCAGATGTCTGCCGCCTTACCCTATTGGCATTTAGAAGGTGCCAACATCAAACTAAAAACTTCGAAAATAGACATGAAAACACTCACAGGCTTTGCAAGTGATGCAAAAACTATAACCAATGAAACCCCCATTTTTCCTGAGCTTAAACCAAACTCCAAGTTGGTATCATAAGAACAAAAAAAAAAAAAAAAGACAAAATGATCATCTGGGTATGGTTCTAAAGCAGGATATTAGAAACCAGGTGACTGTGAAACACAAGATAATGAACCAAATTGTGCTTATGGTCATCGCATACAATGCTTTATTGGGTCACTAGAAAAAGACAATAAAATGAACGATAAACGGAGAAAGACTCGACCTTTCGGCGGCGGCGAGATTAGTGGAGGCATCGTCGGAGCAAGCGAATTGCAGGGCGGAGACAGTCACTTCTCTTGATTTTTGGTTTACCATCTCCTTCGGCCATTGTATTTGGTGTCTGCTTTCAGCGTTTCAGCCTTTCTTTTACTGCTCCCACTTCTAAATTGTCCGAATGCACTGAAAAGTTCAGTAGTTAAGGTAAAATCAGTTTAACCAGTATAACAGAATTTAAATTGTTGGAACTGATTTTTAACAATAAATATATATTTATAAAAATAATTAATAATTAATAATTATATATAATATGTTTTTATTATAAATCATCTCAAATGGTTAAATTTTAACTTTTTAAACAAAAAGAATTATAGAAAGAATTGATTGTATATTGATTTTTTTTTTGTTTTAATAACTAAAGTTAGACGTTTAGAGAAAATTTAGGATTAATTTGAATCAAATTTAAGGCTCAATTATTCTTTAAATAAAGTTTTGAATTTAAATTATAGTTTTTGATATTTGTAGCGTAAATCGGTCTGATCATAAAGTAGACTGATTTTTCCCTTCTTTTAGCAATTTTAACAAGTGTTTTTACCGTCTAGTTTATCCTTTATTTTAGGATCAAACCAAATCGGTAACTAATCAATTTACGTTGAATTGGTTCACCCAATTGATCCGTACGTTTATTTAAATGATTATTATTTTTTGATAAAAAAATGAAAATTTAGTATAATACACATAACCTTTTTAAAAAAAATCCCATCTATATGTTTAGTCTTACTAAATATCTAGATAATTGAACTCACGATTTTTGATATTTGATATGAAAAAGATTTTTATTTTAACTTTCTTTTTATATTAATCTAACTGATCGTCTAATATCACAATTTAATCCAACAATTTAGTCAAAAAAAATTACTTAAAATTAAACTGTATTGTTGTTTTAAGATAATGCACTCATACATTGTGGAAAAAATTAAACATTTGCTAAAAAGTTTACTTGATTTTTTAGAAATTATATGTTATTTCTTCTATATATATATGTATACATTGTAAAAACTAAAATTTACTAATTTTCTAAGAATATAAAAATTTTTCAATAATGTTATGTATTGTTTAGGAAATACAATGTATCTATAAAAAATATACCGAATTTCTCCCTATGCAAACACTGTAGCTGGACTACACCTCATTCTACCAAAATTTTACATCATTTCTAACGGAAAAATGTTGAAAACAAAAAATATGCAGATGAAGCCAAAAAGAATATTATTTCTAACATAAAGTCTAGCATGAGATAAAATTTGATAATGTCCGTCATCTCACTCTTTGCTTAAACTTATCATTCATTTAACTAATTTGACATAAACAGTGTTATTTATTAATACGATAAGTTTCTTAACTTTTTATAATTATTTTGCGTGAAGAACAATTTTAGTAAAGAAAATTTGTATAAATTGAGATAGAGAGAGACTTTATAAGAAATTTCAATTTTTTAGGTAAGATAGTTGAAAAAAATCGAGAAATTTGATGATAAACATAGATTTATTTATTTTTTTTGGATATTATTTTGTGCCACCAATATGATGACTCGCATGATATATAACCAGGAAATTTTCCAAAAGAGTCCAGAAAATCTAGCCATGGACGTGCAAAAGATCCACGCCTAGAATGTGACTTTTGCTCGGTTAGGGATTGAAGCGGGCTTAGTATTATGGGCCCAACCTAGCCGAGGAAGGCCTGTCCAACCAGAGCAAGAAGTTTTGATTCGTTCAAGCAGACCCCGTATGGCCATATCAATTAGTCGTTAGGAATTCATTACTATTATAAAGACACAAGTTCGAATCCTTATTAAAGTATTCAGTAAAGTTAATATAAATTTATTTTTATATAATTATGAGAGTAACTTAATGACTTTTACTAGATCTTATGATTATATTTGCTAGTGATTTAGTATAACGACTCTTATTTAATGTGTAGTTATCAGACTTAATCTTTTTTAATGGTTATTTAAGATGTCATTCTTACTTTTTAATTTTTGCTGACAAAAAAATAGAAATAAGATAAAATTTATTTTCTTACTTGTTGTAATACCACTCTCCTAATTTAAAATAGGGAGATACTAGTTAACATCCTTTAAGTAATGTCAAAAGTAGTATTAAAGTGATATAAATTGTTAGATAGTTGAATTAAGAAAAAATTAAAAAAAAATAAATAAGTTATTAAGTGTCGTTAGATAAATTGCATGATTATTTTATACTACCATTAAACTGGGAGTGGAGCTCTTGAAAATAATGATATCTATTGTTCAATTTTTTTTTGCTTTACCTCATCTAGCGCTAGATCTTTTGGACCACAAAAGGAAGCATGTGCTTGATATATACTGATAGGAGTAAGTATTTTATATGAATGCATCTAAATTCGATAATTAGATTTCAACCTAAACAAATGATTTAACAGCCACTAGGCTATGTCGAATAGACTAGTTTGCCACCCATTAACATGTGATTTACATGAATTTAAGAAATAAAATCAACATCACTATGGCCAAGCTTGGCCTTAAGTTTCCTGTCAGATAATGCCCCATTAACGCAAATGCCTCTACATATGATCCAACAATCTTAACAACTTATATGTTTGCATATATAAGCTAAAGCTACTTCCCATTTGTTGGTGACTTCAAATTCACTCTCATGAATCCCTTCTTATATTTTCCATATGCCAAAGCCAAAAAAAAAAAAAAAAAAAAAAAAAAACCTCTTTTCTTAAATACTTGTGACAACCGCATTGTCATTTGGTGGGCTTGTAAAAACAGACAAAATTAAATTTGAATTAATTATTTAACTATGTCCTGCCATCGGTTAAACCATTATGAAGAGTTGGAAGGCGACAGCTGAAACTTTAAGGGAAGCTTGTACTTTCTTAAGCTAAGACGTCGAATAAGGACATGCGAGTGACAAAGCTATCCTTCTTGTTTGATGCAGACAATGCCCCATTTCCCAGGCCCATTCATGCAAATATTTAATTCGGAAAAGTTTTAGGACCCCACCAAATGTCCCAATTATTTGTCGTCATATCTGTTACAAAAGCAACCAATTAATAATTTTTTTTATAATTATACGTATATTTTATATAACGATAAAAAATAAAGTATTAATATATATTTTATTTTTTGTTATTTTTTTTATTGATATAATTATAAAAAGTTGATAATTAATTATTTTTTATATATATGTCAGAACAAAATAATTAAGAGATTTTGTGTGGCTTTAAAATCGTTCCCTATTTAATTTTCCCCCAGCACGACATCCTTACGTGAAATATGCTCTTATTCGATTTCGACCACCACTAGTTATGGTTTAGTGTTCATCAGATTTTAATTTGAGATAAGATCTTCAGTTCAACACCAAACTTCATTTATAAATATATTCTTCTCTCCTTGCTTTAGATAAAAAAATAAGAAAAGCTATATCAACACAATTAAATCATAACTTACAAGAAAAACGAGGATATAACTTAGACTTAAATCATAATTTACATTTCATATTTTTAGACTTTTAATATATGATCGCACTTAATAATGAGAATTACAAATGTACATCTTATAATTATAATAATGTAATGTAAGGCTCGCATCAAGAATGCATCAAGTTGATCATGTCTATAAAGAAAGTTAATTCAATTTGTTTTCCTTGTTTTTCAAGCAATCTAAGGCAACTAGCCAACCAGAACTAGTAAGTGTTATATTTCTTTCCACCTTCTCAAGACAGATAAGGTGCCAAGGACTAAGTAGCAACTAAAATTATGCAACTATGATTGAACAGGCCACCTGAATTTTACAATCTCTATGCACATCTATAAAAACCCTTCTCTGTCCCCTCTTTACACACCAAGCACTTGTGCAATTAGCATTACTACTACAAAAACAACTACTTACAATTACATCAAACACTTGTCCAAAATGAAGCAGCAATACTCAGTTTTCTCATTCTCACTTCTCCTCTTCCTCCATCTCACCAATACCTTAGCCCAGTCGCCGCCAGCACCCGCCCCGGCCCAGCCACCACCAGCGGTGCAGCCACCACCAGCGGTGCCGCCACCACCTGCTCCTCCCGCATTGTCACCGGGCGCGGCGCAGGTGCCCGCAACGACATCGGGCACCCCTGACATCGACAAAATCCTTGCCAAGGCCGGGCACTTCACGACATTCGCCCGCCTGCTGAAGGCCACCCAAGAGGACGGCGATATATTCACACAGCTCAACACCACCACCAATGGAGTGACCGTGTTTGCTCCCAACGACGGCGCGTTTTCCGCCCTCAAAGTAGGCACCCTCAACACCTTAAGCGACGGCGATAAAACCAAGCTGGTGAAGTTCCATATACTGACTAAATTCATCTCAACGTCTCAGTTCCAAACTGAGAGCAATCCGGTGAAGACGCAGGCCGGAACCGGAGTCCGGGACTCGCTCAATGTCACGGTTACAGGGAGTTCTGTGAATATAACTACGGGACTGACCAACACAAGCATAGCTGGCACTGTATACACTGACAACCAGCTTGCTATTTATCAGATCAACAATGTGTTGCTTCCTTTGGACATTTTTGGTCCTAAGATTGCTCCGGCTCTGGCGCCGGCACCGACTGAGGGGAAGCCTAAGAAGCAGCCGGCCGGTGCTGCTACGGGAGAGGCCCCTACTTCGGTTCCTAAGGATGATACTTCTGGTTCCGTTAATCTTATTATGCAGAAGAGCAGGCTGGCCTTGGGAGTGGGCATACTTGCTGCATGCAGTGCTTTGTTTATTGCAATGTAAAAGTGGCCTTCTTTTCATTTTTCTCTTTTATGAATTTTGGTGTGATGGGGTCACTTGATTTTTCATCTGTACTAAAAATGACTCAAGTTGTATCATCATTTCATCGCTAATAAAAACCTGCTTTTTAGACCCAAAACAGAAGAAATAAATAATAATGATAATAATAATTAATGCTTTTGTTTGGTTGTTTCTTTCCTCAAAAATATTGGTAGTTGCCTTCTTGTGCAATAGGCATTTTACTTTTTCTATTTTGTTACGAGAATTTTTTATTTAATTCATTTTTTTAGTGTAATTCATCAATAATCTTATATCATATATAAGAGCGTTTACTTAAGACAAAAAAAAAATAAAATATATTTATATGACATTATATAATGAATGAGTTATACTTATAAAAAAAATTAAGTAAAAATAGCAAACTCTATTTTATTACAATTCCATTTGTTAACCTCAAGATTGAGAACTAATTTTGTAATTAATTGCATCAATTGCATATAATTAATAGATGGAAATCCTATTAGTTAGGCATGTGAAATCAAGTTATAGATGAATAAATGTTGAAAAATGTCTTCCAACTCTTTCTCATTGCTTGTGAAATAATAAAGTTTGGGGAATTTCTATTTGAACTTTTTTTTTAAGTGAATATAATTTACTCATAATTTTATATCATGTAATAAGTGAGATCTACTTGAATAAAAAAATAAAAATAATATTTAATGATATTAAATTATAAATTAATTTTATTCTCTAAAAAAAAGAGTAAAATTAGCAAGTACTTATGTAAAACGAAGAAAAACATTACAATTTTTTTAATTCATATTTTTTTTTAGTATGGTTATACAAAACATACTAATTATTATAATATAACTATTATATGATAAAATTTTTGTATGCCAATATAATGGAACGAAGGAATAGCATTCCGAATCTCGAGCCAACTTCCTTAATAAGGCTTCGCAAACTCTGATCTGATATGGGTGCGAAGAAGCCCCTGGGCATAGAATCAACCCGGTTCTGTACCCCCTCTGAGTACAATTTTTGAAAATACTCACAATAGTGCCTTTGAAGTGCATTATCATCGCATTCCCAAGAGCCGCCCTCAAGCTTTAGTGCTACAATACGGTTTCTCCGTCGTCGAATAAGCGTAGACATATGGAAAAACTTAGTATTTCGGTTGCTGCTAACAATCCAATTCCTTCAAGACTTTTGAACCATAAATACTCCTTTTCTTTCAAAACGTCCTCCAACTGCTCTAATAGAGACTCGAGTCTGAAGAGAATGTCCCCTTGAACAAGCATATTTGGGACCAATGAATTCTAAATTGTTGGCCAAAAATCTGCAGAAAAATAGTGCTGGACTGAAATTGATGAAGAAAGCAACGGGATAGCCAGAGAAGTAAGTTTTTACTCTGTTTTTTTCTTAATTTTTTTCTGCACTTCCAGATCTTTCCACTACACATATATCAAAAAGTTACATTAGTTTCTAGTCATACATGTGTCATTCTAATAACCATTAGATCAACTCCTAACTTAGCTTAGTTTAACCATAGTTACTAATACAAGACAAACACTAATTAACCATTTAATTTTACATCACATTACTCATTAACATTCTCCCCCTTAATGTGATGGTCTGCAACTCCCATTGTTGCTCTAAGTTGTTGGAACCTCATCCTTGGCAATGCTTTTGTAAAAATGTCAGCTACTTGCTCCTCGGACCTGCAAAAAACCAGTTGTACTTCTCCATCTTCCATTGCCTCTCTGATAAAGTGATACTTCAATGCTATGTGCCTGGTTCTGCTATGAAAAACTGGGTTGTTGGCTATATCAATTGCTGATTTGTTATCACAATAAAGCACAGTAGGGTCTTCTTGTTTCTCTCCGATGTCTTCTAAAATTCTTCTCAACCAAATGGCTTAAGAAGTAGCCATTCCAGCTGAAACATATTCAGCCTCTGCAGATGATTGGGCTACTGATTGTTGCTTTTTTGAACACCATGAAAACACTCCTGAACCCAAAGAAAATGCATACCCAGATGTGCTCTTCATATCATCAACACAACCTCCCCAATCACTATCACAAAATCCAGCCAACTTCAATTCAGAAATTCTTTCATACCTAAGGCCATAATTCATTATTCCATGAACAAATCGGAGGACCCTTTTTGCTGTCCCCAAATGTATGTGGCTTGGAGAATGCATAAATCTTGAAAGTAAGTTTGTTGCATGCATCAAATCTGGCCTTGTAGCTGTGAGATATATTAAATTTCCAACCAAGCTTCGATACAAAGTTGCATCCACCTTATTTCCACCATCTTCTTTCATCATCTTCTCATTGACAATCAAAGGTGTCTCAACAAACTTGGACCCTTCCATTCTGAATTTTTTGAGAATTTTCTCTGCAAATCTCCTTTGGCAAATGACAACAGCATCTTCACCTTGATAAACTTCAATTCCAAGAAAATAATGTAGGAGCCCCATATCATTCATTGCATATCTTGTCATCATTTCATTCTTGAACTCTTCAATAAGCTTCTCATTGTCCCCTGTTATCACCAAATCATCAACATACAAAACAACAACAAGTATGCCAGCAACTCCCTTATTTTTGACATATAAAGTTGGTTCACTTCTACTCCTTTCAAACCCTTTCTCCAGAAAATAGCCATCAATTTGACTATACCAGGCTCTAGGCGCTTGTTTCAACCCGTACAAAGCCTTTTTCAGCTTGTATACTTTATGTTCTTCACCCTTGACAACAAACCCTTGAGGTTGCTCAACATAAACATCCTCCATTAATTCTCCATTCAAAAATGCAGATTTAACATCAAGTTGATGTAACAACCAACCTTTGTGAGCAGCTACTGCAATAATGGCTCTAACAGTATCCAAGCGAGCTACTGGAGCAAATGTTTCATTATAATCAATTCCAGGTTGTTGTGAGTAGCCTTTAGCTACTAATCTTGCTTTACATCTTTGCATGGAGCCTTCAGGATTATGCTTCACCTTGTAAATCCATTTCAAACCAATCACTTCTTTGTCTTGTGGGTGGTCAACCAGCTGCCATGTATTGTTTTCTTCAATAGCATCAATTTCTTCTTCCATAGCTTTTCTCCAAGATTCATCTTCCACTGCTTCTTCAAAATTTTCTGGTTCCACCATACAGAAATTGCATCTGGCATACACATCACTCAAACTCCTTATTTTCTTAGGCGTTGAGCTAGGTGAACTACTTGAAGAAGTCGGCAAATCAGCCCCCATATCAAAATTTGGCTCTTCATTATCACTTTCCTCTTCTTGAATTGGATTTTGCTGAATAACATCTATTGAAACAAACTTTTCTTCTGCTTGGCTTTTTTCCCAATTCCAAGTTTTCTTCTCATCAAATACAACATCACGACTCACAATTATTTTGTTTGTTTTTAAGTTGAATAGCCTATATCCCTTCGACTTGCTGCTGTACCCAACTAAAATACATTTCTCACTCGTTTCATCAAGCTTATGCCTCTTCTCTTTTGGAACATGAACATAGCACACACATCCAAATACTCTCAAGTGCTTCACTGATGGCTTCCTACCACTCCAAGCTTCAAATGGGGTCTCATTCTTTAATGCTTTGGTTGGACTTCTATTTATCAAGTAGACAGCAGTATACACAGCTTCAGCCCAAAATCTTCTAGGTAAACCCACTTCAAACAACATGGATTTTGCCATTTCCATCACAGTTTGATTTTTTCTCTCTGATACTCCATTTTGTTGTGGAGTATAACCAACAGTAAGCTGTCTTTGCACTCCTTCATCTTCACAAAACTTCTCAAATTCATTTGAAGTGTACTCCTTCCCTCAATCACTCCTCAATATCTTTATACTACAACCACTTTACTTTTCAACAAGACTCTTAAATTTCTTAAAAATTGTTGAAAACTTCAAATCTTTGTCTCATAAAGTAAACCCATGTCATGCGACTATAATCATCTATGAACAAGATAAAGTACCTGTTTTGAAAGTGTGATGGTGTATTCATTGGGCCACAAACATCGGTATGCACCAGCTCAAGTAACCCCTTTGCTCTCCATGCAACTCCTTTAGGAAATGGTTGCCTGTGTTGCTTTCCCAATGCACAACCTCCACAAACTTCATTTTTTTCTTGTATGCTCGGCAAACCATGCACCAAATTCTGTTGCTGCAATAATTTCAGGCTTCTAAAATTCAGGTGCCCAAATCTGCAATGCCACAACCAACTATCATCAATAAGACCAACTTTCAAGGCCACTTCTTTGGAGTACTTGAACCTTAAAGGAAAGCTCCTCTGCAACCCCATTTTTATGTCTACTACCTTCTCATTTCTTTGATCAAGAATCACACAACCTAGATCTTTGAATAACACAGAATAGCTATGCTCCAACAATTGTCCAAGGCTAAGTAAGCTTTGGTCCAAGCTTGGTACATACAAAACATCATTGATCACTTTTGTTCTTTTTTAGTTGCAACTCCAATCCTCCCTTTTCCTTTCACTTCCATAGCTGCACCATTTCCAAGTTTCACTTTTGAATTGATAGTTTCATCCATATCTAAGAAGATTTCTTTACACGGTGTCATATGATTGCTACAACCACTATCCAAATACCATAGATCCTTGCTCTCCTCCATGACTTCATTACAAACATAAAATAAATTTCCTTCACAATCTTTGTCCTCCATGAAATTTACTTGATGATCATTCTTAAACTTGTAATCCTTTTGAATGTGGCCAAATTTCTTACAATGATGACATTGGGGTTTTCCTTTAAACCAACAATCTTTTGCAATGTGGCCACCCTTATTACAAATATTACACCTCCTCATAGAATCACCTTCAACGGGTCTACTTTCATTGTTGCTTCGACCTCTTCCTCTTGTGCCTCGGCCTCTACCTCTTCCATATCTTCCACCTCTAGGTGACCAAATCCTCTAGTTTTCATTTGTTGATGGTCCTTTGTCTTGATTTTTAACATCAAGAGAGAGCTTAGATTGGAACGCGCTCTCAACTGACTTTTCGGAGCGTCGAAACAATCTTTGCTCAAATGATTTCAAGGAACCCATTAACTCTTGAACACTCATTTCAGCAGTGTCTTTAGTTTGCTCTATAACAACCACCATTGCATCAAATTTTTCAGTCAAACTATTCAGAATTTTCTCAACAATATTCTTATCAACAATCTTCTCACCACATGTTTTCATTTGATTCACCACTTGTATGACTCTACCAAAGAATTCATCAATTAATTCATTCTCCTTCATTTTCAAATTCTCATAATCTCTTCTTAGATTTTGAAGTTTGACAGCCCGTACCTTATCATCTCCATGAAATTCCTGCTTCAAAATGTCCCATGCTTCCTTGGCTTTGGTCGATCGCATGATTCTAGGGAAAAGAGCATCTGACTCTTTGTATAATTGACAATGCCCCTGCATCTAGGCTTCTTTTCTTCATCAACTCCTTCTTCTCAGCTTCTGTCAACCTCGTTTCTTGTTGTGGCTCCTCAAATCCAACATCAACTAGCTCCCAAGCGTCTATAGACTGGAAAAGCGTTCTCATCTTTATGGCCCAGAACTCATAGTTCTCTCCTTCAAAAATGGGAACTTGAATGTTGCTGAAATTGGTGGCATTTGTGGCTGCCATACTCAATACTCTTCAAACCCACTTTTTCTCTTCAAAAAACAAGCTCTGATGCCAGATTGTTGGCCCAAAATCTGCAGAAAAATAGTGCTGGACTGAAATTGATGAAGAAAGCAACAGGAGAGCCAGAGAAGTAAGTTTTTACTCTATTTTTTTCTTAATTTTTTTCTGCACTTCCATATCTTTCCACTACACATATATCAAAAAGTTACATTAGTTTCTAGTCATACATGTGTCATTCTAATAACCATTAGATCAACTCCTAACTTAGCTTAGTTTAACCATAGTTACTAATACAAGACAAACACTAATTAACCATTTAATTTTACATCACATTACTCATTAACATAAATGAACCAGCGCAAGCTCAATTATCCAATTGGCAAAACTTAAGACCAGCAGGCTGGCCTTGGATCCTGACCTCCACTCTTTTCATCCGGCCAACTAATAGAATTGAAGTCTCCAGCGATAAGCCATGCTTAAGATAATGAAGCATGGAGAGTAAGCAAAGCCTCAAAGAACAGGCGTGTCATACTAGAGTCATTCGGGCTGACATAAACAACTGTTGACAACCACGGAGAGAAGACTGGGACATCCACTTTCAGATTGTTGTTGTGTAAGTGAAGTTGGCATTGAGCTTGGTCCAATTCCACCAGCAGCAGCTTTCTCCCCAGCAAGGAAAGCGGCTAAGAAGTCAACAAAAGAGGCTTGAGATGACCACACATCTCAGCTCCAATCCCAGCAAGGAATCAGAAGCAGCAATGACAAATCACAGCAGCAAATTCAGCAACTATAGGAAAGTAACATGTAGCAGCAGCCTACAATGTAACCAAAAGCAATCTAAAGTAATTGCAGTGTTTCTATGCATTGAAATGAGCAAAAATTGTTGGAATGATGCTGTACTTGGGTTAAGAACCAAGTTTGTGACACTATAAATTAGTATAAGCAATCAAAATGCATAGTAGAGGAGAATTTGCTGCAATTTGAGTTCATGCACTGATCTCAGTTTCAGTTCTTTAATTCTCTACAACTAAAATACTCAAAAAAGCCTTACAAATCAACAATGGTTCTTGTCTGCAAAATTTTCTGGTTTCCCTACAAAATACTTGCCATTAATACGTTTCATCAAACGCCTTCAAGTTACCATCAGTTAACACAGATGGTGAAATTGTTGTCATTGATCACGAATGGAAATCTGAAGGTGCTTCTCCAACCACAGGGACTTCCTTTCAAGCATCATTGATGAAAACATCACCCAATTCAGTCACCACCTTCAGCTCCGAGTCAAGAGGGTCTGGTGGATGTATATGGGCAATCTTCAATTATGTCACCACTGTTAGCCATACGATCAGGCTTGGGCGACACTACAATATTTGCAATGTTTTTTCGTTTTTTTGGGTAAAAAATGAAGGCCGAAGCCTAACAGTAAAGCCAATTACACATGAAACAGCATGGGGAACAGAACCCCTATAGCATCCGGTGATGGACTCCTATTGGTGGTTGATGATACATATGCAAACCCCAACTGAGCTGAAAAGCAGAATTTGCTAACCAGTCGGCAACGCCATTACCTTTCCCATAAGGATAATTGTGCGAAATCAGGACCAACCAATCCCTCTTCAACAATGTAATTGCCTTCCTTATATAGACCATAGAGTATTTGTAATTTTTTTTTTTTTTAAAAACTGTCCGGTATCTGACTTGAAATTTGATTAATTTAAATTCACTTAGATAGAATCTCATAAGTGACAAAAATATTTCAATAGATATTTAACGTAATTATATTCACAAAATTTAAAATTAAAATTTTTAATTAAATGATAATGAATTCTTACTATCAGTGTCTACTATTCATGTCAGAGCATGCCGACAGTGTATTTGCAATTTAGTTGACAGAGTTTGCGTTGTGGCCTGAGGAAAGAGAATATCCGCGATCTTGTATTCTAGTCTGAAAATTTCGGACTTCGAAGCCCAACACCGTATGGGCCGTATTCTGAGTGATCTGGATAAAATTAGTGTCTTTCTCCACTCTAGGAGTCGCAACCGAAAGACAAAGCTTTTATTTTTATTCATTTTATTAAGTAAAATCACCAATTTATTTTAATATTTTTATTTCAAGTCACTTAATGTGTAATATTATATCATAAGTAATTTATATTAAAAAATAGAGTTAGAATTTGACGTTGCTAAGGTGCACCGCCCTCACTAATAAAATATTATTTTTTTTATTTCTTATAAGGATTTTATTATATATATGATTAGAAAAAAATCACTTAAAAAATATTTATAATGTAACAAATTTAAAATTTTGTACAATCACATTCATAAAATGTATAATAAAAAAAAAAAATTATTATGTTCCTCATTTAACGTTGTACCATTATCATGGTTATACAAATTATAATAATTGTTACATTACAGATACTCATTAAAATATATATCTTTACGACACATACTTTTTTTTTTTTACAAGATTAAAATATAAATTTAGATAGATGTTATTATAAAAATAACAATAATATATAACATTTCGTTAAAAAAAAATTTTTTTTCCTCAAATTAAATAAACAGTAAAGAAATTAATATTTTAACTAATGTGTCAGAGTTCCACTCTTATTTCCCAGCTGTAAATTCCTGTCAATTGCTTCCGTGCCCGCTGGCCCCCCACATGTTCGTTATTGGTTGTCATCCCGCGGGAGCCAGATTCCCCGGCCCCATGCATATGCTGTTTTGAAAATTGCATGGGATCCTCTAGAGTAGGAGAGATTCTCGGGCCATTAAAATTATTTACTTCCTTATTTATGCGTTCAATCCGGCTCCTGTTTTGAGTTGTCCTCCGGGAATCTTGCCAGAAACTCCCTCCGACCCACTCATTGGGTCCATGACAGGAGGATTTTTCGGGGCAGTCCGTCGCCGGCAGCCCGATTTGCTGACCAACTTGATTAATATTATAATCCATGCGGTTGAGCTCTACGTTTTCGGCATCCGGCTTGCAGGTTTCTTCATTGTGCCAAACGGACAAGGAATATTGACTAGCCGCTATAGAACATTATAAAATTCAAGTGGCCATATATGCTTAGAAGAAAGCACGTTTGACTACTATGAAAAAAGGAAGTCCACACCTTGTTGTGGTGCAGACGTGCAGACCTTTTTTTTCTTGTTATTGCAGGCCAGGCTTCAAATTTTTTCTTCACTATAAATATAATGTAAACAAGTGCTCTGCTCGATGCCTCGATGTGCGAATTTATTACAAGTAGTTCCATTAAAAAAAAAAACGAAGTTGGAAGGGGATGACAAGAGCAACTGCATTGGGACTAGCCCTTGGCCTAACAATGTTTGTGTTCTTGACAGGCCAATGCTATGGCCAACTGCAGGTTGGGTTCTATAAGGGGAAGTGTAGGTTTGACGTGGAGTCTATTGTTGGTGGTGTTGTGAGGGACAAATTCAGGAGTGACCCAACAATAGTGGCTGCTCTTCTTCGCTTACAGTTCCATGATTGCTTCGTCCATGTAAGCTTCCCAGTTTATTGCTTTACACCATTATGCCTCTCAGGGAAGGTTCTCAAGAGAAGGCGTGCACCCACTTTCTATAAACTGGATCTTAGAATTTAAGATACCTTAAATTTGTGTGAAATTGCCATTTTTCGAATTAATGTTTTTATTGGTCCTGACTTTTCTCTAGACCCCACAGTGTGAAGGTTTCTAGCAGTGCAATGTGCCTTTTGGTAGTTGAGACTAGCCAATAAAGCAAATATGTATTTTTTGATGAGATTTAATTTTGCTTTGCCGGTGTTAGATTTGTGGATGAACTGACATTTATTTCATGTGAAAAGGGATGTGATGCATCAATATTGCTAGACGGGGCCAACAGTGAGAAAACTGCACCTCCGAATCTAAGTGTTAGAGGCTACGATATAATTGATGCTGCAAAGGCTGCTGTGGAAAATGTCTGCCCTGGAGTTGTCTCATGTGCGGATATTATTGTGATGGCTGCCAGAGATTCTGTTTTCTTGGTAAATACTTATATAAAACCATAGCTAATCATTTACCAAGCATATTAATTATAAGCTGATTCCTTATCCTAAAGATTGTTTTCCAACTAGTTTGGGAGCATGCTTTCGGAGTTTAACATGCGATCTGTTTTAGACCTCACCTAATAAGTTGTAATTATTTGGTTGAATTGTACTCTTAATATCGGATTAGAGTTTTATGACGGAATGATGTTGAGTTTTAACTTTTTTTGTGGGTACATCGGAATGGTGTTCCTTAATCATCCTCCTCCTTATTTGCATGTTTTTAAGATGGGGATAGCCATGGGGTTTTGTTCCCTGGGGCTAGCCATTTTCTTTAGTTTTTGCTCCTTCATATGTACCAAAAAAAAAAAAAAAATGATGTTGAGTTCAAATTATTTAATTATAAATTTTTACGGGTGAGGAATATGTGTTGATTCCAAAGTTTAATGCATTTTAGATAACTGTTTTTCTTCATGCAGAGTAGAGGAGGGTGGTACGACGTACAGACGGGAAGAAAAGATGGTCTGATTTCTTCTGCAAGTAATGTCCATCTCCCATCCCCAAGTATATCGATTCCTCAAGCTGTTGCGGCATTTTCTGCCAAAGGACTTGACATTACAGACATGGTTTTTCTTCTTGGTAATCAATCTGACTTCTTTTGTAATTTGATTCATTTCTTTCGCTCTTGAATTTTTAAACATAGAAAAATGTTAGACAGACGGGGCCTCTACGATTGGAGGCTTCGACACACATGGAAACATTTATTGTGAAATGTGCAAAAAGAATAATGACACATGCATACAGCTATTAAAAAGTACACGTAGAAACATTATATATATATATATATATATATATATATATATATAATATTTCCCTACACTTTTTCATTGTTTTTTTTTTTTAACAATGCGGTGTGGAAACATTAAAAGTAAATCATGCAAAAGAAATGATAAAATATGCATACAATTATAAAAAAAGAAAAAATAAAAAAAGCACTTCTGCATCATATTTATTTAATAAAAAAAAACACACACAACTCACACTACCATGTCCAACCTCGGGCCTCCGTCCAAGAGGTCCCGTCTATGTAACATGATTCTAAACCCTGCAATTTCCACAAGTAATATAGCTCGATCTCTGAGTCTCGTTGACATCCAGGTGGTCACACTGTTGGGGTGGCACATTGTGCTTTCTTGCAAAATCGTCTGTATAATTTCCAAAACACTGGCAAGCCAGACCCAACAATGGATCCATCCCTGCTAAACACGTTAAGGATCACTTGTCCTCAGAATTCATCAGGTACCAACACAGCCAACCTCGACCAGAACCCTGCTAGTGCTTTCATTGTTGATAACTCTTACTACCAGCAAATATTACTGAACAAGGGGATTCTGCAAGTTGACCAAGAGCTTGCTCTGGATTGGATGACCAAGTCTATGGTGACAGCCATAGCCAGTGGCCGTGATTTCAACTCCAGATTCGGTCAAGCCATGGTTAAGTTGGGAAATGTAGAAGTCCTCACCGGCTTCCTGCAAGGGGAGATTAGAAAGTCTTGCCGGGCAGTCAATTAATAGTCCCAGTACAAATTCTAATGGAGATAACCAAGGAGATGGCTAACGGTAAAGGAAAAATTAGGCTGCCACAAGGCGGCTTAAAATTGTTTGCTTGAAACTTTTCTTTCATTGTTTTCACGTTTTCACTCTGCTTTATTCAAAGTGTCATTTTGTAATTGTGATTGGTTGTGTTGTATTTTTTTTAATTATTTACTGTATAATATTTCTATTTTTTTTTTATAAAAGAATTGTGACTTAAAATGTTTATTTAGTAGAATTAAAATTTAAAATAATATTTTATAATTATGCAAAAGTTAAGAAGAATCAAAGTTTTGATGTAATTGATTTAGAATGCTTCAACGTCAGTAGAGCCTATGAACTTTTTTTTGTGAACAGTAGTAGAGCCTATGAACTTAAAAGTTTATAAACGTAGCGGCCATCATTTGTTTTAGTATTAGAATTTAGAGATTAGATATTGGCCAATTGCGAGGTTTAATTTTTTTTTTTTTAACTTTACAGTAGCGTAAATATTGAATTTTATTTAATTAGTATAGTCCTTAACTTTGATCAAATGGATTTAATTTTGTCTACATTATCTCTTAAAATTAATTTAATATTTGATATGTAAATAAATAACAGTAATAGTGGGCAGTTTTAACTAACTAATAGATGACATAATCTTCCTTTTTTTGAAAAAAAAAAAAAAATGCCTCCATGTTCATTACTCTCTCTTTCGCAAGGGCACATTTTCACTTATGATTTTTACTTTCTTTGCTGTAATTATTTTTATTTTCATGAATTCCATAATATCTTTAAATAATTAAAATTCAAAATTTCATAAATAAAAGCATAATTTCTTAATCATTGGAGTCTCCTATAGTTATAAAACTTGGTCCGACCTAATCGATCGGATCGGTGATATAGTGATTCAGTCACTAGACGGAGCTGGGGCAGCTAAAAAACCGCTTGGACTTTTGATCTAAAAAAATCCGATCAACCTAATTGGGTTTTTGAAATCTAGCTGATCTAGAGACCTGATTGACCAACATCGGGTCCTTCTTTTGACTAATAAAAAAAAAAAAAAGATTTTAGTATATTTTAGTGTCCAAAAGAAAATACAAGTTTTTTTTTTTTAAAATTTGGGTCTAAAAGAAAACAAAATTACATAAAGAAGAACTTATTCCTATATACAAGAGAAAAAAAATCAAAAATTATTTAAAACATTGACTCAATCGGGCCAATCATTGAGCTACAGGTTAAACCTATAATTCATTGATCCAGGCTCCAGGCTAGGTCGATGTAAGAGCTGAGTTTAATTAACTTTGCAGTCGTATCAGCTAGACCCCATTCTTTTCTTACATTGCCAAGATAGTACTTCGGCAAATACCTTGGAATTCCACCGTTCTACTTTTTATCCTTGGACTTGTAGAACGGCAGTCAAATTGCAAAGAGCCGTCAGTGCGGCTGCCAAATACCAATGACATTGTATTATCCATCCAAGCTGGCCTGCTTGCGGATGCTATCAAACACAACATTATGCCACTCTTTATATATTCATCCTCCAAAAGCCAAGCGCATCATCCGATACTGATACACTGAACATTCCATTCTAATATCCCACTTCAGATATATTTTTGTTATTCCATCATGCCATCCGCAGCTTTCATCTTTTATTGTTTCTTCTCAGCATTACTTGTTGCCTTCTTTGCTATTGTCCAAATTGCCAGAGCTGGAGACCCAGACATTGTTACGGATTTCGTACTTCCTCCAAATATCAATGCAGCAGATGCATCGTTCTTCACTTTCACTGGCATTCGTACTCTTGTTGGTGCACCCCCACCTCTTGTTTTAAATGTCACGAGAATTGGGGTGAACGAATTCCCTGCTCTCAATGGACAGAGTGTTTCGTATGCTATTCTTCGATTCGCGCCTGGAACTATTAATCCTCATCACATCCATCCTCGCGCGTCTGAGCTCATCTTCGTGGTTGAAGGGTGGCTTCAAGTAGGATTTGTTGACACAAACAACAAGTTCTATACTCAGATTCTGCAAAAAGGTGACATGTTTATTTTCCCCAAGGGACTTGTTCACTTTCAGTTCAACCCAGATGGATATAAAAATGCTTTCGCAATATCTGCTTTTGGGAGTGCAAATCCTGGAACTGTTTTACTTCCTAATACCCTTTTCACAACTGGCATTGACGATGCCATCTTGGCCAAGGCCTTCAAGACTGATGTGGCTATCATCCAAGCTCTTCAAATGGGCCTGGAAGGCGAGCCCTGAGGATTAGGCTTGAATGACCATCGATTACCCTTTTTTTTATCACATTCTTTCGTGAGTTTTGTGCTCGAATTAGGCTTCAATTAATCTTAGTTGTCATTTTTGGTTGAATAACCACAACACTGAGATGCTGACAAATCACAAATTGTGTATGCTCTTCAGCCTGGCTCATGTGTGTACCCCTTTCTTGGCAATCCTTTTGCAACAATTACACAATCTTTCGTTGGTCTGCCTGTTAAATCTCCAGTGATTTAATCATATATAATTGGGTTATCAATTTTTTTTTAGAGCATCGCTATGTGAATGTAAGTTAAAGAGATTCAAGTGGAACTAAAATATTTCAACCATTCTGATTGGTTACTCTAAAAAAATTAGAAAAATTATAATTGATCGCTTTATGTTTGTGGCTCCTTAAAGTAAGCCAAATAATTTTCATTTTTTCTTCTTCCGATAACCCAATTATAATAAAGAGAAGAGTTATATGAATGCAGTTAACTGAACATGTTTTGAAGTCAGATTCACATACTGTTGGATGAATTTTTGTGGTCTTTATTATTAACTGACTCGTGCATCAAAAAAATTAAAAGTATAAAACTACATGCATGCATATTCACACATTACACTATATGACTATTGATTCTACATTTTTAGTCTTTCAATGTATAATCACTTTTAATGATCGGAACCATAAACAATGGTCATAATAACGCAAAGAGAATCTACATTTGTAATGCGTCAAGTTTCTACATTTAAAAAAGCTCTCGCTCTCAAAAGTGAAGGACATGATTCCAACAGAGGCTCACAATAATATCTAATGTCTTATCCCAAATAAGGAGATAAACTCTCAGAAAGTTCGAAATTTTTAGGAAATTCTGCAATTAAATTCTAAGTCCCTTTCGGTTTCCAAGACAGTCTTAATCTTTGTTAGACATGATTTGATCAAGACGGTAGAAAAGTAGTTTGATTAAGACGGTTTAACTTGTTTGAAATGACCTAACTCAAATGTCATGTTGATAACCCCAGGAGGAGAAATCATTTTTCCTTCCATTTGCAACAGATTTCGCGATCTCCAAATTGGCTAAGCTACCATGCAGAACAGCTCGGAAATCTCTAGGTTGGAATTTTCTAGCTTCGCCGCAAGCCAAAAACTAAAGACCATTAGGAATCAGATTCCTTCAACCTACGGTCAATGAAGCAACGCAACGCAACACACCTTGCGCACTTTTTTACTGTGTAAACTCCCATTCGATCATGGGGCCAAATGAGTTTGTCCTCCGGTCCCCTTAGACTACTAGGAATCGAATGGATTTGAGAAACTTCAGCTGCCATAAATTGTTGCTGCATAAAAGCTTCTTGCCACCACTTTGTATCTGCATCCACAAAAGTTCCCATTTAATCAGAGTCCAGCTGAACTCGTGGGAAGAGAACTTTGCAACCGTTTTGGTCTGCTAGCCACGGATCCATCCAAAAAATAATCTTTTTTGTCCATTCCCAATCAGCCAGTGAAGGCCAGAATTTAGCAAAGTAAGTGATTCTCTAATTCTTCTCCAAGTGGAACATGGATTATGTCCCAATCTAGCATTCAAGCAAGAGAATTGAGGATAATAGTGGGCCTCAATGATTTTAGAAAGTAAGAAGTTCTCATTGGATATGAGTCTCGAATATTACTTCATGAAGGTTTATATTGGCCTGAAAATTAAGTTTTCTGGTTTTGTGTTTTGATGCCTTGGTTTTTGACAGCAAAGAACTAAAGGTGCAAATTTTGCAGCAGAGAAGATGAGAAGAACTTGCTGGAAAAATGGCATAAGAATTTGCTTTTCTTTTCATATTTTTATCTTATGTTTAGATAATATACATCCAGCATTATTTATAATATTATAAAAAATATCTAAGTGTTTTTTGTGTTCAACTTCATTATCACTATATACAAGTATATCATCAATATATATATATATATATGATGAAATTCAAATTTTAGATCAAATTTTGAAAATATTTCTTTATTTCTTAATTTATTGAATAAAACAGAATTATTTGGTATAAGATAATTAAAAATCTCAATCAAAAAATTACAATAAGAGAATTTTGAGAGAAGCATTGCAGCAAGGAGAAGAGGTAGATATATAAAAGACTTCTCTCATTAACAAGCAAGTCTCTTTATATAGGAGTTAGTACATAGATTACATCATGCAAATTTGAAAACAAATTGCAACATTCTATTGATGGAGAAAATATAGCTGAGGAACAAAATTGTGCCAGTGCAGATATTCTTTCTAAGAATAAGTCGTTTACCCTATCCACCTGCTTTGTCGATGCCAATTGATAGATTACGAGAGGATTTGCAGAGAATTATAATTTGTTATTTTATTTCTCTTCGTGTATGTAGTCATATATGGTTATTTTTCAGCTTCTCGATTGTACAGTGATGTAAATAGTCTTAAGGCTCTACCCTCTATAATACACCAATACAATTGTTTTTGGCTCTTTGATTTCTAAAAATCTTTACATTCAAATAAACTGGATGTTAAGCTGTGTAGCTTTTATAATTCAAACTTTAATAATTAAAATTCAAATTCTAGATGAAAGTTTTGAGCAATGCAACAGCACTAATTCTATCACTTCTTAACATAGTCAAATTAAAATCATAGAAATCTCGAAAACTCAAACCATTGGCTTCTTTTGATGCGGTCATTTTATTATCACTGTTTTTATTGGTAATATATAATCTAAATCATTAGTTACAATCATATGCTAACTATCATAAATGTGTAACTGACAATTACGATGGTGGAAAGTGGAACTTTTTATGAGTCAAACTTTTTAACATTCGTTGTTTGGCTCACGTCAAAAAATTCTGTCCATGAAAGATTTCTAATTTATTATATACACAACTTATCATGAACTACTGAATCCACATAACATATACTAGTACTACAAAGCAATGGAAATTCAACCAATTAAAAAAAATTAATCAAAGTTCGATATTCTCCTTGTTTGCCGCAGTGAGCGTCTAAGGATATTTTTTTCAGAAGTCCGATTAACATGGGCACTTTTTTTTTAATGAAATAATAATCAGGGACGATATTGAAGAGATTTTGGAAACACAACTTCTTTGTAATTTGCAAACCGCTGAATCTTGTATGACTTACGTGAAACAAAGTTCAATTAATTGAAGAGCAATTGGACCCGTTCAATTCAGAAGGTAATGCAGATCCAGGTCGGTTTCAACCTGCAATCTGCCTACAGAATTCCTGGTCATAATGTGCTATATATATTTAAACAAATTAGGTAAAAAAAAAATCAATAATTCCATATTCTCATTACACAATTCATAGTTCAACCATTCTCGTAATGGATTAAAAAAAAAAAATCAATCTTTTTAATCCAGATCTCAAGGCAACTATAATAAGTGTACTAAAGTTTTGTCCCCAGTGATTTTCTTATGATTCTCTAAGTGGGATATGTAAATATTCGACTAATTTTTTTTGGCCAGTTTTGATCCGTGTAATGAAACTTTATTACTAAAAAAATCTTGTAGTATTTTATATTCAGATTATTCATTATTAATTAACTATTTGTTGCCAGATAAAGAGTATTTTCCACAATAAAGCATATACCGACTTTCTGAAACAATATAAAGTGACCAAATGGACGGTCATTAGTCAGACTACAATAACAATGTCATTGGTGTATTGTCCAAGAGAAAATGATCCAATCAGTTAGAAGGCCATGGCCAGCAGGGCCCTGAAAATGTACAATGCAATATTTTGGTAATTTCTTGCTAAATAAGACTACGAGGACATGTTTAAATAGGTACGAAAAAAATATATAATTAATTTAATGATATTTAACGGTTTATCTATTTTTTTTAAAATTTAACATATCTTTCACGATCAAACGATACAGATTATTGTGTGTACACCACGTATTTAAGTTTGCGTGTGCAAAATGTATTTCTGTTTCTTGCTAGTTCAATTTCAACTATAAAAATACATCCCTAAGAGCCCCAACCCATCATCCCAGAATATAGAAGCCTGCATCCTCTCCACATCATCACTTCTTGCTCACCATGGCAACAACAAAGAGACCCATCCTGAAAATTTCCCCAACATTGGTAGTAGCCACACTTGCCATTGTCCAAGTATCCATAGCTGCAGACCCAGATACTCTTACAGACTTCATACTTCCTCCAAATAGGACCACAGCTGACCCATCATTCTTCACTTTCACAGGCTTGCGTGATCTTCTCGCCGCTCCGAAGCCAACAGATTTTAAGCTGACAAAAGTCACCATGAACGAATTCCCTGCTCTCAATGGACAGAGTGTTTCCTATGCTGTCCTTCAATTCCCGGCTGGAACTACCAATCCGCCTCACACTCATCCGCGTGCTTCTGAGCTGCTCTTAGTCGTTGATGGCTGGCTTCAAGTAGGACTTGTTGACACGACCAACAAGCTCTATACTCAGACCCTGCAAACAGGTGACATGTTCGTTTTCCCCAAGGGACTTGTTCACTTCCAGTACAATTCGGATGGATACAAAACTGCCGTTGCAATATCTGCTTTTGGGAGTGCAAACGCTGGGGCTGTTTCACTTCCTGCTACCCTCTTCACTACTGGTATTGATAACACTATTTTGGCTAAGGCCTTCAAGACTGATGTGGCTACCATCCAAGCCATTAAAAAGGGTCTGGGTGGCTACTAGCTAATTAATTTTCCGGGTTTGGTAGACAGAAGGCAGAAGGAACAAGTTTTCTTTATTATTATTATTATTTTTTCAAAACCTACCGCTCGAGTAGGCTGCTCCCTGCAACAGAAGGGCAAATTAAGGCAAAAGGGAGCCACGCATCTGCCCCCGGTTTGGGCAGCACATGGCTACCTATTTTTTCCTTAATATTCTTTCGTATTTCCTTGTTTTTCCCATGTTTTGCGATTAGATTAGCTGTTTAATAACGAACGGCATCACGGCACAAGGGTAAATGTTGGCCAGTCCTGGCTTACTTATGTATCCCTTTATTCCAATTTTTTGCAGCAAGTAAACAATTTTATCTTTGGTGTTCTATTTGAAACTTAAGTGATTTACTCGGATAATTGATTGATTAGTTAGATATGCGTTCCAGTGTGTTCTTGTAATTTCCTTTTTTTTTTTTCTTCACATTTCCAAAACAGAGTTTTATGAACTAGAAAATATTTGTGTGCCGATTTTTTATGTGTTATTTTTGATATTTTGATTGATGTCTTAAATGAAATAAAATTGATAGTTTTTACAATAAAATTGATAATATTTTTGATAAAAATATAATAACTTTTAATTTTTTTAACAAAAATTATCAATCTTATTACATTCAATATATTTATCAAGACACTAAAAATTAAAACATGTATTAGTACTCTTCATGAAATTGTTCTGACATGTGGACAAACAACATTTCTCTTTGAAAACTTGGAGCACTGTAAACATAGACCAAAGTAGATATATAACTGCTTAGGTTTAAGCCCCCATTGCTAAGACTAGAAAGGGTTAGTCTAGTTAGAAAATTTAGAAATTCTCTTTATCAACGGGAACTTGATCCTTGCTAGTAGCACTCTAAGAGTAAGATTTAGAGGAGGTGGCGAAATTTGATCCCACAACTTCTTTTCAAACTCAAAAGTTAGGTGACTGCTTGAGCTAAATCAAATAATTGAAGGAATGTCTATTTAATATCATACAAGAAGCGACTCGACTTGAAAGCTGATCCTAAGTAAGGGCCTGAAATTTCGGGAGGATTGTCTTTAAAGAAAAAAAAATGATACATTGGAGCTCATCAAAATATTTCCATGCGGAAGTTTCTCACGAGGCATTGTTAACAACTTAAACTTCCAATCTTAAAACTCTTTGGTTTTAAGGTTTATAAGAATGAGAAGAATTACATTTATTATATAACTTATAATTTAAAAAAATTTGTTGAAAACTAGATCAAAAAGAAAAGGTAAAATGTGAATTTTCAGACGAAGGCCCAACCATACATTTTAAGTCGGTCCAATGGAAAAAGATGATGCACTGTTTTTGGGTGTCCCCAAGTACTATGTTTAGTTGAAATATGTCATATATAATTGCTATTTTTATTTTTTTTTTTTCAATTAGTTATATATACATAATTAGTCAAAATGATACGGAAACCGAACATTTCGTGGTTCAAAAATGCCGAATCTTGCCTCAGTCATCATTTGAAATGACTACTCGGAAAATTTTCTTTTATATTGGTTAAATCAATTAAATTTCGAACTTCTAATTTTTCTATTTCGAAGATCGATTCAGTTTTCAAAACATTCTGCTTATCCTCATCGCTGAGGAACAATGCGGCAGTCCTCAAAGGGTGAGCATAAATAAAGCGGTGGTATCCCGGTAGAATTCTGTTATTTTTTGTCTAATCCAGGCGAGAGCCTTAATTTTCATAGAAGTGTTAGGCCCGAAAAGGCTCATTACCAATAGCCCATATGGCCTAAGATAGAGAACAGGGTCATGGAAGAAGAGGAATAGTATCATAAACATAAAGCAAAAGGAGGCAAGAATTATTCTTTTTGAATGGAAACAACAGTTTTTTTTTTTTTTTTCCTTTTCTTAGTTGTAGGAGTCACAGGCCCAAAAGGGAAGGGGTTGACGAGGAACTGGCGGAGATTCAAATGCTCACCAGTAGTAAAAGGCTACCGCCTCTCTTGCAACTTTGACAGACTTAAGCCATAAGAAACAACAATTCCTGACCCAAAAAAAAAAAAGGAAACAACAATTCAAATGAATATAGACAGACCAAAACCACAATAGTTACAAACTGCGATTTTTTTCCATTTATTCTTAGAAATGTTGACCCTTGAAGATGTTTAACAAGCCTTTAGTTTTTTTTTTTTTTCTCCTTTTACAATAAAAAATATATTATTAAGATGTTAGTCATCGCCTCTTCAAATTCAAGTCAGAGGTCATCCGTTGATATTTTAATTTAACTTTTCTACAATAAAACCCACAACTTGAGCAATAATTGCGTCAAGCAAGACTCCTTATTTCACCACAGCAATTACCAAATCAAAAACTCAACACTGCATTACGACTCACACCAAACACCTTAGTTGGGAAATTGCAATGAGTGAATTCAAATATAAATCAAATATGGAAAAACACATCGAATAACTAATAAATTCCTACATCGGGTGGCATTGCCTCTAGCTTGCTCATCCCAATTGATGTCCAATCAATATGAAACTTCCCAGTCCTTGCGAAAGGGGAATTGTCCTGATTTTCTAATAATATTGGAAATTCACAACATAAGTGCATCATGCTCCGGTGCCAAGCACTCATGGTCCCATTATCAAACATCAATCTTAATTACAACCTTGTTGGCCGCCATATGGCTTCAGCACCAAATTCCACCTTAAAATTCTTTTCATCAGTACTAATATTGTCAGCCACATTACTTGCCATTGTCCAAATCGCAATGGCTGGCGATCCAGACATTCTTACTGACTTCGTGCTTCCTCCAAATAGGACGACAGCTGATGCATCATTTTGTCATTTTCACTGGCATGCGTGGCCTTATAGGCGGACCGATCCCGGAAACTTTCAAGATCACAAAGGCTAGCATGAACGAATTTCCTGCGCTAAACGGGCAGAGTGTCTCTTATGCTGTTCTTCAGTTCCCTACTCACACTATCAATCCGCCCCACGTGCATCCTCGCGGATCGGAGCTCCTCCTCCTCCTTGACGGACACCTTCAAGTAGGAGTAGTTGACACAACTAACAAGCTCTATACTCAGAAATTGCAAGGCGGGGACATGTTCATGTTCCCCAAGGGACTTGTTCACTTCCAATAAAATCCAAGTTCTAAATAAACGGCCACTGCGATTTCCTCGTTTGGGAGTGCAAATGCAGGGACTGTGTCAATGCCCACCACCCTCTTCGCCACTGGCATTGACGATACCATCTTGGCTAAGGCCTTCAAAACTGATGTTGCCACCATCCAAGCTCTCAAGAAAGGTCTCGGAGGCAAACCTTGAAGATTACTTTTTCTAGCATTCCCTAGTTTTCCTACCTTCCCTCATGATTTGTTGTTGCTCGTTAATTTCTTTGTTTTCCCAGTGAATAACCACCCTCAAATCATATTTTGACAAATTGAAAGGTTATATGTTGTCCTATCCTCCTGCATTGTTTACCCTTTTTGGTGTCAATTTTTTGTGGCAAATGAATGATCTTTTTTCTTATCAGTTAGTTGAATCTTCACATATTCATACAGATAATATATCTGTTAGTATTGAATACATATGGATGAATAGAAAACGATTAAAATAAGAAACTTACATAAGACATGAGATCAATTTATTCAAAACAAAAAATATTATGGAGACACTATCAATGTACATAAGTATAGACACTGACTTACAAATACACAATCATAACTGTTAGTTATAGTTTTTATTTTATACATAATAATCATCAGTTTTAATCGAATAAAGTAGATCCATTACCAAAATTCATTTTTGTGTTTTTGTAATAAAATTAGCTTGTAAAAGAGATGAAACTAGAGTATTCTATTTCATTAGTTACAGTTGCGTAAAGTAGATTCGTTCTCAAAATCCATTTTGTGTTTCGGTAGTAAAATGCGCTTGTAAAAGAGATGAAAGTAGATAATTTTTTAAGTTGATGGTTTTTATCATGTCCGCATGCTAACTTGGAGCAACAATGAAGTCGATAAGAATTTAACAACCCCTTCAAGATGCGAAAGGCCAAGCCCCATCTAATAGTTAATGTGAGCTTAATTACTCGTGTATTTGAATAATGGTTCATGTTAAGAGAAGAACAAAGGCTGCCGGGAAATGAGCCAAATGTATCGAAAGTCTAACAATGGCATATTCAAGAAAAAACCTTCGATTCTTTTTCATCTTGTTAGCTGCTAATCGACATTCGGTAGATTTCGCCATTAGTTTTTGTAACTTCTCCATAGGGGGTAGCAAATGTGCGAGTTAAGTTTTGGGTACTTTGGACTATAGGTGTGTTACGAATGGGATTGTTGTACTGCATTCAATTTTTTGTTGTTTTGTCTTTTAGGTTGCGTGGTGCCGTTAGCAGAAGGAATAGGTCTAACAGAAGTCACTTAATTAGTTTCCATCGCGGTCGGTGGATCATGGGATGAAGGAAACTCCGTCAGTCTAGCCCGCTAATATTAGTAATAGAAAGATTTTGAATAGTGATATCATACATGAAAGATTATTTCGACTCTTCACGAGTTGATATTATTGCAGACGTGACAATGAATTTTTGATATTTTTAATTTTATGTTTTAAAACTAAACTCTATATAAACTTAATATTGCCCTAAATTTTGTCCACTTTGGCCCAGGTTCGAACGCTGATTGATGCTCTCGATATAATGTTTTGTTTTGTTTTTTGGTACTTCATTAAAGCTTTCAATTGCACCACTTTTTCATCTTTCGGGTTTACGCAATCACGTGAAAAGAAAATTGACAAATATTGAATCAATGATTGCTTATATAGGAAAAAAATTTATTTGAAAATAACAAAAATATGTTCAGACATTAAAACTTACAAAGCATATTTATAATGTTTATTATTTAAAATAATTTACATGATTTTTTTTTTATTTTTATCTTACATATTACTTTTATTATCGTATTTACATATATTAAATTTGTTCCCCTTAATATTTTTTATAGATCCTTCATTGCCTAAGGAATTTGTTTCGAAAGGGTGGTAGTACTTTTGGGACCTGGGTTCGTCAAAATAGGGTCCCAGGGTTACGTTACCATATTTCAAAGGAACCAACCTAAGGAGTGGGCTATGACATGCTGCAAAAATTTTTGAATTTACAATGTAGGTAATGAAGCAAAAGTAGAAATAGTTGCCATGTGGATCAAAAAAAAGAAATAGTTGCCATGTGATTGGGGTAACAAGCTGAGTAATAATTTGATGGGTGGTTAGCAGATCCAACTGTGGTTGCTTGCACCAAGTTTGTGGATGATTTGTGTGTTTAGTTTGGAACCAGCAAGATTTCGGATGTAATGCAGGAGTTTAATAAACTAACTCAGACTGGGTCTTTGCGAGAGTACCATGAGAAGTTCAGAAAGCTTAAAGACTCATGACAGGCGCTAACCTACATTTAACAAAGGTGTATTTTATGTCCAGTTATATTAGTGGATTGAATGATTCAATTAAGGCTACTATGAAAATGTGGAGTCAAAGTCATCCAGTCACCTTTAAGAATTTTCTAAGTTGCAGGAAACAGTGGTTGGCAGCTTGGGCATGTTGGCTAAGCCACTACCCAAATTGTTCCCTTTAATTTTGGGGCTATGAGTCACAGGAATGCTACTGGTAGTTCTTGGGGTTTCTGGAATGGGTAAAAAACCAAGGTGGGCTAAAAGGCCTAATTTCATAGCCGCAAGGATTCCTGATGCAAGGGATAAGGGTCCTGTACCCTCCTGCTCCAAATTCCAGTGGGATGGACAGCAAGTTTCTAACTGAGATGTCTAAAAGCGGCAATCAGTGCCGGAAGTGTCGTGAGAAAGTTTATCCTGGGCAGCAGTGTGGAAAGAAGCACATGATCAGTGCTTTGGAAGGAAAAGTAGGAAGAGAAGAACTGTGTAATGATGGATTTGGGAGTTATGCCATGATCTAGAACCTAAAGAAGTAATAGAAGCACAGAAGTCTACATCCATTCATGCCACAGACAGGCTCAACAGGCTCCCCTACCATTCATGTGGAAGGGCAGGTTCGCAATAGAACATTGAAGATAGTGATTGATTCAGGAAGCAGTCATAATTTTCTAAATGCTTCCCTGGTCAAAGACTTACCTTGTCCACTGGTACCAACCCAGCCCTCGTTGGCGACTCTGGGTGATGGTTTTAAGGTGACTAATAGGTACATCGCGAGCATTTAACGACGATGTAAAAAATATTTAATGTTCTTGTAACCAAAAAAAAAAAAAATATATATATATATATATATATATATTTAATGTTCTGAACTATTGATAAAGATGTGCCTTTTTTAACGGTTCTGACCCAAAGTAGACATTTTGCAGTTAGCAATCGGAATCTGAATGACGTAAATGTGAACATATCTCAGCAACAAATGGTCAACAGCAATTTGAAGATAAATGAAACATCATAACCATAAATTACTGTTGACATAAAAATTGTCAGTTATAGCTACAAGTTTTTCTAATTTGACTCACTTAAAAAGTGAGTGAAGTGGGAATCAAACTTGAATTATGAATTTCTCCCACCTTGAGAAGCATGAAACAAACAAATAACAAATATAGGCATTACACTATTGCTTGTATTTTCTGAAAAATAACTTCTTGATTTCCAATATAAATTCATATAGACATAGAATCCTTGAAAAAAAAGCCCTTCAGACATAAGAAAGAAAGGATTTACAATATTTGGGATGTGATGATAGACCGCTGCTCAACGACAGCAACTCATTAAAAAACAAGAATCCCTCTCACACAAGTACAGCAGTGGTTTCCAAATTATATTGTTTTCAAGCTCAGTTTCTGTTTCAAGTTCAGAAAGATATGACAATGTGCTTAATATAAACGTGCGGACATTAAGTTCACTGATTCCCTTTTCCTTAGCAAACAAATCTAAAACATACAAGTCTAGTTATCTGATTCTGTTTTGGTTTGGATTAGATATTGTGCACAACCAAAAGTTTCCATCTGGATCCAAAATGACAATTCAAATGCCAAACCGTGTGCATACAGACAAGAAAATAATAATAATAATTTCTCTTTAGGAAAGGCCATCAGGGCCTCCCCAATATGCAAAATTTGACCTTTCTAATGGTCTTCAATAACAAAGCTTGTAAGCAACATTATGTCCAGAACTAATTCAACTTCTAACAGCAGCAAGTTTAAAAAAAAAAAATGTCTCCTAATCAAAAGGAATAGTCACTGCCAAGAATTTAAAATAGCACCAGAAAAATTAAAATTTTCCCACCAGAAAAAGCTTACAGTCTTCTACCCCTTCTACCACCCTTTCTGCGAGTGCTGTCTGTGGGAATTGGTGTCACATCCTCTGAGAGCAGACAAAAAAATAACATCAAAGATGAGACCGAGTTCATCGTATGTATATTCTCTAATTATAAAGAAGGTAACTCAATAACCCACACAGCCAGATGCACCTAAACTAGCACAAACTTGTGCAGGCAAGGATATGCATATGACCTCTGTTATCCCATGTTAGAGGGCGTCAACATATTTACAGGAAAGAAGGGCAATGGAGTCAATGTTTCTGCCCTCAGGAAGACAGCAAAACCACTGAATTAGCATATGCATTCAGAATTGTAGCAATATGATATCCATTATTGATATGCAAAAGCAACCATTCCAAGCACCAAATTGCCGCTCCTACAAAGTGGTTACATTGAATAAAATAGCATGAACAAATTCGTATTATAGCCATCATAAAAATAACATTAACTGCTTCACAATTGTTTAAGCAAATATCATGCAGAGGGCGAGCTGTGTGCACGGCTCATATAAAGAAACTAAAGTTATCCAAATGGTTTTGCAAATTTATAATGACAAAGTGATGCCTCAATGCTTTGAACTGCTATCAACACTCAAAATATATTGCAAGCACTAATTCTTGCAGGCAAGATGGTTAAACAATGATTCAAGGTATCTTGAGTCCATCAGCTTCAATTCAGGTTCTAAAACCATATTTTGATTAATTTCTTACCAATGCGACCGATTTTCATTCCAGAACGAGCAAGTGCCCTGAGCGCAGACTGAGCACCAGGACCAGGTGTCTTGGTTTTGTTCCCTCCTGTTGCACGGAGCTTGATATGAAGAGCAGTGATTCCAAGCTCCTGTTGGTTATAAAGGCATAATTGTTTTATAGAGCTGAAAACAGATATTTTGCAACTAAAAAGGCATACAGCATCAAAAAAATGAGGCATCAAATATTGACATTAAGTCCACCTTGCATCGCTGTGCAACATCTTGAGCAGCAAGCATTGCAGCATAGGGTGAAGATTCATCCCTGTCAGCCTTAACCTTCATTCCACCTGTCCTTGTCCAACGCAACATAATTCAAATTCACATATTAAGCAGACTTAATGCCAGAAGCCCAACAACGTTATTGATGCTGTAAGCAAATGCAGTAATTCAATGAGATTATCGACATGAATCAAACTTATAAATAACTGGTGGGTCAATGCACTAAAAGGGTCATATATAACAATTTTAGCGTAGATCATTCTAACAGGAGCACAGCTATCCCATCTTGGTTTATACTTAACACAGAGAAGGGAAAGGTGAAACAACACAATTGGCAGATGGCAACATTATATCAATCCAACAAGGGGCATTCATTCAGAACAAGGGGACACAAAAATGAAGCAGAAGCACACCTGTAATCCGGACTAAAGTTTCTCTCCCAGACAAATCGGTAACATGCTGCAATTGTCCAACACAAAAAGAACACATAACTAAAACTCCCCACTAATTACAACCAAATGAGACTCAGCAAATTTTCACATAGATGCAATTACTCACGATGAATGTATCGTTGAATGAAGCGAAAATGCGGGCCACTCCAAAAACATGCTCTCCATCCCGCGTAGCAGGACCAAGATTGACATTCTCTTCCTTTGGCTCTCTAACCTTCCTCTTTGACTATACAATCATAAATAAACAAACCCAAATCAGAAAATCAAAATCCTCGTACAAACAAGACAAAGATCAAATCTTGTACCTCAATCAACCACTAAAGTACACATCTTTAGCTACTAAGACAAGAAAATAAGAAAGAAACAAATCCTTTTATTACAAATTTACATTATTTTTTTCAAAAATTTTTTCCTCACCGAATAAAAAGCTGACCCCCGTTGCCTTGCCAATTAATCCAAACCCAAAAAAAAAAATAAATAAAAAAGAAATCCAAATACTGTAAATCGAATAGCAACTTCCTTTCTTTTACCTATTTTTCTCCGAATCCAAAGAGACAACTCAAAAAAAAAAAAAGTGAAAAAAAATAATAATCAAAAATATTTCAGCCCAAAAACCACAGACATGAACTGGGAATTGTTTTACCATGGCTGCCGGAGACTCGGATGGTAGGCTGCGCGTGACTTGACGGTTACGAAAGTTGAGGCTTTCAAGCCGTTGGCTTTCTGATACTCACAGCAGTCGGCGGACTAGGGCTTTACTGCTTTAGTGCGGGGTGGCGAAAGTGTCTTTCTTTATTTGGTAATTGGTCCCTCAAGTTTGCTTTTATTTATGGTAAAGGCCAAATAGTTTTTTTTTTTTTTTTTTCGTTCTTTGAAATTGAGAGGCAAGCAATTAAGGGAAAAGAAAAGTGAGGGCATGAACATAAACAAGAAATCAAGCCGCTCACTTGTATGATTTAGACACAATACTTCAAATCCTCTAGCAGTCCAACTAGGTTGGAACCTCCCTAATAGTTCAGGTCTTCAACTTCTCTATCTTCAGCTTCTCAATGTTCCATCATGGGCTGTCAAATAAAATTAGGAACTTAGGGTGCTAATTTAATTTGCTTTGTAAAAATGAGTGAGTTTGGACCCTTCTTCTTCTTTTCCACCAAATTATCTTAGTTTGAGTGTGTTTAAATGGCACTGTAAACGAGTCGTTGCATTGCCATTTATTAGAAGTTTGATAATTCGATTCAATAAAAATTCGTTTAAAACTTAATATAAAATTCAGCAATGACTAATTTGACTTATGAACTGTTTGTTTAAAAAATTGTTTAAAATCTATTTTTACAAAGTCATTAAAAAACTTATTTAGTATATCATTAAAATATAATTAATATGTTTGTTCAAGTTATCAAAACAATCTTTTTACAAAAATAACAAAAAAGTTGCACACTTTTAAGGCTTCCCTAGACTAACCCTTTTATATTGACTATAATATATTAAAAGTAAACATTTATTTTCTAATTATTTAATTTTATTAAATTAAACATTTTAAATCAATTTAATTTTATCTATTACAATATTTTAATTATTTCTATTAACACTACGAAGTTAAATGAATTTTTCATGAAAATCTCAAGACTTAATATAGATTCAATACAACTTGGCTTGTAACTAAACAAACCAAATTTGAACTTGCTAAAATTCGACTCAACTTGACTCATTTATGCACTTATATATTTAATGATCATTCTAAATTTTATTTTAGTTTTTCGATTTGGGTGTTGTTTGTTATTGTTACTCTCAGTCCTTGAACCCATGACCTTAGGATGGTGGTTTTGAATTTTGATAATTATTCGCAAATATTAGATTTTCGATAAATTTTGTCACCGTATATAAATAGGAAAAGAATCAGTCTAGCCACCTAGCACCTTGGACCAAGTTGGCTTTCACCATTTGGTTCGGCCCGGTCTACGTGTTGAACAGATCCAGGCTTTTTCACCTTGTGGGAACATTGTTGAAATTTGATTTAGTGGTGGACGTGGGGTCTTTAATCCCCCAAGCTGGCCTACATTGTCCCATGAGTAGTCAAAGTTCCTGGCTTAAGCCTGACTCAAATTGTTGGGCCTTACATTGCCACTTAGGGCCGGACACAAAAATAAAAAATAAAGTAAATACTACCGTAAGTTAGCCTCAGTTGATACTTAGACAAACTTTAGATGAATTTAATCTACAGTATCAGGAGTTCGAAACCTATTGAGGTATTCCCAACAGAGTTTTAACTTTTAGTCTGATCTTACAAAAAATTATCATCATCAAAGTATTTCCGACACGAGAATGACTGCCGCAACCATTTCAAACCAAAAAAATTAAAATAAAATTTAATAAAAAATAAAATTAAAATAAAAATAAAATTAATGAGGATCCGCCCTAAAATGGTATGTTTACGAGATGGGGTGGATATTCTATGTGTAACTGGTGACTCTTTGTTATTATTATTTTTTTAGCAGGACTCTTTAGTATTTTCATAGAGCATAAAATAAAATGTTAATAAAAGAGTGATATACTGTTAATGAGTTCTAACTCATTAGTGCTAAAGCTTTTTTCTAAAATTGAATATCTTAAAATTTATAATTTTTATGGGAAGCTTTTAACATAATTATATGTGAGATTGTTTATATTTGAATCATGAAATAATTCGCAAAATCTTAGCTACAACTGGTTTTACATAGCTACTACAATCATAAGTTTGCAAACTTTTGCATCAAATATAGACTATGAGTTTCAATAATAGTTTTAATAGATAAACTTAGCGGATATAATTGAATGGCAATCAATGTTAATTTGTGTAGTATCGTCAAAATTCAAGAACCTAATTTTTTTTTCTGGCCATTAAAAAAATGTACATTACAAAGCACACGTTAATCGAAAGTTATCGTTACTATTCTCATTCAACTAATATCAAATCACTATTGCTAGACTTGAATAGTCACTATTACTGTTAAATTTGAACGGGTCTCTCATATTTAACTATAATATTAATAATTAATAAATTTTAAAATAGAGTGTGGCAAGTTCAAAGGGTCCAAGAAGTGGACTTTGCTACTTTCGTAACTGATAGAACTGGAACTCAAATCGTAATGAAAGAAAGGATATTAAATCATCAATCAAACTATTATCTTGGATAGTAAAACATAAATAAAGTAAAGAAAATTGGCGTATACATTATTTGCTTAATCATGTTGCGCTGTTTTTGTGGTAAAAGATAAAGATTATAACGCGGCGTTAAATTTTAGATTTATTAATATTATAATTAAATTTATGAGAGATCTGTTTCATACTCAATAATATTTTGGTAGTGGATCTCCTGATGAAAGAGATAAAATTAAAAAGAACAGTGATCAAAAGGCCGATTTTAGATCTAAAGATTTGATGATTATTATATTTATAAATAAATTTTTTTATTCAAAAAAAGAAAAAAAATTGAAAAGGAAGGACCTCTTCAATACCATAATACAAGTTTCGGTAGCATCTTCATATGCATGATTTTTTTTTTTCCTGAAGATGTGAAATTGCGAGAAGGAAATTTTTTTTTTAACTTTATGAAAATAATTTTAATATAACAATAAAATGATAGGAGTAATTAAGTGATTGAATTTATAAAAAAAAATTATCAAAAAAAATTATATTGTTACTTAACTCTAATCATATAATTTTATTTATTTTAAGTTGTTGCTTAAGTTTTGGCTCAGGAAAAGGCAGAAGTTTGACTCTACATCTGTCAAATCTTCTGCGCTCTCTGTGTTGCTTTTGAACTGGCACTTTCTTCATTGTTTTCGAACTTATAACCCTGTCTCCTCTAATTACGGGTGGTAAAAAAAAATTGAAAATTTTGATTAATTGATAAAATTAAATTAAATTACACTAAATTTTAGATTAATTGAACTAATTTGATAATTAGTTAACTAAATTAAGTGAAAATTAAAAATTTTGGCTCATGAATGGTTTTTAGTGTTAAAAAATTATAATTAAATGAATTGAACAAAATATTTATAAAATAATTTTAATTTAATATAGATTTACAACATTTTGAATTGACAATCCGTAAATCTTAAAAAAAAAAAAAAGACAATCGGTAAATCTTGTTTTTGTTTGAGATATGACTATCATGAATTGACACTTAGCTAATTATTAGAATATACATATTATTCTTGCATTTGTTTGAGATAGTAGTTATAGACTACTTACCTTGTTTATGCTTAGTATTTTTTATTTTTTTTTGTGATCTTATTTATTAAATATGAGAAAAAATGTATGAGATATTTTGATTTTGCATGGATAAAAATTAATTAGTGGATTATTATGTAATATTGTAAATTACAAGTTCAAAATTTACTTTAATTATTGATTAAAAAAAGAATTAATTTTTCAAATTTGGATGAAAATTGAAAATTTAATGATTTCAATTTTTACGATTGGATAACAGAAACCAAACCAAATATTTTGATTAATCAAAATTAATCTAACTTAATTTTTAGTTATTTAATTTTATGTAACGAAAATTTTGGTTATAAAAATTTAATTTGAGTAACCAAATCATGGGCACCGTTCACCTCCAATGCCCAAACTTATCACTCCTTATTTTTGAGTTAAAAAAAAAAAAAAAACAATATGGCACTCTCTTGTCGTTACGCCACGTCACTCCAACGAATTTTCCGTTACAGAGAAAAATCAAAAACAATTATAATCCTCTCTCTCCCATAATAAATGTTACCGAATTTGACAGGTGTTTGAGCTGACCCGACCCGATTCCTGCCATGGAAATAAGCGGACCCGATCGCTTTCGCGACCGGAAAACACCACCAACCGACCGCTTTCTGGGCACTTACCTTTCCGGTCAACCGCAAAACACCGCCACCAACACCATAACCGAAGAGGCCGAACTCCACGAGGACGACATATTCTCCACCGGAGACTTCTCCGAATCGTCCAACAACCACCACCACCACCACCACCAGCGGAATGTAAACAGCAGCAGCAGCAGCAGCAGCAATAAAGATGATGACAGCCCTCCCTCCTCCACGCTCTGCAGCCCGCGCCGCCATCACCGCCACCACCACCACCACAGCAATCTCTCCCCGAATCACAAGGCCTTCCAGGCAGCCGAATCATTCGGCATCCTCGCCGCGCTTCCGGAGCAGAAATCGGGCTCCCTCCACCACGTCTACCAGAAAACAACCGTATCTTCCTCCTCCTCCTCCTCCTCCTCCTCGACGTCCTCGACCTCCTCCTCTTCTCGTCTCATTCCTTCAGTCCCAAAACCGCCGCAGGAACGCCTGCCGACGTCGGCCTCATTCTCTCGGTACCACCAGCACCACTCCGCGCCGGTTAAGGTGCCGGTTCTTTCAATGGCGATGAGGAAGGCCAGGAACAGGGAGTTTGACGAGATTGACGAGGACACCGAGGAAGCGGACAGGGAAATGCTGCCGCCGCACGAGATCGTGGCGAGGTCGAGGTCGCCGGCAGTTGCGTGCTCGGTGCTGGAAGGCGTTGGGAGAACCCTCAGAGGGAGGGATCTGAGGCAGGTACGGAACGCGGTGTTGCGGCGAACAGGTTTTCTTGATTGATTGATTTGATTTGATTAATTGGGCTTTCAATTTCGAGTCCTTATTTTATGATTAATTTATTTATTTCATTCTGTTTGGCTGGATTGTATGCCAAACTACTTTTTTTTTTTTTTTTTTTTTTTTTTTTTTGTTTTTGATAATTGGTTACGACTTAAATTTAGAACTCGAGACTTTCAATTTTAGAAGCGAATTGGATACCGATTGTACTCTATGTGGAACACTAAAGTCCTCTTAATTGGTTATAAGGATTTGAGAGAGATATTGTTCATATCTGTATCTGCAGAAAATAGGACTTTTGATTTTTCATTTATCTTCCTTTTTGCCTTGTTGAAGAAGGTGGAATGATCAAGAATGTTTCACTTTTATTCATATCTATTTTATTGGGAATGACTAAAATGTGGAAACTGGAGGCATTGATTGACGCTTTGAGTTTTTCATTTTTTGAGTAGAAGATTGCTTTTGGAATATTTTTTGTATTATGTTTCAAGTCCTTAATTTGAAAAGTGAATGTGGAAATAGAATACCAATGTGGCCTCCTCTGACTTGGTGGTTTCAAAGATTTTAGCTTTGGAGAAGTTATTTAGAAAGAAATTATTGCTAGATTCTGGTTTAATTGGTGCAAAAGGTTTGATCAGGAAGACTTAAATACCTAATGATTTTCCGTTTTAGTAAAATTGAATTTTGTCTTGCGAATGGTCTTAGTGTTCAATGCTTTCTATGACAGCGTCTGTGTCTTAGATTGCGTAGCAAAAACATTTGCTGGGGAGAACTAAGAAGTTGTGAAAACGTTCCTTTTTTTTTTTATTGATTGTGCTTCTGGGTTGTGGATTAATATGTTTCTACACAAAGCGTTGGGGGCAATTTTCTAAGAAGCTGGGGATTTTATTTCTACTCAGAATCACAACCATTTATCTTACCCCTGGGGGCAATTTTCTAAGAAGCTGGGGATTTTATTTCTACTCAGAATCACAACCATTTATCTTACCCCTGCTGCGAGAACATTAATGTTGTTTTCGTATAGCTATTAGCAGGGCTTGTTAGTGGTTGTCATGGCATTTAAGGTCTTGGTTTTGTTTTGTCTATCGTGAACACTCGAAGAATCCTCTGTGCTCCGGTGCAGCTTACATGGCTGTTCCATTCCATGCAAATGAGACTAAACCAGATTGATTCTGTTGCGACTTTAGAATATTCAAGTGCTCATGCCCCACTCTTGGTACTTAGATTCAGCTGGGTAAACTTGAAGTACTGTTGATGAATGTGCTGCTATCATTACCTTGCGATTGTCTGCGCTAGCTTTTTCTTAATCCTTAAATAAATATTACTGACATTATTTCCTCAAGATGTGGGCGTGGGGAGAAGTAAGTGTGGCTGACTTTATTTTTGTTAGAGGTTACCTGGGGGTATGCAAATGTTGTAGAATATACCGTAGAATTTTGAGAAGGTTGGGGATACACTATAATCTGGTGACTAAGAAGATGTGAGAATGATTCGTCTTTTCATATCAAGGCTCCAAGAGCTCACTTGGTGATATTTTAGGCTTAAGTTAAGGGGGATCAGATGGTAGCTTGATTGCAACACCTATATCTCAATGGGCTTTTATTGCTGGGACATCATCAAAATTTTGCTAATCTGTATGAAGCATTTGGCGATTACCCCAGTACTATCTAAAATTCTCATGCTTAGAGTCCGAAGTAGGTCTTCTGCAGGCTGATATGGTCGGGGGACGGTTAATTGATTAGCTTGATGTAATTTCCTTTCTTTGTGTTTTTCCATATTTCATCAAAATGATGTCTAAAGTAGGTCCCAATACTCATTTGGAATCTGATGCTCAGCTTCCCATTTTTGGTTGCTCAACGTTATCCCTAATTAGTTGTATGTTCTGCATGGCATGCCAGGTTGTGATTTCATAATTCTAAGTTGTCAACAAGGAATTGCTGCATATTTTAACCTAAAACTTTTTTCTCGGTGATGAGAAGGTTTTGGGGAAAAAAACAAAATTTCACCACCATAATTATGTTCCATATACCCACATGGCCACATCCGAATACGGTCAGACCCAGATCGTATTCGGTTCCATCCTATTCGATTCGATTCGTATTGGCTTGTGGCTTGTGTGTTGTTTACGTATTCTATTTCATTATTGTTCAGACGACTCCAGCTTCTGGTTATTAAAGTATGCTGACTCGCTGACCCACCTCCTCTCCTGAGGAAGTGGCAAAATAGAGCAGGATGCAAATATCTAGTGATGGGTGCTCTGTTTGTTATCATGCAGAAGGCAGTAGACATTGATGAAATGAATAGAAGACTAAGTAACCCATATTTATAAAATTAGAGGTGGTAAACTCTATAGGGACTGACTTAACATGTGAGAAATTTGACTCAATCAAACATGCATTGACTTAAAAAATTAATGATCATTAATCCAAAGTTGAAATAACCCGAAACTCAAAAAAAAAAAAAACGCTCGTGTGAATTCTTCGTAGACATGCTTTAACTAAAGGTTTCAACACAAAAATAATGCCATCTCCATCTGCCCTTGCCAGAATCCTCGCAAAGGAAAAGATCTGCAAGTTTTAATCCAAGTGTATAAAGGCAGCCGCCTGGATATTTGCTTCCCCTTGAACTGACGTTTCGTAACCATGCAAACAAGGTTTTTTTTATGAGTCTTGTTTCCTTAGTATTTCCCTTCTTTGTTTAACCTTTAACCCCTAACCTCGTTACAAGCTTAATTAAAGTCCTTTTGATCTTTAATTATGTTGTGTCTTACATTAATAGAGAGAGATGAGACGATTTTGTCTATGGGGTTTGATATGAGGGTGCATATTAATTGCTTGTAGATAATAAGGTTGGGTGCTTGTGCTGATCAATAAGAGGTATCTGCACACACGCATGTTTTACAAAATATTTTTAGGAGAATAATGGAATTGGTGGCTAATGATAGTTGATGAGGTGTTTTATTTCTTCTTTTGACATTAACATTGATGTGCATTAGTAAGGCATGAATCCAAAAGTTGAGCTTGATGGTGCTTAACTGAGACATCATGTGATGTTTGAATCCCTCATGTGATTTTTGCATTTGGTTTGTTTGTATGATTAGTAATTGATTGCTCAAGACAAGTAATGAGTTAAGTGTAGAGGCATTTGATTGTATGACACTTTTCAAAAAAGCCTCAAATACTCTTAACACATGTTTGATAAGGTATCAAAAACAAAAAAAATTGAACATACATATTAAAACCACCTGAGGCAATGGCTCAGTAGTTAGTTAGCATATTTCTATACTGCGAGTTTTAAGTTCGAATTTTTACTCCTGCGCTTTCCCTGACTGAACCATACTGGGGTCTCCTTTAGGTATAAATAGTAATGTGCAGCGTTGAGTTCATATTCACTTATTGGGGCTCTAATGACAGAGTCATGCTTGACTCCATTAATGCTCGGGAGGTAAGTTAGTCCCTTAGCGTTTGTTGAACGGGATTCAAACAAACGAAGATTACTCCAATCTCGACTCAAGAATTTGATGACTAACACATTCAATAAAATCTTTTTTACTATTCAATATATAAATATATATATATATTAGCCGTTTATAAATTGTGTGTGTGATAGAAACATTTAATATATTTATCAATTACTTTTAATACACAAGTTGAATTTTCTTAATTAATATGTCAGATACGTATTAGAGACATAAAATTAATTTCAAAACTCTTAAAAGTGATAGTCATAATAATTTTGTCCAATAAACATATGAATGAATAGTTTAATAATAAAAAATAATAATTAGTATATCTTTTATTTTGATAATATTTCGATTGCTTTGATTTGTAATTTCTTGATACGGAAAAGTTCTACGGACTGAGTAGAAGTGCTTGGTTCTCGGTTTCATATGGGGTGGGAGAGTTTAAGGGAAAAGGGGGGCACTTTACAGGAGCCTTCTCCAATCAGGTGGCCGGATCAAAAGCCTTATTCAATCCGAGTACCTAAGCCTTTAATAGTATGTTACGGGTACATATGCGTTGCATTTTTTTGACAAATTCTTAAATAAACACTAATTACAACGTAACATAACATAATAATATAAATTATATATTGGAAGGAGGAGGGATAAATATTTTTAAAGTCCTAAACCTTTAGATTTTTTTATATTTGAGTTCTAAACCTTTTTAACATTTCATTTGAGTCATAAATCTTTTAATTTTTTACTATATCAGTCCTTTAAATTACGAAAAGTAATCAATCTATTAATAAGTGAGTTTAATTTAATAAAAATCATTTAAAAAAGCTTAAATACATGAGTTAAATATTTTTTTCATCAACAAAATATGCATATTAAATATTTTTTTAATCAACAAATATACGAATTAAATAGGCAACATGCATATTTTTTTATAAAAAAGACATTCAATTCATATATTTAATCTTTTTTAAATAAGTTTTTGTAAAGTTAAAATTATTTTTTAATAGATTGATCACTTTTGTTAAACAAAGGGACTAATTTGGTAGAAAATTAAAAAGTTTAGGACTCAAATGAAATGTCAAAAAAATTTAGAACTCAAACGTAAAAAAATCTAAAGGTTTAGAATTAAAAAAATCCTTATCGAGGAAGGAGGAAAGCCAAAATGTTTTGCCCGTGATGAGCCTTCGACTTCTGTTGCCTACACTTGAAGGCATCGACAGTTCGGATACTTACCTTTTTTCGCTTTTTCTTTTTCTTTTTTTTTTTTCAGATGAAAGATTTTGTTGAAAAGGCTTGTCTGCCTTCAAATTCCATCCTCAACTTAATTTCACTATTTGCATCTCAATTCAGATTCATGGTTTTCTGGCGATCTTGCTTTGGACACAGTAACTCCAAGCATTTCGCGAGCAGCAAATTTAAATATGTAGTTGTAGATCTTTTAGTACGGTAGAATTAAGCAATAACTTGAAGGCATACAAATATAGCGATTAATATATTTATAATATATATTTTTTCATGTTCAAAATAATAATAATATTATTATTATTATTATTATTATTATTATGCCCGTTATATTTGTATATGTCTACATATATATGTGGGGTAGCAATGTTGGAATTTGCTTCTTTTTTAATTTCGATTATCTCCTTTTTGGATTGCCGTTTAAGCTGCAAAGCAACATTCAGCGGATTTTAAGCAATTTTCGTGGCTACAATTCTCTTGGTGGGTGGAAGGACACTTTTGCTTGCCTATTATTTACGAATTGTAATTATCAAGAGAAACACAAACCCAACATGTCATGACACAAATACAGTGATTTGACTGATCTAAACCATTCTTTTTCCAGATGAAGATTTAATTAAACTTCATTCATATCAAATGTCATGACATGTTGATTATGTTGATCAACCCACCTATGTCCCTTCTGAAACAACCTCTGTCCACGTAATGAGGTCTAAAGGGATTTATTTTTCCACACACATGCATGATGCTTTTGTGCTAAATACAGAATGTTTTATATTACATAAATAATATCCTGTACAATAAGTAAGAAATGTATAGTCTAATAGTACAAAATTGAGAAAATCTTTTATACGTTGTGTAAAAAATGTTCGATATGGTATAAAACACTCTATAAATTTTATAAAAACCACTTTACGTCTAATTGTGCCCACAAAATGACAAGTTTATATAGTCATTCTCATTTTAAAAAATGGTATTTGGGTATTGGATGGCTACAAGTAATGTAACATTTTGGGTCTTGTTATTTTTTTTGGGTCTTGTTATTTTAATGGTGCCATTGCAACTTGCATACAATTGAAGTCTTAAACTGTTTGCGCTTGACTTTCTCTAAATTCTAAACCCCACTTCATATAAATGTGAGCATTTCAAAATTTCCATCTCACAACTGCAAGCAAAGTCGTCATAAATTGCGTCTCCTACCAAATGGTTGTGGGACTAACAGCCAACAGGCCGGCTCAACAACAAAAGACTGCATCGATCTTTAATGGCCTCCTTTTTATTTAAAAGCCCTCACAAGTCGATCCCCAACCGTCGAGATGCAGCTTACTTTTATCTATGATCACCATGACAGAACGGCAGCTCTACGCCTGTGATAATGATCAAATATTCAATAGCACCTACGTGCCCATGACCCAAATAAGGTAAAGGGGGTCTTGTAACTATTGTTATTTTGTCATTTTCAGGAATATAAAGGTTCCATTGCAACTCTAAAATCTTCCGTGGCAACCCCATTGGTCGGCTATTGAATGTCTGAAATGCCACAAAGCAACAGAATTGGCCTAGCCGAAAATATCGTTGCTTGCTATACCTATTTACTTTTTTTTTTTTTTAATATAACACACATATAATGTTAAACCACATAAAACCATTTTCTTTTTTTCATTCAATTGAGACCCATTGAAAGTTTTTGCTTTCGCTCATGTTTATCATTGAATTAAGTTGACTCACTTTTTTAGATAAGGAAGTAGAAAATCTCAAAAAAAAAAAAAAAAAAAGCACATGGATTATGGCATCTGCTTATAAGAAAAGAGAAAAGTAGCGTCCATTACGGATGGAGGCTTACTTGTATATGCTACGTGAGTCTACAAACCTAGTACGAGAAAGACACCAATCACCTAATACAATAGGCTGGTCATAATGAACAATAAAACCATGCATGCTTTGGCTGTTGGCAAGATTACCTGATGCAAATTTCCAAGTTATTGCCAACAATCCCCCAGGATTGGCATAGTTGAAAACATGTGCTTTCCCCAAATTGTTATCAAGTTAAATTCATGGAGGCCAATTTGTTTTTTTTAAAAAAAAAGTATGGATAATCTATCTTTGCTTGCATTAAGTAGACTCTTGTGTACTCAAGCTACCTTTAAATGATATCAAGAAGATTGAGCGAAAGGAAAACTTAAGTGGTAATAGATCTCTAGTTTGCAGTTTCAAGTTCTTATACAAGAAAGAATAGATACATACAATTTATGTAAATAAGGTGATTACTCTCATTGTATAATACTTGTTGGCTTAATAAGTCTCATAACAGAAAAAAAAAAAAAAAAAAAGGTGCAAAAAGAAAGAAAGAGAAGATAGTGGGAAAATAACAAATGTTGAACTTAAGAAATTGCTTTGCATAATGCATGCACATATACAGAAACAATTAATTACACCGCCCTTTTGCTGTCAATGCAAAATTTAAGTCGTAATGGTGCTGTGAATGCACATGGTTTTCAACAAGAATGCTGTTTCGGGAAAGAGAGGGAAACCATGTAACTTGATGATGTGCTGGCCAGAGGAAATGGTAGAAGCTATCAATAATTGGTGGTGGTGCCGGATGCTTTAAAAGCTACGAAACAAAATCGGTGGAAGGAGAGGCTGTGGTTGGAAAGCTCAACAGATGGATCCATCTTTTATCTGACGCATTGCCAAATGCCACCTCCATAATTAAAGAATTTTATACTGTAGAAACTTACATACTACGAGCACAATTTAACAAAACACTCTGTTCAGGTTTTTTGATCTAATGTTAATATAAGTGACTCTATTCTTTTTTTTATAACCTTGCATTCTTCATTGTGACCAAAGTAAAAATAATTAATTAACATTGGCAATTAATTACATTCTAAAAGCTTTCAGCATACGTAATAGTAAATGTGCCAAAAATGTTTCACTAAATGCAATCGTTTCATAATATATCATGCAGGTTTTCTATGCACATATATAAACGAAATTCGACATTGCATTTGGTTCTAATTTATTGAAAGCAGGAATTTTGTTTCTTTCTTTATAATACCAGTTTCTATTTAGCCTCAACTTGTAATGGGAAATTATAATAGAATGCCATTTTTCAAACTAGTGAGAATATATTTTTTGGGTATACAATTGTGAGTACATAGTGATATGGACTATTAAATTGTGAAAGATATATTAAATTTAAAAAAAATTAATTAACTATTGGATAAATTATATACCTCTTATATCTCTTAATAAGTGCGTTTACATAATCTTACTTCTCCATAAATGCCGGACTTCTTGTGTTCTCCGTTGTTGGTGCCAAACTGGACCCATGAGGAGGGTTGTATTAAATTGTCGACTAGTGTAAAACTAGACAAAGTTTATATTTAGGTTATGCAAACTCTTATAAATCTTGATTACTTTACGCCTTTCCGTTTCCGGTATGGTTCAATTTCTCATTAATTAAGCCAACCCATTCGTTTCGTTGTCATATATATTTGTAAACATGCACCATGCAAACAAGATTGGAGGAGTACTGTGAGAAATTGAAGCTTACCCAAAAAATATATACAAGGGTACAACGTACGATGGAACATGTCGTCTCACAAAACTACATTAATTTTGTGAAACACGAAAATCTCATAAAATAAAAAATAACTCTCCATGTGAAGGTAAGTTATGGGTTTCAATTACTTATTATTTATTAAGCCTCTTCAGTTCATCGCTATTCATTTATTCTGGTGAAGAGGAACAATTACCTACCCCTGCATGCAACTTTAATGCTAGACACAATAATCCAGCAAATGCAAGGCTTACATATTTTTTTTCTTTTATTTTGAAATAATTGTTTATTGCTGTTCTATGAAGTCAAAGGGTATGGGGATTAGATTGGATGTACTATAATTATGTAACGCCATAATCAAATGACACTGTCACTGTCCGTATCCAAATCAAGGACCATAAAGATTGTTGAACTCTCTGCCACCGGTTATGTGGTGCCCCTGGCTGCATGGTCGAATTTGTGTTAAAAATTGCAGGCTCGAGTTTCATTAGAGTTAGTTAGTAGAGATAAATTTACTCTTTATTATCTAATATGAGATATGTCACTATTATCTGGTCTTATTATGCCTTTTTTTAAAACTAAAATTAGAATACTCCCTAATAAAGTATGAGGCATCACCTCTGTAATCTCATCTTTGAAAATCAAGATGGCCTTTTTGTGTGTTATAATTTTACAATTGAAGGGAAAAAAATATTTTTTGGTATTATAAGAGTGATTTTAAAATATTAATAAAATCATGTGAGTTATTAAATAATTAATTTTAAAAAAAATAAAGTTAAATATTATTTAATAAGATTATATTATTTTTTATTATTATTTAAGTGTAGTCATGTATTCTTACTCATAATAAAATTTAAATTTTTGTAGAATAATATAACTAAATTATAGTAAAATAATCCCTGGTTCTTATTTTTAAATTTGTTAGAATATTTTTAAAATTTTTTTGGGTATTGTATGTGAGGTTTTATGCATCTTCCACGTTAAGATTAGCTAAAGGATTTTTTTTTTTTTTGAAACACTTTATTGTAGTTAGGACTGTTAAAAAATCGATCAACCTGATCTAATTTAACCAATTCAACCCACACGAACTCGTACCCACTAAAACCACAAAGTTGTGAATTGATTATAATTTTAAAATTTTAAAATTTGTCAAAAGTAGAACGGCCAAGCCTCTGTATGTGTGTGTGTAATTTCTGTGTGTGTAGGTGTGTGCCTGTGTGTGTTTGTTTGTAATTTCTTTGTGCATGTGTGTGTGCGCGCGCCTGTGAGCATGTGGGGGGCGGGGGGGGGGGGGTGGTGTGTGTGTTTTTTTATGTGTAGGTCGTAACAACGTATGTTAGAAAAAAAAAAAAAATATATATATATATATATATATATATGTTTTACTGTAACTAATAATTTATCATTCATATTATTGTGATTAATGATGTGAGTATATTATTTTATTAAAATATTTATAAATTTAATAATTGATAATAATTGTAAATTGAAAAATTATAATTTTTTTATTATATGCAACCCATTAAAATTGATCAAATTCAATCTGCTAATAACGAATTGGATTGAATGAATTTGGTTGTACAACAGATTGAGTGCAAATAGAGAATTATTCAACCCGTTGATAGCAGATTGAATACAGATATATATCCAATCTGCTGAATCTGATCCGCAAATACTCCTAATTGTAGCACAGGCAATAGCCCCAAAGGTCGAACTTTTGTTCCGTGGCTCTAATTAAAATATTTTGTTAAGATCTTTTAATTTTATATTTAAATTTTAATAATTTTATTTTCTGACCTTCTAACCTCTCCTTTTATGTCAAAAAAAAAAAAAAAAAACCTCTCCTTTAACAAGTCAAACTTTTGCCGATGGAGAGCGCTTCTACTTGCCAGGCAGGCCAATCCTTACAATCACTTGCATATTTCAGAAGAATTCTAATTTGATTTATTTAAGATATGAGTTAAATTAATTTAACTTTAATTATGAGTGAATAAAAAAATTTTAGGTGGAGACCAGTTGAAATAAATAAATAATCATAGAAATTTATGTAATATAAAATTTCATGTGTGAGATACTTTTAAAAAATGCGTGTAAGAATTCCGGTTTAAATTAGAATTAGACCGGAGTTGAATTGCATCTGGTCTTCGATTCTAATTATAACCATAACAAGGGAGGGGACGGTCTAATTAAGGTTTGAATTTTTGTTTTTCAACGAAGTACTATTTTACTCTTATTTTTTTCATTTTCACAATGTTTAAAGTTTTTTTTTTTTTTTTGAACAGCTCACTTTTGGTCTCATTTAATTAAGGTTGTTAAAATTAGATTTGCCATCGAACTAAAAATATTAGTAGTTCAAGGTTGAACTAATATTTAATAATATATATACATGTATAAAAGTAATTAAAAAATAATACTTATAAATAATGATTAAATATTAATTTTTTTAATCTTAAAGACTAGATTGAAAGTTTTGCTCAAATTTAAAACTAAATTAAAATTTTTAATTAAATTTAGAGTATAAATTATAATTGAAATAAAATTTGGGGTCCAATTATAGTTTACAAATTTTTTGGTCTGCTTTAGATCTGTCCAACTGATCTGATTTTTATCAATTTTAACCAATTTTAAACAATTCGAGATATTTTAGACACTAATTATGAACCGGACCGAATCTCTAACCGATTACCGGTTGAACTAATCGGACCGACCTGTCTAATTCAGTTTTGACAATAATGTGTTTAATGTAGGGAAACGATACTACAAGTTTCTCCTCCATTCAGAAGAATTTTTGGTGCAAAACCAATTTCTTTAGCGCTCATTAGTTGCTAATCAACGGCAAATGGCAACACAAACGATCCCACTTTTGCTGAATTTATGGAAGGTAGACTTGACCACGACTTAGTTCCGATTCGGTTACGGTTACAGATTGTCAGTTTTGGTTATGAGACATTTTGAACGTTAACCGAACTGCCCTACAAATGATCTGGTTTGATTTTAGTTCATCAGCGGTTCTAGTTTTAGTTTTAGTTCTGGTTCTGGTTCATCCATGGTTCCGATTCTAGTTCTGATTTGATTTATTTCTAACTTTTTTTCTTAACAATCTAAAATTATAAAAATTTAATTTGAATTAGGTTAAGGAGGAAAACTTTAAATAACAAAATAATTTGGACTTAATTAAATATTAATTTGATTGTCTACATATCTTCTACAAGATTAAGAGGAATTAAAATTCACATAGTTTTATTACTTTCAAAACTTTAACTTATCACTTATCTCATTTTTACTTACAATGTATACTATTAATAACTTTTGATTACTTAAAAAAATTACTAGATGAATCACCAATTGAACCACCAGTTGGAACTACCAGTTCTATAGCTCCTAAAAAAAAAACTGGAACCAAACCTTTACTTGATCGGCTCCGCTCCTAGAACTAGAACTGTCTGGCTAGTCTAGTTTAGTTCCAATTAACAAGCGGTCTGGTTTTGGTTCAGGTTCAATTATTGTTAGTACTGAATCGGTGGTCATCCTTGAAAGAAGGTCACAAAAAAAATTGTTTACGTAATTATAACTTATGATTATTAAATTACAATAGAATAATATCTCTGATCGAGGCAATGCACCTTCAATGGTTGTTAATTAGCATGTGAATGGTTGTTAATTAGCATGTGAAAATGGGAAAAGATTGGTTGCACTGCTAATTTCAGTTCGACTAAGTATCTTAAAAGTAACGAGCGTGTAATTTTAAATAATAATAATTAAATTTTTAATATAAAATTTTATAATTTTATTTTTATTATTTAAAAAATATATATTATTATTAAAAATTATAGTATTGTTATTTTCAAAATAATCTCTTAAACAAAAAATTGGGCAGCCAAACCAAGCCCTGTACAAATATCCCCATAATTAAAGTCTACAGCTTCGTACAAACGCATGGCAGCCTCGGGAGGCTATTTATTAGCTGTTCGATCAGCAAAAGAATTGCTGCAATTCCAAAATCTTTTCCTGACTTCTTCAACTATGTGTTCAATTGATCACGAGAAACAGGAAAGTAAAAATTAAATTGCGCCAACTACTGAAACAGACTTGGGGACCCTTTCATTAAATATGAAGTCTTGTACTGCTACATCCATATGTCAGTATTTATAATCTGCAGCAATTGCCATGCTTTCTTCACATATTCATCTCCAATTTAGTTTCCCTCTATCTCTTTCTTCCTACTATTGCCCCATCCATGGCGCTTCATCATCGTCATGATCAGCTGGTTGTAGTGCTGCTTTTTGCGGCTATGGCTCTGTCAGGTGTCAAGCTTTCTACATGCCAAGTCCTCAAAGCCAAGGTCTCCTGCCTTGACTGCAATGGCCACTATGACCTCTCAGGTCCAGTCCTTCTCCCATGTTTAATTCATGCACTTGACTTAATTTCTTGCTTTCACAAGTGCAAATTAGCTAGCTAGCTACAACCCTTTTTTTACACAGGCCAAAATGTGTTTATGTTGCTTCTTAAATTTGATATGTGTACATTATGAGCGCAAGCTGTCTTGACGCAGGACAAATATAAATACAAGTGAAATATTATTATTATAATTTTTCTAGGTATATATAGATATTGTTGTTGCAAAAAAGTGGTAGTCTTTCCTAGGTCACTGCATCATATCATATGAGTGATGCAAATTCAACATTTGACACGTATGATGGCATATCTTCTCCAGATTTTTGCTCCAGATTCTAGCTAGTTGTTTATGGACTAGTAGATCATTATAGTAAAATACTAATTAAGGATGAGGCTTTTTAATAACAAATAAAATGAACTCTTAATTATTCTTTGATTATATATGTTCGATTAAAATTAGTCAAGTAAGCACCTAATTCTACGAAGAGGTGTACATTATGTTAGTGTGTATGCGCGCGCGCGCGTGTGTTCGATCTTTGCTATATATATTCACTTTTTCTTTTTTTGGGTAAGCTTAGTAGTTTTTGTGTATATATATATAAGAGTTCTCAATGAAATTTTTTTTCTCTTTCAAATTTATTATTGAATTAACTTGATTCTCTTTTAAAATACATGCGTACCAATAATACTGTTTTGTAGCATATACTTACACATTGATTGCGCTGGCTAGCTATGCATATACTGAATATCATTTTTTCCATTGTTACAGCCATCAGGCTTCCCTAAAATTTTCTCTCAAATCCTGTTAAAAGCAACTTATGCACGTTAAACCGAGAGAAATTACAAAAAATTTACTTCCTATATAGTCTTGACTAAAATACCAAAGAGATACAGCTAAATTGGCATTTGAGTCATTTTTAAGATTGAAAATTTTAAGTTTGAATTCTAACCAAAACCAATTAATCACAAAAAAAAAAGGGTCTTGATTAAAATCTAGATGTTCCTGATGACAATTTTCTTAATTCCTCGTACTAATTATTTCAGGTGTGAAGGTTCAAGTGAAGTGTGACCAAGTCAAAAATTTGGCAACCACAACCACAGAAAGTGATGGCTCTTTTGAACTTGATCAGCTTCCTGAAGACAGTGCCAAAGCTCCAAACCCCATGAATTGCCTGGCCAGGCTTCTTGGTGGTCCAAGCAAGCTGTATGCTTCCAGGGAGAACATGGTGTCCAAGATTGTTAAAGCCCAAGATGGTCCAAACTCATACACAACCTCTACTCCACTTGCCTTCTTCACCACTTGCCCTTCATGGTCAGCAAAATGTGGGAATCCGAATGACTTTGGCTCTTCCAAGACCGTTGATCTGCCACTACCCAGGGAGTGGGGCCTTGCACCTTCTAGCTATTACATTCCTTTCTTTCCCATAATTGGGATCCCATGATCACAGATGGCCATGATTAATTAATAAAAATGCAGTGTGTGTGATATACTGTAATAATGCATATATGTATGAGGAAGTTGTAAGAGTTTTAAAGTTCCTGCTTTTGATTATGGCTTTAATTAGTGTGAGAAGTGTGGTAATTATAAGCTACAATCCTCTTATATAGTGGCCCTGTAAGTGACAATTTAGTATCAAGAGATGCATCAATTTATAGTTGCTTAATGTTTAATATGCTTGAATTTTAGTATATATGTTTGTCAAGTTTGACTACCCCTACCACATTCTCTTCTATTTTTGTTTTATATGATTGGATTTATTTTTTTTCAATACTCTATTTGTTTGTTTTTTTTTTTCACTGATCTGAGTAAAGTTGAAAGAGTTCTATCATCTGTGTTGGCAAATTTTAAGAATATAATCAATGATATATTTGTTTGATAAAAATGGTCAAGTTGTATAAATACAGTTTATTTGACGAATTTCAGATTTATATCCACACATTATGTACACAAATGTGACAGTTCATTAAAAATTTTTAATTTTTTATGTATGATCATAGTTAATGACGAAAATATACATATTTAACCGTGGTGATAATGAAATGTGCTCGCGTAGCCATCAAAAGGTTGGATGTGCAGTAGAATTTTTGTGTCTTTGAACTTCATCATCAACTATCAGCATAAGATTATGATAATAAAGGATTAAATCAGTTGAATAAAATTTCTCTAACCATTTCTCCATTGAGGAGAATAATCCTAAACAAAATTAATATTATCACGCAATAATATTAGTAGGTTAAAAAGTACCCATCATCTACTACATTGCTCGTTTAAAATTAAATGTCTTCAGTTTATGTCTTAGTCGAAACCAATTACAAAATAAAAAACATCGCTCATACCATAATTACGCATTAAAGTGTAACTTGCAAAGACTTCATGGCTTTCAATTTCGTCTATATTATGCTATTGGTGTATTCGTACATCATTTTATTCAATGGGATGAGAAAAAAGATGACTTTTTACGACGAAATGAAAACTAAATTCGTGAAATAAGAGAAATATTTTCCATTTCTTAGCCTGCCATTAATCTGTGAGCAATTAACCAACCAACAGACATCTATTTATTACATATTGATAAAAAAGAAAGTAAATTTTTGTCCCGGAATAAAAATGCAAATCGACCTCTTTAATTTTATGCTTATATAGTTGTATACTAATTAAATAGCTAATTATATAGAGAATACCTCAAAAACAATACTTATTCTATAGAGAAGCTCAATAGTGCTTTCCTATTGTGGGTGACAAAGATAACAAATGCTTTTTTTTTTATTTCTTCAAAAAAAAATACTGACTTCAACTTATCAATGTAAATTATTGGATAGTTTAATTAATTTTTTTAAAAAATAAATTGTCATATACTGTTGAATGAATTTGTATTACTATTTAAGTATAATATGTAATCTTGCTTTTATTTTTTAAGCCAGTTTCTTGAATTTAAGCTTCAGGCTATAACGTTTTGTTTCATTCTTATACGTGTATATTCTTTTATTTACAAAATATATATAAATAAATCCTCAAAGTGGATAGGCTGTAAGCAAAATTCGATCACTTTTTTTTTTTTTTGTCGAGATATCATTTTATTTTTGGAAACTTTTTACGGACACAAGATTAGAGGTCATCTGAATACAATTGAGTCCCATAAGTTACTTACGATATTAACGAGTCTGAAATTAACACTGTATGCGCACAATTAAACTAATAATTAAAAGAAGAACATTACCTCCACAATACAATGATTAGGACTTAAATTCGAATCAAATATATAAAATATACGCTGAATCAGTATTAGATTACTATTTTAAGTGGCATTTCCTTTTATTCAAAGCATCCAAAAGCACCATACACACCCAACCATAATTGCAAGGCATCAGATCACCCAGAGCCAGCAGTTCCCATAAAAAATTCAGAGACTCCTACAAGACCCAGGCACGCTTGCATTTGCACCAGCCAGCACAACATGTCCTGCATCTCACCAAAAATTCGGCTCCTTTACTAACAAAACAGAGGCTAAACCGTCACAGGCAGCTCCACAGAGAAACTACAACCTGTCAAGAAGCCGAGTTATTTCCGAAGGACGAAAGACTCAAATAAAAAAAAAAAAAAAAAGAGAATAGAGTCAGAAGATGAAAAGAATTTAATAGAGCATCCTAATTAATTGTATTAAAAGTAGGAGACGACTCACTTTTTTTTCAATTTTCTTAATCAAAAGAAAAAGACAGACAAAATAAATAATTTTATGTCACTCAATTAAATATATATGTGGGGATAATTTTTAAAAGTTAGAATATTTTTTTTTTTCTTCTTAAGAGTGACTTCAAATTTTTATCTTTCTTATGCAATCTTTTCTCCGGATTTCCTCATGTTCACTTAACAAAATTTAATTTGCCGATGATCTTTTTACTTGTCAGCATTTAAGCAAGCCTTGTGTTTAGTTGCCACCGTTGCAGGACCAAATTAAAGGTGATGCAAGTTTAATTCGTTTTAGTCTCTCATTGATAGTCAATGAGTGACAGCAATCCACAAGTCAACAATTAATATCGATCACGTCTTCAAAACGGTGTACATAGGTTAGGTGTAGGTGGAATTAACCATCAAAAACTTTAAACCCCACACAAATAAGAATTAAGGCATGATTCGTCTGAATGTACACAAAGAAAATTATACATTCTTCCGAAAGAATTTTCAATCAAAAGTTTGGACACGTGTATGTTGATTTTCAAGTTATTGAATTTGCTTACAGATTTTAGTTAGGGAAAATGTTTATGGGCAGATTTTCATATTATTTTTACATGTGTATAGTTTGTACAATTAAAAATATATTTTGTATAATCGTGACGATAAAAAATAATTTAAAATTATTTTTTTTATTTTATATTTTTTAATTACAATTATATAAAAAATACTCATAATTATATAAACTGAATACTTATAAGCATAATGTGAAAATCCAATTTGCCTATATAATGAAACTTTTTAACTAGGTAACGAGAGTTGTAATGCATAGAACGGCACGGGGCCACATCAACGTAATGGTCCCCACACAAAAGTACCAAATTTAGTACAATACCTCTCATTTTCGCTAGGTCGAGTTTTTTTTTTTATTTTTCTTTTTTATTAGTAGGCTCATTAAATTTTATAATAGGAATAATTTATTTTTTTATAAATTTTATATTTTTTTAAATTCAAATTTAAAATTTTTAAAAATTTAAAATTTAAATATTGAGGTATCCATTAAAGAATTGCAGATATAGTTTAAAGAAAAAAGCTTCTTAAACACAAATTGGTAGGCGTTGATAAATAGAGATTTGGAGTATTAAATTATAAAAAATATACTAAATTTTTTTTAAAAATAGATAAATTTTTAAATTAACTGTATATCTTTTATTTAATGTATATTAAATACCTGCATAGTTATGTCCTAATTTAAATAGACATAAATTGCAACAAAGATTTTTTTACTAAATTTGATTGATTATTTTTAGAAAAATAAAAAATAAAAGATTTTGACTTGATTACTTGATGTTTGTGGTTATACGTGGTTTTTATAATTAAGACAAACAATGTTTTAAATCTAAAGACAATTTGCTAAGATGTCGGGGCAAAGAACAAAGTCAAATCTTGAACAAAAACAATAGTTGCCTGCCTGTGATGTCTTCTAACTTATCTTAATGTTAATAATTAAAGTATTAGACGCGGCTATGAAAAGGTAAAAGTAAAACACAAGAAGAAAGAAACCCCATTGTTTCAATGTGTTGGCACTTGGCACAATCGCAAGTCCGCGTGGATGTTGATTGCATTTGGATACAGCTAGCAAAAGACGTGCTGAAGTCTCAACTTCGTTTTCATATCTCGTAAAAAATCCACCTAAGACTAGGTCTTGAAAAAAAAAAAAAAAACAGAACAGAAAATTTTAGACTTGGTAGCCGTAGAAAAAGAGGGCAACTCAATTATTGTGGGAATTTTTTTTTGTAACAGAGTATTCGTTTAGACAAATTTGTAAGTTTGTGGTTATTAGTACGATATATTTTATTACGTGACTCTCCACTTAAAACATATAATGAATACATTTAAGAGAATTTAAATTTGAATGAGTATTTAATTCTCATAATCTCAAATTCGTTTTTTATCATTAAATCAATTAGGAATAATTGATTCCTACAGTAATTTTAACGGTCTTGCTCGATGAAGTGAGAGGAATGAATGTGAAAAGAGAAAAAAAAATTTTATCTTTTCTGTATTTGAAAAAGAGTAATGTGAAAAAGGAAAGTTAAAAATATTTTATTTAAAAATGAGTGAAAAATAAGGAGAAAAAATACTACGAGTTATTAAAAGTGAGAAGAAAATTTAAAATATTTTATTAAAAAATGAGACAAAAGTAAGGAAAAAGAAAATAATATGTGTTACAATATTAATTTTATTTTTAAAAATAAAAATAAAAAAATAAAAATTGGGGCATAAAATTTATAGTTAAAAACAAAAAACAAAAAAAGATGAACACCCCATGAATTTTGACGGGACTTTGGAAAAATTGCTTCTAAATCTAAAAAAAGTTACGGCTTGGCACTACCTCTTTCACCCTTTTCTTCTCCTCTTTTAAGCACAAAAATTGGAACTTTTTCACCCGTATTCCTTTCCCACCCTCCCATGCAAGAAGTTAGGGTCATTTCGTCATGGCCTGTCCCTCTCATTTCATTCCCTTTCAATGCCTACACAGACCTTTTCTTTTAGTTATGACTTCTTCAAAAATAATATTCAGTTTTTTCTGGATAAAATATTCACTGCATAAAGCGACAAGAACAACAAGGACGATTCCAACAGAAATGCTTACAAGAAGTGCAACATATTCCTAAAACAAATTTAAGTGCAACAAATTGGGTTTCAAATCTATGGTATCAAAATCGTCTGGACCATTCATTTTAAATCTACAATCAGTTGTAGTTATTACGGAAAAAAAAAAAAACAAAGATCGTTAAGCAACGTGCTAATTTTATTCTTTTTTTTATGAGTAAAACTAACTCATGATCTAACAATATTCAAATATTATTTTTATTTTTTTATTCAAATAGATCCTACTTATTATGTAGTATAAAATTATGAATAAATTATACTCACTTAAAAAAATAGTTAAAATAGAAATTTCTCCTAATATAATATTTGGTATTATTCATAAGGTGAGTTACGTAAAATCCAAAGAGAGAGAGAGACAGAGAGAAATGGAGCTTACAACAATCAAGGTAATGTTTCGACACATAAAAATTGTGTTAATTAGTCTTACCTTAGGGCAAAAGTGTTATCAAAAGTAGTTGATTTAAGTTACTAATTAGAATCTTCCACACCAGTAAAAAATAAAATTGAGAAGATTATAATAAGCTTGTCATTTGGAGATAACACCATAATGGCTATTTATTGTATAATTATAATTTTTATCATTAATTATAATTATATATCGTTGTGGGTCAACTGAAATACGAAAATAGCAAGATAATACCTCATATTCTCACAAAAAAGCATTATGCCTATTAAAGAAGCACATTTTATGAACATAAATTTAACTCTACTGAATGGATTAACAGCATTTTAAACTTAATTATGATTAGTTATTGAACTACTGCATGTTGCATCTGACGCGGCGTTAAGATAATTTTGTCTATGTATGATTATAATATAAATTATAAATTACATGAGCATTTCAGGCGGGCCACTGCACGTGCGTTGAAATTTAAGCGCATCCGTAAGAGATGAAACTATTACAGCCACAAGCGAGACACCTAACTTTGTTGCTCCGCTATAATAAATGATCCCTTTTTAAAAAAAAAAAGATAATACCTAATAATTACACGTGTCCAATTCGAATGGTTACATCGTAGACGACTCTAAGTCAGGCATAAAATTAATCTCACTACACGTCTTAATAGTATTTAAACTAAAGACCTGTTAATTAACATGTTCAACGTTTATTAATAGACCACAAAGTACAGTGATTATAATACCACATAAAGCTGGCTACTGTTGAACGCAGACGTTCTTGCAAAAGACGCGTGGATGGATAAAACAATCAGTGGTTGGCATTGATTTGGCATGAGGGTGCACAAAAGGAAAACCTGAGAGGCGCCGCAGTGGAAAAAACAGGAGACTGACTGGTTCAAAACTAAGCATCATAGGCCGAGAAGTAAGTGTTCAGAAAAGTGGGGAGACATCAGAGGAGGACAAAAGATTAAAAACCGCGTGGAGGTTTCCACCAATGGCAACCCAAAAAGCTTGCCATTTTTCCCATTTCACTCGGCAATTTGTTCCCTTCAAACACTTCAATACAAGAATCTCCATAGTTGTGAATATGTATATATAGCTCACGCCAAAAAAAGAATGTTAAGCAAACACCAACTTATACCAAAGAAACAAGAAGGGCATGGAAGAACTCCCACCTGGTCTCCGCTTCTATCCAACAGAAGAGGAGCTAGTTACGTTCTATCTGCGCAACAAGCTAGAAGGAAAAAGACAGGACCTGCACCGGGTCGTCCCTGTGGTTAACATTTACGAAATAGAGCCATGGCATCTTCCAGGTTAGATAAAATATTTTCATGCAAGCTAGATTCACGTTCTCTAAGATTAGGGGAACAAAAAAAGAAAAAAAAGGTAGAGTGGTGCAATAAGTTTAACCTTTGCCATTTCTTGCAGAGCAATCTGGAGAATTGTGTAGACGAGACACTGAGCAGTGGTTCTTCTTCACACCAAGACAAGAAAGAGAAGCGAGGGGAGGGAGACCGAGCAGGACTACGGCATCTGGGTATTGGAAAGCCACCGGCTCTCCCGGCTATGTCTACTCGTCAAATAACCGAGTGATTGGCATGAAGAAAACCATGGTTTTCTACAAGGGCAAAGCTCCTACTGGAAGGAAAACCAAGTGGAAGATGAATGAATACAGAGCCATTGAAGAAGCAGCTGACCCATCTGGTACCGTCATCCCAGTGGTATGCATTCACCATTTAGTTATAAAACCTGTTGGTGTTTAGAACCTAGACGATGAACTACTCATGCAAACACATTTCTCCCCACTTCTAATCAACATCTACTTGCACTTCATTCTTAAATGTAGCTGAGGCATGAGTTCAGCCTGTGCCGGGTCTACGTGGTATCAGGAAGCACTCGAGCATTTGATAGACGTCCACTAGAGGCCGTGACGAGAAAGCCACAACATCACGGTGATATGGCTGGAACATCTTCTCAAGGATTTAAAATGGTGGAGGGCACATGCTCATCTGAAACTTCAAACTCAGGAGACCATACGAATCCCCCAAAAGCCACAGGAAGTAACAACTGGGGGGTGGCTGTTAGTTTGGAGCCTCCTCTATGGGATTGGGAACAGTTAAACTGGCCCTGAGAAAAAGCACACGTAGAATTGTAACCTTGATGCCATGCTAGATTAGGCAAGCAAAGAGTGGCTAACTCTCTCTAGTAGTAGATTCATTCTCCTTTCAATGCAACTAAAGAAAGGAATAAACAATAAGAGTAATATGCATACTATGTGAAATACAGTAATCTGGGTAACAAACTAAAGTCTAGAAGAAGTTCATATAGAGGCTGTGTAACTTTGTAGTTTGCAGAACCTATTATCTTATTTCTTTCCTTTTGTACCTGCACTGTGAAATTCAAACGCTTACTTTGGAGGCACAGAACCGGCACACTAAAAGAAATTTTTAAAAAAAGCAAAAAAAGTGAGCAATAACCATATCAGCATAACACGAGTAAAATGGTGGAAAAGAGACAAATGGAAAAAAAAAAAAAAGTGTCTGCAAATAGGTTTGCTATTCATTGCTTTAAAGCACAATAGTCAAACGCTGCACTAAAAAGGGTTCAATTTTTCTAATCCAACGTTGATGAACGGCCTGGAGAAGGAAGAGTAAACCAAATAATGGTAGGTGGATGACAAAGAATACGGACTATTTATGTTTCCCATCTGCATGTAAATCATTAAGAAAGTTTTTACTTCCATTTTCACTTCCAAGTAAGCATAACTTGATCAAAGGGACTTATAATTGAAAATATTCACTTCTTTTCCTGCCCCCCAAAATGGGCTGAACATATTAACCATAACTTACTTTTGGCCCCCTACAAAATTGATTAAGAAAATAATTGCCATTATTCCAGTGCTTCATATGCTATTTCTGAAATAAACAGCAAATAGAATCGTAGAATGATGAGAAATCTGCAAATTTATTCTGCTAAGGGAGGAAGTTTGTTTTCTCACGCATCAATTTTTTTTTTTTTTAATTTTTCCTTAAAACAGCTTTATATGAAAATAGAATTGGAATAAAAATTGGAATTTAATTAATTGAAACATGTTCCTTAAGTACCCATCAGGCTTACGTACAGAATGCTTGAAAGACAAACAAAGATACCATTAAGTTATTATGTTTCTTAAAATGATATAGGAAAATCCAAAGAAGGGGAACCAAACTTCCCGACTTGATGGCACTTTATTGGTTAACTAGCAAGATTGCAATAAAAAGAAATGGAGATCTAAATCTCATGTACGAGTCACAGCTTGAATTACCATATAAGTTGTGCGCACACACGTGTGACGTTGCATAACATGCAAATAAGGACCTCTCAGTCATGTGGGCCTAAAGGGGTGCCTTTCCGGTATAATTTGTTAAGTCAATGTCTTTAGTTCTTTAGTGCAATCTGCCTCATGAACAAAGTAAATAGCTCATCACCAACGTTTTTTCCGGAGACTCAAAAGCAAAGTCTGGAGTCCAACAAAAAATTATACCAAATAAACCAACACAGAAACTCTAAATAGACACCTACCACGGATTGCAAGGTAATGAACCCATAATGAATCTGTCGCAAACCATTTATACACAAGGCATAAAATCATGGAGTAATTGAGTCAAAATTGATTCAACAATTCATAATGCCAAGCAGCCGAATGATACTGTTGTTCCAATCATGAAGACAATTGGATAATGGTTGAAGCACCAGTAGAACTAGGAATCGACTTGCAGAGAACAATTTTTTCTATTAAAAATGTGAAACAACCAGTGCCAATGGAACAGCGACTACCAACAATTAAAACTATGCGAGAAAGATCTCATTCCTTAAGACCTCCAGATCAGTGCAATCAACAATTGCTGAAAGATAGAAATTATACCAATTGGCTAAGGTAAAATGATTATTACCTGGACAAAGGTGGAGAATTGAACAAGTGAGAAAGTTCTCCTTCCGGTTGTCCTTGATTTGCCTCATTGTCCTGTCTCATGCTTCTGAAATAAGAAATGAAAACCAAAGAAAGTGGCTAGCGTGTGTGTCACTTAAGTTACTAGGATGTTATATAAAGAAAAAATCTTTTACAGCCTTAGTTCACAATAAGAAACTTGAATTTTCCACGTTTGTCTTCTTCACCCAATAGATGTTATCCTGTCAAAATGGAAATTCTTCCAGATGTTTTTGCCAATGTATGCACCTAAACATTATGAAGTAATGCTCTCTACGTATTTTATTATTTCGTAACTAATCCAAAGCAGTTCTTGGTGTGTTTTCTAGCTAAATACACCTAAATGGCATTAAAATAAGTTTTTCATTATCAATTTTGTTGTTGCCATACTTATTGGTCACAGTCAGCATCGTGTCAAAGGACTCAAAACAAATAATTTAAATCCAAAGGCTCCATTATGCATGGAACAGCAGGATGAAGCACTTTTCCCACTTCCATTTACACACACATGCACACAAAATAAATAATAATGGTGAACTACATCTTTTAAGCTGCAACCTCTCTCTTAATAAAGAAATATATCAATTCAAAGATTAGCAGCATTCATCAATGTTCCCTGAAGTCAAACATGCTCTCTTTGGCCGTTAATCTGTAACCAGTACGTTTAGGACATTCAATTGTGACATTACTTCGCAAGGCATCATGTTGATGCTGACCAGATACCCCATTGTTCCCAGTAAACAGCAATGCTCACAAGAGTATTAGACCCCTAAGCTTCATGCATTTGAGCATTGCAATGCTCTCATATTTATATGTGGTCCAACAACTCCACAGTTGAATGTTTTCTAGAGTAAACATTTCACTTGACCCTCTTCGGTAAGGGTATTCACAAATCTAAACCTTTCTGAAAGCCCTGGAAACAGAATGGTCATAACATACACAAGACAGAAGATACTGGAAGTTTCCTCTCTCAGAAGAAAGTTAATGGACCTATCAATAGAAATATGTAACCTGGCGCAAAACGAATTCCCGCATCGTTTCTTATCATCATTGGCTCAATGCCAAAAGTGGTTTATTCTACAGTTCCAAATGGACATCCTCTGTCTCAATTACTGAATATAGCACAATAAATCCAACTCCATAGTCAGTTCCTATCGTTTTTGGCCCCAAAGAATGAAATAATACCAGCATCTGGTACACCATTCTCTAGCATTTACAATCATATCTGGCATTCAACAAGCATAATACTCACAAAAGGAAGCCATTAATTATTTGAAGAGGGGTGCAAAATGTAGATAGGCCCATGCAAGGACATCTGATACACCATTCTCTAGCAGATTAAAAGGCTTGCAAATAGAAAAGGTAAAAAAATAGAAAAAAAAAAAAAGGGAAAAAAGCATTTTGTTACATAACCTGCTTTAAACAAAAAAAAAAGTCAAAATCTACAAGGCATAAGAATGATAATCCAATAAATTATCACCAAGGAAGAGCGTTTCAAATAAAGTCAACCCCATTCGACTTGCAAGCACCAACTTAACATCGAAATATTACATAAGATAGACTTCAGCAATTTCAAATCAATATCAGCATTCGCTAGCATATTACGAAAATCATCACATTATGCGAATGCAATTTATTCATCAATGTTGATTTAGCTCGCGTATCACTTGCGATCACCATAATGTGAACATCACTGGTTCAACCATGGTGTGGCTATCGACCAAATCCATCGAATTCAACTGTCACTGATTACAACGGACAAGCAAAAACAAAACCAGAAAAAAAAAAAAAAAGACAAAAACGCAACAGAAACGACAACAAAAATTAGAGCTTTTTCCTTGTTCTTCCCATCCAAAAGAGTAGCAAAAAGAAGGGGAAAAGGGGCAAAAAAAGAAAAAAAAAGTCGGGAGCTTTTGACCTCCTACGAAGCTATTTTTGAAGCTAAGTTGAAGAACACGAAACCCATTTTCCTCTTCTCTAAAAATTCCCCCATAACTAAACAGAAAGCTTGCCATGAAATCAACAGCATTGAATTTGAGCTTAAAGGGAAAGCAAGAAATAGAATATAATAATCACATAAGTGAGACCCAATTATGGCGACAGACAGAGAAACAAAGATACCATTAACCACTCCAAACAGAAACGGACGGCCAACCAACCAACTAACATTAAAAACACAAAAAAAAAAGAAGAGAGAGAGAGACAGAACTAAAAAAAAAAAAAAAAAAAGGGAAATGAACGGACAAAAGGGAAACCTGGGACTGAGAGGGAGAGTTTAACTGTCACCATTCTTCCAGACAAAGACGGGGGAGGCGAAAGTTAGAGAGGAATGAGACAGAGGCCGCCGGAGGGCTAAAGCAGCCGACATGTTTGACTCCGACTTCGGCAAGTCAGCCGTTCGGGGTGCCGAAGTGGTAATAATTAATGAAATAATATTTATATTATTAAAGTTAAAATAATATAAACAGTGAATTAATAAAGAAAAAATAATTAAATACAATGCTTAAAATCTAAAACTTTTATTTAGTGTTTACATTAATAAAAAGTTGTGAAAAAAAATATAAAAAAAATAAAAATATTTGGATTGATAGAAAATTGCAAGAAAGAAAATTATTAAAAAATTGTGAAAAAAAAAATGAATTGTAATTTACGAGAGAAAAAGTAAAATTAGTTGTTTAAATTGATAGAAAATAAATAAAAAAGAAAAATTATGAGAAAAAAGTATAATAATAATAATATTTTTTAAAATTGATAGTGTGTTTGATTTGATAGAAAATAAATATAAAAGAAAATGAATGAAAAAATTTTAGTTTAAAATATTATTTTTTGTTGGTTCAATTTTTTTGAATATTATTTTTTTACCTGTGAATTATATACGATATGTCTCTTTATCTCTTTTTGAGTACTTTTTTTTTTCTTCACTTTTAATAAAAATAAAAACATATTGTTTTATTATTTTAGAGTCTCACAAAAAAAATATAAGAAATAGCTATAAAATATTTAATATTATTTTAAATAAAAAAATTTTTAATTTAAGTTATATTTTTTAGTAAGTATATTTCACTAATGATCTATCCTCTTAATTCAATTCATTATTTTTGTGTTGATGTAATTGCTTTGCAGCATATTTGACAAGGTAGCAACTATGTAAACACATATTTTGTTAAACAAAGTATACAAAATTAATAAAACAGACATAATTAAAAATTTACAGTTACATGATAAAAAAAAAAAAAGGTCTGTTTGGTGACGAAAAAATCAAAATTCTAAAAAAATATTATTTTAATAAGTGTAATGACACATATTGAAAATTCTATCACGAAAGATTTGAAAATTTATTATTATAAAAAGAATTATTTTTTTTTTCAATTTTAATTTAACAGTATTAAAAAAATAATTAATTTTTTACATAATTATAAATTTTAGATATTTTATAATACAATTTTCATAATATATATTATTACTCTTTTTAAATAATGATATATATATTATAAAAATAATATTATAAAACATCCCAAAATTTACTAATATAACAAAAAAACACATCAACTTTTTTATTGGTTCCAAGAAACTGCGCATTTAATAACAGTTCAAAACATACATATTTTTTGTTTTTCTGCTTTTGGTTTTCTAACAATTAAAAAAAAAAAAAAAAGGGAAATGATTCAAATGAGAGAGTCGCTCTTGTACAATCGCCCTCACCATAGTATAGCACGCACAATACAAACGACAAAAGAAGAAACGGCTGCTTGGGCCGTGGCCTCGCCGGTGACATTAGCTGGCCGGCTCCGTACCACCCCCCCGGCAAAATCCTATCTTCCTTTTATTATTTTTTAAAGACTAGTTTTATAGTTGAACATCAATGTTTTGCCCTCCATGGTAATTACTGAACCCCTCTTTGGGAGATAGAGGGATTGAAAAATAAAAGTATAATTATTAATTAGGGTCATGAACGTATAAAAATTACATAGTTTAAAATTAGAAAGTTAGCCGTTTAATTAAAATTAAATAGTCAATTTGATATATAATTCACGCTTTAAATCACGTAAGAATTCTACGTATGGTTTATAATTTGAAAATTATCAGTAGAAAACCTTAATCAAGTAATTATCCTTTGAAAGGTAAATGTGAAACAAAAAAAATGAACACGACCTAAAGCAAACTTAGCGTAACAATTGATAATTTTATATAGATGAATTACAATGTACATAGGTGCGGTCTATAAACCAGAGCATGATGATTGAAGCTTGAAGGGTAGTTTTCACGGCAGTTCTATAAAGTGCCTTATTTTTGGGCATTGGTTTGCAGTTAGTTGTTATTAATTAAGCTAGAGCAGTTGATCGGACATTTCGTGCAATTGCACAGGGTCAGTAGTAATAAAAATCTGACAAAATAAATAAGATCAACTACCTAACAGTATCAAAATAATTAAAAATTAATAAACAGATCAAAAGTGAGGCTTCTTTATTTAAGAAGAGACTACAGTTCAGAATTTCACTTAATATAGGACAAATTATATTAGTATTTCATAAGTTTCGTGATTTAAACGTTATTTCTATTACAATAGTTTTTACTCTCTCCTGAGTAACTAAACCATATTTAACTTACTTGCGATTTTCTTCCAAAATCACACGAAAATATATTAATTAAGCACATGAACATTAAATAATTTATTAATGTCATGTAAATCTCTCATCTCTCGGTATCAAAATTTATATGTTTATCTATCTAGTTCTTAATGTCTCATCTCCCGAAATTTTGACACAATTTAAGGATTTACTTTTTGATGATTAAAAATAAAAATAACAATTAACTCAAAGTAGATAAATTAAGTTCAAGTCTTCAAGAGATAATAATATTAATCCAAAAATAAGAAACTATTTATGAAAAGTAAGTAATTTAACCCTTCAAGTTACTTAGAGTTTAATTATGCATGCCAAGAACCAAAAGAACAAAAACTAAAAATATAAAGGAAGTCATAAAAATAAGAAAAGGTAAGAAAAATTTCGTTTAGATGTCCAGGAATTTGAAACTCTGGCCGCAGTCTTCAATACTCTTATGTTTTCTTTCTCTTCTTCTCTTCTTTTCGACTTTGCTTTCCTCTTAGAAGAACTTCCTCTAACTTCTGCCCACGTTTTGTATATATAGCTTTGAAAATGTTGTAAATAAAATATCTAAAAATTCAAGTTGGAGTAGAATAAGAATTCTAAAATTTTAAACAATTTTAAACTTTTAATTTTCGGCAGAATATGAATTTAGTCAAAATGTCAAAGTTGTACCCCCTATCTCTTAACTTTAATTTAGTTCAAGAATCACATAATTATAACTTGTGGAGAGGATGTTATAGCTAAAAAAATGAAGAGTGCGCAGAGTTGAAAAATCTGCTTGAATAGAATCAAATCGACGTCAGATTACTTTTTTTTTTTTATCTATTTGACTTACAAAACATCAATAACAAATAGAAGTAGAATCCATTGACAAACAAAATATTTGTATAAATAAGTACCAAATTAAATATAAAATTACACGTAATATTTATGTAAATATTGGACCTATCAGCAGTCGTGTTTGGAAGCTAGAGGGTCTTTAAGTATGTATTTTCACCTTTGCTAATAAAGTATTATTTTTAAAATTTCTTAAATTTAAACTAATTAGTCGGGAGAAGAGAACAACTAAAAAGGTTAAGGATTCAAACTCATGTCCTCTTTTATACTGTTCATTTAAGTTACAAACTCATGGCCACCTTTGCTCATAAAGTAGAATAATAATATTGTCCAATGTTGTAAATGTATATATATATATATAAAACGTTGTTTATGAGATATAATTGTGAATATATAAACAAGGCTTCACATAGATTACCGCATGAGCTACTTACCATATGTCATGTCATCGAGTTATGCATACATAAATATAATGAATATTCATTAATCTGCCAAACTTGATCCTGATTTTTGAAATTAATGGTAACGAAATTACTTAATTGAGTAAAATAATCTGTTAGTGGAAGTGCAGATCAAGCCGTCTTCTAAAATATAAATTTGATCTAAATGCATTTAAAAGCTTCCGTAGATCTTATTATCCTGATAATTACTTTGCAAGATTTTATAGTTTAGCGCGATTGGTCTCTATGTGTAATCATCCTGGATTCATTTTGCACCCATTTAAGTGGTTGACATTGCACAGGTGGTTCTAGATCAGCATGTTTGTTCTTTAAAATCTTCTACATGCATGCATCCATAACCGCAGTCGACGTCAAAATAAAAAACATTTAATACTTCATAATCTCTTTTGATAGACTACTATTTTTGTACAAATCCAACTCTTGAAGGAAACTAGTCTAAATAAGACTTCTCGAGCATTTAAAAAGGGGTTTCTACAAAAGCATATATGTAGATTATTGTTTGTCATCAAAAGCATAAGCTTGTTGTTCTTAATCCTTTATTGTTTCCTCTGATCCTGAGTGTAAAAGGGTTAATCGACTAGGAACATATGGCTTGCCATGCTCCCTTTAAGATAGAATCATCTTTTTTTTATTAGGTTAGGTTTACCGGAGACCTAGTACCATATACGCATAATTAGAAGATTGGTTAGAACTCGTCTCAGTTGTAAAATAAATCATTGGATCTAATAGTTTATTGTAATTTTTTTGATCAATAATAGCTTTTTGTAATTGACTGAATTATTATTATTCTAAATTAATTGGGTGTTACCAAGTGACTGTGTTCTCATTTGAAATGTAAAGACATATGCTTCATGAGATTGATTTGTTCAATTTTAAATCTGGAGGCTCTAGCTCAACAAAATAGAGCATAATATTAGCGAAGTCTTTTAAGGCATAAGCAGCTTAATTTTTTTCATATTTATCTTTCTCGGCGTGTATGCCACCTCTGTTATAAATATGATTGAAAACAATTTTGTAGCCAGAATTCGTTACACTTGGGTGTGTTCTTATAATTTATCTTATTTCTTTTAGTCTTTTTTTTTTTTTGGTTTTAAATATCAAGCTTAAGATTAAAAAAAATATTATTTTTGTTATAAAAAATTCTTTGTATATTGCCATAGAATTGTGTAATATTAAGATCAAGCCTAATGACTACATGTCAAGGACAAACTTTATTGCAACCTATATTTGTTTGTTCCACGGATGAGTTATATTTCTCTAAACCGAAGTTAAAAGCATAAAAATAATTAAAACTCAAATCCGTAAAATTTTTAGTTTTTAGTTTTATAATTGAAAGTTTTCGTAGCAATTATTGTCGCGTTTGCATTTATCAATCGTTAATGCAATATGTAAAGATTGTGTTATGAACTAGTTCTGTTGTATTGGAAAAGTTAGAGTTTACTAAAAGAGAATAGTCCTACTCATTAGTTGTCAATATTTGCCATTAATAGAGTTCCATAAATTGTACAAATGATTTTTACTTGAGATTCTTCTCCCTAGTTTCCCAAAGAAATGGAGGATTCACTCTCCAAGTAGGATTGATCTAGTACTTTGGTATTTTATTGTGTTGTAAGTCCATTCAGGATGCATTGGATGCCAATTTAAGTCATAATGTTGTTCAATAAATGGTACAAATGATTAATAATTAGCACTAGGGCTTAACCAGTAAGTTGCGTGGGTTGAATATTTTAATTACACAAATTTAAAATAAATTGTTAGATTTTTTATATATGTAATATTTTTTATAATTTCTTTGTTTAAACGTTAATGTACGAAATTAAAAAAAAAAAGATATAGAGACGTATATATATGATTAATAAAAGACAACATATAATATGTTTTTTACTTCAATGGTTTTGAACCTGTGCACTTCAATTTCTGCATTCTTACCCCCATAAAAATTATAGTATGCAACTATATATTAAGAGACATTATTATTTTTTAGACAACATCAACATTGGACAAATTTTAGACTTGGTTTCTATTACATAAACTAATAATTAAGTTGCTTTTGAATTTACTCAATAGGATACAACTTTTGTTCATGATATATATCTTTTATCATTAAATTTTTACTTAGTAGAACTGCAGTTATGCACGAACACACACACACTTTTTTGAAAATCTGATTCATTTAACTGTATGCACAGAGAATCAAATAATAAGAGCAATGACTATAATGGAAATTAATCAATTATTTAAATAGAAAATAATGACTATAATGAAATTTATTCAATGACTTATACACGTAATAATGACTATAAGAAAAATTAATATAGAAATAAATAAAAACAATGAAGATTAATCATGTCATAATAACATTCAAAACAAATTAAATCATTTTAATTTGGAAATTAATGAGCAATAAATAAATAAAAAGATAATTTCATTTTGAGATTTCTACATTGACAATTAATTACTAATATAATTTCATGATTTACACATTTTTTGTTTGGTCTTTGACAAAGGTTGTAGGCAATACATATATATAGGAGAGGGGAATTAGTAAAAAGAAGGTATGAACTTTTTAACTTTCACCTGGAAGTAATATTTGATCACCAGTTAAGCTACGCATACTGATTCATATATTTTACACACCTGTCTTAGACAATGAAAACCACACATTTTGATGGTTTACAAACTTGATGGTTTATTGGTTTCTCTTTTAAAATTAAACCACTTTTATGCTCAACCAAATTGTTCAGTTCCAAAGTTCCAAATTTTTTCTGTAGATGCTAAGTTGGCTTTTCTTTGTCTGGTTATTCTTAATTCAAGAATTGGCCTATGACAGCTACTTCATGCTTCCAGCCCAATGATAGCATGCGGCTAGTCAAGTCATTTCCTTTAAGAACAGCAGCATGTAGTGTTAACATATCATAGTACCATTTGGTTAACCACAATTCCCCACGCTCCCTTTTTTACCTTGAGACATCTTTCGGACAATGCATGAATTGAAAATCAATCTCTGCCGGTTGTAAGATGATAAAATGTTCTTCATCAGTTATATTGTTCTTCATGTGAAAAAAAAAAGAAAAATCAAATATCTTGTGCTTGAAGAACCCCATTACATAGCCAAATAAAACATTATCCAAATAGTATCCAGATTAGAACTATCAATGTATTTTCTATAACTGAAAAAAAAAATGTAAACCGAAAAAAATAGTGATATTTTTGTATTATATTTTATCATTGTGATTACATAAAAAAATACTAATTGTTATAGCCTGAATGTTGTTTGGATAATTTTTTAAATAACCATACACATTTTCCCTTGCTTGAAATCACGAAGGTGATAATCATCCAACTAAGTCTCTCCATCAATCCAAAGATACAGGCAGTTTTTTGGGCTGTTAATTGCTTTATTCTCACGAGAAATTTTGACTTGCAAGCTAGATGCAACTAAAATTAAAAAAGCATATAATGTAATTTAAAAAATCTATAATGCAAACCATTTATTGATCGACAAACACAAACCCAAAGAGACATTTAGTCCACACTTTCACAGTAAGGATGACATTTTTATCCGTATCTATAGGAAATTATTTGAATGAGCGTCTAATTCTTCTTTTTTTGAATTTTTTAACAATTCTGACTCGGAGGAAGCTCAATCTACCCCAGAATTTAAAATGGGGTCCTTAAGTTTCTCTTGTTCTTGTATCTATGTTTTGGAGGACTTCTCCGTAGCATTGAAGCGGCCAGAAGCTGGATAATGGGCTTGCCCAGAGGGCAAGGAAAAATCTTTGATATTTTTGGCTTTTGTTGACATTTTGCTATTTTCGTGCATTGTCATCTTTTTGATCGGCGTATGTTTTATGCCAGTCTCCACTTTTTCTTTTTCTTCTTGTTTTTTTTTTTTTAAGGGCCAAGAAATTTTAATTTTTGGAACCGAGTTAATAATTTGAATTATATGCATTAAATTTGCTATTGTTTGTTTTTTGCGTTCTATCAATTTCATTTCAATTTAACATTAACCCTCTCTATAGTTTTAATTTTGCCAATTTATCGCTTGATCAAGATTATGTTCAATTTATCAACAAACAAATATTGATCACAATTACATTGTGATCTAATTATTAATTTTTTTCCTTAACTAAAATCATAAAAATATGTCACATATAAAATTAAACTCAGTTATATGCTTGAACTATAATTTTCATTATATCCTTCACTATGTTTGTTATTCTAAATGCACTGTGAATAATGGGTCTTGGAGTTTTTTCCACTGTAGAAAGATTCTGAAGTACATGGTGATCCGGTTCAAGGATCGGGTGGCGACGGAGGAAGCGGTGGCGGCAGAAGAGGTGGATGTCGTGGTGGAGGAGGTCATAGTGGCGATGGATATGGTGGTGGTGGTGGGAGGGGCCATCCTCATTTCTGGAATTGTGACCAAATTGTTTTAGGGAAGGTTTTATTTTTTTGTAATAAAATTTTCAATATTTTAATTATTTAAATATTTTTAGTTAATTGAAATTCTTAATTTCTTTTAAAAATTGATAAATTGCCACATCATTATTTAATGTTGACGTGAAATATAAGTACGATGACATATCGTTGATTAAATCTTTACATACCGAATTTAATGATTGTCTAATGAAAAAAGGTGCAAAATGTTGAAAGAAAAAATATAAAAGATAAATTCTAAAAAAAAAAAAAAAAAAGTTATGAGTGAAATTTTTACGAAAAATGAAAAATAAAGATAGTGAGTGAAATCATGCTTTATGCCGTCTCTCTAAGCTCTTTTTATACTAATTTAAGATGGTGGTTACGCAGATACAAATAAGTTGAGATATAGAAGGTATGTAATTAATTTAATGATATCAAATAATTTATTTAATATTTATTTTTTAAAATTTGATATATATTTTATAATTTAATAATTTAAATCATTGTAAGTCCATTATATTTTTATATATACGTATTCACTTAACTTTTATGCTAATTAAATAAGTTCCTTTTTCTCGAAATTCCTAATAGATGGAGGATCCTTTTTCAAGTACTGAGTGGCCTACTACTTTTCTTTTTTGACATGAATAGGCCTACTACTTTAATCTTGTGCTTTGTTGTACGCGTATGCATGAATGTGCCATTTGCTTCTTCCTTCTTAGCACTCACTGTTTACTTAATTTCGATGTGATCGCTCTGTGCTTTTTTTCATGGAAACAAATCATCTGAGTTGTCTTTTATTAATGTGTAAGTAGTATTTTTTATAACTTTGGTTACTTGCATGTGTTTGAGCTTGTGCTTGTATGTTTTTTTCAGTATAGTTGGATTAAGAGAGAAAAGCTATTTATGAGTAAACTTTGGGTTCGAACCTTCACTTCCAAATATTACACTTTGCTGCAATTAGGTGGAAAAGTAAAGTATAACTTCCCTCCCACTCTCTTTTGTTCAAATATATATATATATATATATAAGCTACTTGATAATTGAATTTATCAAAAAATTAAAAATTAAAAAATTATTGTTAAATAAGACTGTATAATTATTTGTTTCTATCAATCTAAAGTCATTTAGTGTTACACTAATGGTGTGTTTGGATTATGAGATATTGATGTGAAAAAAAAATTGTTAGAAAAAAATAATTTAAATGAATGAAAAATAGGTGAGAAAGAAAAAGATAGGAAAGAAAATTAAAAAAATTGTGGGAGAAAAAATTGTTTCGATAAATGAGAATCAAATGATAAAAAAAATGATAAGAAAGAAAATGAATAACTTTTATTTTCGATCAATACCTTTCCGACACTTTTGTGAGAAACCAAACAGGCCATAAAACTTTTATAAGTTGGCGGGTACATAGTGAAGGAAAGATTCTGGCGCGTTCGGATTTTCTCAGGGGAAAAGAAAGAAAATGGTGGGAAAAAAGGTAGTGAGAAAAAAATAAATAAAAAAAAAGAATTTTATTAATAATGTTTAGATATGATAAAATTATGTGAAAAAGAAATGTGTAAGTTAATTTTTTATTTGAATAAGGAGAGAAATTGGAGGAAGAAAAATATTAATTGTATCAAATAATCAAAATATCCTTAATTGTTTTTTTATGAGATTAATGAACTTTTTAGTAATTTTATCAAATTCCTCAAAAAATGTGTATTACAGTAATTCTGTTTAACTAAGAAAAAAAAATTGTAAATCAGAAATTAAAAAAAAAAAGACAATGAATTTGTGGGTTCATTTAAAGTAATTTCTCTACTGCTCAAATGAAAAGAGAATAAATTTATAAGTCCCATTTAAAATAGTTTTTCAGCCGTTCAAATCTGATTCCATATGCTTTATTCAATCTAAACAGAAGAAAAGAACGGAAAAAGTAGATCATCCGAAACTTTTTTTTGCTTGAAAGTTACTTGAACTGCAACAAAGTATTAAGTTTTTATAACTATATTTAAATTTTATGTAATAAAAAAATAATAAAATTTTACATTTTTCTTACTGCAGAAAAAATTATTATTATTACACAAAATTAACGATTTGTTACTATCCGAGTAAATTTCGGATAAAAAAATTCGGATGATATGCCCATGATAAAAAAAATAAAAAAAAAAAGAAGAATCACATTCTTTTTCCATTAGCTCTTTTCTCACCAACCATCCAATCCAAACTGACTAACCAGGGGAATGTACGGCAACTTCTTGGAAATTCCGTGGGTAGAAACTGACCCGTTCATCTGTTTTTGGGTCTCAGGTATTAGGGCATGCCAACAGAAGAAAAGTGTAATTAGAATGGTTGATTACAAAGATAGAATATAAATGTGCAAGGATTGCACTCTTTGTTAGTCTGCCGTAAATTCCTGCTTCTGCGTGTTCCATGGCTTCCACTAGTTCCTCCTCTGCTTCTCCCCCTACCCATTTATTCAAACATGATGTTTTCTTGAGTTTCAGGGGCGAAGACACTCGTCACAGCTTCATAAGCCATCTCCACACTGCGTTGTGTCGAAAGTCAATCAGAACTTTCATAGACAACGAACTCAGAAGAGGAGAGGAGATCTCGCGGGCACTCTTGAATGCCATTGAAGAGTCTATGTTTGCCGTTGTTGTGTTCTCCGAAGGCTATGCTTTTTCCAGGTGGTGCTTGGATGAACTTGCAAAGATAGTGGAATGTGTTGACACCCGGGGGCAGAAGGTCATCCCGGTATTCTATCACGTAGATCCGTCAGATGTAAGGAAACAGACTGGGACTTTTGCAGACGCATTTGCTAGGCATGAGGGCAATTTCAAGTCTAATTTAGAGCAAGTGCAAAGATGGAGGGCTGCCTTGACCAAAGCTGCCAATCTATCTGGATGGGCCACGCAGGATTGTAGGTACTGCCGAGAAATTTTCTTATTGTTTAATTTGGGGTGTTTGCTGGAATTGACTAGAGCATGAATGCATGTGATAAATTTTTATATCTCGATGTTTTGGACAAAATAAAATTAATAATTTTTTAAATATGGTTGATAATTATTAATTTTGTTTTATTCGAGACACCGATCAAAACGTGAAAATTCAGTACAACAACATTTTCTCAATTGAATAATTACTGTTTTCTCTTTTCCTAATAGCAATTTTCCTACGTACACGGAAAACCTTCAATATTTTTCTTTTTTTTTGTGTTTTATGTACACATGATTTTTCTACGGAGGACCTTACACTTATAGTATGGAAGCTGGTGCACTGAGACACTCATATTTTATTTAATTTCATGATAGGTTGGAGTCTGCCATCGTTGATGGAATTGTGGATCACATTAGGAAAGATTTGCAGAAGATGTGGTCAAGTCCTTCAGAAAACCTAGTGGGAATAGGTCCCCGCATTGAGGAGCTTCAAAAATTATTGTGCATCGGGTCGTCAACTGTTTTCATCCTGGGACTTTGGGGCATGGGCGGCATTGGTAAAACAACCATTGCTAGCTTTCTTTTTGACCGAATTCAGAGTCAGTTTGAAAGATACTTCTTTCTTGAAAACATTAGGGAAGAATCAGAAAAACGTGGCTTGCAAAACTTGGGGGAAAGGCTTCTTTCCCGTGTCTTGGAGGAAGGAAATGTAAGAATCAGCATGCCTGACGTTAGGAAATTTTTCTATATGCTTCGTGATATAAAGGTTTTGCTTGTTCTTGATGATGTGGATAATATGAAGCAACTAGAATATTTAGTTGGGGATCGTCGTTGGTGTGGTCCAGGAAGTAGAATTATTATCACAAGCAGGGATAAGCAACTGCTTAAAAACGTTGCTGATGCCATATATCAGGTGAAGGAATTGGCGGACCTTGATGCCGTTCAATTATTTTGTTTGCATGCCTTTAAAGATGTTGTTCCGACAGATGATTTGAGAGGGTTGTCAGTTGTGGTTGCTGGTTATGCTAAAGGTGTTCCTTTGGCCCTCAAAGTGATGGGTTCCTCCCTGTATGATAAAGGCAAAAGAGAGTGGGAAAGTACTCTAAAAAAATTGGAAAATGCTCCTCATAAGGAAATCCAGGATGTATTGAGAATTAGTTACGCTGGCTTAGACAGAGAGCAGAAAGAGATCTTTCTTTGGATCGCATGTCTTTTGAACCATTTGAAAAAGGATTATGTTACACAATTTCTAGATAGTTGTGGCCTTTCAACAGAAATTGGATTAACTGTTTTAGTTGATAAGTCGCTCACAACTATTTCAGATTATATAAGAATGCATGACTTATTGGAAGAAATGGGCAGAGAAATTGTTCGCGAAGAATCAGAAGACTTAGGTGAACGTAAATGGCTATGGGATCGCGAAGACATTTACCAAGTATTCAGAAAAAATTCTGTAAGATTTTAGAGTAATAAACTTTCGTTGTTTTATATTTTTTTGTGGAGTTGAAGCTTCTATCTGATCGATGCATATGAAGGCAACCTATCTCTTAAATTATATTTTATCAAATTGACTTGTAATAATCTTCACTTACGTCTCCTCTGCTGTCTTTCCTTGGCTTGTTAGGGTACTAAAAAAATTAAAGGCATACAGTTGGAGACATATCAAATGAAAGAGGTGCAGTTGCATCCAGATACCTTTGCGAGGATGCCGAACCTTAAATATCTTCAAATTCAAGAGTCCAGTTCCGAATATAAGGTGCAACTTCCTGGAGGCATCAGTGGTCTTCCTGACGAGCTAAGAATTCTATATTGGGAGGATTACCCATTGGAATCTTTGCCAGCAAATTTCAACCCAGAGAACCTAATTGAGCTTTCTTTGCGCAGGAGCAATGTTATTGAAGTGTTCTGCGAGGAAAGCCCGGTATGTGTTTTTGCATGTTGTTAGACATACATATATTTTGTAATTAATTTCTACAAACAAATCTATATTTATAATTTTTATGTTTCTTGTTTTTTTTTTTTTTTTTTACTTATTGCAGGATTTGGGAAAATTAAGAAACATTGACCTTAGCTGGTCTCAAAAACTGTGCAAAATTCCAAACCTCGCACGGGCTCCAGATGTTACAGAGTTAAATCTACACGGATGTAGCAGTTTGTGTGAAGTCTCCTCATCTATATGCCATCTCAGCAACGTCACTTCGATAGACTTCGCTGGATGTGAAAAGCTTAGAAGCATTCCAGACCTTAGTGATTTGAAATCCCTCAGAAGGCTTGAGCTATTAGGCTGTTCAAATCTTGAAACTTTCCCAAAAGTCCCACAGAGCATAGAATATTTAGATTTAAGTGAAACCGCGATCAAAGAAGTGCCCTCGGCATCACTTGAATGTCTCAGTAATCTCGCTGAGCTGCTTATGCGCCATTGTACTCAGCTTGGTGGTCTCCCAAGTAATATTGATTTGAAATCTCTCAAGAAACTTGATTTAAGTGATTGCTCAGCTTTAAAGAAGTTTCCGGAGATCTCCAACAATTTACAGGAATTATATTTGGATAAAACTGCGACAACACAAGTGCCCTCATCAGTTGTATGCCTCAGTCAACTTTGGTTCTGCTCCATGAGGGGCTGCACTGAGCTTGGAATGCTGCCGATCACCATCTTGAAGCTACAATCTCTTAAAGAACTACATCTGGATGGCTGCTCAAGTCTAACAGAATTCTCCCAATCCTTAGAGGAGGAGCAGCAGGAGGAAAAGTTGTTGTTAGGTCATCTGGAAATTTTGCATCTATCAGATTGCAATCTCGTGAAATTACCAAATGACCTGGGACGTTTATGCTCCACATTAACAGTGCTAGTTTTAAGACGAAATAGTTTTAAGACCATCCCCGAGAGCATCAAACAACTTTCTCAACTGGGGACTCTTGACATAGCTGACTGCAAAAGCCTTCAGTCCTTGCCAGAACTTCCACCAAATCTACATAAGATAATAGCTTCTGGTTGCTCATCGCTGGAAACAATATCTGCTGCCCTTACAAGTCTAGTCTTTGATTCCGAGCACTTAGGCCGCATTTACAACTTCACAGATTGCTTGAAAATGAATCAGAAGGAATGCGGGGACCTGGCGCATGCAGCCATCAGAAACCAGCATCTTACCAATTTCTTAACAATTGCACATTGGGACAAGGTCTTTCCCTCTTAGCTGTACCAACTTTTTTTTTTTTAACTTGTTTTTTATCATTTTATTGATATTAAAGGATTGGTACATTTTTTCTGTACAGGAAAAGTACAAAGCAACTTCTAGTGTTTTAATGGTATATACAGGGAGTAGGATTCCTGGGTGGTTCAAGCATCAAAGTGTTGGAGACTCGATCAGCATCCAACTTCCGTCAAATTGGCTTAACGATGGCTTCTTGGGGTTTGCTCTTGGTGTTGTTTACGAGCCATGTGGCATTGCAGGCGGATACCATTCATTTCATTATGAATTACATATTGGAGACAAACAATTCTCCCGAGTTTTGGGGTCATTTCCAGACTCTAATTTTATTAATTATGGCACTGAAACAGAGCACATACTCTTGAAATTTGATCGTGTATTGCCTGATGAGATACTTAGGAATCCCTGCGTATCTCAATCTTGCCACGATGTTGCCTTATTTAAGTTCGACAAGATTCTCAACTGTCAGGGCTGTTGCAAAATAAAAATGTGTGGGGTCATTCCATTGTATGCTCAAGAAGAGGGTCACAACACAATGCCGCTGCTGCCATTAGGAGGACCTGCAGAAGCAGCTCTTGATTGTTCCCTGCAACGTGCTGCGGATGAACTTGGTCGAAATGGCGGCACCAGCGAGATGGATGAGGAACCACCACGTCCTAGAAGATTGAAACAGACTCAGGCGGACCAGGATCAACATTAGCGGAGTGGGGATCTATGCTTAGCCTTTGCTGATTGCTGCTGTGATGCGAGTTCATTTTTCTGTACTTGTGTGTTCAAATAATTTCCTTTGCTTCCTCTTTATTTTATTTTATTTTTCATCTGAGAATGAATAGGTGATTTTATTCAATCAATTGTTATAACATCACGTGTCGTAAGGTCAAAAACAACGCCATAATTGGCTCTAGGCACAGCATCGGAAGCTAGAAGAGAGCGCTGTGACATCTGCAGCAAGCATGCCCAAAGTAGAATTCTCATTGAGGCTTTCAATTGCAAGGAGGCTGTCCGACTCCAAGAAAATGTGGGTCAAATTCATCTCCATTGCCGTTGAATTTGATGGCAAGCATTTCAGCGACCTCTGAAGGAGCTAAGCACTTAAAGCTCTGGCCACAAGCCACCGAGGCCTCTCCTACATGGTTCCAGAAGGCCATGCCCGGTCCCATACTACCTCCTGCCGTAGCAGCATCAGTGTTGATTTTGATCGTACCAGCAAGAGGTGGAGACCATCTAATACTTGGCGATTCACACCAGTTGTCCCTGTGGTTCACTCTTTGCCCTTTTGAAATCCCCGTAAAGCTTCAATGCCACATCAATTGTCTGCTGTGGATCAATGACTTTGCCCTCCATAACCAAAGCATTGTGGGGTCACCATATGGACCAGACCACCATAGCAGCGACTTCTGGAACCTCCCTGTCATCCGTTTTTGGCAAAGAGCCAAACCACTCTAGGAAGTCATTCTGGTTCATCAATCTAGTCCGGAAACTTAACAGGCTCAAAAACCAAGTTCCTTCTATCCAGGTACACTGAAAGAGAGTCTGCATTGTTGTTTCTTCAGCTAACCCACAACGGATACAAGTAGGATTAGTAGCGGCTCCCTTCTTCGCCAAATTTGCTGCATTAGGAAGAAAGTGACAAGCGGCCTGCCAAAGAAAGTGTTTGATTTTACCGAGTATTTGTAACTTCCACAACCCATCAACCAAATGTACCACGCACAGAATGTCAATGTGAGCTTCTCAGGCATACTGCTCGGTGGTTTGGAAAAAGGATGCAAAAAGCTTATTATCAAGGAAAAGTAAAATAGATCAGATCTATTGTAATGAAAGAGACATAATAAAGGAAGTATTGAGAAAGTTTGTTTGTGAATCATTCCTCTTTGCCTTAACTTAGTCAGATATAAAAAACCTCAATCAATTTTTTTTTTTTTAATGAACAACATTTCAGTTTTAAATCTTTTAAGATTTTTTGAATATAATTCTATATTTTTTCTTATTTTTACTTTAGTCCTATAACTTTTTTTTGTTGTAATTAAGTCTTAGTATAGACAAAATTAGCTCAAAACATTAAAAAAATATCTAACTCAACAAAATACATAAATACAGAGTTAAAAAATAAAACACATTAATGCAAAAAAAATGTTTAAATTTACTCTTTCTTAACGTTGAAGTGTTTTTTTTAACGTATTTCATTTTTAATATTGTATTTGTGTATTTTATCCAGTTAGTTTGAAGAATGAATTTCATTTTTTAACACAGTATCTATGTACTCCGTCCGATCAAATACGCTTTTGAACGTTTTGAGCTGATTCTAGTTATGTCAAGATGGGAACTTGACATTTTTATAGGAGACCTCTCTGGTCAACCAGAGAGTAATGTCTTACATGGAAATCAAGAGAAAGATGGCGGCAAGATTTAAGACATCTGGGAATAAGAGAGAAGAGAGTAACAAAAGAAGAGAAATGCTTGAGGAATCCCTACATTAATTTTACATTTGGATTCAATCGTGTTGATTCCACTTAACGATACTATACATAATCATAATATGTCATATATTATAGTGCATATTCATTGCATTGCCACCAAGCTTTTTCTCGTTGCTCTACTTTATTACAGAATGTCATCACCATCATTCCTGCTGCAGATTTCCAAGCAATCAAAACCACTCCCCTCGTAGAATTCTCAGAACCCGTCCATGAGGAGAATCCGGATCACCCCGCATACCGTTCTCTCTCCATATCCTCTGCGCTCTCTCCAGCGCCTCCTCCGCCGTGTCAAGCTGCTCCGGCCTCCATTTAATCACGTCTCCCGCCAGTCCGTACTCTTCTTCATCAGGGTCTGCAGTGCCATCAGTTGCCCTCGTTATCGGCTTTCTCGTATCCGCCACCTTGATCTCCGACAACGGCGACGCCTTGTGCTGCCTATAATACTCAAGCTCATCCTCCTCTCTGCCAACCTTTCTATCATCATCGGTGCCATCAACACCAGCAGCGCAGATGGTTTCCTGCAGAGTTAAGCTCGAAGTTGAGGAACTCCGACGCCTCTGTTCTAAGATGGGTTCCGCCGGATTGCAGGCTCCGAAGCTTGCCAGCCTCGGACAAGGCGCATGTGGCAGTTTTGGCGCTGACAACGTGTCAGTTTCATTTCTGGGTCTGTGCTCTGTTTCCGCTTCTGTTTCTCGCTTAGCTATATCAGGCTGGTACAAATTTTTCGTTTCCTGCACAAAATTAAGGAGAAAAAAGTGGAACTTTTATTAAATTCCGCTTTCATAATCCATCAAATGAATCCAGAAATAAGGACTTCCACCACTAATTATTGTGGTCTAATGATAAATATCAAATATTATTAAATTAAAAATTTTAAATTTAAAAATTGTTAAAAAATTTGATCAGACTAACATGCTATTCTTTTTTATAACACGTGTTCATACTGTAACTATGCAGATAATTCAGAGATCACCTTAAAAATAAAGAGAATAACTTTACCAAAATTATGGATATGAACCTTATTTTCTCATTTTATTAACAAAAAATAATAATAATAATAAAGATATGCCTTGAACAAGATGGTTAACAACTATTATAAAAAAATAAAAAAAAAATGGTTAACAACTGACATTTTTAAGATTCTGCATGATTTCAGTTCTTCCCTTCGCCAGTCCCCTCCTCATAATCATCGCCACTAATAACAAAACAAAACCGAAATGAAAAATAGAGAGAGCTAGAAGGAATTAAATTATTATTATTACTTGTGACTTGCCGGTGGGAACAGCAGGCTGCAGTTCATGGTCACGCTCTTTTGAGTAAAACGCGGGGTCTGCAAGCCGACCAGTAGTGCTGCTGCTAGAAGTACTTGATGCCACGGCAAATCCCAACAGCGGCGGCGGCGGGGATCTGAGGTGGTGGAGTAAAGAGAAGGACTTAAGAGATCTTGCTCCGATTCCGGCAGCTAACAATCTCGACTGTTGCATTTTCTTCTCTCTGTTAATTGAGCTTCTTCAGTTCCTTTTAGATATCTTCTGTTGCGTTTATTTTCTTTCTAAATCGATTGGCTTTTGTAGGAGGGTGGGTTAGGGGTGCAAGAGCTCTAAATATGAACAGGAATTGTATAAATTATTGGAGAAACTGTGCGAAGGAACTTGAAGTTTCGAGAAAAGAAAAGAATTTACGTTCGGACACGCATTCGAGTTTCGTGACTATAAAAGCCTTAAATAGTTACATTGCTGTTTATATGTCGCTGGACTATGTTTTTTTTTTAAAAAAAATTAATAAAATATTTTATAAATATAACAATAATTAAATTTTCAAATTGAGATCAATATCTTTTATTATCTCTTTTTCTCTTTTTCAAGAGTTCAAATGAAATTTAATACACACACATTGCAGCTGTTTTAAAAAAAATTTTGAATGATGCAATTGGAGACAAGGTTGTCAGAATCGGACTGGTCATTGAACTGAAAATATTAGTGAGTTAAGGTTCAATCGGTTTAACCGATCGAACCGGTATTTAAATCGATATTTATTAATATATATATATATATATAAGTAATTTAAAAAAATAATATTTATATATAATTATTAAATATTATTTTTTATTTTTAAAGATTAAATTGAAAATTTTGATAAATTTAGAACTAAATTAAAAATTTTAATTAAACTTAAAACTCAAATTATAATTTAAATAAATTTTGAAATCAAATTATAATTTATAAAATTTTTATTTAGTTTGAACTGATCTGATTTTTCACCAATTTTGACAGATTCGAGTTAAGGGCCGAAAGTTACTATAAATTAGCCCGAACTTTTCGCTGGTCACCAGGTGAACCGATCAGACCGACCAGTCCAGTCCGATTCTAACAACACTAATTTGAGACAAGACATACAAATTACAATTGCCTGAAAACAACTTTTTAACTTGGTTGTAAGTATTATTATCTTCCGTTGTAAAATCATGGTAAGCATATTTTAATAGAAAATTAAAATTCAAAACAAAAAATTCTGACATGCAAGCTGTACATGTCATGCTTACTTTTGTCTAGAGGCAAAAATCTTATGTTTATATCATTTTCGTTGTAAAATCAAGTCTAGTTTGACAAAAAATAAAAAATAAAAATTCAACCAAAAAAAATTCTGACTTGTTGGTCTTACAAACCATTTTTGGTTCTGTCCAAGGATAGAAATTCCATTACCATTTATATTATTTTCGTTAAATCATTTTTAGTTCAAGTTTAACTCAATTAATTAAAAATATATATTTTTAATTCTCAAGTTTGAAATTTAAACTTGACGGTTATTTTTTCCTCTCTTCATACCAGATTATTAGTTCCAATGAAAAAAAAAAAATTCCCATCTATAGTTTTCTCGGAGCACAATTACAAGGACGAGATTTTTGCACGGAGGCTAACGGGTTGGATTTGTTTATTTATTTATTTATTAACCTTTTGCCTGGGCAATAGGTGTGCTAAAAAACCGTTTTTTTATTGGTGGGGCCACGTTTGTGTCTTTTTTTATTAGTGGGGCCACGCTTATGTCTTCTTCCGTTTTTTAAATTTTTTCCTTGGCAAAGGGAAAAAGGTTATGGGCACATAAATATATGTAGGGAAAGTAGGCTCAAGTAGGCTTTACATAAAAAAAAAAAAATATATATATATATATATATATTTTTTTTTTTTTTTTTGAAAAAGTTAACAAAATTTTAAAAATTATTTTTTAATTTAAATGAACTATATGATAATTCATCTTTATTTTTTCTTTCACGTAATATAAATTTTAAATTTATTAACACTTTAATCAGATTCGAAGAGTTTCATTGGAGTCTAATAGTATTTAGATAGTATGTTTTTTTCTATAAAAAAAATTAAATAAGAATAGTAACGAGTAACTTATGAGTTAAACTCATACATACGATAACTCACATACCGATAATATATGTAATTTTTGTGTTAAAAAAATGAGTTAGTCAAAAAAAACCTCTCATTTAATTTTCTAGTAAAGTACCACTCAAAATAGTAACTCGGTGGTAAGTTAACTTGTTTCAACGCTAGCCATCCGAGTTCGAGCTCTCGTGTATGCACTCTCTCCTGACACAAGTCGGGTGCTTCCTCGAGCGTAAGAAGTGATACGTGGTATTGGAAGATAGCTCGACAATCGTTATAATTTTTATTAACAAAGTCACACTCGACCTCACTGATATTCAAATTGTAAATCTGTTCTTTTAAGAGTATTTAAATGAAGTATAATAATAATAATAAATATACTCATTTTAATTTATAAATTTGATAAATAATATATTTATAATATTTTTTTTGGTGAAAAAAAATTTTCCATTAAAGTCTGATATGCTATCAAGCAGGAGAGGCCTGGAACCTGAGCTGTCATTTTGAACACACGTACGTGTAGCGTGAACGTGTGATTTTTTCTCTGCATCATAATGTATCATCTTTTAGAGAAAAATAAAAAAGCAAACAAATTGCAGTTATGATTGCGTGTCCATTATTGATCGTGTCATGGTGGCGTAGTGTCCCAATTAATAATAGTTTTTTTTTTTTTTAGTCGAAGTGTAGAAATTAATAATAATTTTTTTTGATAAATCAGTAGCATCTCCGGTGATAAATCAGTAGCAAATGGCGTAGTGCCATTTGCTGATGTTTTAAGACTTCGGTAAGCATGATCCATGCGAATGCCGTGTGGGTCCCTTCTCTACAGTAAGTTTATATGCAGCCCATTGACCCTTGCAACACAATTATGGATTTCTGTATCGAGTCTTCCATGCTTATTTCCTCTTTTCCACACTTCCCTTACACTGTGTTTGTTGTGCTGTAAAAAGGTGAGAAAAGATAAAAAAAAATAATAATAAAAAATAAGTTATTTGAATAAGTAAAAAAATTGTGAGAAAAAATATAAAGAAAAAAATAAATAGTAATTTATTTAAGAAAAAGTGGTAAAAAAATAAATTATTTAAATAAATAAAGAAAATTAAAAAATATATAAAAAAATAATTATTATTATAATTTTTTTCTTTCTCTATTAGGAGAAAACACAACAAACACGGAATAATTTAATAATTATTTCTGGATTATTGCCTTTATAAACAATGAAAAAAAAGTAGAGGGCCCGACATTTTTGTTGCTCGAGAATTATCCGAATTACAACAAAATTGTAAGTTTTTCCAATAACATTTAAACTTTTTGCAACAAAAAAATAGTACAATTTTATTTCTATGTTGTTGTAGAAAAAATTACTTTTGTTGCATAAAATTAAAGGTTTGTTGCATTTTGTGCAAAAAAAAAAAGGGGTGATGTACCCATGCCCTATAACAATATGATACAATGGTTGTCTTTGATAGCCCAAGAATGAATTAATAACAACCTTTCACTTTTACCGTTATAAGGGAGAAAAAAAATATATTGGCGATGAATTAATAACACCATATGTAGAATAAAGCAGCCATTACAATTTACAAGAGTCATATCTCCATGTTTGAAAAAAAGTGACATCAGCTCAATAGTTAAGAACTCGACTGGATTTTGTGTTTGAATTGGCCATATTTTGTGTTTTGAATTGGCTCTATTCTTAGTTTGAATTTTAATAGTTATTATTAAAATTTCTTATAAAAGGGTGAGATATAAATTTTATTATAAATTTTTAATAATTTATAAACACTTTCTGACTTTACAATAAAAACATCCTCCTATCCTAATTTTTTTTAATCAAAAAACAGGGAAAAAAAAAAAAAAAAAAGGTTATCGTGATCTCAATTGAAGCCTGTCTTTGACTTGTAACAAAACCCAGGAGAGCATAGCAATCAAAACCACTGATCTCCCTCACAGAATTCTCAGAGCCCCCGATACATGAGTAGAACCGTGATCACCCTGCATTGTGTTCTCCCTCCACATCCATTGGCGAAGCCAGAGATTTCGGTCATGGGAGGCAAATTTATACATAACTAAAATATTATTAAAATAATATAAAATTAAAATAAAAATAAAAATTATTAACGATAGTTTTTACAATTTTTTTATAGTATAAGAAATAAGAAGAAAATTATATATACATGTGAAATTGATAAAATTATATATACATTAGTCATTTTTAATATACGAAATCTTTTAAAAATATACATGAAATTAAGATATAATTATTCATACATATATTTAAAATTATAATTAATAAAGAATACACTTATATTCAGAAAAATATATATATCAATTAAAAATACACATTTGATTTAAACGCTTTAAATTTTATTGTATCGTTAAATAAAAGTAACTGAATTTCAAATACGATACATATCAGTTATTATTATATAATATTCATTTTAAATTAAAAGATAAGAACTGATTCATCCAAATTAAATATAACTTTTTAACAATTATTTGAAATCTTTTACGCTAATCTATTAATTTTTAATTTTGAGTGAGAGTAAAAAAAATTTTTAAGTTGGGACAATACTTCAAATTTTATTTATATTATATGAAATTTTTTTGTTTTTAGTGGCAGCAAATGCCTCCACAATGGTCAATGTGGCTCCGCCACTGTCCACATCCATTCGAAAACCCGTCCACGAGCAGCTCTGGCGCCTTTGTAGGATGATGGGTTCAGCCGGATTGTAAGCTCCGACGCTTTCTAGCCTTGGAAAAGTCGCACGTAGCAGTTTTGGTGCTGACATACAGTCACTTCCATTTCTGGGTCGTTTGTTGTCTGTTCCTCGCTTTCCTGTGTCAGGCTCATACTTTTTTCTCATCTCCTGCGCAAAATAAAGGCACAAAAAAAAAGCAAGAAGAAGAAAAAGAATTCTAGTGTAAATTTCGTTTTCATAATCCACCAAATGAACTAGAAGGGCTTAAATATTATTTACTTCGGGCGTGCCGGAGATAACAGCAGGCTGCAGTTCACGGTCACGTTCTTCTGAGTAAAACTCCGGGTCAGCAACCCGACCGGTGGTGCTAAAACTTGATGACACGGCAAATCCCGCCGGCGGGGACCGGACGTGAAGTAAAGATACGGTCTTCAAAGTTCTTGCTCCGATTCCAGCAGCTAACCTTGATTGTTGCATTTTTGCTAAAACTCTCCCTTTTTGTTTTTTTTGGTTTCCTTTATTTTTCTTTTATTGCTTGGATATTCCAAATAGATTGGCTTCGCAAAAGAGCAAGGTTGAAATATATATATATATATATATAATACATATGTGGTTGCTATATTTAACTCACATTTTAAACGAGTAAATTAAAATTGTCTGTAGATAGATGGGCGAGAGCCCTTTAACACGAAAGTGATGTCAATCCACGAGAAAATTAAAACTTTTTTGACGCAATTATTGTGGATCCGCTCAAAAATTTATGAAGGAATTTGAGGTTTGGAGAAAAAGTAGCAAAGATTACGGGTTAAGACAAGCATTTGAGAACAAATAAATTGAGAAAATATTAGATGACCTCTAATGACAATGTATAATATAAAATAGTACATATTTATCCATTTTCTTCTTCTTGTTTTTTTTTTTTTGGTGGCTTTTTTTCCTTTTTTTTATCCAATGTGCAGACTTTATGTAGAAAAAAAAATGAATATCGTCTAACTGTTACATAACTTTAATTTTGGATTAGATTAGTATATTAACCTATCATAAATTTTGTTTGTTTTATAGATCTAGTACGAGTTTCGATTTGTCACAAAATGTTAATTTTAAAACGAAATTAAAAAAAAACAAATACAAGAAATAAGAAATATTTTTTTTAAAAAAAATTATCTGTCTTCTCTCTCTGTATCTTGCTCCTCCAAGCACGGGACGCTCACTCCCAATGTCACGATTACAAAGCCCAAATAGCCAATTGCTTGAGCCCAGTTCCTTTGCCAAGCAAATAAAAAGGTTAAACTTATAAATTGCACTCCCTCCCTGCCAAACTTATTAATAGCAAAGATTTTTTTTTTTTACATAAAATAGGTATGAGATTTAGAGTGTTGCCACCTTATCAAGGGCCAATAAAAAAAATTGAAATTCAAACTTGCAATCTGTTAGACAAAACTTAGTCCACTCTCCTGGCTAGAATCTTGACTTGTGACACTGTCACTATCTATACTGTAAGGCATAGGAGCAGCATAGATTGACTGTACCGAGAGTGTAATCAAATAGCCGATAGATAATAGGTAAAAATGCATATTATAATATTCAATTAATTCTCACATTCTGTAAATAAATTTGAAATTAATCAAGTTAGACTCATCGTCTCAATTACAAATTCTTATATTACATATTTTAACTAGAAAACCACGCTGTTAAAGTGACGTGCTAGCACTAGATTTTTCTTGAAGGCAATTTGCTGTCACCAAAAATATTAAATTTAATCCCAAAAGAGGGTGATACCTATAAATGCTGACTAAAGAATAAAAATTAGAATTAGGTACTTTTCTGAGGATGTCAATTGGGCCTCAATAGAGTGTGGGCTCTATACTCTGTTACCACTTTTGGGCCCAATCAGTAAAGTAAGAACTGAAGCAAAGCACTCTTGAATTTGAAACTTTAATTTTCCATTCCGTTGAATTTGCAGCTCTATCTCCCTCTATTTTGGCATCTCAATGTTCTTTTTGGGTATTTTGTCTCTTTACCCTTTGTTTGGAAAACAAAAAAAAAAGGGATAGAGTAAAAGGAATGAAAGAAAGTAAAATGAGTGAAAATAAAAAGAATAAATGTTGCAGGAGAAAATTTTTTTTTATACTTCCTGCATTTAAAAGAGTGTCATGTGAAAAAAATATATATTTTAATTGAAAATGAGTGATACTTACAATATAAAATACAAAAAATTTTAAAAAAAAATTGAGCTGGCAAAGACAATTCAATGCAATTCCCTCATATTTGCGGAAAATTGCTTTTGGGTGGGGTTAGATCTATGTTTCTTCCTCTCTATTTTCCAAACAACACACAACTCTTTTTCACCTTAATTTCATTTCACTTACATGAATTCTGCCCTAATCTCCTTTTCCCAAAGAAACTGAGGGGAATGAAGACGCGATCTCCTAGTAACTTCACATGTAGACAAATTGGTAAAGGCGTTTTTCTTTTTCTTTTTTTTTTTTTAATTAATTGACATGAATGGCATGTTTATCAGATATCAGAAAAGCTGAAGCTTTTGACCAAAAAAAAAAAAAAAAAAAAAGCTGCCCGAATGACGCGGCAGAAGTAGCACGTCAGCTTCATGAAGCATTTGGCGAGCGTGGATTGATATTACTGCCGTGGAAATGTTTGTTTGATTGGTTGGTCCTTTGAGGATTTTTTTTTCTGTCCACATATAAAAAATTTATTATAAATATATTGGTTATTAAATTTATAAATTAAATCAAACTTTTATCTATTTTATACCTATTCAACATTATCTATAGGAACGGATATACCGTCTGAGTATTATTGAAATCGAATATAACTCTCCCAAACCGGTTACAATAATTACTAAATTTAGAATCAAGAGCGTGTAAATTCACAGTTAAGCCAGCTGATTTCAGAAATTAACTTTACACAGGCACTAACGTTGGAATTCAAATCAAAATCACGAATAAAAAAAATACGTTAATTAACCAATTAAATTATTTTTTTGAGTGATGTCCTTTGAGATATTTGAGAATGAATTATTGCAACTTCAAATGTCAAAGAATATTCTTATATATATATATATATATATATAAAAGGGCCTAGCTTTATTACTGCAGCTTGCAACATAGGTTGAGTGCCAAGTAAGTATGTTAAAAAATTGAAAATTTTGATTATTCAATAAAATTGAACTGAATTAAATTTTTTTAATTAAATTATTTTTTTAATTGATTAACTGAATCAAATAAAAATCAAAATTTTTAGTTAAATCTCAATTTCTAATATCAAAAAATTGTGGTTAACTGAAATGTTATTTTGTATATATAATTTTATTTTTATAATAAAAAATATTATTTATACACTTATTAGCAACAAATAAATATAAAAAAATATTATTATATCTTACATAATTACTTATTTATTTTATATATAATAATAATTATATTTTTTAAAAAATTATATAAAACTATTTATTTTATATTTACATTTAATTTTATTCTTTTAAAAAATTTTGGTTAATCAAAACAAAACACAAAGTGATTTTCATTTTTTTAAAACTGAAAATTTTAATTTATAAATGACTTTTACGATTTAGTTAACCGAATGTTAACACTCTCAATAATAGGCAGCAGGTTTTCTGTTATTCTCAAAGGTCTCTGCCCTATCACGTGCTTGTCGACATTGAAATAAATTTTGTTAACCCAAGCTGTTGGTATCTGATTGACTGGAAAAAGCTCTCCATATGGGAAGATATTAATAATCTTTTCAAAGAAAGAGGACAATTTCATATGTTTCCTCTCGTAACTATTTACTGTTTGGCAGATTTAGAGAATAAGGAATGAATTTATTTCTGAATAAAAGAAAACTGATTCGTTCTTCATTTTGAATCGTATCCGTCTATCAATTATGAAGTTCCAACTTGTACAAAAGGAGCTGGTAGCCTTTCAGAATATGACGCAGGATATTAGATGGATACCGCCGGCTAGAGACTCGTACAAGGTTAATTGTGATGCGTCTTTCGATGCTGCTAGCTGCAGAGCTGGAACATCGGTCGTGTGTAGAGATCTTAAAGGAAAAGTCATTGAGGGACGAATTAAGACAATAAAGGCTATATCTCCTTTACAAGCTGAGGTAAATGCAGTATTGATGGTCTTACAGCTGGCTTCAAAGCTTTTTCCAACACCTTCTATTGTGGAGACAGATTCAAAATTAGTATACTCGACCATGTCTTGTCCAATTAATATATGGTCCTGAGAGATAGCTCTCATTTTGTATGATATTAAGTGTCTTTTGTCACGATTTTCTCCATGTATTTTGTCGTATATTAGCAGACAGACGAATATAGTTGTAGACTGAATTGTTAGACAATCTAAATGGGGTTCATGTCTCTTAAACTGGGTGTCCAACCTTCCAATTGAACTCTCTTATATGTTAAGTTTGGACAATTATTACTAATCATATTATGATTTTTCATTGTAAAAAAAAAAAAAAAAAGATTGACTGGAAAAGGCAGGCCAAGTGAATGGACCTTAATTAATTTAGCTTTTTTTTTTTTTTCAGAAAAGACTTTAATTTAGCATGTTAACCTAGAGTGTTTTTTTTTTAATCAAAAAAAAAGATGTTCATGCCTTGATGAGCCATTTTGTTCTTGACTCCAGCGGTTGGCAGCCTCTTGGTATCCGGTTTTTGAGTATGGTATATGTATTATCAGTTTGGTGTATCTCTTTAAGTTTCTTATCCAATCAATTTAAAATAATAATTTAGTGATAAATTAATGTATTTTTATACTAAAGACTTTGGTTTTAGTTTTTATATCTTTGCTTTTCCTTGACAAAATGCTGTGTCTGTTTCTATAGTATAAAAATTGTAGTACGATGATAAGTTCAAAACTTGATAACTTCTGTGGTCTTCAGGAATAAAGTCTCTCAAGTTTACTAATATTCAGATAATAAGTTTGTCCCTATGAGGTAATTAAATAAAGTGTTTAAATGAGAGTTATCTAAACTTAATTTATATGTATAATAATCGACATATTTATAATTTTACATTGTACTTTTTTTTACTAATTAAAAAAACAATTTATTTTCTAAATTCCAGTACACGGTTAAAACCGGACTACTTTGAAACTTTGTAAGCTCAATTTTAAAGTGCGATAAATCATCTAGATGATTAAGTTAAATTAATAAAAAATAAAAAAATTAATTGTTAAATATTATTAAATTAAATTATATTAATTTTTATGTTATTTAAAAAAATTAGTTAATTGTACTATTAAAAAAAAAAAGAATTGGCGACAACAATTTGTGAGAATGGCAGGCGTCATTATCTTGGATTAACCGCGATGTGGAGTAATTTGTATGGTGAGGCTCATTTGCTGCTGAAGCTGATACGAGTCAAGGTGGCCCGGGGCCGGTTGACGTCTTTGACGGGTATTCCAAATGTGTCTCCTTGATGCGTCCTCATATGTACGAGAGATGAGTAAAATTAATTAGAAATGTTTAATGAATTATTTAATAATTTATTTTTTTATTTTTAAATTTAATATATATTTTATAATTTAATTATTAAATTATGTGTTCATTATATTTTTATAATTATTCGTTCAAAAACAGTTTTTTATGCGGAATACGCGTTACAATTGTTAGTGGCGTCAGTCTTGGTGAATGTGCTGGGATGTACGCCATCTGGACATGTGTCCGTGTACGTTGGACCGATGTGTCGATCGAGGGAGGTTCGGGAGGCATGGATCGGCCAGGTTGGTTGGTGCCCATTTCCAAGCCTGCGTGCCTATTCGTTGGTCTAGAATTATAGTATATGAAAATTTAATAGATTCTGGTTAATTTAATTTAAGTAGAATAAATTTATTAAAAAAATAAAATTATTTTAATATCAATTTTTTTATATATAAAATTTGAATCTGAAACTCAGTTAATTGATACCCATTTTCCAGCCTGTGTGCCTACTAGTGACTAGTGAGTACTGCGTACCTACATAATTTACGTAGGTTTGGGCTTTGTTAGCACCGCGCAAAAGGCTCAAGTATAGTGTTCGGTATTTCTAACACAACTAAGACACTTTGTTGTTATTTGTTTCTTTGGGATATTCGAAAAAATTGAAATGACACTTTGTTGTTATTTATTTTTGTTAATGGCCTTTCGATCTAATATAAAAAAATAATGTCCTTATCTGCAGTCATGCTCATACGAACGGTTTTTCTTTGTTTTTATTTTTTATTTTTTATTTCTTTTTCAAAATGAAGTAAAAATTAATCTCAGGCTGTTTATTTATTTAAAATTTTCATTTATTTTCATATCTTTTATTATATATTTTTTATAATATTAACATTAATAATTTCAATTCAAACTTTTTCCATAAAAATTCAAAATGCTTTATAAAATGTTTAAAGGAAAAAAAAATAATTAGTTCAGATCTAGATTCTAGAGCAGGCCTATCCAGAAACCGACCTGGGACTAAAATTGAATCTATCCAGTTAACAGGGTAAACAATCCTGTTCCCACGCAACCATACACAAATCTACATCCAATAATGGTAACCAAAGTAGCATATGCCCAATACCGGCCAATCCCAGTTGTGGTATACTCGATAGTCAAGCAACTTTTTATTTATTTATTTATTATTATGATATTTTTTTAACAAAAAAAAAGATTTATCGTAAGTATGTTAGTTATTAAATTTATGAATCAAAATTAGGAGTCACCTGTTACTGTTTTCGTTTAATTTCTCTAATAAAAAGAACTCATCACCATAAAACTGTTAGAACCGAGTGGGTCTTTTCCATACCTAGTCTTAGTAATACAAAATCTAAAACCAACAGTGCGCAGGACACGCCATTCCTAGCTAGGTAAAATGTAGCAACAAGAACTCAAACCTAAACCAATAGAGAGAGAAGCATATCAAATCACTAAATAAACTATTACTTCAGGTAATTATTATTATGATATTGTGATAATAGTTGTCGCTCTGTATTGCAATTTCATCCGGGGGAAACGTTGGCATACAAAGATAATCGCTCTACCCACAAGCCAAAGTGGTTTTGTGATGATCTATTTTTCCCTCCTGCGTTAGTTCTGGTTTTAATTGACTTACTATCATCTGTCTTTGAAAATATCCAAAGATTTGTGTTGAGAAGTAGTGTTAGATTTTAAATTTAATTATTAACACCGAGTTTAAAAGTAAGAGAAGTTCATTGGTATTTATAAATGTTTAAAGTATAAGATTTTCTCAATAGAAGAGATTGAATAAAAATATTAACAAATAACTTTTGGTGTTGACACAAATATATCATGAGCAACGTAAATGTGATGCACCTTTTCTTTTAAAAAAAAAATAGAGATAGTCGCCCTAATTGGTTATCATGGACTAATTGCCATTTTTGGAAGTGGAGCAAGTTAGCTCCTGGCAACCACTCCACGCTTGCGTTATACAAGCACTCAAATTCTCATGTAAGCAACTGAACTAACCCATCAAGTACGAGGCCTCTTTCTTTTTGTAATATCTTCTCTATATATATAAATCACACCTGTTGATTACATAGCTTAGACCAAGTTCTTACATACACTTGCATATTTCTGATAACGAAAAATGGAGTCAGAGTATCGTGGCGAAGCAACAACAATCAGTATTCAAGAACCAAAGTCTGATGCTAAAGGTAATGTTGCTGTGGCTACCACAAAAGCAGTCCAGCCGCCGCCGCGAGGAGGATGGGGAAAAGGGTTAGCCATTTTCGACTTCGTTCTAAGGCTGATTGCAATTGCGGCTGGTTTTGCTGCCACTGGTATCATGGGGACTACTCAACAGACTCTTCCCTTTTTCACTCAGTTTTTCCAGTTCCAAGCTCAGTACAATGATCTTCCAACTTTAATGTATGCACCATGCATGCTACCATACATTAACATTTTAGATAAAGCTAAGTCGTTTGATTGAAATTTTCAATAATTTTCATTACAATGAGCATTTTTGTTATGTGAATCGACTAGTAAGATATGCCTTCTTTATGTGCTGCATAAGAGAATATATATATGCTTGCTTAATAATTTTTGAATAGGACAGGTAACTCTTGGTATAACAATATTACTTAAAGGTTTGAATCGCAAAAACATAGCATCTCTGTAAAAATAAAGGGTAAGGTTATGTGAGCATTCCTCAAATCTTTGAAAAATTCTCGTGAATTAAAACATCTTCTTTTTCAAGTTAAACGAACTAGTTTCAACCTACTCCAAAAAAGATTAAATGTGTTTATCATAAGCTTGCTTGACATATCTTTCTTGAATGAATACGTCTATAAGGCAGGTTCTTTGTGATCGCAAACGCAATAGCTAGTGGATATCTTGTCCTTTCCTTGCCATTCTCTATAATCTGCATCGTTCGGCCTCATTCCACAGGACCAAGACTGCTTCTCGTCATATTTGATACAGTGAGTTCAACTCATTATTATAAGTTAAAGATAAAATATTTGTGTACAGATTTTTAATGTCCAAATTAATCTTAAATAAAGTAAAATTGATATTTTTATAACAAATATTGATAATATTTGTTAAAATTTTTTTTTAATTATATTGCAAAAATTAAAATTATTAGTGTTATTGTAAAAATTGTTAATTTTGTTACATTTATGATACTAATCAGAATACTAAAATGGGACACGTATTAGTGCTCTATATCAAATTGTGATCAGTAGATCCCTTTTCTCGCCGAAGCTAATGCATATAATTGCTTATACACTACAGATTGCAATGGCTCTCACGATAGCAGCCGCTTCTGCTGCCGCTGCCATCGTTTACTTAGCTCATAACGGGAACTCAAACGCGAATTGGAATGCAATTTGTCAACAGTTCGATGACTTCTGCAAGCAGACCAGCACTGCTGTGGTGGCTTCCTTCATAGCTTCGTTCATGTTCATTCTTCTGATACTTTTGTCTGCTGTTGCTCTTAAAAAGAACTGATGAGAAGCTTTATCGTATGATCTCTACACAAAACTCTGTGAAGCTGGTCGTCCCAACTTGCTGCTTTTATAATTTCGGAAGAATGGAAAAAAAATCAAAATCTGTGAAATTTGTGTTGGGGTTGCAATCACATGCCTGTGGGAATATGTATGTCAGTGCATGCAGCTATGTGCTTTAATGCAGCAGTTGCGTACTTCTGGTTTTGTGTACATGATTGACATAAAAATTATGTGTACACTGCTTCCTTGTCGATGTGCATATAGTTGACTCTATAAAACGTGCATCTGGTTTCCTTCGCGCACTCTGAGTTGGTATTTGCAAGGACTACGAGGGCCATCCCTACTTTTTCATTAAAAAAAAAAGTGTATTTTACTATGCTACAACTCACAAAAATTGCTTAGGGCCAAAATGAATGGCACCTAAGAACACTAAATCTGCAAACAGCAAACGACAAGACTATTAAGCAAACAAACCCAAATTTTTTCTCTAAAGTGCGGTTGGATTATTAGAAAATTCTAGGAAGGAAAATAATGATAAATAAAAAACAGAATAATTGTTTGTTTGGAAGAGATATGAAAAGAAAATTTGAGAAAATAAGAGGAATTTTATGGGGGCCTACAAAAAACTTTTTCAGCGAAAAGCATGAGAAAGATTAATTTTACAAGTAACCCCTCTAACGTTTCTAGAGTACGATTTGATCAGCAGAAAAAGGTCACTGGAGCAAAATCAGCGATGAGCTAATGTATAGACTTCACATATTAAAAAATAATTTGTTTAAATTTTAAACTCTTTAGCCAATTTTTTAAAAATTTAATTTTTTATTTTATGGGTCCTACTTGTCAGTTTATATTTGCTCTTCTCCGATTAAATTTTTCTGTCCACCAATATTTTTTTATTTTTTAATATATTTCAATCGTTATACATTCAATACATTAATTACATAAAGTTAATTAATCAAAATTATAAATATTACAAAAAAAATCCAATAAAATATATAACACTTACGACATATGCATAATGAGTTATGATGCATAGTATTTTTTTTTTTTTTTATCTATTTTAGTCCAAATATAAAAATATACAAAATAAAGTTATCCTTAAATTTTATAAAATATTACATGTGGTGACAGTAATTTCATACTACTATTTCCCTATGATAGATTATTGTTAAAATTTGTATATATTTTGAGAATATAGCATTTTTGTATTAAATATCACTATACGGCCGCTGAATGCACCAGCTATGCCCAACATTTGAAAGGCAATCATGCTTTCCTTCGCTTAAACAAAAACTTAATCAAGCGGCTCTTTCTAAACAGAAAAATTAGGGCCAAAACTTCCTAGTCATATGGAATCATAAATCTTTTATCTCTCACTCGTCAAAGAGAGGGGAGAGACAAGAGGCCAAGAAATTGTGGCCCTTTAGTTTCTTTCTTTTCTTAAAAGGCATGTAGTATTTCTCTGTACTTATCATATTTATTTTATTTATATATATATATATATATATATATATATATATATAAATTAAAAAAATATTAGTTACTTTTTAAAAGAAGTTTACTCGTGAATTTAACCATTGACTCCGTGATCAAATAGACGACCAGCAAACCAAATTATCCTTCGAGTCAGGGTCAGTTCAATTCTAAAAATTTTGTATGTGCCCACGAGTAGCTTTCGAATAAGAATAATTTTAACCACTTGAACTGATAATTTAATGATATTCTAACGTATTTATCTCATATCTGATTTAAATTTAAGTTTTAGTGTTTGTTTTAGGACAACACCAGCCTCTCAACTTAACAGCTTGTGAAGTAGGATTGGTTCCAGACTTATAAATATAGTAGTTAGCTTGGGAGAGTCATATTGAGATCTTGTAGTATTCAGGTAGTAAGTTTACTTTTTTAAAGATAGTTTAATGAGGTATTATGACGATCCAAATACTGATTTCAGTCTAAAAATTCGATAACCAATATATCGACCATAATTTTTTTTTATATTAAAAAAAATATGAATAATTTTAGAATCTTGACATTTTTTTCCTTAAAATATATGACTAATTTATTGCAATTTTTTTTAAGTAATTTATTCCAATCTTATTATTTATCACTTATCATCATTTATCATTTTGATATTATTTATTTACGCCATCACTTTAGTGGAAAAAAAAAACTATTTGAAATAGTAATTTTACGACAAATCTGCTATCCAAATTTAAATTCTCGCACTAACATTCTCTGTTAGCAAAAAAAAGCTTAGTGGTTGCTTCGTCTAAAAAAATTGAGAACAACATAAATTTCAGTTTCAACGGTCACTATAATTTATATGATTTAGTCTCATTTAACCTCATTAGTATTCTGATAATACATCTTCTATGTAAAAAAAATTAAATAAAAATATAAATCAATAATCTGATTTAAGTCTATAAATATAATAACTAATAAACTTATCATATAACTTTTTTCTCAAAAAAAAAGAAAAAAAAAACTAGAAGGGAGTATTAATTTACATACGGCGTTATTGTAAACGCACAGAGGGTAGGAAGTGAAGATCAATAATGTAAATTCCCACTGAGTAACAGGCTTACAGCTGACTTCGGCTGAACTGGAGGAGAGTCGGTCTGGGGACTTCTGGGAACTTGCGGTGTGGGGTTGTCTCTGACAAGTGACATACAAACAACTTCACACACACCCACACACACACACACACAGCGTACGTCAATTCTGTATATGTACAATCCACACACGTGCGAAACTCGATTCTAATTATGCCACGTGTCATCCTATCATCGTCTCAAACCCACCGTTAAAAATAAAATTACTTTTTATTGCTACTCCTAGCCTCTCAACTTGTTCCTTTCCCAATTCTCTCTCTACTAGGAGCTTTCTCTCTCTAAGCATCAACAGCCCATCCCCTCTCTCTCTCCCCCCCCTCTCTCTCTCTAAACTAAAAAGTAGTCTCCTTCGCCACCAAGTTATCTGCTTTATTGTCATTTTGTTTTTTCTTATATTCTTTTTTTAAAAAAATAATAAAGAAAACCCTTATAAAGAACCAATCTTTCTTGGTGTTTCCGCGTTCAGATCTCAAGTAATCTATCTCTCTCGCAGGTGAGTCATTGTTGCAACTCGTTTTGAGTCAACTCTAGGGTTTTTGGGGATATGGGTCCTTTTGATCTTTCTTAGTTCTTTGTTTGGCTGATCAGAAAATGGTTGAATATTGGAAAGAAAACCAAAAACCAAAAAAAAAGGTAATGGAAATGGAAATATGTGAGATTTTTGTCTCGGGTTTGTTGTTTTCGTTGTCTCTTATTATGGTTAAGGAAATAACATGGAGTTGCCTAATTTGAGTGAACTTTGTTTATCAGTGCTGTTTATTAAAGTTAGTGCCTTTGGTTTTTTTATGAGGGTTGATTTTTGTTTTCCGTTGTTTTTTATCGCTGAGAAGAATTAACTAGATTAAATTAGCGTCATAAGGTTGTTTTTTAGTGGATGTTTATGGTTTGTCTGTGTACTGATTTACTATGGTTTTCTTCCTCTTTTTTTTTTAAGAATATATGTCCATTCTTGGTTGAAAATTTTGTTTGTTGAAAGTGTGTTGAGTTTTAATGAAATAAAGTTATGATCTTTATTTGTTGATTTGTGTGTGGGGAACGGGTTGTGTTCATTGCAGCTTGATCTTGTGAACGTGGACTTTGGGATAATCCTTTTCCGGGTAAAATTCGACTACTTAGAGAAGGTTATTATTGTTTAAAAGTTGGAGGTCTGGGTCTCATGAGAATTGTTAGGGGAATGCAGAGATCCTTTCGTTGCCACGAGGAGCTGGACGCATTGGGCTGTAAGAAATCCTTCAGCCAAGGCATTGGTGTTGCTGCACCCAAGGCAAGAACACGCGACAAACCCATGATCAGTAGGTTCTTTTTCTGTCTCTAAATTTGGTTCATTTGAGGAGTGTTGGCAATCGGATTTTGGTAAACAAGGCCAGGAGGTACGGGAACCAATGACTCGGATTTTGGTCCAGCGTGGCAGTGGTTCTTCTTCGAACCAAAGCCGCGCAGGGTCATCCTCTGCTGCTAGTCGGCCGGAGGCACAGGTTACTGCTACTCCTCAGGTTCTTTCAACTCTGAAAGATGAAGAAACAAGTGAAGAGGTGCCAGAACAGATTGTTTCTGATGAGTTCTTGGAATGTTGTGGCACTACTGAGAGCAAAGTTGCAAAAAGTGATGAACTGCTGACAGAAAACTTACATGGGGACCGGATTGAGAATTCCAGTGATGAAATTGGTGACAATGACAAACTGGGAAATGACGAGATTGTAGGTTCAGGGGAATTGGCAAAAGGGCTTGGGAGCTCGAGGATATTGGAGAGGGCTTCTTTTGAGAGTAAAAATTCAAGTGGTAAATCTCCTGAGGTTGGTGGTGGAAGTCCACAACCACCACCACCTCCTGTGCCACCTCCAAAAATTTCATCAACAAACTCGAACCCAAGGAGATCTGTTTCAGGAGCTTCAAATTCTGGGCGAGTTGGAGCACCTAGAAGAGCAGCTGCTTGGCCTATCGTTTCCACAAGAACTTCACCATCTGGATCACGTCCATCTTCCCCTAGGTCTCATGGTGAAAGTGAGGGCTACAATAGCGCAGATGAGCAGAACACTTGCTATGTTTCCTCCTATGATGATGTCGTAAGTTTCTGCTATTAAACATGTATGTATTTGCACAACAACAGGACCTAAGCATATGTGTGAGACATGAATGGTCAGTTGCAGTGTGGAATATTGCTTGATAAGTAGTCAGCAATCACATAGCATGTGATTTACGTGTTTGTTTTCCTGTTAAGCTATTTGGCTTATGCTGGATATTAAATTTGCAAACGGTGAACATAATTGTGGTGAGCATTATGGTCTGGACACTACCAGCCTCAGCATTACCTCTGGCTTAGTTGCATGCAATTTTTTCTTTTAGAGTCTAGTGTATGATAGAAGTCCTTTTTTTTTTATATTTCAGTTTTACCCCAGTGATCATTTTTTCTTGAAAAAAAATGGCCTTCATCTATATGTAGCCTTGTGTGTATCTATTTTAGGAAAGAGAACGGCAATTTGAGATTGACATCAGGCGGTCTAAAGGTTTAGAAGTGAAAAGAATGCTGGAGGATGGCAATTGTCTCTTCCGTGCTGTGGCAGATCAAGTGTATGGGGATTCTGAGCTGTATGATTTGGCCAGACAGTTGTGCATAGATTACATGGTAAGCTTTCAACTATTATTCCCATGCCATGTTAAGGTTGCAGGATTGTGGACAGAATCTGATCTTTCTTTCTTGTTTTTGTATTGTATATTTCTATCATATGAGAATTGCATTGTTGGTTTAGCAATTTCTTGATATGCTTTATAAAATTGCTAGAGACAGGAGGAAAAAGTATTCCAAATTGTCTAAATGGAAGAAGAAAAAATGTGTATGAATCTGGAGAGTGTTTATAGTTGCCTGGTGCAAAGGGAATGGGAAAATATTGTATGGCAATACTTTTTTGGGATTTTTATCAATTAAAATGTGTTCTCTTTACATTTATAAGGGAAGCAAATACTGTAATTACCATTTACATTATCTTTTGCTATCAATCTATCATCAAAACAACTATACCACTAGCCTTCTAAAATGCTTCCTTGATGAGAATGATGACTGTGGATCTTGCAGGGAAGTGGAAGCAACTCAAGTATAGTAACTGTGTGTACTGGACACAATTTCTATCCTTTCCCTTCTTCATTTCTATCAAATCAAAAGTTTTAAATTGCCATCATTGGAAACTAATGGGTCCCCCTTTCAATGAGTGATATCTTCCTCTATGTTTTTTGATCCTTTGACCTAAGTATGCTTTCATGCATCAAATTTGGTGTGTGAAATTTGGAATTACATATCTGTCTTGCAATGAATGGGAAACATGAAGTAGAGAGACTCTCTTTCTCGGATTCAAATGTGGGATAAGGGACCTTATTAGACTGCACTTTTTTATTGGAGCTTTTGGTAGCTTTGGAGGAAGATTTCTAAGGCATGAGAAAACTCATCAGATTATTGTATTGGGAAATGTCAGAAAGTGACAGACACTCGTGAAATTAGTTGTGGCTTATGTGCTGTCTGTCCCTGCTATGTACAAATTGAGGTTGGTTTGTATGTGCACCCTAGAAGTTTTCACCAATAGCTTCTGGTGATGACAAGCTTTTTATGTGCTGTCTGTCCCTGCTATGTGCATTTTGAGGTTGGCTTGTATGTGCACACTAGAAGTTTTCACCCATAGTTTCTGATGATGACCGAGTAAAGCGTGTCATCACCATGAGGCATATACTAGTAATAGAGGTCACTTTGCTTCAATGATTGATGCGTGGATCATGTCTCTCTCTCTCTCTCTCTCTCTTGCGCTTTTAATCTCTTTGCGGGGATAGGTTTTTGCAAAGCAAACTTTTATGGCTGGTGTGTGGACAATTTCTTTGTCAACCAAATCTGAGCCTTTGAAGTGCAAATATTTGGTCAAAAACCATGTGCTTCATATCTAGTCATTTCCACATTGTTTGGAGCTAATGGTTGTTGAGTCAGAGGTTGTGTCATGCAGAGAATCTTATTCACAGAGTTGTAACAGGGCATAGCAGTGATTTTCTTCTTTTCTTGTTTTTTTGGGTTATTTTTGGCTAAAGTATAGGTGGATATGCAATACATTGAGTTTGATTACTATATTTGCTTTTGTTGTCCTCTGTGTGAATGACACTGTTGTTTTAGCACTGGTACTACTTTTTTGATTCCTTACTCCCCCAAATTAGAAACCCTCGCCCAGTAAAATTTATGTGTTAATGGCTCTGTTGATGCTAAGGTGTAAGAAAGTCTCATATGTGTGTTTCCATTCAGGAACGAGAAAGGGATCACTTCTCTCCATTCATAACAGAAGGATTTACATCATACTGTAAGAGGAAAAGGAGAGACAAGGTTTGAATACTGTAAACTGTGAACACTTTTCACATTTCAATGTCTGGTGAATTTTACTGTATACTTATTATTGCACTTTAAAGCTTTTTATTTTGTCTAACTTTTTGAAGATCTGTTGTTGCATTGAATTGAATTAGATGCTTTAAAGATCGTTTTGTGTAGCTTTATTTCTCAGGTCATTGAGGTTGATGATTTTTATCTTGCTGTAAAAGAGGAAAATCGAGAATTGATAAAATATTAATCAGACCAGGATGTCTTCTTTTTTCATAATTGTATAATTTCTCTATACAATCCCCCAGCGTGCATCCCCCCATCTCTCTGTCTCTCTCTCTCTCTCTCTCTCTCTCTCTGATAATCATTGGTAACAGAACTCCCATTTTTTTTCCCTCGTGACTCTCTGTTTGCTTGTGCCATTTCATTTATGTTTGGTCTGGCAATTGAGTTCCTGATTTTTCGCTTTGGCTTTCCTGGCATGGATGGCTTGTATAAAACGAGTAAATCCCCTTATACGGAGCTCGGACATTGTGGGTTTTGGGGAGGGGTTAGATGTATGTAGCCTTGCCCCCTTTCTTTAGGAAGGTTGTTTCTGTGACTCAAACTTATGACCTACAGATTACGGTGGGGTAACCTTTTTATGACTTGAACCTGATCTTTGCTAGTATGTGTTTAAAGTTTCTTCTTGGATGGCAGGTGTATGGGAACAATATGGAAATTCAGGCATTCTCAGAAATGTATAATCGACCAATCCACATCTATTCCTACAGCACAGGTTTGACCAGCTAGAGATGAATTAATGGCTTTTTTGTTTATCAAGTTTGCACTATTATTTTCCACGCACTTATTTCTGACAGAAGTTAATTATGCAGAACCCATCAACATATTTCATGGTAGCTACAATACAGACATGCCACCCATACGGCTAAGTTACCATCATGGTAATCATTACAACTCCCTTGTTGATCCTCGTCGTTTGACAGTTGGAGCAGGACTTGGCTTCAGCTGTCTTCAAGGGGTGAGTCCTCATGCTTTCTGCTGTGACGAGAATCTTTTTTGGGCGGTTGGATTGCAAGGCTTGAATAGCATTCTTAGGTTTACTTCTTGAGTTGGTAATTAATTTTTCCATTGCCTGCTAATTGAGTCTTGTAGAGATGGTCCATTTTGAAGTTTTTTTATGTTTCGTGGCACCCCAGAGTGTGGCCACTCTTTCCTTTCAAGTTATTAGTCTGAAGTGAATTCATCCTTTGAGAGAAGGATATTTTTTTTGTTGTTGGGGGTGGAGAAGAGAAAAGAGAAGGGGGGGGGGGGGGGGGGGGTTTCAACTTCATAGCATGCATGCATTTGGTCAGAAAGTTCGTAACAATAACTCAAAGCTTTTCTTGGTGGACTTGTGAAGAAGAATGGGCATTCATGATCCTTGCAACATTTTGTTTCCTTTGCAGAGAAATGTGGACAAGGATCAGGTCAAAGCTGCTATGAAAGCTCAACAAGATCAGCAGATAGATAATGCAAGTATCTAATGGAATCTGCAGTATTCTCTTTATTTGGCTTGCTTTACTTGGTTGCTAACGTGGTGTATTCCTTAATCCACTTTACATTGACAGGCACTCCTGGCTGAGGGACGGTTTTATTCTGATCTTGAGCTTACTGAGAAGGAGATTGAACGTATGGTGATGGAAGCTTCTCGAGCCGAATATCTTGCCAATGACAAGTTCAAGCAGCGGCTTGGTCGTAAAGAATCTTACGCTTCTGGTGCCGAACCATCATCTTCTGGAGCTAGTAAGCACCTCAAGCTTTCATCAATGGGATATTGTTTCACTAAATGACTGGAATCTCGTGGTTCTGAAACTATTGTGATTAACTAAGTATGGGATGAGTCTCTGGCTTTTATGTCCACCTGGATTTACACTTTCGTCTACTGTCTTTTTGAAGTGTGTTAGCTATTTCAGAAATTCCCTGTTATCTGTTGGCCTGTTTAGGTGTGGATTGCTCTTGTATACTGGTTCTTAACCTTACTATGGACACTGGAAACAGGATCATCAGGTAGCGATACCAAGCTGGATGGAGCAAGAGAACATAGTTTGCGGGATACCGTCCTCAGCAGTAGCATGCAAATGGTGCTCTCAATGGGATTCAGCTATCTGCAAGTGATTGAGGCATACAGCATATTCGGTGATGATGTAGATTCAATGGTTTGTTACATCTTGGAAACTGGGAATAGCAGCAGACGCAAAGGCAAGGCAACTGAATAAGCTAGCCACGGGTATACTGATAGCAATTGAGAACAGCCCCGACTTCTGAGATTTAATCGGCATCTCGATGCTGACATTGTAACCTCAGTTTGCAACTAGGAAAAATATGTAGAATGAAAAAAAAAAGGTCTGGTCCAATTCACCAGATGCCTGCCTGAACTTTTCCATATGTTACTGAATGGAAGATCTATTAATAAAACGGATGTTCTAGTTTATGGTTGAGAGCAGATTATTACTGGGGATGAATGGTATCCTAAGTGGTTGATACAGTTGAACCGTGGCATATTGCATGCCAAGTTATGGATTTAGTCATATCCCGACGTACTGGAGCATAAATTTTCTAGCAAAACAAGCTTCATATTAAGTGCTAGATGAGCCAGTTGGCACCTGGCTGTTTGTAGAAGTTAATGTGGTTCCGGGGTATGGCGTATTTTCTGCTTCTTTACGCACTGCTACAAGCTAATTATTATCCATTAAACCTTGTGGTCTATTAGTTCTGTTTACTATGGTGTTAAAAATCTTGGGTTCGAGTTTTTTTTTCGGTTTTTTGAGATGTTAGCTTAGACATGACTACATATATTCTCATAATTGATCATTTGCGTTGCCCTTTCAGCAGGGAGCAATTTTTTTCTGGTGGGATTGTGGATGTTGCTCTTGCTTTTTCACTAAAAATGAAGGAGCTAATTGCTGACCACCATGCAACTCCCAGAAAGACTTGTTCCGTTCAAATTCATAGGGGTAAAACATATTTAATAGGTCAGTTGAGTTGTTCAACTATTGGTCGTCTGGAGACAATTAATTTCGAGGTTCAAGTTCTTGATAATGGAGACGTTAATCTCTATAACTCATTACATAATGGCCTAAATTTACAGTCACAGAAAGCTAGAAAATCTGTACATGAATGATGAAGAAAGGGTACAAAAAAGGTACTGATAGTTCTGGTAATGCGACAATGGTGTAGCACATTTTCCGAAGGAAGGGGCTGACAGAAGAATAATAATACTATCCACCTTTTAGCCAGATCGAGATTTTTTGAGAAAGTGAATGAGTGCTTACTATAAGAGGTTCAAATTAAAAGTTGATAGGTCTCTCCTTTTTAAATTTTAAGATGAGAAGTCGAGATTTATAGTTGAAAAAAGAAGTTGAAAAAACCTCTTTTATAGACCCCTTTCTATCTTAAGATTTGAAACATTTTACTCTTAAACTATTTTGAGTATTGGTGGTGGTGGCTAGCTACCTTACCTCCCGCTCTTCTTGTTCTCTTCTTCCCTTATCTTTCTCTAGTTTTCCTTTTGCTTTTTTTTTGTTCGTTTTCACTCATTTTCTTCCTCTCCTCCTTCTCTATAGTTCCTCTTTTCTATCTCTATATTGTATTAAGGGCTTTTATCTCTCTAGATCAGGCTATATAAAAGTCACTCATAATCTGTTATTACGTTCCTCTATTGTTTGCCACTGAATCTATCGTCATCGCTACCTCTGCTACCGCCGCCTATTGCCTCCCTTTAGTGCCTTTCTCTCCTCTGTATTAAATTGAGAAGAGTTTTGTTGTTTCTACTTGAGATGGATGCTATGTGTTTGTATTTTTATGTAATTTGTAGTTCAACATTTTAAGAAATCATTGTCGAACTTATTCAATCAATTTCTGCTCTAAATCTGCCAAAGTATAGTAAATACTAATTTATTTAGTTAGACTATATCTATCTAAAATCTTGATTTTAAATAAATTTGGTTGCAGTTCAGTGTATATCTCCTTTAGAAAGTTTTGCCTAAATAAGTTTTATATTTAATTAATAATGAGCTAATTTAGCTGTATAATATTTTTACTTTGTACAATTCTTTTCAATACCTTTTATATTAGATCTATGTATGATTTTAAATGATATTAATGTAATGATTTTTTATGTTTCAAAAAAAATTTATGGTAGAAAAGAAAAAAGATAAATGTTAAATGTTGTCTAGCATATGGTTTAATATAAGGTAAAGTCTGAATATTATGTAAAAAGATAAAAGTAACAAAGTTGCAAAAAATAAGAAAGTAAAAATATTATATGGACAGTTTATTTGATGCCTCTGTAAAACGTGTCCAATTATACAATTTTTAATTATTACTTATACATTTATAATACAGTTATACAACTAACAGTTAATACTTTTAAATTTTAAAGTGCATTCCGTAAAGATAATACTCCATATGATGGAGTTTATGAGAACAAGAAAGCGCCACATTTGTTAGACTTTAGGAAAATAAAAAATAGCCAATCTACCGTTAAATTGAATGGTGTTGATTTGATAATCGTCTTTAAAAAAGAAATTATTGAGATCTAATAGTAAACAAGACACTTATCCGTTGTAAGTCTTGGATGAATTAGTTGGTGGAGTGAAAATTAAATTTTGGTATAATCCTGCTATTTTAATGTTACTTTAATGTTACGTAGTAATAATAATAATAATAATAATAATAATAATAATAATAATTTTATTTGATATTGTTCAGTATTTAATTTATTATACTAATTACTCTAAATAAAAATGGATAAGACTCCAAATATTTATCGTAATTATATTTTTAAAATTTAAATATAAAATTTTTTATTAAACGATGATGAATTCTTATTATTTACGTTAACACATAATAATAATAATAATAATAATGATAATATACAAAGCGGATGCCCGAAATCCATTAAACCTTGCCAAGAAAAAAAAAAAAAAAAAAAAATCCATAAAACCAATAGAAGCCAAATCATACAAGTAAACAAGCACCGAGCGTCCTGTATTCTCAACACCATCTCCACCATTCCCATCGTCCGTCATCATAATCATCACCATCCGAGCCCGCCCCCAAATTCTAGGGTTTGCTAGATTCCTGTAATTTTAAAACTCTGAATCTCAAACATTTATGCAATTTTATTATCATTATCATTGATTTATAATAATAATAATAATAAAAAGAAAAGAAAAGGGGCGGAGTCAGAGAAGAAGAAGGAAGAAGAAGAAAGAAAATGTCGCAAAACGGGAAATTGATGCCGAATCTGGACCAGCAGAGCACAAAGGTCCTTAATTTAACGGTTCTTCAGCGAATCGATCCTTTCGTCGAAGAAATTCTCATCACTGCCGCTCATGTCACCTTCTACGAGTTCAACATCGACCTCAGCCAATGGGTCCGTCTATCAATCAATTTCTCTCATCAATTTCTCTCTTTTTTTCTCTCTCTCTCTAGATATTGACTTTTTTGTGGACTTTTCGTTGCAGAGTCGGAAGGACGTGGAAGGATCTCTTTTCGTGGTCAAGAGGTCAGATTTATTCACATGCCTCTAAGTGTGGGATTTTTCTTTTCTTTTTTTTTTTTTTAATTTTGTTTATTTATGTGTTTGGTTAATTTGTAAATTCATTCATTTGGGTAGTTGCAAGCTCTTGATGGTTGTGGGTTTTTTTTTTTTTTTTTTTTGGGGGTTTTATTTTGACAGGAATGCGCAGCCTCGGTTTCAGTTTATTGTCATGAATCGCCGGAATGCCGGTTAGTTTGTTAGTGTGTTATTTTCTTCACTGCTTGCCTTGTTTATTATTGGGTTTTTGTGTAGTGGGTGTGCTGAGTATATGTATTTTTAGTGTAATAAGAAAGTTTCTGTTATATGTAATGGATTTGTTAGGAGTTCAGGTTAGCAGATTCTGATAGTTGGGTGTGCTGCTGTACTGATGTGCTTGTGATAGTTGCATGCGATTGGACTTAGTTTTGGGAACAAAGGAGAAGAGCTAATGCTTAAAGAATTTAACTGTGTGAAAACAAAGGCCTACAGAGTGTAGTGTTGAAATTTGAAGGTTACATGTGAGATCAACGGTGCATGTTATCTTTGGACTGTGGGTTGCATTAGAGAGGGGTGTTTGCTCATTGTTCTGGCTTCGCAACGATTCCTCTCCACTTACCCCACCTTTCTTTCTAAAAATCTGCTAAACTCCAATTTGAGATCTTTTTTTTTTTTGTCATTTGAACTGTGTGTTGTATCATCAGCAGTGTGTTCACTGTTGAAGCACAAGGTGAAATGTCTGTTCTTGCTTTATTTTTAGGTATCCTTGTCTGCTTACCATGCATATTCATGCATTAAAATGTAGGAAAATGGATCCTAGATTAAAATTAGAAGCAAGAAGACCCAAAAATTGTTCTCTTGCGAAAAAAACCGTTCTCTTTTCGTGACACAGTCTTTTGTCCTTGTTTGGGCATAGCATTTTGTCCGCAAGTCCATACTAGTGACTTGGTGAAAGTTTTCGTTAATGTCTTTTTGCAAATGAAAAATGTGCTTGTGACTTTGGTTGTATTAAGAAGGTTCATTATGTTGTACAATCAGATAACTTGGTGGAAGATCTTTTGGGTGATTTTGAGTTTGAGATTCAGGTCCCCTATCTCTTATATCGGAATGCTGCCCAAGAAGTGAATGGCATTTGGTTCTACAATGCACGTGAATGTGAAGAGGTTGGAAATCTCTTTAGCAGGTAATTTGTTGTCTGCTGACAGTGGCAGTTTATAGATAATCGATTATGTATTTCTTTATGACTTTTTAGTCAAGGTCACCCAGTGACACCTCTTTTACACTGGATGTGAACTGTTACTGTGTCATCCTTTATGATGGGAATGAGTATTGGAAAATCACTTTCATGGTCAGAAAGAAATTTTGCCTATTTTCAGTTTGTGTTCGCAAACACCAATGTTGAGTGAGTGGGGAATTCTAAATCAGCTTACTGCTTCATAATGGTTAACGTTGCTTTAGTGACAGCTGAATGGAATCAAGATACCAAATATTGTTACCCTAAAATTCACTGGAAGTCCAAGCTTTATGCTTCGGCTACACATTGTAAAAAGGTCCCCATTGTATGAACTCATTGTTTTCTTCTCTTTTGGAGCTTGAGCTTCGAGCCATCCACTTTTGGAAATTAAGCTGCCTGCTGGCTGCCGTCATGGAATCGCCCTGCCTTGGATGTGGGGGTGAGGGATGAATAGATCTTAGTTGAATTTTGACAACTAGTTTTGCATGCTTAAGAAATTCTTTTTGTGATAAAGTCAGTATCATCTGGATTTTGGTGAAATATGTTTGGGGAACTAGGAACGGATTTCTTCTATGCTGTATACATATCTATTTGGAACTTAATTCTTAGAAATGGCCATGTAACAATTTTGTCAGCTTAATCTTTTTTGCATGTTGCTTATTCCATCTGATATTTTGGATATCTTCAGGATACTGAGTGCTTATTCAAAGGTACCTCAAAAGTCAAAGGTGTCACCCACTAAAAGGTAATAGATTTTTCATTCCAATTATAGAGGGTTGACATTTATTTTACTAAACAAGCAACAACATTTGTGCTTTATTTTACTTCTTGTCATTTTCTTTTGCAATGCTCCAAACTTTGAAAGATTCATACTTTTTTCCCCTCCCTGGATAATCTCTTGATTTGCTGCCATGGCTTAATACTTTCTGGATTGATTTCCTATCTGATTTTGCTCGTGTTTGTTGCGTTGCATATGAATTCTGAGGCCAAAATGTAAAATATATTATTGTGCGAGCTGGAGATTTAACCATGATAGGATAGGCAAGTCATCTCCAAAGCTGGGGTGTATGTTGAATGCTTTAGCAATTTATGTAGGGCTGATGCCAAATAGATGATCCTATGTGTTTGAGGGTATTGCTTTGTTCTTCACTGCCTCCTTTGGTAAGTGGGTTTTAAAATTCACTTGAAAGGCCATTTTCCTTTTATTCTCAGATTTGTAATCATTTCAAAAAATCTCAAATTTTCTATTGAAAAACCTGGATAATAGATCTAAATTTTGTTATTTTTATAGTTTCTGTCGATGTTCACATCTCTTTTCCCTACCTTTTTCCAATTTAAGGTCTGAGAATGCTAATTCATGTCTGCTTTGATTTAGCGTATCCCTAGAAATAAGAATGTTATTGAAATTCATATTACAATCTGTCTGGGTACAGTGAGTTTGAGGAACTGGAGGCTGTACCAACTATGGCTGTTATTGATGGTCCTCTGGAGCCATCGTCTTCAACTTCTTCCAATGTCACTGATGTGCCCGATGATTCTGCCTTTGTAAACTTCTTTAGTGTAAGTGCCTATCTTCTAACTGCCACTTGGATTTGAGAATTCTTTTATATAACATACTTCCATTGCACCTGGAGACCACACTGTTGTTGTGGTTAGCTTGTGAAATGCATCTCATGTGCAAAAGACTTATTTCTCATGGCATTTGTGATGTTCTCGTGCCTGCAAGATTTCTTTCGCATTAGTTTAAAGACACATCAAAACTTTTTTGAGACATCCTAACTCAAGATCACTAAACTCAACACAAATCAATCCTTTGTGGAAAAGTTTGGTTAAATGTTCTCTGAAAGACTAAACTCTTTCGGTTCTGAATCCTGAGGCCTTCATAATAAAGAATCTTAGGACTGGACTATTATGTCTATGCCCAGTGAAGCATGTTCACTCTCACTTTATAGTTCGTCACAAGCTGTTTTGTGCCTCATTGTCTTGCTTGTTACTTTTATGTTTGTTGCTGTGGTCGATCATATTTAGGGGTTGTCCAGAGTAGGACAGGTAAGATTATTGTGAATGTAAATTGGAATCTGAGATTAATGTTTTTGAAATGAACACAGGAATATGAGATTAGGGTGTAGACTACAGGCTATAGCATTGTGTGAAAATAAAAAGAATTGAAATCTTGACGGTATAGCTGTAAATGACAAGAATGCCTTTGTAATATCATAATCTAAAATATTTCCATTTTAAATTTAGTTGATAAAAAACGGTTAAAATATTATTATTTCAATAATCAAATTTATTTTATCTATAAAATAATAAGCATAAAAATATCAAATAGATATCATTTATGTTTAATTAGAAATAATATAGTTTTATTAATTAAATATGAAAATTTTTTCACAACTTAATTTTGAGTATGGATATATAATGTTGATGAAAAACATATATTTGTACATCACATCAAAAAAATATCTATATGGTTGTAATGAAGTAATTAATAAGTTTATTTGTATCTATTTTGATCTAAACATAAGAATATAAAGGGTGAAATTGTCCTAAAATTTTATTTAAATTTTTGCTGGCTTATTCTGAGATTATTGCTTTTCCTGCTGTAATTTTATGAGATTATTACTCTTCCTGGTGTAATCTGAAATTACGACCTTGTACGTGATGTGAGATTATGGGGAATTCAATATGAAGTTGTTCTTTCATTTTGAACACTATTATATATATTGTAATGTGAGACTACCACCAACATTGCAGGGAATAGTTTCAAGGCATTTCTCTGTTGATTGCTTCAGTATCAAGATTGATAATTATTATACAATGGCTTTTCTGCTTGCATCCCCTCCCTCCCCACCTTTCTTGCCTTTTCCAAGGGTATACCAACTTCTTGCTTAGAAACTGTTTATGTAGTGTCGTTTGACAGTGTGAAGTAAATAGTTTTATGTCTGAAATTTGCATTGTATAAGATCAGATTATATGATAGCAACTAGTTTTATCTGCTCGGTGATTGCAGACAGCTATGACTATTGGGAGCAGTTCAATCGCAGCAGTTGCGGGTCAACCTTACCAATCTTCAATACCTATCCCTTTGCCTTCCCATCCTACCAGTGTTGCCTCTACCACAATGCCTACTCTGCAAACACCATCTCCTCTGCCAGCATCCATTCCTTTAATTCCATCTCTTGATGCCTCTGATGTCAGTATCATCAGCAACAGGTCCACTAATCTTGTAAAGCCCTCTTCTTTTTTTGCGCCTTCTCCATCTTCTTCTGCTTGGATGATGCCATCTGTCTCCTCATCTATTCCTACTGCTCCTCCACTTAATCCACCCGTGAATCTACAACGCTCATATGGCGCGCCCTTGCTTCAACCTTTTCCACCACCAACTCCTCCACTGTCTCTTACTCCTGCCTCTGTTCCCACACAAAATTATGGACCAGTCATCAGCAGAGAGAAAGTTCAAGATGCACTTCTGGTGCTTGTTCAGGTTAGTGTCTTTATTTATGCTAACAAAAAAATATCTATATCTAGGGCCAAGGCAATAGCATTCATAAGGATGTTGGTTGGGGTGTAGAATTCTCGAACTTGCAATGACTCTTGAATGATTTTCCCTCAACAGATCTCTTAGGACACGATGAAAACTTATCAAAATCTTGTAGAATGTCATATGTTTATGTAGGAAGCAGGCCAGGACTATAATATTTAGGGCCTGCTCCACCCCTTGCCCTTCAGTTGCAGTTCTAGTTGGGCCATACAATTGGTCACTGTGCGTTGAGTTTTATTCAGTTTCTTGTGCTAGAATATTTTGTTTATCTTATAATTTAAAGTGTTCCTCTTTCATCTGTTCTTATCAGCTGTTGAAGAAAATGCATTTAGTAAAGACTTCTCAAGGGAAAAATTGAGCAAATAGAATGAAGAAAAGTGACCCTGTAATTCACATTTTCTCACAACGTGAATAATTAACTGCATTTAAGACATAAAATTTGTTCCATAAGTAGCTTTGAATTCCAACAGAAGCGCCTATCAAAGTGAATTTCATTGTCATTACCAGTTTACCAGCTCTAGGGGGAAGGTGAATTCGAAAAAGAAAAAAGCTTCAAAAAAAGAAGGAAAGAAAAGCCAGGCAGATTGTCTTCCCAACCTTCGCTTTTCCGTTGCATGCTCTCTCGTGTTGCATGATTTTCATTTAGCTCGTACATGGTTGAAGTAGTACTGCTGGTCATTTTGTAGTGAAAGAGCCTTCTACCTTTTACCTTAATTCTTTTGTCGTGCTTCCTTTTGATTTTACAAGTTTTTAGCCCCATGTCTGACCAGTTCTGCAAATGTTTGCCAGGATAATCAATTTATTGACATGGTTTATCGAGCACTGCTCAATGCTCATCATTCTTGAGATATTGGAGTGGGCTATTGCTATCAGCTTGCTGGAATTTTTGTTCGTTTTGTAGTCATTTCTTTGTCAAGTGTGTGTAAGAAACATAATCTGTATAGCTTTTTCACACTGCTTGGTGGCTTTCAATGAGAAGAATGGTGGGACTAATCTTCTCAAATGCATATCACTAATCCATGCATAGCTAAATTCTAAATTGGTTGAACTTTATTTTATTCCCAAGGATTTGCTATTCTTCGATGCTAATCTTGGTGACGACGCCAATGTCTCTGGCGGCTTGGATGACGCTGATATACCCCTAACACTAAAATTGAAAATAAAAATAAAAATAAAGACAAGGGGTAAATTAGCATTTGGAATACTTTGTAGACAGACTGTTAAGTGGACACGAGTGGATATAGTGTGGTTTTGCAGTATAGGAAAAGGTTGTTGAACTGGAGTGCATGAATTAAGTATTGGATCGAGTTAAGTGTTGTGCACATTATTGATAGGTTTGTTGTATATTAATTTTAGTTATGTTTTTTTGTAAAAAAAAAAAAAAAATTATGTTGCACAAAATTGTTAAAGTTTATGTGCAATAAATTTATAAAGAATGTAGATAACAGTAAACTCAATTCATCTCTTAGGTCTCTCTCTCTCAATCTACCTCTCTCTCTCTCTCTCTCTCTCTCAATCTATGTACCTTTGCCCTTAGCCCTTATATTATGTGCAAGGCATGTAGCACTACATGCATGGTGTTTCGCTTCGCAAAAATTTTTAGGGGTTAATTGCGTTTAAGCTTCACGTGGTTTGATTGTTATGCATTTTTTACTTTCCTGTGAGTTTAATTTAATTAAGGTATTAAACTTCTTTCTTATTTTTAAATTTTACAATTTATCCTCTTTAGTCAAGATTATGTTAAATCTATTAATAAAAATTAATTAAAATTATATTTTTTTGTAATTTTATAATTTTTTCTTGACCAAAATTATAAAAATGTCATTTTTTTTATTTGAATTTTGGTGTATATTTGAACTATATTCTAGATTATATTTTTCATAGTTTTTGTTAATTTTAATACTGCACATTTTGATATAGAGGAGTTTGATATAGTATTTATGATTAACTTTTAAGTGAAGATATAATAAAATTTATACAATTATAAAACAATATAGTTATAGTTAATTTTTGTTAATAAATTTAACAAATTACTGCCAAGGAATTAATTGTAAAAAGCACGAGAGAGTTTGTTGTTTAAATTAAAAGAGAGTTTGTTGTTTAAATTAAAACTATGGGGAAATAAAATGTAAAATAACTAAATAACTAGAGGTTGAATGCATTTAACCCAATTTTTTGTGCATGAAAATTTGTTAATATTTTTTGAAATTCTATTGTGTGGAAAAATATTTTGCATGTAATATAAAATTACATGATTATTCACTGGATGGTAGGGAGAACCATTAGAATTATATCAAAGAGAAGTCGAGAACAATAATTATAGTTATAGCTCCTTTCATTTCATTAAATATTCTTAGCAATGCGATGCAGTTCTGTTTTGGTTTCTCCATCGGAGCCAAACTTTACTCCCCGTTATATAGTACTTGAAATCATTCGAGGTTTTTTATGGGACTGGGAGATGGTTTATCAAGAAAGTCCGCATTTATATTTTACGTAAAGTGCTATGTAGGGTATCTGAATTGATTTATCTCCATTGTTCCAAGTATGCTCTTTATATATACACACAATGAAGTTGTCAATGAGATTATGCAAAAACCAGTTCTCTGCCTCAATTTGAAGAAATCTCTTCACCTTCGTTTTAGATAAGATTCATAAGATGGCTCTCTCTCTTTCTCTCTGAGAAAAGTGTTAACGTGCTATTGCTATCACTCGAGTAATGACTACAGTTATATAGCTCTCTCTCTCTCTCTCTCTCTCTCTCTTTTTAATGTAGTTTGATTAGAGAGAGAAATTATGAGGCCTGTGGTTTAAATTTCATGCCTTACCCTGAGTTTTATACCCATGTATATCTTTTTTCACATGAGAAAGCAATAGCCGAGGCATTTTCCGAATACGCAAAGTGATTTAAGGCATTTGTAGCCCCATCACCTTAACCCTGAAGAACTAATTTTCATCAAATTATCCAAAAAGCTTTGATATTAATGGAAAGGTAGATTTCGACGATATTGATCGTTGCATTATTAAAATTGTGACTACCAATAACAAATGACGACTACTTGCAGCCGATTTTGTGAACAGCAAGGTCCCATAAAGATGCGCCAATGAGGAGTTCACAGGCCAAGTTTTTAGCCCAGGATTAATATTCTACCCACTCTGCCCGGTAACCACGCATCGAAAACGTACGCGGCAGACTATTTGCTATAATGCCAACCGCACTTTGGGCACATCTATGTGCTACAGCAGGAATCGGTCTACAACTGGCCTTCAGTGGGAGCCCCGAGTTGCAATTAAGTTCCGTAGCAGCGGGCCTCTATGGCAATATTTCTTTTAACTAAGCACTTGAGGCACACCTAATCAACTTCCCCCTCCTCCCATATATATCTTAAGCAAATTTAATTTCAACAGCGGAAAGAAAAAAATTCCACCACTTGAAATTACAACAGAAAACTTTGGCAGACATGGTCCGTTGGACATTGTCCTCTGCGTAAAATAAACTAGAAAAGAATTTTTTTTAACAAAAGATGGCAGAAGTACTTTTAACAAAATTTTTCTTGCAACCTATGCCAATGACTCTCATTCTGTTATAATGATGTGTTCCTAGAGCCAATAATTTAAGTGATCCCTTATGATTCTCAAACAAGCAAAAAACGAAGTGCTGTTAGACCTTCGCACGCCTTCATGTTGGGAGTTGGATCTACGCTGCAAGACAGAAAACTCCAAACAATGCTGAAAGATTAAGGTGCACCAAATCTAGCTTCAGTCATCAAGCTGTTTTCATCTTACGTGATGTGGGGCGACGAAATATGCTGATCAGATCATCAAGCCCCTGTTCACCAGCAAGATCATCCATTGGTTATCTTGTGATTTTGGCTCAATTTCATGCAGCATATTAAGACAGCAAAAATAATAATATGAGAATAAAAAAATTCTTAATTCTATGATTGATGTCAGATGGAAGAGTAGATACCCTAGTTGTGATGACAAGAAAACTGAAAAGTATTATCAAATATGATCCCAGCACCAGAAGTAACAGCAAGTCGAATGTTACGCTCGCAACCTGTTAAGCAAATTCAAGATGATCAAAATTCAAAGACAAAGGAGGTAACAAAGCAAAAGGATCCATCAAAAAATTCATCACTTTCATCTTCTCTTCTGTATGCAATCTATATTACGTGTGCCAACCAAAGAAAGAATTCTGGTTGATTTAACCAGACTCGTATAAAAATATAGCACCCAAAAATAATTATTTTTCATCAGCAGAGGATTGGGTAGGGGTAGGGAGAATAACAAGATATATATGAACATTCTCTGACTCAAGAAAATAAATTCAGGGGTTCTCAACAACTGCAACCCTAGTTTTCAATCACCCCGGGATTCCTCTTCATTCTTGTACCACATCAAGAAGTAGGATATCTATCCTGAAACACAGGTGATAGTCTCTCATCCATCGAAGGCATTTAAAATGCCCTATAAATAAAAAAATAATGCTCCAGCAATATCATGCCACCAAACAAACAAATACCTGATTTCACGTGAAAAGAATTAACTTTGGAGAGAGAGAGCGCGAGAGAGAGAGAGAGAGAGAGAGAGAGAGAGAGAGAGAGAAAGTAAATAAGAACGCCATATTTAACCAGAAAAAATGACAGACCAAATAACAGCAGGCACCTGATATATGTTTAGCTTAGCCTCAATTGAATTGTAGAATGTAAACATCCCATCAAGCACCTCATGCTGGACATTTACTTCATGCGTATGATCTGCTAATTCCTGACAATGGACACAATAAATGTAATGCATCAAAAATAAACAGTCACATATTCTCTCAACCTGCACACCCCTACCCCAAAAAAAGAGTAAATAAAGGTGTAGTCCGAGAAACATCCAGTCAACAACCCAATCATGCAAAAACGCAAAAGGTTTTTTCTGAAGATTTTGACATGGGACCACAACCGGCTCTTCTGCCAGAAACAAAAACTGGACCTCCTAACATAAAAAGGTAAACAGTGAAGTCTAAAGAATTATATAACTAGAATATAGAACAGATTAACCGCCAAGTATAGCCTAGTGACCACCAAACTTAAGTCTGGGGGTGAGATCTAAGGTTCGAATCCCAGACCTCACTTACAGAAAATACCCCCCCTCCCCCCAATATCCAACTAAAAAATAAAAAATAAAAAATAAAGAAGAAGAAGATAGACAGATTGGTAAAGCATTGTTTCCAAATCAAGAATCAGGAATGGCAATGGGCATCGCCCTTCATTGCACTCCAGGCCTGTCATGGCCATCCCAAGAGATGGGGGATGGAGGCTTAATTCCTATATTTCATCCAACATAGACTTGACAACAAAAAAGAACAAATAATCCCCTCTCAAATGTTGAACTCTAGGTAAAAATAAATTAAATCACAGCTCCATAATCAATAAAATTTGGATTCAATTTCTATTCCAATCAGCAATCTTATGAGTATATAAGGAAATAAATATCATGAAAGCGGTTTGCGGTTCAGGTTGCTGGGAAATCTTTCACATTGGTACCATTGATGACAAAAAATGAGCCCCACCGAAACCATAGAATTCCCAAGCGATTTGCAAACATCAACCTTTTTTAACGCCATAACAAATGGGTCATTCTTTGAAAGAAAAGGTGCTACTCGAGGCGTCCGCGACAAAATATCCAACCATGAGCGTATGTAAGAAGGATTAACAGACAAACTACTGTCATCGGCAAAGATTTCAATGTTCTTTCCTTCATGACCATAGATGTGCCTCTGGCAGTTGGAAAAAGAAAACGTTAATTAAAAACATAATTTCAATGTGGGACTACATCAGAAGTTAACCACAGTCAAAAGAATGTCTTCTTACTGCAATACTCTCAGCAACTAATTTAATGCCCTTGATAACTGCAGCCTCATTTACAAAGAGTCTGCACACAAACCAAGAAATCAGAAAAATAAAAAAGCAAATAGGTATCTTCCAGCTAAGAAAAAAATGTTCAGGTTAAGAGGTCACAACCTGCCATCGGACAGACCTCCAGTGTTTTCCAACAGTTCAGGTGCAACAGAGAGTTCAGACAGGGTGGCTGCAGTGACCCTCAGTCTGGAGAATTGTTCATGCTCCCAAGCTACCTACAGCAAGTCAATAAGTAAATCACCTCGCCTAAACTAAAAAGAGAGATACAGCATGTGTGTGCATTTAAACAACATTCCGATAATATACAGGCCCCAAACAGCTGTAGTTAAGCAAATGAATGGATAATCTAAACAAAAAAGGGCTCAGAAGCACAACATGAAACATGGGCTCCGTGTTATCCCCAAAAGAGTTTTGAATTCAAATTATAGACAATTCCATAATGTTGGATCATTATGACCCTGGTGATTTAGCTGAGGTCTCATAATACATGCCCCTAGCTGGGAGGTAAACTTGTCAATCTCTTTTTGCAGTCCCACGTATAAAACCTTCGCAAATTATCTACCAACCATGCCATTATGATAAATCAAATGCATGAGTTCCCCAAAAAGTGATGGGATGAATTAAAATCAAAATCATATTTTAATGTCCACAACCTTCTCCAAGTTTAACGTGTGACAACTGAAGAAAATAATTTTCCAGAGTCGATGTGCCATGCCAAAATCATTCAACTGGAAAAAATGAAAGTTCACTTTTTTTTCCTCATTTATTTGTGTTCAAGATTCAACTTACTCGAGGATTTGAAATGTTAATTTTCTTGTGCTTCAGACCAACTTCGAGGCCTAGCTCTCCTGCTACGTTGGAAAAACCCTAGCAAAGTCCATGTATCAAACCACGAAACAAAGAAGCTCTAATAAGTGAAAATGGACAGCAGCTAAAGTCCGGCAAAAGATTTTAAGGGCTTACTTCAAATATTTGCTTGATATACATATTTTCAGCAGGTTTAGACACGTGAATCCACAAATTGCTGTCCCATGAACCAATACTGTTTAAGCAAATTGCATAGTCAATGCTCTCACGTAGACGTTGGTCAAAGCTCCGAAGCCACTGATCAGATGGAAGAAAGACAAAGGTCAGCGGACATTGTCTTTTTTCAACAAACAGAAAATTTTGGTATAAAAAGCACCATGGAGATGCACATCAGCTGCAAAAGACAAATCATTTGCATATGAGAGAATACCATATCATTTGCATTTTCAAAAGTGTCTGCTAATTCTAGCTTAATTGCCTATAAGAGCCAAAAACCAATTTCCTGCTTCCAATAGCTCCTCCAATTTTCTCCCTCCATACTAACCAAAAAATAGTAAGAGATATTAGTAGAAGAATTGTCTTTTTCTCTGCCTAACAATATCTACAACTCAAAAGCCTATGATTCACCGTGAACTCGTTGCCCAATCAAAGAGACATAATTACAAATCCATATGCTATATCTTCCATCTCCATCCATCATAGGACATGTGGCTCCCCATCCCCCAAAATTCCACACCAAAGAAGCTACACCTAAAAATTTTCCCTTTCTTCAAAATATTTCCCAAAAAGCCTCCCATTTTAGAAAAGCAAAAATTAAAAACAAACCAAGCGACTAAAAAACATTTTGAGGGGGAGGCACGGGGGCTGCGAGCAAGAATGCAAAATTAATTTCATCAATACAAGAGTGGTACCTTGTGAGTTCCATTGTAGTTGTAAGGTCCACCAGATGTTAGCCCAAAAAGTAAATTATACCTTCCTCTTGTCTTAGGATTTGAATAAAGCAGAGAAAACAACCTTGCTATCTCAAGAAGTGCCACAATGCCACTTCCATTGCTGTCACTTCCAACTGCTAGTGCCTACAAATTTGACTACTTTAACATCATTATGCCCACAACGAAATTTATATATTCTATGTAATTCATAAAAACACCTACTGGTGCACTGCCAAAAGTATCATATGATGCTACAATAGCAATGGTCGGAAGTTGATTTGGATCTCCCTCTGCTTTCAGTCCTGGCAACCATCCCTATAACATTTCAGAATAATAATTTAGCTTAAAAACAAATGTTATAAGAATGATAACTAAGCTTATCAGCTTCATTAAGATTATGAAGCTCACATAGGCCAAATTTAGGAAGCTAGGAAAGACTACGCTTAATGCTATATGCTATGACTTCAATCATATGGACTTTCTTCATCACAGTACCGACTACCTCTTACTTGATCAACAGTCTAAAATGTGATCCGTTTTAGCGACATTTTTTGATATCTGAACAGCAAACACTTTTTGACAGCAATACACATAGCAGAATGTAAATTCTTACGGTTGTGTCATTAAAATCAGGATACTAAAAATTACATAATGTAGGCCCTCAACTTTTCATTATTATTGCTATTGCTCATGGACGTATGAAACCCCAAATATCAATTATTTCTTACATTCAGAGAACCATCAGTTGACCGGCAATCTCAAATCAGGGTGAAGCAATTCAGGCACGAATACAATGCAGGGCATATTGAAAAATTAGCAGGGCAATTCTGAAAACACGATACAATCATGGAACACAACAACAAAAAAAGAAGAAGAAAAGTAAGAAATCCCAATTTGTTGCTTCAGAGAAGATCAGGTTTTTAGTGGCAAACCCTAACATTATTGTTAATCTGGAAAACCCTCCACTTTTTGATATACCAGAGGTGAAAATGAAAGATGTTTATCTTAAGCACTATTTGATATGGCGAGTCCTTCCCAACAAAATGAAAGGAGACCTGAATATTTGTGATGATAGGAGAGGCTATTTTCCTGGGCTCTGGTGCTGCAACAACAAACTTGTATCTGCAAGATTTCCAAGAAAAGATTTCATTCTCAATTAGAGGACAAATCACTAAGAGAGCACTAATGTATTGACCCTTGTGGACACCAACCAGGATGAAGGAGCAATATTTAAGATCCAATGTGGTGGATCCAAAGAAATATGAAAGAATAAAAGCAACAGTTGCAAAGTCGGCAAAAAGCAAACATTCACAAAGATTGCACGAGAACCAAACACAAAAAAAGAGCTAGTGACATACATCTTAGCTATGAGATCACATAAACAAGAAATACTGCAGCAAACCTTTTTCCACTACCAAAGGCTAGACCCACCATCATTTTAAGAGCATCTCCTTTATGAGAGGGATCAAATCCCCATCAATTTGGATAAGAATGCACCATCCATAAACAAGATGGGGCGGGGGACCCAGCTCCTTCCTTTGTTGGAGAGTTATGGTAAGGAATTAGGCTATGCCTATTGTGTTAAATACTAAAAGCCGCTAACTACAACCACCCTCCTATTGCTCTGATGGCAATCCATTTGATCACGCTCGCTTGAGTCAGAAATTCAAGGGCTCGTAGCAACAACAGTGACAATTAACAAAATAAAAGAACCAGAAAAGCCTCTATCTACAAGGAACGCCCAACTGTAATAGTGCCTGTTTCCTGTCTACTGTGTATAGAGTGTCAGTATTTTCTTCATTTGTCCCCCTAAAAAAAGAAAGCGTGGAAGAGAGTTGTTCTGGCATTAGGGTTAATGGATATCACAACATATAATCAGGAGATACAGATGCCAGTCTTAAGTTTTCCCAGCTGTGAATTTGCAACAGTACAGAGTTAATCAGCCTATAATACAGATACCCAAATTTGTTTTATCACAACAAACCGAGCATAAAATAAGTTCCTAAATTTCACGCATAATTATTAACTTACCCGCCAGTAGTTGCTGTAGCAGGCTGACCAGTGGCATCACTCCTCTTGACATCAGCCAACACAGCATCAATGTTATCATTCTCAAAAGCAAAATACGCAGGATACTGCAAGAAAAGACCACAATGAATTAAGCAAGTAATCAAGGTCCTGCATAAAATACACACGAGAAGAAAAGAAAAGCCATTCAAAGGTGAAGCCACAGGGGCACAAGTACAAACATATGACTTTGTTAATATATCAATTCTGAAATGAAGCACCTTTAAGCAGCACATTCCTAAATAGCTACAACTTTCTCAACATATCAATTCCAAGATACAAGAGCCTCTTTTATTTAGTGTACCTATTTCTTCCATAAATAACTTGCAAATTTATAGTCTAACATAGGCCACAAAGCCAATAAATTAGTTCAAGGCTTCTTATTTAGAAAAATAGTAATACCCCTCACGGGAAGGAACTAGTTTTTTAGAATATTTCACAAAGCCAAGTCAATACAAAACAAAATGAAGAACTGAACACAAGGTTACTAAATTTTGAAGCCCATTTTTTGTCAATAAGCCCAATTCTTCTTCGTGGTATATGATGAATGAATTAATTCATATGTTGCAAATCTGAAATGCCAAGTCCACTACTTTCATCTTTTGGTATTTGAGGCTACGACATTAGGCTTCGAACTTGTTCTCACATGCCTTGAAAGATGACCCTCATTATCACCCCACTGCTTTGATTAGTCAGTTAGATAGTGCACCTATACAATATAAAGATGCCCTTTTCCTATTTAAACTACTCCTGGCTCCCGGAAGAAAGAGGAAGAGGATTACGGCCACACCATGCAGAAATACTGAAATATCGTATCTTTGCTATTTATCACCAATACAACCCGCTGTATCTCTCACATTCAGATATCAGTTATTTTATCAGGTCCCACAATTCAGTTTTGCAGATAAAATACATAGTGCTTATCATTCCAAATGTCATCTGCTCCCCATCAAAAAGAATCTCATCATCACCCTCCACACCCCCCTCCCACCCCCCCCCAAAAAAAAGGGGAATAGAGTAACAGTGTTGGTAAAAGCATGCCTCAGGGGCATATCTTAGAACACTTGGATCCAAAATATCTTTATGTCGATTTCAAGGCTTTCTATTGGCAAAACCACATAATGAATTCTCTCTCTCAAGTTTCCTTGGACTTTAATCAGCTGAGATTGGTCATTGATTTTGGCAACTTGCACCTTGTAATTCTTTGATCTAGGGCACGAGCACATTAAACATTTCATTAAAAGCCTGGTTCCAGCTAAATTTGACATTCGTGAAATTTCAGTTAGAAACACAAACGAGCAGCCATCTACGAAGGGGGGAAAATAAGACAGCAACGTGCAGCACATATCATAATTAAAAATCATGGACATTGTGCACTGGCAAAGGAGAAAAATGAGAGATGAGAGTAGAAACGCAGAAAAAAGAAAAGAAAAAGAAATCGCGTCTCTTTATCACTTACAGGTATTTTGGCATGTATGAGTATATGTTCAAGTTCAGCTAGTACAGTCTTCATCATTTCATTGTCATGCACTTGATACTTACTCCTCACGCCATCTCCATCTCCATTGTTAAAATTAAACATTTGCGGAAGCAAAAACAATAAGCCCCCTAGAGGCCTTTTCTGCGTAATAAATTCTGCAGTTCCGTTACCAGTAAAGTATAATTTCAATCAATAAAGATACTTGTCACATAGCAAGTTAAAAATTTTAGACAGGTACTACGAACTGCATAGAGCCCAAAAAACATGAAGTGACACGGAACTTTACTTTCATCATTTGCTTCACTGCACAGTAACTAGGAAAAAGATATAAACTAGAGTGGACAAAAATCCAATAACAGAAAGCCTCCTTCATCAAATATCACGAAGATTCAATAGAGAATAAACAAGCAATGTTGCATAGAAAGATATGTGTTAATGATCACACTTTTTACTTTTCAGTTGGCGTACGGATGTTCAAAAAGTTTTTCCACCAAAAAAATACAGCGTCACGAACTATACTAGATTAAATAACCCAGGGCATCGGTTTTCAAATGAAATGAAACTCTGCTCGGTTGGCATAACAAAATAGATTAATCACCCGTTGGTCTCTAACTATTGCCACTATTCCTCATTCTCTCCTTTTCTTCTAACATTTGGGGAGCATTTTGCACAAAGCAAGAGCGATATGCAACCTCGTCTCAGTAGGCAGCTATACAATGCTCTGAAGATCAGTAGATAGGTTATCAACAGTCACACAAACACACGCACGCAACCAAAAAACAGTTTGTGTATTAGAATTGCCTCCAGGATGGAAGTTCTCGAGTTTGGAGTCTCAGTCGGAGTCAATTAATCAAAAAAAAAAAAAAAACAGTTTGTGCTGAGAAGATAAGACGTTAAAAATCAATTAATATTTTTACAATCCTGCAAGCCAATCTTTGCACATGATTCACAACTCGCCTAATATTGATTTCTGTTGCTGTCAAATTGTCTAATCTAAACTAATACACCAGCTACCATAAAACGAACCGATCATTAGCAGACGAGATTTTTTAAGAGCCTAATACCTCTAACGAAAGTGATGTTCATTTCGCGGACGGGGATCATGAGGACGGCGCGAGAGAGATCGGCGCCGGGAGCAAAGTGTAAAGAAGCGGCGTGGTGGTTGAGGCTAGCGAGGCGAGATCCAAACGGGACGCTGGAGATGTCGTACTGAATGAGGCGGTAGACGTCGACGACGGTGGCGGCGTCGCAGAGCTCGACGCAAGCCACCAGGATGAAGACGAGCGCGATCATCGAGTACATGGACTCCAACATTTCTCCCTGGCGCGGCGGTTTCCTCCCTGACATTTCGGTTCTTCGGATCGGATCTAGGGTTTCGGGCTCTCGCTGATCTACAGTGAACTTGCTCTTAGTAGCGAGCTGCGCTCCCTGTGATATTTATTATTATTATTATTATTAACGCTAAATTTATATTTTGATTGATTCTAATGATGGAATTCAATTCAATTGATGTTATAATTTAATTAAAGTTTAATCTCTTATTTGATATATAATCTTAATTTAGTTTCTGAGAATTCAATTGATTTTTCGTCTTTTGAAAATTACAATATTAAATAAAAATAATAAGATTAATTATATTTTATAATTTTTAATTCTAAAAAAGTTATTAATATATTTATTTTCTCCTGTTTGCCACTATCCGCCCTTTAAACTTTTGTGCACTTAATGATTTTTACTTAACATTAATTCCGATGATTGCCTCAACTTGCAAGACTAATAAATCACAAATGATGAATAATACGAGTTCATAAATGACAATTTACTGTACAGCATGGCAATGCAGTTTTTTTATTTGACGGCAGATTATTGAACTCCAGTTAAAGATATATTTTATAAAGCACAAAAACCGGGCATGACGATGTTAATATGGTACAATATAGATACGATGACATATTAATTTTAAGAAAATTTAAAACACAAATATGACATATATATATATATATATATTATTGTTAAAAAAATATGTTATGGTTTAATAAATGTAACATGAACATTTTAGTTGAATTTAATTTTTATTGTTAAAATTAAAAAAAAATCCTTATAATACATATAAATACACAAGACTTGACGGAAAAAAAAAACACTCTTATCAATCATCTCTCTTACCAAAGTTGTCAGAACCAGACCGGTCATTAAACTGAAAAAATTAGTGGTTCAAGGTTAAACCAGTTAGACTGGTTAAACCAGTAACTAAACCGGTATTTAAAACTAAATATATTAAATTTAAATATTTATATATATTATATATAAAAATTAATATACAACATAAACAATATATAAATGTAAATATTATATATATGTACATATTAGAATAATAATATTTTTAGTTTTAATATGTATGATTTACAATTTATTGTAAGGTAAAATTAGAAAAATTAATAAAATCAATGTATTAATGTATGTAAAAAATTAAACAAAAATTATATATATATAATAAGATTAATCCTGCAGTTCAAATTGAATTATATATATATATAATTAAGGAAAAATTGAGTTAAAGGCAATTAAGTATTAAGATTAATCTTTTAGTCTAAAAAATTATGATGAATGTTCTAAAAATAGTAGCAAAATTCATAAAATAAAATAAATAAATCATTAGTTCTTGATTATCTCAAATTTCTAGGATAATAATAGTGACAATTGTCCTTTATAGTTGATTAAAAATATTTTTCTTTTTATATTTGTATGTCTTTGTAAGTAAATAAAAAGGAAAGCACTTACGATATATTTAATAAAATGTTAAGGGTAGTGATATTTACACGCCCTCTTCAGCTTCTTACACGCAAGTGGGATACATGTCATCACAACAAGACAAATATTTACACTTTTCAATTTCTCATCTCTTGTATTTAATTTATCATCTCTCACTTTCTTATTTTACTTTTTTTCTATCTTACTTTACTCTTTATTCTTTACTTTTGCTCCGGCTCTCTTCGTCCTTCGCCTCCCAAATTCTAAAGCCATGGTGTTCGAAAATTTCAAGCTTCCAACTAGATGTCATTGAGTCAATTAAATGGTTAGTTCATGTTCTCAAACTACCCAATCTCCCCACTTTGTTTTCTTTTTCATTTTTATTTCCTTTTTGTTTATTGAAAAAAATCTATATTTGGGTTTTATCTGATGAAATACAGTAAATGGGGTTGAAGCTAGATTGGAGGATCGTTGATGTGAGAGTAGTAGACAATTTCAGCGAGAAGGAGCAAAAAGTCAGTGACTTGCATTATTTTGGTCAATATCATACGGTGAGAAACAATTTAAACCTTAATAGTCGTATAATCTTTTTTTTTATTTATTTGCTATTTTTGTAGTTGAACAAATTTCAAAGATTAGAAGACAAAAAATTTTCCCTGTGACTTAAAATTTGTTATTTTCCCTTTCAGGTGGAAACCATCATTTTCTCATTGTCTTCAATATGAATGAACTGGATGCCAACAAAGTAGATGACTTGGAGAATGTGAGCTTGCTAATGTCGAATGTAGAAGACCAAGATAATGCAGTTGCAATTAATCAAGTGTTAGAGCTTCAACAAATGCAATTTCCAAATCGAGATCGTCTACTTGAATCGGTACGTAGTCTTGCCTTACTACAAGGGTATGCAACATCTATCAAAAACTCAAAACTTGATAGATATGTGACAATTGGGTGTGATAGAGGAGGTACCTACCCATTTCAGATTTTCGAAGGAGATCGAAAATGAAAAACAGCAACTCGATTGATTAATTGTTCATTTGAAGTTAAGGGTAAAAGGCAAAATAATAGTTCTTGGAAGATTGAGATAGTAAATTTAACACATAATCATGAGCCTCCCTTAGATATGTCTAGTCACCCTTCTTGTCGTCGTTTCTCTCAACCAGAAGTATCACGCATAAAAGAAATGATAAAGGCTGGAGCAGCTCCTCGTCAAATTATTTCTGTATTAAGGCAAGATAACCTTCAACTTCAAGCAACATCAAGGATAGTATACAATATGAAGGCTAAAATTTTTAAGGAGTATTTAGGTGATCGAACAATGATTCAGGCATTGTTAGAAGAACTTGGAGCAAATTGTTTTCTATATAATATAGAGTACGATGAGCACAATCGTTTAACTTACCTATTTTTTGCCCATCCAGCCTCTATCACTCTCACGAAGAGTTATTCCAATGTCTTCGTAATGGATTGCACTTACAAGACTAACAGATATAAAATGCCATTACTTGATATTGTTGGGGTGTCGAGCTTTAATTCTTCGTTTTATTCTTGCTTTGTTTTTATGAGGAAAGAAGAGAAAGTTGATTATATTTGGGCCTTAAAGATGTTCAGTAATCTTTTAGGTGCTAGTCAACAACCTTTGGTAATTATAACAGATAGAGAATTGACACTAATGAATGCAATAGAAGTTGTGTTTTCAAACACGGTTAATCTTTTGTGTGTTTGGCACATTGAGAAGAATATTGTTGCTAAGTGTAAGCCTCAGTTCAAAGAAGGAGAAGATTGGAACGCTTTTTTATCTGACTCGACAGCTTTGATTGATTCTGTTTCCAAATTGGAATTTTATGAGCGTTGGAAATATTTTGAACATCAATACAAAGAGCACAATTGTATTCTTGACTATATCAAAGTTACATGGCTGTCTTTAAAGGAACATTTTGTTGCTGCATGGACCGATAAATATAGTCATTTTGGAAATCGTGTTACTGGGCTGAAGGTGCACATGCAAGTCTCAAAAAATATTTACAAGTTTCCACTAGTGATCTTTGTCAGGTTAGAAATAAAATATGTTTGGCTATTGACAACCAATTTCAAAAAATTAAGGCACAGTTGTCAAGTGAAAAAATAAGAGCTCCTCATCGCTTTCGTATTCCTTTGTTTAAAGAACTTATTGGCCGAGTTTCGTATTTTGCATTAGATAAGATTTTGGAGCAATATGAAAAGGCCAAATCTGAATTAGACACTTGTGTGTGTAAAGGTCAATTTATGATAGTCATGGGACTTCCTTATTCACACAAGATCAAACTTTTGAAGCAAAAATCTTTGCATTTGGATGATATTCATCCACGATGGAGGCTTGACATAAGATCATTCTTGAATTTTGATATGTCTCACAGTAGTGAAGATGATCGGTTTGCTCATTTGGTTAAATAGCTCAAAAAAAAATATGAAGGATGGCTAGTGGTTGAAAAGGAAACAACCCAAATATAAATTTCTCAACTTGTGGATTCATCTCTTCCTATTTTACATGAGCCAACTATTGATTCTCAAAGAGGTCGCCGATCAAGTTCCAAGAAAAAGAAGGTTATAAATTCAACTAAGCGAGATCCTTCAGTATTCGAGATTGTGGAGAATGTAAGAAAGTGCGCTATATGTAAAAGTTATGGACATAATAGTCGAACATGTCAGTATCCTGATAATGATGTTGAAACAAATCCTTGTTATATGACCTCTACTCCAACTTTGAGAGATGATCACTTGGATTTAGTGGATCTGAATGCTTCATTTGACTTTAATCAAGGTATTATTTTTTAGTCGAAACTTTTAGGAGTTTTTTTGATTTATCTTTTCAATAGTTACTCATTTTCTTGTTATTGTATTATGTAACTAATTAATTTCACCAAATATGTTGATTCATGCAGAATTTTTCCAGTAATTGGATAATGATTGTTGATATGAAGCAGCAACTTTTTATTTGTCTTGATAAATATACAAACATATGTTTTGTTATTGGTTAAGTAGATATTAGAAGTCTACTCTTAGTAAATTCTTTATTGACAAATTTAAGTATTTATATGCAGGTACAAGAATGAAGGATGTACAAAGTTCAAAAATTGAACTCCAACTTTTGACGGGGACTAGGTTTTTTTGTTTTAGATAGTAGTCCAGTTTTTTGTTTTTTGTTTTTTGTAATGAATATTATTTTATAATGTTATTTAATGATAATATTAAAGTTTGCTCTACCTTAAAAAGAAGAATATGTTCTTTCTTAAAAATAATGCATTTGATCATCGTACGAGAGAAAGTAAATCCAAAGATAATGACTAACAAAAAGTAAAGCTTGTTTATTAATTTGGGCGCTTTGATGTTTGAAGAGAAAATGATAAGAGATGATAAATTAATAAGAAATATGAGAAATTGAAAAGTATGCATATTTTATCTTTTTATATTAAGTTGTGCGTGTATGAAGAAAAACTTTGCGTGTATATATCGCCACCCAAATGTTAGTTAAAAAACCTTTGTAATTCATTTGTCTACCCAACATAAATAATAGTTACGACTTGCTATTTTCGATGCACCAAAAGCTGCTTGGGAAACAACCACAAAAGCTTGAAAAACTAAATATAATCATTAAATGGTAGCAGCGGCGGCACAATTCACGTAGAGAGATTAAAGAGTTGCCAAACAACTCTACAGCCTTTACGTTTTTCTGCTTTTTCATTTTTCTTAAAATCAAACTGGGCAACCCACTCAACCTGCGACCGGTTTACTGAGTGACCGGTTGAATTTGCCAGGTGATTGAGTTTTCGTCGATTTTATTATCATCCGAGTTTTACCTCCTACCGGAACTAAACTTTTGACCTATTACCAGTCCGACCAGTTGAATCGACTAATTCAATCTGAATTCGACAACAATGCTCTCACCTCGATTTGATGCTTTTATTGGATCAACTAAAGAGCTATGTGAGAATGGTCAACAAGTCATAATTTTTATTAAAAAATTTTTAATTGTTTTTCTTTGTTTAGAAAACATGTTTTTTGTGCGTTTTAATTGTGTTCGAGAGGTGTCTGAAATATATCCAAATTGTGTCAAAGATAGAACTATGTTTGATTTTTTAAAAGTCTTTGACAAATAATTTTTATTGTGTCAGACACACCCCACAAATCACTTCCAATTTTTCTTGTGTTTGTGCATGAGAGGGTATACTTTTTTATGTCTGAGTAATTTTTTTTCCTATTATCAAAAATGATTTACATTTGACAATTTTTTTGTTGAATTAGATTGAGAATGGAAATATATTCTATAAGTAAAGTATGAAATTTAATCTCATATCTTACTCTTAAATTTTAAATTTAGTGAATATACTAAATTATAATAAAGTGGTCTATTAACATTGTAAATAGTTGATTTTAAATCTTAAGCTCTTGAGACAATATTCTCTTAAAATATTCCTAATGACTCTTTCTCTCTCTCTTCCTCCTCCCCACCACTAACTCCCCCAACAGCTTTAGACTTAGCTGACAGTGATGACTTCTATTATTATCCCTCGCCACCCTTTTCTACCTTTCTATTTTTTTCTCTATTTTTTTTTTCTTATCCCCTCCCTTTTTCCTCTTTTCCTCAGCTCAATCCTCTTCTCTCCAGATCCCTCATTTCTTTTATGCTAACTAATTTGTTTTTTGATTTGTTTTCTTTAGATCTAATACCCATGAACTCTCATCCACTATATCCAAGCCCCTTTATTGTCAGTCTTCATTTTTGTTGCTGTTGTTGTTGATGCCATGGAACAGATTGTGCTACTTGCCTTTTAGATCTAGTGCCTATAACCTCCACGTTATCCTCTATTGTCTGCCACTATTCCTACAATAGCTGCTGTTCTATTGTTGCTGCCACCGCCACCATCACCATTCTTACCCTCCTCTACTGCATGTGTTTCTTTTGGATCATGCTAAGAATGATTTTGTTGTATTAACCCAAGATTGGTGCTGTGTTGACTGTTTGCATTTTTATTTTTGTAGTTACTGTTTTTTAGTTTTTGAGGAAATTGTTGCTAGATGTACTCAGTTGATTTTCGTTACAAGTCTGTCAGAGTGCGATGGGTGTCGTCATCAACGGTTTTGTTCGGTTGGTCTGGATTTTTCTAATATTATGTCTTTACCCTTTAATTAGGTTTAAGTGCAACTTGGTGTATACTCTCTTTCGTAAGTCTTGTTTAAACAGAGTTTGTACCCCGTTAGTAAATGGTTTGTTTAATCATTTTAGTCAAAGACCAATTTGACCACATTGTATTCGTACTTTATACAAGTCTTTTTGACATTTTACATTGAATTTATGTACAAATTCGGTTAATATCAATGAAATAATTTTTTGTGTTAAAAAAAAAAGGCATGCACCCACTTCCAAATAAAGTTCATTTTGCATTTTTTGGACATCCAAGTAGTTACTTTGTATGTGATTGTTTTTTATGGCAACATTTTTATTTGTAACATTTCTATTCAATGTACTTTATCACACTATCTAGCAACTAAGTATTGGGAGTTTAGATTTAATGTAGATTGTACTCATATATTTTTTTAATTCCAATCACGATGAGGTCTGGATTTTAAACTCTAACATCACAAATTTTTGAGAATTTATAATTGCTAGTTTAGTTCTATATTTAAAATAAAAATGAGTGAAAACGAAATTGATTGCTATTAATTATATACCAAGTTAAATCATTTTACCCTTAGGAGTTATTTGATTCATAGTTTAGAATCAGAATTAACATAGAAATCAGAACCAAGCAGAATCAGCAACAAAATAACTATTTTGTAATATATTTGATTTACCCTAAAATCAAAATCAAATTTCTTTTTAGTTGTTTGGTTTAATTTGGAATCAAAAACAGAATTTCTTTTATGTCAATTTTACATTTTAAGAATGCAGATCTACGAATCTTTTATTTCAAATTAAAAAATTTAAATTTTTTTAATATATCATATTAAGTTAAAAACAAAAAATTGCATGAATGCATGAACAGTTAAATTAAGAAAAATATAATTAATAAAATTCAATAACAATCAAATTCCAAAAATAACTAAAAAAAAATTATAATATTAATCTAAACATTAAAAAAAATTACTAGAACCCAATTCAATAATAAAGTTTTTCTTTTACAAATAGAAAAATATTAACTCATATAACCAAAAAAAAAAAGAAAAAATATTCTTCTTTTAAATAAAAAAATTAAATTAATTAAGAGATTAAAAAGAAAATAGAGAGAAATAGATGAGAGGGTGGCAAGATGAAAGGGAGGTAATGACTTTTGAGAATAACAGGTGAGAAAGAAAGTTGAGAAATTGTAAGAGTTTTTAGTAGTTAAGAAGTTTCAAGTAATTAAGAAGCTAATAAGAATTGTCGTAAACTTGTAATTCAAACAGCAGTAGTAATATGCCAGAGAAAGAAAAAGTAAAGGGTTCGAACTTATAATCTTCCTGACTGTTTTTCTCCATCAATCAGTTGGTATAGGTGTATGATATCTCAAAAAAAAAAAAAAAAACGAATGAGAGTCAATTAATGAGTGAATGAGAATCAATTGATGTGTTGAACTTATGAATCATAATTCTTTTAAAGTAGAAATCTTATTCTCTGTTCAAAGGAACGAGATTCTACTTTCTATTAAATAAACCACAAGAATACGGGATAAGTAATTGATTCTCATTCTTACGTTATTTTTTTCTTAAACAAATACATCCTTAGACAGTAAATGCTTCTTCTCGACATTTTTCTCATAATTATAAAACTTAGTTCGGTCTGCTCGGTCAGATTGGTGACCCAGTGAATCGACTACTAAATAGAACCAATTATTGACTCAATTTTTTGTCTGGATCGATGCATGGACCGAATTTAATAATTTTGCATTTTCTAATTAAATGAATTTTAATTGAAAAAATGTCTCTTTAATTATCAAGATTTTTTTTTGTTTGATTAGCAAAAAAGAACGACATTAAGAACTTCCCTCAAGTAATCGCGTGATCGGCAATTTTCAATAGAAAATGAAAGAAAAAAGGATGGAAAAAGATTTTTTATTCATTTTCTATCAATTCAAACAACTACCTTTTACCTTTTATCTCACAAATTACTATCCATTTCATTTCTCACAACTTTCTACTCATTACTTTTTATTAATTATAACATCATCATTACTATACTATTTTTTATTCATTTTCTTTTTTATTCACTTTCTATTCAACTTCCCACTATCTAATCACATTCTAAAAGATTTTTGTAACGCAATATTATCTAAATTTCTTTTTTTTTTTGGTCGAATATTATCTAAATTTCTAATATTCTTTTAATATACATATGTTACGAATATATTTTTCTAAAATGGAAAATTAAACTATATTCCTAAGAGTATTTTTTCTCATTTAATGAAAAAGATTGTTATTGACAATTTGCGGTTCAAAAATTAAAATGATTCAAATAGAAGTAAACGACTCGTCGTACACCCTTAATAGCTGCCAACAAAAAGTCCCCAACTCTTCTTCAGATTCTCCGAGTTCCCCAATACTTTTACAGACGCCGCCGGCCACCGATTAGGCAAGCAACGGCGGAGTCTCGGCGAGCCCCCAAAACCCCAAAAGCCCAAAAAAAGAAGGAAAAGCTAGAGGATGGATAGAATGAAAATAGAAGAGGTGCAATCCACAGCCAAGAAGCAGAGAATTGCCACTCACTCTCACATCAAAGGCCTTGGCCTCGATGTAGCCCCTGATATTTTCTTTCTTTTTCTTCTTGTTTTTTTTTTTACTTTGTTTGTTTTGGTAATTTGATTTGTTGGGTTTCAGCCAAGTGGAAAAGCAATACCTTTGGCTGCTGGCTTTGTGGGTCAAGTGGAGGCTAGAGAAGCTGCTGGCCTTGTTGCTGATATGATCAAGCAGAAGAAGATGGCTGGTCGGGCTCTTCTTCTTGCTGGACCTCCTGGTACTGGAAAGACCGCTTTAGCTCTTGGGATCTCCCAGGAACTTGGGAGCAAGGTAATGCTTGCTGTTCATTATTATTATTATTATTTTCTGTCTGGCACGAAATTCAATTCTTTTTAGCTTTCATTTTGCAGATTTTCTTATGGGGTTTATGTAAAGTTTTGGTCTTGAATGTTGGTTGGTCTTCATCTAGATAGCTTACACACACACACACATATATGTATATATATATTCTTATGGGCTTTATGTAAAGTTTTGGTCTTGAATGGTTTTTGGTCTTCATGTTGTTTTGTTCTTTGTTCACTTGCAGGTTCCTTTCTGCCCAATGGTGGGGTCAGAAGTATACTCATCTGAAGTCAAGAAAACTGAGGTTTTGATGGAAAATTTTCGAAGGGCAATTGGTCTGCGTATCAAGGAAAATAAAGAGGTTTATGAGGGAGAGGCAAGTTTAGTTCACTAGTGTGTTTGAAATCTCATTCTCTCTTTGAAAAATGCCCAATCTTTGCTTGGCTGTAGTTTATGATTTCTTGTTAGTACTCTTTCAGGTCACTGAACTTTCCCCAGAAGAAGCTGAAAGTGTGACAGGTGGTTATGGTAAGAGCATTAGTCATGTTATAATTGGACTAAAAACTGTCAAAGGAACCAAGCAACTGAAGTTGGACCCCACTATATACGATGCCTTGATCAAAGAGAAGGTACGTTCGTGAAATCTTTTGGCTCATTGATTTACTTCAATCATGCTTTTTAGTTTGCAATTCATTTAGAACCATTTGTTAATTGCTATGGAAAGATCACTGGTTACATGATCCTATTTTGCAAGAGCACTTATATATATGATGCGAAACTCATTTCTTCATTTGCATTTTGCAAGATGTGTTATTAACAGTTGTATCTGTGATATAATATATTATTTTGTAACACTATTTGAAGGTTGCTGTTGGAGACGTTATATATATTGAAGCGAATAGTGGAGCAGTCAAAAGGGTGGGCAGAAGTGATGCTTTCGCTACAGAATTTGACCTCGAAGCAGAAGAGTATGTCCCACTTCCTAAGGGTGAGGTTCACAAAAAGAAGGAGATAGTTCAGGTGCGTCTTCTATGAGGCTCTGATTCTCTTTTCGTTTCTTTTCTTTTTTTTCATGATATTGATTTGGTACATGTTTTGTAACAATGAGATTGAAGGTTATATTGTAACCTTATATCATCTGGTAAAGGGCAGAGATTTATCTCTTGATTGGGTTTTGCTTGCATTGCAATCACTTGTGTGAACTCAGCCAACAATGCTTTGTGGGCATATACCTTCTAAGTGACAAGAAATCAGATGGTGCATGTGCTTAATTATTTTGAAGAATGATGCTGCTGTATAGTTTCTTCCAAGTATTTGTGGATCTCTTAGCTTCTCATCGGCTGCCATCTGCTTAATTGACATAGCTCGGGATTTCATGCAGTTGAGGTGTAACCAACTTCTATCATCTGGTTTAAAACGCCTTCCTCAGGGTTTTAAGCAGTTAGCTTTGCTAATGCCTTGCTGACCATGAAGCAGTTGGGTTTGCTCTCATAATGAAGTTATTTTTAGTGCTCATACACATGTTTATGTCATACCATCAGGATGTAACACTGCATGATCTAGATGCTGCAAATGCAAGGCCTGAAGGTGGCCAAGATATACTGTCTCTAATGGGTCAAATGATGAAGCCTAGAAAGACTGAAATCACTGAAAAGCTTCGACAGGAAATAAATAAGGTGCTACTTCTGTTATGAGTCCTCCATGTTCACTTTGTTTCTTTGCCTAAATCCAGTCAGTTATACAAAAGGCCTCACCTTGTCATATGTTCACCATAACAACATTTTGATTTTTTATACCTAAATGTGATACATTGGTTGACACAGCTTTTTTCCCCTTGTCAACTACAGGTTGTCAATCGATACATTGATGAAGGTATCGCCGAGCTCGTCCCTGGAGTTCTTTTTGTTGATGAGGTCCTTTCTTTTATCCATCTGTTTGTGTTTTCCATGGCCCATATTCTTTTTGTGCTTCTTACATAAAATTTTGCAGGTTCATATGCTGGATATGGAATGCTTCTCTTACTTGAATCGTGCGTTAGAGAGTTCACTGTCTCCAATAGTCATATTTGCCACAAATAGAGGAATATGTAATGTAAGGTATGGGAAATGGGGAGATTTTTATATATAAGATGCAGTTTGGCTGGTGCACACATTGGAAACAATAGTGTGATGCTGAACCTTGTTCAACTTTGAAATCATAATGAGCTTTCCAAGGGGACACGGTGCATGTATATTGTTAATTGTCCAGATATTGGACCCCGAAGCGCACAGCATGCCATTATGAAGAGCTTCATAATCGGCATGACTATATAAATTTGCTAGCTGATGACTAGGTGCATAAATGTATTACTGCTAAGCTTTCTCAGATAAGTTATGCTTATTCAAAACATGCTCTTTTAGTAGCTATGGTAGTGCAGTTCACTGTAAATATTGAACACAAAAGGAAACTGAGCATAGAAGGATCAATACGTTATGCAATCGTGGTTGGGTTATAGCCTAGGGAGATCAATGTCATACCTAGTTTTCGCATGCTTGAAGATTAGATTAAGCTATGATGTCTTTATTTCTGATGGGGGCATGATTTTGTGCAGAGGAACTGATATGAATAGTCCTCATGGAATACCTGTTGACTTGCTGGACCGATTGGTAATCATTAGGACTCAAGTTTATGGTCCTGGTGATATGATACAGGTTCAGTCATCTGTTGCATTCTTGGTCATCTTTTGAACTTTTTGCATTTTGGAACTTAACTAGTTCAATAAACTGCTACCAATTGATGGACAACTTGCTTTTGTCAGATTTTAGCAATTCGTTCACAGGTGGAGGAACTAATTGTAGATGAAGAAAGCTTAGCATTTCTAGGAGAGATTGGACAACGCACATCCTTGAGGTTTGGAAGTAATTTTTTATTCTGCCCCGAGGCCTGCTTATCTACTACCATGTGCTGATAACTAGTTTCAAAATTTCCCCAGGTATGCAGTTCAGTTGTTGTCACCTGCCAGTATTGTGGCAAAAATGAATGGTCGCGACAACATTTGCAAGGTAATTATCGAAGGATTAGCTGATTAATGTGGTGAGCGAATATGACTTAAGAATCTTTTGATGGCAAACACCGTGAGTAACTGTTTTCATTTCATTTTGATTTTGCACAAAATATAGGCGGACATCGAGGAAGTCAGTGCTTTATATCTGGATGCCAAGTCTTCGGCAAGGGTACTTCAAGAGCAGCAGGAGAAGTACATTTCATGATTTTAGAGATTTTCCCAAGCGCGTTGTGATTGAACAGGCCAGTTTGGTTTATCCAAAGCTTCTTGGCCATAGCTGAGATAACAGTAGGGTTTTCATTTTGGCATTTGTGTATAATGAAATCTGCTGTAAAGTTGAATGGACTGAAACTTAAAAGTATTCGAGAGGTGTGTTAAAATGGAACTTGATGTGTCTGGCGTAATTTTTCTGCGCCTCTCAAACTGATGCTTTCGAGACTTAATTAATACTCATTCCTTTGGGACACCGAATATGTCATATCGTTGGCAAATGTCTAAAGACGGGCTGCATCCTTTGACTGTTTTTCAGGCGATGGAAAATATTGCAGGCGTCACTTCACTTCTCCAACATTCAGATCTTCCCTAAAAGCGATCCATGAAAAATGAAATTCAGTTTCGGCCTTCATGCTTGGGTTGATAATTGCTTAGCACCATCAGGTTGGTTTTGTTTTTTTTTTAAAGGGAAAAAGAGAGTAGTGTTCTAATAGTTTTTCTAATAAACATTGCGTTTGTGTTCAGAAAAGGTGCATTCAATCTGAATGATTATGGCATAGAAAGTACTAATTCAAGCGTAGATTTCACTTTACTAAGCGCTTACGTAGTACTCAAACTTAAACTTGAGACCTTTTAATCGGTATGTTTGACGCTTCTCACTAAACCAAAATAAATAGTAGTTACTATTTATATATTTTTTTTTTCATTTCAAAAAATGGAAAGCAGAGAATGATATATTAGAGGCTCATCAAAAAAAATTACTGTCACATTCGCCTACACTAGAGTGGATGTACATTTAGCCCATGTTACGCCTTAGAAGCCTCGAACCTCGTCCGAAGCGCTCCAACAATGGCCTTCGGCCATTGCGCCAGCACACAACGTGGTACTACCGGTAGTCTCATATTGTAGTGTCTCGTAATTCAGCTCAACCAATGCCGGCCAAAGCCCAGCCCGAAATCCGAGCGGGTGGCCCAAAGACTCGAAACAAGTGGCACCGAACAGACAAGGGGACCTGGCAGACAGTTTAGAAGATCGCGGTGTCCGTTTGAACATGCCCCTCTTAGGTCAGGGGTTCAAGGGCTGGTAGTCGCAATAGCAACAATCGACCAAAGAAGTTCGCTGTGTTCTGTGTTGTCTCGTGCTGCTCGTTCGCTGCGTACAGGGGGCAGCTTGAGAAAATTTTAGAGAGAAAATCTTGGGGGTTCTTGTAAAAGGTCATGGCTAGCTTGAGCATCCAACAGGTTTTAAAGGATAAACAGACTCGCGACGCTAACTCCATTGCTTCTCTCTCCCTCACTCACAAAGCTCTCTCCGATGTGCGCCGCCGTTCTGTCCCTCTCTTTCTTTCTTTTTTTCCTTTTCATACTTGTAGTGGAACTGTTCAAGATTTTAGCAAAAGAGAAAATCTCTCTGTTTTTTTTTTTGGGTTTTTGCAGGTTTCATGCTTGAGCGAATTCAACAACTTGGAAAGACTCGACCTTGCCTTTAATAGCCTCACTTCAGTTGAGGTCCCAACATTTTGCTCTATTCCCTTTTCAATACTGATCCCCTCTTGTTATTGTCGCATTATATGTGTGTGTAAATGGGTGTGCTTTTGAGTTTTTGGGTCTGTGAGGAGGGTCTTCATCCATAGATATACAGGGGAGGGGGATTAATAGGAGGTGAGGTTTGAACCCGAACTTCCCACTTTGGCGTAATACCCAGCAACCAGTTAGGCTATACCTACGGTTGTGTGTGTGTGTGTGTGTGATATTTATTGGTTCAGTTTTTGGTTGTTAATTTGTTTTTCTAACATTAGGGGTTGAGATCATGTGTCAACTTGAAGTGGTTATCAGTTGTGCAAAACAAATTGAAAAGCTTAAGAGGTATTGAAGCGCTTTCTAAGCTCACTGTAAGTATCATCAACTCTCTCTTTCTCTCCCTCTCTTATTTTTTTACTTGTCTGAAGATAGAACAAAAAGCTCTTGCTTTTGCTTAAAGCACAGTTTTTTTTTTCCCTGTTTTTTTGTCCCCTTTTGCTGTTCGGTTTAAGTGTGGGGTTGCTTGATTTTGTGTGGTGAATCAGGTTTTAAATGCAGGCAAAAATAAGCTCAAATCAATGGATGAGGTTAGGCCTCTTGCAAGCTTACGTGCTTTGATTTTGAATGGTGAGGTTTGTAATTTGATATATTGTCACACGACCTTTTATTTTGGCTGTTAAATGAAGGACAGTTTTCCAGATTGATATCTCTTGTTGTGACATTTCAACTTGTTTCGCAGACAATGAAATTGTAACCATTTCTGGGCTTGATCAAATGAAAGATCTAAACACTCTAGGTATGAATTCTGTACTTACTCTAGGTAAATGGAAGAAATCTTATGTTATATGTGCAAGTCTGATACATTCATGTTTTGCATTTTTGAAGACATTTGGTATACTTCTTGTTTGTGTATGGGACAATCCATCGTTTTGTCTCCTTGATAACCATGGTGCTTGGACTGATAAAAACTCGGGTACCTTTTGTTGCCGGTAATCATAGTTCCTTTGGCATCCATTTTTGGCCTCCCTTGTTAAGTGTAATAGTTTCTCTAATCCATCATATGATTTAGTCCCTAAATCACCTTTCCAAAGAATCTCTGCTATATTAACTCCTTTACTTTCTTTCTGAAGATGTGTAATGGCTATATCTTACACTTTTGTGCTGAACATCAACCAAATTCTTTATTTGATCCTCCCACCAAAGTGTTCATTATTGTGCTGATAAAATTGGAATGATATGATGCAAATTTGTTGCACATATTGACCAGAAACTTACAAGCATCTGAACTATAAGTTTTCACATATTCAGCATAAACTAATGGTAGACTTATCAAAGATTGAGTACTGTTCTTTGGCCTTTGTACATCCATGACAGTTCTTTCCAGAAATCCAATTTGTGAAATCGGTGAATCTCTGAACAAAGTGAAATCCATCACAAAGGTAACAAGTTCTGCAGACTGCAGTTCTCTTGAGTCCATGTCTGTTGAGTGCTGTCAAGGCTGCTAAACTTTTTTTTTTTATTTGCAGCTTTCTCTCTCAAATTGTGAACTTCAGACCATTGGCTCATCACTTAAGTATTGCATTGAGCTAAAAGAGCTCCGACTTGTTCATAATGAGATCAAGGTATATGGTTCATTCTTTTGAAATTTTGTCTATTGAACCTTAGGAGTTCTTTAACTGACTTTTTGGGATATTATTGGATTTATACTGTGTCTTCTTTTCCTTTGTCTCTCTCTATCTCTCTCTCTCTCTCTGAACTGCATAGACCCTTCCAGTTGAGTTGTCATATAACAAAAAGCTCCAGAATCTAGACTTGGGGAATAATGTGATTACAAGATGGACAGATGTGAAGGTTAGCCAGACAGAATTTTTACATTATAACTACTTTGCATCAAATATAATGTTCTTGTTTCATCTTTGTTCATCCATACAGGTTTTGAATTCATTAGTTGAACTGAAAAACCTTAATCTGCAAGGAAACCCCATTGCCGAGAAAGTTAAATTAGCCAAAAAGGTGGTTTTTTATTTTCATTTTCCTCTTTGTGATTTTCCTAGCATTTCTCTGTTCATATTTAAGTCTTTGTCCCTGCAGATACAGAACCTGTTGCCAAACTTACATGTATTCAATGCTAGAACTATAGATAAAGCAGCAAAAGTTGGAAATCGTGATATGGTTGAAAGAATTGATGGTTTTGCACTTCTTCCTCATAAGGAGCTGTCAGTTCATAAGAAAAAGAGAAACGAAGAAATGAGAGAAGAGAAGTACTCCACGGATGAGATGGGTCAAGAGAAAAGTAATAAAGTTGTTAATGATGGCGACCTTGAGTTGAAGAAGGATTTTGAGGAGAAAAGGAAGAATGAAAAGGACAAAAACTCTGTGAAGCAAGAAAATCCGTTCTGCAAAGACGATAATCCTCAGGTTGAAAAGAAAGTAAAGAGGAAAAAGAAGGAAACGAACGACGATCTCTTGAATAATAGTGTCCTAATGCAGGAGGATGGTAGTACCACTCGTGAGAAGAAACAAAAGAGTCAAAGGTCTAAGTCTAACAAGCAACGCGGTGAACTTGATATCATTGATGATCGAGAAACATCGTTTGCAGACCTTCTTGCTGTCAACGCTGTTGAAAGTCATGAACTTGGCGGCCAAGAAAAGATTGAAAGGATTGATTATGACATTAGTGCAGAAGGTGGGACGGTTTCTGTCACTACGAAGAGAAAGAGAAACAAAATACGGGGAAAAGATCTTGCTGGAGAGTTAACTCCAGCAGTTGAGGTCGGGATGGGTGGACTATCAACATGGGGTGATGAATGATTACCTTGTATCAAAATCCTTTGCATACCCAAGCATTCATTTTTTTTTTTAAGTTCTCAGTTTTAAGCCCCTGTGTCTGTCTTGGCATCTGTGGTTACTGGTAATACAAACTAAACAGACAATTTGCTGATTCCAGTTGGCCCAGCGAGCTTTCTGTGGCCTTTTGAGCTCTAGTGTCTATTGAAAGGTAATCAGGCAAACATGAGGGCTCAGGTTGCAGCAGCCCTTGGAGCTTACGCTGTTTAGATGATTTGGGATCGATCATGAAGGTAATTTTCTGTTCTGTTTTGACTAAGCGAGAGGTTGTCTTTCCAAGTTGGAATGAGCTTGACTACATGGGCATACAATATATTTAACGGTTTATTTATTTTTAATTCAAAACATCTTTTACAATCTAATCGTTTGTATTATTGTGTGTTTATCACGTGCTCCAAATCCATTTGGTATTGCCATAAAGGATTTCTCTTTTAGAACAGCCTGATTGAGTCCTAGTTAAACTGAATCACCTGGCATACCTTATATGTATTATATAGCATATTGAAATTGGTGAATTTCATCTTTGAATATAAATTTTTTTGGGAATCTTAACAAAAAAAAAATAAAATTATAACCTAGTTAGACTAATTTTTCCATAAAAGTCTGAAAATGTCAATGTAAAATTTCCAAAAAAAAAAAAAGTTATTTGAAAATTGAAAAAAGGGTAAGGTTAACATCAAATCGGAGATGGAACTGGACTACGGGTAGCCACTCTAGTTCTGAAAGAATCAGTACCGTCAGATTTCAAAAACTAATGGAACATGATGTGTTGAAGAACAACACAAGGGTGGAACCGGTGAAAGCGATGCAACACGAAAAAATGCATCAAGTTGCAATTGCAATATTCCATCTTAATTAATGGCAGCATTCCAACGGATGCATTGCTTCGTAAAATTAATTAAAAGGAAACATAAACATTTTTTTTGTCTTGAGGAAATGTCTCTTTCGATGGATAATAATTAAGAGGTGATAATGATCTATAATTAAGAGGCGATACGTACCAAAAGGTTCTAAAAAAGAACACATATATGAGTATACAATTCACCTACTTTTTATGAATCTTTAAACGCAAAAGGTTAAACTCCTTATTACTGGTGATTGGAAGTTGAGATTTTTAATTGAAGAATTGAGGTTCAAATTTGAACGTCTTTTTCCTTTATTTTCTCTCTCAAACTGTTGGGTTACGAATTCTAAAGGAACAAAAAAGGAGAGAAAATGTTAAAGAAGACAATCAGTTATATTTGTATCATCAACAAAGCAAAGTTTTTACTTAAAAAGCAACTGGTTAATTATTAGAGAAAAAACAGGTCCCCTTTGTTCAACCATCTCTAGTTCTAATGTTCATCATATCATTGTTCCAATGTATTTGATTTTTTTTTTTCCCAATGGTTGAGTATATCATCCTTCTAGTTTCGGGAATATCCGTGATTATAGATTTGAGAGTCATATTTATGAATGGAACCAGCTGTTAGAGTCTATTGGTCTTCAAAATCGCTCATTTGAAAATTTTGAATCCAAAAGTTAATTGGAAATCAAAAAATAAAAAATTGGATTATGTATATCTATCTATATATATATATGTTTCTGTGAGGGTGATTCTAAGTTACATTTCCAAACAAAATGAACTATCTCTTTATCAATTTATCAAGTGGACTAAGAGGAATATTGAGATTGTCATATTGATGTTGAGAAAAAGTCCAAATGCTTTACATGGTTAACTATCAAAGTTCTATGTCCTTGAGCCTTCCTCTCCCCCCCCCCCCCTCCTTTTTTTTTTGTTTCGTATTAATCAAAAGAAAAAAAATTGATATCCCAGCTATTTGTATTTTAAAATTTATCTCGATTAAAACTTAAATTATTATTTTTGAAACGAAAAATAATATTTTTAAAATGATATTTATTTTTACATTTTAAAAGTATCAGTCATGATTTCAAAAATAATTGTTGTAGTTTCTCTCGGAATAAAACTTGAGACAATTTATCCGAGATATGTAACTATCTTCTAAAATAACAAAAGTTGGTATTCCAACAATTTGTGTCCCAAATTTTGTTTTGGTTGAAATTGAAATTATTATTTTTAATTTTTGTCTGGGTTTATTAATCAAAATAAATAAATAAGGGTGAGATTTTATAAATTTATCAAAAAAATTTATGCTTATCCCTTAAAAAATATATCAGATTATCTATACTGAACACTTAAAAAAGTAAATTTCAAGCTGACTAACAAGTGAGATTGGACCGTTGTCCTCAAGCCATTTTCCATTTGTTTTATTTTAATAAAGTTGTTCTTGGAACGTTAAATGTCAATAGGGACTCCAAACTAAAGAAACAAAGTCTAGCACAACAGCTTGCGTCAATTTTGACCACATTTTCTTTTCGTTTCGGTGACTTGGTTGGGATCAAACAATGTAACACACCACACACACACACACACACACACACGCAGAGTCCTTTTTTTCTTTTTTTTCCATTTATGTTTGGGCAGGTAAATCTATACTAGAGCACTTACCGCAGGAACAAAATAATTTAAGCAAAAGCCTCAATTAGTTGCAGTATCTATATTGCCCTTTGTTCTCTTCTCTACAAGGCTATATCTTTATTAGGATAAAACCTAAATAATCTTAGTTATGATGACATTTAACCAAATGAAATTTGATGTTTGTCATGATGATTAATATTAATAACCCAAAAGTCATGATTAGACCCGATTCTGATTTCAAGTTTTGAGATCTGTGATGAATAGTATTGACAACCAAGAAGTCATAATTAAATCCGATTCTGATTTCAAATTTTAAGAATAAATGACTTGCGGTTTATAGTTATAGTTTAAAATGTAATTGAAAGAGATTTCTTTTTTTTTTTTTTAAATCAAGTTACGCGACATAATACTGTAATTGAATTGAAATCGCGACTGCCTAGTTAATCTATCTAGATCAGGTCTAGTGTTACAAATATCCATTTATTAATATAAACATGAATATCATATATCAAATATACTTCGTTCCAATAGATTGAGTCTACTTCGCTACTAAGAATATTGACAAAAACTAGCAATCAATGAAATCATAAATTAAACTCTAAAAAAATATGATTTGTTATGATTGAAATTTCTATTTCCCATTTAAAAATTAAAAAAAAAAAAAAACTTTGTCGGTTTTGTTGGGTTTTGAACTTCTATCTAGAGGACACCAACTTTTGCTTGATACTCACGTGTTGGATAAATTGCAAATGAAGTGACGGAGTCAGAAAATTTGATGACCCTATAACTAATATCGACAAAGTGATGGAAACCAAATTTCCATGATCCATCTTTTCCGTATAGTGGAATCCCAATCCAATCCATTACCCACCCCCATCCCCAACCCACCCACCCACCACATCAATGAAATAATTGGTGCATAACTTTGACAATAAGCCTAAGCCTGCGGACAGAAATTGCAAATCAAAATACTTCGTCCACTCCTTGAGTTGGGATTTGAAATTTGAACCCTAATCTCTTTTAAGAGATTTGCACCTTTAAATTAGAGATGGCAATTTTACCCGTACCCGTCGGGGATTATTCGTACCCGCTCCAACGAGTACGAGGTCAAACCAGTTGACCGGAGAATGGGGCGGAAATCGGGGATCCCCGTATTTTTTTAGCGGGTATGGGGATGGGGATGGGTTTACCTATCCCCATCCCCATACCCTCCCCATCTCCGACCCGTTTATTTTTTTTATTTTTATTTAATTTTTAATCTTTATTCGTTTTTATTGTTTAATGTTTACTGCATTCAGTTTTCAATAACTTATATTTTAACTACTTTAAAATTATTAATGAAATTGTTAAATTATTAATAAAATTACTTTCTTTAATTCAATGGTTTATTCAAAATATTGATAGTCTTGAAGTTAAGGATTCAAGTAATAACCAATTCTAATTGCAATTACGAAATTATTAATGGATACTGCAAGAATCACAACGACTTGTCGTATAAGTCCTCAACTAATAATTTGAAGGTTTAGCCCCGAATATACAAGTTAGAAAGACCATCTTTTTATTGGAAGTCTTGTTTTAAAATACTATTATTTCTTTCTTTCCAAATGTGCCAGTATATAAGTGCAAAAAATATGAGAATAAATTGTTTAAAATTAGAAACGAAATTAAAACTCCCAACATTATAAGAAATCCAACATTATAAATAGAAAATAGATAAGAAAAAAAAATCATGGGGTGATATTTTTATAGTTTTCATTTATTGAATTTTTCATAATTAAATTTTTCATAAACGAAGTTATTTTTATCGGTTCAACTTCCCTTATAGATGTCCTCTTTGGTCTAAGATGATTGAGAGTATTTTTTTTTTTTTGCTCAGTTTTACCTCTAAAGAATCTCAAATATATATCTTTTCAGAAAATCGAAATCCAAAACACAAGGTTATTACAATTTGGTTTCATAATTGAGATTAAATCATAAGAGTTTTTATTTGTTTTTTATTGATGTGTAAATACATTGTACCGCTCAAGTAATTTTAATAAAGAAAAATGGTGAAGGAAGTCATAGTATAACATATAACTTTTTTAATTTTTATTTGGATGGGTATGGGGCGGGGACGGGGAATCCCCGATCCTCAACGAGTACGGGGACGGAGATTAAAATTTCATACCCGCCAGAGACGAGGATAAGGTTAATAAACAAGTACGGGAAACGGGGGTGGCATCCTCGTCCCCGACCCTCCCCATTGCCAATCCTACTTCAAATTCAATAATTTTAGAGGCCGACAGTGAAGAGAGTTATGAGGTTTGTTGACAAGGGACCATCGTTTTTCGCTTTTCAATTGAATGGTATCAAAGTCATCATATTCCACTAGACGAAAATGGATGCTTATAGCGTCGAGTAGTGGCCAAAAACAAAAAACAATTGTGCGTAACCTTTTCTCTTTTTTTATAAGCAGAAATGAGCTAAAAATATTCTTTTAGCGGGAAAAGAGAACAAATTCTGGCAAACGACTTAAATGTTGTTTTATTAGTGTAAACGCAAGTACTTATGCCTCCATTTGAACAATTTTTAGACATCAATCTTGTGTATGAATGAATCGTAGTGTGCTTGCTATTTTTATTTTTTTTTAATATAATTCATTTATAATTGTATAATACATAAATTTATTTTATTATTTTTTATTTAAAATAAACTCCACTTATTATATAATAAAAGATTATGAGTAAGTTATACTCATAAAAAATACGTGTCAAATTAGAAATTCTTAGTTTTAGTACTCCCTAACATTTTAACAAAAATAAAAATTAATGGGGCCCCAAATTTTTTTTTTTTTTATATGTGCAACCTTTGTAATAATTGAGATCGTCATTCATGCATTCCACTAAAAAAAGAAAAGAATCACATTACACTTGCAAAAAAGAGAAGAAGTGTGTTGGGGTACTTGGATGGCTTGGTATATTGAAATTTTAAAACACAAGCAAGGAATATATCTAGATAATATTTCCTAAAAGGTTCCTCACCATCCACTCTTGAATTGTCTACCTTTCTTATTCCTTTCTTTTGGATTAAATGCACTTAAAAATCATATCTTTCATCTCTTTTGCGTTTTACTTTCTTGCTATTTTAATTCATATTATTACATCTTTGTGGTTTCTAATTTTAGTAGTTGAGACATTATGTTAAAATTCATTAATTTTAAGAATTGTTCTTTTAAATGTAAAAAATTTTTGAAATTGAAGTATTTTGAGGATTTAATTTTTTTTTAACTATTCACGATTATTTTTCCTTTTCTAGAAACTTTTTAGAATTTATAATTTTTTAACTCTTATAAAATTTTTAAAAAAATATTCTATAAAGTTCTCATAAAAAGAAAAAAGATAATCATGATTATAAAAATTAAATATCCCAATATTTAGATTTTATAAATGTTACCAAAATTAGAAACTATATGGCTCTGAGAGTATAAATTGACACCACTACAGGAAGAGTAATGCTATTTATTTCAATTAAATATCATGATCAGACATCTCGAATATAATTAAAAGGAAATAGACAAAATAATAAAGGAATAAGAGAAACTTATTAATTTAATTTAATTTTTTAAATATATTTGATATAATTCATGATATCAATTCAGAATAAATAGTACTATTCTTGAAATAGGCTACAAGGAGATTAGATGCATTTAACTCCTTTCCTTTTTTTTTCCCTTAGAAAATATTAAAGTTCCGCAAAATTGATAAAAACTCACAAAAGATGTAATAATGATCATTAGATTCTCAATTAAACATGCAATTGTAATTTTTATGTTACACATTAGAAATAAAATTGTAATCATTAAATTGTATATTTTTTATTTTATTCTAATATACTTGATATTCTTATTACTCTTTTTTGTGAACTCATATTATTAGCATCGAAATGTTACTTTTATCTTTTTTTCTCCCCTAATTGGAGTGGAGACGAGAGCCTTATTTTTTATTTATGAGTGATGGTTTAGTAAACCTCACCCCAAATTTTAAGTTTAGTGGGCATTAAATTATAGTTAGTGCTTAAAATGTTTTTCTTTTTAGTCTAGTTAGTGGAGAGTGCGATTAAATTAATAACAAAGTTCTTGCTTTAAATCTCAAATCTTATCTAAATTATAAATTTAGTGGACATTAGGCTATCACTAATGTTTAAAATGTTTTATTTTTCTAAAACCTCTTAGTATCTGAAAGACGTATTAGACTCCAATTAACTCGGAATCGAGTCGAGAAGAAATTATAAGAGGATAAAATTATACCAATACCCATTTTCTCTATACACAAAATTTAAATCCAAAACTTTATTTAAAAAAAACCAAAATTCCTATCACTTGAGTCAACATATATTAGTAATAATGTTTAGAATGTTACTTCCATCCAAAATTACCCCTTTTGTCCTTTTTTTTTTTTTTTTTTTTTGGGGTGTTGAAAGCTAGGAGATTGAACTCGTTGAAGGACGCTTTCGGTATCACCAACCAACGCCGACTGTTGCTGACCCCTTTTATTGTTGAATATATATTTTTCTTAAATTATATTTATATACAAAAAATCTTTGACTTCCTTCCAAAGCACACTATAAAAACCCATATTGGGGCTCCCACTTTGACACCATCTTATCTTATCTTGTACACAAGTTCTCCACTTTTTGTTTTAACATCTTTCCTTTGTATCTATTGGAAGTACTTCTGAACAAACAAAGCAGGACAAGAACAGAGAGAAAGAAAGAAAAACCAGAAAAAAGATCAAATGCTTGGTCTTGATAGCACTACTACTAAATCGCCACCATCATCCACCACCGTCGATCAAGATGAACACGGAACGATCTCCTCCGTCCATCCCGACATCCTCAGAAACCACGTCTTGAATCTCCTGGACGGGCCCACCCTCGCCGTCGCCGCCTGCGTATCATCTTACTTGAACGCTCTGTCCTCGGAAGAATCTCTCTGGCGGGAAATTTGCACATCTACGTGGCCGTCCATTAATGACCCACGTGTCCGGCAAGTCATCTCCACGTTCAGTTCCGGTCACCGGTCATTTTTCTCCGACTGTTATCCTCTGCTGCACCACCACGACAACAAGCGGGATGATCATCATCATCAACGTGGTGGGGTTCCAAAAACAAAGGGATTGATCTCAGCCGTTGATGTTTACTATCGTGGGGTCCCCATCTCCTCTGGAGTTCTGGAGTCAGAGACAGTAAGCGAATGGTTCCTGTCATCTCCATTCTGGGTTGACTTGCTCGAACCCAAAGAGTCCGCACAGATATGGGTGGCGGCGCAGCAGCACGGCGGCGGAGCCAAGAGTGACGTGTGGGTGAAGCAACTTGAGGAGAATCTAACTCTGAGTTGGATATTGATCGATCCAAATATAAAGCGTGCAATAAACTTGTCGAGCCAGAAGCCGGTGTCAGTGCAGAGACAGTGGCTAACTGGGGAAGTGGAGGCCAAGTTTGCCACCATCATGGCCGGAGGTGGAGGACGTGGGTCGAGCAAGGAGTACGTGCAGTGCGCCATTGCGGTAGCGTTTGCAGGGAAGGAAGGAGAAGGGGAGGTGTACATGAGGGAGGTGAGCATGGGGATGGAGGACATGGAGGGAAGAAAGTTGAGTGGCAAGGACAGTTTGGTAATTTTGCAATGTGCAATGGAGGGAGGAGAGAGGAAGGGAAAGAAAAGTGGGAAGGAAGGAAAAGAGATGTTTGAGGAGTTTTTGGCAAGAAAGGGAGTTTGGAAGGAGAAGAAAGAGAGTAAAGAGAGAGCTTTAGACATGTTATGTCAATGGGCAGTAATTGCTGTATTTTTGGCCTTTTTGTCTTTTATTTTGCTCGGATAGAATGGAAATTAAGAAATGAAAGTTTGACAATAAATTGCAGTTTGGCAAATAAAACAAGAGAAATTTACTTATAGAAAATTGGAGTTTAGAAGTATAGTTTGTTTGTAAAATAACTTCTATAGGAAAGGAAAGGCAAGAAGAAAGTTTCTGTTTCATCATTATTTCATTTGTTCAATTCTTTTTGTTCAAATTCTCAATCAAAGACTTCAATAACCATTGTTTAGTTGCTGCCATTATTGAGCCTTCAACTTGCAGTCCCTATTTGCTATTTGTTATAAGTTTGTAATTCAAACAGTTGTAATAAGATATCAATAAAAGAAGTCAAGAGATTAGATTCCTTAGACTTCTCTCTAACTATTTATTTTCTTACAATTAATTGGTCTAGGTTTAAAATATTAAAAAAAAAAAACCAAAAACTTGCAGTCCCTATTCAATAATTTGCATGTGGTGAACTATGTCATCCTGATACTCCAAAAAAGTTGCCGTTCTATTTTCTTTTTTAATTTTTTCCCATATCGCTAATACAATTTATCTCCTGAATTTGACAGAGAAAAAGGACCAGAAAAACTTGATGTTAAGTTTCAACAATAAAGCTTTCGGTATTGGGTGTCTGAAGTGAGATGAACGATCAATTTGTTGGTTAATGCGTTTCTGTCAAATGCCCAACTCTATACAAATCAAGCAATTGGATAGAGTCAGATCTCCCAATTCTTAAAAGAGTACCGCCGGGAAAAATGTCATTGTTACATGAGTATACAAATTTATCAAATAATTCAATTATGTTATAATTACACATATATTTTTTACAACAATATATACTTTTTACAATAAAAGAATAAAGTGTAAATTTTTATTATAAAAATATAATTCTTATTACAAAAAATATAATTTTCATTACAATATGCCCTAATGGTCTACTAAAAAACTTACACCCATAAACCTTTTCTCGGTAGAAAATAGACGGAAGAGCGTTGCGGCACTGTTTAAACAGTGAAAATATTATATTTTCATTTTTATTGAGTAAACAGTAACTGTTTAAACAGTGAAAATATTATATTTTCATTTTTATTGAGTAAACAGTAACTAGCACAGTAAAAATAATATTTTTAATATGAGCTGTGTGTGCACAGTGTTTTCCGTCGCCCTCACGTCTGTTATTCCCGTCCACAAAAACAAAAACATGATACACAATAGGATTACAATTTAAATTCTCTAAAATAAATTTTTAATTTTTAATTACTAAGAATAGTAGAGACAAACCATTTGATGATAAATATAGCTGTGGCACTATAAATTAAAGAGTGCAGTTTGGGATCCATACGTTAGTAGCCATATTTAGTGTACATATTGTAACAGCCTTATTCATTTCTGCAACAATCTTGATAAAATATGATACAAAAAATTAACAAGTTATTTTTTATTACAAAAATTATAAGTCTTGTCGCAGAAATAAACAAGCTCGTCACAATATAGATACCAAGTATGACTACTAACGTATGGATCCCAAACTTCTTCCTAAATTAAAAAGGAAAATATATCAATAAGCTTTATTGTTGGTTAGTGCGAGACCCAAACTTAGCAATTTCCTCAAAGTGCAATGCACATGTAGGCTTTGTCCATAAAGTAAGGCCAGGCCCCCACTTCTATTATTCTCTTTTCCCATGTTCTAATTTTAATGATGTCACAAATGGACCTTACAATTCAATGTGTCCAAACTACAGAATGCCAATTCTGAGTTGATTGATTTCACGGGTTTTTGGTCACTTTCATTGTGACTAAAAAAAAGTAAACAGCATCTGTTTCCTCCAACATTGTTGCTGATGTTGTTGGATCTTAACATTTTTGACAGTCAGTCAACTTTGAATGGCAAAGATTTAGATAGTGGAGTAAAAGACAGTAATTAGCTCTTCAATGACTTTTGTCTCACAATAATTGTCTGGTTTTTAAGTTTCGCAAGTTCCCTTACCCTTTTATATGTATCAGTAATTACATGAGCCGGTCAGTGACCTCGGAGCACACTGGATTTGGTCGACACCTATGCCGGCCGGCAAGTTTTACAGCTGTTTTCATTGGCTTTCCGGCTACCCTTTATAACTTCATAGAGAGTATGGCACAAGTGATCATACAATTATAGTAACAGATATGTTTCGTGCGGAATTTTGCTTTTGCATTTAAGTATTAGATTAGATGAACGTGGGACATGTAAAACATGAAATAAAACAAACTAGGCAGCCTGTCCTGTCAATTTGGTTTTTTTATTTAATACATTAAATTCTTTTGTAGTTTACTTGTTTTTGCAGTTTATCTTTTTGTGATTTTGATTTAAATATTAATTTTTTTTATGATTTCTAATTTTGGGATTAACTTTCTAGTGAAGATTCTATTAAATATGTGGATAGAAATTGACCAAAACTATTATTAATTTTTTTAACAAACAAAATTATAAAAATAAGCCAGTAAATCTTTAAATTGCATTTCACACTCTATCCTTCGTTCTTTGTTATTTTTAGTACATTGTACAGCTGGCCAACTTCGATATATGTTCGAACTGCATTCATGATCATAGGCGAAAATATGATTAGGTTCCTGCGGCTACAAAAATGATATAATTTTTGCTAACTTCTGTTAATCAATTTAGCAGAATTTTAAACTGAGAAAAATCACCAAAATTAAAGACTACAAAGGAGTATAATCTAAAACTAAATTATAGGAAATAAACTGCGAACAAGCGTAGAGAAATTTCATACATTTAACTCTTTTTTTATTTACTGACTTTGCCAATTGGTTTTGTACTTTTAGTTTTTTTTATTGGAAGGTGGTCAAATATCAATGTCATCCTAGGCATTGCAAGCTGCCTTGAATGATTGTTTGGTAACTGCCCATCTCTTTTGACTTCCAACCCCAGATAAAATTTAAAACCTTTTTCTGAAGATCTTTCGACTAGATCAAAAGGTAATGAAAACTTATCGTATATTGTTCGTTCGGGAACTACAACTAGTTAAATACTAAACAAATTTGTGAAAATTTAAGACTAAAAGTTTATATTTAATCAATTACCGCAATTTGCAATCAAAGAATCTATTCCAATTAAGACTAAGGGTTAATGTAGGTGGCAAAAAGCGGTATTCTTATAGATTAAGATTTTTAAAATATTTGATTCATTGTTGACACAAGCAAGCATGTACCAAATAGATTGCCATTAAGGCGTATTTCTTTGTAATATGTGATTTTTTTAGTGATAACTAAAAAGAAAAGGAAACTATGGCTAAATAAACGAGCTTGTTGCGATGCATGTAAACAAGGAAAAAAAAAAAAAACATTAGTGGAAGAAGGGATTTGTCTTTTCTTTCAAACATATATATTTCGTAAAAACTATCTTTGACCATCCTTAATTAGAACCATTCCTTCCAATTAATTTATTCCTTGTTTGAGTAATTTATGCATTTTATTTTTTTCTTTGTTTGTATGGATTAAGAATTGAACTTTAGATCCGAAACTAAGAATTTAGTTATGCTACTATTAAAGCTTATGGCTAGTGACTTCTTGTTTGAGTAACTTAGTTGGACACATTCGTGGGATGGTTAGTGGACCAATTCCTAGTCTAAATTATCGGGCATCAAGCCCATTTACACCTAACGATCAGCCAAGATCCGGCCCATACACAGAGAGCCCCCAGCTTTCAGTTTTTGGAATGTGTCGGTGCCCAAAGTTAGATAAACATTCGTGCTTAGCCGCTGAGGATAACAATTTTTTTAAAAAAAATAAAAATAACACTTTTTTTTTTGAAAAAATAAAAAAAATGAAAAAATGAATATTAACAATTTTTAGCAAAATCAATTAGGAAATTTTTGAATTGGAATATCAATCTAAGCCAATTAATCAAATATATATATATATATATATAGATGCATCTAGCATTCTTGCAACTTCATTCTTTTCCGTTTTACTTTACGTGATTTTAATTTACATTATAAGGTCCCATTGGCAATTGGTAGGATCCATAATCAGAAAAAAAAAAAAAAAAAAAAACAAAGATTATACAAACCATTATCTTCACTAATGTCCCCATTTGCTGTAGTGGTCTTGCATTTTGTGATTGAGCCCATCCATCGGACGACCTTTTCGTTCAAAAACAAAAAAACAATCCTCACAAAGAAGAGAGAAAAAAAGGTCCCACCGAGATTTGAACTCGGGTTACTGGATTCAGAGTCCAATGTCCTGACCACTAGACCATGGGACCTAGGCACTGATTGTTTTCCATGTCATATTATATGTTCAAATCTTTGTTGTGCAATTTCTGCACCTTTCCAATAAGCAAATTGGCCTCAAGGGAAGGGACTAAGGGACTACTTCTAAATCGCACTATATTTCTTGTCTATGTATTTTACATAGATGGTATCTTCAACTTCATTTTAGTTTTCCCACTTGTTCAATAGAACTTGATCCAGCTCACAAATTTTTTTTTTTACCAAAAACAAAAAAAAGATAGAGAACTTGGATCTTGCAACATATCTACCAACTTAAGAGGGAATGGCACTTATGAATAAGTGGCAAAATCAAAATCATAGGTGATTTTTAATCCCGAGACTTTATAAAAATTTTAAAATAATATTAAAATGATATAAATTATTGAATGATTAAATTTATAAAAATAAAAATTAAAAAAAATAAAAAGTAAGTATGTTGAATATAACAACGTTATTACTTGTTACTACTTCAAATTTAATATAATCATATAGTCTTGCTCTAAATCTTACATACCAGTGCAAAACAACTTTGGACTAAAGTCCATTTATTTGCTGTAAAATAACTTGCTTTTGTAAAATATTTACAGGAAAAAATGTTTGCAGTAAAAATAATAATTTTTCCTTATCATTTACTTATAACACATTTTGTGTTTTTGTATCCAAAAAATAACATCAGCTCAGGAAAATGAGAAGTTATTTTCCCTAAAAATTTAAAAATTTTCTCCAAATTTTTTCCAAATTTTCCGTTATAAAATATTTTGCATCAAACAAACACCGAAAAACGAGGAAAAAATTTTCCTGTAAAACATTTTCAACCAAACACACTTAGAGCGTATTTGTTCGCAGTAAAATATTTTATAAGAAATAATTTTTCTCAAATTTTTGATGTTTGTTTTATGTAAAATATTTTACAACGAAAAATTTTGAAAAAATTTGAGGAAATTTTTTAGATTTTTAAGAAAAATAACTTACATTTATTCTGAGCTGAAATTATTTTCTAAAAAAAAATACAAAATATACTTTAAGTAAATAATAAGAAAAAATCATTATTTTCACTACAAATATTTTACAAAAATAAATTATATTCTAACAAACAAACAAACTATTAGTTCTTGTTCTTATGTGAACTACAGCCACTTTAAACGCATGAAAAGTTACACAAGGGAAATAATTTACGTGAAGAGACGTGTAAGTACCTATTCAAGACTTGAAAATGAAGCAGGCCTAATAAAGATCCCCTTTTCCTCCGCTGGGAAAAAGAGTTCAACCAAGGTCCATGTTCAATTTGACTACACTAGAGAATTGTTAAAAACAACGCTAAAAAGAACGATTGCACATACACACTTCACAAGGATGCATAGGAATTTAACCGAAATATTCACAAAACGACCCGAAAAGCTGGAAAATAACAAGAGACACGAAAGAAATAATCACATTGATTTGCAATTTCTGCACAAGCAGCAGCTTGCTACAACGGAGAGTCACAACAGGAAAGGAAACATACATGTCATGCTGATGAAGGTGGCTTTACGATCACCGCTCATCCAGTGACTAATCAATGAAAGGCTACATCATTTGCTTAGATAATGCCAAGCAATGGCTTGTGATGACAAGATTAACTATGGGACGCCTCAGTCTTTGCCGATGCTGATGTGAATTTAACCGCTGGTCTTGGGTTGTCCCTGACAGTCAAGCTGAGAACTTCGGGCCTTGAATAATGCCCAACTACATCGAAGTCAAACTTTGCCCGTGCTATTTCTCCAAGATCTGGACATGAACATGTAGTAATAATCTAAATGAGGTGTGGGTTCCCAAAATGAGAGCACGCCTACATGTTTCAGATAATGAACATTTGGACTGGATGAAATGTACCATGTATTGAAAACTATGAATACGATAACACGCTTAATCATGATCCATCAAAGGATATCCATAGGTATAACAAAAGAGTAAACAGAAATGGATGTTTGAAGAAGTACCATGATAATATCAGTCAAAGTTTGAGCCTTAATGTTTAACAGACGATGCTATTAACCTGGATGAGATAGTGAAATAGGCATCCAATATTGGTTTCCCATAGTGCACAATCTACTTTTAACACAGTCTGTCTCCATCCTATACTGGGGGCAGCTTCTGCCCCAAAATTTTTATCCTTCAATTTCTTGACCAAAAATATTTGGTCAAATTTGATATCATCACTCATCACTAGCATACTCAGGAAAAAGAAACCCAACACAAAGTATTCCTAATGGAGGGGGGCACAGAGGTTGTTTGAAAAGAGATAATGAGAGCTGTCAGCATCATCAATACTATTCACAACCTCACTCAATATGGAGGAGAGTTTTCATTCTGTAGAAGCAGTTCACTGAACGGAAAAATAAAAGTAGACGAGAATGTTTAGCAGGAGAGCTGCAGAGATGAACTCTAGCTAACCAATTTTATATAATAATTTCTAGTGGCTGCCAGCAAAATGTTATGATCTACTATAAAATCGGGTATTTAAGGTGAGAATAATCAAGCATGGGTTGCAGTTGTCTGGCATGAGAAAAGATCATGAAGGGAACACGCAATGCAAACAACGCATGCTGGTCTCTGCAAATGGAAGTGTCACGCCTTTCACCACAAAGAACTCAATTATCCCATGTTCTTAACCTTCTACAAAGATTATTTCAACATATTCTAGATTGCACGTTGCAGAAAGTCCAAAATCCAAATGTTGTCCAGAAGCACAATAGCTGCAGAAAACAGTAACATACCTAAATCAGCTGAGATTAGTGCTTCTCCATCATAATTGGGTCCTGCTAACACAGTTCCTAATGGTGATATAATGACACTGCCTCCGGCGCAAACAACAGAATCTGGATCGAGGTTTTCTTCTGTGCCAGAAAATACGTAGTCTGGAGGAGGTGGGTAATCTTTCCTGCGGCAGAATTGGTTGGCCGATAACACAAAACATCCACCTTCAAGAGCAATATGGGTCATTGTTGCTTGCCAAATTTCCCTAGCATCAGCTGTTGGCGCACAATATATTTCGACACCTAAAAAGCAGATATCCCAACAAGTTAAGGAGATGTCTAAAACACATATTTGAGAAGAAATTCAGTATTCAAATAGCACAGCAATCTAGTTACGACAGATTACAACCAGGAATTATTTAGTACAGCATTTCTACACACACAATAATGTCCAAGGCATAAAACACATGCTGAACCTACTGGGGAAAACTTAAACATGGTAGCAAATCTAGAGCAAGCAGAAGCAGCATTAAGTAGTTAGCCAAATCAACTCACCTTTACCATACATTGCAGTCCTTAGGAGTGGCATTCTGTTTTCCCAACAGATGGCAGCACCAATCTTACCAATAGGAGTGTCAAAAACTGGAATGGTTGATCCATCTCCAAATCCCCAAACTATGCGCTCCAATGCTGTTGGCATGATTTTTCGATGCTTTCCTAGGTAATGACCCTGAGAATCAAAAAACAGCACCGTGCAGTAGAGGGTATATCCATCCCTCTCTATCACACCCATAACCAGGTACACCTTATACTTTCCAGCCATGGCTGCCAACCTGTCTACCTCGGGACCTGCACATATGTGAATCAGGACAGATTTAAAACAAGTTTAATTTAATTCCACAAGTGACAAAGCTGAGAAGGTATTGTTTGCATGCTTTTCTGTACTTTTAATGTTCTGTTGTCTTTTGAAGATGTAAACAGAAATCCAGCAGTACTTGTAATGCTTCGACACCTCTTCCACTGCAGGTCTGAATCAATCCGTTCATGACAATACAATCCACAACCATGCAAAACTTCCTAGACTGCATCTAAAAGAGAGAAATGGTATTTGTCTATCCCTTTTGGACATAAGTTCATAGCTGAGCACCTTAACACTGGTTCAGTTCATGCTTATAATGAGGTAGTACTATCATTCACTATGTTACTTAGAATAAAAGATTGTTAGATCACAAACCAAAACCCGGCATTCATATGCATCCACATAGAGTCAAATAAAAATAAAATATGAAAAGGTAAGTTTTGATGTAACTTTGTGGATTTGAATATGGTGTATAAACAAGAAATTTCCTTCAACAAACTCAGGAACCTATGGCATCATGACTGAACACTGGAACATCGACATCGAAGAAATCCAAAACAGCAGGAAAACAAAAGACAAAAGCCTGGACTTTGACATTTTCTTGCCAATTCATGGCAATGAGATGCTATCAACGATTCAAGAAGAATACTCATGAAATAAAAGAAGTTGTATCCCCATACTTCTACAACTTCATAAAAGATAAGATATCTCTCACCATCATCAAATATAAACATCCATGACATGGTTGTAATTCAAATCTTGGACATTACAATCTATGGCATTCCATTATGGAAAGTAGAGACCTTCATCAATCCGTCCAATCAGTAACAAGAAATGAAAGAACAAAGGGTCTGATGTACATAGCCTAATCATTGTTTTTGTGAAGAAATTATTTTCATGACTTGTATGGGTGACCTCTAGTTCACAATCAAGTAACTTTAGCATTGCACCAAACATCGCCCTTCAATCAACAATAACAAATATGAAAAGGAAATATTACCAGGCACGTCGATGGCTGCAGCATGATACTTGCGGAACTCCTCTCTGCCCTTTGCTGTTCGATTACCAATGCTAGCACCAAAAGTAGATCCACGAGGGTATCCACCCAGAAATGCTTCGGGAAACACGACCAGCTGGGATCCATATCCAGCTGCTTCTGCCAGTAATCTCTCAGCCTTATCTGCAAGCACAATCAACAATTACAACAAGCAAAGAGCAATCACTCCACTCATATAAAATAAAGTCTGGAAGTGTCAAATCGAACTTTTGAGATCATGTCTTCCAAAGCATCTTGCGTAGTAAAATCACTATGTGCTTTCCAGACCCAAAAGTCTCTTCATAGTACAAGCATGACAGAGAAGTAGATCATCAATTGCATTAGCTTCAGATGAATCAGACGGCAAAATTCAAGTATAAGATGAAACGCAGTTTATTCAAAAATCTCAAATTATCATTTTCCTTCCTTAGTTCGTTTCAGTTTTCAACAAGCAAAAGGCGCTCTTTCCCCAAAATGAATGAGATGGTCTACAATTACAGGGGAAAATTATCCTTTTTTTCTTTTTTTGTGGAATGGAATCAAAGGCCTATAATGCCATATTTCACTCAACAAAGAAATTAATCTGCGTTTATTCAGAACAAGAAATGTACTTTTAATATGGTTTCCACACAAACTAACTCCGTTCAAACCAAAAGAGACTCAAGGGCAAAGAAAAAACAAGACAAGATGAGTTAAACCAAATAATTAGCAACAAAAATAAAGCAAAAAACAAGAACCCCACAGGGCCAATCAAATCAACAAGGGCAAGCAAACCACAAGAAGCTCGAAATTCTAACTTTTTAGACAAAAGTACATTTGTTTCAGGTCTACTAAAAATAGACTAAGCAGGCAGGCTGGCATACCCAACGTGGCGGGGGTGTCGTAGAAGATGGTGGCGGCCTGGACCACGGTGGCGCGGACGGTGGAGGAGTCGGCGCCCATGTCCACCTCAGCGACAATCGGGCTGTTGGGTTGCTCTGGAACCGTGACAAGCGCCATTGAAACTCCTACAGTCTACTTGTGTGCTGCTAAACTTCCCAAGCCTCACGGGTCTCCACTTTTCCAGGTTTTGTTTCTGTGTCTGTCCGGACTTCATTATTTTCAGGGCTGGATAAATTAAACAAAACATTTTTATTTTTTTTAACAGTGAAAAAACTTGCACCGCTAACACGTGAGTAATTACATGTGTGGACAGTAAGTCGAGGTCAGGGTCACTGTTGTTTACATTTCAACTTGCCTTATACGTTAATATCTGACAGCTTAAATATTATTAGATTCGAGTATCACTTCTCTTAAGCCAACCTCAATGTAAACGAGTTATAAACTAGCACTAACATACACGTGTAAAAGTTATTGCCTCCAACCTATATGGACTGACACTTGAAGCCAAATCTAACGTGAGAGTAGTACATAGAGTTACTACTAATCTGCTATATTTAGTAATAAAATATTTTTAAATTATGCAAACTAAAATATTAAAATGTTTATGTCCACGTTACCATTCAATAATTTTCATAGCTAAAAGTTCGATTAACCTAAAGACAGTTAAAAGGTTCGATTTTTCATAAGCTTTGTCTCTGAAAAATTTTTAATGGCCTGTAAATTTTTTTTTGAGTTGGAACACTTTATACCCTTAAATTATTATGCACCAAAAACAAAATATTTATATTTATATAATAAAAAAAATTGCAGAAAAATAAGGACCATAGAAGCAACACGTGACTAATTCCAGTATGTCTCCCAACACTCAATCTTTTTACTTTTTGAATTATCTTGATGCAAAAAATAATTTTAGCAATGAATTCTACAGATTGAGATATGAAAGCACTTTATAAGAAAAGGGAGAAATTCTACACATTTTCACCTCTTGAGTATTTGTGTTTTTGCTTATGTGTCAAGTTCTTGAGTTAAAATGGATTTTCTTACTTGGAAAAGACCGCAGATGGTCGAAATTGACTGTAATTTTGTTTTGAATACTTTATCAAAAGAAAAAAGTTTCGAATACATTAATTCCTCTAAAAGTATGTTTAGATTTTAGGTAGACATGATTATGGTTTGATTTCAAAATCAAATTGAATCAAAATTCAATTGATCTGAAGCTAAAATTAAGTTCTAATTTTAAAATGAGCTGAATTAAAATTTTATCTAAAGTTATCGATCCAATTTGAAGTTTTTTTTTGTTTTTAAGTTCCTTGAGACGTGGATAAGGTGGTTTGACATATCAACAAACTCATTTGACATAGTATACTTAACTTGTTGTGTAATACGCAACGTCAAAATTATGTCAGTTCCACATTAGCACGTAACCGTTGTTTTCTTTTTTTCTTCGAGCAACATACGAGTGGTTTTCACATAATTGAAACTTACTAAACTATTTTCAAACTTTTTCCAATGGATTGTCTTCAATTGAACTTTTTGAAACTTATCGACTTAAAATTGGGAACTTTTCCTAAGTTATTGATACAAACTAACACATCAACTTTTGCATACAAATGTGACTAATTTCCTAATCTTTTTCGATGCTCTAAACAAATTTTCACAATATTTTGGTGTTCATTCTAGGAAGCTAATTGCAGATACCGAGTTTCATCAACTTTACATTTTATTAGGTAGTGACTAGTGATTTTGAATGACAAAATTGATCCTGATATGTAGTTTTATAAAATTTTCATCTCAGTAATCGTCAATTTAGCTAATGTATGCTTAGTATAACATTTTATTTCATACCTTTATTTAACAAGCTTATTCAATTTATTGTCTCCATGGACATCACTATAATTCTTAGATCATAGTTTTTATTAGGAATATCCTCCATTTGAAAAGGCAAATGCATATGACTAACTCTATTATAATCATTTATTACACATTGGTAATGTTTTCTAGTTGTGATCATTTGTGGAACCTCTAAGAACATGCTACCAGGCTGCAGGGCGTGTAGAAATTTATAAGGTTGAAGGTTTTTTTTTTTTTTTTTTTATGTTATAAATTAAAACTAAAAATTTAAAAAAACATTAACACAAAATTTGAAAAAAAAGGTCACATCAGTAAATATTATTGACGTAACAAATAGCATAGCAAAAAATCTGACGCGGCAGATGATGGTGCCACGTGTGTAGCGATAGTTACAAACCACGAAAACATGCTGGAGGGTGAATAAAAAAAAAAAAAAGTCTAAAAACATAAAGACGCAAAGCATGAACGGCGAAGAAAAAAACATTAGTCTTTAGAGTATTGATAGTTTAGATGGTGTGGAAATTAAAATTAAAATTATTAATTTTATTTTAAAAATATTAATTTTAATTTTAATTAAAATACTGCCTTAAACAACAGAATATATATTAGTAATCAACGGCAAAATACTGTTTTTTATTTGAAAAATGCTAGTAACAGTCATTTTCACATTCTCTTTTACAGTCTGTTACTTACGTGACAGGTATTGATTAGTTGTCAAAAAATTGAATGTAAAAAATATTACAGAAATGTTATTGAAAAGTGTTGATATTTTAATTTATAATTAGTGTATATAAAAAAAAAATAAATAAAAAGTGATTATACATAACAAATCTCTTTTTATTTTTAACCTACATGTTTTGAACACGCGTAAAATGATACATAAGACATATGGAAGCAGGGACACGTGGCCGCCCAAGAGTCCGCCGAACTCCTGAGTTTTGACGCTTCGTTGATCTGTGCCAACAACACAACAGAGATAGACAATTGCCGTGAGCTTCAAAAGGAACTCAACCCACCACCCACCCATAGGCAAAGCAAAGAATTTCAATTTCCTTTCTTTTTACTCAAGAATATATACACACACAAACAAATATAAAACAAATAAATTAAGAAGAAGAAGAAGAAAAGTGAGTGAGAGAGAGACTGAGATTTGATAGGCAAATAATAATAATAATAATAATAATAATGGCGGCCGGCGGGATGTCGAAAGAGACAAAGATGTCAATAGAAGCGTCGTCGAAGTTTCCGGGTTTCCGGTTCTCGCCGACCGACGTGGAACTCATCTCTTACTACCTCAAGAAGAAGATGGAAGGTGACGATAAATGCGTCGAAGTCATTCCCGAGGTCGAGTTTTGTAGGCACGAGCCCTGGGATTTGCCTGGTATAATATCTTTCTATCTATATTTCATTGTCAATGCAATGTAATTTAGTGAAACATCGATAGAATTTAAAAAAAAAAAAAACATACCAAAAATAATATATAAACTGTTGGATTGATTGGATGGACTGTGTGTTTGCACGTAGAGGTGGCTACATATATGTTTGCGTGTGTTCTTTCGGCATTTACTAATTTTATTCGTTATATTTTTTTTTTATAACACACTCACAATTTTATAGTACATAAATTCTTTTTGTAAATAGATTAATTTAAATGATATAAAATAATAAGTAAGTTATATTTAAAATAAAAAAATAGAGTTTGAATCCATTGTATATGAATATAATAATTTTTTTTTTTTTTGTTTTTTCTAAAAATTTTTTGAGGATTTCATTTGAAATCTAAACTTTAGATTCTAGGACCCATGTAAGTATAGGTTTTAGTTTTATTAAAAAAAAAGAAAAAAATATATATATTACAGCCACATAATTGAGTAGACATTCTCGGTGCATTCTCCCTGCATACGCTGTTGAACCCAAAAAAAAAAAAAAAAATCAAGTTAAAAATTTTTTTTTTTTTTTCTTATTTTATTGTGTTAAGCTATAAATAATTGCCTTGAAAGGGAAATGCTAAAGGCCTAAAGGGCTCAACTGCATGAACAGCCAAGGAAGCAGCGCCGGAAATGTAGTAAGCCGAGTTCTCAACTGGTTTTCAGGGAGCTCTGTTATAAGTTCATCGGACAAGCCAAAAAGACAGTTCTAAATTTTTTTTAATTTTTGGAATGTAGTATTCAACATTTCACTTTTTACAATTCAGTAACATTTCGTTACCAGTTCCCTTCAATTTGGTACATTCGTAGACGGGATGTGAGTCAAACATCAATGTGAGAGACATGTTTTGCAAAGAAAATTAATTATAAATATTTTAGTGAAATTGAGTGAAAAAAGTTTTTACGAGTATATTAAATATTCAATACCAAGTTGATCGTTGCTAAAGAATATAATAGATTAATGATGCATAATGTTTGTGCATAATAGATTTGCTATAAAACTAACAATTATTGATTTGAATGATAAAGAGTTCGATATTTTTTAAATAAGATTTCGAGTTTAAATCTTGTAAATAGAAAGAATAGCACTAAGAGAGTTGTCCTATTATGAGTCCAACAATTGTTAGAACTGGATTAGTCGGATCCAATAAGTTTCTTGATATCAAGGATTCACCAAAAATAAAAAAAAAAGATTTGCTATAAAAGAAAACAAGATCCCTTAAAATTATGTAAACTAGTATGGAAAATTTTTGTTAGCTACTAAATAAAATGGAATGTCAAGAAAATATTTATTTAGTCCGTCTAATTAAATTTAAAATTTGGGATTAAGTTTTTGTTGTTGTTCTTACTAAATATTAGATTTGCAGAAGTTAGAAGTTAAGAGTTAGCGTGAGTTAGCTTGACAGAGGAGAACTTTGACATCATTGAAGAATACAAAAGGAAGGGGACGCAGCCAGGATAGTTTGTGCATGGAATGATTTAACATGTTCACGCACAGAAGCACTCTGCTGCAATTTTCTTGTTAAATAAATTGTCCCAAGAATTTTCTTCTATTTTGCCACTGATTAGTGTTGTATTATCTGTTACCAGCCAAATCTGTCATCCAATCGGACACCGAGTGGTTCTTCTTTGCTGCTCGAGGGAAGAAATACCCAAATGGCTCGCAGAGTAAGAGGGCTACTGAACTCGGTTACTGGAAGGCCACGGGGAAAGAACGTAATGTGAAGTCAGGTTCTGATGTGATTGGATCGAAAAGGACTCTTGTGTTCCATTTGGGTCGCGCTCCGAGAGGAGAAAGGACAGAGTGGATTATGCATGAATATTGCATGTCTGGGAGCTCTCAGGTGAGTCTTTCTCGTTAAGGTGCTTTCACTTGCTTGTGAATTGGCTATGCTTTTCGCTTCAGAATGCTGATAATATATATGTGCTTGGATTCTTGCAAATTTCAGGATTCTCTTGTTGTTTGCCGTCTCCGGAAGAACGTAGAGTTCCGTCTGAACGATGCTACAAGCCGGCCTTCTCTAACTCAAAGCAACTTTTCGCGTGCTCATGATGGCAGCAATACTGCATCTGGAAGTGATGCTGGTCGAATGAGAGCGTCACAAATGCACATGGCAGCTGAATTCTCCAAGAAGAGTATCAGTAATGAATCGTATTCTATGGAGCAGTTTGATTCAGCATCTGAAAATGAACAGAAACAATCAAATGAGATTAGCCTCGCAGAATCCTCCAGCCGCCAAAAGGTCTACCCTTTTTCTCACTCACTTTAACAATGTATTGCTCACTCTTTTTAGCACCCTTGGTTTCTGAATCCTTAATTTCAAACTTAAAAGAGGGCTTCCTCCATATGGCAGCTAGTTCACCTTGATCTCCGCCGCCTGGTCGAGACTTGTGAACCAAGGTCTGATGCATCTTTTTGTTGAATTCCAGGATTCTGATAATGAAGAAGATTTTTATGCTGATATACTGAAAGATGATATAGTTAAGCTGGATGAAACTCCCTTCTTTGCTGCTACTTCAGGATTCCTTCCGGTGGCTGTGAGCAACACTGCAATCGTCAGCAATCCTCAGCAACCAGTGGAATCCATGGTCTCACAAGCATTTCCTTTGCAAACAATTCCTATACAAGGAACAACGACCCGAATAATCAAGTTGAAGAGGAGGATGGCGAGTGCTCCTCTTGCACAGGGAGCTAAGAGCGGTGCGAAGGAACACCCTGCCGAGGAAAACAATGCGCGGAGGCCGGAGGAGCAACCGAAATGTGTGATTGACCTACTCTCCATTCGTCCCTGGCTGATACCGGTAGTCTCAGTTGCTGTCCTGCTTCTTGTGGTTTTGTTGCTGTATTTGTTGGGAGGTCCACAGCAAGTCATCAGGAGAATTGCATATGCCACTCTGTACAAAGCCTCCTTGTTCTGGCACTGAATGGGTAGGAATTGCTGGATTTGGCGGGTTGGTCTATGCAACATTGTGTATAAGCATACGATAAAAAGTTGTAAATTAATCAGTTGATTTGTGTTGTGGTATTTTTCTGAGTATGAATGGGCTTTTGTTTCTCTAAAATCAAAGAATGCATAATGTTTACATGTAATCATATTTCATGCTAGCTTGAAAGGGGCAAAAGTAGATCACCCTGGCTTTCTTTTTACTTGAGAATTGTCTGAATTGTAACAAAATTTTAAATTTTTGTAACTACATTTAAATTTTTTATAATAAAAAAAGTTACAATTTAATTTTTTTTTTGTTACAGAAAATATTACTGTTATTATATTATAGAGAGTTGTAAATTTGTTACGATTCGAACAAATTTTAGGTAAAAAAAATTAGGTGATGTACCCATGCCCGCTTGAAAAGATGCAAATTGACTATTAACTTACGCGCACATCTGCCGCGTCCCCTGATGTATACTGGTGGGCTAGGCACGTAAGATTGGATCATAAATCGCCATAATTTCATTTCTTTGGCATATGGTTTTTGTTCTTTTTTTCGAAATCTTATTTTTAACTTTCTTATGCAAGGGAATAACAAAAATTATCATAGAAATATTGCACACTATTTAAGTTTTAATTCCTGTATTAACATTTTTTTTTTGGACAAATGATTACAATTATTTTAATTAAAATAAATTTTAATATAATAATTACTGTCGACGATGAGCTATCTATATAAAAAGATTAAATGATACCAACTTACATTATTTTTTTTGGTAAAAAAAATCGTCCACTATTATAAAATCTTATTTTGCTCTCTTTCCAACAGTAGGCATTTCAACTATTTTTCGCTTGCGCTAGTGCACCCCGGAAATTCTTGGCGTTTTCCTTGGTGAGCTCACTATATTCTAAAAAACCAAAATAACACCCCACAAAGCCAAAAATAGCTTTATGCAGTAAATCTCATGTCTACTTCTTTGAGCCCAAAAAAGAAATATCCAACTTTCAAACTCCGTCGTAGCTCGGAAACCCATTAGTCGAAAGCCAACAAGACGACTCAGCCAAACTATATCGATCACCCCCATTATGAATTTGGGGTGAACTCGTTCACTTCAATCTGTAAGTCTATTTTCTCTAATTTTTTTCCTTTAATTTTAAGTTAAATTTTAGTGGGTTTTGATTCGATGTGGGTCATGGGATGTTGCTCTTTTACGTGTAAATGAAACAATTAAAGGAAGTGGGTGACTTTATTTTTGCCTTGAATGTTTGTAATAGTTATTTTATGTGATCTGGGTAATTTCATCTTCCATTTACTTCAACTGTTGAGGTTGAATTATTTAATGAGTTCGAAGTTACATGACTATTGATACCAGTTTCAGTAAAGTTTCTAAAAGCTTCTAGCTTGGATTTGGAGGAAAATATGATAAAGTTGCCATTTTTCAAGTTTTGATCTTGTTGTGAGAGGCTGTTTTAAGAATTGTTGCTGTTGCTTTTTGTTTTTTTTCTTTTTTTGGCTTTTTGAGCAGGAATTGTAAGAGCACCTTGTAATGATGTCTAGGCCTATGTTACTCGTCTTTTTGTTACTTATACTGATAATCACCTCTCAGTTTGAGTGGAGACAACAACTTGTAAATGATAGTGATTCAACTCCCAGTGTCTCACAAAAACAGGAACAAATATCCGAGAGTGAAGAGGCTGTGAAGGAGAAGGTAACACCGTCATTTTAAGGATGTTCCCTACTTTTCCTTGGGAAATTGAATTTAATTGCAGCATTCTGCATTATTATATGAAATGATGAAATTAGCTGAACTTGGAATGAGGTGCAATTCTGCGTCATGGTTGCTTTATTTATCCATTAAAATCCATAACGCAGGTCCATGCGTGCAAGATCTCTATCGTGTGATTGGGAAGAGGCGGGGATTTGTATCTCTGCGCCAAGTCCCAGTGTGTCTCCTAATTGCATTTTATTTTTGTGCTATTGCTTTTCGTTTCTATGGCTAACATTTTATTTTGGTGTAAAGGCTCTTGAGTGTTAACGTTTCTCAAGTCTTTGTGAATTTTCAGAGCACTCTTTTATTTGCCTCCAACAAATGTCTCCTTTGACCCTTAGTAAAAAACAAAAAAAAAAAAAATTTCTAAGAAGACATTTTTGTACAGTACTCCCTACCTGTGCTCTTGGAAGAGACCAGAATGACTGATTCCTTTGTGCACATTGCTTAATCTGGCCTTTTCCTTTCTTCTATTGGTTTTGTTCATTTTTTACTCTCTGGTGTAAAGTTGTATGAGAAACTTGATTGAGTATGACAGACTTTGCTCCTAGTGTGTCCACATGGAGTATCATTTAGGATCTATCAGATTGCAGAAAACTCTTGACGATCTTCTTGCAGAACAGGGAGTACCATGATGTTATGCTTAAACCTTTTTAAGGTCACGTACTGGTTGAAAAGGACAGGAATGATTTTTTTTTCTTTTGGTATCCTAGTATAACCACATTCTTTTCCTACCCGGCATAAGTAACTAATATAGGGAGCACAATTATTGTTGGAACTAGCCAGTGATAGTCTATCACGGCGTTACCAAAGACACATAGCTGATTAATTGATTATATGGGAATTCTGCATGGAGTTCCTTTTTGTATGATGACATAAGGAGCTAATCTGGCCTGGAATTGCTTTTTTTCTTTGGCTTGTATATCAAGGCTCATGCTGCATTGACTTCGGTTGTCAACAAGTTCTTTGCTTTTACACAATTCTTGCCGCCATATTTTTGTTTCCTTCTTTTGGCCATTTACCTCAATTTGATGCAAATGGATTTGGTTGTAGATTCCCTACTTGTGACTCGTTATCTGTACTTATATATCCGACCCCTAGTTAAGTTTGGAATTAAGGCTTTCTTATTGTTGTTGTTATATTCATATTCAAATCTTGATACATACATGCACATACATCTGTTTGTATATGTTCCACACGTGTCGGTATGGGAGTATGCGTTTCTTAAAAATGTCTGCGCAACTTCATTTCTGGGCTGGCTACGTAACACTTTATTTATCCAAAGTGTGCTCTCAGTAGTTTTGATTTTCCATTAGTTTGGAATTGTGACTTGTCATTCTCTTTGAGACTTTTGGACCTGATAAATTGTAGCTAACTTTGGTACATAATCTGCATCATAACCACATTCTATTTCTCTACCTTATGAACAACCCTTCAGACATAAGGAAGATTAAAATTCTTACATATTGATTAATGACAGTGGCTGTCACATTATTGTTTAGAAAGATCAAACTCTTTCTGTCTCTTTCAAAAAGGGCAGCTACCCCATTATGTGCTGAAAAATCTTATGAAGTATGGTTCTTTTTATTTTTGTTTCTTTCATTCTTTATGAAACACCACCCTGGGGTGGCAGGTGAATTTCCCTATATTTTTCTATCAAAAAACTGTTTTTAACCACTTCTGGCTTTTCCTGGCAGCTGGTTCTTCCCCAAGGGGGATTTCTGAAATGTTTATATGATCAAACAGTAGTTTTCTTATTGACTTCGTTCATTAGTCTCATCTTACAATTTGTTTGGTTCATAATTTTGGGTTTTTAATATAAATGATTGTGAGTAACATTAGATATTGTGTTGCTACCCAAAAGAGAAAGAGCATAAATAGTGAAGGTAATGGTTGCAAATAATCTAAATGTCTCTCGACAAAAAATCTGGTGCTGCTCATTGACTGCATTAGCTTTATTTGTGTGTTTGCATAGCTTTTTCATGGCATGCATGAATAATGGTGCTAAATTTGGTGATTGAATCAATTGTGATCAGCGATAATTTTGGTTCCATGCTTTTAGTTTCAAATTAAACTTTCCAGTAGCAGGAGAAAAACAAAGGGGAAAAAAAGCAGCAAAATGTTTAATAAATTAGCTAAATAACCATAGCTAAAGTACGCAACTTATTCTTTGTTGTCTAGACATGGATACTTTTATTCCTACGATCAAATTTTATATATAGTGTTGGCTGAATCATGTCATAAATACTAAATGAGCAATTATGACTTGTGGCAGATTATTTTATCACAAGAGAAAAACATTCATAAGCTCAATGAGCTGGTCAGGAGTCTACAACAGCAGCTGTCGCAATGCAGGTGCAGTAATGAGACAACAAATGGTACTGTAAGCTCCATGACTGAACACGTTAGCCAGCTTGAACGACAGCAGATACTGGAGGACTAGAATTTGACTTGCAATCTTTCATTCAAGTGTTCGTGTATCATTGATCTGTAAAACCTTGGCTTCTTGCCGCCCTGCAAATATCTTCCGATACAAGAGTGCATCTTATTCTTTGGTACGTCGTAAAAGGTAAATCATTACCTGTTTATAGCCATCAAAAAAAATTAATTGTGTGTTTTCACGATTTGTGTTTGCTCTAATACTCTTGAACATGCCAAGGATTACTATAAGCATCAAGTTTTGGTACTGCCTTTCATAAAAGCTAAACAGTTTTTTCAGTTTCATTATATCTTATTGGTAAAAGTAGTAGATAAAGTCTCGGTTTGTTGCATTGTGCGGCATGCATACAATTAGAAATTAATGGTATGAATAATTGACTAACATTTGTATGAAAACATAGTTCTTTGATGGAAAGAATGTTTCTTTTAATGGATTGTGCCCGCTTGTTTAACTCATTTGATGTTTCTTACATGAGGTTTGTGAATAAGCGATTGTCTGATGATGAGCAAAGAATACCCGTCTTTCTGTTAAATAGGGTGTATTGAACTCATAATTCGTTTGATACTTTTTATTAATATCCGCTAAGTATCGTAAGTGAATTGTTGCCTTCTCTTCAATCATTTGATAACTAGAGTCATTCTTTGATAAATGATTGTTATGTTGGTTTTCGGTGTCAGTTCTGGTGTTATAATTATATTTGATCATTTAGCTTACGTTATCCTGTAAATTTGTTTCCAAAAGCATCCTCAAAGCTATGGCCTGTTAGGTACTTCAGCAATTGGTCACTCTCAAGTAATTACTAACTAGTTGGATAGTCGTTCAACCTGAACCTGCATTAACATGAGATTAACAAGACACCTTTCAGTAATATAATTCTTTCTCTTTGTTCTTAATTACTATATGCGTCAATTTGTCGGTGTGTTTTTTTTTTTTTTTTTAAGTGTTCAGAGCGTACGAAGCTCTTACCCTATGAGATTGGGAGAAAGATGAGATATACCATCCCTGTTTAATGATTTTAGTTATGGGCCCGGCCTAAGGTACCGAGTCAATATAATATTATTTTTTTATAAAATTAAAATTAAAATTTAAATGAGTATTATTTTAAAATATAAAATAGATATTATATGAGATTCGTTACTAAAAAAATTTTTTCCTTCAAATTTTTTTTCTAAAACAATGCAAAAAATGATATTTAATGAGTCTGTACCTCTCCGTATAGACACTTCGTTTACGTAATATTTCGTTTAGTTATACAGGACATAAATGCTAGGACTATAAATAAATCTTAAAAAACAGGCAATTGTTTTCGGTGCTACACCATAAATAATGTTGAATATGAAATTTTGGGTATATATGCTAGAAAATTTTTTCTATGAATACTTAAAATCAATCAAGACATACTTCAAGATAGCCATTATTAATGGATTTTAAAAACTGTTCATCACCCATCTTCGTTGAAAAACAAGCTCCTAACTTTGAAAAGAAGTTGGAACCAATTAATCATGTTCAAATGAGGCTAACAGTGTCTTAATTGCTTTGCAGAAAACTTAAACCGTGTTTACTTAAACCCATTGATATGATTTGTATTAGGAAGCCAATTAATATGAAAACTATTATGTGTCACTTACACAAGTTTTTTTCTTTTTTCTTTTTTTTTTTTCTCTAAGAAAGGACCTCATAGCGCCTCCATGTAAGGGGAGAAAAATTAATAAAAAGTAGAGTTTAAACTTCTAACCTCTTATTATTAAACGTAATAATTGGTAACTAGCCATGCTACACTGGTTTGTAACTTAATTTATCTAGGTTGTGAGCTCTAAATAATTTCGCATTAATTTCACAACAAAAGAAAGAAGAGAAGTCAAAGTTCTTGATGATGGTCAGAGATAGCGAAATCTTTTCGGCCACAGCCTCCAAGCGTGCACCAGAAAAACATGTTTTTAATCTTCAAGCGGGCGAAGTTCATACAAAGAAAAGTCAATATTCAATCCTCCTAACAAATGAGGACTACGATTTGATTTGGTGTCATTTTTGTATTCCTTTCTCCTAGAGCCTTGTAGTCACGGCCACGCCTAAACTCAACTGGCCAAAATTCAAAATGGCAGCTTGCGTGTGAGAACATAATTATAGTTTATTAAAATGATAAATTAAGAAGATTTATCAAAAAAACAAAGAAAAGAAATAGTCTATCCGTTGCTTAGGTAGAGAGTAATCCACTGTGTGGCTCAGATTTGACGAATCTTTTCATAACTAAAATTTTAAGCACCAAAAGATTAAACATGGGAATAAAACAAGAAAACCATATCTCAAGTACAACATTTTGAACATATTCATCAATTATCAATAAAGGTTAATGTAGTCAATAAGGAGACGAATAAAATCATGAATTCATCATACCCATGTGGTTGAGTGCATTTGTGAGATCGTTTTTAAAAAGGGTTTTACTTTTAATTGGGGCGAAATGTAACGTGCGAATATTTTCATCAAAAAAAAAAAGTTACGAGTTTTGAGTTAACTGCCTATGCTACATCAATTTCTGTAATTCGAAAACTGTACGTGACATGATAGCTCACCCACATGCATGTCATGTCGGTCGAAGGTTAAACAAACTAATGGTTATTTATAAGAAGTGCAAACAAATTTTTTTTTAAAAAAGAGTAAAGATGTTTGTACATATTCAATGAGATATGTTGAAAAGATATAATTAATATAATAATTTATCTGTTTTTTTTAAATTTAATAATTTTTTATGATCTAATGGTCTAAATTATTACATATCTATTGCGTTTCTATAATTATGTACCAACAAAGTTTTTTTGAAAATAAAAAAAAAAAGAAAATTCTTTTGGAGCTCAAGTAATAAGGATGGTTCAAATCTTGCAACTTCTTCGCTTAGAATCAGTTTTGGGATCACAATCACCAACTAAAAGAGCTGCACAGTTTAAATGGACAGGACGATTTGCTAAGATCTCAAAAATGTTCGTCAAATACAACTCCAATTCACAATTTTCAATTTAGGAGACGACTTTGGTTGTCGTAAAAAAAAAACACCTTTAAACTTAAGAAAAAGTTACATTTTCAGACAAAAGGAAACTCAAAAATACATTCGAATGCAATTAGTCGAATTCAATATATAACTGATTGAATTACAAGTGCAATTAAATATAAGAAAATTTTTTTTATTATATTTAATTACACTTGTAATTCAATCAGTTACACATTAAATCTGATCAGTTATATTTGAACGTCTTTTCAGGCATATTTTTCTCTGAAAATATAACAGTGCCTTTAAACTTGTTGCGACAGTGACATGTATAAACGTCTAAACCCCTACCCGCCCGGCTAAGCTCAAGCATCAATTTAGCGGCTACTCCACAAATATTTTCTTCCATCTATCAATATCACTTCATATATTTGGCTCCCCTAACTTCTCCATCTTCCTTGCCGTCCAATTCTACCCATCATTAATTAACAATTAAATTAGTCTCCACCTCTCTCATGCATTATTATATATTGAAATGCACAAGAGGCAAAAATCAATACGATCACCATTGTCCTTCGTTATTTGTTTTGCTCAAACATAACACAGTAAGAGGTGTCTGCCGTGATCCCATATTCTCGACAACTTTTTCTGCTTTTACATCGGACAAAGGATTCTCTCTTCAGAAAGACTAAATTAGCACAATCACCAAAAGGTAAATTCTTTTTTCTAGCTTCTTGTTTATCCTAATTAAACCTCTGTAATGGTAGTGTTTTTATAAAGTTTAATATATAATTTATTTCTGAATCTCACCCAATAACTTAACTTTTTGTGTTGAACGGTGTATTAACGGTGTTTTGAAATAATTTTCGAATTTTTATGATCGAGAAGTATTGTGTGGAATTCTCAATGAGGCCTGTGGCCCTATTCGATCATTATTAGTTAAACCAAGTTGACACGTGTGCTCATATATAATATGATAACAGCAAAAGGTTAAAAGGAGTCCATCAAGAGCCAAGAGTACTGGAAAATTGGAATTGAAGATGAGTAGTTGTAGTAACCGACAAGTCAGCACGCCATGCACCTCGGTTTCTTCTGTGGAGATATTGTCGCCGGAAGAGACTGTGAACTATTATTCTTCAAGCAGCAGCGCGGCGGACCAAGGGGCCGCAGCCATGCTGCTCGTGGGGTGTCCTCGCTGCCTCATGTACTTTTTGCTGTCGGAGGTGGAACCCAAATGCCCCAAGTGCAGGAGCACTGCCTTGCTTCATTTTCATAACGAGGATGATACCAACTAGCTAGACGACAAGTCGGCAATTAGCAAACTGAAGCAGAGCTCTCTGGGTTGGTTGCCTCTTTTGATATAGATGCCTAATTTTCGTTCTTCTAAGTTTTTTGTCCTTCTTTCTTTCATTTGTTTTTCTCTTTCTTTTCCTTTTTTTGGGTGGATTTTAAGGCTTTTCATGATGCTTGTTATTATTCTTCTTATTCATGAAGTTTTGTTGGCAATAATTATATATAAAAAAAAAGTTTTGTTGATCATATGACAAAGACAAATATATAAAGAGAAATTAGACTAAATACAACGCTAACAATTTGTGTCTACCTGTCACAAATGGCTTGAATTGGACCAAAACAATATGTCAAGCATGAGTCATGTTGAAGATTTAGGGATTTTCTAACTGGACACCTTTTTTTTTTAAAGAAAAAAAAAAGTCTTCGATATTAAATGTGAGGTGTAAATCTTAAATTAAACCCTCTAAATGTCCACCAATTTTAAAATTTGTAGTGAAATATGAAATTAAGACACACATTAATAAAATAAACATCTCAAACCAGCCACATAAGATTTTAAGAAATAATTGATGGAGCAATATTTCATTTTTGCATTTTTTTTTCTTTTTTTGATTACGAAAATGAGATAGCAATTGTGGTATTACACAGTTCCACCAAAAAGTATTATTCGCATCAAAAGAACAAATTTTGTGAGTGTATTTTTAGTCATTACCTTAGCGGATACTTGAACTTAATATGTTTTTCTGTGGATTAGAGTGAAAAAAACAAAAGCATCGGGGCCGAGTAAGTTGCAGTTCATAACTTGTGGGAATTGGATAAATCTTCCATTGAAACAAAAGCATCGGGGACCTAGTCTTGTTCTCTAAAACCAGGCTACTAGGGACGTGTTTACAAGAAAAATTCTTACCTTTGGTACAACTCAAATTAAATGGACTCGTTGACTGGCAATATTATCTTATTCCATGTTTCGGTTAACTCCAGCTTAAAATGTTCATTGACCTAGTTTGGTCTATTGGATCAAAAGAGGTGGCCCAAATTAATGCACGTGTATATGTAATTTCAGCTTATAATAGAACAGTATAAAGTAGAACAGTATAAGATATGTTAGTCATATATTATATAAAATATAATAAAATAAAATTAGTCTATTTTATACTATTCTATTGTAAATGTATCTGATTTAAAAAAAAAAAATTCATGCGCAGACCTCTCAACATTTTCTTTTCATTAGATAAATCTCATACTTTTCTTTTCAAAATTAAAAATTGAAACTTAAAAAATAAAAGCCTAAATTTGTAACCAAGGTTGTCAGAATCAGACCGGTCATCGAACCGGAAACATTAGTGGGTCAAGGTTCAACCGGTCGAACCGGTATTTATTAATATATATATTTATAAAAATAATTTAAAAAAATAATACTTATACATGATTATTAAATATTACTTTTTTAATTTTTAAGGATTAAATTGAAAATTTTGATACATTTAGGACTAAATTGAAAGTTTTGATAAATTTAGACTAAATTAAAAATTTTAATTAAATTTAAAACTCAAATTATAATTTAAATAAACATTGGGATCAAATTATAATTTATAAAACTTTTATACCCGGTTTGAACCGATTGAACCGGGTCCGATTTTTGACCGATTTTCACCGATTTTGATCAATTTTTGACCGGTTCAAACTAGTTTTAACCGGTCCAAGTTAAGGAGTAACTGTAACTATAAACCGGCCCGGACCTTTGGCCGGTCACCTGTTGAACCGGTCGGACAGGCCGGTCTGAGCCGGTTTTTACAACATTGTTTGTAACTACTAGCATAGTCTCTTAAACTTTGTATCCCTTTCATGTATGGTAAAAGTAAAACGAATTCAAAAAAGAGGAAACTTGTGGCATTTTCTCTATTTTCTTCTTTTGGATTCAGTATCTTCGTTTTCCTTTTTTCTTTTTTTTTTTTGGCTCGTTGACTTGCAATTTTTTAGTTCATGCTACTAGCCTTTTAATGGACCTTTGCTTAGAAAGAAATTAGAAAACATCTAAAAGAGAGAAAAAAAAGCAAAAAAAAAAAAATATTAAAGATTCATGGCTAAAACCACGTTGAACCTTTTCAAAAGTGGTTATCTTTAATTATCTAGTCATGTGTGTAAAAATAATTCGATTAAGTCATACTATTCACAATATCGTGACAATTAAATTAAGTTGAAAGATTAGTTGATCATACGCAACATGCGAGAGGAGACTAGTTAAAACTAAGAATTTCTATCACTGATTGTTTGGTCTAAGTAATAACGATTGTTTGTTGTCAAACTATAAGTCGTGAATTCGAACTTTTGCCAATGTGTTTATTATAATTATACCCACACTCACAAAGTTTATTTCTCTAATAAGTGTATGCTCTATGTTTTGACTATAAGGTACTATCTTTAATTTTTCGATTATGTAAAAAAAAATTAAAAATTTCTTATATATACAGTGCACTGAATTACGCAACATTATCAAAATGAAAGCATGAGAGCAACCTTTGACTGAGTTTTAGGTGGCCAACACAGACAGAATTATCCCTTTGCTTCCACGGTTGGCAAAAGGGCGTAAATGGTGACATAAGTTCGGGATCGTGTTTCACTAATAAAAGAGTGGCACTGCATAACAATATATAGGAATAATAGAATGATAATAAAGTAAATTTTTTATATTTAATTTCTTTGATTTATAAGATAAAGTAAAATGTGATTAATAAATATTTTTTATTGTTATCATATTGTTCTCATGTGTTGCTACCTGATTTTTCTCATAATAATAATAAGTTTTGTCAATGAAAATTAAATAAAAATAAAAAAATAAAAGTAATATATCACAGTCTCGTTATGAAAAAATTGTGCTAATGATGTTGCACAATAAAATGAGTCTTTTCATTAAGAGTACTAATACATGTGCTGAATTTTAATTTCTTAATTAGTATTCCAAATGAAATTAAAATTGATAATTTTTTTAATAAAAAAATAATTTTAAATTTTTATTTTAAAAATTATTAATTTTATTTTAAAATTATTAATCTTAATTTTATTTAAGACATTAATCAAAATATTAAAATTTAACGTACTAATATTTTTTCATCCGTTAAATCTACAGAACATCAAACACTAAAGTACTTAGAACGATTAATTGCTATTATAATAATAATAATTAATTATTATTATAATAGCCAACTTGTTCACGCATATAACTGCTAGATACCTCCCAAAAATTGATAAATAAATGAGAGTCATCTAAGTTTCAATTTAAAAATTTAATGATTAATATATTCAATAAATTTTTTTTTCTTCTTAATTTAAAAAAATAATAAATAAACTAGATAACTGCAACATTTAAACATTCATTATTCAGGCACAATTTTCATGTGTCAGAGACCAGTCAACCACATATTGCAGTCTTATCCAACTAGCATGACCCTAATAACGGAAACACAGTATTTGCTTGACGTTTTTTACACCAACAAAGTTGCGTGGGCTGAGCGATGGAGACGCCGAGACATGCGAAGTTATTTTGTGCATATGTTATTGACGAGGGGGTTTTTATTTTTATTTTTTTAAATAAATATAATTTATTAATAATTTTATACTATATAATAAGTGAAATTTATTTAAATAAAAAAATTAAAAATAATATTTAAATAATATTAGATCATAAATTAATTTTACGTGTTAAAAAAATGAGTAAAATTAATAAACACCTATTAACAAATTTATTACGCATCAACTTTAACAATATGTTCAATATAAGCCAATTAAAAAAAATTTTAAAAGTTTATAAATTTTTGATTAAGGTGTATATAATGTGCATGTTGCTAAGAATGATATTTGATAAATTTATTAACAATATATACATAAATTAATTTTTCATTTTTATGCAGTCTCTTATTTTTTATCTATGTAACAGTATTCATACAGTATTATTATAAAAATATTTTATATTTTTACTTTTATCATTAATTACGGCTGTATTTTAAAACAGTAAAAATGTACTACTAAAATATTATAATAATGATGCAATGTATGTTTGTTGTCTCGTGTCCAAAAAACTGAGTTTGTTGTGTCAATCTGCTCATTTGTCTGCAATAACGTGTCCTAATGTCAAAAAAATAGCCTTAATAGTCAATGCATTTGTCTTGCAGTATCTTTGCAGAGCATGCGTGCAATTAACAGTAGTATTCATTTTTTGATAATAATTTAGTGAAAGTGATTGCACGTGCAGATTCATTTAATCGTTTTGATCGTTGATTTCTTATTCCTTTTTTTTTTTATTATGATTATTTTCTTTTATACAATGAGAACTTGAGATGGAAAGAGCGGCACTCAACAATACCTACAAGAACAATTGCTGCACAGTGAATAAAAATCATTACACTAATTACTAGTAGAGTATATTATGGAAGTCCAGTAAAAGTTGTCGAAGTTATTATCATAATTATATAAAATGATGTATGTTTAATTTTAAAGAATATTTTGTTGAAGATTCAACTCATAATATGAATAAATTTCTTGTCCACTGCATCACAAAAATTAAGAGCTTTAATTTTTTTTGTCTTTATAAAATGTATAGTTATTTTTTAATAGTTTCGTTCAAGCAATTTGATTTTCTAGTATGCCTATAGCTTTTTGACATTGTTTTTTTTTTTCCGCTACAATTTTAATTTTCTCTAATTGTTGTAGATAGATATTCTATTGCTTGAATCCCAAAATTTGCGAATTCGTAGGAGTTTTAAGTTTTAAAAAGGATGTTACCAGTAGGAAGATAGCCGAGAATCTTTGTAGCAATCCCATTCCCAAGCATCGGCATTTTCCTTCTCAAAAAAAGAACGAGGTCCACTTCCTCTGGTAACTCAAAAGAAAAAAAATAAAAAATTTGATTACATAACAATGTAGTAGGAGATGTGCAGACTTGTACAACCTATCTAGCCTTTTTTTTTTTCATTAAATTCAATGATTTTTTTTATCAGATTAAGCTTTGTTAACGTGTGTTCACCGCTTTTTTACTCCGTATTGAGACCAAACATTTCTTAAAAAAAAAAAAGAACAGTACATTCAGTATACTGTGCACACTTATAAAAAGGAAAAGATTAAGAACTTGAGAATTTTTTTATTTGGTTAAGTGTTTTGGTTGTAATAAATTATTAATTTTAAGTAATGATATTTATTTTTAAATAAAAAATTTATTATTTTATTTTTTATTGTGAAAAAATATATATTATTATTAAAAATTACAAACTTATTATTTTTGACATAATTTCTGCCAATTAAAATTTCAGCCACTAAAACCGTCTTGCTTAGAGATTAAACATTTATTCAACTGGTTGAAATGAGTACTTTTTAATAAGTAAATAAAGAGTTTAAACTCCACTTAATTTTATTTTTTCGCGTCAAATGCTCAATAAAATTTTTCGTAAATAAAAAAAAAACTGTCCTGCTTAAAAAAATTAGTAAAACGGCGGCGGCCCTTTGTTTTGTTTTTTAATTTTTTCGAGATCAAAGGCTCAACGTGTGCAAATTTACTAGGACCCAGTCAAGAGCCTGTGCTTTGGATTTCGGTTCACTTTCTCAAAGTCAGTCAAACGTTCCAACGCGTTGAATCTTTGAACCTGAACTAACTCATAAGACTGAAACGCCAGGCCCCACCCCCTCCCCACAAGTCCACAACTTCTCTTCTCTTTCCAGGCAACATCTTCATCTCTTGCCTTCTCATCCATCTAATATAAAAACACCCCCACCCAAATTCATTACTTACCACTCTCATAGAAGAAGAGAAGATCAATCCAATTCCAACCCCACCAGTCTTTTAAGTCTTCTTTTCACTGCAAAAAAAAAAAAATTTTAATAAAGTTTAGAGCTTTTTCTTTTTGGTTTTTTTTTTTTAATTTTGGGTACAATATGGTGGACTCGAAGCCAAATGTTGTGATACGCGAAGTCTGGTCCCACAATTTAGAGGGCGAGTTCGAGCTGATCCGTGAACTCATCGATCGCTTCCCCTACATTTCTATGGACACTGAATTTCCTGGTCTCGTTTTCCGACCGCCCCCCGTGGACCCCACCACCAACAACAAGAAGTATTACCTCGGCAGCCACTATCGGAAGCCGACCGACCACTACAAGGTTCTCAAATCCAACGTTGATGCCTTGAATCTCATCCAGGTCGGGTTGACCCTGTCCGACTCCGACGGCAATCTTCCCGATCTCGGTGATGGCGGGTCCCGCTTCATCTGGGAGTTCAATTTCCGGGATTTCGATCTGGAGCGTGACCTGCACGCGCCGGACTCGATCGAGCTGTTGCGGCGACAAGGGATCGACTTCGAGAGAAACAGAGAAGAAGGGATCGACTCTGCTTTGTTCGCCGAGCTGATGATGTCTTCTGGGCTCGTCTGCAACGACGCGGTGAGTTGGGTGACCTTTCACAGCGCGTACGATTTCGGGTACCTCGTCAAGATCCTCACGCGCCGCTCGCTGCCGGGCACTCTGCTGGAGTTCCTGTCCCTGTTGAGGGTGTTCTTCGGCGACAAGGTATACGACGTGAAGCACATGATGCGGTTCTGTAACAGCCTGTACGGCGGGTTGGACCGGGTGGCCCGGACGCTGGAAGTGGACCGGGCTGTCGGCAAATGCCACCAGGCCGGTTCAGATAGCTTGCTGACGTGGCACGCGTTTCAAAAGATCAGAGACGTGTACTTCCCCGACGATGGGCCGGAGAAACACGCCGGCGTCTTGTACGGACTAGAAGTGTTTTGACTTTTTTTTTAAAAAACATTTGTAGGTATGCAAATTAATTAGAACAATTAATTTGTTCAACAATGCAGATAATAAAATTCTTTCTTCGTATATTTTTGGGGTAAGTATATTTTTAATTCTATACATTTATTCATTTTTTACGCAACTCTATAACGTTTGAGTTGTTTTATTTAAATCTTATATATTAGAGATTTATTTCAATTAAGTTCAAATTTAAGCACAACTTTAGTTGACAGTCAAATAGAGATAGAGATTTGATCGTATTAAAATATTATAAAAATATAAAAATATGTAATTCTAACATATTAAAGTAAATAAAAAATAAAAATATATTATATCGAATAAATATGATTAAAAAAAAGATATCAATAAATTTGAAAATAAAAAATTAAAAATTAAAAAAAATTCAAAATTTATAAAAAATTTATTAATTTTTGAAAAATATTTTTAAAATTATTAAAAATTAAAAAATATAAAAAAATTAATTTCTCTTTCCTCCTTTCTCTCTCTTACCTCTTTTCTTTCTCTCTCATCACCTCTCTCTCTTCCCTCGTCCCTCTCTCTCTCCTCCCTCCTATATTTCTCTCTCCTCACCTCTCTCTCCTCTATCTCTCTCTTCTCCCTCCTTCCTCTCTTTTCCTTCCTCCCTTTCTCTCTCTTTGTCATATCAGATCCAATTCTCTGTTTATATAATCTAACAAATTTTTTTTTTACAAAAAAGTGAAAGAAAGGTGGGAAGAGGAAGATGAGCAGGAAAGAGAAAGGGATGAAGGACAAGAGAGGAAAAGGAGGGAGGAGAGAGAGAGACGAAGGGGAGAGAGGCGAGGAGAGAGAAAGAGATGAGGGAAGAGGGAGAGAGGAACGAGAGAGGAGGGAGGAGAGAGAAAGGAATGGCGAAGAGAGAATGAATATTTTTTATTTTTTTATTTTTTTATTTGTTAATAATTTTAAAAATATTTTCAAAAATTAATATTTTTTTATAAGTTAAAATTTATATTTTTCTTTTCTCTTTTATCTTTTTTTGTTTTTAAATTTATTGAAATTTTATTTTTTTGTTTTTTTAAATTGTATTATGTATATTTAATTAAAATGACATATTTCTATTTTTTATTCACTTTAATAAGTTAAAATGACATATTGTTATTTTTTTATAATATTTTAATGTAATCAAAGTAATATTTAATGGTCAATTAGGTCTCTATCTAAATTTCTTTAATTTTGTTCTTTTGTTTTTAAGTTTATTGAAATTTTAATTTTTTTTAACAATTGTATTTACATATATTTAGTCAAAATGACGTATTTTTAATTTTTTATTCATTTTAATATATTAAAATGACTTATTTCTATTTTTTATAATATTTTAACATGATTAAAGCAGTATTTAATAGTTAATTATGTCTCCATCTAAATTTTTTTAATTTTTTCTTTTTCGTTTTCAAATTTATTGAAATTTTATTATTTATTATTTTTTTATAATTGTATTTATGTATATCTATTCAAAATGGTGTATTTTTATTTTTTATTTACTTTCATACGTTAAAAGAGAGGGAGGAGGGAGAAGAGATAGATGGAGGAGAGAGAAAGAGAGAAGGAAGGAGAGAGAATGGAAGAAAGAGGAAAGAGAAATTAATTTTTTAATATTTTTTAATTTTTAATAATTGTTAAAACATTTTAAAAAAAATCAATAATTTTTTTATCAATTTTGGGTTTCTCTAATTTTTTTCTTTTTTGTTTTAAAATTTATTGAGATTTTATTTTTTATAATTATATTTACGTATATTTATTCAAAATAACGTATTTTTATTTTTTTATATTATTTTAATGCAGTCAAATCTCTATTTAACGGTCAACCAAAGCTCTGTTTAAATTTAGACTCGATTGAAATGAAATTTTAACGTATAAGACTTAAATAAAATGACTCAAATGTTATGGAGTTGCATAAAAAATGAGTAAATGTATAGGATTAAAAATATACATATCTTATTCTTTTTAGGTTGCTATGCTCTCTTAATTATTATTTGGGCAAAAAAATTCCGAAATGCAACCATTAATCTCTTGAGTTAACACTAAACTATGCTAGAAAAATGCTATATATTTGGCCCCATTTGCGTAGATTTCAATTATCACCAAAATTTCAATATACAAAAAAAAAAACAGAGAAGAAAAAAACCCAAAACGTCAATCTTTTCTGTATCCCCAAATTTCAATTAGCCGTTGAATGTTGTTGGGCCATTTGAAAATAATTGCAAATCCAGCTGTTTTCTACCGTAGGTTTAGAAAAAAAAAAAAAAAAGGCCAAGATGTTCATCCCATTTGGAAGAAGAAAAGCACACAGGAATCAATTCAATTGTACCTCCATGAACTTTGACTTTTTTGTGAGAAGAAAACTAAATGGATTGACAATTTAGTTTATTAACAAGAAAAAGGAGGAAATGCAAATTTAGAAAATAAAATAGTTTCAAAAAGTAAAATCACAAGTTAGAAAGATGTATGACATCAAAATGGCAAAGCAAGCAGCCACATGGACACACCTTTTATAATACACACTATAGACAATTACTATATAAAAACACACAAATTAATATTTATGATTATCTTGGTGATTGTAAATCAACTCCAAATTGACGTCAAATTTATATAATAATAATAATTTGAATCGATAGGCAATGAAAAATAAAAATTAAAATAATCTCCAATATGCCCACATTGATTAATTACGAAAAAGAAGAAGAATTACATGTATATGTGGTGTGCTTTGTATTGTCATTTTTTGTTATCATAATATATAGGTAATTTTCCCTGTTATATTCTTCCTTTTTTTTTCTTTTCAAAATTTTCATTCTTATTTTCCCCCTATTTTCCTAAATCTGTTATTACAAGAATTCACTCATTTCAAACCCAGATGTTTATTCAGAATCATGCAGCTACGAAGTTTTAATTATATGTGATAAGAAATATCTAAAAAAATTAAAATACAGCATTACTAGGTGGCTACTGAACTGAACAATACAGTTGGAGATGAGGAGAAGGTCCAAGAAGGTGTTGTAGATACCATGCCAACTATAAAAGCCAAGAATTATTAACTCATAAAGAACAAACAGCCAACCACTCCCATTAAAAACTGCCCAGTTTGGTTATTAATGCCAAATGGCTCTGCATTCACATTCACACTGTTCATAATCAAGAAAGAAAAATATGTACTTACATTCACATAAACCAAAATAAAATTGACCAGGCCATTGAAGCTTTAATAAGCATTATTATATCATATCCAAAAGATAAAAAACAAGAAAAAAATTAGCAAACACAAAGCTGTGATCTTGAGCTGTCTTGTTGAAGCATCAAGACACCCGACCAGTGAAATCAATGCCCTCAAATGGCGGAAGCTTGTAACTCCGACGATTGTGGCAATATACTAATAAAATAAAAGTTAAAAATTCGAATTTTTGATCTTTTTAATTATTTCTTATTTTTAAATTAGTTAGTCTAACTCTAAAATATTTATAATAATAATAATAAACAAAAAAGAAATCAATGCCCTCACATGGCAAACGAAAGCTAGGATTGATGATCATGTGATGGGGTCTTGATCTCCAGCAACACAGGGTTTCTTTGATGAGCTGATCATGATCAGCCTCTTTGAGACAACTTCATTCCAGATCTCAGTGAAAGCTTGAATGATAACACCATGGTGACAAGGAGAATTGAGCTCCAAGAAGCAGTGCAGAAGCCTTTGAAGGTCATCTTTTGAGTAGATTTCCTGTTCCAAGATCATTTGAAGCATGGAATGCCTGAAATCCTGATATGGGTCGTTGGAATCCTTGACAACAGCAATGCTGCGGATGACTTTGTCGGTTGGTTTCGGGTGATCGGGTTCGGATTCTGAATTGTGGGTTGAAGTAGTAGTGTTGGTTTCAATGCTGAATGAGACTGTTGTGGATGTTTGGTCTTCCTCTTCATTGTGATCACTTGAAAAGCCTCCGTTTTTATTGCAAGAGATTGAGGAGGAAGAAGGCTTTGTTTGGTCTGGTTTGGGTTTGGAGGTTTTGGTATTGGCCAGTGGTGTTGGCTGGTGCACATCTGAGGGCTTTGGCCTGCCACAGTCACAGCCTGCATTGGCTGTGAATATTGATTTTAGGAGCTTTTTCTTTCCTGAAGGCATTTTGAGCTACAATTTGTTAGCTTCAGATGGGGACAGAAGGGAAGGGAGAGGGAGACAGAGACAGACTCTAGATTGGAGTCTATTCTCTTTGTAGACCTTTGATGAGAAATGGGAGAGTTAATATTAGTCAGCCATTTTGTTTTTGTTAGCAGAAAATAAGATTTAACCCTAAATTTAAAATTAAGAATTTAAATAATTTTATCAACACTTTTTGTGTAGAGGCAAAATTACTCACCATTACTAGATCATACATAATGTAAATTTATGAAAATGTTTATTTTTTGTGATTAATTGTATTCAACTAGAACTCCAATTCACACCTCAATCCTAAAAACAATTGAAATAAAAATAAAAAATATTAGGATCTTGGCTTTCTTGTCATAAATGACATAATGCATGACGCAGATGACGAACAATTAATGACTTATTTTGAGTGATAACAATATTATTATTAAATTCTTAATTCAAATAGTTTAAATTTTAATTTCTAATATTATAATATAATTATGTCATGGTCATAATGAAAATATTATCTATTATTTATTCTATAAATATTATCCATTTCAGATTTCGACGTGATAGTTGTTTGTCTCATACATTAATTATTATTTATTGCGTTTATTTTGTTCTTGAACATGAAAATATTTAAGGGTTAAAATTTTTTATCAACATTATTAAGTGATTATAAATTTTGTGATAATGGTAAATTAAATCCTCCCTATAACAAAATATGAGGTTACCCAACTGGGTTTAGTAAATTTTTTTTGTTAATTAATTTCAACAGAAATTTGAATTTAAGAAATTTAATCTTAATATGAGTCTAGTATCAATACTTTATTTGCGGGGGTATGTGAGATTTTTAAGGATCTAACATTAATATATATTTTGTAAATTTCAAACGGTCGAAACGTGAGATTACTTACTGAATTTCCGAATTCCTAGACATTCCCACCGTCCCTCCAGACTTCTCATGACTTTGGGAGAAAAAAAAAAGTGAAAATGAGGTTTAAAAGATTTTTAAGAGATATTTTAGTAGTTAAATTTAAAATTTTTATTTTAGAAATTTTATATTTAAATTCTAGAATGGAAGGGAAGGGATTTATGAGAAAAGAAAACGATCTTTATTATGTAATGTATGACTTAATTAATCTCTTAATAAAAAAAAAAAAAGAAGATTGTGAATAACTTATTATAAGTTGTATAATTATATGCAAACACTTACAAAAGACACAAAAAGTCACAATTCGCAGAATAATACATACAAAAATTACCAAGCGATGTGAAGATCATTTTCATTTTTTTTCCAATCAACCATCTTCATTATGAATAATTATAGTAATTAACAAGTTGAATCGTACATTTTTTGTTAAAAATTCGAAAATGCTTGTTCAATTCTTTTCTTTTCTCTACAAAAGAAATTAAGAAAAATATGAATTTTGGGATTTTTTTTTTAAAAAGAGAGAAAATATGAACCTGTTTTTTCTCCTGTTAAGAAGCTTATCTAAATTCAAACGCTTAGCCTTCCGCATTTCATTTCTTATCCTATCTTAACAGATTGGAATACAAGATTTTAAATTTTGTAATTTTAAAGTTTTTACGCACTAAAATGTCTTGTGATAATCGAGATCAATTCTCCACTCAAAAAATACTCGAGATCAACTCATGCAGCCTCTTTTTTTCTTTTTTTGTTTTTTTTTTTTGGGCCTTTTGATGTGATTGTACGGGAATAAAAAGCAAAAAGTGAGAAATCTTCGTAAAAGGATTGGGCTTAAAATTATGAGAAACGTTGCTTCGACAAGACAAAAAAAAAAAAATGTTGCTTTACTAGTAGGCGCTGATTCAGATGATAAGAGTCTAAGTTCATTTAATTAGAGGTCTTTATTTTGAATTTTGGGAATGTAGTGACATTAAATACCTGTTGGGAGATCTTTACCGCCTTTCGAGGTCCTAACCAGGTCGGTTCAGATTAGTCAACCTAATGAACTGGATACTAAACGATCTAGACAAAAAAAAAAAATGTTGCTTCGACGAAGAGGGTGAAAATTGAGGGTACAATAAATTTAAATTTGATATACGAACAGATTTCAAAAAAAAAAAAAAAAACCCTGTTAGCCCCTTATAACTGGACTCTAAAATTATAGTTGTTTGTGACCAACAGTAGAGTTTGGTGACACAACATACAGTCCTAGTCTACCAGTACAAACAATTAAAGAACTAATAAAAAGAAAGTTCAAATTATATTCATTTTTGTGATATGACGAAATTATATGTTCAAGGAACAAAATTTTCAAAAAGAACCCACCAAGCTCAGTTTGGAATTTGTATAGCCACAATAATGAAACCATTGGGAAAGTTAGAGGATCTAAACTCCAAGTCCCAACTCTCAAATTTTCAACTTGGGTTCGGTTTTCACAGTATTGATCCAACATGCTCATTTTCTCATCCTGATTTTCATCCCATCAAGACTTAGACAAGGCTTCAAGAGCTCGTAAGGGCTCTTTTGATAAGAAATTTTACTGCTGAGCCTTCAGTTATGCTCTTCTTTGGTAAAACGAACTACCTGATGATTTTCTTTCTTGTCTCAAATGTGATCTACATAAGCTATTCATCTGTATAAAGGGAGGGAAGGAAGAGGGCGCGGAAAACAAATCCAACGGAAATCAAACCATGGAATTGACTATATAAATCTTTTCTCGTTATTTCGTTTTATCATGTGCTAAGTTCAATGTGATCCTAATATTCTGAACACCTCTTAACTAAAGATTCTCAAATTTGCGTATGTCTTCCTCTTCCTCTCCTCTCCCCCTTCACCTTTGTTTGGTCACCCCTCCTAGTCACATAACATAAGAAAGACAAATACATCAGATCGTAGATGTTGTCCTTTATAGATCTAATCGGTTACGTATTGCCATCAAACTACATCTTGCGTACTTTAACTGCCTAGTGATGTCCCCAGCAAAGGAATACAACAAATCATAGAAATGGAGTGATGTACAGTGGTGGGCTAAAAAATGCAGCAGTGACCTTATTTGCTAAGGACAATGTATAATACTTACGCTGTACTGTACAATGAACCAGTCATCTCCTATGCATTCTTTAGTTTCTCTCAGGGACTTAATATAACTTCCAGAAGTCTTCAATCCAGCATCAAGAGTTATCAATTCTGAAGGAGATGCATGGACATCATGAGCTCCCACCCAAAGACACGACCATGAACTTGTACACAACTTCACCGGCATTTCCCCTCTACCGTGCATTAGTATTGGCAGAAGATGGAACTTCCGTTGGATTGGTTGGCGGAGTTTGGGGACGAGGTGTGCCGACATTAGGCATGCTGTAGTCATCGTGAAGTGTACTGAATTCATTCCATTCAGCTATAGTCGAGGGTCAAGAGGAAAAGAATTCAGTACTGAATATGACAGGAAGGACGAGAAAAGGCAAATGAAATGCAACTTTGGAAGGATACCTTCAGTACGCCACATGTCAGTAATGCTCACTTCGGCATCTGACAGCAGCCAGTAATCAGCATTACTCTGCAAAAAAATATCAATATTGAAAACCACAGAAGGAAACACAAAACTATGAATTCCCCAAAGATAAGTTGCTTCCTTAGTCAGTACTCAGTAGATCATAGGGTATTTTTTTAACATTTATGGAACAATTGTTTGTCTAAGATCTCTAATTTCATTGATCAGAATTAGTGGTCACAAAGAAATGCTTATCAATTAGAAGAATTCATAAAAAAATAAGATGCAAAAACATGTTAGGTTTGAGTCAATTATTTCAGGATCAATTTTATGATTGTGCTTAAGTTTGTTGACGTCTATAACATCATAACTTTCAACAGCTTGCACCTTTCTGAAATTGGTAATGCCAAACAAGAAGCCAAACTTACATCAACATCGGATGGAACAATCTTCATGATTCCACTAACAAAGTCCTGTGAGGCATTAAGATCTGAGCAGAGTCCATGGACATCTTGTCCCTGAATTTCAAACTCCTTTCCACTTCCCTCCCTGGTGATAACTTTTGTTGCTAGATCATCATCAAAACTCGAACTACTTGGAGGTGGTTCAGCACCATGAATCTCCTCAAATTTCTCCTCAAATTGACTACAACAACAAAAACAAGAGGGGAAAGCCTGTGAAGAGAAGTATAAGGGCGAGAAAATTAGTGCTATCAATTCCCTAATCAACAACCAATATTCACTTACTAGTATTAAGGGTTATGTCTGCCAGTCAGTTAAACATAATAAAGAACTAAAATACCTGACAAGATAAACATCTATGGGACCCATTGTACTTCTCAGAACTATCCTATATCTCCTCTGTGGATAGTCGACAGCCTGCTGCAAAAATGAAAGAAACTGACGAGGAGTACGTACATGTGAAAGGATTACAAACTTTAACAAATTAACTGCTTTTCAAATCACCTCATCAGGATCTGGGACTTCCAGAGTAGTGCCATGTGGTGCTTTAATTGCTATCAGGGTCTCATTCTGTTAAAAGCAATAAATTATATACTTGGTCAATTTCAATAATTATTGGGAAACAATCGAATGCAAGCACCTAGCAAAAGGCTTGTGATCAACAAGGAAGGGAAAGAAAAAACCTGGAAGCAGGGTAAGTTCTTGATGTCTTCCTCCGTGACAAAAAGCCACCTAAAATGGTAAAAAGGTAAAAGAGCTGTCCATAGCAAACAGGAGTATAATTCATTGATATTTGGTGCAACAAGAGAAGACAATCTAACTTTTGATTGCTCTCATCTTCACTGAGATCCCTCAATCTTTCTTGCATCTCTCTGCAGCAATTTTTTAGCCTCAGCATTCTCCAGAAAATACGAACAAGATAAATATGGGAGCTGCATAAATGCATAAACAGAAGAGAAGTTGCACAACCTTATCTGTTCATCTAATTTGTGCTCTTCAATGGAAAGGTTTTGGACTTCTGCCTGCGAGGGCAAAAATAGTTGGAATGAAATCCTTTACAGGGTTTGCCTAATTTTATAATCTTAAGAAGTTACCCCCCAAGGGGGCAGGGGGGGGGAAGGGGAACTCAATGCAGTCTCATTGGCTTCCCATCAACATAGTAGTAATCATACCTATGGGGAAGAATGATGCACAGTGAGTTGGTTTAAAACAGGACAAAGACAAAACCAGTGCCAGACATAACAAAAAGAGGTTTTTAATCCTAGATACTAAAATTGTGTGGAAAAAATACTGCCAGTTACCACATGCCTGCAAGCTAGCAACATTATCATCTGATTCACCAGGCCTTGAGACATCAAGTCCCCTGATTTCAATCAACCATTAAGTTACTTCTCAGCTCAATGTCTTAAAGCCAAAAGAATTATATTTCTTAAAATCAAAACATATTTATATCAGATAGGCCCATACTTCCACTGAATTCTGTTCTTGAGCTTCTTCTCTATTAGACCAATTCCTTCTAGGACATTGGTTATGTCATATATCCTCCTCTTCTGGACCTGTGATGAGAGAAAAACGTTCAGCCACTGGAACTTACAATGTAGGAAGAGAAATTGGAGATAGATGGTCACCTCTAAAGTGTCAGCAGCTTTATTAAGATCAAGAATACCATCTTCAGCATGTTTGATTAGATTAATGAACTTTTTTGTCAGGAGGCCTGAATCAGAATCACAAAACATATTACCAATGTTACATCATACAAACATACATATCCAAAAAAGTAGATAAAATATAGCCCCCCCTTAAGGTAGTTAGAGAATCACAAAGTTGTCAACTAATTGTAGCTTAGGATACACCAGCAAGAGAGCAAATTTTACCTAGAGAGCTGTCATAACGACAAGGTCCAGTTGGAGTAAGTGTATTGCCGGGAGAACCTGCAATTAAGAAAGGTCACTATACCTGCATACATACTACAATTATTATTTGTCCTCAATAGCACTACCGAAAAACTCACCAAAATTTGGAGTGACATTATGAGTTCCAGATTTATTAGTCTTTGAAAGTCTTGATGTCTTTGGTGTTTTTCCACCTTTTCCTGCTACAGGTGTCTGAAGAGGGGTGGTCATTACCTCCATGTACCCAGGAGTGTTCCACTCACTAGAGTCAGCTTCGCGATCTGTTGCATCACTCTTCCGCTTTAATGGCTGATGGATTAAGTTCTTTATATTTTAGATCACAATTAACAACAAAGTTACAAATCAGCCAGACAATTAAATGTTTGCCACCATCTGTACATCTCTCATGTGCAACGGTATGTGTAAGAAAAAAAGTTGGATGCACTTGAAATTATGGATTAACAATGAACCTTCATGCTCATTAAGTTTCAATGCCAATGGATGGACATCCACTTCTAGAATTCTAGCATTTGCATATGTGCACTGCATGTGATTTGTCCCATACAAAGAGCTTGATTTTTAACCATAGCCGACTAACTAAACGAAGAAAATATAGCACAAGAGACACACATATAAATCATCATAAGTTAATTTTTATTACATTAGTTTATATTCAAATTCTAGCAAACTGATGTCCTCTTCTGACAATCCCACTAGCACCTCGAGCGTGATCACTACGAAAAAGCATTGTGATACAATTCCTTTGTACTATTTCTGCCATTTTGAGCTTGTAAGCCATGTGCTATACATCTTGCAAATTAATCAAAATGGCCATCTTTTCAAGTTGAATAATGAATTCCCCCTAATTTTCTTCCATTCTTTTATATAATGACGAAGGTCAGATGAGGTAAATTTTATTGCTTTAAGGTCAAAATTTTCACCACAGTTGCCACACCAAACAACTAAAATTCGATCAAACAACACAATTCACAAGAAGGAATTGCAATTCCCTTTCTTCCATTGCCGTGACATGCAAAAACACGCCAAATTAGGAAATCGGAACCGAAAAGTTTGCTCCTTTGAGAACTAATAGGCTTGAATTCACTTCAAACACAGACAGCAGAACTTTCACAATAGGCTTGAATTCACTTCCAACACAGAGAGCAGAACTTTTTATTTTAAGCAAAAGTTGTAGGCCAAAATTTGACATAAAATTCAAATTATACCATTCAATTTCACGTGAAAATTCACCAAAAATCCGGCCAAAACCAAAGACCAAGCAGATCTCCACAACATAAATTGAAAAAAAAAAAAAAAAAGGAAAAACACAAAAACCGAAGAGGGAGACAAAGAGAAGGAAAATTGTACGGACCAACAATTAAAGCCGAAAAGACTCACCAGGGGTCTAACAACAATTGCGTCGGGTTCCTGATCGTGGCGGCGGGGCTCGGCGGGGGCGGCGGCGCCGAAGCGGTGATAGTCGACGGGAGGCAAGAACGGCGGCTTCATAGAAGAGAAAGGAAGCTGCCTTTTCAAGGCACTCTGGGCGGCGGCGGTGGCGGCGTTTTGCTGCTGAGTTGACGTCGGATTCGGCGCTTGAGAATTCGACATCGAAAATTTTATTCTTAAAAAAATTTAAAAAAGCGAAAAAAAGATCAAAAATTTTTCCCCAGTGACTGAGGAAGAAAGTGAGCAGAAAGTGGAAGAAGGGGGGAGGGAGAGAGAGAGAGAGAGAGAGAGAGAGGGAGAGATCTGGTGTTTGGAGAGACGGAAAATACAAAAAAGAAAGCGGGAGAAAGTGGGAGAAAGTGAGCAGAAAACGAGGGAAGGGGTTGAAAGGAGGGAATTTGGTTCGGATATAGATGTGGAGGGAAGCGCTCTTAATTATAAAAAAATAAAAAAAAAATTGTAACTAATAATTGTAATAATAAAAATACTAATACCACAAAATAAAACCATACATCAAGCAAATTATATAATAATTATTAAAAAAAACATTAAGTAAGATAAATTAAACACTTAAAGCCCATTTAAACAAAAATAATTTTAGTCATTAAAAAAAATTAAAAAAAAAAAAGAAGAAGAAGGTTTGAGTTGGGTATCTAAATTGTACATAAATCAATAGGTTTTTTAGTGTTTTTTTTGTCTCTTTTTTTTTTTTTCCTTTTTTTGCAAGTCAGAAGTTGGAATCATGTGAACCCTTTATGTTTGTGTTACTTCTTATAGTAGTACTCCACGTAACTTGAGAGAGATAATTTACAAAAATATAAATAACGACTAAGATATATTAAAATTCTGATTTTTTAGTCTGTTTAATTATCTTTTTTGATTTGAAATTAAGAATTATGTCCTATATTACAAAACAAGTGAAGCCAAAAAAAAAAATATATTTTAAGCTCTTGTTTACTTTCCTAATTCAAGTTCATAAAAATCTCAAAATATATATGATATATATGCAAAATGTTACTAATCACACTACACGACCAGACCAGATCAAGAAGTAAATAATGGGTCTTGGTGTCGACTTAACTGTGATCAAATGGTACAGAAGATGCTGTAAAATTATCCACACAATGTACGCTCACTGATTCAATTTTAAATAAAGAGTAATGTTAAATATTTTAAAAATTATATTATGAAATATGTTGAAATATATAATTATAAAAAGAATCATTAATTTATTTTTTTATTTGACTGTATTAAAAAAATTAATAATTCTTTTCATAATTATACATTTTAAAATATTATATGATACAATTTTTAAAATATTTACTATTACTATTAAATAAAATATTTAGAATCATTAATCAATAATGGTGATCAAGGAGAGTTAGTTATATTCAAAGAAAACAATTATATATTTAATTTTTAAATAATAATAAAATAATTATATTTTATAATTTATTTAATATTTTATTTATTTTTTTATAAATTTAATTATCTAAACACTATATTATTTTAATTTCATTTTGATACTGCTCAAAGGAATTTTTTTTTTATCAAAACTGCTTAAGGAATTTCACTGAGTACTTTCTTTATTTAAAATGTTTATAATTTGCACTTATTTTGCTGATGTGGGAGGATGTGATTGCGGGAGCACATGATGCTGGGACCACATGTACAGAAGTGCATCCCCAGGGAAAAAAACAAAAGGAATTGAACAATAACTATAAATCGTAATTTTTTTTTTTAATAAAAATAAAAATAAAAAAGTGTTACTCTATAAATTTATTAAAAAAAATTATGGTAAGTATATGTATAATTTGTTAGGTCGTTATACTAAATTTATAAAAAAATAAATCTTATAATGTTTAATAAAAATTATTAATTTATCTTATAACTGTGTAGGGTAAAATATAAATAAATAAATAGATAGGTTGTTTATTTGTATTTTTTTTTTTTTGTGTGAACACATGAATAAATATGTCAGAATACAAAGGTGCGGACTGCGGAGATTCGAAACAGCGAATCGCGACTTCGGTGACCAAATAAACGGGCGATTATTTGGCGCGCATTTGCTCACGAAAAGAAAAACAAAAAAGTTCTAGAGCCTCCGAAAATTGAACTGAGATTTATCTAAATATGTATGAAAATAAAAATTAATTGCTAATTTTTTATAATTATCATAATAAAAAATAAAATAATAAGATATTTTTTTATTTTTTTATTTTTTTATCAATAAAATCATAATAATTAATAATTAATTATTTTTAATATACATATTAGAACAAAATTTAGGTATAATTTTATATGGCCCTAAACTAAACTCAAAGAAAAAAAGGCGTAAAGATGAATTCCATCCACATGGTTTCAGTCTTTTTTTTACTTTTCATCTATAATAATTTTCTTTAGTTAAAATTAGTCATAAACATTATATTTATCAATTTAATTTAATATTTTTATTTATAACGCTGTTAATTTTACTAACGTAACGTAACAAATTTTGACACATCATTAAAATTCATATATATCAACATGTTATGTCATCTCTGTGATATTTTTTAAAAATAAAAAATTTTTATTTAAAAAACAAGAAAAAAACAGTTTTTTAAGTTAAAAAGTGTATATCTATATATATATATATATATATATATATATATATATAAAAGAATATTGATAAGAACCCTAATCGACTGCCAAAACGGTTCCCCTCACAAATTCTTAGTACCCATCTCTGAAATCCTTCAATTTTTCATTTTTGTACAACTTCCCAAGTGGGTTAGCTTCTTTTTCCTCGTTCTTCTCCAACAGCAGCACTTCAAGCCATGTCCACATATTCTTTTGGGTCATCTGGTTCGTTAAAAAGCTCTGGGTACTCTCTCGGGTCCTTCTTCTTCTAGTTTATTTCCAATTCCATCAACCAACTATGGCCGTTCTGCCGTCGTATTTGTTTTGAGCTTGGCTGGCTACTGAATCTGCAAAGATTCGCTTGTTTTCTATATTCAAGACTTTGTTTTATTGTTTGTTTTTTTTTTCAAAACAAAAAATCTAAATCTAAATTCTGTTAACAAAATGGCGATTGACGAGGACGTGATGAGCTGTGTAAGCAGAGAGGCGGACTCGTTGTCGCAGCCAAATCGTCGGCTTCAACAAAGGCTTGAGGCATATAGTGAGGTGCTCCGGCGAATCTTGGAGTCCAATTCCGAGGAGGGCAATCTTCTGCGATCAGCTTTGGCTCCTTCCCAATCATTTACCAATTTTCTTTTTTTTTAAAAAAAAATATTTTAACTTTTCTTTAAAAAACCTCTCATTTTCTTAATTTTTTAAGAAAAATAAAAAAAGTTTTATTTTAAAAAATGACACTATAGCAATAGACGCTGACGTGTTATGTTAATATTTGTAATTTTTACTGATGTGTCAAATTCTATCATGCTATATTACTAAAATTAACGGCATTATAAATGGAAGTATTGAGTTAGATTAAGGGATATAATGTTTTTAATTAATTTTAACCAAAAAAAAAAAAATAATGTTATGGATGAAATGTAAAAAAAATTGAAATCTTCTGGCAGGAATTCACCGTTACGCCAATAAGAAACATTAAGCTTGTTTGCAGTCAAATGTATTTTTGTAGAACTCATATCAATTTTATGGATAGAATTTAATTTATCATTTTAGTTTAGTAATTGAATTATAGTTTTAATATCTTATTTAGTATAAACTTTTAAAGAAATGAATAGAGTTGAATTCTTTGTTTTTAATTTATAATATGGATTGAATTAACTTATACTTAGTACCAACATATTTGTTGAGAATTATCCCAATTGTAATACATTAGTGTACTTTTAGAATGTGAGAATTTATACTTCAAAAATTGTAATAACAAAAAAAATCATAAAATTAAATTAAATTGAATTTAAAAAAATTCTGCCATTTCAAGTCTCTAATTAATGTTTAACTTCACAACTAAGGATTTAAGTAAGAGAAAATACTAAGAAGCAATTTAAGTAAGAGAAAATATTAAGAAGCAATACTTAGAAATGGCAATAAAAAAAAACCCCAAACATGGACCAATTACAAATAAATAAATTTAAATGTAAAAATTTTACTGTACTGCTCTCTTGTGTCTATCATGTTACTCAATAAATTTATTTTATTTCTCTCTTGTGTCTATTATATTGCTCAATAAACGTTGATGTGTAGTAATGCTCTTTTAAGTAATTTGATTAAAATTTAGGAAGATCGTGTTGCATCTAATGCCTCGAGATTACTTCAATGACGTTAGTTGTTACTGAAATTTCGGGTGTGCTGCACCATCAACAATTCAATTGCTGTAGTGGCATTATTTTGATATCGCAATCCCAAGTCACTGGCATATAGATTCCGATAACTTTGGGATTGCAAAACGCGCTCTCCTCAAGTTGTCGAATGACTGCCAATGATTCACTAAGCTGCCAAATTTATAAGAATAACATTAAGAAATTTTATTTAATTAATTTTAAAATAATTATACAATCTTATTAACAGAATCTGACAACTTTATTCTAATAATTACCTCATTGCAGAGTGTAGAAAGTGGTCAGACATACACAACTCTATTCTTATTTTAACACAAAAACCTATTTCTATCACTCAATTTTCTGATCTTCAAATCACAATCGAATAACCTTATTTGTTATATCAAGATTCATCTCTCAATAAATAATCAAGATCTTCGTCCTGATGTGGATACCCAATATGATAAGTTACATAAACATAGATCAACAGTGCATTTACATGAAGTACACAAGCAGCACTCTTGCTGATCAACGAGTGACAATGAAAATATGATTACTTATTAAACAAATGGGAAAGATCAGGATCATCCAAGCTGACATCCAACCATCCATTTAAGCGCATGTATTCAACATAATGATCTGGGGGTTTTACTGCATTACAATTTCTTGGACTGAAGCCATAAATCCTCTCGAGATCACGAGAAAGCCATCTAACATAAGCACGGTCCAGTGGAGGCACAATTTTTACCAGAATCTCCTCCCTTTCTTGCTTTTGCCTAGCAGGCTTGTTCCCCATGCTAAACGAATTCGGCAAGCTTTAGCTGCAATGAGAAAGAATGCACCTGCCAAAGGTTGATGACCAAACAAGCAATGGTAAAGAACTACAAATGATAGATAACTGCGTGTATCACGCAACGATTTTGTTGTGTCCGCATAAAGGTTCATGCATTGGTGCAGGCATAGCAAAGTCTTGGTTGCTCAGGGTACAGCAATTCCTTCTGATAATGTTAATAACTCTAAGTTGTATTACCACTTAATTGAGAAAATTGGCCAGCAAGATCAATTCACATGTAAGAATTAAAGTTGGTAACACTAAGATAGAAAACCAGTTCTATTACCACCTTGAATAACAAGACCGCTCGATAGCAGATATAGTCCCTAGACGCTGTTACATCAGTTGCCGTGATATCGTAGACATGTTTCTAACTAAAAATAAGACTCTCAAATTCGGGATATTATGGTTGTGCTAATTGTATTTTTTCACACTGTTCAAGCTGGAAAAAAAACAAAAAAATAAAAAAAGAAAGATCAGACCTTCTTCACTTGCCCTATAACAAAGAAAGTTTGTGAGAAGCTCTTGACAAAGGTGAAGTAGCCAAATATGTTTGGTGATTGCATTTCTAAATTTCATTGGCAATATGGCACTGCCCGAAAAAAGGACACAAGGGCCATTACATGGAGATTAGCTAGCTTGACAAGTTTACGTGTATAATGTTTGGAGATAGAGGAATGCTACATCCTACATAATAGTACATATACACAATCTTATTCCCGTTTTGTTTCAGGAACTCGAACTTGTGACCACAGTACTGACAATGGAGTAACCTTACCGGGGAATGTAGAAGAACACAAAGAAGATTCACACATGCTCTAACATCATGAAGTTTTGCAAATATTAGAATACAGCAATGCAACTCTCTATATGTTGTCGGGTTGCAAGGATTTATTTAGTTAAGTACTAGTTTACTTCTGATAGTTTAGTTCAGTGACAAATCCCAGCAAGAACATGTCCAATGTAATAATTATTGCAACAAAAAAAGAAAATGATAACCAGCTGGCTTACACATCCGTAGCAACAAAGTTGGCACATGCAACCTGAACCATTGAATTGTGAAAGAATGGTTGAATTTAAAAACTAAAAAACAGATAAACCGTTCAATTAGCTACCTAACTTCCATGCGTCTTACTAAGTATGTCTGTAGTATGGCTCTTTTCTTAGCTTGATTCCAGTGCCCCTAGAAACTTAATTAATCCCCCTGGATGAGGATATCCAACAACCAACAATAATCAATTTGCAAAATTGGATCCATTTTCCCCAGTTTAAAAACAAACCCACTGGGGAGGTGCTTGGTGGAGAACAACCGAAAGCAATCACAAAGACAACAATCCGTAACTAACCCAATTAAAAGCAAACTGAACAAGATTATGTTAACCAGAAACAACATGAATAATAAACACCCAAATTAGACCAATAAAAAAGTAAATAAGAAAAAAGAGAGAAAGAACTGGAAATAGACATTAAATTAAAAGTGGGTACAAGGGAAAATCCTTATTGGAAATAAGATTGGCCCTCAAAAGAGCAGGGAAACTACATGATATGTCTGAAAGCAAGATGAAGAACTCACCCGAGGAAAACTCAAAATAATTAGGAGAAGTAGAAGCCACCTTTGATGATAATCGCCTTATGTTTTGTTGGGTGGTGTGGGTTTTTCACGGGCACACCTGTTCCTATAAAAGTGGCTTCTATCCCGTGGTTGGATTTTAGGTTTGTTTTACAGTTAGAGTTAGTAAAGCTAAGCGCAAGACTTAAAAGGTAGTAAAAAATATGTCGTAAATAATGTGTCTCCTAATATTATTCTTAATATAAAATCGTAATGTTCGTAATAAAATTATAAAATAATATTTTTATTTTTTTATTAAAAATAAATAAAATAATAATAACAATAAAAGTGCCTTGTTCCAACAGCTGGTGAACGGTGGTTATACTTAATTAGGCCCCTCAGGCGGGGCTTGGTCTAGGACCAGCCTTGAGTAGGAGCAACCCAGGCTTAAGAGTCTGGGCTCAAGCCCAGCCATAGCCGGGCCGATATTTGGATGTCTTGTAAATTGTAATAAACATTTTTAATTAATTTTTAGGATCTTCAATTCCAATTAAGCGTCAAATTTTATTAATAAAAAAAAGTCACCACTTGCTATTCACAATTATTTCTCTCGCCAACATTAGAGTTTGAACATGTGTATGGGAAATAGCCTGATGATTATGAGTCTCAAGTAAAAAGGTTTATTTCCTTTTATTTTAAAAAGATATATGATGTGCAACAAAATAGTGATATAGTGCAACAATTTTTATACGACAACAATAAATAATTGCACATTATATTATTGTTGTGTCACATTTTATACTAAATTGTTACACATTTTACACATGTCAATGCACTTCTTATAAATTTTGAAAACAAAAAGTAATTTTTAGTAGGGAGATGCTCTTCTCTATAGCTGCCTGTCCACTTGAGTTTTGTAATTTTAAATATCATAGTCCTATTGTCAGGCTACCATCCAATTTTCTTAATTTTTTGTACGTTGTAGGGTGTGAGAGACGTTCAAATCGAATGCATCAATTATGCATAGAGCCATAACATTGAAGTATGACATGCATATTACACTTTTTTTTTTTTTTTATCATTTGTAATAGTTAACGATTAATCAGTTAATTATTAGAGGAGACAGGAGAAACAGATTCAAAAATACCGTATAAAGGTACACAACACCCAATTAAGCAAATACCCTTAAGGCCACTAAGTGGTCAAGTGAAGTAAGCGGTGATCGAATCCCCACTTGCCCTAAAGAGGCATGCTAAGCGTGCCTCTCGTGGCCAACTAGGTAATGTTTATTACACAACTAAGCATGTTTAGTGCAAAATAGTATAACTTTTGCAATAAAAGTTGTAAGTATTTTTCATTTTTCCTTTTTAATTTTTGTTAATAAAATTGCAATTAATTCACAATATCTTTTTTTATTCACCATACTTCAAAGTTTTCAAAGTATCAACGTATCACCTTGTTTAAATTCACCGCTTTAATTTTAAAGGGACATGCCAAGCATAAGACAAGTTAATTTAAAATAAAATGTTGTACTGAACAATTTTTTTTTTTTTAGGGAAGAGAGAAAAAAAAAAAGGCATTGCTTAATACCGAAACTTACAGGGACAAAAAAAAACAATTTACATATCCTAAAAATAAAAAAAACATTTTATTGGCAATTTTGTTGTTTAAACCCTATCCTCTCATTCCGTAGATCATACTCCACATAAAAATTCTGCATCTGAAAATTCCCCAAAATTACCCCGGGCCCACTGCCAGGTATGGCCGGCCCCAGCACCCCTTCGGTCACCACCGTCAAACACGCCGCCCCGCCGCCGCCAACAAAGGCAAAATAATTCTCCGGCGGCAGTGCCACGTCAGCGCCACCCTTAAAATGCAGCCTCAATTCAGGAAACGCCACCGTTTTGGAAGAAACGTTGAAGCAAGGCCTTAATCCGGTCAAAGCCTCCACGTGGACCGCCCTCTTGTAATCCTTCATCTGTGACAAGAACTCATCGCTTACCGGCTCGAACACCTCACGTGACATGAACGTGAAGGTGGTGCCGGAATCTATTATGGTCCCGCCTCTGCCGTCGTTTCCCGGCGAGAGGGACTCGTACGGGATCTTCACCTGACGGCCGCCGACGCTGATTCGCCGGAGACCCACGTAGTAATAGACCGAGAAAGCCGGTTTCTCTTCAGCTTCCGGATTCTTAACAAAATTCGTGTAAGCTAGGCCGGAAGTTTTCTCGTCGGAGTCGGACCGGAGATGAAGAACCAGCGAGCTGCTCCTGGTGGTGTCATCGAATCTGTGAGAGAGCAGACAGTAAGAGAACTTACCGAGACCAAGTTGGCTCGGCAAAGAAGAAGGGCCGCGGCCGAACCCGGCAATTCCGGCGGGTTGACGGGCAGAGAAAACGGAGCATCCGACTAGAAAGTTCGGAACTTTGAGGCTATCAAGGAGGAGAGTTTCTGAAATGGCAATGCCTCCGGTTGCGCCGGAGCCGTAGAGGATTAGATAAGGAGGGCAGATCTGGGAGCAGTTTGTTTTACAATATTGGCACTGTAAGTGTTTGTGGAGCCAGGAGCATTTGGGGTTCTTGCAGCCAATGATCTTGGATGATGAAGAATTTTTGGGAATGAAAGATGTGATCTTTGGTGTGGATGACGATGATGAGGAAGAGAAGGAGCAGTTCTTGCAGAGATAGTGAGTGGTGCAGGGGAACCAGACAAAGCTACTTCCAGTGTCCATGACAAAAGATAAAGTTTGGGGTGGGGTGCCAAAGCTGAGAGAAATGGAGTAGCCTCCATAGCTGTGGGAGAATACTGGGGTGGTTCTGCTGGTGGTGGTGGTGGTGGTGGCAGTGGTGGTGGTGGGTGGATTTTTGAGGTGATGTGCTCTCGCCAGGGAAGAGGAGACTAGGTTGTTCAGCTGCTGGAATGGATCCTGATGAGATGGGTATTGGGTTGTGTGGAAATGTAGTTCATAGATCTTTGTTGAAGAGATGGATGGTAATATCAATAGGAAAGATAGGCAATGGAACAATGAAGAAGTGAATGGAATCATGGTGTTTGATTTTTTTTTTTTTTGTTTTCTCCAGCTGCTTTAGGTGCTCATTTCTTGTGACTCTGTGAGAGAAGAGGAGGTAATCTTCTTTTTATTTTGTTTCATAAAGGAAGGACATGGGCATACTGCACAGGCAGGTTAAGAGCATTTAAAGTCTGCTACCGTTCTAGTCCAAAATTTCACCAGCTGTCAATATGCATGTTCTTGAGTACCTAAGCGGGACATCTAATGCAGACTGGCTAATGATGCTGTTTAATAAACGGAAGCAAAAATTTTAATGACTTCATAATATAGATTAAAATTAATAAAAAAAATAAGCGTTAAATAAAATTATATTATTATTTATTATTATTTATTTAAAATTTTAAAGTGTTCTTACAAACAAAATAGAATTAGATGGATTCAACTTTGTATTGGTAAGCTAATCTGCTGCTGTTAGGTAGGTTAGACTCGCAATTCTTTCAAGTAAAAATAACAGCACTATATAGCTTATTTTTAACATAATATAAGTGAATATTCAGCTCTATTTAAAAATTTACTTTTTTAATATCTACCCAATAAATTTGAGCTTCTTAGGCTAAATGGATTTTTGGTTCCAAATTGGCACTGTTTTGCACATGAAGAGCAGTGCTTCTTATGCAAGTTGGGTGGGCCGTCAAGACCATAACTCTCTTTCGGCCGTTCCCGTGAAGCTCATGGCAAAATGACGTGGGCGTGGTCCTTGTATGGCACATGGGTGTAGGCTTTGAGCAAAACATCAGAGCGTACTTGTAGTGGCCATTTTCTGCGCCCCACCAGTTGCCCTCGCTGGTTCTTCTCTGGCAAGTCGGGATGCTTGAACTTGGAAGATTGACACTATGAGTGGCATACAAATATTTTTCACATGACTTCCATCGCCGGAGAAAGCCACCCGAGAAGGCGTCCGTAATTCAACAATCTTTAGAGTTCAATTGCGCAAAAAAAAAAAAAAAAAAAAAAAAGAAAAAGAAAAGTCGTCACTTTTTTACTTTATTTTATATTTTATTATTATTGTTGCATAAATCACAATAATTATTACATTATAAATTTTCGTTGAGATAATACTAGTCACGTGTATATATTTTTCTTTTTCACAATTTTTATAGGACTTGTGGGCCACCAGCGCCACCGCCAACCTGTACAGCCGAGGTACTTTGTCCTGCTTGTTGAGAGGACATCTTCGACTCCTCGCTCCAGCACGTGAATTGTGTATTGGACCGTTTGCCAACCTTCTTTATGCACAAATTTTGCCAATATAATATAGAGAAGCTTGAAGAAGACAAAAGGCACTATGCGGATAAGAAAGTGCCAGAAACAAAAGTTGTTTGAGGCCGCTAATTTTTGTTATTTAGACTTTATTATTAAGAGGAGTTGATATATAGAAAATGATATTTTTCGAGTTTTGTATGATTGAAAAAACCTCATTAAGTTGAAAAGTTAATTTTATTGAACAATAATCACACCAAATACTAACCACAATGAGTATCTAACTGTGAGATTAAAATGCTTAGGTAAATTGATGGTCATTATAGAAAAGACCGAATAAGAAATAAAAATATTTGTAGTAAAATAAAACGTGTCGAAGATTGAAGATAAATTAAAAACAAAGTGACAATTATGTTGGTTTAGACATTCAATGTGAAACATAGAAATACTCCAATTAAACATAGTGAAAACTATCAAAAATGGTAATATGATGATAATTTAACGTGTCTCTCTTAATATTGATCTGGATTCGAGTCCACGTATTAGTGTTTCTTCTCAAATAAAAATAAGATTTATGTGCAGGTACAATATTAAATTCCAAACTCGTTAATACGATGGTTGGATTTGAAAGAGACTCACTTCCCGAGTCTTCCTTATAGAGAGGTTTAATAAGAATATCAATAATATAAAAATTGATCTCGACTCACATGTTTCATGACCAACATACTTGTGAGTGCTTTCTTTTGTTGTTCGAAAAAAGAAAACGTGGTGAAAAAATCCAAACGAATGATAAGAGAAGAGGAAGAGGATGACTGACTTAAGAACATTTAATTAGAAAAATTCAAAACAAATAGATCTCACCCTAAACTTAATGTAATCCACACTCACTAAATTCTGGTTTTTTTTTTTTTTTATTGTTGTTGTTGTTTAATCTATCTGTCAGATATAGTCCTTTAAATGCTGTTGACATAACTGCATTTTTCATTTCATCAATGGCCCTAACATTTCTATCAATTCAACAGGGTAGGCTTATTTTCCTCATCTTGCTTTTAATAAAATTTTTACCTAATGAATCCAACACCAAAGTAAGGAAAAAAGAATCATCTTTGCCTCGCTGGGGATAGGGTGCGGCAGAGAACATTAACACTATATTTAGATAAAATCTTTAGGAGAGAAAAAAGTAAGAGAGAAAAAAGTAGAAGAAGGATTATTAGAGGAGAAAAATATTTTTTTATTCTTTGTTGTGTTTGAGAAGAGATGATGAGAGGGAGGAAAATAATAAAGTCTTTTATTTAAAAAAGTGTGAAAAGTGAAAGGGCGGAAAACAAAATTGATTGAAATAGTAATTTTACTCTTTATAATAAATTTAATAGAAGAACGATAACTATCTTTTTATTTTTAGGAGAATTGATTTTGGTGGGTTAGAAAAAATTAGAAGAATTAAAAATTTTTCACTCCTCTACCTTTTAAACATTTTTTAAATACAATAATTTACTTAAATCTTCTCACTTACTTCTCTTTTTTTTTTTTTTTTTTTTCCTCCTTCGCAAAACACAATGTAACTGCTGCAGCATTGCCTTTTCCAGGCGGAAAAACGTGCCAGAAACTAATTCATCAGAAACTTCCTTAAAAAGTTAAAAGTCTGGGAATTTGTGCAGTCGGGGCAGAAGTTTTACAGTTTTACTACATTACGATGATCCTCTTTGACACGAGAAGACTCTGAATTTAACTTCCAGTCAGCCAATGAATAACCTGATGTTTAACCAGGCACTTTGTCATCATGCTTCTCTGGCTTTTCAAATTCAACTTTCTACCTTGTCGACAGAGGCACAGTAGGCTGGTCGAATTGCCCCCTCCTTGACCTTTTAGATTATTAATAGTTTTCTAGTGACTTGGGCAGTTTGTCCTGCATACCCCTCACTCCCAGACCCAGGCTCGATTCCACCAATGACCAAAACACAATTTTCTTGTATTTTATCATCTCTTTCTTGTAAAATTCTTCCTCTCATTTTTCCTTTTCCGATAAAACTTTCTTCCTCTTTTTTTTTTTTTGAGAATTATTTTTTTTATTTCCCTTCGAAATGCAACTTTTTAAATTTTTAGAGTTTATAATTTTAACTTCTAAATTTAAATTTTATTAAATGTGAGAAGGTTATGTACTGAATTATCATTTATAATTTCATTTCATTTGCTCTCAAAAATTTTTTAATAATTTTTTTTATTTTTATACAGTCTTTTGAAAAATATTTTATCTTTTAATAGAGCAACAATGAACATTAAAAAGAAAAAATTATCTAGAGAATACATTATATATCTTAAATTGTATTTATTTATAAAATTAATTTTAATTTTATTGGTTACAAAACTTACGAAAAAAAAATCTTTTTCAACAGTAAACATCATAAAGAATTTATTGTGTGATTACATGAATGACTAGATTAAATGATTAAATTATTACTTATACAAAAAAAATTATTTGATAATAAAAAATAAAAAAATAATTGTTAAATATTATAATTCATAACATATAATTACAATATTTATTATTCAAAATAATTAATATAATTCTTTATTTTTCATCATATAAATTAATTTTATTATTTGTCAATTGCACTAAAGGCAACATTTTTTCCAAGGTTGAATTAGAAGTCGGTCAAGTCAATCTTTTTATTTTTTTATTTTTTGGTCAGAACAGTACACGTAGCAATCTCCACTTCCATCTTTTTGTTTTTTGGAACAAGGCAAAGATGATCATTTTGGTCAGAACAGTACAGAAGACGCGAACTCGAGATCTTGCAAAGATGATCATTCCAACACAGACAAATAAGGGAGCCAGCATACACAACATAGTACAGCCCACCACAGCACAAACCCAAGCCCTACAGCTACCCAGACAGGCCACACATAGCACAATACCGAGCCCAAGGCCCAGAGAAAAAAAGGAAGGGCCTGGAACTGGGAACAAAAGAACTAAGCCCAAACACGTGACCGGAAAAGGCATCTCACTGTGAACCAGTACGGCGACACCTCCGGTGAGCAAGGCTACCAGCAGGCTGCTGGTAGCCGGACTGCAACAACAAGCATGGGCACACCGGATCACCGAAAGCGCCAGTGAATGGCACGGAGACGACCACGAACTGTAGAGGAAAAAGGGATCGGACAGCGGAGAGACAAAAGTCGGTGGACTCAGGCGGACGAACAAGCGGGCACTCAGGGCTGACTGTACAAGGCCGCCCTGTGAGCAAAAAAGCCCCCCTCCCCCACCCCTACCCATCAAAACCACACTTATACAATCCCCATTCACGCTTTAATTTAGCTCAATCATGCCTAATCTGCCATGCAGTCGACCTTGTTCGAAGTTAAAAACCCAACTTAATTCACCAAAGACAACATTTCATTAACTTAACCTGGGACATTGTCAAAATATAAAAAAGCTACGGGTCCTTTTCCAAATTTTTCCTAGAGGGGGGAACGAGTGGCCAGTGATGATGCAGTCATGTAGACTGCCCAAGTAAACAGGACCTTATTTTAGAGATATGCCAATAAACATGATCTTGCATGAAGAAACTATGAGAAAAGAGAAAGTGAACTGTAAGTGAATGAGAAAGAGATTGAGACTGTAAATGTGTGAGAGAGAGCGCCTGAATGCAATAAGGAATGATGTTTCAACACCCAATTTTCAAAACCATACAACTTTTGAACTATCAGGGAAACATGATTAAAGTCAATTCTCAAATCTCAATGATAATAGAAAGGTTCAATTGGGCTAAATATTAACAGAAACTTCAACGTATGAAGGACTACCAATGAAGCAAAAACAAGAGATGAATGAATTCACCAGCGTTCGTCTAAACAAGTGACTACAGTAACCAATCCAACACATGAAACAGTGTTCAGGAATTGGAACAAAGAAATTATATTGTATTCGCTTGCTTAAATGCATCTAATTTGCAACAGAAGGAAAACAAAAGATGCTAACACCTGCCATGGTGACTGGATATTTAGCCTAAAGAAATTTTGACCGAGGGTCTTTGTGCTATTTGTCTTGCCTGCTCAAAATCCATATTGAAATCCATCTGGTGGTCCACAAGGAAGCACAAATATACCCTCAAACACAAAAACCAAAACAACTACTGGAGTTCAAGTCCATCTAAATAAATTGGGCAACTTCGATCCTACACTGCCTAGTTCCCAAACACAAGGAATGGGGTCATCAAAAATATTTTCATGAAAGCTATATCTAGATACGAGGTTTGCTACGGACAGTCACTTTTTACCTTCTCCTTTACAGACACCAATCACAAATCAACACATCAACACTTTTCAATGACAGAAAGAGTATGACATGAAATAAAAGCACAGCGAGTACAGAGAATGGATACACTTACATCCTCCTCCTCCTCTCGAATTCATGCAAGCGCTCTACCTCCATCCAATTTTCCTGCTCCGCAAGTTTCTTCTTACATGCCCTTGTGACAAATTTTTCCTTGTTTTCATTGAGGTGGTGCTCTTTGCTTCTTTCTTTAACAAGTTTCCCCTCATCTACGATTTCATGTTCTCACTGTCTTTCTCCCGCTTTCATCATTAAATCCTGAATATATTCGGGCTAGAGAATTATAAAAAAGAAATAAAAAAATGAAAGCTAAGTGCAATTTAAGCCCACAGCATTCAAATAAATCAGGTAACCGCAGAAAACCATTTCTTGGCTAATATAGTCCAGAAATTGTTCAAGCAATCGAATCTCTAATTCATAATCATTCATCAATTACTTCGTTGTTTTTTCATCTTTCAATTGCACCTTTAGACCACTACCAATGCAAAAAAAAAAAAAAAATAATAATAATAATAAAGAAAAAAAAAAGGAAATGAACTTCAGAACTCACTGAAATAAATTTATAAAATTTTCATTTATTCAAGCAGATAGTGAAAATCGGGAAATTTATTGCATTCTTAAGGGACTTTTTTTTTTTTTTTTTTTCTAGCCTGCTTGAAATCTTCTTCTCCATTATATCTTCATTGTCTTCGCCAAACAGAAACGGCGCAGACGGCGGAGGCCGGGGCGGCGGCAGCTTTTTCTGTTGCGATGGCCGTGCCCTTAGTTGCAACAGTACTTCTTCTTCTTCATCTCACCATAGAACAAACAAAGAAGCTGTGCCAACAACAATGAAAATTATATTATCAAATTCTTGCGTTAATTTCTTGTTTTCAGCAGTCGATTAAGGAAAGTATAAAAATTACCTTAATCGGCCGTCAAACATTGAAACTCAGAGTGATTCGACAAGAAGCCGCCGGAATTGTAAAGTAGGGTTGGAGAAGAACGGCGGAGGTTGGCCGGAGAAGAGACACGACGCGGCTGCTCCGCGGACACTTGAGAGGAGAAGCCGCGGCGAAAGAGAGCGAGAAGAGAGCGTGGGCTTGGTGCAATTTATTTTGGCCCCAAATAAACGCGAATTTACATTATAGTCAACTTATTGTCAATCAAATTTCAAATAGGCACCTAACGTTTCTAAAATTTTACGATCATTTATTCCAAAGTTTATTCGCAGTTTAAAGTTCAAAACCAATCAATCAAGTTCATTATGTTGTTCGAGTTTTAGGTCGTTATCAAATTTCCTGTTGGTAAATATCAATGAGTTTATCACTGTTGGACGGAGTTTGGTATTTAATTGGCATGTTTTTATGAACTTGACTCAAGTTCTATGTTTTCTTTGATTTAAAATTGTCAAGCGCTAGTTGAAGCATGTTAGCTGTGATTAGTAAAAGAGTTTTACTCGATGTTATCAATTCTCAGTTGATGAGCCCTCTTTAGGTTGGATTAAATTGTTTTTTAAGAAAGAGGTTGGATTAAGTTATTTGACCTTTCGTATAAAAGACGATGATTAATATTCTTACTATATATATATTTTTAATTGTGAAACAAAAATTAAATATTTTTGCTATACATTTTTTATCGTGAAGCAAAAATTAATTCACAGAATTTCAAATCTTTTTTTTGGTCCATAAAGACTGCAATAAAGGGAGGGAGAAGATGGACGTTAAATTTAAAATTTGAATCCAAATTTGAGAGTTAGAAGTATCAACCTCATGCTAATGGGACTATGCTCAGAATTTCATATCATTTTGTTTTATTTGAAATTTTAAATTTTTTTGATTTTAAATATATTAAATTTCTTTACGATATGGGCTTCAACACTACAGTATGGGCTTCTAACTTGAAGACTTAAATACGACAACATGGGTTCTTTTGCGATCGCCTCTTGAAGCCCATGTTTTGATAGTCTTTCAAAGAAGAACATTATTTGATATGGGCTCCACATGGGCTTCTTCTTTTTTTTTTTTAATGTATCAAACAACAAATTGATGATTTATTTTTTTTTCTGCAGCGCAGCGCAGAGACAGTGGGAAGAAAGTAAGGGCGGGCCCCGATCCCATGGTTTGGAGCTGATCCCATGGTTTGGAGCTGGCAAAGCCCAGTTCTCTTTTATATGAATTTTTGATATCACGTTTTTATACAATATTTTTAAGTGGTTGACCATTTTTCTTTATTGACAAGCGTGACAAAATTATAGCAAAGGAAATTTGTCTTAAAAACTGGTAACTAATGAAGTTAACATAGTTGTTAAGTGTAGAAAGAAAAGTAATCATGGACAAATAACAAACCACTTGACATAAACTTATTGTAAAACACATAATAACAAAATTATATTGAACAAAATAAATACAATAACACGGATGCAAACGGATCTACATTAGTTTGAAGGTGGGCACTAAAAAAAAATAAGTATACTTTATACTAGTTTTAACTTATTGTTCCTCCTCCCTCCAAATTTATATTTTGTCACTCAATTGTTCTCACTGAAAAAAGTAGTATGAAGAAATTTAAATTTATATTATTACCTCTACTAAAATTTATATTTTACTCTCATTAAATTTTGTAGTTCACTTCCACTCTCTTATTTCTTTTTTTTTTTTTAAATAATATTATTTTGTTGTGTAACTTAACATTTATTAATAAAATAATATTAATTTACTATTTATATTACCGTTTATAATAAAAAATTTTAAAAATAATTTTTTGATACTCATTTCTCTTCTCACTCTATATCCTGGATCCGCTTATGCAAATACTTAACCTTCATCTAAGCTTTCTAATCATTTAAATGAATACGATGTGCACAAAAAAAATCATTTAAATGGACATTTTTTTTTTCATTATATTCGGTTATAGGCAACAGAAATACAAAGTCAATATCAATAAATTAATAAGATCAAATTAATTTTTTCAAAATTAAAAAAAAAAGTATGAAGAAGCCAAGATAAATCTAAGAATCCAAGATAAATTTACATACACTTAATGCAATATTAAACTAAATAGAAACCATTTTCCTCATCCTTCCGCCTACTTTCTTTTGTTTTGGTCCAATCAGTGATAGATTCAGAATAACTTTTCAACAAGGACAAGAAAAAAAATTGTGAGACAACTTCAAAAACGAGGGGGGGCAAAATATTTGGCAAAAAAGTAAAGAAACAAAAAAACTCCTATACAAAGAATCAAATCTTAGACTTTCAAGAAACCCTTGATAAGCCCTTCTCACCTTGACCTAGATCCGTCTTAATGTCCATCGATCCGTTATCTTTAGCTTTTCATAAGTTAATAATAGATAATGACCCCTCGTCTAACCTACTTATGAGCAAATCTTTTTCTTTTATGTATATGGCAAGAATACTTTGAATCAATTTTTGCATTAATTGAAAAATGTAACTCTTCCCAAGATATTACCATTATTATTTGAACTATAAGCTCACGATGTTCTTCCTAAGAGGACTTAAAGGACACATCTATTTAATTAATATCTATTTAATTAATATAAAGGAGAAGTTTAGAGAAAACTCCCCCTTAAATGTAGCTGCCACATGGCAACTAATCAATTTTCTTTTCTTTTTCAGTTTATTCTATTTTTATAAAATTATCTTTCCTAAATAACAATTAAAAGGTCATTTGATTGCTTATTATTAACCTTTTTCCTGATTTAGAACTCCTCTTTAATTAAATATTGTGAGATAGATTATTGGCCATAAATGTTAATATAACGGTTAAGAAAAATAATGATAATGGTTAAAGAAAGCGTTGCCCATTGGAGGAGGTGCTCAAGCACCGAATGAAATTGATGACGGCCTTCAAGGCGGCAATCGTGACATTAAAATTGGGGGAGGATCCTAAGCAGCAACAAAGTCATTGTATAACCTCAAACGCTTAAATTATATTCAACAAATTACGACTCCAGTGGGCGCATAACCTTTTATATGATTAATAGTTTTGTTTCAATACTGCATTGTGGTTTTTTAAAAGTCATTGACCTACCTTCAAAAAACGTTTAAGGTAATGAATTTTATGAGAATAAATTCTATAATTTATGACAATGAATTTTAGACGTTTCTATTCTTCAAACACTTCTTCAAATGCCTTTTTCAAATCGTTATCATATGTGCTATAAGAATTATGATTATCATTTTCATAGTCATCGTCTTCTTCTTCATCGTTGGAAGGCTGCATCTTCTAAGTTGGTAGGTTTTTCTTTTACTTTTTTTTCTTCGGGTGGGTTCTTGAAAACCACATAAGAGCATGTGTGTCTATTCTTCTTCTTCTTGACCTTTACTTTAATTGTTTGCTTATGTGTAGACTCTTCAAGAGGCAAATATAATTTTGAATTCTAAAAAGGTTAAGTTGTTGAAGGTAAAGTTGGAAGCACGACATTGTCTTTATAAATTGTGCATTGGATCCAATCCTCTGATTTTTTTAACGCCATTTGTACATTATCCGTGAGTCCTTTTCCTTCTTTCTTCTCTATCTTTTTTTATTTGTGATTATTTTGATTGTTAGTTGTATTTTATTTGCAATTTTTTTTCCTTTTCCGTTGAATATGATGTGTATACAATAAACACATGTCACCGGGTATGTAAAAAGTGATGCTTAAAATATGGTGTTTTGTGAGTGCGAAAAAAATAAAAAGGGTTTGGGTGAGGTCAAGGTTTTGTTTTTGGTTGTTTTGGTGGACAGTTTCTATTGGCATTTGCAAAATTTGGGCTTACCAAGTGAAGGTAAGATTGTTTGACACTGTAAGTAAGGGAGCAATCAACAGGTTAGTCGGGAACAGGTAGAACAGGTAGAATAAGTACTATTGTTCATGAATAATAATATGAATAATAATAATAACTATTACAATCTCATTTCAATATAACAAGTAGAATATGTTGAACTTGACAATATAAATATTTATTTTAAAAAACACAAAAATCTCCATAAAGTGAAATTACGAAATGATAAAAATTTCATTTCATAAAATGAATTGAAATTACGCACAAAAATTTAAAAATTTGCGCGAAGCGCGAGATGATTCCTAGTTTCTCCATATTGGCGTCAGTGCAAGCTTTTTTGGGATGCATTCTAGCATGGGTGGTAATCATCATCCCGCAAGTGCAAACCCATGCTCCACAAGTTACAAACAGCTTCCTATCACATGGCAAGTAAGAGAGCAGGTGAAGAAGTTAACACAAGCCTTTCAGAAATGTTTTGGTCAACTCTCACGAAGCAGAAGTAAAGTTATTTACATTAATGATTTTTCCTTTAATCCAGTTTCCAATCTCATGATTCATGACCTCACAGCTGTTTAAAAACTAAAATTTTCATGATATCACTCTTATAACTAATGAAACTACATTTCACCTAACATGAACCGTCCAATGTACAGAAGGAATCTTGAATCTAAAACTGGTAACTAATTGATTCGATTGTGATAGTATATATGCATCTCTTCTCCATTATTGGGTGAATGTAAGGTCGTGAAAGTCAAGTTTACCTATTGATTATGGCTTAAAACTAAGGACACTAACGTTGGTGCACCGAGTTGTGCTCCAAATCTTATTTTATTATTATTATATTTTTAAAATTAAAACTTAAATATAAATGAATTTTACTTTAAATCCTAAACTCCTAATTTTTTTTAATTTTTTCTTTATTTTTTTAAAAATGATAAAATATTCATGTGTGTATCAATGTGTGTATTAACATATGTGTACATAACTTTTCCTTAAAAATAAAATTCTGTGTCAGAGTAAGTCAAGTAATATTAAAAAATTTTCCAACAAAAACTCCTCATTGAAGTATCATGCTGAGAATCAAATTTTAGTTAATAACGTGGCGATCTATTTGTCAACCAATTAGCCTAGAATTAAGAATTGTTCTAGATAAATATAACCCTAGTAAATGGCCAAGATAGAAGTTGACCTACTGTTGCAGAAAAATTTCGTAATTGACCTACTCTTGCAGAAAAATTTCCTAATTGAGGTGCACTGCACATTGCTAGCGATCGTAGATATGTAGTTACATACACATTAGAATATTGACCGACAATAATGTTTTTTTTTTTACTATTATTTTAGTCTACAAGAAGGGTGTAACAACCCATTAGGGGAGGGAAATTTTGGAGGAGGCACGGATCGGACCTCCGCCTCGTCTATGGCTAAAGGACCTGGTATCCATCTACTCTAAAGGCTGTGGATGACAAATATTGCTTTGATGCATGGTGTCGGGCATCTGTTGCAGATACATATAATCTTAGTTCAAGGGGTGAAAATCAGAATGATCAAACCAAATGGAACTCGACTCATTTAAGGTTTCTCTATTTACAACACAATGGGTAAAGATTGATTAACAATTAAATTAGAGTTTGGAGACTCTTTGTAACCTTCAACTAATTGAGACTCATTCCAGGCCCCTGAAGCCAATTCCAGGGAATGTATATTGAATCATTGGTGTGCTATTGGTACAAAGTCTATTTAAGCAATTTTTTTTCTCAATAATAGTGGTTAAAATAAACAGATTCATCATAAAGACAGTCAATTTTACTGTAACATTATAATTAATTGTGACAAGGTATCATGAAAACTAAAATATGTAATCAACAACACTCAGAATAATACAATATGTGAACTTGAGACATGTTAAATTAAATTTGAGATATGTCAAATTAATTGCGTCAATGTAACTTTACTGTTGGTAATATCATTGTCATCTCTCCAAATGTAACCCAACATAGACCTCAGAAAGAAACAAAACTATGTTGCATATATACTTCATGTGATAGATCTGTTTATGAACAGAAAATAAATAATTTCTACGAGATTTTCCGACCACTATCATATTTAAAGTCTCAGTCAACCACACCTTTCTCTTAATCTTTCACCATGTCCTTAAGAGTAAAAAATGCATTGCCATATCGTATTGCAGAAAGATGAAGTGGAATAGCAAGAATCAAACTATGGATCACAGACCCCAAATGACAATATGGGCTCCTGAGCACTTTGTTGGGATCATTTTAAGCTGTTACGAAAGCAATTAAAATACTCTTTTTTTTTTCACGAATAATTCTTTTCAAGCAAATTTCGGGATTGCACGAAACTCAATTATAAACCTGTACACAAGCAAAATACCATACATCCAAAAGAAGAAATGAAAAACGAAAAAAGAACTTTAAATGTCCAACTTGCTAGCCAGCTAATTCAAAGCAACTTGCACGTAGCATCCACTCGCAACCTGATATTTATTCCCGAACTGAAGAGGGCCGCCGCCGTGAAACGGGCCGCCGGACGTAATATACGCGGGACACCTCGCGCTGAGATAGTAATTTCCGGACATCCATGTGCCAACCTTCCAATTCAGAGTCCCAGAGATCTTGATTTCCAACAGGACCAGTCCTGCATTCAGGTCTTCGTCTATGGCAGCCGCTAGATCTGGAGACACAGGCACAGAATTGCCATATAAGAAAGGAGACCAAATGCTAATGTCCTTTTGACCGACGTAAGTCCCCGGCGGCAGCTCGGTAGCCAAGGTTATCTGTTCGTTGCGATAGGAGGCGTATATTTGTATATCGTTATAATATATGCCCATTTTGCTGTTGGGGTTCCTTGTGGATACGGTGACTTGCATGGTCGTAGTAACGAAGGTTGGCTGTGAAAGATTAAAGGCGTAGATAGTGGCATCCTGGATGGTGAACTGCGGATTCACCGGCCGAAGAATCAGCCACACAATGAAGATCGCCACGGCCACCACCATGACGAAAATGCCGGCTCCGATGAGTATCCGGCGGCAGAGCTTCTTCTTCTTGTCATGGCCATGCTTGGTACAAACCTTCGCGCACATGGTTCCGAATTAATCTTGGGGCCTTCTTGGATCCTCAAATTGACTAAATTCGACGGTGATATGCACAAGAAAGGTCCAATAATTATGGAAAAATTAAAAGAAAGTGAGATTGATCAAGAGGGTTTGTGGTCATATATATGGAGAATTGTGGAGTGACACAAAGTTTTATGTGTGTGATATAGCGACATGTTTTAGGCAGATCTTATGAAGGTGTACCTAGCTAATGAGGTGTCACTGAGTAATTTAACGGTTTGAACTAAAGTTATTAAATCTGGTCCGAAGAACGACTTGAACAGAGGATTAGGTCAATAGATTATCGGTTTAACCAATGGATTAATGGTCAGTCCATCAGATCAATGTCTAAAATATTGTTTAATTTTTTTTATTTGTAGGAATAAGCTCTTATTCTTATAATATATTTTTTTTAGATCCAAAAAAAGAAAAAAAAATCTTCTTTTTTTTTTTTTCCTTTTAGAATTGAACGTAATAAAATCTTTCATTTTAAAATTTTTTTTTACTTCATAAAGTGATCTAATCTGATTCAACTAGGTCATTGCGTTTTAAAAACCATTTGGGTGGACCGAATTTTTTCAGGTTAAATGTCCAAACGGTTTTTTGACTAACCCAATCCGATCTAGTGGTCGGATCACCGAATTACTGGTCCGACCGGCCTGGCGGCACTGAGTTTAATAACAATGGTTTGAACTTCTAATTTAATAGTTTATTATTCATTTTAACAAAATAAAATAATAGGGGTGGCAGTTTATAAATGCGTCCCAGAAAATTGTAGGACTTTACTGCACCGTTGAAAGAATTATTCTCAATACTCAGTAAAATTTATTAAGTCACTCATACAACAATTATATGTATGTATATTCCCAGCGAATATTTGGCCAAAAAAATTCAAAGGGATGATCTCATAGTAGTTTGTTATTTCGTATGAATGTGAGATCAGCAAGTGCAGGTCCTATGAACTTCTGTACAGATAAAAAAGGGCAATTGGTGCAGAACCAACTAAAATTCTAGCTGTACAGGGACAAACATGAAATAGTCAACATTACACAACCAAGAAAAAAACTAATATGAAGTAAACGGAGCAGAGATAAGGTTGTTCCTAAAATATGTTAAAACAATAAATAAACAACTCCAAAATTTTAATCTGTAATCCCCTTGTCTCTTATCTTTAGCACATGTAAGAAACAACCATAAGTTTATTCAAACAATGATTAGATGGGGAATAGGTTGAAAATTGAAGATTGGAGCCACGATGAGATGATCATGAGTTAAAAACGGTGAGACAACATAAAAATAATAAAATCTAGTTACATCTTGGCCATCTCCGAACATTTTTATTGTTTGTCAGTACAAAAGATTGGAATCCTAATAATTGGAGTAGCGATGAATCCAACTTCTTTACCACTAAACCATGTGGTTAGTAATTTTTTTTCCCAAACTTTTGACCTAACTTGTATGTGCAGGCAAATATATGAGGATACAGTTCTGTGCATATTATTTATGTGCGTGTGTGTCTAGATAATTATCTGTCATCATTAGAAGACGTGGAAAATAAAGAAAATTGAATTTGTTGGGGAAAAAAGAGGAAAATGTAAAATCACAGTTCTTTTTTTCATTTCTTTGGGGTGTGTTCATGCGTGTGCGCGCATAGCCAACAAAAACTGTACTCAGTACAACAATCGTATATGGAGATCGAAAAATAATTGATACCTTCTGTATTCCCTCTCTTTTTTTTTTTTAACACAAAAAAAAGATTCACAACAGGTATGTCACTTATTAGATCTATAAGTTATGATTGAAATAACTTCCGTTTGTTCAACCTCATTCCACCCAATCCATAGGAAATTGAGCTATTATTTGAGTATTGTTGAGTTTGAGCAGCCTCCTCCAAATCAATTAAACGGTGTTAAAGAATTTAAAACTAGGAACACGCAGGTCACAGTTAAATAGGACAAGGACAAATTTAGAAATTAAAACTTCAAAGCGCTGTCAATTGGATTCGAATCCGAATCAAAAATAGAAGAAGCATGTTAAATTATTACCAAATTATTATTTTAGGCGGTTATTGTATTCTCTTAATTAATCTATTGTTTTTTTACTCCAATTTTTTGACCCGTGGTCCCGAGTCCTTTACATTTACAGCATCACATAGATCGGGAAAGGACCACAAAGCAAAAAATTTAACTGAAAATGTTAGGGAGACAAGGTTAGGAGACAGACTGATGTTGTAGTGTGGGTATCGCGCCTTTCTGTCTATAGAAAAAGTTTATAATATGTATGCAATTAAGATAAATATGAAGAACGATAAGAAAAGTGTGTATACAGTCATTAAACAAATTTTTATTTATTTGTACTGTCATTAAAAAAGATATGTATGTACATTTTTACTTACTTCTATACACATGCTAAGGTTTTTCAATAAATAAAAGAAAAAAGTGCAATTCCCATGCAGGACCTATGCTCGCCACATCAGTTCGTCTTTCAACCCCGTCTCCCTAATTGTACCAAAATTTAAAACCCAAAATGTAGACAAAAGAGACATTTTCTACTTTCTATTAACATACTTCTACCTCCAGCCTATTCGACCATAAAATGGAATGTGGATTGATTCTCAATAGCCAAGCTAGGGCCTGCTGATATCAGTGAAGTTTTAAGGAACCACAAAGGCGTCTTCTTATGCATATTTTCCTGTCCTGTGGGCTCTCAAGATTCAAATGTTTCTGAAATAAATGACAATCGAGAAAGTCATCAAAGTTATATCTTTCTAACATGCTTATAAATGCAGGTCTATCATGCACAAAACTACACAGGAAGAAACAGCTGCCTGTCATGGACAAAAAAAACTTACTTTTCAAAACCACATAAAACATCCCAGGAACTAGGACCAAAAAGACGACTGCACTAGGAAACCAAAGGCCTATACCAACCCGAGCAATGTTAACCAGAGCAGCAATCCATCACAATAGAAAAGGCCAACAAACTAATACAAATCTAAAAGCTGTAGAAATCCAGTAGAGCATCATGGTAATGAGCCAACACCAGCAAGTCTTCAGAGTAGCAGCAAAGCATCTTCCCAACCAGATGAACCACAACCAAGCAGATCGCGAGTAGCAAGATAACGTGGTTAGCTAGCAGCAAGAAATGTCTCAGCATCACCCCAAGATGGTAACAACCAGTATCTTTAATTCATAAATGACCCAAATCAAAACAAGATTACCCCAAAAGCATTCTCACCATACATTCTGACCAATTCTTAATAAAGTAGCAAACGCTGCTGTTGATGCTCTCGCAAAGCCAACTGAACTCAGATTTTATAGCTTGGAATTGAGTCTTTCTTATAATTGCTTATGTCTTCGATGGCAATCATGATGCTCCTATGCAACCTTCTTTCTTATTGTTTAATGAAATCTTACTGTTGAATTATCTATAAAAAATAATAGTGACATCCATGGTCTCCAAAATATTCACAAAAAGAAAAGAAAATCCTATAGACACAGCTAGAAATGCCATAAGTCATAAGTGTTGTTGTGTAAGTGAAGTTGGCCTTGAGCTTGGTTCAGTTCCAGCAACAACAAAGAAGCAGCTCCATCAGCAGAACAGCAACACCAGCAGCAGCAAAGGAGCAGAACAAGCAGCATCAGTGGAGCCAATGATCGTCCAACAGCTGTAGCTCACCTTCCAGCAAAGAAAGCAACTTAAGAGTCAACAAAAGAGGCTTGAGCTGACTACACATCACAGCTATGATCTCAGCAAGGAGTTAGAAGCAGAAGAGGCAAATCACAGCAGCAAAACACCATGTGACAGCAGCAATTTCAGCTAATAGGAAAGTAACATGTAGCAGCAACTTAATATGTAACCAATAGCAATCTAAAGTAATTGTAGAATTTCCATGTATTGAAATTAGCAAATGGTGTAATGATGTGGTGCTTGGCTCAAGAACCAAGCTTGTATCCCTTTAAATCTGTTTCATGCCATTAAGAAGAAAAACAGAAGAGAATTGCTGGTTATGACTTGAAGCTGTCCTGCATTACAGTTTTCTCTGCAATTCCAAACACAAAACAAGCACTAAAAACACCCAAAAATCAACAGTGGTATCAGAGCTCTATTTGATCTTAGAGGGCCTGTACTGCAAATACTAATACACTCAAATACAAACCTGGAATTTGGAGTCCAAAAACAGCCATGTCTGAAACAACAGAAACACCATCTCCTAGCTCTAATTTACCTCCAACAATACCAGCAAATCCAATCATTTCAACCACAAATATATCCTTTCCAGCTCCACCTACTTTTAATGGGGAAAATTATGATTATTGGGTTGTCAGAATCAAAGCCTTTCTAATGGTTTATGATTTATGGCAGATAGTAGAGATGGGTTATTCTCCTCCAGAAACAATAGCACAGTTAACTGAAGAAGAAAAAGCTGTAAACAAGGAAAGAGCAACAAAGGATATAAAAGCTCTAACCTTGATACATTCCTCAGTAACTGAAGCAATTTTTCCCAGGATTGTTGCTGCCAAATCTGCAAAGGAGGCATGGGATACCCTGCAGGAGGAGTTTAAAGGTTCAGAGAGAACAAGAGTAGTTAAACTGCAATCCTTGAGAAGGGATTTTGAAAATCTCAAAATGAAAGACAATGAAACAGTAAAGATTTTTTCTGGAAGATTGCAGGAGTTGATAAACCAGCTCAAGTTGAATGGTGAAGTAGTTGGAGATCAAAGAGTAGTTGAGAAAGTCCTCAGATGCTTACCAGAAAAGTTTGATGTCATTGTCACTTCTATTGAACAGATGAGAGATTTATCAGATCTCAAAGTTTCTGAGTTACTTGGGGCTTTAGAGTCTCATGAACAGAGGATGTCCAGCAGGCAAGGAGAGCACTTAGAAGGGACTTTTCCTGCAAACTTTAAACAAAAAGGCTCACACAAAGGATCTCAGTCAAAAGCCAGCAACAATAAAGGTGGAGAGTCATCAGGTACAGACAGCAGTTCAGTGGGGAAGGATACCTTTCCACCTTGTAAGCACTGCAAGAAAACCAACCATCTTGAGAAGGATTGTTGGCACAAGGGGAAGGTTCAATGCAGGTTTTGTAAGAAGTTTGGCCACATGGAGAAAGAGTGCAGAATCAAACAAAGAAAGCAGCAATATCAATCTGGTCAGCCTCAGCAACAGTACAGACAAGTTCAGCAAAGTCAAAACCAAGGAAGACAGCAACAAGCAAATCTGGCAGATACAAAGGCAACAAAGGATCATCTTTTCCTTGCTTGGCATGAAGGAGGAGTAAAAGAACAAGGTGCATGGCTCATAGATAGTGGCTGTACAAATCATATGACCAACAAGGAGCAGTACTTCACCAAGCTAGATTCCAACTTCAAAGGCCAAGTAAAAATGGGAAACGGGGTGCATGTTGAAGTCACAGGCAAAGGTACGGTGGGCATACAGACTCACAAAGGTACTAAATTCATTCATGATGTTCTTTTGGTGCCTAGTCTTGATCAGAATCTGTTAAGTGTGGGCCAAATGGTTCAAAGGGGCTATTCACTTCATTTTTCACAAAATGCATGCAAGATTTATGATATTAATGATGTGGAACTAGCTGAGGTTGCTATGGAAAATAAGAGTTTTTCACTGAAGTGGCCTAAAGTGAATGAAAGTGGCATGTTGGCTACAGTTGATGAAACAGAACTTTGGCATAGGAGATATGGCCATTATAACATAGAGTCACTCAAGTTTTTGCAAGCAAAGGGCCTAGTTAAAGACTTACCTGTGTTGCATGAGCTTCCATGTGTTTGTGAAGCATGTCAGATGGGCAAGCAACATAGAGAGCCTTTTACTTCCACTTCCCAAGCCTGGAGAGCAAAAGAAAAACTTGAATTAATACATACTGACATTTGTGGCCCTATGAGAACTGCCTCACTTAGCAACAATGTTTATTTTGTCTTGTTCATTGATGATTTCACTAGAATGACCTGGGTATACTTTCTGAGACAAAAATCAGATTTGTATGTTGTCTTTAAGAAGTTCAAGGCCATGGTAGAGAATCAAAGTGGCTGTTCTATCAAAGTTTTGAGGTCAGATAGAGGAGGTGAGTATACTTCCTCTCAGTTTGACAAATTCCTAGAGGAAGAAGGAGTTCAGCACCAATTTTCAGTGGCTTACACACCACAGCAGAATGGTGTGTGTGAAAGGAAAAACAGGACAGTCATGGAGATGGCCAGGTGTATGCTTGCAGAAAAGAAACTACCAAAGATGTTCTGGGCAGAAGCAGTTAACACAGCTGTCTACCTTCTCAATAGGTTATCTACAAGGGCTCTAAAGGACGTGACTCCAATTGAGGCTTGGAGTGATCACAGGCCAACAATCAAACACTTGAAAGTGTTTGGTTCAGTATGTTATATACATGTTCCAGACGAGAAGAGACACAAGCTGCAAGATAAAACTACAAAGGGGATCTTCCTTGGATATAGCTCTCAATCTAAAGGATTCAGAGTCTATGATCTTACAACAGGGAAAGTAGACATCAGCAGAGATATAAAGGTAGATGAGCAAGCTACCTGGAATTGGGAAGTTCAGCAAGAAGAGCCAAACCAACTTCAATTCACTCAAAGCACAACAGAATTGCAAATTGCAGGTCAAGGGCAGCAAGTCAATGTAAATGGGAGTCAATCTTCAAGCTCAGTTGATGATTCAGCCAATTCAGGATCATCACATAGAGCACCACCTCCAACTCCAACAAGAGAGTCATCTCCTGATTCTCTAAATCCAGTAAGAAGAACAAGGTCCCTCACAGATATCTACCAATGTTCTATTGCAATCTTTGAACCTCAATCATATGAAGAAGCTGCAGCTGAAAAAAAGTGGCAGAATGCAATGCAAGAAGAAATTCAGATGATAGAAAAGAATGCAACTTGGGAGCTTGTGCCAAGGCCACGAGCACAAAAGGTGATTGGAGTAAAGTGGATCTACAAGGTGAAGCTGAATGCAGATGGCACACTCAATAAAAACAAAGCCAGATTGGTGGCCAAGGGATATTCACAACAGGAAGGAATTGATTTCATAGAAAGCTTTGCTCCTGTAGCAAGGTTAGATACAATCAAGCTACTTCTTGCCTTTGCAGCTCAGAAAAATTGGAGGTTGTATCAGTTAGATGTTAAATCTGCATTTCTCAATGGTTTCCTTCAAGAAGAAGTTTACATAGAGCAGCCTGAGGGATTTGAACAGAAAGACAAAGAAGGATGGGTCTATAGGCTACATAAAGCCTTGTATGGGCTTAAACAAGCTCCAAGAGCTTGGTATAACAGGCTGGATCAATACTTTTCAGATCATGGGTTCAAGAGAAGTGCAAATGAACATACATTGTATGTGAAACAGCTACAAGGGTCAGACATACTGATTGTATCAGTGTATGTTGATGATTTGTTAATTACAAGCAACAACACTGATGCAGTAGAGATATTCAAGAAAGAAATGCTACAAGAATTTGAAATGTCTGACCTTGGAGAGCTTAATTATTTCCTAGGCATGGTGGTAAAGCAAAGCACTGCTGGGATCTTCATCTCACAGCATAAGTATGCCTTGGAGATTTTGAAGAAGTTCAAAATGGAAAGTTGTAAGCCTACAACCACTCCTCTACCAGCCAAACTCAAGGTCACAAAGTCAGATGGAACAACAATGAAGAACGCAAAGCAATATAGGAGTTTGGTTGGCAGTTTACTATACTTAACTGCTACCAGGCCTGATTTAATGTTTGCTGCAAGCTTGCTTTCTAGATACATGCAAAGCCCAACAGAAGTGCATTTTGGAATTGGCAAGAGGGTACTCAGGTACATTAAAGGCACAACAGATTATGGAATCATGTATGAAGCTGGACATGAATTAAACTTGCATGGATACACTGATTCAGATTGGGCAGGGTGCTTAGATGACATGAAAAGCACTTCAGGATACTGTTTCTATCTTGGATCAGGTGTAATCACATGGAATTCAAGAAAGCAAGATACAGTTGCTCAATCAACAGCAGAGGCAGAATACATATCAGCATGTATAGCAGTTAATCAGGCAATATGGATAAGGAAGATACTTGCAGAGCTGAATGAGGATATAGCTGAGCCAACTGCAATCTTTTGTGACAGCAAATCAGCTGTTGCAATGACAAAAAATCCAGTCAGCTATGGGAGAACAAAGCATGTTAAAGTGAAGTACCATTTCATTCGAGAAGCTGAACAAACTCACCAAGTGACAATTCAGCATTGTAGTGGAGATATGCAAGTTGCTGATATCTTCACCAAATCACTTCCTCAAGACAGATTCAGCATATTCAGAATGAAGCTTGGAGTTTCAAGGCACAACTTCAAGGAGGAGTGTTGTTGTGTAAGTGAAGTTGGCCTTGAGCTTGGTTCAGTTCCAGCAACAACAAAGAAGCAGCTCCATCAGCAGAACAGCAACACCAGCAGCAGCAAAGGAGCAGAACAAGCAGCATCAGTGGAGCCAATGATCGTCCAACAGCTGTAGCTCACCTTCCAGCAAAGAAAGCAACTTAAGAGTCAACAAAAGAGGCTTGAGCTGACTACACATCACAGCTATGATCTCAGCAAGGAGTTAGAAGCAGAAGAGGCAAATCACAGCAGCAAAACACCATGTGACAGCAGCAATTTCAGCTAATAGGAAAGTAACATGTAGCAGCAACTTAATATGTAACCAATAGCAATCTAAAGTAATTGTAGAATTTTCATGTATTGAAATTAGCAAATGGTGTAATGATGTGGTGCTTGGCTCAAGAACCAAGCTTGTATCCCTTTAAATCTGTTTCATGCCATTAAGAAGAAAAACAGAAGAGAATTGCTGGTTATGACTTGAAGCTGTCCTGCATTACAGTTTTCTCTGCAATTCCAAACACAAAACAAGCACTAAAAACACCCAAAAATCAACAATAAGGTCTAGTTGTCAAATTGCTTTAATTCGTAGTTTCAAATTTAATGTCAAATCCGTTCTTAGGAACAGATGAAAAAAAAAAGTTTTAAATTAAAACTACACTCCAAATCAAAATCTAACATTGAAATCTCCTGAGAAACTACTACAAATGGGAAAAATGGACCTTGCAAATTCGCGATCCACCAAGCATGGTCCACCCTGGTGTTATATCATTGGAAGTAAAAACAACGCGAATATTTTGACAAGAAGCAGTCATGGAAGATTCCCAATCAACCACATTAGTCCGCAATTCCACACTGAGAGATTGCACAGTTACAAGCCTAACTTCATCAGCAATCGCGTTGGCGGTGAATTTCGATATGTTACCGGTGGAGACATCAATGCTAGAATCTATTAACTCCCAGGGGGAATCTGACTTCAAGTACCATGCCAAATTGCTTGATCTTTTCCCCGCAAGAATCTCCGCGCCACGGTAGACTCTAATCTCAATATGGTCATGCAAGATACCACAATTTCCACGGTTTTTCACCAAAAAATTCATCCTCCAACTTGTGGTAATCTCAGAGTTTGTGATGTTGAGGGGCGAAACTTCCAAGGCATCAATTTTAACTTCCAATCGAGGAGGCGTGCAGGAATACTCAAATTGATCTCCGTGGATGAGCCACGCTATTAGAGCGGCTCCTACAGCAATAATGTGTTATAAAGTATAAGTAAAATTAACAATAAATAGATGTAAATAAAATAATAAAGGATATGAAAAAGAAAATATTTGAGGCGTGCAGGCACTGTTCTTAAGGATAGTTTCTGCCCCCGTTTCAATTCGAGACAGTGCAGCAGATCGCAGCGGTTACCCTCCTAGGATACAACAGACCTTCCCACTAATGTGCACTTCAAATAATGAGGTGACAGAAACAACTCTAATCTTGATTAACCCAGTAGAATACAACAAAGAAGAATGTGCAGGAAGAGGAGTATCTCAAAAGTGTTCTTTCTGGAGAAGGATCAGTTGTTGATATACTGGTTCAGCTTTTAAGATTCATAAAAGTGAATAATGGCCATAAAGGTGAATAATGAACAAAATAATGGTGGTTAAATGACTGTAACTATTACAGCGGCTAGTTTTTCAACAGCCAAAAACGGCTAGTTTGACCGAAGAGTCTGAATAGTCTAAAAAATATTGGGTTCAGGGGTGGACCGGCCAAGGCCGGTCCACTGCGTAAGGTCCTGTGAGCCCGGTCCAATCGGGCCCAAGACTGAGTTGCGCAAGACGTCTTATGGGTCTTTTGTTTTGTGAAAGTGTAAGACACATATTAGTTTATAAACAAGTGGTACATAACATTTCTTTTCCGTATGAGATTCAAATCTCCTTATATACTATTTTATTAAGCACTACTTGGCTTCTATTTCCTATGTGGGATTCAAGCCTTTTAAAATATCTTTTATTCTTCCAACATTCCCCCACATATTGTAAAAGGCTAAACTCTGCTGGGCTAACCAAAGAATATGACACATCATCTATGGTGCCTTTTGGGTTATGAACCAAAGATTAGGTAGCACAAGTTTTGATATTCAGAAGTATGATGAAATAAAATTTCTGTGAACCATTACTTCTTGGTGAATAACAGTGAACTTGTCCCCATATCTTATTCTCTAAGATCGAGTTGTTTAACGTGGTTCAGCGCTGTTAGGCCATGCGCTTGCCTGGGTTATTTTCATGAAAGCTCTAGAGGTTTTGGCAGAATCTCATAGGAGCGGCCCCACTCCACTTTCATATAGGTGATTCTATCAAGTGTGTATCCTAGTAACACACCACCCATAAGGGCTATAGAAATCATTTAGAGTATAAACTCACCCTCAAACACTGGAATTGTTACACTATCTACACCGCAGGAAATGAACTTCATATATTTAATAGTGTTCACAAGGTCAATCAATGACTTGTTATTACCCATATGAACTTACTTCAAGGGATCTCCTGTCACATAAGTTGGGTTACCGTCATTCTTGACCATTCTCTGTAGGCATTAGTCCCATTCCCCTCAATGTATCTTCCACTAGCTTTCTGCCTATTGGCTTGATCAGAGGATCTGCCAAGTTCATCTCTGACCTTACAAAGTCGAGTGAAATCACTCCATTCTTCAGCAGCTGCTTCAGTAGTTCATGTCTCAGGCGAATATGTTTGTTCTTCCCATTGTATGATTTGCTCTTTGCACGAGCAATGGTGGCTTGGCTATCACAATGTATCGACACTGATGGTGTCGGTTTCACCCATAATGGAATATCCATCAGAAAATTTCTAAGCTAATCTGCCTCCACACTGGCCATCTCCAAGGCTATAAACTCGGATTCCATTATGGACTGAGTTATGATTGTTTGCTTGGCTGACTTCCAAGTTACTGCTCCACCTCCAAGGGTGAACACATATCCACTGGTGGATTTTATCTCGTCTGAATCAGAAATCCAGTTAGCATCGCTATACCCTTCAAGTACAACAGGAAATCTACTATAAAAGATTCCATGATTCATTGTACCTCTCGGATACTTCAGAATCCTTGTCAAGGCATTCCAATGATCATGACTTGGGTTTTGTATATATCTACTCAGTATCTGAGAGGTAGAAAGCTAGTGGAAGATACATCGAGGGGAATGAGACTAATGCCTTGACAAGGTCAGTACTGGGTTTTGTTGTTGTTATTTCTATTGTTGTTGGTATTTGAGGTTACGCCATTAAAATTCTGACTTTGTTTCAAAATTTAGACCCTCATTTTCGTTGCCTTCCTTTTTCTTTCCGCTTATCCATTCCTTCATATTTTCCATCCCTCAAAACAAACATAGTGTACAAAAAAATTGCCCGCATTTCATAGTCAAATAATTGCTATATTTACAAAGGGCAAACCGAGGATACAATTCAGAATCTGTTTGGAATACTTATTAGATGTTGCTTTTATTGATTACGACTACTGATTGCTGATAAACAATAAAGAGAACTTTTCACTTAATTTTTAACTTTTTTAAAAAATATATTAATTTTTACTATACGGTAAAAAATATAATGTTTAAAACTTCTTTTTATAAGTGTCAATATCAAAGGATATTGAAGTGAAAAAGTATTATTTAAAAGTAATTAGAAAAAGAAAATATTATATTTATACAAATATTAATAAAATAAAACAAACATATCTAATTCACGTAGCAAGTAAAAGAAATAATAATAAAATTATTCTTTAAGGTTAATTGAGCGCATATAATATATTATTAATATTTAAAAGTGAAAAGTAGCAAAAAAAAAAGTAATAAAAAGTAATTTTAAACTGTTTTTAAATTAACTGCTGTTATAGAGTCGTATAAGAAAAAATAAATAAAATCAAAAGTAGCACAAAAGAGTTTAGCAAACCTTAAATAAACTGCCTTAAAAGCTTACATAAACACACCCTTAATCAATCAAAGTTTCATCCATAGATTTATTGCTAATAACAAATGGAATCTTGATCGAGATAATAACGCAAGTAAAAGTTTGATCAAGGAAACAGCCAAGCAGTGTGTGTTGAACTTTTATTCCCTCTCTAGTCGACTATTGTTAATGCATATTTAGAATTTCTGTTAAGTATTATCGTATTGTTAATGCATTTCTTCAAGTTCAATTTTGTTATTCTCCCTCTCAGCTAGTTGACATCTACACTATAGGTCTCTCACTGTTGCATTATCTTCATCTCATTCTTCCATTTTTTTTTTTTTTTGCCTATTAAAAAGTCAATTGAGTCATGAGTTACAATAAAGATAGTTTTTTCTATTTTTATAAACTTTATATCTCTTTTATTAGTATTAAAACCTAAAAAAATAGACGTCTAAATTCTTAACCACTGAACTATCCTTAAGAAATATCATTCCAAATACATGGACACAAAGAAGACACAAGCCCACATTTGCTCATTAATTAGGAACTAGGTATATGCAAAAACCGGTTGCCTAGTCCAGCTTCCCACTTGGCGAGAGGCCGAGAGGAAGCAGGAGTTGGAATCTCGTCTTCCCTCTCCTTTTAGACTTAGATTATGAGTTGTTTCCTTTTGCCTTCCTCTATTTGTCAGGAGTTGGCGCGTGTGGTAAATGTTTTTTGGTGGGGTAGCATTGATACTACGAGGAAGATCCATTTGGCTGCCTGGTCGAAGCTGGTACCAAGGAAGGAGGATGGTGGACTTGGATTCCGTGATTTTGAGAATTTTAATTTGGCGATGTTGGGTAAGCAAGCTTGGAGAATTCTTAAAAACCCCGACATGTTGATTGCCAAGGTCCTCAAAGCTCGCTATTTTCCGCGCGATGATTTTCTCCGGGCTCGGCTTGGATCTTTTCGAAGCTACACATGGAGGAGTATCTTCTGCTCAAAAAGTCTCCTTTTTAAAGAAATTTGTTGGGTGGTGGTCAATGGCAAAAACATCAATATATGGGATGACCCTTGGTTACCCAATCAGAATGGTTTTCAAGTCTTGACACCAAGAGTTGCTCTGAGTTCTGAAAAAGTTGAAGCTCTTATTGACTTAGATACTGGATGGTAGCGCACAAATTTAATCCAGCAAACATTCTCTACTGACAAGAGCGCCCAAATTCTGTCAATGCCGTTAAGCATTAGAAAGCCGGAGGATCAATTAACTTGGTGGTATGATAGAACGGGCTGTTATACGGTCAAGACAGCTTATCATTTGGCTCAAGAGATGGCTAGGAATCAACTCCCAGGGAGTTCATGAGTCAAGGGGACGGAAGAAAAAATAAGATGGCAACAGCTTTGGGCTATGAAAGTCCCAGGAAAAGTGCAGCATTTTCTATGGCGGGCGTGCAAGAACATCCTACCCACTGCCACTAATTTGACCAAGAAAGGAGTTATGCGCGAGGACCTTTGCTTGCGATGCGGAGAGGAAGTGGAGTCGGTCATGCACGCAATCGTAGAATGCCCTGACTCAGCGGCAACTTGGTTTGCGTGTCCACTGGGTCTTCGAACTCGAGATAGCGGGTGTCACAGCTTTGCAAATTGGCTTGATGGAATGTTCACACATCTAGACAAGAGAGCAATGGAAATGGTCGGGATCATTTCATGGTCTCTTTGGAAGGCTAGAAACCGGTGGGTCATTGAGAAGAATAAAACAGCGGTCAAGGTAGTTGTGGATACTGCATGCAGACTGTACTGGGACTACCAAGAGGCTTCTGTCAATACGAGAGAGCAATTGAATAGTGGAGGTAATGCTAAATGGAAGGCTCCACCGGCTGGTTTTGTAAAGATAAATACAGATGGGGCTATGAACGCAGAAACGGGGGGTCTTGGCATTGTTATGGGAGACTCTCAAGGCCTGTCTAACCTCACCGTTTCCATTGGGTTAGAGGGTTCATTCCAACCAATTATATTGGAATTGCTAGCAATGCGAGAAGCCCTTCAAAGAGCTAGGAGCTTATCCTTTCAAAAGATAGCTTTGGAGTCCGATTGTGAAGTTGCAGTTAAAGCTATCCAACGGCACACACAAGACGATACTCTGGTTGGACAATTAGCTAAAGATGTCCATATGCTGTTGTTTTAACTGTACTGAATTCTCTATTTCACATGTTCGTAGAGGTGCAAATAGTGTTGCTCATTATTTAGCAAATGTGGGAACATCTAAACTTGGGGAAACCACATGGGACAGAGATAGTTTCTTTGCTGTTTATCAGCTAATTGACGAAGATGTAAGACATTCTTCACATGAATAATATTGATATGATCTTTTTCTAAAAAAAAAAAAAAAAGGACTTAGATCCTCCAACAGACCAATTAAAAAAAAAAAAAAAACATGTGGTAGATTGTGGCGTATCCGGGTAGCGGGCTCAATCTAAGCATCCGCGGGAACAGCAACAAGGGATAAAGCACGAGGTTGAATGTCCAAGGGTAACTAAGGATGCCTACAACACTTTTGAGGTGCAACAACTAAATACAACCTTGTGGTCACCAATCAGACATACATATTTATATACTAGTAACTTTATAATTATTTAGTGAATCATATGTCACGTAATTGTATAATCAATTTTTATGATATTCATTACGGAAATATTCTTTCTATTTTAGTTGTTGAGACAAGAATCATAGCTAAGCAATTGTAGTTGTGCATACAATAAGTATCTTTGTCTTCCCTGAAAAATTATCAATTTCTTTTTAACTAAGAAATCTCAGTATCTGAATGTACATTTATGATACAACTTCCAATTTAATTAATCCTTAAAAGACTCATGAGATCTATTGAAGAAAATTTAGATAGACTATATTGAGCAAATTGAATAAATTTTCGTTTATCATCATATATAACAAAAAACTTGAGTATTTTTCTTAAAATGTGCGGGCCTAAAAATTTAAGAATTTGGAGGAGGAAATAATTTATAAAAGCAACTTTAAAGAAATGGGGACCAATACATATTTAGTGGGAAAATTTTAAAAAAGAAAGGTGACATTATTAAAAATTTACGGAGTCAGTTTACGAACCCTAAATAAAGTATGTGTAAACCAAATATATGTATACTTCCCTGAGTGCCTGGCAGGTTGATCCTTATAGAATTCTTTAAAATTCTTCTTGAAGTAAACCATTTTAAAAGGCATTTTTATTTTTGGTTTTTAAGGCTTTTTTTTTTTTTTGTTTTTTTTTCAGTTTCATTGCTTTTAAAAGGCAATTTTTTGCATATGGGCCAATTGGTAGAAACAACAACAATTACTGATAGGGCCACTCTTCTAGTGGCTTCACTAGGGAGGAGATGAAAGTTCAACACACACTTTTTCGATGTTTCCTTACGACGAAGTTTTACTTGCATAATTATATGAATTAAGATTCATTTTGTTATTAGTATGGAACCTATTTTAATTTCATTTATCTACACTTTTCATTTTTCAAAATATAGGTTTGCTCCTTTCTCAATTATAAAAAGGGAAAAACTAAGAGAATATAGAGAATAACTATAGAGTAATCATATGCAGTAGAAAATTTTTTTTTGGCAATTTTTTTTTTTTGAGATAACACTAAATACGCGTTTTGAAAAAAAATAAGTTTTTAATTATTTATTGGGAGTTAAATTCATTCTATGGATATTTTAGCATGTGCACCTTTCATGTACTTTCTATTGTGTTGCTACGTAATTAAGTCCTTATAAACATAGCAATTCGGAAATGAGCAAGAGTGCTGTTATTTGCTACGGGAAGAAGACTTCTAAACCAATTCAATTAGAACTCTTAATTTAAATTAAAGTCCAATTTGCCAGAGAAATTACTAAGAACGTAGGAATAATCTGTGCTAGATAAGGCTAATGTTACTCACCATAGCATAAGTTTCTTTATCACGCCTTCTTCTAATTACTTTTGTTGTTGTTTAAGTAATTGGGATTTTTCTCCAAACTTTCTCCATGAAGCAAAACAAATCTCCCGCTGGCTATAACCCCGTTAGTACCACCGAGTGTTCTTCGGCGGCAGCGGCGGAAACCAACAATGGGCCCTCCGGCAGGGATTGTAAGGAATTCCTGGCGGCAGTTGCATTGTTCATGATTTTTTGGGTGCTTATGGCGGCTATTTATATATTGGTATGGTTGTGGAGTAATCCTAAACCAGAAGTTCGAATCGATGACTTCCGTGCTCAAATCATTTGCGAGGCTTAGAAGACCGCCGTCGAAGGTCAGGATTCGCTCTTTAGTTCTGCTTTTCTCTATATTCTAGCAATTAATCGTCTTTCATTTGTTTTTTTTTCGTTTTTTTTTCTCTTGTTCTTTGAAATTCCTTAATTTTTGATTTATTTATTTAAGTAGAAAAACTATAAACTTAGTTTTCTAAGTTTGTTCCTATTGATTGAAGGTGTTTGGGTTTCGTCTGTAAGGTCACTGCCATCCTCAAATGGTGTTTTCAGCAGGTCTTCCTCTACCCTGTCATGATCACGATCAACCCACTGGCCATACGGTATAAACACTTAAGAGGCTGAATATGGAGATTGATGAGTTTATTGGTTTCTGAAGCAATTTTTTGGTACAGCACAGGTAGCCCTGCTCCACTAGTGCTTGAACTGATGAATATTGTGACCACTTTGCATATGCATCTTCTTGCTTTCATGATCCCTTTGCAACCATTTTTATGTCTAAAGTGCTCTGTCTGCATCTTTATAGTTATGTATTACTTTAACAATTGTTTGGTAAAGAACTGCACGCTGATTTGCTACTGCACCTTTTCTAGTTACAGCATTGCATGTATTAAGCTTGAAGAATATTACACTGCTAAAGCAGCCTTGGAAATTGGTGCTTCCATGTCACCAGAAGAGTTGAGATTTGTAAATTTGATCAAAGAATGTAATAAGCGTATTGTTGGTATGATGTTGCTTGTACATTTATCAGGATGAATTTTGGTTAATCATTATTCATATATTTCATCGATATTAATTCTTGTTCTGAAGATTTTTTGATATGTACACTAATTTGTGATATTAATTCTTCAAAGTTTAACTTACTTGTGCTAGGTTCTTTTGGAGCAAGAAAGAGTGAAAGTTTTTTATTTACCAAGTTATGATTTTCCATGAAGTCGTCATTTGAATATCATAAAATTCATCTGCATCTTATATGTATCACGGATAACTGACAGTAGTCTTTTTCTTATTATATTTTGAAGCTTTGTGTGTGATGCCCCATCTCACGGTGAAGAAGATAAACCTATTCTTGTCACCAATATTGTTGGTATTGCTACTGTTGCGCCTCTAGGCAAGTTTACCAAACTTTCAATGAGAAAGAAATAGAGTCTAAGTAGAAGTACTAATACGTTACTCTGCTGCCTTCTAGAAACAAATTTTTCTATGCATTAAACAACATTTTGAACAGTTAAAAGCCTTTTTTAGGAGGGTATAATTTTTAGAAGAATGATTATATAAGCAGAAGTTTTGAACCATGCATTTATTGTTTAGATGCTAAAAAATTATTTAATATTTAAAAATTATATGCAAATTATAAAATAATGCGTCAAATTAGTGGAAACAATGACATTCAAATTTGAATGTCTTGTGGGTGTTTGTACGCATACATGCATTTTGAATCTTTCCCATCACATTTATTTATTATCATTCTCTATTTTTGAAGGGTGACGATAAAATTAAGATATTATGAGAAGGATTATGTGCAAGAATATATGGCAGCAACAAGCTTATTCTAGCTGCCCCGAATGAACAGCTTAGGAAAGGTATTGTCTTTTTATAGCCTTTTGAATTCTGCACTTCACTGGATATTAACATCTCTTATCTTTTATGCATATATCAGTGTAATTAGCATCATATTTACACTTAAGTCTTTGAATTCTTCTCTATTAGAAATGTGGTTTTATGAAGACTAAACCAAAATGTTCAAAATTAATACTTGCTAGACATACTAAAGTGTATTTTGCCCTTGGCAGATGGGATACTCCAATCCATGTGGATGCAGCAAGTGGTGGCTCTTGCAATTATTCCACCTGGTAGGGCCAATGCTCTTAGATTTATTCTTTATATTGGGTGTATACCTGCCAACTGTACTGTAATTAAAAGTTGTGTGCTAAGATTAATTACAACTTTAGTTAGGTCTCTGCATTTTTTGAGCATTTAATTTTTGTATAAAATTATATACCCAAATCCAACATTTACTGTAATCAGCGGAGCTAATTAGAGAAGATTATCCATGATGAAAATTGGTTACATTTGACTGCTCTTATACATAGTATGTCCCCTAATCAAAATTCCTTGATGTCTTTCCCCGTGGCTAAAATTAATGACATATTTTAATGTTCAAAGCCAATGGCTTTTATACTTTACGGTTGACTTGACCATTTAGCCCACTAAAGTGAGAACTATCAATTAATTGGCAAGGCAATTAGAATGATTTGGATGTCAGATTTTGGAAAGGTTCTTCCTCTTCCTTAATTTGGAGGCCTTCCACAGTGGGCTGTTGTTGGTGAGCACTGCATTTCAAATTTGGTTATGTGATTATAACCCCCCCCCCCCCCCCCCTTTTTTTATTCATTCTAATTCAATTAAGTAACGTAATGCAATCGTGAATTTTCCTTGTATCTTGCAAGGGACACCTTCCCTCTAGCTTGTGCTTTTGATGAGGCCAACATTCATCACAAGGTATAAAATTCCTTGTCCATTTTGTTATATATATAGTATGAGATCTAAACAAATAGAAAATGTGACATATGAAAGAAAAAAAAATTTTCTGTAGTATTTTAAGGAAAATCCAGACTACCAAAATCCTACCTTCAATACTAAGAATGGAGCTTACAAAGAATGATGCGGGCTGGAAAATGTGGCTATGAATTTTGTGGACTAGTCCTTTGAGTTGAATGTAATTCTCTTATGTACACCATTTAAGCTTTACAAGTTATTATCGATATACTAATTATGGGTGTTAATTTGGAAGTTTGAATTTGTACATTTTTTGTATTGCACAAATTACACATTTTATTTGAGATTTTATATTTATTTGGATGCTCAAATAATTGTTTTAGCAGGTAATATTTAAAAAATATATGTCAATTTTAAGCCGCTCGTATTTTCTAAAAAATAGCATAGTCTTTTGTCAAATAACCGTTGCCTTTTTGTCATCAAACTACTGCATTTTTGTATGAAAACCGCTGCTTTTTGTGTATGAAAACCGCTATTTGGTTTGAAAACCGCTGCCTTTGTATCAGAGAATCGTGACTTTTGGTTTGAAAACCGCTGCCTTTGTCCCTATGAACTGTTGCCTATGTATCTAAAAATCGCTGCGTTTTATTCCAAAAACCGCTGCTAAAAAGTCCGCAAAACCGCTGCCATTGATGCTTAGAACCGCTGTTTAAGTTCTTTATGCATCAGTTTTCATTTTCGCTGCAATAACTTAAAAAACCGTTGCTTATTAGCTACTGCAGCCCCTATCAAACGCACCGGACACAAAACCGCTGCCTTGGATATTAGGCAGCGATTTTGGGCCCTTTGAACTGCTGCCTAAAGTCATTTTTGGCGTAGTGACCGAGTAGATATCCCAAGTTAGATTGCTAGAGTCACGAGAGAGTGAGAGCTAAATTGTGTAACTAAACAAAAGAAATAAATTTTCTCAAAATTAGAATTGTGTAAGAAACATATGATTTGGTGAGTAACAAGGGTAGAGGTAGCAAAAGCTGACACCGACCCGAATTACCCGATTTAACCCATTTGAAATCCGACTCGACCCGACTTATTTTGACTAAAAAAGTCAATGACCTGTAATCCGAGAAACCCGAAACCGAAACAATCCGAAATCCAAATGACCTGAAACCCGAGTAATCCAAAACCCGGTACATCCGAAACCCGAGTAACCCGAAACTTAGGTAACCCAATTAACCCGAACTCACGCTTCCAACAATTTATACACCTAATTATAATGTGTTTCCTACTAATTAATTGTATATTATATTAAGTATAAATATTATTAGATGGATTATATTATTTGATATTTTTAAATAATTAAAATTTAAATTATTCATATTTTGATTAATTATTTTAAGTATCATGGTAAAACATACAAACATAATTTTTGAGTCTGGTAAAAAATAAAAAATGTTACAATGGATTAACTAGAGACCAACTTGAATCAAATACAAAAACTGAAGTAACTCGATCCGAAATAACCCGAAACTTGAAATGTTCAAGACCCGATAAACCCGAAATCCGATGAACTTGAAACCTGACAAATCTAAGACCCGAATAACCCGAGACCCGAAAAACTCAAAATCCGATGAACCCGATACCTAATAAACCCGAGACTCGAATAACCTAAAACCCAAATAACCCGACGTGAAACCAACTCAATCCGTCCATTTGCCACCTCTAAACAAGAGGTTTATATAGCAAAGATTATTCCTACGTTCAAAACAATTTCGCTTGCAAAAAGGACTCTGATTTAGATTAGGGTTCTAATTTCAATTGGTTTAGTAGTCTGCTTCCCCTTAAAACTCTTTTGACAAAAGTTATGTTGATTAATTAGCAAATAACAACACACTTGTTCGTACCCAAATTGCTATGTTCACGAGGACTTGACTATATAGTAACACAATAGAAAGTACTTATAAGACGCACATCTTATTGTGTCGTCACGATGTTTTTTCTCATTTAGAAAGGCAAACCTACATTTTGCAAAAAGAAACATATAGCACAGATTATTCCTACGTTCATAGCAATTTCGCTTGCAAAAAGGACTTTAGTTTAGATTAGGAATTATAATTTCAGTTGGTTTAGCAGTGTTTTTCCCCTTAAAACTCTTTTGACAGAAAAAATGTTGATTAATTAGCAAATAACGACGCGTAGTAATATAATAGAAAGTATGCTGAAATGTACATATCATTGCATTGCCACGAAATTTTCTCCTATTTAGAAGGGCAATTCTACATTTTGCAAAAAGAAACGCGTAAATAAATGAAAATAAAGTAACTACCTCGGCGCATTTGGGATGCAAAGTAGAGACTCTGCCCCTTAAGTATCTCGGTCTCCCTTTGGGTGCAAAGCCCCGCAAAGTCTCAACATGGGTTCCAGTAATTGAAAAAATTAGCAGCAGATTAGCTGGTTGGAAAAGTCACATGCTATCAATGGGCGGACGATTGGCTCTCGTCAAATCAGTGTTGAATAACCTGCCAATATACTACCTCTCATTATTCAAAATGCCAAAGAAGGTTGGTGATATCATTGTGGGACTACAACGACGATTCTTTTGGTCAAGTTCATCGGAACAGAAAAAATGGCAACAGTTAAATGGGAAAGCGTAGTAAAGCCAAAAAGTCTGGGTGGTCTTGGATTTGTTCTATTTTTGACATGAATGAGGCACTACTTTTTAAGTGGTTATGGCGGCTTAACTTCGATGATGCTCTCTGGAAAAAGGTAATTTGTACTAAATATGCTGTTGATCCAAATATTTGGCCCCCTCCATTGCCATCTCGTAATTCTTCTTGCTTATGGAAAGATATTGCTTCTTCGAGATGTTGTGACTTTGTTACTAGTTCTATCATTGACAAGGGAATCAGATTCTCTGTTGGAAATGGTTCTAAGATAAGATTCTGGCATGATAACTGGATAGGTGAAAACATTTTGGCTAGTAAATACCCAAGACTTTTCTCTTTAACCCTTAATTGTGATGCATTGATTTATGAGTTGGGGAGGTGGGAAAATGACTGTTGGTCATGGAAATTTCAATGGAGGAGGAATCTTTTTGTGTGGGAAGAGCAATCTTTGTCTCAATTGCAGATGGATCTAAGTTGTGTGGTTATGGATAGAGGGGAGCAAGATAAAATGATCTGGTCTTTCAACCCAAGAGGAGATTTCTCGGTCAAATCCTTGCGTGTTGAGCTTGAATTGCGAAAAATGAATCAGAGTGAAGCTTTGATGCCTAATATTTGGTGGGTATTGCACCTCCGAAAGTTGAAATATTTCTTTGGCTTGCTATTCAAGGCAGAATCTCAACGAAAGTGTTCAGTCTCTCTAGGGGCTTGACTTACATTGAAAATAATTCATGCCCTTTCTGCAATTCTTGCCCGGAGACTACTAGTCATCTCCTTATTCATTGCTCGTTCACATGGAAGCTATGGACTTTTTTCATTGACTGGTGGGGTGTTGTTTCTTGTCTTCCATTCTCAATTCGAGACTTATATGTACAGTGGGGCTCTATGGTCAAAGGAAAGAAGCAGATCATGATTTGGTACAATTTATTCTTTGTCATCACATGGACAATCTGGAATGAGAGGAACAAGTTAGTGTTTCGAGGTGTTGGTCCATATTGATTGATGTTATTTTTGCTCGTTGGAGAATTTTGGATTAATGCTTTCATGACTAATCTTCCTGACAATGGGCAACAATTAATACTCAGTGATGAAGCACTAAAGATGTGGGCAAAAACAGTTCGAGTTAGTCTCCAAGTTGCTTGGATACCACCAGAATTTCCAACTCTTAAATGGAATGTGGATGGCTCTGTAATCGGCAAGCCTGGACCTGCAGGCATTGGTGGAGTTCTACGAGATCACAAAGGTACCTTTTTATGTATTTTCTCTTGTCCAGTGGGCTCTCAGGATTCTAATGATGCTGAAATTATGGCCATTGCTAAAGCCACGGTGCTTGCATCACATTCAGACTTCAAGTATTGTAGTTTGATCATCAAATCTAATTCGTCTAATGCCATATCTTGGATAAATAATGAATCTGATTCGTCTAATATCATATCTTAGATAAATAATGAATTGTCGAGACCTCGGAGATCGAGAAGTATTTTTATCATGATTAAAAAATATCTTAGTTCTCTATTAGACTGTAAGTTTACTATATTGATAAAGCGACTAATTCTGTTATTGATACTCTAGTTAAAATTACAGTCTCTAGGCGTTCAGACTTTATAGTTTAGATGTGAGAATTTTATTTTTTTATTTTTTATAATTTTCTTTCATTGTCAATTACAGTTATTTTTAACCTTTTTTTTTGTAATCTTATTTTTTTTTAATGAAATTACTTATACTGATTCATAAAAAAAAATGAAAATAAAATAAGTTCCCGTACTAATAACAAATTGAATCTTGATTGAGATAAGCAATGCGAGTAAAACTTCGTCCTAAGGAAACAGCGAAGAAGTGTGTGATGAACTTTCGTCCCCTCCCTAGTGAGGCCACTGGAAGGGTGGACCTATCGGTATCTGTTGTTATTTCTACAAAGTGGCCCATGCGCGGAAATTCCCTTTGAAAGGCAATGAAAAAAAAAAAAAAAAAGACCAAAGGACCTTAAAAAAAGAAAATATAAAAAAAAAAACCTTAAAGGCCAAAAACAAGAACGCCATTTTCTATGTGCATTCCTCAGAGACAAAAAAAAAAAAAAAGAAAAAGAAAAAGGAAAAAAACAGAATTCTATGTGCATCAAACTCCGAAGGACTCATAGATGTAAAAATATATTTGTTTTACATATCTTCTGTTATAAATAGCTTCATTCAAAAATAAGATGTGACCAACTTTTGTTTAAAAAAAAAAAATGCCAAAGTAGAAGGAGAGAGGAACTTTCAATCAAGATTGTCAGAATCGGACCGGTCATTAAACCAAAAATATTAGTGGGTTAAAATTCAACCGGTTAAATCGGTATTTGATATTATATATATATATATATATATATATATAACTAATTAAAAGAATAATATTTATAAATGTGATTAAATATTAATTTTTTTAATTTTAAGGACTAAATTGAAAGTTTTGATTGAATTTATAATTAAATTAAAAATTTTAATTAAAGTTAGAGGTTAAATTGTAGTTTAAATAAATATTAGGGGTCAAATTATAATTTCTAAATACTTGGTTTATTTTGAACCGGTTCAATCAGTCTGATTTTTACTGATTTTTATCAATTTTTGACCGATTTTGACCGGTTTTGATCGGTCCGATTCTTCTAAAAAAAATAACATGAACCAACCCAAACTTTTAGCAAGTCACCAGTTGAATCGGTCGGATCAGCCGGTTCTAACAACCATGCTTCCAATAGATTTCACCAGTGTATTGTTAAAAAAAAAAAAAAAAAGTGTATTGTAGCTGTTTACTTGGGCTTCTTATAATTAATAATACATAATTCAATAGTGCTCAAAAAATAAAAAAATGAAACTGCGTTTTTTGTTATATATTTAATGAAGCATATGTGTCTACGTGTATAATCAAGACAACAAAAATTCAATATCACAGATAGTATATTTTTGGTAATCTGTCATTTGACTAAAAAAAATGTTATTTTTTCGGGACAAGTCACAAAGTTTAATGATAAAATCACAAAAATTCTTATTTTTATATTTATAGTTAGTTACTGCAAATCAAGAAAAGAATATTATACCCTCATAAGGCTCAAATAAAAGTGAGGTATAACTGGTTTTTCTTTTTCTTCCAAACAGAGACTAAAAAAATTCAAAGTTGTCAGAACAGGACCGGATATCGAATCAAAAATATTAGTGGATTAATGTTCAACTGGTTGAACTAGCCGAACTGGTATTTAATAATATATATTTATATAAAGTAATTTAAATAAATAATATATATATGTAGTAACTAAATATTAATTTTTTTTAGTTTTAAGGATTAAATTGAAAATTTTGATAAGTTTAGCACTAAATTGAAAATTTTAATAAACTTAGAGTTCAAATTATAATTTAAACAAACTTTAGGATCAAATTAAAATTTTTGAATTTTTATATTTTATTTGGACTGGTTGGACCGGTCCGGTTTTGACCATTTTTATCCGTTTTGACCGGTTCTGACCGGTCCGAATTTTATTTAATTTTTGCCTTGAACCGGACCAGACCATCAGCCAGTCACCGGTTCAACCGATCGGACCGATCGATCCGATCCAGTTTTCACAACCATGGAAAAATCTTCAGTAGTGGAACTTTTTATAACAGAAGGTATAAATACTTGTTTCTAAAGAAAAAATTTTGGAGGCAAAAATAAATCTACTTTGTCAAAAATTTAGTTATTACAGCATCTCTCCTTTGGCTGACACCCTTCAATTTTCTCAGTCACACTTCAACTAACTCCAATTCTTCCGTAAACATGTTTTTCTCTTACGAACTTCCATTCCGACTTTGTATAAATTACTTAAAAGATTTTTCTTTAACAAAGCTTACAGTGAAATAAGTATTTAAAATTCTTGATAGAGACTGGTGTGATTTATTTTTTTTTCTCTCTCTCTCTCTCTGAGAACAAAGACTGGATGTGATCTTAAGAGCGCCTAATTTCCTAGTTGTTTACTTTCGTTTGTGCAGACATAGTTAAATAAAGTGTCATTGTATTTTGGGGGACGTCTAGCAACAAGTGCCGATGTGATAATTCAGCAAGTCGCAATTGCGATCCTTCTTAATTATCGACGTGGTAAATGGGCGGATTGGGTCGATTTCGGATCTGGTTATTTGAATTTCAGATTATTTGAATTTTGAGTTTATTTGGTCTCGGGTTTATTAGGTTTCAGATTTTTCAGATCTCGAGTCATTCAAGTTTTAGATTTATCGGGTTTCAGGTTCATCAGGTCTCGAGTTTATCAGGTCTTAGATATTTTGGGTTTTAGATTATTTCGGATTTGATTACTTTAATTTTCGGGTTTGATTCAAACAGGTCCTAGGTTAATCTATTGTAATACTTTTTATTTTTTACTAAATTAAAAAATTATATTTGTATGTTTTACCATAATACTTAAAATAATTAATTAAAATGTGAATAATTTAAGTTTTAATTATCTAAAAATATCAAATTATATAATCCACCTAATAATATTTATAATTAATATAATATACAATTAATTACTAGAAAATATATTATAATTAGGTGTATAAATTATTGAAAACGTGGGTTCAGGTTAATCGGGTTACCTAAGTTTTGGGTTACTCGGGTTTCGGGTCTTCTAGGTTTCGGATTACTCGGGTTTCGAGTCATTTGGGTTTTAGGTTATTCGGTTTTGGGTTGTTTCGATTTCGGGTTTTTCGAATTACGGGTCATTGATTTTTTTAGCAAAATAAGTCAGGTCGAGTCGAATTTCAAAGTGATTAAATCAAGTGATTTAGGTCGAGTCAACTTTTACCACCTCTACTTAATTATATGAACCGAAATTTCGATCGACTTCAATTAAGTCCTCAAAACGAGTCTTTCCAGCCTCATCTTCAAGCCTCCAATCTCAAGCATCTTTGCCATGGACAATCATTGGACATCAGTTGGGAACGATCAGTTTTTTCTTGGTGATGGCAAGATCGTGATAATTATGTTCTATCATATTTACTTTTTTTATTTTTTGGTTCAGTTTTGTTGCAAAGCCCGAAGTAATAATAAGATCATTTCATCTGACTTTGTAAAAATAAGGACAAGGTTGCCTCTAATTTTTACTTCTAATAATATTACAGTAGATTGGCCTCGATTGACGTCAAAGCATCACAAGCAAAACAAACTCTTAGCTCTCCATGGTTAAGATTTTCAACTATAAATTGAAAGTTGATGTCAAGTTTTGCCGAGAATTGAAAAAAAAAAAAAAAATCTCTCATGAAAGTGGAATAACAGCATAATTAAATGTCAAACAAATAATAGAAACATAATTATTGAAAAACAAGACTCTAAGAAATACTTGATGGATGTAGATGGTATAGGATCACACCATAATAATACGAATCTAATTACTAGATGTTTAAATTAAAAGAAATTAAAAAATATAAATAAATTATTAAATACTTGTATAAATTTTATGCTTACTTGTGTTTTCCGTAACCTATATAAGCTAGTTTGAAGCCCCTAGACGTTGCTATATAGTGAGCTACCATACTACTTAAAGGATAACTTAACCTTACAATTTCTTGGCCCATCAGGCATCATCCCATCTGCTGTATCCGGTGAAACTTGAACCATTATATTGCCACATACAACAGTCATGCTTTCAGTGTATAACTCAACATGAAAAGATCGCAGCACTCCAAGTCTCTCTTCCCCGGCAATGGCGGTCGCGGTAGAATTCGATATGCTAAGCGAGGAAGCAGCGATCCTACCGCTTAATCTCTTCGGATGGCCATCTACTTCCAGTGTCTCAAGCCTTGTCCCACCAAGAAACTCCGATCCATAGTACAAGTTAGCCACGACACGATCATGGTTTAGGTTTTCTGCCTCAAAAACGAGGTCCCAATTGCCGGAAATTTGTGAGTTCGTGACGTTGAGGGAGGACACATGGAAGTAATCGATTTGCACGTTTGGTCCACAAACAAAAAAAATTAACCATATGATGAAAGCCAACGACACAATGGCAACGATTGTGTCGCCAATGCATTTCCCAGGTGTACAGCTCTGGCGGGAGGGCCGGCTATTGGTTTGGGCGGCCGCCGAGAGAGAACTGGTGCCGGAGGAGGACCGGTTATTGGTCTGCGCTGCCGTCGGGGACGGAGACGTGGTGGTACCAACGGCGATAGAGTAATGACCGTTACCGGGTGTTGGATGTTCCACGATGGAATAGCTTGTAGTTGTAGCACCTCCTCTGTTGTCCTTCTCCGCTGGAAACGCGTATTGCATCATGGAGAAAGTTTGGAGAAAAATCCCAAGTAGTTGAACAAAGAACAAAAGTAATTAGAAGAAGGCGTGATAAAGAAACATATGATTTTCGGTAAGTAGCAAGAGGTTTATATAGCAAAGATTATCCCAACGTTCGTAGCAATTTCGCTTGCAAAAAGGACTTTGACTTAAATCAGGAGTTCTACTCCCGGTTTTGCAGTCTTCTTCCCTTTAAATTCTTTCTACTTAGCAATGTAGTAGAAAGTGCACGGAAGGTGCATAATTTATGTGATATAGTTCATAGGATTTTTTTTTTTTTTATAGAGATAATTATTAAAATCATGAAACATGATCCCAATTTCTATGTAAACGAAATCTCATTTTCTTTTATTTTTGATAATCTATACATCATCTAATTTCACTCATAATTTCTAGCTTTCCATTATCAAGATTTAGTTTCCTAAAAAAAGATGTTATATATAGGTTCCGAAAACAAAAAAAAAAAAGGATTGTAATTGTGCATTATATAGAATTATGTCTTTCAACTTCTTTTCTTTTCATTTTTTTTTTTTCCTTTTGAATTCAACATAATTTTTATTAGGTTAAGTTCAAATCAGAATGTGCTCCAGCGTGACCCATGTTAGGCCTATATTTTGAAAAAAGAAACGCGTGGATAAAAGAAAATAAAATAGGTTCCGTACTAATAACGAATTGAATCTTTACTGAGATAAATACTGCAAGTAAAACTTCGTCTTAAGGAAACAGCGGAGAAGTGTGTGATGAACTTTCGTCCCCTCCCCAGTGAAGCCACTGGAAGAGTGGGCCTATCAGCATCTGTTGTTGTTTCTACAACTTGGCCCACATGCCAAAAAATAAATAAATATATATATATATATATATAATAATAATAATAATAAATAAATAAATAAATAAATAAATAAATATTTAAATACCATAAACAATAACGCCTTTTTAAAATGGTTTGCTTCAAGAAGAATTCTATGTGCATCAACCTAGGAGGCACTCACAGATGTATACGTGTATTTGTTTTACATATCCTTTGTTGAGGGTTGTTATATTGATTCTTACATAAACTTTGTTTAGGGTTGCTAAATTGATTCCCTAAATACTTAGTCATGTCTCCATTCTTTTTTAAAATTGTCCCACTAAATATTTTTTGCTTCCCATTTCTTTAAAGTTGCTTTATAAATTATTTCCTTCTCCAAATTTCATCAATTTTTAGGCCCACACATTTTAAAAAATATGCTCAATTTTTCTTTTGTTCTATATAAAATCCATTCGTTGTTTTAAAAAGAAAAAATTTATTCAATTTGCTCAATATTGTCTATTTAAATTCAATCAATCTCACAAGACTTTTAACAACTATATTGGAACTTATAACATACATGTATATTCAGATACTGAGATTTCATAAGTAAAATGAAATTGATGATTTTTAAGAGAAGACAAAGATACATATTGTATATATACAAGAACAATTGCTTTTCAAATTTGATATGATTCAAGTCAATGCAATAGGTAAAATAGAAAGAATATCTTTGCAATGAATATCATAAAATATTGATTATATAATTGCATGACAGATGACTCACTAAATAATTGTTTACTTACTAATATTTAAATATAATTTATGTATGTATGCTTGATGACCTAGAGGTTGTACTTAGTGGTGGCACCTCAAAAGTGTTGTAGGCATCCTTAATTGCATTAAGGTAACCCTTGGACATTTAACCAGGTGCTTTATCCTTTGTGGCTACTCTCTCTAATGCTGGATTGGGCCGTTGCCCGAATACACCGCAATCTACTACAGGTTTTTTTATTTTATTTTTATTTTTATTTATCAGTTTGTTGGAAGGTCTAAGCTTAAGAGGCGTGGAGGTGAGAAAGCAATCAAACGGTCACCTCCTCTCGGCTTTTGGGCAGGTAGCAAACTGTTCTAAACAGATGGTTTTTGCAAATACATTGGTCCTAACCTTTCGCAATTTCTATTGGTTTTGCAGTCTTCTTCCCCTTTTGACTCTTTTCATAAAGAAATATGTTGATTAGCAAATAACAATAAGCTTTTTCGTAGTCGACCCGTGTACTTAAATTCGGTTTCAAGGAGGCTATGTTTAGATTATTTGGGTTGGGTTCAGTTTGATTGGTGACGTTTCCACGAAGGCATTGATCCTCCAAATTCATTGCAGGGTCAGTTAGATTATATTCAAGTATAAGCCACCTAAGAGAGATGGTACTATATTCTGATAAATAAAAAAAAAGGTACTATATCATTTATAATTACACCGTACGTGTTAACAGCGTTGCAGGGTTTTTTTTTTTTTGGACAAATTTCTTAATTATTTATTGATCAGACTTCTCATGTCGTAGAAAAGAAGAGAAAAAAAATTAATAATATGATTCTTATCATAACATTTGAGACTTTGAATGATTTATCTTTTTATTTTTTATTTTTTATCCAGTTGTGTATACAGAATTAGAGATAGAATAAGGTTTTATTCCAAAAGAAGAGTCCTGTCCTCAATATTGGTTTGGAATTTGGATGCCACCCTTGATCAGTATATATCAATGGAAAGAGAAAAACTTGGCATAAGGGGGCCAAGAATCTGTGTCCTATATGCCATAATTATATTTTTTTTTTTTCAAATTTCTAGACTTTCCGAAACGCACTATGCAACAAACATGATAAATATGTGTAATGATCTATCAAAAAGTGTTGTCCAAAAAAAAAAAAAAGATCTATCAAAAACTGAATTGAGTCACTTTTCCTCCCTTACACTATAATCCTTTTTATCATATTTTGGTGGTCGAAATTTTGCTTAGTTGACACATATTTAAATTCGGTTAAAGTAATTACGTAGTCTTATCAATGTTATTTGATAATTTATCTGTATTTGTTTATTTATTTTGAATAAATAAGTTTTTTTCTTTGTTTTTTTTCGGGTAAGTAAAGGAAGCCTTGAGGCCCGATTACAAAAGCAATTGAAGCAAAATGACTAACCCATCCCACGGTGCCAATGCACCTCAATTTTGTCTTGTTCTAACAATAGAAAGACCCTTGGTGGAGGGTGATTAAACATATGGAAGCCATGCAACCCATTTGTTTTTTTCTTAATTAACATTTATTTGAAATCGGTTCAAAGTATGTTCCCAAAAAAAAAAAGAAATCGGTTCAAAGTATGGGTCAAAAAAGAACAAAAAAAAGAAATCGGTTGAAAGTAGTTTTGTTAGATTACTTGGGTTGGGTCTATCATATAGGCGAAAATGTGAAGTAAAGTGGCCTATGTTGTCTGAGGGGCCATGAGTAGTCTGGGCAAAAAAGTGGGCGTGGGCCTGGGTGGCAGGCCCAACTGAGTTCAATTTATATCTCTAAGCACACTCTCTTTTTCTTTTTCGAAGCACACTTTTTATTTCTCTGTCCATTTTCTTCGATCCCCTCGCTCATTACTTCAGAATTTCCATCCTTCGATTGAAATGTAGTGTAAACAAAATGTCGGATGTTAAAGCCAAGCTGAAGACCCTAGGATTAAGAATTGCAATATGGCAGGTGAGGATTGTGATCCCTATTTGCATCCTTGATGGGATGAGATTTGATCTATTTGGAATTTGGAGAATCAACTTAAAGTATGTAGTGAAGTGAAAATGAAAAAATAAATTTTTTAAAAAAATGCAACAGCATGATCCTTAGAATTTTATACGAAGATTTTCAAAATTAGAAATTTAGGTGCACCCCAAAAAAAGTGAAAAATAACTTCGAAATAAATGAGAGATCCTTGAATTGTTAAGTAAGAAAAAAAAATTTAGAAATTAGAAAAGACAGTTTCATGATTAGCCTCTTACTATTTTCATTGCGTGTACGAAACCATTCTTAAGAAGAGCGATTGTGCTATTTGATGATCAGACAAATCATGATCAATTTCCGTGGTTAGCCACTTACGACTAGACAGACAAGCATCAAGCATTAGTGTTAACAAAATCAGATCGATTGATTGATTCAATCAGTTAGACTAGTTATCGGTTTTAAATTTGATTCGGTCTGAACTTAAAAATAAGAGGGTGATCAGACTGATCAAAACCGATCAAAATTAGTGAAAATAGTAAAAAATTAGACCAGTTGAACTGGTTTAAGTCAAACAAAAAAATTTAAAATTATAATTTCACACTAAATATTATTTAAAATTACAATTTAAACTCTAATGATTACTAAAAATTTTAATTTAATCCTAAATTTGATTAAAATTTTTAATTTAATTCTTAAAATTAAAAAAATTAATATTTAATTATTATCTATAAATATATTTTTTTTTTTTATAAATATATACATTATTAAATATTGATTCAAAAACCTATTCAATGACTCGTCCAGATCCTGTCAATTTTGACAAGCACAAGTCAACTTAAGAGAAGAAAGACTAAGAAGAAGTTGCGGCTTGCAGGTGGGTGCTAGATGAAGAAGTTCGGCATGGCGAGCATTGGATGGATTAGAGATTTAGCTATTTCAGTTGTAATTGATTAAAGTAGTAATTGTTTAAAGAATTTCACTATCTAATCTAATCTTAAATAGCAACAAAGTTGTTACGCAGTTCATCAAAAGATATTTAATAATTTTTTATTATTATTTTTAAAATTTTAGTAATTTAATAATTCATATTATTTGATTGTTATTTAAATATTATTATTTAGTATTTTCTTTATTAAAAATACTATTTAGGATGGTGTATATTACAAAAAAAAAAAGAAACAACATGGATAAATGAAACAAAAAAATTTATGAAAACAAATTAGTCAATCAAAGTTTCATCCATAGATTTAATGCTAATAACAAATTGAACCTTAATGGAGACAATAATGCAAGTAAAACATCGTCTTCTTGACAGAGGAAACGGCCAAGCAAAGTGTCGTGAGCTTTTGTCCCATCTCTTCGTGAGGCCGCGTTGTTGGGAACAAAGGCTGTCAACCCATGTGGTCGATCTCTTTCGTATTCTGACAGACTCGGGTCATCCATGCAGTCGACCGATCACTTGTCCCGCCTTTAGTGTGGTCGTTGCGCCACGGAAAATTATGACCCACAATTTGCCATCAATTAGTATTCAGGGAAAAATCTGGCAGACTTAAAAAACAATAATAGTGAGAAATTCAGATAATTAAATTTATTCTTTTATTTTAAAGAGACAAGTTTACTTTTTTGTTTAATATAAGTAATCGTGTTCCAACCGTTGTTACTTTTAGCATCCCATTTGTTGAATTTCAGCATTAAAATCATCTTTAAAATTGAAAATTTTACTTTAAAATTCAGTTGGAATGAATTATAAAGAAATATATGTGTGACGCAGGAGAACGGGCCTCTTTCCTTCTCACATTCCCAAAACTTTGCATAGAACAGAATCATAACCAAAAAGAGGGGAAAATAACAAAAAAAAACAAAAATAATAATAAAGGATGTTAGCAAAAGGAGATTGCTACTTTCCCCTTTTTGTAAAAGTAGATATATTTTTGGCTTTTATAAAAAAAAAAAGGTTGTTTAGATTAATTCCTCTCTTCATCTCTCCCCGTAGATGTTAGCTTGTCATTGCTATTTTCCACTGTCTAGATCATACATCAGCTATATGCAAATATTATAAGAAAAGATAAAAAAAAAAAAAAATCATATACCAGCTAGAGTTTCAATCCCCACTTCGGAAAAACCATAATAAAATATATTGAGATGAGTGTACAAACTAAGAACGAAAAAAGAAAAAAAAACCAACAATGAGTGTAGATTGTATATAGAAAAAATAAAAGGAGGGAATTATAATTAATTACACTTTTTTTTCTCTGTCTATTAAGAAATTCCCCGTACCATTAGTCATATATTACAGATAACCCTATAGTGCCTTCTTAAGGGAATTAACTAAGAACACTAAAGCAAATGAACAAAGCAAAATTTCCCACTACCAATCAGCTTCCCCGCACCCTTCATGGATACAAATTCAACAGCTAAATTCACACACGAAACCCCAACAGAATTTTCCTTGCTTGGCCAGATCCCAAACCCGTATCTAATCCTCATAGACATTTTCACGTTGAAGTTGACCATCTTTTTGCTCCAGTCATCGCTCATCTCCTTGAACACCTCACGCTTCACTGAGTGAACCGAGTCCATCCCCAACTCACCTCGTAAATTCTCCTGACTCAGCTTTCCTACATAACAAACAAATTTCTCCAGAACCCTCTCTGAAACTACATTCTTCCCATAGAACACAGTAATTTTGATGTCATCGATCGTGACGTTAACCTTCTTGTTCGTGTTATTTACGATAAATTCAACCTCATAACTCGCAGCGAATTGAGAGTTTGAGAGGCTGATGTTGGAAACGGAAAGAGAGTTGAGTCGAAAATTTGGCTTGTGCGGGTTGATGATGAGCCATGCAATGTAGAAGACGAAGCACAGTATGAGGAACCACATAACAAGTAGGAGCATCACATGGACCACACAGCGTGAATTAGTATTCCTTGACCTGATACTTTGCTCGGTTTCTGTGGACAGGGGACGATATGTATTCGGAGGTTGGGGAGCAGAATCAGAACTTGGGGGATTGTTACTATTACCGTACTCCATAAGGATCAGAGTTTGGCTTTTTTCTAGATCAAGTGTCACAGAGAAGCTACAGTAGGAGGAGGAAATGGTAATGTTTGGTTCTTCTGTAGAAAGCTCGTGGACACCATTACAGAGGGCTTTCAAATAGGGAAAGAAAGCCGTGTTTAACACTGTTTTGGAGGAGGCTTCCAGGAAATAGCATCGGCATACGCGGAAGGCCAGTGCCAGTGCCATGACTCAGCTGCGGAAGCCGAGAGAATAAAGCACCAAAGATACACACTATGCTGCTCTAAAACTTCCCAATTGTTGAATAAACCTACTACTTTACCATCGGATCTAATTTAATTAGAATAATAATTTGTAGTCAACGTAATAATACACTCAAAACTAAAAGACATGAAGATTTATGTAGTTGGGTTTATAGAAATTTACAAGATACAATTATTATGCTATAACACACGAAAATATTTTCTCAAAATAAAAAATTTGTTAGTTTTATTTAGGTAGTTTCAGAGTAATTGTAAAGTAATATGAATTATTAAATGTTAAAATTTATGAAAAAAAAATTAATAAACTGTCAGAACTGTTAAATAAGACTATATAACTACTTATTACTACATATTTGAAACCAAATGTTACTCTTTCTTAAAGACACACAGTATATTTTTCCATTCAATAGCCTGCAGTGTAAGGATATGCATAGGAATATCCTGCAGTATAAAGCTACATATGCCTTTTATTAAGGGCAGTTTGTTGGACTTTCTAAGGCCGAAAGTTAAAGCTTAAATAAGGTCATTTAACCTTATCTTCTAGGCCATTTCAATAGCTTTTTTTGGTCAAAAAAATAGCTTTTTTTTGGGCATTGTTAGATGTCTCCATAAATAATGCTTCACATGTGTTCGACTGCGAGATTCATAATTGAAAAAATATGAGACATATTTGAAGCCATCCAATGTTATTCTTTTTCAAAAACACTCAGTACAATTTTACCATTCTATAGCCTTCAATATGTATAAGAATATCTTGCAGAGTAAAAATATATATGCCTTTTAAGGGCAGGTCTTCGGCCTTTCTAAGCCAAAAGATAAGCTTAAATAAGATCATTTAACTTGAACTTCTCTCGGCTATTTCAATAGCATTTTTTCAGCGTGGTTATATGTCCCGATAAATAATGCCTGACTTGTGCCTGATTGTAAGACCCATAATTAGAAAAATATGAGTCCTATCTAAAAATAGCTAGTGTTACTTTTTCTCAAATATATTTAGTATATTTTTTCTGTTAAATAGCCGTCAGCATAAGACTATAGAAGAATATCCTGCAGTATAAAGATACAAATGCCTTTTAAGGGCAGTTCCTTGGCCATTTCAAGGCCAAAAGATAAGCTTAAATAAGATCATTTAACGTTAACTTCTTGACCATTTCAATAGCTCTTTTTGGGCGTGGTTACATGTCCCCATAAATAATGCCCAGCATGTGTCCTGTTGTGAGACCCATAATTGAAAAAATATCAGTCATATCTGAAGACACCTAATTTTACTCTTTCTCAAAAACACTCAGGTATATTTTTTTCAGTTAAATAGCTTGCAGTTTAAGGCTATACATAAGAATATCCTACAGTATAAAGATATATATATGCCTTTAAAGGGCAGTTCGTAGGCCATTATTTAAATAGCCATTGTCGATCATTTCAATAGCTTTTTTTGGGTGTGATTACATGTCCCGATAAATAATACTGGACTTGTGTTTGATTGTGGGATCCATAATTGAAAAAGTAATTAAATAATTCCAAATTTTTAGTTCTGTTTTGTTAAGGTTTGAAACTCAAATTTCAAACCTTAATCCAAAAAACACAAAAAAAAAAAATGAAAATTGAAAATTGAAAACAAAGAAATGAAAAGAACGATGCAAGTTTTAGGATAAATGCACTATTAAGAGTACTTTCTCAGGGAACTTTACATTGGACTGAAAGTCAATTATTGATATCTTTATTTAACGTCATATAAGAAGAATTTTAATAAACAATATGAATGAGTTTCATGAACTACCAATAAATAATTATTATGTTTTTTTTCATATATAAAAGTCTTAAATAAATTTTTATAGGCAAAGGGAAGCGGTGCTTGTGGATTATGCATAATATTTTAAGTTTATTGTTTGGAATCTGAAGCAAATCAATCAGAGGGAGACACGAAGTTTGTTAGTATTCATGGTTCGTGGCTTTCTCTCATGACATCCAACCTAATTTATCTTTTTTATTTTATGTTTTATTTCCTTCTTTGTAATTCCAATTAAAGAGGAATTTTTCGATGACATTGCGGTTGTCATGTAGGTTTGACTAATATCAATTGTTTTGTTTTGGTTTTTCAATCTATTTCTTGATTTATAATGTTTTATATTTTTTAAAAATTTGTGAAGGAAGAATTTGTGGTAGGGTTTCCAACTTTGTTTTCGAATTAAAAATGAAAGAAAAAACTGAATCTAGAGGCGGGAAAATGAAGATAAGACTGAATGTTTTTTTCTTTTTTGGTTCATTTATTGATTCATAATTGAAGGATTTTAGAGAATTCAATTGTTTCCTGCAAATACTTTTGTTTTAGTTAATCTAGGCCTTTCTAGACCTTGTTCTACTTTTCATTGGTGGGTTGGTGTGGTTTTATGTTGATGGTGTTTACATAAATAAATTTTTAGAATTTTCTGCAACAGATTGACAAAGATGGGCAGAGACATGACAATATCACTATTTTGGCAGAAAACTCAATTATTAAAAAAAAATCTCATTTCAAATTTTTAGAAATTATAAAAAAAAATACTTTCTTTAACACTCTCTTAATACTCAATTTTATTATTTAATACGCTTAATTTTATTCTTTTCGGTAAAACTCTTTGAAAACCACAATAAGATATTGAAAGAAATAAAATAAAAGAAAATAATTTTTCACAACCTCAACAAATACAATTTTATGATAAACTTTCATAGTGCAAAGGAAAATTTTGATACAAACTGCATATTGTTTTAACAAGTGTATTAGTTATTTATTATGAATTTTGAAACATAAAATTATATTTAAACAAAAAAGAAAATTTGGTGACACGTGACGCAACTTGATACTATTCTCATGCCACATTTCAACGCCTCATTTGCTGGGCTGGAAGAAAGTGTGTGGTCGTTGAATGCACATAAGACACATGTCAGACTCCAATAGCAAACTTTTTTTGCCTTATATGCCACGTTTCCAAATTCAGATGGTGTGAACGTTGTAGTAATATGATCCTTGTCACGCACAAGCAGCCACACACCCAGTCTTCTCCCACTCGACGGTGTCAGAAAGTGCACAGAAAGTACAAGTCACTCTCCGATTTTCGGTTATTGGACAGTTTCGAAATTTGACAAGCGACTATACTTCGACAATCCTAAACCATCTGTCAACTTATTTTTTTTCTGCAAATGTTACGAAAGATGAGGTTGTACAGCTAGTATTTGATCGTGAAATTGGGATAGACAAAATTAGTGTCCATCTTCTTCCTAAAAAATCTAAATCATTTGTAAAACTTGTACACCTGATTTCTCTCAAATTGTGCATCTAAATTTAACGAAATATAGACCGTTGGAACACTCTTAACAAGAGCTTTTCATATATGTAAATTTTGGGCTTTGATATTAAAATTTTCTATCTCGATTTTACAAAAAAAAGTACGAAGAAAACTATTTTTTTTCTCTCTGATTATGCAACCAAAAATCGAGAAATTTTTTTAAAATATATAGCATATCTTAGGCTACCGACATGTAATTTGTTGTGACCTAAAACTCATGTGAGAGAAATAATTTTTATCATTTTCTAACCTGGAAGATAGATGAAAAAATTTGCAAATCAAATCAAACTATAAATTTCACACACTGTATTCATGCCAGAATTAGTTCTATTTGGCTTTGATACTGACGTAGAAAAATTAAAATGAGTAGAAAAGAGGAGAACAACTTATCTCTTGTAGACCTCCATACTTGAACCAAGGACTATTTCTGCCATTAACAGTGTGTTTGGAGTGCAGCGATTAGGGGCGAAAGACTGAGAGAAGAAAGAAAATTAGAAAAGAAAGGAATAATCGGTTGTTTGGTGTGCAGGTGAAAATAGAAGGGAGGGAAAAGGAGGCGAAAAGCAGGCGAAAATTAGTGTGGGGCCCACGTCAAAAATTTTCTCTGCAAATTGGAGAGAAAGTCGTCAGGAGGCAGAAGGTTGTACAGTAAATTTACGAAATTCGCCTCAACAAAAAAGGCATGAAAGTAGGCAACGGAGAAAACAATAAATTTAGAAAGCTGATTTTGTACGTTTGCTATAATAAAACGTATGGGCAACCCAATTTTTTTATCCTTCTCACAGTCGATCAATATATTTGTGTATTGATTAGTAGTGATTTTTTTTATATTTGCAAATTTAAAGTAATATAAAAATACTTTATAAGTATAAAAATTTTATTATAATTAAAATTAAGATTCTACAAATTAATTAATATAAATTTAATTGTCATTAAATAATAATTCTATTAATTTATATATTCTTATTTTGACTATAATTAAATTTTTATAGCTATAAAATTTGCTACTAAAATAAAATAATGAAAAAAGTTATTATGAAATCCTTTTTTAAGGAAAATTTTTAAAAAAAAAAATTCAAATTTATCTATCTTTTCTTAAAAATGAAAAAAGAATTGCGTATTATGACAAATTAAGGCAAATTAAGGCGAAAAAAAAATTTAGGACATGGAAGCCCTTGTATACGACGACAAAGCTAGCTTACAAATGGAAAATAGTTGTGTAACAATTTGTTGCACTTACTCGAACAGTGAAGATGTCTTCAATTTGATGTATTACAGGTAAGTCAACTACCCATTTGGAAAAAATATAATTCCCAAAAATAAATAAAATTATAGATAAAAATAACTTTTTAATACATAACTAACAAAATGTATAATTTAGCTATCCATTTATTTGGTTTAAGGATATAATAGTCATTTTAAATTAAAAAAGATTTCTTTCTCTCCACTTTCTCCTCATATCCAAACAAATCATTATTTTTTCTCTACTTTCTTTCCTTTCATTTCTCTTGTCACTCTAAATAATATAAAAGAAAATTAAATTCTCTCCCTCCACTTTCTTTCTCATTACTTTCTTTCTCTTTACTTTCTCTCCCCAACCCTTTTACACTCCAAACACAATGTAAATGATTTTCTCGTAATCGAGATGATACTACATCATCTTAGTTCGACAACACAAGAGCCTCTAGTCTGCCTTGAGACTCAATAGAGAAATCTTTTGATTATCTTTTGCCAATAAAGAATTGTTTTCTTTTTGCAATAAATTGCTATATTAATAATTATTGTTTCACTTTCTGCATAAGGAGCAGTTTTATAACATTGTCAAGAAAGGGAGTTGTGAATTTCCACAACTCCCTCCAACTTCTTTCATTCGTATATATTGGGTTGGGTCAAACAATCGTGGATGAATCCACCCAACCCATAAACCAACATGTGCCTTTCCGGACCTGGTTTTGCTCTTTCTTGGTGAATTGGTGTGGTTTTATGTCAATGGTGCTTTTTTGAATAAATTTGCAAAATGTTCTGCAACAGATTGACAAACATGTGTCAAGACATAGTGAACTTTTACATCTGGTCAGGAAGGCACCATCAGAGGTTGGTGATATTGTTGCCAGGCATTGTAAAGACTTCACAAAAAGTTTTTGTGCATCTTTTTACTGTTGCACAATAATATCATGACGACCCAAATGAGCAAAATACTGAGATTTCATAAACAAAAAGAAATTGATGATTTTTTAGAGAAGACAAAGGTACATATTGTATATACACAAGAACAATTTCTTTTCAAATTTGATATGATTCTATTCAATGCAATTGCTAAAATAGAAAGAATATTTTTGTAATGAATATCATAAAAAAATCAATTATATAATTGCATGACAGATGACTCACAAAATAATTGTATACTTTCTAATATATAAATATGTACATATGTATGCTTAATGACCTAGAGGCTGCACTTAGTGGTTACACCTCAAAAATGTTGTAGGCATCCTTGGTTGCATAAAGGTAACCCCTGGACATTTGACCTGGTGCTTTATCGCTTGTTGCTACTGTCTCTCATGCTGGGTTGGGCCCGTTGCCCGAATACACCGCAATCTACTACAGGGCTTTTTTTTTTATTATTATTGGTTTGTTGTAGGGCCTAAGTCTAAGAGAAAAGAGGTAAGAAAGTGAGATTTCAACCAATCGAGTTTGTTCGGTTTGCAATTAAAGGTTTCTTTTAAGGGAGTGATAGGAATTCAATCTCTAGTACTTTTAAAATTTTCTTTTGGGAGATCTTCTCTTTTTAAATAAGTTGGAGTGTTTTATATCTTATGCAGTACTTATAGATTCATTTTCTTATTTTTTTTAATAATTAACTGACTAATTACTAATTATTTTTATTTTAAAAAAAAAAAAACAAGATTCTGACCGTCACCTCTTCTCAGCTTTTGGGCAGGTGGCAAGCTGTTCTAGACAAGTGGTTTTTGCACATACATTGGTCCTAACCTTTCGCAATTTCTATTGGTTTTGCAGTTTTCTTCCCCTTCAATGACTCTTTTCATAAAGAAATATGTAAGCTTTTTCTTAGTGGACACGCGTACTTGAATTCGGTTTGAAGGAGGCAATGTTCATCATATGGGTTGGGTCAGTTTGGTTGGTGACGTTTCTAAGAAAGCCTTGGTCCCCCAAATTCATTGCAGGGTCAGTTACATTATATTAATGTATTGTTCAAGAAAGATAGTACTATCATCTACCGCAGTTGCATAATTGATGATTTAATGTGTTTTTTTTTTTTTTATTAATTCGGATTTAAGTTTTAGTAGTGTTATTTTTTATGTTAAAAAATCTATATTTAATTTAAGATTCGATAGCACCGAGGCTGGACATGATGTAGACTCACTCGAACACAATAATATTTAGATAGTGGGTTTTTTCTATAATAGAGATTAAATGAGTACAACAGTACGTGACTTTTAACGCCGACTTAAAAGTGCGATAACTTATATATTGACAATACTCTTTTTTTTTTTGGTTAAAAAAAAGGAGAGATAGTACTACATTATTTATAATTACACCGTGTTAATAGCAATGCAGGGTTTTTTTTGTTTGACAAATTTCTTAATTATTTATTTATGTATTGAGTAGACTTCACATGTCCTAGAAAAGAAGAAAAAAATTAATAATATGATTCTTATTACAACATTGGAGACCTTAATCTTAATTTCAATTGGTTTAGTAGTCTTCTTTCCCTAGCCTGTCTGGATTCTCATGAATCCAAGGGAAAGAGACGAAAAAAATATTATTTATTTTCTTTTGCATTTTTTTTTCTTACATATTTTTCATCTATTCAAACAATTTATTTTTTTATAATTTTTTTCTCTCACAACTTTCTAATTCATTTTCTTTGTATCATTTTTTTCTCACATTTTTCTCATCTATTCAAACTAATTTATTTTATCATAATTTTCTTTCTCATCAATTTTTTACAATCCAAACACCCTATAAAACTTCAATTGATAAATGTATTAATTGGAAAATAACAATAAGTGGTCTCGTTTTTCTAGTAAAGTTAGCAGAGAGACTCTATTTAGTTTATCCCGTGTTTGAATTTTCATGATTCTATATCCTGACCTTTGTAGTGTATTTGGATTGGAAGTAAGGTGTCAAAGAGAATAGTAAAAAATAAAATAATGAAAAAAAAATATAAGAAAGAAAGTGATTCTCGTTTATAATTGTTTGGATAAGTTAAAAATAAATGAGAAAGAAAGTAATTAAAAATTAAATTTTTTATTTGGATACGGTGAGAAAATAAGATTAAAGAAAATTAAGATCTAAAAAGACATTTATATCCTTAACTTTTTCAAGTTTGTATTTTTTTTATTTATATATGAAAAGGTTATATTTGTACTTTAGTAAAAAAATACCAAGGTTGACTTTTTTGTCTTCACTTTTCTCCCCAATTTTGCAGGGTTGTGAAGAGTAGCATGAGAAAGAAAATTTTTTGGGTTTCCAAATGTATTTTCTCTCACATAGAATTTCAAACAAGAAAAAAATTCTATTGTTTTATCACAAATATTTCTCCAGCTTTCTTTCACCCCTTTTCCATACAATTCCAAACAAGCTGTTAGAACTCTCTTTTATTTATAATATACATATATATATATATATATATATACAAGTTTTTTTTTTTTTCCATAGTTGACAGGTGTTTGAATTCGGTTCAAAGTAGTCATGTTAGACTAATTGGGTTGGGTCAATCATATAGGTGAAAATCTGAATTAAAGTGGCCTATGTTGTCTTAGGGGCCATGAGTAGTCTGGGCAAAGACGTGGGCGTGGGCCTGCGTGGTAGGCCCAACTGAATTTAATTTTACTTCTCCGAGCACACTTTTTATTTCACTTTCCTTTTTCTTCCCCTCGCTTATTCCTTTAAACTTTCCATCCTTCAATTGAAATGTAGTGTAAACAAAATGTCGGAATGTTAAGGCCAAGCTGAAGACCCTAAGGATTAAGAATAGCAATAAGGCAGGTGAGGACTGTGATCCCTATTTGCATCCTTGATTGGATGAGATTTGATCTATTTGGACTTTGGAGAATCAACTTAAAGACTATAGTGAAGTGAAAATGAAAAAATAAATTGTTCTAAAAAAATGCAAGAGCATGATTCTTGAAATTTTATACGAAGATTCTCGAAATTATAAATTCAGGTGCACCTCCAAAAAAATGAAAAATAACCTCGAAATGAACGTAAGATTCTTGAATTATTAAGTAAAAAAGAAAATTTTAAAATTAGAAAAGGTAGTTTCATCGAAAACATTCTCAAGAAAAGCGATTGTCCCATCTAGGGATGGCAACGGGGCGGGGCGGGGGCGGGGATGCCATCCCCATCCCCGTCCCCGCTTTTCAATGCAATCCCCGTCCTCGTCCCCATCCCCGACGGGGAGGGGATTTGAATCCCCATCCCCATCCCCGTCCCCGCCCCATCCCCGTTTTCAATTTACATAAAAAAATTTAAAGTAACAAAACATCAAAATTTAACCCTGCTTGCACCATCTTTCGAAAAAATTCAATGGCTTCCTTCACTTTTCCATTCTGGCCACAACCCACAATAATGCCTGTCCAACACACAACATCCTTATCTGGAACAGATTCAAACAAAGCTAAACCAGCCTCAATTTCACCACATTCGGAATACATATATAACATTGGAACATTGGAAATAACATATTGATCCACTGCAACACCCAAGTTAATCATGTCTTTGAACAATGAAACAGCTAAAGAAAATAGTCCTATCTTGGCACACCCCATAACTAAACCAGACCAAGCTACAATATCTTTCTTTGGAAGAATGTAAAACAAGTCAAAAGCAAACTTAATGTTTCCCAGTTTTGCATAGAGATCTACAACGATGCTTCCAACAACATAATTGAACTCATATCCACTAGTAACAACCAAACCATGAACTTGAATCCCAAGTCTGAAATTGAGCAAGCTAATGCCGACCTTCAAAGCAGTACTTCAAGTGTAAAGATCCATGCTCAACCACCGATGGACCTAGACAAGAATAGGTCCTCAAATCTAAATCTAAAGCATAAAGGATCAATATTTCAACACCTAATTAACAATACAATGAGACATGAAAATGCATTATAGTTCAAGAATAATCATTTGCAAAGATTACAACAAAGTTTAAGACAAAGAAAATAAGAGGAAAGCACTAAGGGTACCAATTTCCTCTTCAAGTCTCCAGCATCTTCTCACTTTATTAACTCAGTAACACAACTTTCCATTTCTTGAACTGCATTAGTGTAACAACAATATAAAAATTATAACCTTTAAAAAAACTAAAATCATTAAAAGTGTTATTTTTAATCCATCTTCTTACCAATTTCCTTTAATTCAACTAAAATCATTATAACCTTTAAATTTTAAGTGAAGAAAAATACCTGGTTCATCTGTACCAATATCTTCATTCAAAACGCAATCTGCTATTTCATCCATAACTGTAACCATACCACCTTCATAATAAGGAAAAAAATTCAATTAAATTATGCAGTTCAAAGATAAAGAAATTAATTATGCAGTTCAACGATGCTTCCAACAATCTGGTAATTAAATTACTCACCCCTTTTTTCAGCAGACCATAACCAATTTTGGGTACACATAATTGCTTCCACTGTATCCGGATGTAGCCTACTACGATGAGGACTTATGATTCTTCCACCAATACTAAATGCTGATTCAGAAGCTACCGTAGATACAGGAATAGCAAAAATATCCCTAGCAATAGCTTGCAATGTTGGAAATTTCAATCCATATACCTTCCACCAATTTAAAACATCAAAATCAACTGCAAATGGCATCTCATCCTCTTCAAGGTAGTAGTCCAACTCTGATTTAACTGATGATCCAGTCTTTTGTTTTTTTTTCTTCCTTAAATACTGATCAAAAGTAGACCCGGAAGTGACATTACCACTCAACGAGTCCACATGAACTGCATCATCTTCTTTTGGTTGAGAATTTCGCAATTGGTACTCACTTACCAAGTCATAACAACACCGTCTAATTCTAGCCACATGGATAACACTTTCCGAGCCAAAGAGATGATCAAAATAAAACTCAACTAAAGACATTTTATACCTTGGATCCAACACAATGGCAACCCCCATGATTAAATGAATCACACTCCAATATTTCTCAAATTTCTCCAACATATTTTGTGCCATTGATTTTACCACTTCAACAGGAGAAGACTTCCACTCTATCAATGCCATTTTGATCTCACAAATTCTGGGAAAATATAAATTTGCAGTTGGATACTTGGTCCCAGAAAATAACTCGGTGACATTATTGAACAATTTCAATTTCTCACAAACTTCTTTTGCAAACTTCCACTGCTCCTCACTTGGACAATCACTATAATGAGGTTCTTTTATCCTTTTTAATCGGGAAAAAAACCTCTTTATACAAAATTGCTGTTTCTAGCATTAAGAAAGTGGAATTCCACCTAGTTGGACAATCAAGAATCAAGCTTTTGGTGGTAGAAACCTTCACTTGTTTTGCTATTTCCTCAAATCGCTCTTTTCTTTTTGGTGTAGCAGTCCAAAAAACTACACTATCACGAATCTTTTCAATGCCCACTTTTATCACATCTAAGCCATCTTTGACAATTAAGTTCAAAATATGAGCACAACAACGCATATGTAAGAAATGACCATTGCACAATAAGTCATCTTCATCCAATCTTGTTCTCAAAATCTCAATCATGGCATCATTTGTTGTGCAATTATCTAATGTGATTGTGGACAATTTGTGATCCAAATTCCATCTCATCAAACAATCAATCATCACTTCAGATAAAACATTACTAGTGTGTGGACAAGGAACATAGACAAACCTATAAAAATTATATTCAAAATATTAATACAAAATTAATAGTTTTAAAAGTGTAATAATTAATAACTTGACAAGACAAGTTAAAAAGTATACCTCAAAATTCGACTTTGTAGAACCCAAGAACCATCAATAAAGTGAGCTGTGATAGCCATAAATCCTCTCTTCTGGTTACTGGATGTCCACATATCTGAAGTGATAGCAACTCTACTTTCATTGTTGAATATTAGCCTTTGAGCCCTCTCTTTCTCAATATCAAAAATTTTAAAAATGTCACTCTTCACAGTGTTTCTAGAAGGCATAGTGAACACAGGTTGCAAAGCATTTGCAAATCTTTTAAACCCAATGTGTTCCACTACAGAAAGGGGATATCCATGTAGAATGATTGCCTTAGCGAGCTCTTTTCTTGCACTATCTTGATCAAAGTTATAGGAAGAAATTGTCCCCTTATTGCTTGATTGAAAACTAGCAACAATGTGTTGTTGTGATAGATCATTTCTCCGCCGAAGTGGACAACTTTTGACGTGATCTAATAGATGCTTTGTCCCATTGCTGCTACCAGAAACTAAAAATTTTCCGCAGTAATTGCATTTTGCCTTCTCCTTTCCATTGACTTCGTGCTTCGTAAAATGCTGCCATGCTACACTTCTAAGTCTACATTTCTTTGGGGGTGCAGCACATAAGTCATTTTCTTGTGATACAATTTCATTTGGGGTCTCATTTGTTGCAGGAGCTGTTTCTTCACTTGTATAGTTATTTTCATCCATTGTATTTGATGTTAACCTATATAAATAAAATGATAAAAATGAGTGTTAGAGAGTATCTTATAGAAGTTCACAAGTATCTAGCAAATAAAAGTAAATGCTTACTCTGTTTCCATGATAGTCTCAAGAATAAAATTACTCAATCACTCTTCTTTTTCTCCTTCCAGCAAGTGCATTGACCCCTTCCTCCACTCAATGCAAAGCCTGTACATACATATGCGAATAACAAGAAGAACCCAATTATATTTGAGCAATTAATTGCATTGGCCGAAGGGAATAAGTTCATATACATAATATATGCAAACCAGCAGTTTTTTTTTTGTATAAAATACAAATTTGAGATAAAAAAAAATCCTCATCTCCAAAATCTATTTGCCCGTGAGCCATTGGATAAGTCTAAAGGCATCAAATGTATTTAAGTAATTAAAGGACACTTCTTGTAGATGGCAATAAAAGAAATACTTTGTACAAATGATGATTGGATTGCCTACGAAAAAGGAGCAATGCAGATAATTTTGTGAAACAATTTAACCTCTAACAAATTAAGTCATGAAGATAATTGTGTGCCAACAGAACAATTTGGTATGTGTAGAGAATTAAAATTTTTGCTTGGAACTTAGCATGTCAGTTATAAAGATAATTATGTGCCAACCGAATTTAAGCATAGACAATTTGGGTGGATACTGTGTAGATCATGTGAGGATCTGCATGTAAACTTAGCAAATTAACTGAAATTGTAAATAAACAAGCATTGAAGGAAGGAGGACCTGCTTCACTGCTACACCATTTCACAACATACAGTGCAAATCAAGAAAAGCAGGTCCTAAAATAAAAAACTGACTTTTGGGTACCTGTCCCAACCTGAGGTCCAAAGGATTTCATAAGCTTTAACGATCCCTGACCATTGCGGCGACTTCGATGATGTATCGTTTGAGATTAAAGGATTCATGCCGAAAAACTGATGAATGGTAAGATTGGCAAATCTCAACAAGGATTGGTGCCCCGGACCTTTCTGTTGACTTTTCTTGCCAGCCAAAATACATAGGTTTTTTGGGTTTGTGGTAGTCAAATAGATGGCAGAACCCCAAAAGGCATTGAATTACGCAAATAATTGATTGATAGATTGATAAACAATTTGAACCCAAGAAGATTAACAGCAAAGAAAATTGAAGAAAGAAAAAGCAATTGATTCATTGACACATAGATTGATGAATAAGTTGAACCGAAGAAGAGTAATGACAAAGAAAATTGGAGAAACAAAGCGAACAAGCGCATAGAGCCGACGGCGTGGTTGGGCTGCTCGGGAAAGGAAGAAGAATAGAAGATAAGGAAAAAAAAGTGATAAAAGTTAGGTTTTGGTGCAAAATTCCTAAAATATCCCTACAATTTATTTTGTATAAATATTATATTAAGGATAAAAAAGTAAATTAAATTACGGGTGGGGAACGGGGACGGGTACGGGGACGGGTACGGGGCGGGGACTACCTGTCCCGTCCCCGTCCCCGTCCCCGTTAAAAATTCCGGGGAACGAGGATCCCCGCCCCGTTCTCCGGTCAAATTTGATTGACCCCGTCCCCGTCGGGGCGGGTACGGGTAATCTCCGACGGGTACGGGTAAAATTGCCATCCCTAGTCCCATCTGATGATAAGACAAATCATGATCATTGATCAATTTCACAGTCAGCCACTTATGACCAAACAGATACAAAAAAAAAAAAAAAAAAAGGCCAAATTAAAAGAAGAAAGACTAAGAAGTTGTAGTTGCGGTCTGCGGGTGAGTGCTGGATGGAGAAGTTCGGCTTGGTGGGGCATTGGATGGATCAGGGATTTAGCTATTTTAGCTTGTAATTGATTAGAGTAATTGTTCAAAATGCCACCTAGGATGCTAAACGACGCGGATAAATGAAACGGAAAATTTGATGAAAACAAATTAGTCAATCAAAGTTTCATCCATAGATTTAATGTTAATAATAAATGAAATAATTAATTTTTTAAATTTAAATTTTATAATTTTTTTATTTAAGCTTAAATTTTTTAAATTTTTTATTTAAAATCTAAACTTTTATTTTTTTTTATTCAAGTCCTTTTGTATAATTTACCGTTAATTTTTTCGTTCGATCTAACAGAAACAGGCAGAAACAGAATTAAAGTTAACGAAAAAAATTAACGGTTTTATTGTAAAATGATTTGAATAAAATAAAAAATAAAAATTTAGATTTTAAATAAAAAATTTTAAAAATTTAAACCTTAAATAAAAAAAATTATAAAAATTTAAGTTTAAAAAGCTAATTATCCCACAAAACAAATCGAATCTTACAAAAGCAAACATTTTCTTCTTGATAGATGAAACAGCCAAGCAAGGCGTCTTCAACTTTTGTCGCGAGGCCCGACATGGAAAAATGACCCACAATTTGCGAAGAATTATAATTAAATTAATGTTAGAATAATTTTTAAAATTAAAACATTCAGTTTAAGTCTTAGTAACAATTAATTACTAAAAAAACAAAAAACAAAAAACAAAAAATACGACCCACGAAAACCGGCCTTTTTTTTTTTTTTTTTAATTATTAAACACTAGAAAAGATTGCATTTTACTACTCTCGCCAGTCATTTCATAAGAGAGTCAAAAAGGGTATGACAAAAGGGAAATGACAACGGAACCGGGCTCTTTCCTTCTCACTTTTCCAAAATTTTGCATAAAATAGAATCATAACCAATAAGAGGGGAATGAAAAAAAAAAAAAATAGTAAAGGAGATTGCGGCTATGAATTTATAATTTAAATGATATTAATAATATATTAATAGATGAAAAGTTAAGAGTTCAAATTTTTAATAAAAAAAAAATTGTTATTTTTGAAAAAATATATTTATTAGCTTTTTGTGAAAAAGGTGATTTAAATTAATTCCTCTCTCCATCTGTCTCTTTACATGTTAGCTTGCCATAAAATGCCATTATTATTTTCCACTCTCTAGATCATACATAAGCTATATGCAAATATCAGAAGAAAAGAAAAGGGAAAAAAAAAATCATACACTGGCTAGAGTTTCAATCCCTACTTCCGAAAAACTATAAATAAAATATATCGAGATGAATCAACGAACTGAGAAAAACAAAAGGAAAGTGTAGACTGTACACAGAAAAGCTAAAAGAAGAGAATCATAATTAAGTACACTAAAGCCAACGAGCAAAGAGTAACATTACAAAATTTTACTTAATTAATTTTAAAATAGATAAACAATCTAATCCAACCATATTTAATATAATTTATTTAATTTTTATTTTCATGAATTAAATCGTCCAACGATTCATATTAATTTATTACTATTTTAAAATTAATTATGTAAAATTATCAAACATTTTTCAATGAATAGAGCAAAATTTCCCGCTACCAATCAGCTTCCCCGTACCCTTCACGGATACAAATTCAACAGCCAAATTCATACACGAAACCTCCACAAAATTTTCCTGGCTTGGCCAGATCCCAAACGCGTATCTAATCCTCAGAGATATTTTCACGTTGAAGTTGACCATCTTTTTGCTCCAGTCATCGCTCATGTTCTTAAACACCTCACGCTTCACTGAGTGAACCGAGTCCGTCCCCAACTCAGCTCTTAAATTCTCCTGACTCAGCTTTCCTACATAACAAACAGTTTTCTTCAGAACCCTCTCTGAAACATCGTTCTTCCCATAGAACACAGTAATTTTGATGTCATCGATCGTGACGTTAACCTTCTTGTTCGTGTTATTTACAATTAATTCAACCTCATAACTCGCAGCAAATTGCGAGTTTGAGAGGTTGATGTTGGAAACGGAAAGAGAGTTGAGTTGAAAATTTGGCTGGTGCGGGTTGATGACGCGCCATGCAACATAGATGACTAAGCATAGTATGAGGAACCACATAACAAGCAGCAGCATCACATGGACCACGCAGCGCGAATTCCTTGACCTGAAAGGCTCGGTTTCTGGGGAACCCTGACCATGTATATTGAAAGGCCGGGGAGCAGAATCAGAACGTGGAGCATCGTTGCTGTTACGGTACTCCATAAGGTTCTGAGTTGGCAATTTTCTTGATCAAGTGTCGCAGAGAAGCTATGGTAGGAGCAGGAAATGGAAATGTATGGTTGTTTTGCTATGGAATGCTCGCGGACCATCCTGCAAAGGGCTTTCAAATAGAGAAAAAGAAAGTCGCGTAAACTCCGTTATGCCCCGAAAAGGAGGGGGGCTTCTGGGAAGTAGCACACACAGGTAGACGTGGAGGGCTACGATCCACGGAAGAAAATAGCGCACCGATGCTGCTTTGAAACTTCCCAAATGTGCAAATTTTCCTCTACGAATCGCGCAAGCAAATATGCCAAAAGAAAACAAACAAATAGCACTATCAGGACGGAAAGTCAAAATTGCAACCCTTATTTTGCAAAAGTCCATGAAACTGATGTAGACAAGAACACCAAGATTGTGACTCAATGTACTTCTAACATACAAACTTAAAACAGAAACTGACGCGGCCCAAGACATTAGCTATGACAAGATCAGGTTGTACCACAAATGGTCTATTGCCAATGTTTTAGTTTGAACAATGGATTGCAACTGAACCAGCTCCGTAAGGGTGCTGATTATCTATTACGTATGCAATGTCAGGCAGCAAAGGGCAGAAAAATGAAAATCAGAAGCCATTAAAGTGAAGCAGAATTTAGCCACCAGATAATATCGTTACCATTTGTTGAATGTGTATCAGCAGAGGTCACCTTATCTTTGGACCAAACAAAAAGGGAAATGCCCTTATAAAAAATCAAGTCATGCTATTACATAAGTGATCACAACCAGATAAGTGCCCATTGTAAATGCTAAAGCCAGTATATTCGTACAAACAACAATACTCTGGCCTACCTGAAGAAGTGTAGCCTTCATCCATCCCCGTCCAACCAAAGAGATTCAAAAAATAACCGAAGAGAAACAAAAAGAAAGGAGAAGGGAAGCATGAAAGAATAAAAGAGAAACGAAGATTCTCAAGCAATTCTAGATTATGCTTTTGCGAAACGAGTTGAAAAAAATTGTGATTCTGCTAACATTTCCAAATCACAGTTTCTTACCCCTGTCAACTCTGTGTCCTTCACAAGTGAAATGAAAACCAAGGTATAATCTTCTCAGCTGAACTTCCTTCCCTTGATTCAAAAGTTCTGATTTTTGTTATCAGATTTAACAAGAAAAAGCAATATCGACTCTAAGACCCTGCTGGGAAGGGCCTAAGAAAGTGCCGATGGCATCTCAGATTTTCAGGCAATGAAATAAAGAACAAATTTGTGTCCGAAAAATGAATGAAGAATCTTTAATCTCATATTCTTTGGGCCCATAGCACGCATAGCATAGATGAACTACACGTTATATCTGTTCAAATTCAGAATTCAAGCATAAAATATCCACCCTTGAAATCAAAATGCTCTTAATTTGAGCAACAAAGAATAACTATAATAAACCTTTAAAAATAATAATGTAACTTATTTCTTGAACTAACACTGCATATTCATACATTTGAGTAGAAGACAAATGTAATTGTGTGGTCAATATGTACAGCAGCAAAATGCATGAAAAAAGATATTACAAAATTGAGTTGGAAAAAGACAATGAATCTTTGTCCTATCTGAAATATTACAGGAGCTTGAATGTGCAAAAAATATGAAAAAAAAGATTTCTGTTGAAGCATGTTGCTGTCATTTTGCTCCTCAAGTTTGCAGCATTCAGTTTTCTGTTGGAGTTTCCCTCCAAGGTTCAAATTTTTGTTAAGTCCAGTTGGCGGCTTGTTGAAGAAGTTAGCTTGTCTTAATTTGTAATTGTCAAGTTTTGTTTGTATGCATTTGAGTTTTGAGTGATCAGCTTTTGCTCTAAGAGCTGCCAAGTTCTAGCTAACTTTGAATTTTGATTCAAATCTGTAAAAGGCTGCAATTTTTGTAACAGCTAGTTACTTTTGCTGTTTGAATTTGTATTTGCCTCTATATAATGAGGGTTCATGATTAATGAAAGTTGGGAGAGAAAAGAGGGAAGTTTGAACCTCAAATTAGTGCCTCTCCCTTACTGCAATTCCTTTCCAGCAAGCTCATCAAACACTAAAACCAGAAACCAAGTTTCTGCTGCAACTTCCACCATGATTTTTCCACCGGCAAGCATCCATAAAACCAACAGTCTCAAATTGTTAAACTAATGCAAATATAAATGGAGTATATCACACTTACCAAGCATGTCCTGATTCAGGAATTCCTTCCACTGTCCTCGATCATCATTCCTTTAAGGCTCGTTGCTAACTAGATAGCTATCTCCCATGGGGAGAGTATCTTTACCAAAACGCTTTAAAACTACAGCAAGCTCTTCAATCTATCATGTTGAAGCAACTCTATAAGCCCTTCAAGTGCCTCTGATCTCTGCCTGAATGACTTGAAATCCAATGTTTCGTTTGCCCGAGCTTCCTCTTCCCTAAGAGGTGGGCTAGCTTTTAATGGCTTTTGTTACCTTCAGGCTTGTATAATTTTAAGCATTTCACTTCAAAATCATAGCTTTAGAGCAACTCGGTGACTCAGAATTTTATGGTGTGGTCATGTTTCTTGTCTCCAATCTGTCTCCTACTAATTTTAACAGCTTTCCAACATCCACATTTTGAACTACCATCTCCACAGTCTCAATAACTGGTTGCTCACTCCCAACATGAAAGCTATTGTGCCAAATGACATGTATGATATCGTCAAAAAAAGCAGAAGGAAGATGGGGCAGCAGTTTACAAATATTGGACTTTGCAAAGTAGCTCCTTTCTCTGTTTGCAATTTGCTTGGGCTAGTTGACAAGGAGGGAGTGGCAGAAGCAATTTCTGAAACGGAGAATAGAAGTTCTCTTACAGTGAACTTGTTATAACCAAATGATGCAAACAGAAGATTTGATTGGGGCACTGTACCGGGGCTACAGCTGGTGCTTACAGGGTTATCATATTCATGGACACGTAAAATATCAAAACTCCGGACAGAGGTATCAAGATATGGATTTAATAGCTTCGCCCATTGTCATTTGTGGCACTCTTTTAAATGTCTAAGGCACTTTCTGAGGTTTCAACAGAGAAAAAATCAGTACTTGAAAATCCATGGTTTTCCAGAGGTAAATTTGGTGAAATCTCAGGATTTGTAAGGGATGGTGAACGGCTTGGTGGCTGTGATTCTACGATTTCACTGCCGGTGGCCATCTCAGGACCATGGAGAGACTGTTCTGCCACAGCAACAAATGAAGTTGCTGGATCATCAGAAAGCCCAAATGCTTGAATCGTCAACAAAGGTGAGATAAGAGTCACTGCTATCACATTTCATATTTTTGTATTCTCTGGGTAGGGGCTTTATAGACTCTTGTATGATATCCTTGAGGCTATCCAAAGGATGCCCAGCAGCCACTTGATGAGGGATACTTCCAGGCTCGGTTGAGCTTAGCACCTTCTTGTAAGAGGTGTCATTTGGAAGATCATTCCCAGCTTAACTTGACTGAGCAGGAAATGAAGATCGCCTAACAACACTGGAAGGAGTTCTATGCCTTGGCTTTGCAGGAAGCCTAGCATCATGACATTTTATTGGACCAGATGGAGGAATTCCATCATGTCTCAGTTTAGCCTTAGGTGAGGAGTTAATTACAGGTAACCGTAGACATATTCTGGACAATAAGTTATTGTTTTGATATATGTGTGGCAGACAAAGAAAATGATAGTAGTTTACCAGCTCTTGTAAAGAAGGTGATCCTTGAACTCTCTTGACAGAATCAGATGCTACCTTTGCTGATGCAGGAGATGGAGTATCTGCATTAGACCTCAGTACAGAAGCAAGGGCATTGGGTTTGAGGACTTTTGGAGTCGCTTCTAGATTACTTCGTTGAGCTTGTACACCTCGAGCCTTCGTACGACTGCCCCTCATTGGGGAACCACTCTCTCTAGCTTTCTCTTCGTTTATGGCTATCATAACACTTCGAATGGTCTTTGGCTTCTTTGACTTAACCTGGATTTCATGTTCATCATGACAACGTTTTAAAAATCTTTGTTCATCCACTTTGAAAGTGCAAAGTCAGGACTATTTTCTTGTTCACTTGTCATGGGCCATTGTGCAGTGCCATCTTCATCATCCTCAGAAGCTAAATTTACTTCAGGGGCTTTGTTCTCCCAATTTGAAACCAGTGCTGAATGTTTCTCTCGCTTGAAATAAAACTATCTTTATCGCCGCTAAGAGCTATTACTGTTCTGACTTTCAGCCATGTTTATCATAGAATCATGACCAGCAGATTTAGGCTTCACAGGAGAAAAGGTTGGAGGATTGAATGGAGGACACTACTGATAAACATAAGGCTGCAAGTAAGGGTGCTTCAAAATCTCAGATGCCTGTCAAACATAAATCAAGAATATTATAATTTAAAGTCCCGCTGAAGGAATTTCCAAAGTTGCAGGGCTGTTAGGAGAAATTCTTACACTTGGCCGATGCTCAGGATCCTTTCTCAGCATGCCTTTAATAAGGGCTGTCAATTGCCTTCAGGTCATTATCAACATTGAAGATTTAACTCAGTGTTAAATGAAACAGAAAACAGTCAATGTGGTAATGCCAATTTCTAGTGACAAGGCAGCTGAATCACCATTTTAAACTGATCCAATTTGCGAACAGGTTTTGTAGGCTTCTGGTGGTTATTGAGCCACTTAGTCTATCTATGTTTATGATGATAGGCGGTAGGAAATCGAAAATTGTCAGAGGAAGGAAAAGAAAGTTCTTTTCTTTCCTTCAGCATACTTCACTCCCTCTCACATTCTTTTCTATGGTAAGTATACAGCCGAGCTCATGTTACCTACTTATAAACATAGGCAACCTAATCTTTATCTACTATGTAACCACATTTATTAAATGTTTCTGGCAATACCCAATAACCTGGATGCCTGCCATATCATGAAATCATGCATCCAAGGGCAATTAGTAACTGAAGCAATGTCACAAAGTAGCATAGTTGACAAGGCATTCCCAGCCTCAGAGTGGTTGCCGACTCGGCCACCATGTTCATGTACAAAGTAGTATAGTTGAGATGGGTAAAGCAATCATGCCCAGAAATTCTCAGAAGATTTTGAGACTTTTTAAAACACTTCAGAAGTATTCAACAAAAAACCATGGATCGCAGTTTAACACAGAAGTTTGGAACTAAGCAGTGTCTAAAATGTAAGATTAACATAATAATATCCAGAGACTGAAGTCAAATTTGAGAGAACACAACTCTGGCAACCTAAACCATGCTTTCAGAACGTGTTTGGTGTTGATATTGTTCATTGATTTTCGTTTTATGTTCACATAAAAAAATAAAAAATAAAAACGAAAACAAAAAACACGTTTGGCAAAGTGTTTTTTGCAATTCTGTTTTCATTTCAAAACTTGAAAGTAATTTTTAAGGAACAAAACGATTCTGCAAACCAAAAAAATAAGAAGCTTTCCAAAATCCTATATTTCAAATCCCTACCCGTATACGCTCTTGGTGGCTTTCTGTCTCTTAACGGCTCCTCCATTGTTTCTCTCTCTAAATTGCTTCTCTGGACTCCTCAATTAATCTGGTAAGAAGTTCTCTCTCTCTAGTCTCTATCTTTCATATTTCTCTCTCTTTACTTGCTTCTTTATCGCCCTGTCCGTTGGTCGTCGCCAGCTGGGGGCCTTCAAGTTCTTGAATTCCTTTGTACTGAAGTTACAACCCCATTTAGACGCGGGATATTAATATTTTTATTTTTAAATTTTTAAATTTTTTACTAAATCAGTCACTCTATTTATCAAAAGTGATTAATCAATTAAAAAATAATTTTAATTTTATAAAAAGTTATTTAAAAAAATATTAAATAAATGAATTGAATGTCTTTTCTATAAAAAAATATACATGTTACATATTTAATTCGTATATTTATTGATTAAAAAAATATTTAATGTGCATATTTTGTTGATGAAAAAAATATTTAATTCATATATTTAGCCTTTTTAAAATGATTTTTTTTAAGTTAAACTCATTTATTAATCGATTGACCACTTTTTTGTGACTTAAAGGACTGATATTGTAGAAAATTAAAAGTTTAGAACTCAAATGAAATGTCAAAAAGGTTTAGAACTCAAACGTAAAAAAATTTAAAAGTTTAGAACTAAAAATATTAATATCTCATCCAGTAGCTGTGTTCGGTAAATTATTTCGTGATTTCTTATTTAATTAATAAATATTTTATTTTTTTTATTGTTATTATTATCATTTTAATATTTTTTCATATAATTTGATCTGATATATTGTATATTTTATTATTAAAAATTATAAATTATAAATTATATATTGTATATTTTGACTGACATGTTGTATTTTAACAATTATTTAACAACTATTTAACTTGATAGCCAAAAAACCCTTTTCTTTAAAAACTTTGTTTTTTATCTTTTCTTTTTAGCCTATCCTTTTAAGCTTTGATTTCCAAGTAGTTGGTCTTGCAACTTGCTTACATGAACTTAGGAAAAATATGCATGAACATGAGAATAAGCAAACGCAGAATAAACACAAAGGGACGATTGTTTTATACAATTGGACAATTAATATTTATAATAAAAATAAACGTAATTTTTATTGATTTTTTATCATAAGTTGCACAAAATAATCAGTAATTACTATGCGTATATCTCGTATCTAATTTTTTTTATGTCGATATAATGGCACTTTATGTAACTAGTTCAAAGATTTGACCTATGATTGTCCGCGAGGGTCACGACTTAAGAATTATGCTCTTTATGCGCTTGATTTCGAGTGTGAGGTTGAATTTTACTGTTAATATTATAGTCTTTTGTAACAGTGGTTTGTAGACACTAAATATTGAAATGAAAGCATCTCTTACCTCTTTTTTCTTTGAAAGAAAAAAATTTGTCCATATGATTGTAAATGTTGGGATATTGACAACAAAACAAAAAAAAAGACTTGGTAAATAGTATTTCTTGCCTACAATGACTTGACTTTTTAAAAGAACAACCAACTTGATTTAGGGTGTGTTTGGATTCCTAAGAACCCATAAGAAAGAATTGAATTCAAAAAAAAAAAACTTTAATTATTACTACATTATTTTTTTTATTACTTTCTTTTTCACATATTTCTCATTTATCTAAATAACTTATTTTTATCACAACTTTTTATCTCACAACTTCCTTTATTATTTTCTTTCTCATCATCTTCTTTCTCACATACTTGTTATCTATCCAAACAACTTTTTTCTCACAATTTTCTTTCTCACAACTTTTTATCTCATCACTTTCTCACAATCCAAACACACTTTTCAAGTGCTTATAACATTTAAGGGTGTGTTTGGTTTGTGTGATTTTAATCAGAAAAGAAAATGATTTGAAATTTTTGGTCAAAAAAATATCATTATTATCTTACTATTTTCTCACAACTTTTTTTCTCATAAATTGTTATTCATTTTTCTTTCTAATCATTTTCTCTCTCACAATTTTCTTATTAATCCAAACAACAATTCTTTCACACAACTTTTTCTCTCAAAAATTATTATTCATTTTTCTTTCTAATCATTTTCTTTCTCACAATTTTCTTATTAATCCAGATAACTTTATTTTCTCACAACTTTCTTTCTTACAATTCTCTTTCTCATAATTTTCTAACAATCCAAACAAACCAACAGGGTATATGACTTAAAATACTTATTTTCATCAAATTTTTTGGACAGTCATTTTGTGATGAACTTCATTTAAAATGGTCCAGTTGTATTTTAAAGGTTTGTTTGGATTGTGAGATTTTGATAAAAAAAAAAATTGTGCGAAAGAAAGTTGTAAGAAAGAAAAATATAATAATATGTTGTTGAATTGATGAGAAATGTGTGAGAAAGAAAATAATGTGAAAGTTGATTTGTATGTTGAAATTACAAAATTGCCTTTACACACAATTATTTAGTGGTTTGAAATAAAGGTAAAAAAAAAAAAAGTTGGGTTATTTTGGTAATTATGATTACATGTGTTTTGTTTTTTGTGGTTCTGGGTTAAGATGGAATTATATGGCCTCTTATTTGCTCTCCAAAGCAATTCTTCTCTCATGCTTTTCTAATTAAAATCCGAACGTAAAAAAAAGCACATTGGGAATTGAATTTTCTTTTTCAATCTTTTCCAACTTGAAACCAAACATAGGGAAAGTGTTTCACAAGAGAAATTTGCATATGGTTCTCTACGCATCGAGTTGTGAATGTTTTTTTGACCTATACCATTTGGCTAGCTTTTGTTCTTCCTTTGAAAGAATAGTCTTTGTTGCAACCTGCACAGAAGTGGATGTTGGCTTATGTTGTTGTGCTATATATATAGACACCCATAATATATATATATATATATATATATACACGCCTAGTTAATAAATTATTCACGGGTTTTCTTTTTTCCCATTCACTTGGTTTCTTTTAGAACACTTGCAAGTCATGTAGTTTGATTTGGATAGCCGATGCCATTTTTATATTATACTTGTCTGCTTTGGGTCTTGTCGCTAATTTACTTGTACTTGTCTACTTTGGATCTTGTCGTTGATTTACTTGCATCACAACCTATTCTTGTGCGTGAGGATGAAGTGTTTGAGATTGAATCAGATAGTATATAGCCGCAAAAAGTTGGAAACCTCTTCATTTCCTTGATAAAAGGAGAGGTAAAAAAGGTAACAGAAAAACTATTTTGTTGTCAATGCTTGGAAGATTACTTAAATTGAATTGACAAAAAGAATTGATAAAACTTATACTCAACTCTAACTGAAGAACCAATACAATGCACTTAGAGCTCATTATAAAAGTTTTGCAAAAATTGGGAGTTAGCTATTCCTTTGTCACTTGTATAGTTTAAACTTTTGATGAATGATGGAAAAAAATTTGCTTGGATAATGTGTTATATAACTGTTATTTTTTACATTTTATGTCCTAAGATGATATAATTTCATTTATAATTAACCAAGATTTTGTTTTTGTAGGAGATAAATAATGCGAAACAATTTCAAAAACAAAGTTGTCGCAATAGCAACTGGATAACATGTCCATACTTCAACTAAGAGTCTTTCTATTAGTGAAAAGGGAGATAAAAATGACAAAATAGAAGAGTTTGAAGAGGTTGGCGATAATATTGATGATGACCACCAGGATAAAAGGGCTAAAATAGCGATTGGTTTAGGAATCACTAAAAAAAAAGGAATTTGAATTGATTTAGAGTGCGTTAGCTGACTATTTGGCCCAAATTAGTGAAAATTCGAAGAAACAAATTCAATTGTTTGAGAAGAAGATGAGTCTAGCTTCACAAGATTTTATTTGTGATAGTTGCAGTGGAAATTACTCTAGTTTTATAAGGCTTACAAATAAAAGAGTGTGTTCTATTGAAGCTTGCATAGAGGCACTTGATCAGTTAGAAGAAGTAGATGGAACAACATATTGCAAAGCAACTGAACTAGTCAAAAAAGAAGAGTTTAGGATTATGTTCCTAAAGATGTCAAATGCAAGACAAAAAGATTGGGTTCTAAATATTACAAACTAAAATATATTTAAGTGCTAAGTTTTGTGGAACTTATTAGTACGTGTGTTTGGATGTCATCTTTATAGTTTCGTTTGTTGTGTTTTATCTTTAAACTTATTAGTATATATCTTTGGATGCTATTGTTGAACACTTTCATGCAACTACTTTATATATCACTGTTTAATCTTTGAACTTATTATTGCTTAATCTTGATTATGACAAAAATATGTATATTTTTGTATGATAATAGGATTAAGTCTATTTATTGAGATAAATTTAAAGAAAGATATAGAGGATTTGTTGCTAGATTTTGAGGATGATGTGGAAAAGATTATGGTCGGAAGTTTATAACTCATAATTACGAGACAAACTGCGTCCACAAAGGATTTCTAAACTGTCTGACTATGAGAGGGTGGTTAAAACTAGCGACAGATCTAGAAAAAAATTTTAGGGGAGGTAAATTTTTTATATATAGTTACAGTAATAAAATAAATTTGTAGGATAAAAATAAAATATATATTAATTATTTTGAGTTATAAATATTATAATTATATCTTGTAATTTCTAATATTTTAAAACTATCTTTTTGTATTTTATATAATCAAATGTATCTTTTATATAAATAATAGTTCAATCATTTAGCCATTTATTATTTATGTGATTTTGCAATAGATTTTTTATAATGTTTATTATAGTACAACTATTTTTTTTTCATGACTGTTATAACTGATAAAATTATAATTACCTTTATGAATAAATACATGTTTAGATATATAGTGTATTTCTAAATATTTTTTCTTTTTTAGTTTCTATAGGTAATAATTTGTTTCATCATGAAACAAAATATTCCTAAGAAGATTGTAAAAAAGAGAAAATTTATTCAAATAATTTTAAGAATAAATAAAATGAAATCAAAAGACAACTCATTGTACGAGATTATTATATTTAATAAAATTTAATTTTAGAAAGCAAAATTGTAAATCTTAAAATTCAAAAAATACATTTGAAACAAAACAGGAAAAAAGTAGTTCTAAAAAAAGAGAAAGAGAGGAAAAAAAAAAGTTTTACTTTAAAAAAAAAAAAGGAAAGGAAGCGGAAAAAAAAAGAAACAAAAATAGGCACGTCTATGTTGTACACCTTGATCCAAAGATTAAGGCATGAAAAGGTAGGGGGGCAAGATGCCCCTGCCACTAGGCCAACTGATGTTTTTCGTTGCACTTTGATACAAAGTTATTCATAAAAATAAAAATCCAAGAGGGGCATCCTTAGCTACATCCGTCCCTGATTGAAACCTTGAGTAGTCATTCAAATACATGTGTTGATTTGCTTATAATGAATAAAAACATATTTATCAACATGTGTAAGGAATTGAAGTAGTGAATCTTGTTGTGTGATTCCAAGTTTATGACTGTACAAAAACAATTGGCATGTTCACGACTGTACGAGAACAACTAGCACAATTCCTCTATACAAGTTACAATGAATGACGATGTGTTGTGATTGTGGATGCAACACTCAATTGAAACTTCTTCCAGGCACCTCAAACAAGTTCGTAAAATACTTTGTTTACTTGCTAAGATTTTAATTTGTCCACCAAATCTTGTAAGGTTCCATCAAAAATTGAAAACAATGCTAAATATTTTCTTTTTTTTTTTATTTAAGGTAACAACTCTAATCATTTATTCTCACTTTTAAATTACTATTTGGATGATGGGTACAGTCTTTTTCAATTAGTGACATATATACCTTTTTCTAATTTTTTTTCATGATTGTGTTGGGATAATAGACAGTACTCATATTTTTATTTGTATCCTAGTTACCAACTGAATTTCATACCATGGAAAAAAAAACCACATCCACTCAAAAGATAATCATTTGATATACAATTTATGTTTGTTATGATAAGTTAGGAAAGTACATCAATTGATGCAAAAATGCTCATAGAAATTATGTCTCGACCTGAATATCATTTTCCTATGCCTCTACGTAGGAAGTATTATTTAATTAATTTTGGATTTACTAACATGTCCTTATTCATTAGATGGTACTCATGGAAAGAAAACCATTTATATCATAAAATATACATGTATTTGTTGATGAAAAAAATATTTAATTCGTATATTTAATCTTTTTTAAATAATTTCTGTTACATCAAACTCATTGACTAATGGATTATCCACTTTCTATCAACAAATGGACTAATTTGGTAAGAAATCAAAAGATTTAGAAATCAAATAAAATCTTTCATCTTCTTGTTTTATGCCAACCCTCGAGCACTTGACTTAATCAAGTGCAAATATTTAGCCACCAGATCAACTAGATGGGTAGCAAAAAAGAAAACAAATGAAATCTCAAAAAGATTTATGATTCATAGGTTAAAAAAAAATATAAAAGTTTAGAAATAAAATATGCCTATTATTATTAAGCCAAACTTTTTTTTTTCATGCTATAAAGAAGAATAAAAATCATAAAAAAAGAGAATAAAGTTATTAGGATTTGCATAAAAGACTAAGAGGTATTAACAGAGTGTCTAATGTACCTGACTAAGATTAACTTCTTTCTTATCGGTATTGTGGTGGACAAGAATGGCGGCACCAAAAGCTCCCCAGGGTCGATCTGCTCCACTATGATCTCCTGATGCTTCATTTGAGACATTATTCCCTTATGTTTCTCTCTATCTCCCTATGTGTCTTTTCTATTCTCACTCACATCACATTAGAAGGTTGAACAGAGAACAAAGAATCAATTGATCAAAAACTGGATTGATTTAATCAACTATTTAATTTTCCTCCTCCCTTCTTCTTCTTGTCCAACTATTATTGTTACTATTCATAGATCAAACTCAAAGCTTTTTCATTTCATTAAGTAAATGGCTTTCTTGTTTGCCTTGCATCTAATCTTTTTTTTTTTTCTCTTTTTTATTTTTCTTTTTCTTTTGAGTTAGGAAAATGACCACGAAACCTTGGGATTGACCTGCCACCATTTTTTTGTGTCTTAGCATTTGTATTTCTCTCCACTTCTTCTCTCTTACTTCACAAACTCACTCTATCTCTGAGTGTTTTTAATACTCACAATTTAATTGTAGAAGAGGATTAATATTATACTAATTGGGTACCTTAGTAGCTTAACTAACTAACTAGAGAAATATGATTGTTATTTATATAATGTCCATGGAAATGAGTCAGTTATAGATATATATACATATATATATGTATGTATATGTATACATACGTACATATATATATATAAGCGATTGAATTATGAGGATAGTTTTCTTTTTTCCATAAATTTTATTCTCTCTTTTTGAGATTAGAACTGGAGACTTTTAAATTAAAAACTCAAATTATAATTATTTAAGTGTGACCAAGGAAGTGTCGTATATTAATTTTAGGCGAACCTTAGAACTTACGCTCACTTTTTCCTTTCTTTTATTACTAGACTTCCAATCCCAATAGATAAAAAAAAAATTATTAAAATCATAGTAAGCTTTTTGGTGGCAACTTTTATGCATTCTCCTTTATTAGGGTACAAGTACACATCAACACTTTGGTCAACAAAAAAAAAAAAAAAAAAGTACACATCAACACTTATTTTTAAATCAAAAGCAAGATATACACATCAAGACTTTAATTATTTTTCTACTGGCTAACCCACTGGCCCTCAAACCCTTGGCCCGTGGATTTTGGCTTAAACCCAAGCCAACAAGATACAAGGAATAGCGACATAGTAGAAAGCACATGGGCCCATCATCCAGCAGGCCCGCTACTTACAAAGCTATCAAAGTGTAAACAGGCCCTCTCCTCCTAGGCCAGGTCAACATATGGGAACTTAAAAGAAAGGATTGCACAGTTACAATAGCAGCTAAAGGCCATAGAGGAGCAATCGACTAAGGTAAAATTGTGTGAGTTGGAGAACGAGCTAATTAAGTAGATTGATGAAGCCTAGAAAGCAGAGGAAAGCTACTAGCATCAAAGATCCAGAATTAGCTGGCTCAAGGCAGGGGGTAAAAACTCCCAATTTTTTCACGCAATTGCCTCCAAGAGACGCTGCCAAAATTGGATTTCAAAGCTCAAAGATGACAGAGGCACATGGATTGAGTTAGAATCAGGAATTCGAAATCTCGTTTTTACATTCTTCCAAAACCTTTATTCCAGTTACTCCCTGGAACTCTTCGACAAAGTCCTGAATCATATTCCATGCCTGATCACAAATCAATTGAATTCAAAACTAGATGCGAAGGTCAGTGAAGAGGAAATCAAAGAAGCGGTTTTCCAGCTAGGGCCAACTAAAGCTCTGAGGCCCAACGGATTCTTACGGCAGTTCTTTCAGCAATACCGGCAATACGTCAACCCCCAAGTAACCCAATTTTCACTTTGGCACGAAGGCATTTTGAAGGGGTGCGACCAATAACTCCAAAATTGACTAACAACATTTTTGTGGCCCAAGAGGTATTTCACTCACTCAAGAATAAAAGATCAAAGAGAAAAGGATTAGCCATTAAGCTGGATACGCTCAAATCATACAATTCAGTCGAATGGTCATTCCTCGATCACGACACCGTACTTTCTTGGTTGGCATCAGTACAAGAAACAGCCAGGTTAATATCTATGGCAGAGAGGTGTTGTAGAGCATCAAGCCAATCCATTAATAAAGAAAAACCGGGGATCATATTCAGCAAGAATACTCCAGCTGACACAAGAGAGGAAATCTGCATAGTGATAGGCATAGGGCCCATGGAAGCAAAAGTTGTCCACCCAGGCAGGAAGGAAAGTACTCATCAAATCGGTACCCATCTCCATACCAGTATTTACTATGTCAGTGTTTCAATTGCCAGAAAGGGTGTGTGACACTATCAGCAGGTGGCTAGCCCAATTCTAGTGGGGTCAGAAAGATAGAGAGCCCAAGATGGCGTGAGGAAGTTGGAGGAAGATGTGTCAAACAATTGGGGCGGGCGGACTGGGCTTTAGAGATCTCAAAGCATTTAAACAAGCACTATTGGCAAAACAAGCCTGGCGACGTCTTAATCGATCTATGGGCGAGGTTAATGCGTGGGCTATACTTTCTTTTGGGATCATTCGTGAAGGCCACAGCGAAGAAAACAACGTCATGGCAGTGGAAGAGCATTATACATGAGAGAGAACTATTGAAGGCAGGGATCGGCTAGGTGGTTAGTGATGGGGCAAATATCCAACTTTGGGATGACAAGTGGGTGCCGAGTCTACCAGATTACAAAATTGCTACGGCTAGACCACATGAATGCAATGTCTACCTTGTAAGGGATTTGATTGACAGGGTAGGGGCACCTGGAAGGTTAATACTCTTAACAATTTATTCACGTCAGTGGAAGCGGAAGCCATCAGGAAAATTCCTTTATCCGTAAGGAAGACAGCAAATTCTATAGCCTGGCTCCCAGACAAAATTGGAGTCTATACAGTAAAAGCTGGATATCATATCCTCATGAAGAGGGGAAAGCTGGAAAAGAAAGAGTACGACCAATCATCAAGACTATAACCGGGCCCTTTTCTTTTAGAATAACCCATTGCCATTCAATAAGTCTAAAAAGGTATCTAAAAATATTCAAAAGTGAAGAACCATGACATATATATTTAAAATAAGGAAAAGGTTGGTCGGCAAACGCAAGTGTTATATGATCCTGAGCAGACATAATTTTTGTGTAATCACGATTATATTTTGTGCAACTAAAATAATAAAAGGTGAGATAAAAAATTATTACTGTTTTTTTACTACATATTTTTTAGTTACTGTTGTATAAAAAATATTTGTTGTTACACAAAATTCACATATGACATTATAGTAATAGGATCCTTAAAATAAATTATATTTTGAGAGAGTTAAAAAAATATTATCTCGTTGAAAAGATGAAAAATAAACACTTAAATAGAACTCCCATAGATTTAAACTTTATTGTTTTGGTAAATCAAATGCAAAATGTGGGAGTTCTCCATTGGGCGTTAGCAAGATATTGCACAGTGAGTCCTGTACTTCTTTTTTAGTTTAAATAAATAATGTATGTTTTTAGTATAACTAATTAAGATATTTTTATTAAAAATTTTAAATTTTGTACTTGAGTTTAATGTTTCTGTTCCTTTTTCCTCGCCTTTCAATCTCCTTTCTAGCGAAAAAAAAAAAAAGAAAGAAGATATTGCAAAATGATTGGTACTTTCTCAGTGGTGTATTTTTGTGTCTACATTTTTGTTTTTTTTTTTTTGAGCTGATATCTGCATCTGCTTGAAAACTAAATTTTGCACTTGAGTTTAATGGTTCTGTTCCTTTTTCCTCGCCTTTCAATCTCCTTTGTAGCAAAAAAAAAAAAAAAAAAAACATATTGCAAAATGATTGGTACTTTCTCAGTGGTGTATTTTTGTGTCTACATTTTTTTTTTTTTTTTTGGAACTAATATCTGCATCTGCTTGAAAACTATATTTCTTGTAAGAGTTTGACTTGAAAAACATAGGAAATAGTTATAAGGCAGCTATTAAAATAAGTGTAGTCTTAAATAAATAATTAAAAATTTATTTTTTTAAATTAAATCTTAAACGTATTTAATGTTACTTAGTATTATCCTAAACCTTGATTTAAGAAAAAAATTTTAAAAAAAATTTGCAAAAAAAAATTTGCTAATGTCTATAACTAATTTATGATTATTTTCTATATCCTTGTAGTTTTTCGCTTCTCGTAATATCAACTTCCTTTGATGTGAACAGCCTTTAGGAGAAACTTAATCCTAATTATAGACACAAAGGGGTCCAGTTAACAAAACTACATTTCCTTGGGACAATTAGTTAAATTCCATTCTTAATCAAAACATTTGATCAGGAAACTCAGATGCATACAAAGCTTATTATTTTTTTGGTGTGTAATTTTAGGTGTATTTTGCTGCAATGAATTGTATAAATTGACTAACAAATAAATCGAAAAGAGAGAATTAATGAATAAGTTCAAAATCTTGTAATAAAATGTATGCCTACTAGAAATATTCCATCATATGAAATCTGCCCCGCCTTGAAATAAATGTGTACATACATTAAAAGAAAAAAGAATCTTAGTTATGACCTTTACTTGATGAAGTTCTTGCCGGTCTATCTTGAACGAAACGAATGGGAGGTTATTGAAGAAGTTAGAAATAATGGTATCTCCGTTTATAATTGTCAGTGATGTTTAATCTTTTATTATTATTATTATTGTTTTTGTTATTGCCAGTGGTTTGCACACAGTCAATCTTTTATTTTTTATTTTTATAAGACAGTTCAGTATCTAATTTAATATACTGATTAATTTGAACCGACTCGAGTAGAATTTTAAAGGTGGTAAAGATCTCTCAGCAAGTATTTTAACGCGATTACATTCTTAAAGATTCGAACTCGATACTTCTGATCAAGTAATGACAGACTCATACCATCCACACTAATACTTATTGGTACCATTAATCTTTTCTGATTAATATGTGAGTGTCACCGATCCTTTTTTTTTCTGACAAAAAAAAAAAGAAAACAAAGATTACCCTTTTTCTTTATCCTTTAAAGAGACTTTCTGCATTGGTAAAGACATGATAAGAATGGAAAATAATAAATTTGATGAAATTTATTGCCCTTTACATAACGTAATTGCTGACTTAAAAAAGACGTCATTCATGAGTCACGATATGGCATGTAAAATCACACATAGACCCCCCCCCCAAAAAAAAAAAAAAAGAAATGAAAATGTTATTCCTTGGGGGCTAATTCTGCCAAAGATTCTTCTTTCGCAGTTTCCAGTTTTTGAAAATGGAACATGGAACTTTCTAAAGTTACAGGCAAGGAGGAATTTTCTATATATATGGTCCCCTTTCCCTCTTCTTTGTCATTTGCCAGACAGCATCGGAATTTGGGTCTTCCTCTGTGTTTGGAATCAAACTCCTTTGAAGAAAAGCAATAAAAATCCAATCTTTGCAAAAGCTGATTGCAAGAGCCAAAAAAAAAAAAGAAATGGAAGGGAAGATAGAATCGGGAGGAGATGGAAAAAGGGTGGTGGTTATTGGAGGTGGCATCGCTGGAGCTCTGGTTGCTAAGTCTCTCCAATTCATTGCCGATGTCACCCTCATTGATCCGTACGCATTTCTTCACAGCACTCAATTGACATTATCGTTCTGGGAATAAATACAAGTCAATTTGGTTTTGTTATATAATTGAATTTGGTGCATTTTCTTTTGTTTTGGTTGCTTTTGATGATATGGGGCAAGATTATCATCTGGGGTTTTTGGATAGTTGCATGTTTTTGTTCGTTTTAGGGAGGCAGGGTAACGATTCATTACATTCATTTTGTTTGTGGCTGATTTTGCTTGCTGAGAATTGGATTTGGTAACATGTGTTAATGGAAGCTCAAAAAATTTTAACTTGACTAGAGAAAATTTCTTGTTCAGTCTGACTTCATGGCACCAAACTCTTGGGAGGGAGAATAAATGGAGAATGGCCAAAGAATCCAAGATGCACTTTTTGTTTTTTTGGGGTGTTTGGGAGCTGGAGACCAGCTGCTTGGGGAGGGAATGGTGAAGCAACAAGTCTAGGGATTGAACCCCAAACCTTCTGGTTGGAGGAAAACACCCCACCAACCAATGCAGTTAAAGTTGCACCTAAGATGTAGATTTTTTTTCAGGAAAAGAATTGAGCAATTATAGGTCATAGTGGATTGGAAGAATAATATTGTGTTGCTAGATTTTGTTCTAGTAAACAGTGTCTGAAATTGCGGGTCCAATATTTTGTTCCATCATTTTTTCTTATGCTTCTTGCCTTTGCTTTTCTTTGTGCTCTTTGTATGATTAGTATTTCATAGTGAACATAGAGAATTCTGGTGTTAGAGGAACCAGGAAGGCCGCACACAGAACTATTTCTTTGCTGAATTGTTGTCATCTTATGTTGTTGGTTCTGAATGAGAGATTGATATCAGGAAGGAGTACTTTGAGATCCCGTGGGCAAACTTGAGAGCAATGGTGGAGCCATCATTTGCGGAGAGATCTGTGATCAATCATAGAGAGTACTTCACTAATGGCCGTATCATTACTTCTACTGCAATTAATATTACAGAACAAGAAGTATTCACTGCATCCAGCGATGTAATTGCTTATGACTATCTTGTCATTGCCACTGGCCACAGTGGTCCTGTCCCAAAAACTAGGGAAGATAGACTTCACGAATACCAAAAAGGTGAACTACTGGTGCCACTAAAGTCTTTTCCTCTTTCAATTTTCTTTCTACACAAATCTAGGCAGATTTTTTAAGCCATTGGTAGATTGCACATTGGAAATCCATATATTTTTCTTAGCCTATTGGTATATATCATCCAAACTGGTACAAAGAGTTGATTTAGACTATTTATTCCCACTTTGTTTTACCAGAATCCATTATTTTGTAATCCAATTGTGCAGGACTACTTGATACAATGATGTTATCTCTGTTTTACCCTGTAAGCTGCTGATGGGTTTTGGTCCAATTTAGCTAGTAAGTAAGCAGCAAGAACAGTTAACCACATGAACGAGAATTTCAAGATTTGAGCTTTGGTTAATTGTTTGGAACCAAATTGCTTTATTTTCATGCTGCAAATAAGTACAGAATATATCTTGCCCATTCCTCGCTCAAGTTAACACTTTTTACCTTTGCACCGACAGAAAATGAAAAAATTAAGACTGCTCAATCCATTTTGATTGTTGGAGGAGGTCCGACTGGTGTAGAACTTGCTGGAGAGATTGCTGTTGATTTCCCAGAAAAGAAAGTCTCTCTGGTGCATAGTGGATCAAGGTTGCTGGAATTTATTGGACCAAAAGCTGCTGATAAGGCACTTCAGTGGTTGAGCTCAAAGAAAGTTGAAGTGAAACTGGAACAAAGAGTTGATTTGGACAATGCTGGTCATGATAATGAGACCAAAATATATCACACCTCAGCAGGAGAAACTATCAGTGCAGATTGCCATTTCCTATGCACCGTCAAGCCACTGGGTTCAGCCTGGCTCAAGGATACTTTGTTGAAGGATAAGTTGGATACTCATGGAAGGTTGAAGGTTGATGATTATTTGAGGGTGGAAGGTCGAAAGAATATATTTGCCATTGGGGATATTACGTCTATTCCAGTAAGTTCTGCCACTGTGTGCAACATTTTCTTTTCTTTGGATGGCTTCCTTTTCATGCAAACACTTTGTTACAAACTAAAAGACACCTACAAGGAAGGCAACCTAATAAGTTTTTTTTTTTTGCTCTCCAAAAGTAATGCATTCATTCCAATGCTTGCAGAATTCCCTCCTACCGGCCACAATGGTGTGCCACATGGATGAAATAATCCAATGCTGTGGATATAAGTATTGGTGAATCCAACGTATAATGTCCACAAAATGGTTATGCTTCCAATAATCAACCTAGCTCATCTTATGGAGCTTATTTGAAACTCCTCGTTAATTTTTAATGAGATTGTTGATATGACTGACATGATTACATGATGGTGGTCCTCTCTCTTGTACGCTATTAGATTGAATGAAAGAAAATGAATGCTAATCCAAGGTTTAGCCCAGTGGAGCGGGTAAATTTTGTTGTTCTGGCTAAATGAGAGTGGTGAACCTCTATAATCCGGCACAGTACCATCCACAGGATGCATTGAAACTAATAAACTGTTTCACTGAGACTAAACGAGATGTCTCAATTTTATTCAGTCGGATGCTTGTAGTTGGGTATACTTCATGAATTGCTTTCTAAATCAAGTTGGGTTCCTACCATACGAAGTTATGTTTCTTGCAATAAAACTAATGCATATACATGTGTGTATGACTTGCTTGCATGTCTTATATACAACAGGAAATGAAACAAGGGTATATAGCCCAAAGGCATGCGTCGGTTGCTGCTAAGAACTTGAAGTTATTGATGGCTGGAGGGAACGAATGCAAGATGACCAGTTATAAGCCTGGTTCAGCCATGGCAATTGTGTCTCTGGGTAGAAGAGATGCTGTAGCACAATTCCCATTCACCACCATCAGTGGCTTTTTTCCTGGTATGATCAAATCCAGAGACATGTTTGTGGGTAGAACAAGGAAGCAAATGGGAGTATAAGCTGTTAGCTCATGGCAAAACCACTAAGAAAGGTGCACACAGTTTTATTTGAATTTATGGAACTAGTCACTTAGGACAGAGTTTATGTAAGTTAAAAATGTAGCCTTTCATTCAGTGTGTGTTTGATGTCAATGTGGCAAATTCATTGTGTAACCCGGTTTGAGTGTAGTCATTTTGTTTGGATGGAAAATGTTATGCAGATTCAAATCTCATGACTCAAATAGACTTGAACCGATTTTATATTACATGTAAGCTATTTTATATTATATAAATAATATTTCATACAACATACAAGAGATTTAAAGTAAAATTGTAGATATTAATGTATGTTGTATAAATGTTATCCGGATAGTATGAAATGCTCTATTGGTAGTATAAAATCTTTTTAAGTCCATTCAAGTCTATGAAAATTTGGTAATCGTTCCTATTTGGATCTCATGTTGAAATTGTGGCAAGGAATTTTGGAACGGACATCTTGGGATGAAATTTTCGTTATGATTATTATATGCTCTAAATTTATTAAAAGTTATTATTTATATTTTGCCAACGAAACATATATTTATCATGACAAAACTAAAGCCAGAAGTTTTTTTCAAGATAATTATGAAATTTGGAATATTGTGGTTCAATCATACAAGTTACATCCTAATTCCCAGAAAATTCTGTATAATAAATAAAAATTGTTGAATTCTTACCATTGTGAAGGAAAAAAAAATAAATGTCAAATTTTCGGTATTTCCCAATCGATAGATTTCAAGTCCCAAAAATTTTTTTGGTATCATTAGCAAGAAAAAGGAAAATTCATAATCCAGCTAAAATTTCATTTTATATCATGCCAAACGTATAAGAGAAAGCTCTTAGGGATGTCAGGTCAAATCTCCGCAAAATATGAGTTTTAATCGTAATATAACAAGAAAATCAATGTGAATGCATATCCCATGAATGAGTAATGTTGCATGAGAAAACATCAATAGAATTCCATGAAAATAAACTACAAGTATAAAATTATTCCATGGTTCTTATGCATAAGATGCCTACATAATTTGACTCAGTTTGATTAAGCTTAAAATCTTGGAGGAAACTAAAGGGCAACTAAGGATTAACGTTAACTTGCAATCGGTAGATCGTGCTACGTGGGACAGTAGGTTGGCTTTATCATTTTTAATGATAGAGCTTATAAACTTATTCGATATAACATATTATCTCTTTTTCTTTTATCGTGGGATTGCCTACGCTAGATCTTGATCCACATAATAATATGACCAATGGATGGATTACAGACTAATCATGCTAAAGTGAAATTAATGTACAACATTTGTTAAGGGGTTAAATTAGCGGCAGATGTGCACTTACAATGATATACTTAGATCATTGTCAAGTGATGAGGGAAATTTGTCTTCATCTGCCTTCATGAAGCACAAGAAAGACATCTCACCAAATATAAAGGTTCATACTCTGTTGATTATCAAATATATTCAATTGATACCAACTTTTATCAAAACAATAAATGCATAAGTTTATTTAAAAAGTAAGAAATTTGAAATTGTGTTTCTGTCAAACAAATTATCTTTTTAACTCTCATCAATGTGACTTCCCAACTCTTTTAGTAAGTTTATCAAGGAAAAAGGAAAATTCATAATCATTGTGTAACCAACTAAACTTAATTTGGTTGGTTATGGAAATAACACTGTTAGTGGAAGGTTAAGGTTTAGATCTCGTTACCATAAAAATCCCATGAGATGTAAACTTTAATTGCAATGCCAAAAAAAAAAAGAAAAAAGGAAAAAAGAAAGACAAATGCATATCTCATGAATGAGTAATGTTGCACGAGAAAACACCATTAAAATTGCACGAAAATAAAGTACAAGAATTAAATTAGTCATAAGCTTCTATTTCAAACGGCATTGACAGTATATTAGCAAGTGTGAGGTTGAAGGTTGAAACTCTCAACTTTCCCAACTGTCTCCTTTCCCCTCAACTAGTTGGTCTAAATTTAAAAAAATTAAAAAAAAGTACAAGAATTAAATTATTTAAAAGTTCCAATGCATCATATAACTCCAATTTTTTTTTAAGTCAATTAGGTTAAGCTTGAATTGTTGGAATATTTATTTATGTCATATCTCTGTTTTATTTGTAGATGGATCGATGATTGCCAGCAGTTTGTTTTTTTTTTTTTTTAAATAAATTCAGGGCATGCTTTGAGGGAATTAGGATCTATCTTAATATGAAAAATTATTGGATTTCTCCTCAAAAACCTTTTTTCTTCTCCTAATCAAGAGGGCATGAACTTGTAACCCTTATTCTTTCATATATTATTATCATTGAAATTTAACTATTTAAGAAACTAAATTACAAATCCTTATAATGTCTTAGCGAGTGATGACAAAAAAAAAAAAATGTGCTTACAATTTTAACCAATCATTAGTCAGTACTGACTTCACCGTAATGGCTTTAGAGCCAAACGAAACAAAGTTACTATCGTATTAAAATCGTTGTATTGAACGATTAAGATGTTTAACAAACTTCGTTTTCTATTTCGAAAGGTATACCCAAACCTTGAGATGTGGCACCTTTATTTTTGAACAAATTACGGATGTTTCATTAATGAGTGAAGTTGTCAAGGAAGCCCAATTAATTCAATATTAAGCTGTTGGACGGGACTCAAATATTCATAGTTTTAAAAATCGGACCGGACCGACCGGTCAGATCGGAAAATCGGTGAATCGGAGGTCGGACCGATCCGATTCTCTGATAAAATCGGAATAGAAAATGAACCGCCCGAAAACCGGTGAACCGGCCGGTCGGATCGAAAAACCGGTAACTCCAAAACCGGTGAACCGGCCGGTCGGACCGGTGAACCGGTAACCAGGTCATTTTGATCAAAACGACGTCGTTTTATTTATTTTTTTGGATTAAAAATGAGAATAAATAATACTTATTTATATTAATGAAAAATGTAATATTTTTGAATTATATATTGACTCTATAATATTTATTTTTAGATATGAATATTCGATTAATAATTTTATAATATTTTATTTTTAATATTTATACTTTATTAATTTATTTAATTAGAAAATTATCATAAATATCTTGTATTTTAATTTTATTTTAAATTTAAGTAGACTCATATTCTATTTTTTATGATTATACTCATTGTTTTTATTAAAAAATGAAAAATTATAAGTATTAATTATTATTTTATCAAATCAGAATTGACCGGCCGATTCAACCGCCAGTTTTCCGGTTGAACCGCTAAACCACTAACCCAGTCTTCTTACCGGTTTAATAACCGGTTCAGTTTTTAAAACTATGCAAATATTGATCATATATTGGATCGTTTCGATCACTATAATATCCTCTAGATTTAAGGAAATATCCATTACCATATACAACCACAAATATGAGAAGTAGAAAGCATATACTTAAGTTAGCAACAATAAAACTTGAAAATATTGGAATTGTGGTTCAATGAAGCAAATGAATCTCTAAATTTCTGAAAAATTGACTAGTACAATAAATAAAATAATTTCGAATTCTTAACATGTCAGATTCTGTGACAAATTCATAGAATTCAATACTATAGGTTTAATAAATTTCATGGACTTGGAAATCTCCGTGCCGACTTTTTCGTCAACATCAGTTTGAAAAATGTTGTGTATTAATTTTTAATTGGTGATTATAAAAGAGAAAATAAAAAATGACTGTTTATAATAATTTTTTTTTATTATATATTAAAATAATTGTACATATCTTATGTGTACGAGTAATGTTATATAAAAATTATATATATATATTTGTGCCTTAAGAAATATTTTAATAATTAAAATTAAAATTATTATTTTATAAGTCTTAAAAAAGGGTTGTGAGATTCATATAAAAGAGAGTGTTATCTTATCGTGTGCCTCTTTAGCCAATAAACTTCTTAGTAAGAAGAGAAAAAAAAAACTCCATCTAACTCGATGACGAGTACCTTGATTATTGGAGGGAACTAAAATGGCCTCAATTTGATATGTTTAACTCCTTTGGATTATCTAATTCTTGTTGATCCAAAGGTCCTTAAATTGCCATTCTTTTTAATCTATGACAAATCCTTTTCTTTCGCATCGTTTTTTTTTTTTATGTCTAGAAAAAGAGATGTACAGCAGATCTTTCAGGAAGTCACTCATGCGTCTTTCACCTTTATTTTTTCTTTTTGGTCCAGAAAAAAAAAAGATACAATACGACAAGTTTTAAAAAATCACACATTAATACTACTGCATCAATTTAACTTTTCAATTTTAATGATTTTTTTTTTTTTTTTGCGAATCTCTTAAATTATAAATTATATAATAAAAATAATTTTTTTTTACTTCTCAAAAAAACATAACTTTTTTTTATTGTTATAAAACTTGTATTTATTTTTAAAATTAAAAGTCAATAACCTCAATTTAAGTATCTCACGAGAAAGTAGAATTCGGTATAAATGGAGCCGAAGTCTATTAAGCCGAAAATGGTGTCATATTGGCGGGCTGGGCTAAAGAAAATGCACTTGAATTGGATTTGGATATTAAAGAAAATTTCGTTTTTAGACAGCAAAAGCCCAAAAGGAAAGAGAAAAAAAAAAGAAAAAAAAAAGGGAAACGCATATAATACTCCACGATAAAGCTCATAAGCCGTCCGACTGCGAGCTCTAGAAATTAAAATGGGCATAGTCTAGTTGATTAAGGTTTTGTGCTTCTAATCTCTGTGTTTGGAATTTCAACTCAAGATTTGGCGCTCGTCCTTTCTCTTAAAAAACAAAAATCTTTTACTGAGATATTCAGCTAAAGGGGAGAACTTGTTCAATTACAATAACTATAATGATCAGTGTAACGCTTTGTTTTACTAAAAATTACACTACATATTAAGGAATTGTACAAGATTCACAAAATAATGTCTTTTTTGCGAAATTATAGGAATTTTGAGACTTATAACCAGCGCTCTTGCTTGTATGTTTCCCTTGATAAATTCCAATAACTTTTAAAAAAATCGTGCTAGTTGTTTTTTTATTAAAGAGAAGTAAAATAAGTCATTAAATTAACAAAATCCCAATTAAAAAATAAACGGGTAAATGGCTATTGGGAACTTAAATTAGGATCTTGTATTAACTTCAGGCGCAACGATACAGCTGCAATTTTTACAGGTTATCCATTTTATTTACATTTAGTGAAGTGGGTCATGACACATGACAAAAACAAATTTCTTACCCCTTTTTTTAAAAAGTTTTACTAATAATAAAATAGTCACTTAATTTAATTAATAATATTTAATAATTTATTTTTTAAATTTTAATTATCTAATTACGTATATAATTTTATTGTAATTTTGTTATTATCTAAATATTATTACTTCATATTTTCTTTTTTTTATTAACATATAAATCTTAAAACTCATCTAACTATATACATACAATTTATTTAATAATATTAATTAATTTTTATTTTTAATTCAATTATTTAGTCAATATATACTGATTCTTATTGCTTATTGTGTATCTACTCGTAGGCTAACAAGAATGATCCACCAAATATTATACATGGCATCGTTGAGAGAATAAAAAACCGTACAATTCTCTAACTATAATTTTTTTTTTCTTAAAGAAAAACGGAAGAATCTTCTACTTTAATAAGACCAAATAAAGGAAAATAAGACCCCATCAATCAATCACGTGTCCTTCCATACATTTTGATAGAAGTTGAAGTCGTCCCTTTAAACCATAATGAGTCATCAACACACGTTAGAAATATCTCCTACGGTGCCAACTAACACTGGTTAAGTGATTATTATTATTTTTGTAAAAATAATAATAATAAAATAATATCTTAAAAGTTTTATAAAAAATTATTTATCTATATTTAAAAAATATGTAAAATTCGAATAATTATATCATATTTTATATTAAATTAATTACAAATTTAACTTTATTGAATATCTTTATAGTCTTCAAATTTAAAACTTTTAAAATGATAACGTCTGACATTTATCACTATAAATAATGATCAATAATTTATTATTTGTTTATGTAGAGAAAATTACTTGTTGTTTACAATTTTACAACATGTAACAATAAATATGATTTTTTAACCACAAATTTTATTTTATATATTTTTCGTTAATTATATATCGTGTGCATAAAAAAGTCGTACCTATATAATTACTCTCTTACTTAAAAAAAAAAAAAATAGTTAAAGTGTTTCACAAAACTATCAGGTCATTCAAAATCTAGCCCTAGCCTAAATTAAGGCGAAGGTTGGGTAAGCTTTAAGTAAATTGGTATTTAGAGTTTGTTTAGGTTATTTGTTATAAATTATTGTTATTAATTGTTATTACTGATTACTGTTATCAATCACTGATTGTTGATTCTTATTTCTTATTACTGATTGCTAATAAAATTAATGAAGTGTTTGATTAATTTAATATATATTATTGCTGTTAAACAATGAAATATCTAATTTAGACATCTATATTAAGTAGATATATCATATTGAAAAATTTATTTTTATATTTTATAATTTTATAGTTTTAGAATAATATTTTATAAATAATATTGAGAAATTTTCACTTAATTTTTAACTTTTTAAAAAAATATTAATTTTTACTAGATGGTAAAAAATATAATGTTCGAGATTTTTTTATAAATGTCAATATCAAAGAAATTAGAATTGAAAAAAATATTTATTATTTAAGAATAGTTGAAAAAATATTTTATTTATACAAATATTAATGAAATAGATTAACATATCCAATTTTTAGTAAGTGAAAAAAATAATAAAATTATATAAATATTTAGTTAGTTTATATAAATTATTATTAATATTAAAAAATAAAAAATAATTCAAAAAGTATTAAAAAATAACCTTGAGTTGCTTTTTAATTAACTGCTGTTAGGAAATTGTATAAAAAAATAAGAAAAATTAAACAGCAGTACAAAAAAATTTACTGAACGCTCATTTCTCTACTTTTTAAAAATAAAATACAGATACATCCTCTAAAAAACTTATGCAAACACCCCGTTAATTTAGGTCTCAATTGGGTCAATTGTGTTTTCCATCTCTTTTCACTTTATGTTATCTACCAACAAGTACTAATGCAACACGTGGATATATGGACATATAATTTTTGAATGTAATCCTACTGATGTAAATTTAATCAAATTATTTGAGAACAAATAAATGTATTTTGAAAATAATAGAGGAAGATTAGTACGTGTGCAGGTGCTAAGAGATTGTGTGCTAGCGTGAGAAAGACCGTAACAGAGAGAAATAATATATTAAACTCTAGTTAGAAACAAGCAACGTATCATCATTCAAAAAATATTTTAGTAGTCAACAATTTAAATCTTTAACTAATTTTGAGAAGGGTATAGAATTTATGAATATAAATAAAATTATTGTGTAGTTGATGGTTCAACCGATCTCTTAATTAAAAAAAAAAAAAAAAGACAAGCAAGGTATGACGATGAAGTAATTGCTATGAATCAATGATTATACTATCAGCAAAATAGTTCAATTTTGCATGTCATCTCTATTTTGCATGTCTCCCAACAGTTCAATTTTATTAGCAAAATATTTCTTTGATATAGTATTAGAGTTTGTGTTCAAACTACATTACTCTCACAATTAATTGTAAGTTTCTATAATTATAGTAAGTCTATTATTTATTCACATTTTCTATCTAACAAACTTGCATATAAAAGGGTGTCTTAAAGGTTAATATATGTTTTCCCTTTTTTTTTTTTAATCTTATTCAATATACATACAAGAACTTTGTTTTTTTATGACTAAAGGATTAAAAATTAGTAAACAAAAAGTTTTTTTTTATATAAAAAGCAACTATAATAGACTAAGAAATTCAATAAATAATTGAATATGACTGTGAATGACTCGAATATATACAAGAGCATTGCATGCATAAAATTGTTCGTCATCTCTAAACAGAGAGAATTTATAGGTCATTTTCATGATTCTTTTTTTAAACAAAAAATATAGTAAGAATATTTTGTTGTGAAACTTAAAAAAATATTTCAATTAATTATACTAGAGATATCAAATATATATTAAGAATGTTAACTCAAGTAAAAGTTACATAATCGAACTAATACAATTAGAAAATCCGAACTTTCAATTGTATACACTCTAATTTTATGCCAATACTCTCCGAAATCCTCCCCAAAACCAGCAAAAGGAAACTGTAGGTTAGCGTAGGTATACATTGATTTTTAATACTCAGTTATGGCTTGTTTGGTTTTGTGAGGAAATTAATAAAAAATAAAATTTTAATTAAAAAATATTATCATTAATTTACCATTTTTTCACACTTTTTTTTACCATTTTTTCATTAATTTAAATAATATAATTTTTTTACGACTTTTTCTCTTAAAAATTATTATTTATTTATTTTTTATTATTTTCTTTCATAATTTTTTTATCAATTCAAATAATATATTTTTTTCTTAATTTTTTCTCTTATAAATTATTATTTATTTTTTCTTCACTTTTTTTATATAAAATATTTTATTTACTTATAATTTTCTTTCCTACATTTTCTTACTAATTAAAACAAACTACTAGCCTATTAGGATACCACAATTCGATATAAACCTCAAATGGGAATTACAAGAATAACGGAAAAGATCCCTCCACCATAACCCGAAAAGGTTGCCCCAATCTATGATCGTACTGCCAGTATTTGACATTCGGGTAATCTGCACAGGTTGATGTCATCCACTGTAACCCCTTGAGCTAGCTGGCATTGATGTCACTCAGCGCCGTCAGGTGTGTTCCAGCTGTGGATAGGGAGGATCTCATCTCTGTTTGTTTCTGAGTCTACCTGCTAATAATTTCCCCAAAAATGGCTGCATAAGCAATCATTTGGAAGATCTCTCAAATTGAAAAGGCTTCTGTTTTTAACTTTTTATGCACTATATATTCTGGGGTGTCGCTTTCTCTCGCACAGCAACCTACTATACTACTACTGCTACAACAGTGGGTCTGTCTGTCTCTACTTTTACAAGACCTGTGTGTTCAAACACTTGTGGGGGTTGCTTGTTCAGTTTCCCGTTTCCACTAAAATGGCGATTAAGACAACTTTTTGCACTTTTATGTTTGTGGGTCTCTTGTTCTTGGTCACCATGGAAGATGCTTCTGGTCTGACTCTCTCTCTCTATCGTTTTTTGGCATGCTCACATGCACACTCACAGAATGCATGGATATATGGCTCAAAGTTTTGGTCTTTGATGTGTGTTTAACAGGTTGCTGCAATGGAGGGAAAAGGAGCTTTTATGCAAAAGCAGCATCTCCTGCACTGGGAATTCAAAGCAGAAAGGTTTTTTTTTTTATATTTTGGTGGATCTAATTTATGTTTGCTCAACTCGTTATATGATTTAAGCCTCAATACATGAAGCTTTCCCATGCGTTGAACGCAGATTCTAGTTACTTTCGCGGGTGGTATGCATGGACCAACAAGCTCCAACAATGGCGACAATTTGGCGTTTAGAGAGCTGAGGGCGGTTCCTTCTGGACCAGACCCTTTGCACCATAATGGTGGTGGCTCCAAGAAGTCCAGAACCCCATGACTGCCTGTCCTTAGCTATAAACCTGCTAGCTAGCTGGCCAGCTTCTTCTGAAGTTTGCCTCTTTTGCATCTACTAGAGAATATTATACCTAATATTTAACAGATGCAGCCTCTTGTCTTAAAAAAGTTAGAACTGATGAGGAAAGAAGAAAATGCCTCATCTGACTTTTGATTTTCCCTTTTGATCTACTGTAATCTCTTTTGTGGGGGCTAATCTTGTCATTGTGTGATCGCTTTAAGAAATGAAATAGTAAATATATATGCGCAAATGTTTTATTTCCATTTCAGTTTTTGGATACTACACATATGTGCGTCCCTAATTAAATATCTGGTTCTAGGCAATTTGTATTGTCTAATCAATTAATTTGCTCCACCAATTTGCTTGTTGATCACTGACAACTAAATCTCCATAAACTTAATTAATTATGTCTTTTGGTTACTAAAAGATCCCAAAATCTCCCTGATCAAAGCTCTTGAGTTTTGAGAACTATAAGGGTGTGCATTAGCTGCTGGACTGAAAAGGAAGAAAGATGATCTCTTTTCTTTTCTTTTCTTTTTTTTTAAATTAATTTCAACAACTTAAAAATAAATTTAGATTATGATGAAAGCAACTGGGAGTTGGGAAAATTGTTTCCGACTTGGGGCTGCGTTGAGTTGAAAGGCAAGTGTCAAAGTCAAGTACATTTATGACTATTTGTGGGTCAGAAGCTTACTTCCTGGTTAGTGATGAGAATAGAATCCAAATGATTGTGACCTATACGTAGCTTGCATGTATATGGGTGGCTACTAGGTCTGTCCTGAAATAACTAACCTCGAGCTTCAATGCCGAATCTTCTCTCATCTTGTCTGAGATGGGACAGAGATGACGATATTGCTTGCATGACATCAGTAAAATCATTCCCTCGGTTTTTTTTTTCCCTCAATTTTTTTTTTCCTTAACGAAGGGCACTAGTGACTTATTTTAGACATCACGAAGGGAACATACTCAATAGTCGATACTTCTGATTGGCAAAGAATTCGATTACTTGCCTTTTTGGATGGTGGGAGGATTTTGCTCCTAATTAAGAGCATCCCAAGGTTGTGGCACAATAATGCAAGTAGCCGTATAATCTGGCCAAGCCTTAGTGGTTAAAATGTAATTATATTAGATATATGATGTATTGATGTTAGTAACACGCTATTTCTCTTACATTTTATTTCTATGTTTCATTTTAAAATAAAGATTATTATATGAGTATAAATTAAAAAGATACAATTGAATATTTTATTCAAAAATAATTAACATTTACTTTTTTTTAATTTTTTTAAAATTTAATTATTTAACAACTCATATTACTTTAATTTTAATCTGATTTTATCTTAAAGATCTTATTTAGTATTTTTTTGTTAAAATTAAAAAATATTTGATAAATTTTTTAAATAAGATTAAAATAATATATATATATATATCATTAAATAAATTTATAATTATTTTAACATTATTTAAGATTAAGCTGTGTTGTATAATTCTTTAAAATTTCAATTCAATTGCAAGAGACATGATGTCAATTGTTCTAGAGAAAAGACACGGGTATTATTTCTAAAAGGATTATTTACATCCTGGAAAATCAAAAGAGAAAAATGCTCTGAATGCCGTCAGTCCAAGCCACCCTGACAGCTTGCACTATAGTAAAGCATAAGCCACTTCAATAATGGTTGTACTACTCACATGACAAACAGCTGGACAAATTCAAAGCTTTTGAAATATAATTGCTAATATCTTCAGTCAAATAATCCTTTACTCAAATAATACTTTTGCAACTCTAAATCGGTCTAAAATTTTATATTAATAAGTGTAAGAAGTTCCTATACATTATAAATCTTATTAAATCTTAATTATTGAATGTAAGTACAAAAAAATGATGAATAAAATTTTAATACTACATGAAATAATATTTTAAAACATTACATGCATCTTTAAGTTAGAAGAAAATTATATAAATATTATAAATTATGCTAAATCTTTATACTTTAAGTGATGTAGAATTTTGTACCTTTTAACAGATACCAAGAAATTCATTGAGCTCTTAAACGTGTGTATATCTCTAAGACAATAGGTAAACAATCTGTTCGAACGCAAATCACAGCAATCTACGAGACCAGATTCAAACCTGTGATCATTTAAATGGAGCTGAATTCCGTAAGTCTGTTAAATCTCTCAAGCGGTGGTAGTGGTTTCACTTTCTAACAATTCGCATTGTCGTTGGCAGTAACTGAGCTTGCAATTTGAATAGTGTCTCTTGATTGTCATGATGATTTATTTCTTATTAAAGAAAGAACAATGTACAATATTCAAATTCAGCATAGGAATCTAATCTCTTAATTGATGGAGCGTGTAATGTTCATGGAAGCAATTTCAGGTTTGTAGAACACTTGCAGCCTTCAGAACTTTTAATTCTAGTTGAAAAGCCAGTACCCTGTATTCGTTAAAAGGCCCTGTATTTGTTGTAGTCTTATTTTTCCTGCTTTCGTTGCACAAAACAATTTCCTAAGTTTTGATTGTTTAAGCTAAGAATGTTCGATCGATATAGCCTCTGTGATACGTTTGATTAGCAGAATACAAAAATGTGCAAACTTAAACGAGATGGAGCAATGGGGAAAATGATTTATGAGGGAAAACTTTTAAAGCTTGGCTCATGGAATGCTGCAGTCCTTCCTGCTGGCTTTGCACTATCAGCAACGAAGCATAAAAGCGATGGGAATGGAGACTTAGCATACGCATTGGTAAGGCTTTCTGATCACCATGCTCAACCAACACAAGCGTAGCCTTGGGATTTGCCTGAAAGGGATTCTACGTCATCAGAAAAAAATGTTGGCCTTGCTGTTCAATTAGCCTCAGATTCAGGGTGTAGAAGGGTGGTGATCATTGACATTTTTTCATTACGGCAATGCAACAGTAGAGGCTCACTATCGCTCTAATAAAGCCATCAACATTTCTCTTCTTATGAATTATGGTTCTTGGGGGCCATCGCATTCACGGAATGGTTCTGTTGATGAGCTTGGCGAAGGAGAAGGTCTTGGCCATAATTTGAACCATAATTTGAATATAACTCTGCCCAATGGGATAGGTGACAATGGATATGCATATGATAGTTTTCGTTGTCCTTGCCCCCGATTCAATTGCTGTAAGTTCCTCTATCCTTGATTGTATATCCATATCAAATGTTGACCATTTGATGAGGTATTGTGCTTTTGCACATAATATTTGCAGAATATGATATACTTAAAGGACTTATTGAATAGCACTTTGAGATCGGGTATCAGTTTTATAAGAAATAAGAAAACAGCTTAGATAGCACCAATTAATAGTGACGGATCGGAAGAAATTTGTGACATTGATTAGGGTCTACCTCTTCCCCATATGTTTGAAAAAAGTGGCAGGCAGCAGAAAGCACTGATCTGAATTGTAATAGTGTTGATGACAGCAAGAGTAGCATTCCAGCAAAGCCCAACTGGGTTTGCTCAGTTTTTCACTTCTGCTGATGCTCCATAATAGAAAAACAAGATTAGTCCCAAGGATTGAATGATGGCAACTTCTTTTCATTTAGTTTGCACATCAGCTTGCCTATTTCCCTAAGGTTACATTGTCAAAGTACTTAATCATGAAGAACAATTTTGGATTAGTTGGTTGAGCCTTGAAGTTGAGACATAAAAAGAAAAAAAAAAAAAAAGGAGTGTCTCATGGTGGTGTACATAGACAGATAAACGTTCATTTCATTTTTCTGTTCAGCATTACTTGATGTGCCATGTGGTTTTTATTGTTGTTTGATCAAAAGATTTTCTTTTATATTTAATCAAGGAATTCATGTTCTTATTATTGTCTCCTTGAGTGATTCACATTTGACGTTTTATCCACATTTTTTATCTGACTAAATATAAATGATCTATTATTTTATTGCATGCTTCTTTTTTTCTACATATTTTCCTCATTTATGATAGTAGCAATAATACTCCATATTCATTACAAGGTCTATAATGATCTACATATAACACTGATTTTTTTAAATAAATTTCACACTCTTTCCCAAAATATCAAAAGCAAAGGCTTCCAAAGTAGATGTTTTGGTTTTCAATTATTAGGATGTTTCCCTCAAAACAATAAAAAAATTTTAAGTCTTGCAATTTTTTTTTTTTAGGGGAGGGTGAGGATAATCTTGTAATTGTTTAAATTAGTAGTAATAGCTCTAATTGATGTAATTTGAAGCCAGGGCACTCAGAACATTTGATTGTTTTTCTCCCACATCGGCTAGAAAACATAAGACAAGAGCCCCGGGACACTACAAAAGGAAGCCTTGTCCACAAAGCAATTCATACCTTTCTCGGCCTTTTGGCTAAGATCAAGTGTAGTATCTGTTCTTATCAGTTTAATATCTGATACGTGGGCCAATGGCTCACATGATATTAAATTAATTTTTTAAGGGGGAGGGCTCACAACAATAGCTTGCTATTGGAGTTCTCACGCGTCGCCCATGCGTTGCACTACAGCTCGGGCCTGGCGCACCCCTCCAAATCTAGTTAAAAGCTTATAAGCCAGGTGTTTCTGTGGAGTGTTTTAATGTTACATTTTGTCTCTTGACATTTAATTGTTATGTAATTAGCTTAACTAAAATAAAACTTGGGTCTTCGTTATTCTCTTTCGTCTGTTAATGTTCTTAGTTGAAGTTTCAATGTAAGATACATGAGGTCTCAGTTTTTTTCTTGATTTGTTAATTATCTTAGTTGAATTCAATATATAAGATACATGCGGTCTCAGTTTTTTCCGTTTGATGAGACCCTTGATTTGTTAATTTTCTTAGTTGAAGTTCCAATATAAGATACATGCGGTCTCAGTTTTTTCCGTTTGATGAGACCCTTGATTTGTTAATTTTCTTAGTTGAAGTTTCAATATAAGATACATGCGGTCTCAGTTTTTTTGGTTTGATGAGACCCTTGATTTGTTAATTTTCTTAGTTGAAGTTCCAATATAAGATACATGCGGTCTCAGGACCCAATATTTGCTTTGCTAGTCCCACATCGAAACTGGGAGCCAGGAAGTGAGCAAAACGTCGAATAAAATGGCTGAGTTGGCGCGTGGCGCTTAAGCGCTTGTGCCGATAATGAACACTATCTCGAAATCCTGGCTTGTTTTTCAAATTAATATTTAAAAATACTAAATATTGCTAATCGGTCCAGAAAAAATTTCGTTCTTTCTTTTGAATTTTCTTATAGCTAGGAAAAAATAATTTGAAATTTGATAACTTTTTCCAGACTTTCTGAATCCATTTTCCATTAAACGGCATCGTCATGAATGTGAATATGTTCCGCTATGCAAGAGATCAATTACAAAGTTTCAACCTAATATAAGAAATGGAGGTTGTTTTAGCTTATTTTGAAACATTTACAAATTATGACAATATCAATGCTGTGATCAGAGCTTGGGGTTTTATATTTCAGAAATGTTATCTTTACCAATTTTTTGTGCACGAGTGACGCTAAGTTATAAAAACCATGTTGGTTAGATTGCGCATTTCTCTGGAATTATTGTTTTTTGACAAGAATTGCTGAAGCAGACTAGAGGCTGATTGTCACTCCCGCGTCAAAATCTCTAAGTTTGTGAAATAAAAAATTTTTAAGTTTGGATTAGACAGTACAATCAGTCATTCCCAGATTTCTCCCTGGTAGCACAGTCATAAAATCTCAAGCTCCATGCAAAAACGATCCATAGTAAGACTAGTTCTTGTGTTCGAATATTCCTTCGCACGGTCAAATTCTTTTGAGCCAACAACAGTCTCGATACTGCAAACTATACAAGGCCGTGTGAGGATACGTCGTGTTAGGAGAAAAAAAAATATCAGAGGAAGGTAACAAATTCTATTTTCAAACCCTGATGTTAGACAACCAAACACCGGACCACCCCTCCTTGAGCTTGTGGGTTTGGCTTCATGCCAAAGGGCAGGTATGAGAGAAGAAAAAACTGAAGCAAAGAAAACCACACTGGAAAAGCACTTCATGGGGAAGAAAAATCAACAATTCAGTAGTCAAATGGGATGCTTACAGCACAAAAAGGTCTAGAAAAATGCAAGAAAAGAAAGAGGAAGCCAAGTCTTGCAAAATCAATAACCTAGTTCCATAAACCCCATATCCCCTATACATTGTGCAACCACAGAAACCCAATATTCTGCAACCCCTCTCCAGCTTGTAACAAGATTGGTCGTCATCTGAGGTACAAATTCTTTCCTGAGACGGTAGTTGATTCAAGCTTCCCGATTTCAGCACTGAGAGCAACGTGTCGGGACTTTTGGCATCCCTTTAAACTAACTACACAAATCTCCCCAGACATCAAGTGAGGTTAGGCATAATCTAACTTTTGAGAGAATTTAGAACCACCTGGTACTGGAGTGCATGTTAGTCATGGCAAGCAAAACAGGCTTGCTCTTAACATATCAAGACTAGTAAAACAGCCGGGCAGCTCACAGCAAACTACTAGGCCTATCACTTGCAGGTATGGATGCAGCCTGGGGAAAAGCATGATGAATCATCGCATTGACTGCTGATGTGCTGCCCTTGATGGTTTGCTCCAAAAGACGAACAAGCGACATAAATATTTCCATCCTTGTTACGTCTCTGTTTGCCTGTAGATGTATTTCAGATATTAAATGAAAATAATGTAGGCAGTGAAATTTAAACAAGATCATTCTGACTATGCAACACGAGTAAAGCAAGCAACCAAGGCAAAGATCATTGAGGAAAAGGGCTTGCTTATTGTCTCATTTTGCAAAACAATAATGATGGGGTTACTGAGACTTTCTTACTAAATTTTCTATTACCATATTTGTACCTTGTAAAATTGCCATGGGTCAAACCCAGACCCCACACACAAATTAGGGTAGTACACGCATATCAATTAAATAAAACCATTCATTAAAAAAAAACTTTTTACGTATTTTCTTTTTTTTTTTGGTCCACTTTTTACGTATTTTCTATAATAAGAAAAAGAACGTCTTAAAACGAAAGACTTTGCACACTGTAAGGTCTGGAGAATGGTCAAATGTAAACAATATATTTGACCTTGTTAAACTTATGCAAATCAATGGGCCAGGCCATAATGGCTGCAATTATTCTGCTGTTTACTGGTTGCCCCCATCCACAATAGGTTAAACCCTATTAGACTATTACACGCCCACTTCATTTCAATGCGGGGAAATGCTCCAACAGAACAGATTTTGTCGACATTCCACCAACTTGTTTTGACTCTTTCTATGCAGGTTTAGCATCAAGCGAGTAAGCTAAGAAGAAAAAGTGCAAGAAAAAACAATTATCAAGTGCCATGGTGGATATGATTAGCACATGCTGATTCTAGCTTAGACTGTTACCTCTACAGCAAAGCGTGCCCAGATCTTGTCGTTCTGAGCTTCCATCACCCCCTTTAAGATTGTCAATCCTAATCCCCTAATTAAGTCAGCTATTTCTAGAAAGAAACCACGTTCTTCACAGAGCATCTGTCATGGGAGAAAATATGATTGAATGATAAAGCAAAGGTGAAGAATCAAAACGTCTAACATTAAGTAAACTAAAATGGAAACTGCTACCTCCACGAGCATCTGCCGAGGTGGATTCAGGTCCTCAACTATAATAGGACAGACCATAGATTGTGAACCAACTTCAAATGCCCAAGTCGCCCCTCCCTCAAAATTGTCCTTTAAAAGTACTCCACCTTCCTTGTTAACTATCTGCATGTTCGGACAAGAATTACATACACCATCAGAAAACATTCATTTTCTCACTCATTATTACACACAACACAAGGCAAGAAACCAGCAAGAATCATTAGCAAACTGTTTCAATTTTTCAACCTTCATCTTTGTGCGGAATCTGTGACAGTTAGTGCCTTAACTCCATCCAGCGAACTAAGTTGCATGAGTAATAGAAAATAACATGTGAATTGCCATAGATGGCATAAATATATGCAACGGCATACCTTTGAATCTCCTGTTTGTTTTAGCTTGTCTGCATGCTTTGTCACACTTTGCAAGAAAAGCATATGCTTGATGGTACGTTCCAGCAAAGCATCTATGCTACACTGTTTAACCACACAGACAAGGAAGTGACATCAATTTTCAAATATTAGAAGTCATCATAGCAAGAAGCCAGATATACAGCAAAAGAAGCACAGAGATTAATTACTTTTGCCCCATTTGGAACAAGTTCCCGCAGCTCTTTCACGCGATCTTGGATCATCTGACGGTCTTTTGGCCTGGGTCGAGGGTTCTCTCCAGGTTTAGGCCTTTTGCGATCAGGTTTGCTCACTTCAGCATTTTTCTTAGAAAGTGCAGTTGAAACACTGCTTTCACGGTTCACATTATGAGCCTGTTCAACCCATGAACTTAGTTGGGACCCATAAATGGAAGTGGTCTGGGAACAAGTTTTCATACTGTCCTTTGTGCAGCCAGACAAGATAGAGCTAGATGATATGGAACCTGCTTTTTCCCGTGACTTATAAATGTCAAGTAACCCCTTTTTGGGTTGATCAGGCATGTTGACATAACCATGAGATGGGGAAGCACTAGGGACGGAGGAGCTACTGATCTTGGTTAATGTAGTCCTGCACGATATATTATCATCCAAGCTTTGCTTCACAGCAGTGTGGGTCTTATATACCACAGCATCTAAAAGATTGTCAGTATCAGTTGCAGAAAATATGCTACTTTCTGGTAGTACTTTCTCAACTGAATAAACATCTGAATTCATTTCCTGCGTATTCATAAAGATCGAAGTATCTTTAGCTGTAATTTGTGCCTTTGCACATGGCCCATCCCCAAGTATGTTATTCCACTTGCCACTAAGTAGTTTATTCTTGAAATCCATGCCCAAGATATCATATAAGTCATCTCCCGCCAGAGGTTGAGCAAATGGATCTTCATACTTAGAATTTGCAGCAGTAATACTCTGAAACCCACTTTCATGCTCCAAGCAAACATGAAGAGAACTAGGGTTGTGCTCGGACAAAGTCATACATCCGCTTCGTTGTGTTGAACATGTGTTGTTGAAAGGTTGAAATGGATTGTTGTCCATTTTCCCTTTGCTTAAAGTTAATTCACCTTTAGAATGCTTTGCATCTAAAGAAATATAGTTGCAATCTGAACTACCTGAAAGCGTGCCACTGCAACCTAATTGATCCATTGGAGAAGATGAACTAACTTCTTGAGGTCCAACCCCAGTTAGATGCGTAGAAAAGTAATTAATATCTACCATGTCCTGTGAATTTGAAACAGAGCATGGAATGGAAGATAACCTCGTATGAACATTCACTCTGTCAAGCAATTCCATCCCAGATGTAAGAGAAACTGCATGAGTATTAAGAATTGAGCTTCCATTTGTCCTCATGTGTGATATGGCACAGCTTTGCAATGCATCTTTATTGTCACAAACATGATTTTGGGTAACCGCAACAGAAGAGAACTGCTGCTGTGATAATTTTAGGGTGCCACTATTGCTGTCTGATTGACCAATGACAGGGCGACGATAGAATCCAGGCCTTGCATTTTGTGAAGCAGCATGCTTGTTGAGCAACATATCAGGGCTTGTGGAAATCACATGAGCTCCAACAAATTCATTCCATAGGTGGCCCTTGAAATGATCACCTGGCTTCATTTCTGTTTCAGAGTGTCCAACATGAGATTTAGCTAAATTGTAGGTCATATCAGGTGAATGAAACGTTGGAACAGTCGGCTGTGCAATATCCTGGATCTGTTCACCCCGGGAATGAGAAGGTTGACCGCCAAATCCTGAAGCCAGAGACAAGGAATTTTGTTGATTGCAGCCATCGACCAACAAAGGATTGGAGTTCATCAAATGCACGGAAATAGGCATTCCAGGAGAAACTGAAACTCCAATTCTTTCAGTAGATTCTCTTGCAGCATAGTTATCAGATAGAAGAACTCCAGGGACACATCCCAGTTGCAATATCAAACTCTTCACATTATTCACAAAGCCCGTATTCTCCATAATCTGAAGCAGCAAGGATACAACATAAGTATGTGGACTCTGAAGCAACCAACAAAACTGATTTACTAGAATAAAAAATTCAAGTATCAAATAACATATAGGAATTGCAGCATGCAATTTAGAAGAACCTCGCTGCTGACAATACTGCTGATATCACATGCACTAGTGTAAAGGTTTCACCATGATCTGACAATTGGGAATAAGAACTGCTCGTTAAAACTATCAAATAAGAAAGCAGAACCAACACAATTACTACAGTTGATTCCTCTCTGGAAACTAGGTGAACCATACAAGATCGTAATAGTGTCACAAAGCTAATACCCTTCAGTGGAGAAGGGAAAGAGGGAAAAGGAAATGCACATTATTTCTGTGCATTTCTCACCAGGTTGCCAGATTTTCAGTAACTAAACAGACTTTATGCTTGGATTGCAAGGAGTTCATGAAGGTGCGCATACACACTTAATAAGGAAAAAGACAAGCTCCTTGACCATTGAGTGAAAATAAAGATCATAAAACCAATATATGCGAGGAAAATAAGAAAAATGTAAAAATAGACATATTGTACATTGAGAAACTAAATAAATAGAACTTACAGCAGACAAGGAACCGAGTTGAACCACACCATGAGGAAAAACAGGAATAACTGCAACTGTCTGCAGCAAAATAAAAGTATTTTAATGATGAACAAGTTCAATGCCTAGCACAAAGACAACATATGGAAAACAGTCAAACCTGCATGCCAGCTGAAAATTGGTGATGAACCTCATTTGAAACCTAACAGCAACCACAGGGCTCCAGGTTATGCCAAGTTCAACTACTAAGCACTATCTTTTCAACACTTTAAAAGGATGGGGGGGGAAAAAAAACATAATTGGTATACCCATTAAGATACCACACGCTATTGTTTCCTAAATTTAAAGTGGCCATTGCTTATGCAAATTCATATTGCAGCTCAATGAGGTGAAAACAACAAGATTATGAGGCTTCTACGTTCTTTTATATGACTGAAAAGAAAGGAAATTGAAGGACATTAAATTTTCAGTGGACACAAGGAAAGAAATGGAGCCTGAAGTTAAGAAAATTAGTTTCTGGATTTCTTTCTGGGTATATGGAAACCAAAAAAGAAAAAGGTTATGTAGCACACCTCCGGTGGATGGACATCAGCATTGTATTTGCTTGCAACGATCCACTCAGGGTTTCCTGTAAATGCAGCTCGACCAACTAGTCTGGAAATGAAAAAGGCCAAAACTTCACGCATTTGATAAGCCTAATAATGAGGTGTGGAACGGGGTTTAAAATGGGGAAAAAAAAAAAAAAAGCATACCCTTCGCCAACTACGTTGACCTGATTACTCATCATCATTTTGTTAACAAGCAAATGAACTCTATTCCTTGCTTGAATCCCAAGCAAAGAGGAATGAGCATCAGAACCCCAATATCCTTGACCTTTAACAGGCAGGTCAGGGTTCTCAATCCCAGGATCTGACAGGGTAGATGAGCTTGATCCAGGTCCGATGTAAAATTCTTCCCAAATCAACAACCTACAAAGTAGGAGTGTATTTTAGCATAAAATACTTATATTTATCTTCTGCATAATAGGTTTGCTAAAATCCACAGACAACGGAAGTCATACGATTAGAGTACATAACCCTCAACTTCCATTTGGTGCCAAAGAAGGTAGGGACTTTGAGAATACTGGAAAAATTTTTTAGGAAAAGAAAAGGTAAAAAAGGACAAATTTTGATCCCATATTCTATGCTGATTCTATGGACTCGTTAGCAGAATCTTCAAACAGCTGATAAAATTGATACCTTGTGTTGCTCAAAACGAGAGAAAGAAAGGTGGAATATGATCAGCCAAGATAGGACAGATTCCGAATGAATCAGATTTAAGAACAGATCAGTCCAACACAGGGACAGTTAAATCTAGTCAATACAAAGAAACTTTTGCTAAGATTCTCAAAGACAAAGGGGAAGGAACCAAAATACAAGCTTCCAAAAGCATGATGAAAAAGGTCTACTGGATTACAAATCGCAGACAAGACAACAATAACCAGACTAGGACGTATCAAAGACCAAAAATAGCCATCCAAAAAAAAGGAAAAAGAGAAAAAAGAAACCCCCTTTTGTTGACCAAGAAGAACTTGAGGGAAACAAACAAAAGGAATATAATAACAAAATTTCACCATTAGAGCGATATACAGGAAAAAATAGCTCCTTGAGGAAGCCATTGAGTTCCCAGAAGGCACACATGAACAAGACATTATTTTCTCTAGTATTTTCTATCCAATTTCTGGTCAACCAAACAACAACTTGAACTTAATAAGGAAAAAAAAAAAAAAAACCCCATGGATAATATCCCAAATTAACGAATCAAATCCCCTAACTACCATTTCTGGCCTAGTTGACTTAAGCAAAAGATTAGGGGAAAATGAGAAGTGGGGGAAAAAAAATGTCATTAGAAGACTTAAAAAAAAAAAAAAAAGTGTCATACCCTTCCTGCTTTCTCCACCATTTTCCTAGAAACCAAACAAAACCAAAAATCAAAGAAGAAGAAAAAGAAAAGTTACTTAGGATTGTGGCAGCCGATCTTCCAAAACACTGCATAAGACCACTGATTGACACCGCAGAGCGTCCTCAACACTTCTCTCAGCAAATTGGCCATTTATCAGTTTCTTAATGTAACGATAACAACAATAACAACAAACATGCACAATCGGCTCCTCAAAGATTGAAGGCTGAAAGCACAAATATTACAGTTAGTGCTCTAAAGAAGAAGACTTTGGGGGGCATTTCCAGAGCTTCTCTCTCTCACACTCCTCCCCTAACTTCCACGACACGACCCTCTTCCAGCCTGCTTCGTCCTGAGGCCTCCGCTCCTCTTCCTCGCCGGATCCAAGTTCTCCGCCAGTATCATCCTCCTCCGCCGCCCCATCCTCCCCCCACACACACAAAAATAAAAACAGAAATAAGAAAAAGAAAAAACAAGCACTACAAGAAGAAGAGAGAATTTGGAGAAAAGGGGCCTTTTTCTTTTTTGTTTTCTAGATGATCCCACAAGCTTCCATCTTGAAAGTGGCCCTGATTTGCTCCATTTGGTTCCAACAAAAAAATTCAAAGAACAAACACCAAAACAGCAACAAGAACTTAAGAGAACAAGAAAGGCTGAATGCTGAAATGGGGTTTCTTTTCTTGTCTTTGTCTTATATTCTAGTTGGTTTTTTTTGACCGTATATTCTAGTTGGTTTGTTTGTTTGTTTGCATGTTTTTACTACTGGGTTGGTGAAGTTGGCAGCAGTTTTCAGTTTCAGGGATTGATTGAATGTTTCTCAGCTCTCTCTCTGTGTAAAAATTTTCCTTCTCTCTTTCTTTTTTTGTTTTCTTTCTGTTCTGTTCTTTCTTTTTGTTTTGGTAGTGCAAATGCAATCTAAAAAACTGGTCCTATTGTGTCTTTGGTTCTTAAAGTGTGCCACATTCATAACACAACAAAGTCATAAAGCTAAGAACTTTGGACTTGCAAGGGAAACACAGGGAAACAGGCTTCCAGTTTGATGAAATTGCTGATGCTGCCACTGCTACACAGGTTTTTTGTTTTTTTTTTTTGGCTTATTTTATTGGATTGGTTCTGAGTGCTGGTTGATGTAGTGATGGCGTCGGATCAGTGATCTGACTGAAATTACCAAAATGGGTTCCATCAAAATTCCCAAAATTACAGGTTTCTTTCATGAAATTTGCACAATCAAATTCTAACTAAAAAAAATTATACAATTTGATGGGGGTTTTGATATTTTTTGCGTTCGTTTGTTTATGAATATATTTTTTTTGACATACTTTGTTTATGAATATTATGTGTTTGATTTTGAAGTAGTATCATAAGGATGTTTACGATGATAAATTAAAGTGAAGAGGATAAGGTAATGATGAGGGACATTTTTTCACTCTTCAGAATTATTACTATCTTATTTTGATGATTCGGTTTGGCTGTGGCAGCAGTAAACTTGTTTACCGGCCATGTTTGGTCAAAAGTCAGAAGTCTTAGGGGAGGTTTCTTTGTGAGAATTTAGAGGTAGATAAACTTTTCAACGAGGAATTTTAGAAGAAAAAATATTAGGTAATAATATTTAAATATTAATAAAGTAAAATAAATTATTAGAAGATTAAATTTTATAAATAAAAAAATAGATATATTATTATATATTATTAAATAAATTACGTAATTATTTTAATATTATTTTAAATTAAATTGTAGGGTAAAATTTTTCTACAAAAGTAAGCTTATATCAACCTACACTTAAAATACCCACAAAATATATGTCGTTTGACCCCTTTGAATAAAGTTCCAAATTCTTAGGGCGGTGAAAGAAAAATTTTTTTATTGTTTTTTAATAAGTTAATTATATTATAAACTATATAATAAAAATAGTTCTTTCTTTTTTTTTTAAATAAATCTTGCACTCCTTTTTTCTTTCATTAGAATATAATACTTTTAAAATGATGGTCTACATTTTAATTATCGAGATATTTACTGAGGAATCCATTGTAAACAAAATACAAATGTATATTTAGAATATCATAGATAAAACTGAATAAGAAAGTATTATGAAAAGAGGAACCAGTCAATTAGTCACTTGTTCCACAAAATCCAGAAAATTCCATCCCCTGGTGGACTTCAATTTCTCTCAAACAGAGGAAGTCAGTTCTCTCGAGCATGGTCAAATGGCTACAGTTGTTTTCTGCAGTTAGCTTGATAATGAAATTGCTCCTTGGAGGTTTGCATGAACCCGAGTTGTTCTAAAAACCTTATATCAAAAATACAGTGCCGGCCTACAACGAAAAGAAATAAATTCGGGTGTTTTTTTCAGGGTAAAAGTTTATGATTAGAAATTCCAGTCACAAACTCAGGATAGCCACCTTTAACAATTATAAGTCTCGTGTTAGAAAGAAAAAAAAAATGCAAGCTAGATATCAATGTAAAAGAACTATAATCTAATACTTTTAAAGTTTTAAGTGAGAAATAGTTTTAAAGTTAAATCAGTGTTATTTACTTTTAGATGTTATCTAAATTTTTTTACTCTTTCCCACCTGCGAAAGAACAGATTCTGTGGGTATGTAAGGAAGCTTTTTTTTTTTTTTTTTAATAATAAATAAGGTACATAGTAGAAATTGGAAATACTGCAAAACAGCAAACCTTGACTGCCCAATTAAAATTTTCACCACAATCCCCAATCAAATGAAGGGTAAACAATGACAAATATTTGTAATTCACCATCAACATAGGCATAGCCATATGGTCATTTTTTGAGCCCATAACCTTCTTCCATTTACGCTCCCAAGTAAGTGGAGTTAGCTTTAATTGTCCTGATCAGTAGATTTGGAAGGCAATTAACCCACTTCATTCTTCCATTGTTATAAATTGTTGTTCATTCTTTGCAAGGCTCTCCCACCCTTATGGTTTCTGTGCCATTCAGGTGGGTTGATGATGATGAACCTATATCCTGATAGTTGTAGCAGCAAACATTGGACAATTATCTATAATTTTTCAAAATTCAATGAAACTAACATTTCTCTTCTTTATACATTATGGTACATGTTGTTTTACATATGCATTCTCCTTCTCTCCTTCCATTTTTTTTTTCTTTGTTCCTTTATCAAGTTATTGTATTATATGTTTTGTTAGGCTGACATGCCAGTAATTGTCCCAATATTTTCATTCAATCTCAAGACACAATTTTTTGTTTAAAAAGAAAAAACAATTTACTCTAAAACCCATGTCAGGTTGATGGGAACTTGTGAGGCTTCTATTCTATTTCCTTCATTTTGATAATTCCTATTTGCCATATAATATTGATACTCCTAGAGTTATATACGACTGCTCAAATAGAGATCTAGACATTGTCACATTGATGATGATATCTTAACTTAAACCATTGATTAAAAGCTTAGGGTTTTTTTTTTTCTTAATTCAACAAGTTCAATATCAAAATTGGCAAATGGTTGAGTTGGGCCATGTTTAACTCGAAGCTGGTGAGGACTTGGCAGTCTAGCTTTTTTTTTTAAAAAAAAATATTTAATCAGGTTGGTGGCTGGTCTGCCACTTTTGAGGAGGAATAAAGAAAATTATGGGGGAGAAAGCATAAAAAGGAGGAGCACTAGTTGGGAACACATGAGGGATTGGGGTTGTGCTTCTTTTTGTGTGTCTGCATAATATACTTTATTCCTTTCCTCACTACAGTAACGTGGTAATTTTTGTGGGGAAATGGGTAAAAGATTCCTGTTCAAAGTATGTGTGCGTGTGTCTCTATGCGTCTGTGTGTCCCTTTTCTGCTACTATATTGTTGTTATGTATTTATTTTTTTAGAATAAAAAAGATACAGTGACACAGGTTATAAATTCAGAAGAATTATTGTACAATTAGTCAATTAATTTAAATAATTAAATAATTAATATTTATAATAAAAATAAACATATTTTTTATTTATTTTTTATTATAAATAAAAATTATTTAATTATATAAATTAATTAGTCGATTGTACAGTAACTTTTTTTCGTCTATAATTTTCTCTGTATTCGTAGATTGAGACTCTTTTGAAAAATAAGAAAAATTAGGTTTTTTTTTAATCAAAAGAAAACCATTATATTAATAAATATTGATTTTGTACATAAAATCAATGTAAAAGTGTCAGATAAACTTACACAAAATAAAAAAAACAGGCTAACGACAAAAATTTATAACTGATGATTAAATTATAAAAATCACAAATTAACTAGATCCAAAGCCCTAGTTAGGTGGTACATACACTTTTGGTTAGGAAGATTGCTGCTTTGTACAGAAAAACTATCAAGTCATCGAGGAACAAGCGTAATTTAGTACCACATCAGCCTATAGTTCTATTAATTACCTCGATTGCGATTTGAACCTACACTTTTGGCAAACCCTTTTAACCTGCTTATGTTTATCACTGGAACACGACAGTAAGTGGTTGTTGTTATTTGTTTTCTACTGATAGCTTTGTGCACTTGTTTTTTGAACATTGGTACACTTGTTAGTTGTTAGGCTCACTCATTTCACGTATGCAATGACCGTTGTATGCATTCACATAGAAAGAGTATGCTTTATTATAAGTAAAAAAAAAAAGAAAAAGAAAAACAAGAAAAAAAGAGAGAGTATGCTTTACTCAATCGGATTAAATAAATGAATGTCCATGCGGACCACATGATTATCAAACATATCAACTGTCCCCAAAAACTACAAAAAAAAAAAAAAAAAAAAAAAAAAAAAAAAAAAAAAAAAAAAAAATCCATCAGAAAAGGAGTTATGATGGATGTCAAAGCTAGACTCGGGGAAAACAAAAAAAAAAAAAGAAAAATCATATGTTAAATAAATCCCTTTCGGAAGATGGCTACCCTGCTTCGCTCTTTAAAATTGTATCGTGTTTTACGCAGTGTTGTTAAAACCGGCTCGGACCGGTCGGTTCGACCAGTTCAACCGGTGACCGGCCAAAGGTCAGGGTCGGTTTATGACTACAGTTATCCTTTAATTCGGACTGGTCAAAACCGGTTTGAACTGGTCAAAAACCGGTCAAAACCGGTCAAAAATTGGACCCGGTTCAACCGGTTCAAATCGAGTATAAAAGTTTTATAAATTATAATTTGATCCCAATGTTTATTTAAATTATAATTTGAGTTTTAAATTTAATTAAAATTTTCAATTTAGTCCTGATCCCTCTCTTTCTCTCTCTCTCTCTCTCTTTTTTTTTTTTTTTTTGGGTATATTTGGTGTGCTTTTTTTTAATAAAATCAAAGTAATATGTGATATAATTAAATTTTTTAAAAGAAATAAATAAATTATTAAATAATATTATATAAAGTACATGATTATTTTAATATTATTTTAAGTTAAATTATGTAATAGAAGTTTTTTTTTTTTACATAAAAGTGTTATCTATAAAGTTGTTAGAATTTTTTTTTAGTTTAATCATAACACTATTTCTTGATTTGTAATAGTTAGAGGTTTTGTTCCTATTATGCAGGTCATTTGTTTTAATCTTCACCAAGAAGATTAGTTGGGTTAAGCACACGTTTGGCCTTCACTACAGCTCAATTTACAGTGCGACTAATAGAATGCTTCTTGATAGTATTATAGGATAACACTCACACTTTCCTATTTTCTTAAAAAAAGAAAAAGAGAATTTTTTTAATCATTAAATAGCATTATAAGGGTTTAAAAAAATAAACAAAAATACAACTCGAACACTTGATCTAGTTAACTGAATTTAAGATTAATAAAGAAGGGTTTAAAGTTCTAAGATTTGCAAATAAGATTTGTAAACAAGATTTAATGTTCCAAAATTACATAAGTTATAATTTGATCTTTGCTGACTCCCTCTTTTTGTCAGCATTGGTTTCCCCTCCCCGTCAAATGTGTTTAGTCCTCTTCTACCTTTGTCATCACTTGCCACTGTTCATTTCTGGTCTTAATAATTAATGTTAATTAGATTAATTGATAAACTTATTATCACATTGATAATGATTTTAACTCCATAACTTAGGTTTGCATAGATTTGTATAAAATTTTTCGTATCATGCAGGGTGTTGTTTTATTTTATTGGGTACCATTTTCATCCTTTTAATGGTTTTATATTCTCATTTTATTATCTTTATGATTCCCAAATCTCAGGCAAATGGTTTTGTGGACACAGTTAGAAGGTATTAAGTTCTAACTTAATACGTGCATTCTTTCTTGAGTGGCTACTCATCTTTGTCCTATTAATTTTTTTGTCATTGTATTATGATATAAAAATTGAAAAATAACCTAAACTTCCAAAACAGAAACTTTTGGTATCTAATGCCAAAATTTTAGATGGTAATTAAGATTGATGTTTGTGATTAGGACTGTAAACATTTAAAAAAAAGAAAAAAAAAAAAAAAAAGTCAATAGTCGACTTATTCTTTTTGCATGAATGCTTTCACACGAAAAAGTCGACCTATTCCTTTCGCACGCGTGCTTTTACATGGAAAAGTCGACACGCATGCTTTCACACGAGAGGGAAAACCCTATAAATAAGCCCTTACCCCCCAGTTTAAAACAGATTCAGCAAATCTGTAAACAGAAAAATTCAGAGAATTTGAGAGAAAAAGAAAATTTCTCCTTTTCCTACGTACTTTTACTCTGCAGTATACTCTCCTAATTCCTTTTTGAGAGATATTTCAGGGGTAATCCCCAAAAAATTTGTTGTTTTCATTTCTAAAGTTATTTTTAGGTTTATATTCTCTGATCGCTCTAGATCTGAATTTATAAGAGTATAGATCTAAAAATATCAAATTACTACAAATCCGGCTGGGATCAAGTCTCATACGGCCCTCAGCAAAATCCAGGCAGCTCATTCGAGAATAAGTCCCTTCGACTCTCAGTGAAATTAAGTCAGATCGGCTCAAATTAACTCTCTGCGGTTCTTAACCGTAGTCTAAATGTCCAAATCAAATACAATTTCAGTCTACCCAATTCAAGATAAAGCTGTGGAAATTATTTCTGTCAAGATCAAGCTCGTGCAGCCCTTGACAGAGTAAAAAAAGAAACACTAATCGGAGGATCTACAGAGATCGACCCCACGTAAATTTTCTTTTATTTTAAATTTTTATTTGTAATTTATTTATTAAATTTTTGAGTCTAATTGTTTTAACCTTGAAATTTACCCGTTACAAATTTTTGGCACGCTCGGTGAGACCTCTTCACATCCCATCTCTTGTTCTTTAAAAAAAAAAAAAAAGAAGCAGCAGAGAAAAGAAAAAAAAAGAAAACGAAAAAAAAAAGGAAAAAAGAAAAGAGCAGAGAAAAGAAGAAAAGGAAAAAGAAAAAAAAAGGAAAAAGAAAAAGAAAAAGAGAAAAAGACAAAATAAAGAAAAAGACGAAAAAGGTAAAAAAATAAAAAAAAAGTAAAAAGTAAAAAGTAAAAAAAAAAATTTTTACAGGTATTCAGCACATTAAATGGCACCAAAAAGAAGTACAGCTACCGGTACCAACAAGAAGGCAACGGCTCCATTGCCTGCATCAACTACCCTACCTGAGTACGTAGGTCCAGAAACCCGCGGACGGACATAATTTCTTGCCGTCCAAACCCGAAAAAATATCAAAACGGAGAGTCCACAGCTTGCACAACAACAGGATCTCTCCCCTGACTCTCTTGCCGCATGGAGGAGTCGATCACCCACCCCAATCGAAGTCGGGGGAAACACAACGAAACCCGCTTAACATAATCCAACTCATTCTGTAGAGATCCACACAGAGGAATTAGAAGAGTTCTCTCCTCAGTCTTTCGCGGAGTCTCATCTGTTGCCATCATGATGACCAACATAACCAGTACAGAAGAAAGAATTTTAGAATTGGAGAACAAGATTTTGCAGCTGATCAGAGTCGTAGAGGAAAAGGATCAACAGATAGCTGCTCTCAAAAGAAAAGTCCCAATCTAAATTGATTCTGAGACCCGCGCGGAGCAACCATATCCACCTGATTTCACTCCAGAAGCCACACCAGCCGACGTCTTTACTGCAGAAAAGCAACCAGGTAGTTCTACATAGCTACCACCCTCAAATTCTGTAACTTCGCTATCTGTTCAACAATTGCAGGAAATGATAGCTAATACGATCCGCCTGCAACAAGCTACATCCTTCCAAGGATCACAGATGTACGTTAAACTGTACACCAGACGGATCGAAAGTCTCAACAAGCCTCTAGGCTACCAGCCGCCCAAATTTTAACAATTCGACGGACGAGACGATCCTAAATAGCACATCGCCCACTTCGTTGAAACCTGCAACAACGCAGGGACTTACGGAGATCTCTTGGTGAAGCAGTTTGTTCATTTACTCAGGGAGACCGCTTTCACCTGGTTCATAAATCTTGAACCAGAATCGATCGACAGTTGGGAATAGCTACAACGAGAGTTCCTCAACAGATTTTTCAGCACTCGAAGGACGGTAAGTATGATGGAGTTTACCAGCACCAAACAAAGGAAATGAGAGCTCGTTGTCGAATACATCAACAGATGAGGTTCCCTCAGCTTGGACTGCAAAGATCGTCTGACGGAGACTTCTGCCATGGAGATATGCATTCAGGGAATGCATTGGGAGCTATTATACATCCTGCAGGGTATCAAACCCCGAACCTTCGAAGAACTGGCGATCCGTGCACATGATATGGAGATAAGCATCCAGACTTCTGAGTGTACGGTTCCCATCCAGTTGGACCAACAAGGGGGCAGAAGGGAGATTAAGAAACCCAACAGTTCTGGAAAAGGAAAAGAAGTGATGACTGTTGAAGCCGCACCACTAAAAGTGGGAGCTAAAGTTAAGATAAATCCTCCGACTCAAATAACTCAGCCAAAACAACAGGAAAGGTGGAAGGCGACATTACGAGAGTTGGAGCAGAAGCAGTATCCATTCCCCGACTCAAACGTCCCCGACATTCTTGAACAACTCTTGGAGGCGAAACTGATCGAACTCCCAGATTGCAAGCGGCCAAATGAAAAGAATCGAGTCAGCGATCCGAGATTCTGCAAATATCACCGCATAATAAGTCATCCAACCGAGAAATGTTTCGTCCTATAGGAGCTAATCATGAATCTCAAAAGCCAGAATAAAATCATTCTAGACCAGGAAGGCATAACCTCGGCAAACCAGATCACCATCACTTCAAAACCATTAGAAGAAGTGACACACTGTAAGGAGGAGCCGCTCTACAACAAAAAGTCGACAACGGAGAAGGTATATGAAGCTCTCCAAACCCTTCTCGCTAACCCTCAGCTGTTTATAGCTTTGCAATCAACAGAAGTGTGGCAAAATCAAGTCAACAATACTCTCCAGACCTCAGCTGAATCACAGCCATCAAATGATTCTAACTCAGCGGAGCAGCAGGCGGACCAAAATCATGTCGGATGTTACTCCGCTATCTCATTTTCAGATGAAGATCTCCTGCTGGGGTCCAAACCCCACAATCAGCCGCTGTATGTATCAGGCTATGTGAGAGAGCAGAAGGTCCGACGTATTCTGATCGACGATGGCTCGGTAGTCAATATTATCCCAAAATCCACCATAAAGGAGCTTGGCATTGGCATTGATGAATTATCAGACAGCCGCTTGATGATTCATGGCTTTAATCAAGGAGGACAGAAAGCAATTGGGATGATTCACTTGGAGCTAACTATCGGTAATCTTACTTCTAGCATTCTATTTCATGTGATCGATGCACGTACCACATATAAGATGTTGCTAGGACGACCGTGGATTCATGGAAATTGAGTTGTGCTCTCAAGCCTGCATCAGTGCTTCAAGTACTACAATGGTGGCATTCAAAAGGTCAATGCTGACATAAAGCCGTTCGATGATACTGAATCACATTTGGCAGATGCAGTCTTCTACACCGACACAGACAATCCGGAGATCGTTCCATCAAAAGCTACTTGGATTGGGGGCATCTAGAAAAAGGGAAAGGCTGTCGAAGAACCTTCCAATGCTCAACCTCAGACTCCGACAAATCAAAAGCTGCCACAGCTTGCTGAACTTCGTCCGAAGGATGTTCCATCTTCAAGCTCCACTCCAGTCTTACGCTATGTACCGAAGTCACGACGCCCAGAAGGTCAACCCCCTTTCTCTTATTGTATTGATCCTAAATAGGAGCAATGACATAGCCAACCTAAGACAAAAGAATTGCACAATCTGAAGGGGATTTACACTCTGCCGATACCAAAGATTGAGCCAGTTTTGTCCTCAAAACCATTAAAAGGCTTCATCAAACCACACACGGGGGCAGTCGAAGGCGGCTTACTTCCAGAAAGAAGAACATATGAAGGATTTGATCCTAATGCATACAAGCTTTTGGCCAAGGCAGGCTATGACTTCTCAAACCCGAGCACAATGGGTACACTGCCGTCCACACATGGCGCTGCTTCTCAAACATCACAGTCCCGACCTGGCTTAGGCTATCAGGAGAAGTCACCTGTGCGGATCATGCTAAAAAGCCGAAGCCGAGTAACTGATGCACGTGCCATCACTACCACCACCAAATAAGACAGGCTTTTCCAGTCAAATAAAGAAGATGAAGTCAGGGGCTCTATATTCCATATCAAAATTAGCAAGGAGACTGATTCCGACTCATCAGACGGTGAAGTAAAGGAGGCTCCCCCGGAACTTGAAGATGGTGGCCAAGCAACTGTTGATGAAATCAAGGAAGTCAATCTTGGCTCTCCGGAAGATCCTCGACCTACATTTGTAAGTGCTTTACTTACTGCAGAAGAAGAGCAAGAATATGTTCAGGTATTAAGTCAATACAGGGACGTGTTCGCATGGAGTTACAAAGAAATGTCTGGACTTGACCCGAAAATTGCGGTGCATCGTCTAGCAATAAAGAAGGGTGTTCGTTCTGTCAAGCAGCCACAACGACGGTTCCGCCCGGAACTCATTCCACAAATCGAGGAGGAGGTTAAGAAGCTAATCAATGTTGGCTTCATCCGAGAGGTCACCTACCCAACGTGGATTGCCAACATAGTCCCGGTAAGAAAGAAGAATGGACAGTTGAGGGTATGTGTTGATTTTCGAGATCTTAACAGGACCTGTCCGAAAGATGACTTTCCGTTGCCCATAACGGAGATCACAGTCGATGCAACAACAGGTCATGAAGCATTGTCCTTCATGGATAGAGAGATCGCTAAAAGCCCTCGAAACTCAGTCTCCAACGCCATTGGTATCATGGAGTTCCAACTACTCTCCTTAGTTCACATCTACCACAGAGGGATGAGACGCTGCAATCATCCTAATCTTCCTTTAGATGCGACGACGTACAGGGAAGTTCCAACTACTCTCCTTATGTCGGAGCAGACTCGGGAGTCATCACTACAGTGAGTCTCTCTGTGTGCAGGTCTTGAAGTTCCAAAGTGCTGGACCTTCCTTTTGGGGAGATTCAAGTTCTTTGCCTACCAGATCATCCTCACCAGAGCTTTGGAACTTCAAAAAACCTTTGCCAGCCTTTGCGAGCTATGAAAGTTCGAACGCACTTGGAGCCAAAATGTCAATTTTTATATTGGCTGGGGTGCTAACTTTTTCAAGATCGTATCGGATTCCTATTGCGATCCAACAACAGCAAGCATAGTCAGAGTTAGAAGACTTCAACATTCAATATTCATCAGGACATCTCAAGTTTTAAATTGGACTTCAAGACTCGGTGCAGATCACGTCTACAAAGTTCTTCCTTACCGACCCTTGAAGTGGGAACATTTGTAAACATTAAAAAAAAAAAAAAAAAAGAGTCAATAGTCGACTTATTTTTTTCACATGAGTGCTTTTCACACGAAAAAGTCGACTTATTCCTTTCGCACGCGTGCTTTCACACGGAAAAGTCGACTTATTCCTTTCACACGGAAAAGTCGACTTATTCCTTTCACACGGAAAAGTCGACTTATTCCTTTCACACGCATACTTTCACACGAGAGGGGAAACCCTATAAATAGGCCCTTGTCCCCCAGTTTAAAACAGATTCAACAAATCTGTAAACAAAAAAATTCAAAGAATTTGAGAGAAAAAGAAAATTTTGAAAATCTTTCAAGAAAATTTCTCCTTCTCCTACGTACTTTTACTCTGCAGTATACTCTTCTAATTCCTTTTTGATAGATATTTCAGGGGTAAGCTCCAAAAAATTTGCTGTTTCCATTTCTAAAGTTATTTTTAGGTTTATATTCTCTGATCGCTATAGATCTGAATTTATGAGAATATAGATCTAAAAATATCAAATTACTACAAATTCGGCTGGGATCAAACCTCATATGGCCCTCAGTAAAATCCAGGCAGCTCATTCGAGAATAAGTCCCTTCGACTCTCGGTGAAATTAAGCTAGATTGGCTCAGATTAGCTTTCTGCGGTTCTTAACCGTAGTCTAAACGTCCAAATCAAATATAATTTCAGTCTACTCAGTTCAAGATAAAACTGTGAAAATTATTTCTGTTAAGATCAAGTTCGTGCAGCCCTTGATGGAGTCAAAAAAGAAACACTAATCAGAGGATCTACGGAGATCGACTCCACGTAAATTTTCTTTTATTTTAAATTTTTATTTATTATTTATTTATTGTATTTTTTAGTTTAATTGTTTTAAACTCGAAATTTACCTGTTACAAGGACATCGCAAGTCATATTATTTGTTTGTCTCTCAGTGAGACAATATAATAGTTGAGAATTTAATCTTTAAAAAGTGATATATAAAATTTATAAAAAAAAAAACTGCTTCTACTATATAATTAACCCACTTCTAAAATTCCTGTCCACTAGGAAAATTCCTCACTACAACACAAATGCACTTAAGAAAAGCACTAACCGGAAGTGTGTACTGATGCAATGAACCAAAAAAGTAAGATGTGTTTTTTTTTTCATAATAGCAGCAATTAATTGCTCATTGAAAAACCAGTTCCAGAACACCAATCACAACTTGACAGCTTTGGTTCATGCATGTTGGAAAACTATATGTTGCTCATCATTAGCCAAGGAAGCATTATAATGGGTCCTTTTTCTACTTGGGGCGCCAGCCCAAGGGCATTATAATTGGCCAATGGTCATAAGGATTTTATGATGCCTGTTAGATTTCGATTTTGCTACAAGACTGTTTTTGGATATACTCCTAACCCAAAATTTGTCCAGCACGCCATGAATTGCTTTATAGGCCTTAAAACAAAATTCCCAAGTTTCAATTGGGGAACATGCAACTAGTGGAATCGTGTAATAATGAGGAGAAGGACAAGAATTTTGATTGCGAATTCTTAGTGTTTTTCCCCCTTTTTGTGTGCGTTTATATAAATAATCTGTTAAACATGAAAATGATTAAACATTGTTATTTTTCAATTGTTGATTAAATTTTAATTTTCAGCTTGAATTACTAAAACACAAGAGATAAATTCAGTACGTACACAAAAATAATCTATCCGCTGCTTAATGATAGAAAAAATGAAATCCATGAGTGATGTATTAGGTATTTGACTAAGAACCACCTTATCTTTATTGTTTGCAATAGCATGTGAAATTTTGTAATTGAGATATCACTGCTTTGATAGCATGTGAAATTTCATAACTGAGATAATCACTCCTTTGATTTCTCCCAAATCAACTAGGATTACGACAAGACCTAGAAATCGATCACATGGCTCTTTTTTTTAATTTTTTTTGAGGAAAACTCTGAAACGCCACCCCTTCCCCTTTCCAACCTTACTAGACAAAGAAAAAAAAAAAAAACTCCAAAACGCTAATACAAGAAACCAAGTTTAGAAAAATTAGAGGGTTTGAACATAGAATTTGCCTATCCATTTTCCACAATTGAAACTTGGGTCCACCAAGATATAGTTGTCTGGCTAATAATCAACCCAAAATGATTTGTAGAACCATAGCCAATCAACTTGACCGAAAAAGCCTCATAAAAAGTGGGTCCAAAATGAAAGTGTTATAAGATGGGCCCATAAACATGAACCAAAGTCAAAATCACTCATCTGAAAATGAATAAATTAACTTTTTTAAGGGTATTTTAGTAATTAAAATTTAAAATTTTATTTTAGAGATTTTTTTATTCAAATTTTGAAAAAATAAAAGTAAAATTTATGAGAAAAAAAAATTAATTATATTATATAATTTATAATTTAATAAATTTTTTAATAAAAAAATTAATTTTAATTAAAATTTTATTCATTTTTAACTCTCCCTCTCTATATATATATATATATATATATATAAGTGGGGATTGGAAATAAGTGGAAGTGCTCCACCACATCACCTCCCACCACAAAATCATTTCTTGACAATGATAATGACTGAAAGCCATTAAAAGTTTGCATAATGTATGCGTAGAGAAGAGATCAACCACATAGAGACACCAAAAGAAGCATGAGAATATTGACTATTTGGACATTGTAAATTAGTGTCAAATATTTGCTAAATCCAATTTTGATTGCGCATCTTTTTTTTGTCTACACATATGACAAAATTCTCCACAGCAGTGTTGGTAATATTTTTTTTTGTTCTTGTTGATTCAATTTAATGCCCAAAGTAAAAGGTTCCTTGTCTACATTTCCTCGACTTAGCTTCTATGTTCTGTCTATTGTAGTACCTAATTAGTATCACATAAGTTGGAATCACCTATCCATAGAAATAACCATCTCACACCAATAAATTTTAACTCAATGGCACGAGAGCTGTCTTTAAAATTTTTGTTTTTTAAATTTAAGTTTCAATGGAAGTTAATTAATTAAAAAAATCACCAAAAATTGTTTCATACTAAGCGACAACAAACAGATCAAGGTCTTGTGTCAGTGTCGATTAACTTAATGACCAAAGTATCCTGAGTTGCTCTTTAAGAGATATGTGAACACTTTAAGGGACATGCGATTGAATTTTACTTATTTTTACCCTGTAAATATGATCCATCGGAATTTCTAATGAATAAAAATTACGTATAGAGAAAAAAAAAAAAAAAAAAAGGAGAAACCCATGCCGTTTACTCTTACATGTCAACTCACTATGGTCAATTTTTTCATTCTGTACAATAAAATAAAGGAAGATCTTACAGAGGATAAAAAAAAAAACAAAAAAACTCATTATCCATGTCTTTCGTCAATAGAGCCGGGAAAGCAGAGGGAAATCCGTTAGGTAAGATTATTATTATTATTATTTTTTTTTTTTCACTCAAACGTTGGGTAAGATTACATTGCTTAATAAAGCACAGGGAATATGAATCGATATAATAAATTATTAAAAAAATATATTTTTGAGGATTCAACAAAAGTCATAAAATTATTTTCACAACTGTATAAGAGTAAAAATATATTTAATTTTGTTAGATATTTTAATAAAAATTTAAACTTATAATCTTATAATATAAATGAATAATATAATTATTATATTATAATAATCAGTGGTTATCTGTTTGCTTTATTATACGTATATTCGATTTGTCTTATCTCCCGTGGATGGTCCGTAGAGATCTTTTTCGTATACTTATAGGCTCGTTGATGAAGTTATTTCTGACTCATCAAAACCTAAACCACGGCATGGTTATCTGCTTTGATTTGAACGAGCGATTCGATGTAGAGAAATTGGATGATAAATGCAAAGATATTCAAGATCAAGCACCACATGAGCTAGTTGTTTGATGGTGTTCTGATATATTTTTCTTATATTCAATATGAATTTGAATTTTAGTAACTGTATTTAGAAGTAATATTCTCTTTTAAATGCTAATTTAAATGTGTGTGTATTTATTAACATTGTGATTGATTTTAAAAAAAGATCACTTAAATCTAACAATACTCAAATAATAAATTTTTTTTATAAAATAATTAAACAAAGATAAAAATAATAACTCTTACCTTAATGCACAGATATAATAATAAATTATCTGTGATGTTTGTCTTTTTCTATCAAAAAAGGAAGACATTCAAGATCAAGCAAATGGGGGTTTTCCTATCTCTTACACCGACAAGTATAACATCAATGATCTCACTTGGTACGGACTTTTAGTGGGGTTGTACAAAGTGCTGTATAATGGGAAGATTATTTGTTTTGTTTAGCATCTAACCTAAATGATAATAATCAAAGGAATTGTTGTATTGTTTATGTTAGCAGCTCTCTTTTGGTGGAAAAATTCATTCTTTGAGATATGGGATATCTTCAGATCTTTGGCAGTCCATATCACAGATGCTTTTCTAAGAGAAGACAAAAGGAGTAGAGGGAAAACAGTCCCGTACATCAAGTATCCATGCCATGCTCACTTATTACTTTTTAGGTGCATTCTTCCGGAGATTTGGTATAAATAATTTATTGAAGTATACATCGCAATAGTTATCGATAAGGTTGAGAGTGTTATTCCTGCGTTATTGTTTTTCTTAAAAAAAAAAACAACTCTTAACGATAAGATGGTGACAGTCGGCTCACTCAAACAGTTAATTAGAAGAGATTTTACGGTGGATTATGATTTGATTGGAACGTGCGTACCACGAGAAAGTGTCCCAATCCCAATCTGAAAAATGATTTCAAATGTGACATATATGAACTTGATAAACCCAACCCGACCCATTTGGCTCTTCTTAATCAATATTAACCTATAGTGATTAGCACTTGTTGGTCTCAAAAAAAAAAAATAAATAAAAGATTGATTAGCACTTGGAGAAAACGGGTGGTGTTTGGCTTGTTCACAGGAAAATAGAACGTAGAAACTTTTTTTACAAGGGAGAGCGAATAATTAGAAAAAATAAACATAATCACTAGATTTCGAATGCAAAACATAAAAATTTCAACGCGAGGGTGAGGGTCTCAATCAGTGTTATAGAAACACTTGACGAGCCATATTATTATTTTCAAGACTAATAAAAGTTGAAAGATTTGCATCTTTTTAATTTTCTTTTTTACTTTTAAAGTTAGGGCACTCTTCAACTAGATTAGTTAATTGAGACCACTAAAATTCTTAAGGAGCGATTTCCATAACACACTCCTTTATATCAGTTTAATACATACAAAATTTTACTACTAGAATACACGATAAAAAATGGATTAGATTGACAAGGAAAAAAAGAAAACCTCGTCAAGTGCACAGAACAACAAGATAGCATCAATTTAAAATATTAGAAATAATAACTCAACTCATAGCATTCATTTGTAAACCGTAACTATAATCTCAAACACATCCATAGATTAACGATGGCAATCAAATGAGTTTAGGCGAATGTTAAATTTGACTGTAACCTTGAAAATCTAATGTGTCACCAATCATAAACAATTAGGTGAAGGTACAAATAAATGAATTCCAAATTCAGATTTGATCACATCTTCCGCTGTCTACAAGAAGCAAAAATCATTTTACCACTCCCAAAAAAAAAAACAAAAACAAAGAAATGCTGCTTGAGAATTGAGATAGTCTGGCTAGGTGCCATCCCATATTGACCAGTGAATTACATAAGTAGATGCTTGAAGGTTTTGCTAACAGGGGATTCAATTCTCGGAAAATGTATGCCTACAAGCTGGGCAAGTGTAAAAAATAGTTTGGCCCTCGTCGGCTGATCTCATCTGCAGGTATGTGAAGAAACTTGGTAAACTAGAAATATATGGCAAATCACATTATTGTAACAACTTGCATAAATATGAAGTGGAAGAATACCTGTCTGGTATAGAACCGAAGCTTTGTGTTACTGCATCTTTCACATTTCTTATCTATCTGCCAAGGCACATTAGTGTTAGAACCGGCATCATTGGTTGAGAATAAAGAACATTACCTCATTAGTATGGCACAGGGCAATTACCTCCATGTCTTTCACCTCAATATTTCCGTCAAAATGGGATATGCCCAAGTCCCTTCTCATATCCTGCATCAAAAGATTCATAATCAACATTAGTTCCTCACAAGCCATCACAATTCTAAGATAAGATGACAATAAATTTGACCATGGCGACTGTTAAACTGGAATATTATCTGCAGGTAACATTTTTTTGGTTCTAATAGAACCTCATAGGAATATCATTTTATTCCCATCTTCCCCTTTATCATTCGAATTTTTTCATCATCTCTAACAATTAGAGGAGTGGTATGGTTGACTAGACTCTTTAATAATATACTAAAGAAGGGGAGGACCCGATAAGTGGAGGATAATCACACTCATTCCAATTTATAAAAATGAAGGGGTACGTCCAACTATTGTGGCACCAAACTAATAAGTCGCTCTACAAAGCTATGCAATACCCGATCCAAGACATGGTGAAAAGATAAAGTGCATGACAACTTCATTGTAAAAATAATTCATGCGTCATCAGGTTAGTTTTAGACATACCTCAGCAGAGACTTTGTAGGATATTTCTCTTCCGGATAACTCTGCAGACGGTAGCAGTAAATTTAGTCAATACTCAAGATAATGGACTGCCATCATGCAACAGTCATGTCTTACAAATTATGTATTCTCATGAGAAAACAAGGGAACATAAACTTAAGAAACACGCATTCAAAGGTTTAGAATTTAGGTCAATGTTTTCAAAGGTGCTGGGCGCTCTAAAGCACTCACGGCTCTTGTAGTGATGAGAAACCAAAGAGAATGTAATTCCCATCATGGAGTCTAGGCGCAGGTGCAAGCATGTGCCTGACTTGCACCTTGTGCCTGAGCGAAGTGAGGCGCACTTTCACAAAATAATAAAAAATTGCTAAAAGAAACATAGAAGCAACCATGAAAAAGTAGAAAAATTTAAACCAAATCTGATTGTACGAAGAAATTCATAGTTCAAAAGGATGGCATAGGCATTTTCAATGTATTCCTTGAATAATTTTGAAAAACTCAAGTCATTGTATATGCAAGAGGAAAGACCCTATAGAGGTTATAGCCATTAATAAATACTATAGACAGAAAAGTGTCATAGTGCTATGCAAAAGACTCCATAGAGGTTAAAGCCATTGATAAATACTATAGACATAAAGGAGTCATAGAAAGTGACTGCTACCTGGAAAAGATGGTACTGTATATGGCAACATTCTACTAGTATTAGCTCCATTAAGAAAATTTTCAAATGCTAGCATGAAACTATAAGTATATGACAAAAGATTCAAGAGAACACATTTGACATCTGGTTAAACATCTTCCATGAGGTAACTTCCAAATTCTCTCCCTCTCTTTTCCCTTCTCCACAATGATCTCTCGCATTGCAATTGTTAATTACATCTTGAAGTGAAGAGACCAATGGAGAGATCATCAAAAAAAAAAAAAAATAAAAAAAAAAAAATAAAAAAACAAAAGAGAAAACGTAAACTAACCAGGCAACGAAAGAATTCTACAGGTCAATTCCTTCTTTTGGTTGTTGTTTTCTGATTCTTCATGTTCTAGTGGTTCATTTTCTTCTATTTACCTTGCTTTTTTTCTATCTCATTTTTACGGCCTACCGTGATTTTCTTTATACATTTCTTCTTTATATTTAAAACATAAAAGCTTCAATTTTGTCCCTTTAAAGCACCAAAACACCTCTTTTTTTCCCTTAAACCACTCAAAGTTCTACTTTGTCTCCTTCAAACACTAAAACTCCCATTCTGTTGAAACACAGAAACTTCCTAAGTGCAACAGAGTCTCACAAACACAAAAATTTCTCCAATTTTCCCTAGGCGTACTTTTAACAACGCCGATTCAGATTGAGAATCAGGATATATGCAGAGATCAGCAAAACAAAACCACGTGCATAGAGAAATCGCATCCAATTTAAGGAAGGAGTACTTTGGCAAGATACAAACAAAATCCATCAATCTTCTAAGCATATGATGCCTTGTCACAAACTGTACTAAACCCATTGTTGGGGATTCAACAAAAAATGCAGTTGCTACAGATGTTAAAGTACTTCAAAACTTAATACAAGCTCAAATGCATATTTGAAGTACTTGTGATTCACAAAGCTCTACCTTTAGCACTTTTCTTAAACTTGCACAAAGGACATTGGGCGTACTTGGTTGAAGTGAAAGATAGCATCGTCCCACACAAGTCGCAAAACATGAAATCGCCTCCTCGAGAACGTGGCATTACATCCCCCATCTATCAATCATAAGGAAAAGGGCAAATAAAATCACATGAATCAATCAATTTCAAAATTAAGAACAATCTGATGCACAACATTCTGAAATGTCACTATAAATCCAAGGATACGACTAGAAATCCAAAAGTAATCACCAATAAGGAAGTTGCAAATCACAGATCACCGGATGTGCCTAGAAACAGGATGATCGTATAAAGTGGAATACGAAAATCCCAATACAAAAACCATTTCAGTTCGTCAGCCCAAGTGCCTACACCAATCTTTTTCGAACGCAACATCAATCTAATAGCCTTCACCAATCTAATAGCAGAGCCTCCAACAACATCTAATAAATAGCTACTCATTGATTCCCGAGATCACGGGAACAGAATGACAAAAGTCATTATACATTGAAAGACAGAACATCGAACACCTTCACAAAACAGCAGACAAAACAATAAAACCCAATTTATCAAATTTATCTTTAAAAAAAAAAAAAAAGCAGCCTAACCATTTGACGTGGGAACTTGTTGCAAACACTCGAGCACGGACACGACCTTTATGATGGGTGTTGGACACGGACACGTTAATCTAAAACTACTCATAAAAAAGAGTAGTTCACGCAATGTAATAACAAATTAGTCACGTAATTTTTTTTTTTTTTTTAACAAATTTCAATCATTACATCACTGTTGATACTTTGTTGCTCCATTTATTTTTTTCTTTTTTCTAATAAAAAGAAGAGAAAAATCTTATACCTCTGCAGCTGATGATGAGAGAAGAGCTAACTGCACAGGCCACTACAACTTTAAACAACCACGACAGCGAAAGAAAGACGGGAAAATAATCAACAGCAGCAGCAGACGATTAAATATGGCTCGCCGCCCGGAGCGGACGGCGGGAGTGCGTCGGTGTAGACGGTATCTTATAATCGTAATCTTTGTCCCTTCTCAGAGGTTCAGCCGCTACTCTCAATCTCTCTGTTTTCTCTTTTTTTTTTGATTCGTTCTTTTCAAAGGAGCCAGCGGTGGGAGTAGTCACGGCCACCGACTAATTAATTAGCCAAAATCAATCCTCCCAGCCTCTTCTAGGTTAATAATATAAATTTTTAGATTATAAAAAATTATTTTAAATTTAATAAAAAGATAAGTATTTGAACTAATTAAATTTTATTACATAAATTATATATATATATATTTTTTCGATTATAAAAGGAGGTCTAAAAGTTAAGAAGAGAAAAGTCTTACACTAATAAATCACAGGCCATTAGACATAATAATATCATGCTGTAACAAGGATAATATGTCATTAAAAAACATCGTACAAGGCCCCGGTCCAAATTGTTGTCAAGTAATGGAGCGTTAAGAGTGCCAAACAGGAGCTGGCCCATTTTTGTTCATATTTTCTTTAGGGTTTTGCACGTGCGCTTCCCACGCCCACAACCCCCCGGGTGTTTGCTCACATTTTCTTTAACCAAGTATTACATTGTATTGTACAATGTTGAACCCAAAAAAAAAAAAGAATTACATCGTACAATGCATTTTAACATTGCTGATCCTCAATAAAATAAGAGTTTAATTACATATTATATTAAAAAAGAGATACAGAGTCGACACATTATAATTAATCAATTTTGTTTTATAACCAAACACTTCTTTTTCTATAATAAAAAAATAGATGAAAAAAATACTTCTATTTTTTATTACAGAAAAAAAATATTTGGTTGAATAAAAACATCATTTAATTACAATGAGTCAACTCTAAGTATCTGTTTCCTAGCATTGCCGTATTCTTCTTTAATTTTGAGGCGAAGGCCATATTATTCTTCTCGTAAGCCACAAAATGGCGGAACAATCCATAGGCCACTAAGGCCTTCCCACTGGCTTGTTTAAAAAAAATATTGCCGAACATGTTTTGGGCTTTCCTCACTAGTTGTGTTCTATGGGAGCTAGCTGTGCCAAAGGTTGTAACCTTGGCTGCACAGATTTGAATGCCAAACGCAGCGCCAGTGACTGAATGAAGTGATGGTGACTGGAATGAAGTCATAACGACGTTCTAATGCGGCAAGCGAAGAATTCGAGGAGCTGGTGATTTCTGGGCAGTCGAAAAGGTTTTCTGCAACAGTCCATTTTCAAGAAGAAAGTTCCTTTCAAGCAGTGGCAGAACTTGGCTCTGATGTAATTAGAAGGTTGCAACAATTTCCCAATTCCTTCTCTTCCTTCAAAACGATATTCCTCTTAAACTTTAATACAATGGTCCAACAAAATCAACATTTTTGTACTGTCTTACAAAGCAACAACACAGGAGAAAATTTTTAAAGACATATCTCCCAGATTTTGCCAAAATTATTCCGACTTCTTGCCTTTTGCACGACACAAATCAAACGATACAAGTCGCAACAAGCATCGTCTATCAACAAGCTTTTTGCGCGCTAAAAGTAACAAAAATATCTGATTTGCTTACTAGGACAACCTAAGACATTATTAGGTGGAACAAAGTTAACTGAAATATAAATGCAAAACTTAATGCTGATATAACAGGGAACTCATGGGATTCAAAATTGTCAAGTCAGCAGAACTCGCTTGATTACAAGCATGTAGTAGAGTTAGTCCATTTGTAATAGTAGGATGATGACATCCACCTTTGGTAGGCAGTACCTTAGAAATATAAATTAACCAAATCTACTTCATTTGAAGTAAAACGAAGTACCATAAGTTCTCCTCCAATGTAACGGCTTGATAACTTATGAAGCTACAGTATCCAAGTCGACCCTGTGTCAAATAGCATTTGCAGCTCTCATAGAGCTCCGGCTCCCATCCAACTTTATGAACCCTTCCTGGAAAGATTTTTTAACCCACTCCCCACACATTTCAGAATGACCGTCCCTGTTGTTGGATCTGGCTTAATAGCAAATTTCACCCCCAGAAAGTCTCTGATGTGCCTCAATGTTTCTATTCCATAAGGGCTAAGCTTTCCCACACGAACCTTGGAAACATCTTGCGGACATAATGCACAAAGAAGAAACAGCAAACCCTACAAAGGAAAAATAATAATATCACGCTATTAAAGGAAATCATCACCAAACATGTCATTATAAAGCCACCTCTGAAGATCTCTCTCTCTCTCTCTCTCTCTCTCTCACACACACACACACACACACACACACACACACACAGAGTCCATGAGAAAAAATTTACAAAAAACATTCAGCAATCCCATGCAGATGTTTTAGCCCCACCTTTGGGTGGTGCCTTTTTCTCTTTATTGCTGTTTAAACAAAATTGTTCAATGAAATGAAAATCTTTGACGTGCAACGAAATACAATTTTCATGAGAGCCACATCATGCACAATCATGAAATCAATAAAATCTTTATTAAGGCATGCCCATAATTATTTATTATTATTATTATTATTATTATTATTATTTGCTTTGGCACATCTGCATGCCCATAAATTTACCAAGTTACAAAAAGCTAATTTAGGCATGCCAATGGTACCTTTTGTTTTAAGTGAAGGAATGAATCATAGAATCCACAAATAAACTCCTTGACAACTCCACAATATAGATACCAATCGTATTCCATACAAAATGAGACAGCGCACAATCCTCTGGGCTAAGCAAACAAATGCAAGCTTGTCCTGTTTACTTTCTTGTATAAAAATATAAATCAAGTTCAAAGGAACCTAAATCAGATTGCTTATTTTGACACTAGTATAAACTGAAAACAAAAAAATATAGTGGCAATAGCACAAAGCATGAGTAAATAGAAATATATTTTAACCTTGTATTTGACAGTTTTCAAAATGGACCAACAATATAAACATTATGAACCCAATCTGCAGATCTCACAAAAACAGAGGAAACATTTATTGAGCTTATTAACAACACAAACCTGGTGAGTTGAATCTACCACTCCACCTTGCTCTATCTCTTCAAGAAGAACGGAAGCAATTTGCTCACCGACATCCTCTGGAGGGGTCAACTCACTTTTGTCATCTTCCATTTCATCCAAATCATTTCCTCGCGCATAAGAAACTGCAGTATCGGCAGAAATGAAGCAACCAGAGGTAGTCTCGGCAACCAAGGAAATTCCATAGCCAGGTGAACTGCCATTAAACCACTGTCTCTTTAGCTATAGCTTTCGAGAAACTTCACAAATGTTTCCAAATATAACCAGAAGATCAAGACACTGGAAGAGAAAGCATACTTTCCAGCCTGTGGACCAGCTTTATGATCGGTGAAAATGTGAACATCAGGAAGTAGGCGATTAAAGATTCCACGGGCCGCATGTAACATGGTATTTTCAAATTGCACAGAGACCCGGGTTGAGAAAGTGATTCCTCTAATCCTTTTAACCATTCCTTCATCAATCCAGGTAACCGGCTGTTGAGCAGAATTAGTATAGGAAACTGAAAAATCTCAGGAAATAAGGTCATCATTGATATAAAAATCTCACCGCCAGACTTTGGACAATGGGAATTGACAAAACAACTTCCCCACCACCACGAGGCGGAGCTCCACGACTCTCTATTTTCAGATCTAATCCTTCCGACGGGACTCCAAATCTCTTCAACATGGGTAAGGTAGTAGAACGAAAAGTGTCAACACTTGGGTCTTTGGAATCATTTGTAATACCTGTAAACAAAAAAACACAACACATAACTTGCATCATGACTTTTCATCCGAAAAAAAAATATCTTAATTATTTCTCATTCATGTGAATATAATTATCAATTATATGGCATGTCAAGTTTGAGGGAAGGTAACACCAGAATCAGCATTCAATTTCTTATCTTCTTACCAAAGGTTTTTTCCTTCCCCTGTTGAATGTTATAGCACAAATCAAATATAAAGAGACCGTGTTTTTGTCGCTTAAGGCTATGGTGTAGCAACAAGCCAAAAAGGCATGTGATTGTTGATCTTTTCATGTGAAAATGAACACCAAATCTCCAAACAGAAAAAATGCAGTACCTTTTAGCCTAATCGAAAGGGGTCTCTTCCCGAACAGCCCAAGAATAAGCAATGGCTCCAGGAAATAGCCTATTGATCGACTAACACCACAATCATGAACAAGATGCCTTCCACCCATCAAAATTCCAGGATTGTATCTGAACTTTGTGCCTGAAAGACAAATCCAATCAAGTCCAATTGAGCAAAACTGAAAACAAGACAACAGCAGCAGCAAATGTTTCCTCTATACCAAAAATAAAACAAATAACAATTTATCAAGATCACCAATGTTAACAACAAATCTGAGAACTTGGTTGCAGCAATAACTGTAAATGCAAACAAATGCAGCCAAACTCAAAATTGTCACAGTTCATAATTCCCTACATCAAGTATATAACACCATAACCAATTATTATAATTAATATCCTAATTCACCGGCCCAGATAACTTTGACAGTAACAGAACCAAAAAAAAAAAATAGCAATTAGTTTTCAGTTTTTTCACTAACATTTAGTCTACTTGAGCATTACATCACAAAGATCAAAACCAAGTTCTAATTTGTCATTGCTTTTCATAGATGGAACAAGAATTCTCCCATGCAAACCCAAAAACATAATTTGGATTTAAAACCAAGAACAAGTGGCGTGGAAGAACATCATTCAATTTTCAATCAGCTTGTATTGTTTCCTCCTAACAAAAATAATTACTTATAAGAAAAAAATAGGCGCACAAGTTTTTGTGATCAAAAAAAAGGGAGAAAAAAAGTTACCAGTTTCACTGATTTCAATAAGGCAATCATCAGAGACTTTCTCGAGGAGGCGAAGGAGGGAGACCTCGTGGGGGCGGAGGCCGGGGAGTGTGTCGTCGGCACGGATGTCCTCTATGAGAACTGGAGTGGCAGAGAGAGTTGCCAGGAGCAGTCGCCCCCGAAGGTTCTGGCTACCCTTCAGCCTCCTACAACTAATTTTACCCATATCTTTCTTTGCTCTCTGGTTGTCTGCTATGGCCGATCGCCAATTCGTAAACAAGTGTACATTCACGTGTAAACTAGCCGAGCCGAGTCGAGTCGAGTTTACTACTTTACATCCATCAACAAAAAGACCAAATAAGGCTATCAGTATTAAGACCTAAATCGAAGAATGTTGTATCATTCAAACCTATAACAGCTCAGGCCAAAATCCCAATCCCAATTCCAGAATTACCAATAACAGCAAACAAATCAATAGAATAGGCATCAGTTGAAATTTTTTATACTTGATTTTGTTTCAAAAAAAAGCAATTGAAACAAAATAGATAATGGAAATTACCTCAAGAACTGATTGAGTAACACCAGAGTTAAACCCCTAGAGCTAGTTTGGTTACGCTGTCAATTTTTGCTGTTGTTTTCCCATAAATTTTTTTAGAGTTTGATTTTTGTATGTCTGTATGAATGTGAAAAGATCGAAGATTTGTGATTTAGTAAAGCACGAAACCTTCTTGGAGGACAAAGTCCATATTTGGTTATTTGTTAGAGTTAATTTTGTAAACACAAACAAATTACCTGATTTTTTCTTTTGGGAAATAGCTTTGGCGGACAGGATGGGAGAAGCGAAACTGGAGGAAGAAGAGAGGGCGGGGGGAGGACGGAAGTGGCAGCAAAAGACGGCGGGGGAACGGAGCGGCAAGGGCGGAGCAGCAGAGGCCGAGCAGCGGCGGCCACGATTTTCGAACGGGTTTCTCTGTTTTCTTTTTGTTAAGTGGAGCGGAAGGCCTTAGGCGTGAGAGAGCTGTTTTGCATTTTAAGAAGTGCTTTTTAGTTTTTTTTTTAAATAAAAAAAAAAATAACATAAACGCAAAACAAATACCAAACAAGCCTTGGTTTCTCACCGCCACGTCCCGGTCCAGTAGTGACCGGGTCGAAGGGCCAATAATCTGATGATCGAAACGGTGTCGAGTTTAACCATACTGCCGAAGAGGCTAAAACCCTCCAAGCGTCAACTTTCTCAAAAGTCAAAACCCCAATCCTAAACATAAAACTCACCGCTTTGTGTTTGTTTTTTTTGGGTTAACCCAATTAACGAACAACCAACTTAGGGAGATTAACCCCCATCATGTCCTCTAGTAATAGTTGCCTAGCCGCTGCGGGTGACTGATCGAGATAGTGGAAATTAAGGGTTTGTTTGTTTTGTAAGGAAAAATGGAAGAAAAAAAGAAAATTATAATCATTTATTTTTTCTTTCACCATACTTCCTTTTTCTTAAATTTTTACACTACAACAAATAGTTTTATTTTCTTCATCACTTTTTCTCTCACAAATTACTATTTATTTTTTCTTTCACTATACTTCCTTTTTCCTAACTTTTTACACCACAACAAATAATTTTATTTTCTTCAACATTTTTTTTCTCACAAATTACTATTTACCTTTTCTTTCACCACACTTCCTTTCTCTCAATTTTTTTCATTATTCTAAATAATTTTATTTTCTCTCTACTTTTCTTTTCTTTTCTTTCCTTTTCTCACATTTCCTCTCACTCCAAACACACCATAAAAGGACAAAGACAACAAGCCAGTCAGCTAACCCTGTTGGTTTTCAATTGGAGTTGGAGCATTCATCTTATCTGCAATTCGTTAGCTTTGGGGCCTGACCTAAATTTGTCTTGGACTGGGCTAAATTTAGCACATCCCAAATACAAGGCCACAACAAGATTTGGGCTGTACACGTTTTGGACTGATTCATATGGACAGTTATTGAATTAAACGACATAAATACTCATTGATTGGAAGCCTCCCCCAACGTCATGAGGTAAGTTGAACACTAATGAAGCATGGACACAGTCAATTTCCGGCATACTAAATGTGTCTCACAAAAACATTTTTTTAAAAAAAATGGACACAGTGTGCACCACATCGGACAGGCGCCACCGACACCCAGCTTTATAGACCAAGAGGAAGAGAAATTAAGGAAGGTAGACAATTGCAGTACCCAGATATAGCCAGCAACAACGCCACTACAAACTTGCCAATCACTGTTGTCCAATAGACGATGGCATCCTTTCGTCGTGGTTGCCGTTGATAGGCCCTGAGAACGCAGGAAGCAGAAAGAAGAAATGAATGGTGTGGCGGCTAGGTTTTGAGAATAATAATAATAATAATCATATATATATATATATATATAATAAATGAAGTTTAGAGAATATTCAATTGCTTACATTACAGTTTCTGATATTAGAATTCTTAAAAATTTAATTTCAAAATTTGTTTAATTTAATAAAATCTCAACAATTATAATTTTTTTAGTATTCTAATAGAATTAGAATTTAATAATTATAATTTTTTTGTATTTTATTAAAATTTAATTTTAATATATTTTAAGATTATGATATGCATGCAATCTTTTTTTTTTACACTATAAAAGTACAATTATTCTTTACTTGCATTATTATTCTTTTCGTTTTCTCTTATCTATATTTCTCAATTTTAGATATTAATTTTCTCACCAAATCTCTTTTTTGAAAGTTAGTGCTTATACTTAATTATTTTAATAATTCTTTTATATAAATTATTTGGATAAGTTGAATTCTCTCTTTTTTTTTTAATCTTTTTTTTTCCACTCTTTACAATGAACAGAATTTTTTTATTTTTGTCTATTCTTACTTTATTTTGGCTGTAGCGCTGTTACCAACCAGCAACCAATTTGATTTTCTTTCAACTTTAAATTAGTGTCTAGATAAGCACTAACATTTTATTCATATACGTGGCGATTGATCACATCATGAAACCGTATTTTTTTTTTTAAACAAAAAGAAAAGGAAAGAAGAAAAAATTGAAGATCTTGTTAATTTCAATAGTTTTTTCGACCTTTTTTTTTTGTTGGAAACTATAGCCTTTTCAATGTTACCCGAGATGAAATTTGTGAAAACAAACATAAAATCAATAATCCTTTTTGTTTTCCTTCGATGAACAAGCAGAGACTTAAGAGAAGTTTAATTTAATACTACTAATTATTTCTTTTTTTAAAAAATTAAAAGATTTATTTTTCAGTTAATTCAGTTCTACATCTACCTGAGTTCAATGTGTTGTTTTCCTTTATTGCATCACATTTGCCTTGAACATTGATTATAATTGTTTTTCACACTAATTCTTAATTGTTTTTATTCGTTTGTCAAGTTACAAACCAGCTAATAAATCTTTGCATTATTTTTTTTGCATAAATCTTTCATCTTAATTATGGAAGAAATTGGATCATAGAAACAGGTTGGATAGATTAAAAGAACAGTTGCTAATAAATAAACTAGAAAATAAATATATAAATAGCTTAGAGAATATTTACTTATTTATATGACAGCTTCTGGTGTTAAAATTTTTAAAATCTCAATTTCAAAAATTTTTGAATTTAATAAAATTTCAACAATTATAGTGTTTTTAGTATTCTAATAGAATTAAAATTTAATAATTATAGTCTTTTTTAGTATTCTCAATAATTATTCTATTATAATAGAATTATGATTTCAATTAATGTAGGATTGCAATAATTATAGTATTTTTAGTATTATATTAAAATTAAAATTTTAATTTCAATAAATATTAAAATTCTTATATGTGTGCAATCTTCTTTTTCATACTATAAAAGTACAACTATTCTTTACTTACATTATTTGTATTAAGTACTTAGAAATTTATTTATATTGATAATCTAATGACTTTTTAATTGTTAAATTAGTGAAGTAATTATTTATTATTTTTAAATAACTTTTGTTTCATTAATTTAATATTCCAGTCAAGTTTCAATGGTAACACTTTTATATACTATGTTGTGGATTGATTTTTTTAGTTGTGAATTATGATTTGACTAATTTCATACTTTAATTTCAAAATAAGTCAAACGGTAAATATGAAAAGTGTAGCAATAATCAATATGTGTACAATTTTAAAATACATAATCAAGCAAACAAAATAAAAAAAAATTTATTGATCCCGCGTATCGTGCAAGTTATTTACTGGTAATAATAATAATAAAGGAAGTGGAAATTTTGATATCGGCCAATTAACTTGTTCCGGCGATGTTTTGATTTTTTATTAGCTTAAATCACTGGACCACAATGACCAAAACAATTGAATTATTGTTAATTAAGCATAATTCAGACTAACATATATATATATATATATATATTGTAAATGAAAATCAAGTGTGGTACCCGCAATCCCACCAAATAGCATTGCACGCATAATCTATTTTTCACCGAAGGACAAATCTACGAATAGACAAGATTAGGAGATTCTCAATGAATTAATTTCCATAGTCTTTGTATTAAAAGGATATTAGCTACGATCGGATCGGGGAACTAATAATCAGAACCTCAAATAGGTTTATTTTTCCTATCTAATTTGACGAGGAAGTAATCGAAAAAAACTGTTTGATCCAATTAATCTGGACGATCACACTGGCTTGATTAGATTTCAGTGTTAAAATTTTATTTACTTTTTTTTAGAGTGTAATTATATCATTTTATTATAAATACTAATATATATATACTTAAATATTGGTTTAATAATATTATTTTTATATAAGGTCAAAATTTAATTTATCGATCAGTCTATTAGCTCACTGTACTAGACTTAAACCTTGGGCTTGTTTAGTTTCTGTGTTCAATTTTGGTGTTATTAATTGCTACTATTAATTGTTACTTATTGATTGTTGTTTCCTATTACTCATTATTGAAAAGATTAATAAAATATTTGATTAATTTAGTATTTACTGTTGCTGAATAATTGAATGATTGATTTAGACATTTAATTTATATTTATATATCATATTAACAAAATTATTTTTATATTTTATATTTTCAGAACTAAATTTTTTTAAATAACATTGAGATTTTCTATCTTAATTTTAACTTTTTCAAAAAATTATTAATATTCAATATAAAGTAGAAAAATATATATATTGTTTAAGACATTTTTTTTAAGTGTAATATTAATGAAAATTTGAAGTGAAAAAGATATTATTTAAAATTTGTTGAAAAAAGAAAATATTGTGTTTATATAAATATTCATGAACTAAAGTAACAAATAACAAATCTAATTTATGTGGCAAGTAAAAAAATAATAAAATTTTATAAATATATTTTAAAACAATTTAGTCTATATAAATTATTATTAACATTAAAGAGTCAATAATAAATAGTCTTAATCTACTTTTTCAATCAGTTAATTTTAGATGATCTTATAAAAACATAAACAGAATTAAACATCAGAATAACAAAATTTATTAAACACCTATCTTTTTATTTTTTAAAAATAAAATATAAATATATCCTTTAAAAACTAACTCAGATACTTCCATATCATAGTCTGACCTGAGTTTAGCAACTATGCTCGCACTAACCTTTGGAAATTCGGGATTAACCAAGCCTAACGCGCTCAGGACCCTGTGTGTGCCTGGTTTTTACGTGGGCTAACAGTTTTTGACTTCTTAAAGGACCGAAAGAGGAAACAAACCACCGTCAATTATTTTCCGTTCCTTAAGAACCCCCAACAAGGAGAGGACGTGAACATTAATAAATGTTCTTGCTTAAAATGGCCATGCACCCAGCAAAACAAGGTGGTGTCTCATCGCAACTCGTACGCTGTCCTTACAAGTAACTTCTACTTTTACAGCTTTTTTTTTTTTTTTTTTGAGTGAAAAATGTTAGGGAGATATTACAATATATAGATTCGCAAATATATAATTATAATAATTATTAGTTGCACTTTCAATTTTTTTTTCTTGACGTGAATAATCTAAGATTATAATTGAATAAGATAAGTCTGAATTGATATACTGTCTCTCTATGGCTAACTTTTTTGTTTTTTGGTAATTTGGGGGTACGTAGTGTGGACAATGTCCAAACATCCATCAACGCCGATTCTTGCTGGTGCTGGCCAATGTGTACCACCGCCGCGTTCCACGATTTCAAAAACTTACCCATCTCTCTTGGCTTATTGTCCAATTACCAGGTCATTTATGCTACAACTCTAATCATTTCTTCAACTTTTGGTTGCCACACCTGAAATTTTTTGCGGGATAATGTTGGAGATATTGTAAGATTTTAGGCAGAGACATGTTGCTCTCTTCTGTCCCACCTGGATCCTTTGGTGTACTTTCTGTTTTCTTCACAACATGTGAGTAACTGAGAATCCACCCCTCTGCCCCTCCCATTTATTTTCCTGCTCAGATTAAGTTTCTTATTCTTTTCAATCTAATAGACATTAATTTTTATTCACAGCATTCCTTAATAAACATTGAATTTTAAAGGATTAATATACAAGAAAAATCACTAATTTTATGTGAAATAATAAATTTAACACTAATTTTAAAAATAACAAATTAAATTCTTTTAAATTTTTTTTAACAAATCTAACATGCTATAAAATCTTTTGAATAAAGTTTGTCTATCTCAAGGACGTAATAATCATACGTATCATTAGGTACTAATGTGTATGATTGTCATGTCATTGAGACAGATAGATTCCTATAAATATATCGTTGTGACAAATGAATTATATTTATGGAAAATTACGCCGTATTAGATTTATTATAAAATTTTTTTTATAAAAAGTAAACTGTTACTTTTTAAAATTAATGTTAATTTTATTTTTCACACAAAGTTAGTGATTTTTTGGACATGTTAACTCAACTTAAAATCTCCTGTTTGAAGTTTTTTTTTTGACCGATAATTAAAAACCATTCTAATCCACCGTAAGAGAGTGGTCAATTCCAACATTAGAGATTTTACTATTATTCTTGTTACAAAATTTAAATGCTCAATACATTTATGCATCAAATACATGAACTAGCAATCTCACCACCAAAAAAACAACTTTCATAGTCTTAAGCAGCATAAAAGAACGTAAAGGCACCCTATAAGCAATGTGACTATATTCCATTTTTCCTTCTTATTTTTCCAACGAAAACAAAACCAATCTCTATTCGAACGCATATATACACACACACAAACACACAAGGAGAAAGTAGTGTTTCTTGCACATTACTTGTTGCCAACTCCACTTTCATCATCGACTATATTCTGACGCTGAACAAAATTAAATAGCAAAAAGATGGCATCCTCGTTCCCCGATTTGCATACGTGAACCCCTTTTCCTTAGGAAAAAGAAAATCTGAATATACAATTGGTGGTTGGACCACACGTATAGATTGTCTATAAAAAAAATTAATGATAAAGCAAAGCTTTTAGAAAGCTTTGTAGCTCCGTTCATCTCCTTCATAACAATTTCTTCAATATATATATACACCATATGAGTGCGTTTGATATTCAGACTGGACAGTACAGTATAAAATAGTATAAACTAATATAGTATATGATAAGTTAGATTACTAGCCTATATTATGTTTGATGTCATCAAATAGTATAAAATAGTTATCTTATTTAATGCTTGGATGATATGGGATAAAATAGTATAGTATATCAAAATTACTCTTTTACCCTTAGAAATAATTGATTTACATTTTCTATTAATTTTAATCTTTTTATTAAAAATAATTAAAATTAAGTAATGAAATTAATATTTATTTTACATATTATTATACATTATACTGTTTGTAATTTTTCAATTTTGTATAAAAAATATTTTTTAAAATTAAGTATTAATTTTATTTATACAAATAAATTTTAAAATATCACAAAAAAGATTAATATTTTTTTAATTATTTGAAGAAAAATTAAATAAATTTTAAGAGATAAATTTTCAAATTTATATGAAAAAAAAAGAAAGAATGAGCACGAGAGTGGGAGAGAGAGAGAGTGAGGAGAGAGAAAGGAAGGAAGGAAGGAAGAGAGAGGGAGGAGAGAGAAAGGAAGGGAGGAAGGAGGAGGTAGGGGAGAGAAAGGGAAGAGAGAGAGAGATGAGGAGTGAGAGAGAGAGAAGAGGGAGGAGAGAGAAAGGAAAGAGGGAGGAGAGAGAAAGAAAAGAGAGAGAAGAGGAGTGAGAGAGAGAAGAGGGAAGAGAGAGAAGATGAGAGAGAAATGAATTTTTTAAATTTTATGTTAATTTTTTAAAAAATATTTTAATTAAGAGGGTATTTTAGTAAATATATAATTTATTAAAACTAATCTATGATATGTGATAGACTAGTCCATAAGAGTTAGAAGGATAGTACTATCCCATATTCATGTGATAGTAAATCTATACTATGCTATCTTATACCTATCTTATTAACCAAACAAACATGTGTAACGGATAAATTTTGAGTCTAAAACAATTAAACTCGAAAATACAAAAATAAATTACAAATAAACATTTAAAATAAAAAGAAAATTTACGTGGTTCGATCTCCGTAGATCCTCCGATTAGTGTTCCTTTTTTTTGACTCCGTCAAGGGCTGCATGAGCTTGATCGCGACAGAAATAATTTCCACAGCTTTTTCTTGAACTGGGTAGACTGAAACCAGATCTGATTTGGACGTTTTGACTACGGTTAAGAATTGCAGAGACCTGATCTGAGCCGATCTGACTTAATTTCACCGAGGGTCGAAAGGACTTATTCTCAGATGAGTTGCCTGGATTTTGCTGAGAGCCGTTTGAAGTTTAATCCCAGCTGGATTTGAAGTAATTTGATATTTTCATATCTATATTCTCATAAATTCAGATTTAGGGCGATCGGAGAATATAAATCTAAAAATAACTTTAGAAATGGAAACAGCAAATTTTTTGGGCTTTACCCCTGAAATATCTCTCAAAAAGGAGTTAGGAGAGTATACTGCAGAGTAAAAGCACGTAAGAAAAGGAGAAATTTTCTTGAGAGATTTTGAAAATTTTCTTTTTCTCTCAAATTCTCTGAATTTTTTTGTTTACAGATTTGCTAAATTTGTTTTGAACTGAGGGGCAGGGGCCTATTTATAGAGTTCCTTTCCCATATGAACATCACATGGGAAATGAATCTTTTAATTAATTTTTTTTTCTTTGGTCGGCGTTGCCGACTTTGAAATCGGCAACGTCGACTTTGACTTTTTTTTTTTTGAAAATGATGTTTACAAATGCTCCCACTTCAAGGGTCGGTAAGGAAGAATTTTACAGAAATGATCCGAACTGAGTCTTGAAGTCCAGTTTGAAACTTGAGATGTCTTGATTATCATTGAATGTTGAAGTCTTCTAATTCTGACTATGTCTGCTGTTGTTGGATCGCAATAGGAATCCGATACGATCTTGAGAAAGTTAGCACCTCAGCCAATATAAAAATTGACATTTTGGCTCCAGGTGCGTTCGAGTTTTCATAGCTCGCAAAGGATTTTTTATATGTCTTAAAGTTCTAGAGTTTTGGTGAGGATGATCCGGTAGGCAAAGAACTTGAACCTCCCCAAGAGGAAGGCCCAGAACTACAAAACTTTAAGACTGGCACACAGAGAGACTAACTGTAGTGATGATTCCCAAGTCTGCTCCGACGTAAGGAGAGTAGTTGGAACTTCCCTGTACGTCGCCGCATCCAAAGAAAGATTAGGATGATTGCAGCGTCTCATCCCTCTGTGGTAGATGTGAACTAAGGAGAGTAGTTGGAATTCCATGACACCGATAGCGTTGGAGACTGAGTTTCGAGGGCCTTTAGAGATCGTTCGAGGAAGACTACTCCTTCTTTTCTTAACTCGTGCGCCTCCAACTTCTTGATTAAAGAACTTCCTAAGACAAATGCAGAGATTAGCCATTTTCTTTTGAGAAGAAGAAGAACTGAGGGGTGAGTATTATGACTCGGACATGCAGGATATATATACATAACATAAAGAGAGATTTTTTTTTTTTGAAAAGTTAAAAAGGAGGTACGCAGAATCGAGTAGGGTCCTCCACGTTCCTTTCCCCCATAAGAGACAAAAGAGGCAGCGGCTGATGCATGTTACGAAAGTTGTTACTGTGTGTTGCAGAAGTCGTTGCCGCGTGTTGCGGAAGTCGTTACCGTGTGCTGCCAAAGTCGTTGCACCTTATCTTGTCGGCCGTCCTAGCGAGGCCCGAGGCGTAGCTCCAAGTCAAGCTTGACCTCGTCTGGTGGGTTCATGATGTTGACGTCGCTTTCCGGATGGTTGATGCTGCCGGAATATTCTGGAAAGAGAGGCAAAGTTTCGCCGGGATGACTCCTTTCTGCTAGAAAAAATCCTCATAGACTTAAGTACCTAGGAGGGATGAACCTTTGACTGACTCCATAAGACCACCAAGACCAGTACGCATGCTCCCACAAGCTACTGCTTTGATCGTTACAACCTGAAGAGACCATTGCAGTGGTAGAACTCGGACCTGCTTCATTTGAGGGCGAAGTTGTACCGGTGGGATCTACCATCAGAACGGCAGACTGTCCATTGGAAAAAGCAGCTCTCAATCCTGGTTTCTTCCTGCTTCTCCGATTTTGAAACCAATAAAACACATTTTTTCTTTCGATTGCCCCGAGCGGACGCAATCGTGAGACAAGTTGATAAATCTGAGATGTATTAGGTATAATACCTCCATTGTTGTGGAAGACTTCCTCCAAAATTTGCAGTTGTGCCATGGTTGGTTGCCATCTTGTGCGGGGTGACTTTATTCTCCCTTATCTTGAGGTTCAGCAACTGGTTCCATCTTTCTTGTGGCAGAGGAGCAAAGGTTTGGTGTGTGGTGAAGATCGGTTGAGACTGATGTTAGGTTTCAGACTCAAACCCTCTGTCGCTTTTATATTTTTGGGCCGTTCACAGTTTATACTCATGCGGGCCAAGAGTTGGATTGGATTCTGAACTTGGGTTCTGGACTGTGTCTGGAACTTGGAATTTTTGGGTTTTGGGCTTTGGATTGGATTTGGGTCAAGTGTTTGGGCTTCTAGACTTGGATTTTTGGATTTGGGTCGAGTGTTTGGGTTTTGGATTTGGATTTGGATTTTTGGATTTGGGTTGAGTGTTTGGGTTTTGAGTCTGGACTTAGTTTTCAGGCTTTTGAGTTGGGCGTTGAGTTTTCTGAATTGGGCTCAAGTGTTTGGGCTTGGATTTTTGGGTTTGGAGTTTCGCTTGGACTTTTAGATCGGGACTTCCGAACTTTTTTTTTTTTTTTTGCTACTTGGCTGTTCACAGTTTATACTCGTGCGGGCCAGAAGTCTGGTTTGCTGGATCGTTCATCTTTTATACTCGTGCGGAGCAGAAGTGTGCTGTAGTTGATCGCCTTTTATACTCGTGCGAGGTAGGAGTGCTGAACTGTAGTGTCGTCTTTTATACTCGTGCGAGGTAGGAGTATGCTGCTGAACTGTTCGCCTTTTATACTCGTGCGAGGCAGGAGTGCTTTGTGGTGGAGCTGTTCGCCTTTTATTCTCGTACGAGGCAGGAGTGTGCTGTGATGATCGCCTTTTATACTCGTGCGGAGCAGGAGTGCTGAACTATGGTGGATTGATTATCGCCTTTTATACTCGTGCGAAGCAGGAGTGTGCTGCTGTTGATCGCCTTTTATACTCGTGCGATGCAGGAGTGTTTTGCTGAACTGTTGAGCTGTTTGGTGAGCCATTGAGCTGTTGAGCTGTTGAGGTGTTGAGCTGCGAGCTGCTGAGCGGTTTGGCTAGTGAGTTGTTGAGCTGTTGACTTGGGTTTTGATTTAGAGTCTAATCTTTGCCCCCGATTATGGATTTAGGCTATGGGTTGGCATTTAAATTTGGAATTTGAGCCCGAGTTTAGATTTGGTGAATTTGGGCTTTGGGTTAGGGTTTGAGTTTAGGCTTTTTGGGCCTGGATTTGAATTTGGGCTTTAGGTCCGAGTTTGAATTTGGGCTAGAAATGGGAATCCCAGTTCTGCCCCCGAATCTAAATTTAGACTTTAGGTTGGATTCTGAACCTGTACATAAGTTTCAGACACTTTTTTTTTTTTGCTTTTTTTTTCACTTTTTTTTGCATTTTTTTGTTTTTCTTTTTGCCCTTTTTTTTCTTTTTTTTTTTTACATAGTAAATTTTAGAAGTTTACCGTTTGATCGAACTAGGTCGGGATGCGTTGACAGCATGCAAGCGTAAATTCATGTTGACTTTCTTCTGACGGATTTGAAGGGACGGCAGTTTGGTTGACTGAGACTATGTCTCCCTGGTCCAAAATAATTTTATTTTGGTCTATGAGCTTCAAGATCAGCTCCTTTAAGACGAAACACTTCTCGGTTGGATGGTTGATTGTGCGGTGATACCTGCAGAATTTTAGATCATTGACTCGATCTTTGTGATTGGGTTGCTTACATTCCGGGAGTTTGATCAATTTAGCTTCTAAAAGTTGATCAAGAATGTCTGGAACGTCGGAGTCGGGGAATGGATACTTCTTCTATTCCAATTCTCGCAAGGTCGTCCTTCCCTTTTCTTGTCGTTTCAGTTGATTTGCCAGCGCTTGAGGACTCATTTTTGCTTTAGCTCCAACTTTTATCGGTGAAGCATCAATGACCATCACTTCCTTGCTCCCATGTTGGCCCAGTTGGATGGGAATCGTGCCTCTAGAGATCTTTATGCTTATTTCCATGTCATGCGCGCGAGTTGCTAATTCCTCAAAAGTTCGAGGTTTGATGCCCTGCAGGATATATAATAGCTCCCAGTGCATCCCCTGGATGCACATCTGTACAGCAGAAGTCTCCGTAAGATGATCTTTGCAGTCTAGATTGAGAGTACGCCATCTGTTGATGTATTCGACAACAGGCTCTCCTTTCCTTTGTTTGGTACTAGTAAGCTCCATCATGCTCACCGTTCTCCGAGTGCTGAAAAATCTGTTGAGAAACTCTCGTTGTAGCTGTTCCCAACTGTCGATTGATTCTGGTTCAAGGTTTATGAACCACGTGAAAACAGTCTCTCTAAGCGAACGAACAAACTATTTTACCAAGAGATCACCGTAAGTGCCTGCATTATTGCAGGTTTCAACGAAGTGGGCGATGTGCTGTTTGGGATCGCCTCTTCCGTCAAATTGTTGAAATTTGGGCGGTTGGTAGCCCAAAAGCATGTTGAGATTTTCGATCCGTCTGGTGTATAGTTTGACGTACATCTGTAATCCTTGGGAGGATGTAACTTGTTGCAGGCGGATCGTATTGGCTATCATTTCCTGCAATTGTTGAATAGATAGCGAAACTACAGAATTTGAGAGTGACAGGTGTGTCAAACTACCTGGTTGTTTTTCAGCATTGAAGACATCGGCTGTTGTCGCTTTTGGAGTGAAACCGGGTGGATATGATTGCTCCTCACGGATCTCGGGATCAATTTGGATCGGAGCTTTTCCTTTGAGAGCGGCGATCTGTTTATCTTTTTCCTCCACGACTCTGATTAACTGCAAAATCTTGTTCTCTAATTCTGAAATTCTTTCTTCTGTACTGGTTGTGTTGGTCATCATGACGGCAACATATGAGGTTCCGCGAAAGACTGGGGGAGAGAACTCTTCTGATTCCTCTGTGTGGATTTCTACAGAATGAGTTGGATTCTGTTGAGCAGGCTTTGTTGCGTTGCCCCCAACTTCGATCGGGGTAGGTGATCGACTCCTCTATGCGGCAAGAGAGTCAGGGGAGAGTTCCTGTTGTTGTGCAAGCTGTGGACTCTCTGTTTCGATATTTTGTCGGGTTTGGACGGCAAGAAATTGTGTCTGTCCCCGGGTTTCTGGACCTGTGTACTCAGGTAGGGTAGTTGATGCAGGTAATGGAGCCGTTGCCTTTTTGTTGGTACCGGCAGCTGTATTTCTTTTTGGTGCCATTTAATGTGCTGAGCACCTGTAAAATTTTTTTTTTTTAACTTTTAACTTTTAACTTTTTTCGTCTTTTTCTCTATTTTGTCTTTTTCTCTTTTCTTTTTCTTTTTTTTCTGGGCTCTTTTTTTTTTCTTTTTCTCGGCTCTTTTCTTTTTTTTTTTCTTTTCGCCGCTGCTTCTTTTTGTTTTTTTTTTTTAGGAACAAAAGATGGGAAGTGAAAATATCCCACCGAACGTGCCAAAAATTTGTAATGGGTAAATTTTGAGTCTAAAACAATTAAATTCGAAAATAAAAAAATAAATTACAAATAAAAATTTAAAATAAAAAGAAAATTTACGTGATTCGATCTCCGTAGATCTTCCGATTAGTGTTCCTTTTTTTTGACTCCGTCAAGGGCTGCACGAGTTTGATCTCGACGGAAATAATTTCCACAGCTTTTTCTTGAACTGGGTAGACTGAAACTGGATCTGATTTGGACGTTTTGACTGCGGTTAAGAACCGCAGAGACCTGATCTGAGCCGATCTGACTTAATTTCACCGAGGGTCAAATGGACTTATTCTCGGATGAGCTGCCTGAATTTTGTTGAGGGCCATTTGAAGTTTAATCCCAGCTGGATTTAAAGTAATTTGATATTTTCAGATCTATATTCTCATAAATTCAGATCTAGGGTGATCGGAGAATATAAATCTAAAAATAACTTTGGAAATGGAAATAACAAATTTTTTGGGGCTTATCCCTGAAATATCTTTCAAAAAGGAGTTAGGAGAGTATACTGCAGAGTAAAAGCACGTAAGAAAAGGAGAAATTTTCTTGAGAAATTTTCAAAATTTTCTTTTTCTCTCAAATTCTCTGGATTTTTCTGTTTACAGATTTGATGAATCTGTTTTGAATTGAGGGGTAGGGGCCTATTTATAGAGTTCCTTTCTCATGTTAACATCACATGGGAAATAAATTTTTTAATTAATTTTTTTTTCTTTGGTCGGCGTTGCCGACTTTGAAATCGGCAACGCCGACTTTGACTTTTTTATTTTTTTGAAAATGATATTTACAATATGAGTTAAGATGGGATAGTTAGTCACTAACCTATCATATCTCATAAAACAAATGCACCGTATAATCCTTGAATCCTATTAGGAAAAATATTTTAGGCGATTAAATTTTTTATTTAAAAAAATTTCCCAGTATTCGTTTTACGCCACAAATTTCGCCAAAAACCATCAATCTTTCTGTCATATAAAAATAAGAACCTAAAGTTTCCTAAAAATTGCTAGCAGTAGCAGAGGGGTGCTAGTGGAGGAGTACTTGGCGTTGGATGTAACACTTCAACAAATAGTTTTGTCCCTCAATAGCAACGTTAATCATTTCCTTTTAATGTTACGCCATAGCAATACGTACAGCATTATGATTTATGCGCCACTTGCTCAACATTCTTCTTCAACGCTTTCCATTGCTACTTTTTAATTGGCTAGTTTTAGATATAATATTACATACCAATGTTCTTAATTAGATCAATCAAATGCTTTTTCAGATGTTTTGAATGAAATGTGAGTATATTCATTGCACAAAGCACATGTTTCAAGAATGTGTGTTCTATAACATCTATTTTGCTTTCTGATCAGGGCATGCAATGATTTATAATTGGAGAACTGTGTAGACTCAGGAGAATATAAATACTATAAAACTTTTTAGGCACGTAACTGTAAGAGGCTAATGAACACGCAAAAATCCAAATAAAGTTTTTTTTATTCTGGAGAAAAGTGTGGACGCTTGCTCTTCTAAAGAAAATCATGGGAATGAATGGGACTGAGGAAAGAGCCGCAAAAGTCCCCATCGGGTAACAATATCACACGTACAAACACCATGGGAATATGACCAAGATTCTGCTAGTGCTAGGCAAGCTGGATTCCAATACCAAGCAGGGTGCGGTCGTCGCTCACTCCTATTTGATCATAAAAGGCAAAGCCACACCCACCGCTGGTCACACCGTCATGCATAGGTTCGGCTAATTGGACCACGGCCATGACAGTAGCGTCTGGGTTCTTACTCAGACCAACGAGAAACTATATATTGAGTAAATTGGATCAAACGAATTAATCATTATTGCTAGGGTTTAATATATAATCCATGTTTGGCCTCATCCAATATATTGAACTTTTTAATAGAATGATTTTTTGATATGATACAAAAATTTTATGATTAAGAGATTATGTTTTAAAACTGTATTGTTCTTATTTAATTACAAATTTCTATAAATATGATGAGTTTGGTATTTATTCACCCTTTTAGTCTAAGGATTTTTATAGGAATAAGCATATTATAGTGTAATAAATAATCCATTACTAGATTCATCCAATAATTTAAGTGTTTTGGTGAAACCCCTTTTTTTTTGGGACAATTATGATTTTATATTAATTTTATGTTTTGGGGTTTTATCCGATCTTAACTACTTTCAAAAAGAGGGCAACAAAAAAAAAAAAGTATTTTAGACTACAGCCGCACGCCACTAATATGGTCTTTTCAATCAAGGGCATTAACTTTTTTCCTTCAATTAATATCACAGATGTTGAATCCCATATATATTGGTCACATTCAATGCTAGCTAAAGATTCCAACAAAAATTGAAAGTCAAAAACAAAATATAAAGAAGAATGTAACGATCGCGAGCAAATTGTTGGTATGCGATCTTCTAATTTTTTTCTAGGTCCTAGAATTAACAAATGGAGGCTGTTGGTCCCGGTTAATTGGCGCGTCATCTGCCCATACATGTCATTGTAGATGAGATGCACATTTGCGATGATTCTATCGGTGTTTAGAAAATCAATCAAAATGGACTGGTCGGTCAAACCAATAAACTTCCTAAGTTATTAATGTGGTTTAATTCTAAAAAGAGGACAGAAAATAAACCAGTCAAAACCAACTAAAAAATTGGAAAAATCGGTCCGATTTGTGATGAGAACAGTTTAACGCATAAATATTAAAAATTATAATTTATTCTCAAAATTTTATTTGAATTATAATTGAGTATTAAATTTAATTTAAAATTTCAATTTAATTATAAATTTTATCTAAACTTCTAATTTAGTCATTAAAGCTCAAAAAATAATATACAATCAAGTTTTTTCATAATTTTTTTTGTTAAAAACGTTTGAATTTAACTATTGAAAATGATTTTTAATGAAGTAAAAACGTACGTTGTTTTGGTTTTCAGTTATATATATATATATATATATATTATTAAAAACTAGTTTTACCAGTTCAAATTTTAGTTATATTAGTTAAACTAGTTAAGTTTTGAACTAGTAATATTTTTTTGTTCGTTGACTAATTCGATTTTATTTTTTTTTTAATTTTGAACATCGAATAAAAAAAAAAAAAACCTCTTGTTTTATATATGTCCAAAACATGCCTTGTAAATTGTGATACACGTCGCATATGTTCCGAGCCTTCTTTTCGAAAGTTTTTTGCCTTAAAAAACCAAAGTTTGATTGAGGTACCCCGTTGAACAAAATGGATTTTCTTGTCATGACTTTATGCTTTGATAATTAGTCCCTCTTTTTTTTTTGTAGGGTACCCCATTTTCACTGAGAACCGTTCGCGGATGTATGTTCTCGGTTTAAATTAGCTCATTTCTGAAATATATTTATAATCCAAATGACTAAGAATCGTATTTGGGGTACGTATTCAGTATCTGGGTCTAGGAAAATTTAATGTAAACGTTTCAGCAAGAAGTTTAGGCACAAGTCGATGATCCAAACTAGGACCCAAATTAATACCTCAAGGAACAACAATATAATTATGTTTTCTCATAGTGAAACTTTTCATATAAAATATGTGTCTTTTGCAAATGATAATTAATGGCTGTTGAATCAGCTAGCCTTATGGAAAAACAAGAATATCAGTAGGTCTAATCATCAAATAATTAATAAAATCTCAATGCGCATGTAAAAGAGTATTTCTTTTTTGATACTTCAAAATTAAAGCTTTATATTTTGTGGAAATTCAAGTGGGCATGGTTTAAATTCTCCCTTCTCCCTATAAATTCGCTTTTTAACTTAGAATTTCCCTCCGGAATACTGTTTTTGAATGTTTTGCTTTGCTGTTGGGTACAACAAATTTTGGTCTTAGAAGAATAATTTTTTTCCTGGTGAAATTATGTGTGCTTTCCACCCTACACTTGAATGAAGTTTTTTTTTTGAGCCTACACTTGAATGAAGTTGCATGCATTCAATTATTAATTATAACAAGATTTCAAAAGGAGCATATAGTCGTTTCCTTATTTGGAAATGGACTTATGCATTCAAGTGGGGATTGGATTGGCGAGTCACCTTCCTCATCCACAGGAAGAAAAAAAAAAGAAGTTGCCCTTTACTCACAGCAAGAGAGCAGCCTGTGCTACATTTTCTTGCGGACTGTCACAGTGAAAATATTCGTGGAGATATATGTTTCAATAAATCATTCTAACCAAAAGTTTAAGCTTCTAACCAAAATTTTAAGTTGTCTAATGAGCTTTAAGAATAGATTATATATTAAAAAGTAACAAGATCTTTTGCGTGAAAGTTCATTAAGATGAAAACGAAATCTACAACTAAATATCAGAGTAGCATGGTTTCAATAAAAGACCTTTTAATCATAAAACTTAGCATGCCAAAGAATCGTTAAACCCAAAAAATTGAGTTGTAAGCTGAAACCCAGAAATGTATTATGTATTAAACATTAAGGACATGTTCATAAACAGTAGCTAAGCCCACGAATTTATAGCAGAAGAGACAAACAATAAAATATCTGAGGGCAAGAAGTGAGTAGAGGCACATTGAAAATTTTAAACTCGATCCAAATAGTGCTATATATACATTTGCAATCCCTAATTTATAACGAACCAGGGGCTGAAAGACTGCTTGATGAATAGTCTAAACTTGTAGTTCTTTGATATAGTTTGGAGGCGATGGCCAGTGTGAAATTAATAGTGTGATGATGAACATAGAGAAGCTTCCCTCCTCTTTCTCTCTCTCTCTCTCTCTCTCTCTCTCTCTCTCTCTCTCTCTTTTTTGATTTTCAGGGAAATAAAAGCTCAATTATATGGTTATTTTTGGTTGTTTGCAAAGTTGTCTTACCTCCCAATGATTTAAGGCTAATACAAAATAGTGTGACAAATATGTAAACTCCCCATAATTATATATATTGTAAATTAAAACGAATTAGTGCACATGTCCTGCACTGCACTTGCTCAATGCCAAAATGTAGACAGAGCTCAAACAAAGGTAGCAAATTAAAGAGGCCGAAATTTCCAAAATTGTTAGTTAATGAATAGGATGATTTTGCACAAATCGGAAGATTCCCCTTGAAAGAAGAGGCTATTACAATAGCAAACAAAACCAGCAAAGCTCGAGAAAAGGAACAGTCCAAATGTGTCAAAATTTTAAGTCCCAAAGTATGTGTATATGGACATCATGGATGTACGTGCGTGTTGAGCTTGTGGTTGTCATTGTGAAGTACATTGCTTTTTATGGTAAATAAGGAACAGTCTCTATTCTCTGCTACTACTAGACCTCTAATATGCATTGTCTATAAAATTCCTCTTTTCATTGTATGTAACAAATAAATTCACACACCAAAATGAAAACTAAGTGGGTGGGGCATGAGAGCCTCTCCTACTAGACGTCCAATGTCCCATATCAGAACTACATTTTAGACACACAATTATGAGTATGTAGTAGACACGTAATAATTTAGATTATTAGATCATGAAAATGTGTTAGATATAAAAAAAAAAGATAAACCGTTAGATATTATTAAATTAACTACATATCTTCTATGTATTATCCTAAAGAAGTTTTTGTAGTCTTGCTCATCCAATGTCGTCCAGTTTCTCTTTCTCCATCTCTCAGTGCAAGTGGGAATCACGAACACTGGGAGGAATGTTTAGCTTGTTATGCTTTAAAAAAATTAAATAAAGATAAATAAAAATAAAGTTGCCTGGACAGAACCATATGCTCTCACTTTCCATAATGCCTGGTCTCCCTTTTTATGACAATTGTTTATTGGGGGAGAAGCATGGGCAAATGTGATCGTTCAAAGAGGCTTTTTATTTTTGAACAAAATTATATGATTATTTTTAAATAGTAATAAGTAGTAATATAATTTTATTTAATAGTATTTAATTTTTTTTTTTTTTTTATAAATTTAACCATTCAATAGCCTACAATGTTTTATTGTTATTTTGAAGTTACTCTTATGAAATTAAAAATGTTTTCTTCTTTTTTGTTTTCTTTTTAAAAAAATCCTCATTATGCGATTGAATAATATTTGCTATTTTAAGCGCCTTTTTTGGATGCCATTTTGCATCTGGGGTTTATTGTCAGTGGTTGTGTCCTCTGTGTGTGTGTCCCTTTAATTGCAATTGTTTTTCTGTGCGACGCTGAAGAATAAATAAATACAATTCTGTGCTAAACTAAAAAGGTGATCCATGGATTTTCATGGTCTTTAGCTGGCAAATTCAGTTATTGTATTTGACAATTTATTTATACTGTTGTACAGAAATAATGAATTTGTAGTGAGAATTGTACAACAAATTCAATCTTGGTATGAAATGTTAATGTTATAGCATCAAATTCAAATGTTCTGGTCAATAAGTTATTGAAAGAAAAAAATAATTTATTCGAAGTGATAGTTTGGTAGTAAATCGATATACTTCTCTTACTCGTGATCTGGGTTCGAGTCCTAACAACAGCGCTTATAGAGCATTTGACTCCTGAAACCATCCTCCGATTATACTGTGAGATGATGCGTGTCATTAGTTCTAAACTCGACAATCGTCATAACCAGTTTAGGAAGTTGTGCTTAGTTCTAATAGTATTTGAGTGGTGAATCTCTTTCTATCAGTGGGGTTGAATGAATATAAAATGAGCAACAATTTAATATAATTTAGAGATCTGCTGATTAATATACTCACGATAAATTTTTTTTATTAATAAAAAAAAAGAAAAAAACAAAGTCAAAAGTCATAATTAATTAGTATGTGGAAAAATTTTTCTAATTTGGCCACGTGAAAACAAGAATTGTTATTGTCATAAGTGAATACTGTTATATGATCGAAGAAATATATTTGAGAAATTTTTTAATACAATTTATTAGATTTATTGTATAATTACATTCATTATAAGTATAATTAAAAAAAAAATTATTTTTTTTTGTTAGACAATGAATTCATATGTTTACAAACAATTTTTTATTGATTGCATTATAAAAATTCTTCCGAGTACTTTTCTTTCTACCATTAAATTTTTTCCAAGTTATATTATGCAGTAATCTCGTAAGTTATTGTTAAAATACCCACAATTATTAGTTTAAGTGGTAAGGAGTACACTCTTAAATAAAGTTTTTGATTCGAGTCTTGTGTATGAAAGAAATGACACTAAGAGAGCCGCTTCTTACAAGGAATCCAACAGATACTCGAACCGAATTAATCAAAAGTTAATACAACTTCCGAATACTGAGGCTTCGCGTCAAAAAATAAGTTATTGATAAAATTTCATGGCATCGTGGTACGATGCAAAAACGCTTAGTATCGTTTTCATAAATTTATAACAAAATTGATAGTTTTGGTAATAACAAAATTCGGCTTCAAACATCCAATTTGTTATAGTGGCCATTAGATGCTGCAAACTTTAGTTATTTTTTGGATTATTCTTTCCCATCTTCAATTGATGTGATTAGAATATGTTAATGCCGTTTCCCATTCAAATTATCATAATTAAGCCACCGTATACAGGTTGTAAACACCTATTTTGGTCCTTGAATATTGAAGGAAAATGGCTACAATTCGAGTAAGGTCATTTAGTTTCATTTTGACTATCAGATTGCTGACGATGACTTGATGTGCCCGTCGCAAGTAGATCATGAAAACTAATAATAATTAATTGACCTTTTTAAATGAATTGCTCTGCGTACGTGCTTTACAATGATCAAATCGAGAATAACCTAACCATTCCATAAAAAAATTAAATTCTCTCTATCTTTTTTTACGGTAAAAACGTAAGCCTACATCGTTAGCATCTCGTACTCGTAGCATGCCTAGAGCAGGATGGTTTCTCACCATCATTCTTCCTTCGGCAACCACAACAAGGCTAGCTAGCGTAACAACAAAGTAAAAGCCATTTCATACGATTTAGCTCGCAGAAATATGCTTCAAGTTGAAACTTTGAACAATTCAATATTTTTTATGACGAAAAATTCCTTTTAAGCAAACTTAGAATTAGTAGCACAACACTTCACTGCTGTGGCTTTTTACTTGAAACATAGAATATTTCTGGAAAGATTAAAATCTGACGTTGTGCATCCAATACACTCAATCCCTAGTTCGTTCTTACAAGTAAGCTAACTATGGGCGGTTAGCTAGAGCAAAGTGGGATTTATACCAACTTAATTTTGTGTGGTCTCGACCAATTAGGGGGAAAGCAATGGTGGAATTTTTTTTTTAGTTGACGACAGATAACTAAATCTTATCTAAATGTAAAGGTTAATGCAGACCAGCACAAAAGAAAAGAAAGTTGGGGGAAGGTTTCGATGGTCAATACCATTTTTTTAGCAAATGCATCTTAATCCAAAACCTTTATACCATTCTACTCAAAATAAGGTTTCACAGGATGATGGCGTCATTATATTAGTTAAAGAGAAATATTACATGGGATCCTTTAAGTGGAATCAACATGAGTGGTTGAATTTAAAATAACAAAAATAAATAAATAAATTGTGTTATCAGATAAATAATATGTCAACTTATATCTTCTTAACATACACCCATCGAAGTACTCTTTTGAGTTAAAATATATACTAATTAATTATGTTCCACGTCGAATGCACCTTCGCTAGCTAGCTTCTCTTCTCATTGGCTATAGCAAACCACAAAAAGCTGCATGGGGAGGTATATATATTTCTTTTGGTCAGTGACCAAGCACGTACATCACCACATTAGCAAGCAATTACTAAAAATATCAAGCACTACTATGATTAATCTCGTAAAAGTAAAATTCTGATTCCATCCTATCATTTTATAATTTTGGGAGTCAATTTCGAATCCATCAAGTTGTTGTACGCTCAAACATGCATCCAAGAATTATAATTGTATATTCTTTCTTTTTTGTGTGCTCAGTTAATGCAAACTTTGGCCTGTTTTAATTAAGTGATCCTAATATTAAGTTTGTTCTCGTTGTATGAATACTTGGCCAATCAAAGGGTTGCTAACTTGATCACAGAGAAACTGATTTTCTTTTTTTTTTCAATTAAGAGATTCATTAAGACGTAGACTATATAATAGGGGTTGTTCTCCTCATATTCACAAATCTTATAAATAAAGATTTAAATTTTTAATTACTTGCAGCATAGAGAGAAATTTTTTTCTATTTTTATTGTTTACCGGTGGGAACCATTCATTAAATGCAATTTTCGGACAGAAAATGAACACAAGAATCTGTCTAAACAATTGTTTTGGAGTAGAATACTTTTTCAGCTCTATATGCCTTGTGACAATTAATTTTACTTGTTGGAGAATTCTACAATTATAAAAATCTGATTACAATTAAGATAAGATTATGTAAATCAATAGTAGAATTACAATATTGTTGTCTTACATATAAAACAATTATATTGTAATAATGCTATGATCTACTTGTTGATCGCTAGGATACTTTTTTATTTACAATTAAATTTATGTTAATTCATTCATAGTAATCAAATTTCTATAATTGTAGGATTCTCTAGAAATATTCATTTTGTCACCAAATAAATTAACGATGATTAGACTTACGGTAATGAACATATCAGAAGATTACAAGATTATTGTAAACTTTTCTAAAATATCTCGTTCTCTTCACATTCAGGTAACATTTTCCACGTCGAGAAGTTGATATTGATAGAATTACAAAACTAGCTTCTAATACGGTCATAGCAAAATAAAAAAAAAATTTTAAAAAAGAAAGAAATGAATATAATTCCCAAAAGAGCCATGTTACGCGAACGCAGAAAAGAAGACGCGAAATATATGAAAATTTTTTTTTTGTGTGACTAGTTAGTTTATTTATGCAACAAAATACTTAATTTTTGTAATGAAAAAATAGATAAAAAAGTATTTTTAAATTTCGTTGCAACAATTCAGCGTCTCCTTATACAAATAAATTAGTTAGTTGCAAAACAAATTTTTTTGTCTTTTCCGCGTCCTTTTTTTTTCGTCCACGTAAATTTAACCTTCCCAAAATACATGACTTCATTAATAGTAAAAGAGAAGATGTTTGTACGCCAAATTTTAGTCTCTCAATTTAATGTCTTGAATAAAATAAGATTTGTAATTTTTATAACATGACTAATATGTCTTAAATAAAATAATATTGATAATTTTTACAATAAAATTAATAACATTTATACTAAAAATAATAATTTTTAATCTTTATCACAAAAATTATTAATTTTGTTACTAAAAATATTAATTTTATTATATTCAAAATATTAAAAATCAGAATATATATTGATACTTGCACTAAAATGGGATTACGACTTACATGACAACCAAATAGGCAGTGTAAGGCCCAGCTCCACGGGGTTACAGTTGGGTTCTACTGCACAAACACGAGTTCACAAAAGGTACAATAAATATCCTTCTGCACAAAAATGAGATCGTAAATGTGCAGGAGCCATTTTTATGACCTACAAACCCTCATCTACCTACCATTTCCCGTTACATTTTCAGCGCCTATGAGATGCTAAGCAGACAAGCATTTTTTTAGGTGTTGACTGGTATTGCTTTATAGGCAGACAAGGAGCATCCTGTTTTTCTTTTCGCCCTTTCTACTGTGGCAAAGTTTGCACGTTCTAAAGTGGCTAGTTGCTTGCATCACTTCTCACTCACACACGCACCCATAAATATTTGATGTTACAGTTGTGTAATATTTAATTTTCTAATATACTAAAAAATAAAAATTATGTGAAAATAAAGTGATTATATAGATACGTTACTTTCAAAAAACACAAAATTTTTCTAATAGCCTTAAGTCACCCATGTCAACAAATGGATTCCGTTTGCATGACCTAATGATTGGCTAAATTTGTTATTTAAAAATTTTATGAAATACAAGTCATTAGTTCATAAGAGTCAGTCATACACTTGTAAAAGGAAATTGATATTTACACGAAGAATGGAGCTCCATACACGAAGAAACACAGAGTAAAAGTGTGGCCCACATCTCCATTTCTGCGTGTATGAAAGTTTTTCTTCGTGTAAATAGTGCCTTTTACAAAATGCATATAAAAAATTGATGATATTTTAGCATGTTAATCGTCCTATATTGTATATTATACCTATATATGTCTACGGCTGTAGAGCGGCGCGTAATTGTTGGTAACTTGGTGCCATCAACCGATTTTGGCCGGCCAATCATCTTGCTCTCTGAAAGTGATTCCCTTTGCTTCCTCCCTAAGTCATTTTCACGTCAATGACACCGAGTGTCATTGTCTGCTTACCTAATTAGTTCCACTATCTATAACTCAATTAGTATTAAAATCGTGTCTAGAACAAAAGATTTTCGATCAATATGCTTTTCCACTTTAAGCCATTTGCTCGCCTCATTGCCTTTTTTAGTCACTTGTAAAAGGATATTTAAATATATGTTGTGAAAAAAAAAATATATTGTTGTATATATTATTCCATTTGATGTCATGTATGTTTGCCCTTTATGTCTTACGCAATCTCATTTACAACTGTAATTCATTTCTTTTCCCATCAAAGAGTTCGTTGAGTTGTGTAATGGAGAGTAATTCACATCTGTTTTGTAGAATTTTGACCTCTCATTTGGTGATTAAAATTGATTTCAGGCCTTCAAAATTGTTACCTTATTGGCAAGTAATTAATTTGTTCCGTGGTTTTCCCAATCAACTTTCCCATTAAGAGCTCTAATTATAGTTGTAAACTTAATCAAAGTAATAGTTGGACCAACCGACATGCTTTTAGAAATGTAAAAACTTTGTCGACTTCATAAATAGCTGCTGTCTAAATTAATCAACCATTTATGCATTTTATTTCTTTATTAAGCCAAGCATATGTCTGCCTCTCCTTGCAACATGTTCTCATTGTTATGATTTATTTCCATAATGGAAAATCCTGTAGTTACCAAAATGAAATGACTACCATGCGATAATTATTTTATTTTTGGTTCATTGCAATTAATGCGATAATTATTTTTTTTTTCCTTCTTTGTAAAACACAAAAAGGTACAATTGATGGGTTTTGTAAGAGACGAAATATCCATTCAAAGAACTATATTTAGCAAATAACCATTAATTATTTTTGCTTTACTTATACTATTCATTCACAAGGCAAATAGTTGATTGACATTTTTTAATATATGAAAGGGAATTAATGAAGGCATTAATTCTTGTAAAACTACACATAATTAACCAAAACCTGAATGATAAATGTCTTTGAAAAAAAGGATAAGACTATGTAGGCACATATTGTGTGGTACATGGAAAAAATGCAGTTAATTTAATAATTTATCTATTTTTTATTATTTCAAATTTAATATATTTTTTATAATCTAACGGTCCAAAATCTCATGTGTCAACTTTATGACTACTTTTATGTATGTTATATGACTTTTCTCTTTAAAAAAATAGCATTATATTATGATTTCTCCTATGTTGTCCACGTATATATAATTTTTTCTTATAATAAGTTGAATAAGACGAGATAAAATTTGTCAATATAATGCTGCACCCGTCAGAAATATGTACACACCATAGATATGACACTTGAGGTTAATTGTCATCTACATTATTCATGCATATTCTCGGATTATTCTTACATCCGTTTGTGAAATCTTGAGTTTTTTTTTTTTTTTTGAAACTATCCCCTTCAAAGGCATATCATTATCGTTCTTTCTAATAATTTTATTTTAAGAATTGACGCATAGAACATATTCATAAATAGTATAGCTATGCAAATTCCATTCGAAAAATTAAGAATTTGTGCTTGAAATTTGAAAATTGCGCTACCTCCATGAACAATGCGAGTGTGATGTCTCACGGGTGTGAAAGTAGCCTAGAACTGTTATGCTAAATGATCGTCCAGTCAAATAATTTCTATAATCATATAATTTAACCAAATCATGATTCACGGGGATTTTTTTTATTATTAATTAGGTCAAATAGTAACTCAAACTCGGGAACATTAGTTTTGAAAACTTGATTATAATTGAGCTCATGTGTATATGTTTGCAAATTTAATTTCATTTGGTTAGTGTGAGTGCCCTTAGCATTTGACATGCGCGATTCTTTGCCGCTTAATCTCTGTTTTTTTTTGGTACATTGAAAAATTAAAAGACACTAACAAAAATTCTCTCTAAAGAAATCTCAATACTATCCACTTTTAAAAAGGAAGGCAGATAAAGGATATCTCAACCTAGCCTCTAGCGAATGGTTGCTTACTCGTCACTTATTGATTTTCAATACTCATTTTTTTTTCAAAATAATAATAATAATAATAATAAGAGCTACAATAGAAAGCTCATTGCAGTAATTTGCCTTAATGCTCCCTACTTTTTGCCTTAATTTGCGTAAGATTAATTGAACGATCGTGAGAATGCCCAGCTCCAGCATGTACTGTGAGAAGAAAATTTTTGAGCTGACTTTACCCCCTACTCATGTGGAAAAAGTCACCACCTGATCCCAAGTCTCTATCATGGACTGAGTTAATTTTAACGAGAATAGCAACCCCAGAAGAGAATAGCTAGATGTTTGATGTAATTTGATTTCTTTTTTCTCACGAGTTTTCTTTTTTTTTTTTGTTTCATTGTCATCTAAAAAAGGAAATCTTAGGAATTAATACATGGCGATATCTTTTCTTTCCAAACTTACCCATTAAGTATAATATTTCTTTGTTTTGTTTTGTTTTTTTTTTTTGCTTTTTCACCACCCATATTGCTGATAAGGGAAAAAAATTGGACATCAATAAAAGAGCCTTTTCAAGGTGGTGAAGGAGGGGCCCAATGCACACGGTTCCAAAAGGGCTTTCGGCCTCTCCTACAAATACCCACATTCCCCCCTCCCTCCTCTGCATTGCCCCATCAGCCATAGCCACACTCCTCCTCTCTAAATTTAAACATCATCCCTAATCTGTCATTATCAAACAGATAAAGACACCACACCACCACCTCCACCTTCTTCACCTGCTTCTAGCACCCCAGTGGGTCTCTTGGCAGACCTCTGTTGGTTGCTATATTGCTCCCAATTTTAAGGTAATTAATTGTGACAATCCAATTCACTAGCTACTATTACATGCATGTTTTGTGTACATATTTTGTTGTGTTACTTTGGTGGGTTTGGCCTTGTTTTCTCATTGTTCGTCACTTTTGTGTGTGTGAGTGTGTGTGTGCAGATCAACAAAAGAGATGTCATCACTTGGCAAGCACTTTGGCTTGTCTTCTTCTCTGAAAGAAGAGATGATGATGACTAAGAAGCAGGGCATAGTGTCCATTCTTGGGGAGTCTGATAGTGATGAAAGAACCAAATCTGATGATGCTTCTTCTCTAAGGAGAACTCTCTCAGCTGATTTGTCCTCCAAGAAATGGCTATCTCAACATGGCTTCTTTCCACTGAAGAAAATTCCATCATCTGATGATGGATTCCAAATCATCTCCTCCATCACTGACTCATCTTCATCAGAAGAATTATGTGATGATCATGAAGAGGAGGAGGAGAAGAAAGAGGCTGAGAAACAGCCTGGAGGACATTTCGATATTTGGAGCTCAATTCTATCGCATAAAGTGCAAGATGACCCTAAAAATCTCCCACCTCCATATATCCATCCCCTGGTTAAAAAATCAGCTAGTTCTTTAAGCAAAAACAGCCTTCATATATGCACTGAAAGTCTCGGATCCGAGTCTGGCTCTGATGGGTTCTCTTCGTATCCGCCATCAGAGACTGGGGATACAGAGGAGGACAAAGAGGAAGAGCAACAAGAAGAAGGAAACCTCCAACAACAGGAGAAAGCTGCGCAAAAATATGACATGGACATTGACGATGATTGGCAACTGGCCAAGTACAAATTTGCAGCAGCAGCAACTAGCAGCAAGAAACCATCACCAAAATCGTTCCCGCCGCCAATTCCATCACTGTCTATTCAAGATGGGGACGCGTCAGTGCACATGAGGTCCCGTCGTGATAACGGAAGACTGGTGGTCGAACTTGTCTCTGTTCCTTCACAGAACAACTTCCGTGCTCAGCGCCAGAACGGCCGCCTTGTCCTCACTTTCATCAATAAAACCAATGGAGAAGAACAAGTGCAGCAAGAACGAGAAGAAACCACGAATGAGGTGGACCAATTTGTATTAGAACTTGATAATTCTGAAGATGAGGAAGAACAGCTGGATCAAGAAGACGATGTGGAGGAGGAACTTGAAGAGGATACTGGCAAAGGAGGAGGCGGTGGTGGTGGTGGCAGTGGTGACGGAGATCAGTTGAGGTTTGTGGTGGAGATAGCAGCACCAAATCTCCCAAGTGGGGTCATAAGTTTCCATTGGTTAGCGTTAATGGTGAACAAGTCAGTGTTATTAGCTAACAGGAACCCAACATGGCCTAAAACCCTTAACAAAGAAGTGAACTTTGAGGAGGAGGAGGAGGAGGAAGAGGCGGTGGAGGCGACAGTGAAGACAATAACCCCACTTGCACAGTCATTCCCCCCGCGGCCCATGGTGGCTCAGATGATAACCTCACCGTCAAAAGCGGTGGCAGGCACAGCAACAGCAGCATCTCTTAATGCTTGCGAGTATTATTGGAAGCCCAAGGGCATAGCAGCAGGGGAGCCGGCATCAGTTCTTAATGCTCCTTTAATCACCCAAAACCCATTTTCAGGAAGGAACATCAATGAGCAACAACAGGAATTGCTAGTATGGAGAGGGAAAAATGGTGATTACTTGGTTCCTTTCTTGAAGGGTTGCAAGGAGGCAAGGAGGTCCCTCTTGGTGTGGGTTCCCTATTGCATTGCCACCTCCTAAGTCCTAATCCACCCACAAAATCCCACTTTTAATTAATACAACCAATATGCAATGCTCCCTGAAGAGGATGTTGGTCACCCACTTTTCCATTTTATCACAAAATAAAAAATCCTAGGTCCATTGCTTGCTACCTGATTGTGTCTATGGCCCCTTTTGTCTCCCTATTTTCCACTTCCTCCCCTCGAGGGTGGGGAGTTGTGTAGTCAATAAGCAATTGAAAAGGGAGAGAGACAGAGAGAAATTAATATATTATTATTATTATTATTATTATTAGTAGTAGCAGTAGTAGTAGTAGTAGTAGAATATGATTTGGAAGGAGAAAGAAAAACTAGAGAGATATGACTTGAGCTATGTCAGCATATAATTATGTACAACCCCCTTCTTTCAGCCTATGCTGTTGCTGTTAGTAGTACTGACTAATTGAAACAAGATCATTGCATCAGTCTTTAATTTTGTAGACTGTCCCTTCTGTCTCCTGCATGATTGATTTTGTTTCAATTTGTTTTGCTTTTCATTATTTCTTTGGGCCAATGAACTTTTTTTAAAAAAATATACTTTTTACAGGCACAATGTTGCAGATGCAAATAGACGTAAGAGACTATATATATAAAGTTGAATAAATAGTATAAAATAATTTCATATTAATTTATATTTATAAATTTATTTATTTATTTATTTTTGTGTGTCTTTATCTGACCTAATTAGAGGTGTCAAAATCTGACCCGACCCGATGGGTTGACCCGAACCCGCCCGAAAAAATACGACTTGAACCCGACCCGAAGGATGACCTAACCCGAAATGACCCGAACCCGAATGACCCGAAAATCTTTGGGTCAAACCCGACCCAACCCTAACCTGCCCGTTTGATCCGAACTTTTTTTTTTCTTAAGGGAACAAAAAAATAAAATGAAAAAATTTAGCATATTTTATATTATAAAAAGTATAGATTATACTATTTTCATTATAAATCTTAATTATAAATTTTTTTAGAATATTTTGAGATTTTTTATACAGTTTTAAATTTTATTTTAATTTTTTAAAATATTTTAAAAGAAAAATTTTCAATTATTTTTCAATCATATGATTTTCTTTGATTTTTAAGAATTTTTAGTAAAATTTTTGAAATTTTTAAATTTTTAAAATTTTTAATAAAAAATGTCACGTCATCATTTTTGATGACGTGACCAATCCGTGGGTTGACTCGAACCCGACCCGAATCCGAAGTGACCTAACCCAAAATGACCCGAAGATAACTTGACCCGTAAGTAACCCAACCCGAAGTGACCCGAACCCGAAGTGACCCAACCCAAACCCAACCCGATAACCCGTTTTGATACCTATAGACCTAACTGATGTTAATTCTGGGAACATGGTGATCTTCCCTTTGGTAAGGACTATCCCTCTATGTAGGCAGTTCGACGACTGCGAACTTACTGTGATTGATAATTATCAATCGATACAAACACTTCATGTTCATGCAAGATTCTCCTGCGTCCATATCAGTATGTACCTTTTTTCTTCAATAAAGAAGATGACTGCTGGCGCAATCAAATATGTTGTGCTTTGTGTGGATATTCATCATTTGTGTTATGATTGTCAGAAGTGGGGACAACTAACGCGTCTAAAAAGCAAATGAAAATTCAAGCGAAAAAACATAATATCTCATAATGTTCGCCATATTAAGGTTTTTCTATACTGCTTACTCCCAAAAAAAAAAAAAAGGTTTTTCTACACTACATGTGATCTGTTCGAATTCTTTTTTTTAGTGTAAAATGCTACATCATTTTACTATAAATCTAGCATGACTTGTAAGTTATAAGTATCACTTTTATCAATTCTTCTTGTGAAAACAATTATTCAATATAAAAACTTAAGTTGTTAAGCAGTACTTTAAAATGTATTATATAATAAATTTTAATGTACTTTCACAATTGCAGGTATTTAAGTAATAAGTATAAACAAAATATAAAATAACAATATAAATTCTTGATTTTAGGGTTATAATAACTCTGAAATAATATCAAAAAATCATTCAATTGAAAAGTTTGGTGGAAGAGTTTTTTCACATAGTATCAAAACTTTTATAATTGATAAGTCCCAAGTTTAATATATAACTGAAAGTTTAAGTCCCGAGTTGTTAGGGAGTACTTTAAACTGGATTACATAATAAACTTTACTTCCACAAGGGTATTTAAGCAAAAAGTATAAACAAAAAACAAAATAACGATTTAAACTCTAGATTTTTTTGGGTCATAATAATTCTGACATTATATCAAAAAAATTATTAAATCAAAAAAATTGGTAAAAGAGTTTCTTCACATAGTATCAAAACCTTTATAATTGATAAGTCCCAAGTTTAAATCATGCCTTTTCAGCCCAATAGAATTGAACATAAGGGGATTTTTTTTTGTTAAATTTACTTGAAAGTTAACATGTGTTTAATCGCATGTGTATTAGTTTACCCTTGGATATTTCACTTTTTTTTTGCTTGATTCTAATTCTTCTTTTAGAAATTAGCACCTATTATTTTGATGTATTAAGCATAAACAATATGTTAAGTAATTATTACCTTCTTGTGATTTCTTAAAAAACTGTTACCTTCATGTGAACTTCCAAATTCCACTTTTGATCTCTTGCATAAAAAACCAAATATACAAAAAAAAAAAAAGAAAAAAAAACAATAAAGATTTCACCATTTAATCTAAAAGGCGACGCACTCATCTCGGATTTCACACAGCTTATTTTAAAGTTCCCTTTTCTCCTCAATTTATCTAGCTTTTTAGTTATTTGAAGATAAAACATTCAAATACTTTTTTTTTTTATTATTTGAACTGATTTGAGCAGAACTTCAAAGGGTGGCAAAGATTTCTTAACAAGTATTTAACGCGACTGTATTCCCAATGACTCGACCTCGAGACCTCTGATTAAACGATAATAAATTTCTGTCATTCACACCAGCGCTTGCTGGTAACATTCAAATACTTTAAATGACGACCCTCATTACCACTCAATTCTTCTTGTGAGATGGGCCGGGTTCTGGACTAAAATGGGCCAGGGTTGTAAAATGAACTATTCAATTGGAGCCCACATAGACTGGACCACCTCCACTCTCTACAATTTTGACCAAAATGATCACTGGGCTTTGATAGCAGTGGAAGAGGCCCTAATAAATCAAGAGATTATTATTTTTCTAACGTAATATCAATATTCAAGAAACGCTGTCGTTTAGGCTAGGCGTGTTTCCAATCCATTTTCTCTGTGAAGCCACGCCGAAGAGAACAATAAAAAACTAGAGAAATCAGAGAGAAAGAGAGAGAGAGAAAAGCGCCGGCGATGGGAGACACGGCCACCGACGGCGATTTACTTCTAAAGAGCTTCTTTGCCGAAGTCAGCGAAGTCGAAAGGGACAACGAAGTCCTCAGGTTTGTTTATTTGGGGCATTTTTCGGACTTTTTTTGATTTACCGCGATTTTTGACAATCCGATTTTTTTTCTTTCCAATATCTGTATATGTAGTTTATTATATTCTTAAAATAATTTACCATTAATCGCCTGTGTGACTCGTAATTTCCATTTTGTGGATGTGATTTGTAAATCTAAGCAATTTAATTACTTATATGTACTGATTTTTATAGTTCTCCTCTCCCCGGCCCAGGGTTTTTTTTTTTTTTTTAATTGTTTATATTGATGATGCATGAAGCTGGAAGCATAAACTTGAATTTTGACCATAGTGCAGCTGAGAATGGATATTAGATTTTCATCATGTGGATATATATATATAGATAGATAATGGTGATGATTGGTGAATCCGTGAAATGAGGTGAATTTAAGATGTGAATTATTAGAAAAGGATGGCAGATTGTAACGAGTGAAGTGAGGGACTGCATGGTTTTCATCTTGGCACGATGTCGTGCTGGTTTGATGGAATGACCTTTAGGTTTGAACAAATGGAGGAAATAATATACTAACTTAGTGGATATTGTTTCTTTATTGATAAAAATTTCGATTTCTTGGAAGTATTGTGATCATAGGCTTACCATTTTCTTTTCTTGTTGCCCATTTTCACTAGTTGTGATTTCTATGTGCATAACTGAGAATGCATATGAGCTTTTTTTTTATTCTTCCTTTCCTCGCTTGTATCTCGTCGAAGCTCCATTGAGAGATTCTTTAATTATAATTGCTTATCACAGTCCATATCACACTGTATTGTTATTGTCATTTTCTAATTGATCTTTTTTACTTTTTGTAAATTTTTTTCCTTTTGGAAAAAAAATACTGAATCCTGTAGGATTCTTTCATGCTTCAAGCTAAATCCGTTTGAATATCTTAACTTACCATTTCATTCCTCTCCAGAAGATGTGAAAAAGCAATATCGTAAGGTAATTTTTATCCAACTGGGTTTGAAACTGGCAATTTCGATGTTACTTGGTTACCACATAAGTTTGCTGCTTATCTATTCTGTCTCCAAATATGTAGTTGTCTTTGCTGGTACACCCTGACAAATGCAAGCATCCACAAGCAAAAGAGGCCTTTGCTGGTAAGTTTATCAATGATATATGTATATACTTTTAGAGGGGTGTAAGTATCATGGTGACCTTTTCGTTTTTAGTGCGGTATCATCTTTCTCTGTGGCAAGATAAACTTGAGAAGTTCAAGTGATCGTAAGCCTATCTGGAATGGAGTTGAGTGTCATTTCAGACCTAACAAATGGACCAATGGGTTTTCCTGAAAATGAATAATCGAAAAGAAGGGATAGTGCAGATATACTTGCTAATGATCAATGAATGCTTCATCTTTTTGGCATGGAGTGGTTACCATACTTCAGTTTAGGAAACGTGTTTTAATAAGCACAACACTCTGAAGTCATTGAGTTTTTATGTGTAGGCTGTCATTTTAGTGGATGAAAGGAAGTAATAGGCAAACCTACATTGTTCTTACTGCTGTGTTTGTGCTTTATTTTTAAAGCTTAAAGAATGAAGTTCCATATGTGTATGCTTTGTGCTCAACGCTACCATTGACAAATGGTCTATGTGCAATCGCTATCATAGTGGTCTTTAACATTTTTATTTGTAGATGATATCTTATTGGTCGATTATTCTTCCTGGCATAACTATGTGTCAAGAGTAGAAATATAGAGCAGAGAGATGCATAATCCTGTCATTATTTTCTTTGCTACTAGAATTCAATGGTTCACCAAGACTGAGTTATTGACTTGTGAGCAGCATTAGCAAAAGCCCAACAGCTTCTACTTGACCAGCAAGAAAGAGATTATATTCTTAGCCAAGTAACTGCAGCAAAAGGTTAGTGCTAAAGGTTTGATATTTTTCTGACTGGTACTCTCTTCCCATGCATGACTGCACTGCCTTTTTTAAGTACTGAAACATGCGAAAGAAAGTGAGTCCTTTAGTAAGCGTTATGCAAGCAATTGTTTTAGCATATGACCAATTCTTGAGTGACCACCCAAAAACTAATTCTCTTGTTTGGTAAAACCATAAAAGCCAATCTTATATTTGATCAGCTTTACTCAGACTGAATGCATACTTCTTTTTTTTTATTTGATCTATGGGAGGTTAGACTTCATCTACATAACTGTTTGTGTTATGATTTTATCCTTAATGTTCTTGGTTTTATATTCTCTTTTTGTTTCTTTTACCTTTTCTTTTTGCTGGGTAACATTGTCTGTATTTCCAATGCACGTGCCAATGCAGACTTCTTTAGACCATAGCTAGAAATCCTTGCAAAATTTTGTTGTTGCTGCTGCTGCTGCTTCTGCAGCCATTTGCAAAGCGATTTACACTTGAAAATCTGAAGGACAGTATGACACATTGACATGTTATTTGTCTCCTGGTGCACATTAGAATGCATAATTGCAGAGTTGCAGTTTCTTGTTTTTCATTAATATTATTGTATCAATCACGAAAATTGCTTATGATAAATATTATGTGAACTACAGAGGAGCTTAGAGCAAAGAGGAAGAAGCAGTTGAAGAAAGATACTGCTAGTAAGATAAAGTCACTAGTCGATGAGGTAAGCGAGATATTATTTTGAATGTGCCTTGACACTAGTTGACATGTCTTTATCGATGAATCAGGAAGCACAATTATGACATTGAAATGATTATTTTAAAGTTGGTCATTAGATTATGTCTTGCAAATTTAGTGCTATATGTTTATGTCATATTGACATTTATTGAGACCACGCATACAGTGTGATATTGGAATTAAAAAGTCTCTAATACATATCACATGCTGTGATCTTTGTGTACTTGGAACCCGTTTGAATTTTATCGATTTTAAAAATTTTGTTTGTTATCATTAATATTTTTTTGAAATTGAGAGCAAATGGACTTTTGTCATTTTTTAAATTAATTCTCATAAATGTTTAGTCATTTAACACGATTTTAGCAACTATTTAAGTATTCTATACCTTTTTGGCCTTGTTAATTGTGGAGAGTATCGGTGTCCATCTAGCGTGCCTTCAGAAATATCGGTCCGATTCCTTGGAGATTTACTTACAATTGCTTCTTTAGTTTCTGCAAAATAAATAGGTCACTGTTTGCTGATTTGGTTGTCAATTGTCTTATCTGTCTATTCATCTTCAAGGGACTGAGGTTTTTGTTTCAATGTTTTAATATAAGGCCTGCTCTTTCAGAATGCTACCCATTCATTTTCTCTTTGATATGAAACAGGGGAAATACGAACAGCAGTATGAGCAGTCAGAAGAGTTCCAACAGGAGCTGAAATTGAAGGTCCGTGAAATATTAACTGAACAAGAATGGCGGAGGAGGAAAATGCAGATGAGGGTATGCTGGAAGGAAGCTCATTTTCCTTGTTTTCTGGAGGGTTATAATTTAAAGTTTCCTGCCTTTCTGATTTGCCCTTCTGTCGTCATTCAGATATCAGAAGAAGAAGGCAGATTGAAGAAGGACGAAGAAGAGCAGAAGGAGATGTGGAAGAGAAAGCGTGAGCATGAAGAGCAGTGGGAAGGAACAAGGGAACAGAGGGTCTGTTTATGCCTTTTTTCACTGTTAAATCTATCTTCATGAACTCTTACACCTCATTGATTTTCTCTGCTTTTTCTTTCTCAAATATGTGCATTCTTGATCATTGCTCTTTACGGTTCAGCATAGATCAAATTTTTGCTAACTGATAATTATACGAATTTGTGAGGCATACAAGGCGTGTTAAGAAGAAAAAGCCCAATGATTTTTCTTTTTTGTAAGTGTTATGTCCATAAGTTATTTCTAAATGTTCGGAGGGAGAAAGTTGAAAATATTGACGTGATCCCTTTTGGGGTGAGACCCTTTGCATGGGTTGCTCAGGTTTATGCAAGAGCATAATAGAAGCACAAAAATTATCCCTTTCATTTTCTGAAAACAAAACATGTAAATTTTGCAGTCATCTGACTTTTATGCTATGCCTATGTTTTCCCCTCTCTCTCTCTCTCTCTCTCTCTCTCTCTCTCCGCCCACTGAAAATTGTGTATTGGTTTGTATGCTGTTTGCTACCGATTTTCTATGGTTTTCCTGTTTTATGGTCCCCAGCAGTCAACTTTTAGCACTTCAAAATAAAAATTAGATTTATGAGCTTTTTTCTTTTTCGTTATGAGTTTTTTGAATCCCCATTGTTGATTTTGTCTCATTTGGTTAAATCTGCACATACTCATTGTGGTGGATTCTATGTTTGAAATATAAATTCTTACTTTCTAATCCTTGCACCCCTTCTCTCTCCCTCTCTCCTCCACTGCCAAACACTGAAAAACTTTCCAAATAACAGTTAAAAGCCATACCCTTGTTTAAAAAGGCATATGGCACGTATTGAAAATTGTATTGCAGCACAAGTTAAGAATACTTTTGGCCTCCTATGCTATGTATTGTTATATTATTCTCATTACTTCAATATTTGGCTAAATGAAATATGTTGCTTGTTTTTGCTTGATAATTAGGTTTCAAGCTGGAGAGATTTCATGAAGACGGGCAAGAAGGTTAGGTTATTCGGATTTCAGTCATTTTAGATCAGCCATATCTGATAAGTATACATTTTCCAGGAAACATTAAAAGAATAGTCTGGCAATACCACACCCTCATTTCTTTATCTTCTCTGCTATGTCTCACTTGCGGGCATTTGCAGGGAAAAAAGGGAGAAACGCGGCCACCAAAGCTCAAGACAGAGGATCCCAACAAATCCTATGTTCAAAGGCCTGTGAAAAAAACTTGATTTGCGTGATAGGACTTGCTGGCATTTATATAATTAGCAACCAACGCTCCTCAGGAGTCTATAGAGATTCTGGATGGGCGTATATTGCGTTTTAGAAGACAGATTATTACTTGTTACTATGGCCTTGCTTGAATGTTGTCTCATGTCTTAACGAATTGTAAGATCCTTGGAAAACTATGCTCAATCTTAATTTGGTCGAAACAATTATTTGAGACTCTGTAGCATTGTTTAGTGTTCTAGAGGAATGATTTTCCAATATTTGAGGAATCTTCATGTATAATTGCGTTATCATGAATTTCGATCGTGATTAGTATAGTCATTGAATCATAGCACTAAAAATTGACGATTCTGTAAATGTTTTAATCAAAGTTGTGCTAAATAAAGGCCCCATCAAAATTAAGTTGGATGCATGTGTAAATCATATGTAAATATATATGCACATATAGAGAGACAGAGAAAGAGATTGCAATTTTGCTATATTTATATATATATAATAAATAAATAAGTAATTATTTGAAATATAATAATATTTTATTAATATATATTTATTAATAATTATTGTATTAGTAACATATTTTTTATTATTAAAAAAATAAATTAATTATATATATATTTGTATTTTAATTCAGTTCAGTTAACTAAAATTTATGATTTTTTTAAATACCCTTATAAGTCATGCCAACAAACTCATATAATGACAATGGGGGAGGTTTATAATATATTATATAAACCACCATTTATTATCACGTCTATAACTTTTTTGATTAAAAATCATAGTTTTCATTAAACTGAAAGAGGGTCCAAACAAAGAAAGCAAAACAGGACTGCAGCTGGGGGCACATTCCCATCCTAGATTGAGTAGCAACCCAACCCGCCGTCAGGTTGGCACTTCTTTGGGTATAATTATGAGCACACTCTGGATTAGAGTCTCAAGAATTTTACAGCTGTCCTCCAGAATGGGTGCAGTTTTCCATAGCCATGACGTTGGGTGCGGATGCAAGGCTTCCTTCACCAGTTTGGAATCCGTTTCAATGGATGTATTGTTGGCAAGGATGCATTGTGTTTTATTTAAAAGAGACTTAAATGTTTAGTATTATTTTTCTAAGAAAAAATTAAAAATAGTTTTTCTTTCTAAGAAACCAAAAAGAGGAACTTAAGAGTAGTTTTTCTTTTTTCTTTTTGAGCAATTTTTTTTCCTTTTTCTTTTATTTTTTTTATTATGTGTATTTGCATTACACGTATCTCAAATGTATTTGAATAGTCGTTATTATAAATTGAGTATGTTGTAATACATGTTAGATCATGATTGAGAAAATCAAGTTTCTAACTATATTTTTTATTATAGATTATATTCTAAAATAACCAACTTTATTAATATTTATAGAATTTTAATTTTAATGTCAAAAAAGTTTGAAATTAATATCAAATAATATTAAACCAAATTGAATCATTAGGAATAACATCAAATATACAAAGTTAAAATTTTTTATGTTTATTTCATTATCTGAAATTTTACTTGTTTAAGGTTTTTTTTTTTTTTTTGAACTCTAAACAATATTAAAGTCTTTTAATATCTCTAACCCTAAAATTACCGAAGAGATGATAAAGTGAGTAGGTGAGTCTTCTAATATCCCTTATATCAAGCAACGCTACCACATAAGTTATTTTGTCCTCAGGATTTACTTAGAATTATTCACTTCTTTAATATTTATGTACAGATAGAAAAAACGGTAACAAATTTACCACTAGAAAAACTTGAAATCATATTAAAAGGGTGTTTGGTAACAGCAATCTTATAAATGTTTGATAAACTTTTTGGCATTATTGTTATATTCTACTTCTTTTTTTATATGATTATCTATTAACAGCAATAAAAACTAACTCAATACTATTTTTTGAAGGGCTTTTTGGGATACTCTTTGCTATTCAGTTTTGAAAAGTGGAAGAAGTGGTGTTTCGTAAATATTTTTCCAGGTCTTTTTTTTTGCTGATAATCCTGCTAAACAATAACATATTTAATAGGTAACTTGGAACTACTTTTTAGATTAAACAACTGCTTACAATAAATTTTTGGACTAAAATATTCTGATAATTCACCTTCATGACATAGAATTATAAGGTACCAAATAGCCATTTTGCTCTTAAATATTAATTTAATCAAATATTATAATTTTATTTTAATCATCTACAATAAAAATCGTCAGTCAACAATAGTAACACGATTAACAATAGGTAAATTAAATGGACCCTTAGACTACTTTTTGGGTACTTTTTTACTTTTTGATATTTTTTATAGACTAAATTACTCTTAAAAGTATTCATGCTACTTTATTATTTTTTTTATTTACCACATGAGTTAGATTTATACATCTGTTTCACCAATATATATAACATTTTATTTTTAAATAATATTTTTTCGCTTCAAATTTTTATTAATATTAACTCTTACCAAAATTAACTTAAACATTATATATTTTTTTAATTATTTATTAAACATTAATAATTTTTTAAAAAATTTCAAAATTACGTAAGAAAAATCTCAATATTATTTATAGTATATTTTTAAAAATATAAATTATAAATTATAAAACTTATAAAATTAATGTGATATATTAATACAAATTAAATATTTAAATCAGTTATTTTTCTATCAGATAACAACAGTAAATATAAAATTAAATAAATATTTCACTAATTTTTTTGAGCAATCAATAACGAAAATCATTACTCTAACGGTTAGAAACAATAAGCAATTATAAGAGTATCAAATAGGCAAACTAAATAGAGCATAAATCTTTTAAGACGATTGGGGACGAGGTGGAATGGCTAAATGTAGCTTACTTTACAATTTTTTTTTTTTTAGTAAATCAAATGAAAAAATAGGAGTGGTGTTTTGATTCATCTCCTTATAAAGCATTGTGCTAGAGTTCAGAATAGGTACGAACAATTTGAATGATTACATCATAACTTACACTAAACTCTAACATAAATTTAGTTCCATTAATTACTCAGACAAACACTCAAATCCAAAATTTGGTCTAACAACATTCGTCACTTTTACCGTGAAACTATAACTTTTGGTAATACTTTACAACCTTTTACTAAAAAGAGGTGGCTACTGGCTATGCAAGAGGACGCCCACTGGTGCACGGACGTTGCGGGTCATAATGGAATGGATGGAAGTTGCCACAAGGCCCAACTACCTCATAACTTTTGTTTCTTTTTGGGCCTACCAATGACCACAATAGAACGAGAGTCTAATAGGCGGAGTTCAAAATGGACGCCCACTTATAAGACTGCTGAATAAGACAAAATTAGGGTGCATTGGTACCATAGGATGAGTTAGTAGATTTACTTTAATTATTTTTGTAATTGGCCTTGGGGCTTTTTTGTTTAAAAAAATGATAAAATTAAACAATACCCAGTTTTTAGGTTAACAAAAAGAAACAATGCCTAGTTAGATTGGAAAAGGGGTGGTGTGTCGGAGATTTTATTAAAAAAATAAAATAAGAGCCACGTGATTCATTGGAAAAGGAGTTTAGTATAAATTGACTGACCTACTTCACGTAAAGAGTTCAAGCGAATCTCTCTTGTAGGTTGTAGGGCACCAACTTTACTTACTTATTTTGTAGGAAAAAAAAAAAAACAATCTCTTGCAGCAAGCCTAGAAAAACAAAATAAATAAATAAATTCTAGACAGGGTACCTGAACAATAGGTGGAGTTCAAAATGATACAATTAAACAACGCCATGCAGCAAGCCTAGAAGAGAAAACAAATACATTGTAGACACGGAACCTGACGTCCATTTTAACAGGTACTTTTACGAGTCCGGCTCATTGTAAAATCTTTTTGTCTTGTTTATATAGTGGTCCCATGAAAATAAACGCTACATCTTATTTCTTCATAATCAGGTGATTTAAGCTCAGTATAGTTTCTTTTTTATTTTTAGATGAAGCTAATTCATAAAATAAAATAAAAAAAAAATCAACATCCCGAATGTAAACAACACAAATAACTGAAGTAAAGTGAACCCTTTGGGAATATGAGCAACTTAAATGGTTTGATGATGGAGATGCAAAATCATTAAATAGAATTCATAAATAGAGATAAATATTTTTTTTTATTCTTTTTGAAAATGCCTTCAACATGGGAGTCTTGGGACCATTCTCCGCTAGTCTAAATTCTAAAATAGAATTAGCATGCAACCTCATATTGCTCCTTAATGCTTTTTGGTTCCTTCCCTGACAGTGGCAGGTCTGTTGATATTGATCCCCGTAGCACAAACTCAACTACAGTAATCAGTTTTTCAGTACGTTAGAGTAATATATAATTCACTTTAGGTCTTATCTAACAATTCAAATTTTTAAGTGGACTATTTTTTTTTTTTACACAATAACATTACTTTGTAACTAATTGGCTTTGTAATTGATTGTCACTGAGTATCGAGCCCTTGCAAACACCGCATCTGAATTGATTTGGTTCTAATGGCTCTTATAGGATATTGGTTCTAATGGCTCTTCTGCCTCACAAATTCACTGTGACAATGATAGTGTCGTTCAAATTACAATGATATTTTTCATGAACAAACTAAGCATATTGAGATATGTTGTTAAAACAAAGATACATTGTTATTTTATTTGCCAGTACATTGTGTAAAATATTTTTTTCTTAGAAATATTATTCTAATTTGATTGAATTATTTCTATTTATTTTTTCCTATTTTATGTACCGTCTCTTTCTATAAATACGCGTGTATCCTCTAAAGAAATAAACAACAATTCATTCTCTCAATTTCTCTCTATTTTATCGTTTTATCATTTACTTTTAACAGTAAATTTTTACGAGTTTGTCTTTAAATTACGTTTTCAACTCAATAGACATGCATGCATGTGAAAATTTTCTATAATACATAATTTATTTATAGGCTTCACTGAAGAACTTAAACATTTGCATGGTATGGTTTATTTGTTTTTTTTTTGACACAAAGAAAATCACTGTATTCATACTTGTTACAATTGTACATATAACCGATGCAAAGGCGTCGAATAAACCTACATATAATAAGAAGGTAAATCGACTCCAACCGTCTACAAATCAAGTAGTCGATACGACTAATTACAAACAACACATAAAGCCGATTTACACTAAATCCTCTGATATCAACTGAACTGCGACTAAACTCACTTAACGTCAAGGTGTTAATTAGATTTAATTGAGTCATACAAAACTGCTTGTGGCAGTAGCTACAACATCTTGGCGGGCTTGCGTCAAAAATCTGTCAAGTACACCCAACTACGATTTCTAAAAGCATTAAAATACTGACATAGAAATATTTAAACATGATACAAATCATCCAAAATAAAAGAAAGCAACAGAGGCCATTCCAGCCGCATCCAACAATGGTGGTGATGACGGAGGACGGCGACGGCTGAGGAAAGGCCGGCAATAGGGCGAATGAGAGCGGGGACAGCGAAGGCGTGAACGTCGGTGGTGGCAGCACTAGCAGAGGCCGCATTAGTGTAGGTCTTCGGCGCTTGCTTCAGTGGCAGCGGACCGAACTCCAGCAGTGTCACCGGCAGCCGATACAATGGCACCGACAAAGAAGACATGATTGGACTCAACGTCGCCTGTGGCCGGTACGGCGGCGCCAGCGACAGAAATCTAAAAAACTGCGGCAGATCAGCAGGGAGCTCAGATCTAGGCCTTAGAAAGCCGTGGGTGACGTTATTGTAGGTAGCTCTTGACAAAAATACACTAAAAGACTCCATGGGAGTGGTTATGGGGGAAGAGAGAGGAGGCCAGCGGAGTGGGTGGACAGAGAGAAGAGGGAAGGCAAGAAGAGAAAAGCAAGAGGAGGAGAGGAGAGAGGGTGAACAACCATGGGCTAGGAGCCGGTGGCTGGCTAGCACAGGTGGCAGCCACCATCGCCGCCGACCAAAATGTGGAAACACTTCTAAAAAGAGAGAGAGAGAGAGAGAGAGAGAGGAGCTCGGGTTTCTAGAGAGAGAGGGTAATGGGATTGGGTATTTTAGCAATTTCCCGTTTTGGTATAGTTTATTAACACAATAATTGAGAAGGTCTTATGTTACAATTTGAGAAAAGATATATAGTTTACGTATTGTTATTTTTTTCACAGAAAAAAAATCCACTGACCGCACATCCCGTGCTCCCCCGCAAACAACCGTTACTTTTCACCGTAGTTTAATTCGTAAATTATTGTATAGGGCATGAGTACGTAGGTGCACTTTTGGGTGCACGAACACTTAAATATAAAACTTAGTTTTTTTTTTTCTTGTTATTCCAAAAATAGTTTTTTTTTTTAACGAAACGAAAGTGCATATGAAAAAAAAGGGGTAAATTTTATTCTAGATGTAGCATATTTGTGATAAAAAAAAAAACATTATATTTTGTTGTAATGCGGTAGATTTTGATTGTTTACAAAATTTCCCTTTTTTTTTTTTGACCGAAACAAAATTTCCCATTTTGAATTGCTGGACAGTGAACTGCTGAACTACATTAAATTTGTATGATTGTTTTACGAAATAGGCCATATGGCCCATGACGGCTAGGCCACAATAGCACATTGCTACAAGCCATGGCAGCAGCTTGATTTCATTGCTAAGGCAAGCGTTGCAATTAGTACTTCTTGTGCCATCATTAGCTCTGGAAACCAACCAGCGTTATTAAGAATGACGCAGATTTTTTTTTTTTTTAAATGAGATCTTAGATTCGAGTCTTATGAATGGAAAGAACACTCGTTAGGAGGGATGAATTTTAGTTTGCTGGACTGCTCAGGACCTGCATCAAATTAGTCGGATCTTGACCCAATTGGACCATTCGGATACCGGAGAGTCAAGGACCCAAAAAATCATTAGCTTGGAAATTTTGGCTAATAAATTTTCTCTTTAGGGAGGATACTTATTGACATTTTTTTTTTTTTTTTGGGAGAAAACAGGTGCATTTATAAAATGTATAAAAATATACGTTTAAAGAAAAAATTGTCTAACAAATTTTCGTAATACAACGAATTGAGAACTTTTGTAACTTTATAAATTCATTCTGTAACAAAAAAAAATAATGATTTATTTTCCTTTTTTAATTATACTTATAATCAATATGTTTATACAATAAGTCTATCTAGTTGCATGAGAAAAATTTTTCTAAAAAACTCCTCCAAACATGTAATGGAGCCCTTATAAAATTAACGCGTCAACTTATTAACTTTGTTTACAGTAAACTTATTAACTTAATAAAATTAAACTTCTGAATGGAAAATTGGTCTCCTTGGCCTTGTGCATCATTCTATCATGTAACAAAGTGACAAATTCTGTGCAGTAAAGATAACCATACACATCTGCGAAAAGTCGCTCTTCAAGCTTGTCATCTTCTTCTTCTTCGTTTTTTCAAGTATTGAACCCCAAACAATACATAATTAGAAAGGTCTTGGCCCTTCCCGGGGAGTTTTACGACTTGATTGGTGACTACTTTTAACATACCCACTGATTCATCTTAAAATTATCCCCACATAAGGTGGTAATATGATTAAAAATAAATACTAGTTATTCATTAAGGTGATAATTAAGGAGATAAATAAAGTGATGACTACTGATTATTTATATCTCTTAAAGATAGCTAACTTGAGATCTACGTTTACAAAATTGTCTTCTCATTCAGATCTACGTTTCCCACTCAATTTTATTTTAATTCAGGCTAATTTAAATTTTAACAATTTAGTCTTAACAAAGATGAGGACAAAAATTAAACAAAGGAAACTCTCATAGGTACAATCTTATTTGTATACATGTGAAACATATATTGATATAAACTATTAGATGATAAAAAATATATATATATATATTATTAAATATTATTAGATAAACTTAATTACTGCTTGAGTTAGACAGTGTTACTCTTAAACAAAATACTCATCAATTCATTCTAAAGTTAACAAGCTGCGTTTTGTGGGCCCCAGTCAACGCTTATGCAGCCTGGTTGATATCCTAATTTTCTAAATAAGAGATCAATAGGGTAAAATAAATTACAATGAATGGGCAGCCAATTAATTTTGAATGTCCAGATTGTATTTGCTTGCAAATATCTGGTCGGTATCCATGTGTGATGGCCAGGTGGGAAGCAGAATGAACATTAGACCGTAGACCGTCGTTTCTTTATAAGCAACATGCAAATATTCGAAGAATAAGACTAAATAATTATACTTAAATAACATAATTTGTAATTAGCAACAATATCAACGATCAATAACTAGTAAATTGAACGAACCCTTAAACTAGTTCTTGGGTGTTGTTCACCTTTTGATATTTTTCTATAGACTAAATTATTTTTAAAAGTATTCATACTACTTTATTATTTTTTTTACTTGTCACATGAGGTAGATTTATATATCTATTTTACCAATATATATAACATTTCATTTTTTTAACAACTTTTAAAAAACATTTTTTTTGACATCCAATTTTATTAATATTAACTCTTATAAAAAATAACTCAAGCATTAGATGTTTTTTTTTTACTATCTAATAAATATTAAAAAAATTTTAAAAAATTTCAAAATTACATAAGAAAAGTCACAATATTATTTATAGAATATTTATTATAAAAATAAAAATTACAAAATATAAATTTATTTAATTAATATGATATATTAATATAAATTAAAAATATTAAATTAATCATTTCAATATTAAATAATAACAATAAATATAAAATTAACTAAATACTTTACTAATTTTTTAAACAATTATAAAAAAAATTAGTAATTAACAGTTAACAATAACAATCAATAATAAAAGTGTCAAATAGACAAACCAAATAGGCCCTAAATTTTTAAGACGATTGGAGACGAGGTGGCATTTCTAAATGCATCTTACTTTGCAACTTTTTACAAAGATATAAAGGGTAATTGACCCACAAAGTTTAATTGTTTTTTATATCTTGCTCATAACATTATTTTTAATTGGTCTTTAACATTACTTTTGTTATTCTCAATTGGTCCTTTTATCCATAAGGATGTTAAATACAATAACATAATGTGACGGAGTGAGACACATAAGTATATTTTGAACATGTCAACATGTCGCGTCAATAAATTAGACTAATGTGATATTTTTAAAAGTTTTGAATGATTTTTAATTTTTTTTCTAAGCTCTGTTTAATAAAAAAAACAAAATAAAAAAATTGCCCCTCTCTCTCTCTCTCTCTTTCTCTCTCTCTCTCCCCTCTTTGTCCTTCTGCAAAAAAATAGGTGAAATTGACCTCTTACAAAAAAGAGGCGGCCATGCAAGAGGACGCCCTCTGGTGCATGGACGTTGCGGGTCATAATGGATTGGCAGGAAGATGCCTGAAGGCCCAACTACGTCATAACTTTTGTTTCTTTTCGGGCCTACCAATGACCGCAATAGAATAAAAATGTGTTTGGTATATAAATTAGATAATATAGTATAAAATAATATAAGTTAATATAATATAAGATATGTTAAATTACTAGCATATATTATATTTACATGTCATTAAATAGTATAAAATAATTATCTTATATAATATTTAGATGATATGTGATAGAATAATATAGTATATCAAAATTATTTTTTTACTCTTAAAAATAATTAATTTACATTTACTATTAATTTTAATATTTTTATTAAAAATAATTAAAATTAAATAATAAAATTAATATTTATTTTACATATTATTATACATTATATTATTTATAATTTTTTAATTTTGTATAAAAAATATTTTGTTAAATTAATCATTAATTTTATTTATACAAATAAATTTTAAAATATCAAAAAAAAGATTAATATATTTTTTAATTTTTTGAGGAAAAATGAAATAAATTTAAAGAGATAAATTTTTAAATTTATATGAAAAAAATGAAAGAATGAGCACGAGAGAGAGAGAGAGAGAGAGAGGAGAGAGAGAAAAGAGGGGAGGAAGGGGGAGAGCGAAAGGAAGGAAGGAAGGAGGAGCGAGGGGAGAGAAAGGGAAGAGAGAGTGATGAGGAGTGAGAGAGAGAAGAAGGAAGAGAGAGAGACAAGGAGTCAGAGAGAGGGAAGAGGGAGGAGAGAGAAAGGAAAGAGAAAGAGAGACGAGGAGTGAGGAGAGAGAAAGGAAGGAGAGAGAAGAGGAGTGACAAAGAGAGAAGGGAAGAGAGAGAAGATGAGAAATAAATGAATTTTTTAAATTTTATGTTAATTTTTTAAAAATATTTAAAATTTATTTTAATTAAGAGGATATTTTAGTAAATATATAATTTATTAACACTAATCCATGACGTGTGATAGACTAACCCATATAAGTTAGAGGGATAGTACTATCCTATATTCATGACATAGTAAACTCACACTTGTTTATCCTATCTTGTTTTATTAACCAACCAAACAAGAGTTAAGGTGAGATAATTGACCACTAGTCTATCTCATTCTATCATATTTCATAAAACAAACGCACCCCAAAAGTCTAATAAGTAGACTTCAAAATGATGCAATTAAATGGACAAAAACAAAAAAATGATGCAATTAAACAATGCCATGCAGCAAGCTTAGAAGAAAACTGTGGGGAAACACGAGAGTCTAAAACGATAAGAACTTTGAGTGGGATCTGAGAAAATAATATAGAAGTGAACTTAATACCACATCTTAATTCAAAACCTTAACATTTTGAGAATACGAGTTCTTATCATTTATAAATTGTTTATTCTTCTATTCTCTTTTCGATGTGAAATATTTTATCATAACAACTCACACATGACATTTTAACAATCTCCTCTTCAAGTGTGAGTTTCGTCACAGTGGGCCTTGTTTCGCTTGAACGCGCACCACTCTACTAAACCCTATAGTCCAATAACGAGCAGTTGAGAGCAGGACTATTGAGTCTTAATCTATACTCATCATTATGTCAAATACTCCAAAAATCAAACTGGGTTATACGGAGATAGCATCCATAAGAACTAACATGCGCCATCATACTCGTCCTTTGTTGAACCATCAGCTTTGATACCACTTCGAATTATCAACTCTAATAACACTTATAAGGAAATGCGAGTGCCCAAAACAGAGAGAACTTTGAGTAAGGTATAAGTAAACAATATAAAAATGAGTTTGACACTATATTTTAACTCAAAACTTTAAGGTTTTGGGAATATGAGTGCTTATTACTTATAAATTGCTTATTCTTTCTTCTTTTTTTTTTTATGTGGGATATTTTATCATAGTAACTCACACGTGACATGTTAAAAAGAAAAAAATACATTTTTGACAGGGAATCTGATGTCCATTTTAACAAGTATTTTTACGAGTCCGACCCACTGTAAAGTCTTTTTGTCTTGTTTATAGAGCGGTCCAATGAAAATAAACACTACATTTTATTTCTTCATAATCAAATGTACATCCCAAATTGCCAATGATTTTAAGCTCAATATAGTTTCTTTTTGATATTTAGTTGAAGCTAATTCCCAAAAAATATAAAATAAAATAACATCCAAAATGTAAACAACACAAATTAACTGAAGAAAAGTGAACCTTTGGAAATATGAGCAACTTATATGGTTTGATGATGGAGACGCAAAATCATTAAATATGATTCATATAGAGATAAATAGTTTTTCTGTTTGAGAAATTTTCTTTTTTCCTTCACAAAAATACAGGGAATCAGGAAAAAGGTTATTGAATCGGCATCCCACTATGGGAGGATGAGCAAAATTTGAAAACAACGTACATTCTTGAACGTCAGTGTAAAACTCTTTGACAGCGGTAAATCTGAAAGTGTCTTCAGCATGGGAGTCCCGAGACCATTCTCCTGCAGTCTAAATTTTAAAATAGAATTAGCATGCAGCCTCATCTTTGTCCTTAATGCTTTTTGGTTCCTTCCCTGACAGTGGCAGGGTTGTTGATATTGATCCCCGCAGAACAAACTCAACGACGGTAATAAGTTTTTCGGTTTGTTAGAGTAATATATAATTACTTTAGTTCTCATCTAACAGTTTAAATTTTTTGATGAAATAATATTTTTACATAATTTCATAACTTTGTAATTAATTGTCACTAAGTATTTGGCCCTTGCGGACACCACACCTAAATTGATATAATTCTGATGGCTCTTACAAGATATGAGTATTACGCTCTTCTGCCACACAAATTCATTGTGACATTAATAACATCATCCAGATTGTTTACAATGTTGTTTTTCACAAACAGACAAAGTATATTGAGATATATTGTCATTTTATTCATCAATACATTATGCAGAATACTATTTACTTGGAAGCTGTTTTATCTACTGATTAGATGGTTGATTTTTTTAATAAAACTCATCCACCCTGGCGATTCTATGATCTACTTCCCAAACTAAAGTTTGCCAAACTACCATATTGAGTTTGAAGGGACATGATAGAATATATATTAGAATGCCATTACAATATCTTAGGATCTTTCAGATATTATTCTGGTTTGAATGTAATTATTTCTGTTTATTTTTTCTTTTTGTGTATAGTTTCTTCAAATAAATAGGTGTGTATCCTCTAAAGTAATAAACAATAATTCATTCTCTCAATTTCTCACTGTTTTATAGTTTTATCATTTATTTTTAATTGTAAGTTTCTACGAGTTTTTCCTTTAATCGCGTGTTCAGCTCAATAGACATGCATGTGAAAATTTTCAATAATATATAATTTATTTATAGGTTTCACTGAAGAGCTTCAACTTTTGTATGGTATAGTTTATTGACACCGCAATTGAGAAAGGTTTTCGACATGTAATTGAGGTCTTACGTTATACTTTTGAGAAAGGACATGTAGTTTATGAAAATAGAGAAAATTATTTCTGTTTTTCAGTTCCTGACCTAGCAAATATTTTAATAAAAAAATACAATAATTTTGTTTAAAATGCAGTATACTTTTACTTTTTTCAAAAAAAAAAAATCAACTGTCCTCGCATCCCACGCTCCCCCACAAACAACCGTTACTTTTTACCGTAGTTTAATTTGTAAATTGTTGTAAATTATTGTGAAGAGCATGACTATGTAGGTGCACTATTGTGTGCATGCACAGTTAGATATAATACTTTTTTTTTTGTTATTCCAAAAATAGTATTTTTTAAGGAAACGAAAGTACATATGAGAAAAAAGGGTAACTTTTGTTCTAGATGTAGCATATTTGTGATAAAAATATATATATATATATTGCATTTTGTTGTGATGCGGTAGATTTTGATTGTTTACAAAATTTCCCATTTTGAATTGCTGGACAGTGAACTGCTGAACTAAATTAAATTTGTATGATTGTTTTACGAAATAGGCCATATGGTCCATGACAGACAGCCAAGCCACAATAGCACATTGCTAGAAGCCATGGAAGCAGGTTGATTTCATTGCTAAGGCAAGCGTTGCAATTAGTACTTCTTGTGCCAGCATCAGCTCTAGAAATTTTGGCCAATAATTTTCGTTTTTGGGAGGAAACTTATTAACTTTTTTTTTTTTTTTGGAGAAAACAGATGTATATATAAAATGGAAAAAATATATATCCGAATGAAAAGTTGCTGGAAAAACTTTCACAATACAATGAATTGAGGATTTTTTAAAAATACATAAATTCATTGTGCAATGAAAAAAATAATAATTTTTTATTCATTTTTTTCATTGCATTTATAATCAATATGGTTACATAATGAATACATCTAATTACATTACATAAATTTTTTCTGGAATATTTTTCTGAACATGTAATAGGGCCCTTATAAAATTAACTCGTCAACTTATTAACTTTTTTTTAGAGGAAACTTATTAACTTAATAAAATTAAACTTCTGAATAGCAAATTGGTCTCCGTGACCTTGTGCATCATTCTATTATGTAACAAAGTGACAACTACTGTGGAGTAAAGATAATTATACACATATGCGAAAAGTCGCTCTTCAAGCCTGTCTTCTTCTTCTTGTTTGTTTTTGCAAGTACTAAACCCCAAACAATATGTAACTAGAAAGGTCTTGGCCCTTCTTGGGGAGTTTTACGACTTGATTGGTGACAACATTTTTAACATACCTAGAGATTCATCTTAGAATTATCGCTCAGGTAGACATATGATTAAAAATAAATACTAATTATTCATTAAGGTGATAATTAAGGAGATAAGTAAAGCGATGACTACTCATTATTTCTATCTCTTAAAGATAACTAGCTTGAGTTTGGATCAGAATTAATAATTGATAAGGTCATTAATCCAGCCTATACAAATAGAAGTTTGTGAACCATCAACTTAGCTTCTAAAAGAGCATTCGCTTATACGTTAGAAGGTTTTGTCAGTGTTACAAAATTGACTACTCATTCAAGTCCGTCTTCCGCTCAAATTTATTTTAATTCGGGTTAATTTATATTTTAACAATATAGCCTTAACAAAGATGAGGACAAAAATCAAACAAAGGAAACCCTAAAAAGTACAATTTTATTAATATATATATATATAACATACAGTGATATAGACTATTAAATAATTAAATAAAAAAATAAATAAATTACTAAATATTATTGGATGAAATTAATCACAGCTTAATTTAAATAGTGTTGCTCCTAAACAAAATACTTATTAATTCAGTCTTAAGTTAACAAGCTACGTTTTGTGGGCCCCAGACAATGCTTATGCAGCCTGACTGTTATCCTAATTTCCTAAATAAGAGATCAATAGGGTAAAATAAATTACAATGAATCGGTAGCCAATTAACTTTGTGCCCAAATTGTATTTGCTTACAAATATTGGGTCGGCATCCACGTGTGATGGCCAGGTGGGAAGCAGAATGAACATTTGACCGTTGTTTCTTTGTAAGAAACATGCAAACATACAAAGCCCGAATGGACTTTGTCACGGTTACAAAATTGTCTGTTCGTTCAGGTCTACGTCTTCCACTCAATTTTATTTTAATTCAGATTAATTTATATTTTAACAATTTAGTCTTAACAAAGATGAGGACAAAAATTAAACAAAGAAAACTCTAAAAATACAATTTTATTAGTATACATATGAAACATGTAGTAATATTAATTATTAAATAATTAAATATAAAAAAATAAAAATAAATAAATTGTTAAATACCGATAAACTTGATCACCACTTAAGCTAAGATACTATTGCTCTTAAACAAAATACCCATTAATTCATAGTTAACGAGCTACGTTTTGTAGGCCCCAGAAAACCCTTATACAGCCTGGTTGATGTCCTAATTTAGGAAATCAGAGATCAATAGGGTAAGATAAATTACAATGAATTGGGTAGCCAATTAATTTTGACTGTCTAAATTGTATTTGCTCACAAATATCTGGTCGGCATCCACGTGTGATGGCCAGGTGGGAAGCAGAGTGAACATTTGACCGTTGTTCTTTGTAAGAAACACGCAAGTGGAAGGGAAGCAAAATTAAATAATTATATTTAAATAATAATAAGTAGTATCGTATTATCATCTAAAAATATTTTATAATTTTTTTTATTTTTTTATGTAAATTCAATCATTTAATTTGTCTCGTCCCTTATATCACTTTAAAATTACTTTTGTTAAGTAAAAAAAAAAAAATTCCCTTTGAGGAGATACTGCCTGCCAATTGTGTAACGTGATCACGTTTCCAAAAGAAAAAAGTTTGGGAGATCAATTGGGATGTCCTGATTTTTGTCTTGAAAATATTTAAAAAAATTAATTAATTGTTAACTTTTTACAACTATCTTCATAAAAGAAAGTAATAAAAAATATAGTAATAGTTGCATGTCTTTATTTTAAAAAGTAATAAACTGTTAATTTTTTATAACTATCATGATAAAAAAGAATAATAAGAAATATAGTGATAATTTATGTTACTCTTTCTATTAATAGGATTACAACAATTTAATAATTAATTACTTTTTTCAAATATATCAAAACAAAAATTAGGACAAAACCAATCAAGCTCCAAAACCAAACCCTTTCCAAAATTGGTAATCCAGTCTACTGGTTGTACCCTACTCGCAGTCTTTATGACTGATTCTATTTTGGGATTATTATTATTTTTTCTTTTTTTAAAAAGTGCTGGTTGATGATATATGTTGGGAAGTTATATTAGATATTGGTCAGTTATTCAAATAATGTAACAATCATATAACCATATATTTAAATAGATGTTGACCCCATTATTTTGGTCGCCCATTAAGCCAACACTTTCAGCAACAGTTTACCAAGTGACAAAGGAAAGGGAATAGGCATAGGAAAAAGCATCCAACTAAAAATTTCGCAGCTCATTCAGTTTTCGTTCATTGAGGCGGGGAACCAAATTTTTTTGTGGATCACTTTTTCAAACCATCTATTTGATTAGAAGTCAGTTTGTGCAATCTCTTGTTTTTGTTTATTCTTTCATTTTTGTTTATTTTAAGTTGAATGATTCTATCCTACGTTATGGATACTTTTGCATCATTTTCCTACTCCGTTTCTTTGCATGACCAAAAAAATTGCAACATATTATTCTTTGTTTTGTTGGCCTAGATCATGCCCTGTTTTTGGATCCTCGACCAAGCTGCTAATGCAGCAACTTGGTAAGGATCAAGCGAAAGTTTTTACAAGCATTTTCTATAGCCATGGAGAAAATGGGTGCAATAGGTGTGAAAAGGGAACCAAACATGGAGAGAAAAGGAAAGATTGTACCATGCATGCTGCCTGATTGGAACTGAAGATTTTCTTATTCTTTGTGCTTGTAATTATTGTAGCTGGTATTGGTTTTTTTTTTTTTCTTTTTTTTCTTCCTTTCAATTTGGTGTTGGGTTTGAACAGAAAAATTTTATATATTTGATTGCGATGTTGCAAAAAATATTGGTGTCTCATGTTGGTTAGCTGCGAGTGTGGACTATTTAGTCAGGAAGGAAAGTGGATGTTGTTCTTAGTCCTTAGATTAACTTTTCATTTAAATCATCACTACGAAACCTAATCTTCACTCACCAAAAATTTTGGTTCAAAATTCCACGCACCCTTTTCCATTTGACACAACAAGAACGGAATTTTTTTTTTTTTTGTGTGTGTCCAAACAAGACTAGATCTTGAATGTCATGCAAAAAAAAAGACCAAAAATAACCCAATAAAAACTTGGGTTGGTTTTTTTGTTTTTTGAAAAAAAAATTTGAGCCTATTCGGACTTCTCCATCTACTTATATGAGCTTTAAGTAGATTTAATATTCTCAAACTTTATTTGACTTGATATTTAAGAATTAACTTATAAATTTATAATTTTCTTCATCTAATAATTTAAACTTTACGTTCCAAGACAATAACCATTATTAAAAAATTTGAACAAATCGCTCTGATAAATTTATAAAATGTCATTTTTTCTTACCTTTTTCCTAATTAATATAAAAAACGATCACCATCATTTTTCCGAACATTTTTTTTGGTACAATATAATATGTTCATTGATTTAGTGCTCTTTCCTTTTGACTCAATCATTATTTCGCGACATTCTTTATGGTACCACAAGTTGACATATAGTGTACTCTTTTCAGGTTGCTAGTCCAAGCAGTTCATTGGCGCTTTGTAAATACGAGGTATCCTCCTTTTAGATTAAGAATTTTGTTTTGCCAGATTCTAGATGATTATTTCTTTCTCTTTATTTCTCTCCTCCGTCATTGGAAAAAATTTATTCATTATGAACACATATTCCGAACATTGGGACTTTTTAATATTATCATTTAAATTTTCTTAAAGATTGAGTATGCACAAAAGCTAACAAAGCATTTTTTTTTTTTCCAAGAAATAAAGTCAATAGATCACCTTAATAATTTGAACTCAACAAGCTTTTCTACTCCCAAAAAAAAAAAAAAAAAAACTTTCATAATCCTCATAGTGCCGACCAAACACTGGGATACATACATATATAGATTCCTTATTAGGAGTAATAATTAAACCAAACAAACAACAATAAGACTTAACTCATATTTAATTAGGGTAAACTACAATATTTATTGAGGCAATCATACTGATTGGGAAAAATATTTCAAAAAAAGCATAGGATACTGAACTATTTGGGAAGACCAAATTATGTTATTACTTTGAAGTCACCCATGCACCATTGCTGAAACCTAACTTGCCTCCTGTAGGCTTTAGCTGGTTTATTTGCAGGTTTGCATATTGGTATTGCTCTTTGCAGTCTCTTTGCCTCGTTTTCAGTATTACTTATTCGATTGAGGGACTGTTGAACTGAGCCAGATATTCTCCATCAGAACTCAGTACAATGGATGTTTGCATGGAGACTGTCAATGTAGGATTTGCAGTACTGCTACTTGCATGGGTTTGGACAGACTTTGTTACGCAAAGGAGGCAAATTAGGAGAGGCAGTACCAATGGCTATTTAGAAAGAGAAAAGATTGGAGTGAAAGATTCTGCAGTTTTTACCATAATCACTGTTGTATGCAATGTCATGATTTGTGCTATCAACTTTGGTTTTGGGCTGTATGCATATTGGGATCGCAGAATTATCCCTTGTAAATATATCTTCACAACCATGACTTGGAGTTTGGCTACTTTAGTTGCTTTCTACACGAAAAATAGAGCTCAAAGAGAAGGCAACAGGTGGCCATTACCCCTTATTCTGTGGTGGGTCTTCTCCTGCATGTTTGTTACACTTTCTGTCCTCCTATATGTGATTGGTCATGATGGTTCTAGACAGTTTTCTTACCCGTGGCCGGTAGCCGACATAGTTGATTTTGCTTGTCTCCCCTTGTCAGTGCTGCTTTGCTTCATTGTTCTAGCATTCAGATGTAAAGCCATGGGAAACAGTGATCTTGAACACCCATTGTTACAGCAAGGGAATGAAAGGTTGTTCAATGATTCAGCTAGTTTCAACAATGCTGGATTCTGGAGCCAGCTCACTTTTGGATGGCTAAATCCACTATTTAGCGTTGGAAGAATCCAAAAACTTGAACTATCTCACATTCCTTCAGTTCCCCAGTCAGAAACAGCAGAGTATGCTTCCTCATTACTTGAAGAATCTCTGGGAAAACAAAGAACTGAATCTCTCAAACTATTTCAGGCCATAGCTTATGCCATATGGAAATCACTGGCCCTCAATGCAGCTTTTGCAGGTACCAACAAGTTCTAGTATTGTTTGTATTCAGAGTTTTCACAATATATGGCTAGCAGGCAGGTGTTTTATTTCATGTTCTCTTCATCTTTTGCAGGTATTAATACAGTTGCCTCCTATACGGGTCCTCTACTGATTACAGACTTTGTCAATATCTTGTTGGAGAAGCCTGACGACTCGAGCAGCCTGTATGGATTGATTCTTGCCTCCATCATCTTTTTCTCAAAGACCGTTGAGTCTCTAACTCAAAGACAATGGTATTTTGGTGCGCAGCGTATTGGCATAAGATTAAGGGCTGCTCTCATGGCATTGATCTACCAAAAGATTCTATCAGTCAAATTCAACGGCCCTAGCAACGGGAAGATCATCAACTTGATCAATGTGGACGTGGAGAGAATCGGAGATTTTTGCTGGCACGTTCATGCGATATGGTTGCTACCTCTCCAAGTCTTCTTAGCTCTCATGATTCTCTACAGGAATCTAGGAGCTGCCCCCTCCATTGCTGGTGTTCTGTCCACCATATTGGTAATGGTGGGGAATACCCCACTAGCCAGAAAGCGAAAAAACCTCTATAGCAGGATCATGGAAGCTAAGGATGCAAGGATAAAGGCAACTGCAGAGACTCTTAGGTGCATCAGGGTTTTGAAACTTGTTTCATGGGAATCCACATTCCTAGAAAAGATTCTGTCTCTTAGAATGACCGAGAAAAGCTGGCTCACAATTTATCTCTACACAAATTCAGCCATAGCTTTTCTATTTTGGATTTCACCAATGCTGGTCTCTGTGATTACCTTTGGTACCTGCATTCTATTTAAGACACCATTAACAACTGGGAGAGTGCTCTCAGCCATTGCGACCTTCAGAATACTACAGGAACCCATATATAACTTGCCAGAGCTCATGTCCGTGCTATCGCAGACCAAGGTCTCACTCAATCGCGTGCAAGAAGTATTGAAAGAAGAAGATCAAAGGGAGCAGATACATTCTTCTCATGCCTCAAGGACATCTTGCATTGCTGTTGAGATGGACATTGGACAACATGACTGGGAAGGTAGCAATGACAGAGAAAAAAAACCCACGATAAGTCTATCGAAGAAGATAAAAATAATGAGGGGCTGTAAGGTTGCTGTTTGCGGATCTGTGGGGTCTGGAAAATCAAGTCTTCTCAGTGGCATAATTGGTGAGATTCCCAGAATCTCTGGGGCAGGAGTCAAGGTTAATGGAACCAAAGCTTATGTTCCACAGACCCCGTGGATTCAGACAGGATCTGTGAGAGATAACGTGCTATTTGGAAAGGATATGGATGCTGCTCTTTTTGCTAATGTTCTGGAAGGATGTGCTTTGCAACGAGACATACTTTCTTGGGCTGATGGAGATTTGAGTGTTGTGGGAGAGAGAGGCCTTAACCTTAGTGGAGGTCAAAAGCAGAGGATTCAACTTGCTAGGGCTCTCTACAGCGATTATGATGTCTATATCCTAGATGATCCTTTCAGTGCTGTTGATGCACATACCGGAAACCATCTGTTCAAGGCAAGCATCTTCTGTGTTTATTGCCTCATATTATTTTTAGTGTTAAAGGGCCAAATACTAACAGCAATTGTTTTGCAGAAGTGTCTCATGCAACTCATGTCCCAAAAGACCGTCATATATGCCACTCATCAGCTAGAGTTTTTACATGCCGCAGACCTTGTTCTGGTAAGTAACATGAAATTTTGGGCATCTAAATAAAATTATTGTTATCCAAAGCCTCATAACCTTTACTCTTGTAGGTCATGGAGGATGGCATGATTGTACAATCAGGAAAGTTTGCAGATTTGATTGCAGATCAAAATTCTGAACTCTTCAAACAGATGCTTGCACAGAAATTATCTCTAACCCAATTACACTGCTCACAAGAGGAAAATTTTTTGAACAATTGTTCATCTAATCAAATTGAAGCATCAGAAGAAATTTTTGAGGATCCTGCTAATGCTGTTGGGCATTTGGAGAGAAATGAAGAACAAGAAATAAAACATGGGAGAGTGAAATGGGGGGTTTATGCAACGTTCATTTCTTTGGCATACAAGGGAGCGCTTGTGCCAGTTATCCTTTTGTGTCAAGTCCTCTTCCAGGCACTTCAGATGGGTAGTAATTATTGGATTGCTTGGGCAGCGGAGGAAAGACATAATGTCAAGAGTGTGCCAATGATTAGAATGTTTATTTTGTTATCTTCTGGAAGCTCCATTTTCATATTGGGTAGAGCTGTTTTCTTGTCAAGTATTGCCATTGAAACTGCTCAGCATCTATTTCTTGGAATGATTAAGTCAGTTTTTAGAGCACCTGTCTCATTCTTTGATTCTACTTCTTCAAGTAGTATCCTCAACAGGGTCAGTAGGCTCATTTCAAGTTCAACAATATATTTTTTTTCTTGCCTCCAGTTAATATCCTTACATGCATTCAAAAAGTAACAGTTTTTATTTGTTATTCTGTGTGTCTGTCCTCACAGTCATCTACAGATCAAAGCTCAATCGACACCGACATTCCATACAGATTAGCAGGACTGGTGTTTGCCTTGATTCAGCTCTTAAGCATCATCATCCTTATGTCCATGGTTGCATGGCAAATGTTCATACCTTTTGCTGCCATAATTGGAATCTCTGTTTGGTACCAGGCAAGGAAAAGCCTTTCTGAACCCTTGTCCTCTGTGTGTTTGTTAGCTATAGTTTGAACATATTGAATCCTTGCTTGGCTCAAGATCAGATGCATTGAGAGCCTGCCATATATGTGGTGCAAACTAAAATGTGATTGATCATCATCTATCTAGGCGATAGGGTCTCTGAAGCTATTGTAGATAAACTTAATCCACAATAACACAACTAGTGGTAGGCTTCTGGTGGCATGAAAGAAATAAAACCTAAAGGTTAATTTCATATCAAGTTTATTACATTGGAGGATGATTCTTACTCATTTGTGCCACAGAGGCCAAATTAAAAGCCACAGGAATGGATTAATATCATAGTAATGGCTGTTATCTTCCAAGCATCTTGCATTTGTGTGCTTAACAGAAATTTTCTTGCAGGTTTATTATGTCAAGACTGCTAGAGAATTGGCCAGGATGGTTGGAACCAGAAAGGCACCTGTCTTGCATCACTTCTCAGAATCCATTGCTGGTGCAGCAACCATCCGTTGTTTCAATCAAGAAGACCGCTTCCTGATGAAAAACCTGAGTTTGGTTGATGATTATTCGCGTGTAGTCTTCCACAACTTGGGTACAATGGAATGGCTGAGTGTCCGTGTAAATTTACTCTTCAACGTAGGCTTTTTCCTAATTCTAATCATCTTGGTGAGCCTTCCAAAGTCAACAATTGATCCTAGTAAGTTACTTTCTATCCCATGCCTTGAGAGTCCAACACTTAAGAGGGCAGGCATAAATAAATGACAACCAATAGTTTTGTCGAATTGATTAGAAAAAGAATCATGTTCTGCAAAATTCCCTTTAAGTTGCTTCTGCTTAAACACCATTGAATGTTGTTGGTGTTTAGAGGACGAAAAAACTAAGAGTTTGCACAGAAAACTTCACTTTCATTCCAAAAAATAAAGGTCCTTTTATAGAGCCTTGAACATCATTACATCATGTACCTTTGACTACTAGGACAAGCTAAGTCCTGTACTCTTACATAAACAAGACTTTAACATAAACTTTACATCTCATAATTTCTCACCTAATCCCACTAACATACTAAGACCAATATAATTTCGTAGTCCTCAAGCCAACTGGTATGCCTGCTGCAACTTCTCTTGTCTCTGCTGCATGCTTCTTTGCCTTCAAGATAATCCTGCAACTTACTTCGCTGCTACTGCAGCTTCTTCATATTCTTCCGCTGTCTCTACTTTCTTCTTGATTCTCAGGAAAAACTCCAATTCACATCAACAAATGTCAATCTATGAAACTAATAGCTACTTGATTGGATGTATAGGTTTAGCAGGGCTGGTAGCCACATATGGTCTGAACTTGAATGTGCTTCAGGCATGGATCATATGGAACCTGTGTAATGTTGAGAACAAGATGATATCAGTTGAAAGAGTACTGCAATTCACTTGCATACCCAGTGAAGCTCCCTTAGTGATTGAAGACAATAGGCCCGAACCCGAGTGGCCCTCCTATGGGAAAATTGAACTTGTGGATCTTTATTTCCAGTATAGCCCTTCCCTTCCAATGGTTCTCAAAGGGATAACTTGCACCTTTCCTGGAGGGAACAAGATAGGGGTGGTGGGCAGAACTGGCAGTGGAAAGTCCACTCTGATTCAGGCCCTATTCAGGATGGTCGAGCCAGCAGGAGGGAAGATACTTATTGATGGGCTTGACATCTCAAAGATAGGCTTACAAGATTTGAGATCCCGGCTTGGAATAATTCCTCAGGATCCCACATTGTTTCAAGGAACTGTGAGGAGTAATTTGGATCCTTTGGAAGAGTACACAGATCAAGAAATATGGGAGGTAATAAATGGTCAGAACTCATTAAGATTGCAATACGCATATTTGCTTCTTTAGTAGTAGTAAAGCAATCTGTTATTTCAGGTTCTCAGCAAGTGTCAACTGGCAGACGTAGTGAGGCAGGACCAAAGGCTTCTTGATGCCCCAGGTATGTATTGACCGGTGTTGACTATTGTTGATGATCATCCATCATTGCACCTTAATTTCCGGTGCCTTTGCATCATCCAATGTTTTGCATAGCATGGCTTTAACATTGGAAGATATGTGTCAAATGAATTAAGCAGTTGCTGAAGATGGTGAAAACTGGAGCCTTGGACAGAGGCAGCTTGTTTGTCTTGCCAGGATACTCCTCAGGAAGAGAACGATTTTGGTTTTAGATGAGGCCACAGCTTCTGTCGACGTTGCAACAGACAATATTATTCAGAAGACAGTAAGAGAGGAAACAGGTCGATGTACCGTCATTGCTGTGGCTCATCGGATACCAACTATAGTTGATAGCGACCGGGTATTGGTTCTCGACGAAGGTGCGCTTTCATAGTATTTTCTTCAATTTTTTACTGGAGAAAAAGATGAGAATCACAGTTAGCAGGAATACATTGAGGCACGGCTAAAATGCAAATCATTTAGCATATACATATAACCATATTGTCAAATTTGTATTGCCTTGAAACATATGTTGAAGCATTGCTGCAAATGATTTTCTAAACGCAGGCAAGGTTGTGGAGTATGATTCTCCTGTGAAGTTGCTTGAGGATAATTCTTCTTCCTTCTCAAAATTGGTAGCAGAATTCTTGAGGAGATCATCCAACAGTATGCGCCGAGAAGATGTATCCTGACAGTTTTAACCACCAAGATTATCAGCCTTTTCCAATTTTGGTTCAGCTTGCAGACTTTAAGTACATAAATGCAAGACGTGATATTGTGCAGCGCAGCGAGGCAGATACTCTTTGCTACTGTACTCCAGAGTTCTATCAGATACTCAATTCGGTGTCACTGTTTCATTAATTTCTTTTCACTAACCTAGTTCTGATAGGTGCTAGGTGGAATTGTTATGGAATAGCATACATTGTTGAAGAATTTTTAGCAGAAGTCCATGTACTCAAGATGTCAAGTTTTTCTCCTCAGATGTAGACATTTTCTTGTCACTCTTCATTCACTATTTCATTATTTTACTACGGTCTTTTTCAGGTTTTATGTTTTGCACTCACAAGGCCTGTTTAGTTACAGCTTTATGCTGTCCCTTGTTGTTATGTTTTTGTTATTTGTTGTATATTTTTGTTATTCGCTATCAATAACTACAATTTTTCAATAATTTTTTAATAATTACTATATATGAAAAGAGAATGTTGAGAGAAAAAAATTGTAGAAAGGTGAGAAAGTGTGGAAAGATAAGAGAGAGTTTGAAAAGAAAAAGTGCAAAGACAAAGGAGAAAGAGAACAATGTCCAGAGTTTTGAGAAATTTTCTTTTTGCTTTTCAACATATTCTTGCTTCCTTCAGTTTACTAACATCTTCTTATATTTTCTCAAGCCGTTGCACATTCATTTTGATCTACATTATTCCAAGAGCAAGTCTTGCAGAACAAAAAACTTAATGAACTCAATCTAAAACACAACCGGTAGAACTAAAGGCTAATTCAAAAGTGGAGAGAACAAGAAGATTGATAGCACAAAAGCAAGGCAAATACGACACAAAATAGAAACAGAGACGCTCAACAGATAATCAAAAGGTAATATCGAGCTTTAAAACTTGACAAGAGTTATGTTAAATTCATCGTTTACGCTAAAATATTTCAAGATAATTTCGAACGATTGATAGTTCTCAAAAAGATAGATTTCATTCCAAGAAGAAGATTTAAGAACCCCATAATAAGGAAAATCAATTCATTTTAAAGTCACTGTTCTAATAATATTTCTGTTAATATTCGTAATTAGGCTAAAATAACCTAAGCAAATTAATAAACCACAAATCAGAACTACAATATAAACTATAGGATAATAAAAAACAACCTTCTGGTCGGTCCTGTCGTCTTTTCTTACGTCGAACTAGGACCCTTTTTCGATCAAAAAAATTAAATTAAATTAAATTAAATTAAATAGAGACAAAATATTAATGGTCAAAACTTACGTAGCATAACAGCTAGACCAGGCCTAGCTTTTTACGAGTACAGAAACACCAACAATCATTCTCTTCAAAACTTTTCATATTTTTTGAAAGCCAAAAAGTTTATGATATTTGTCACAAATGACGCAATTTACAAAAGGCAGAAAAGAGAATTACACAACACCCTCTATGATACATGGACACTCACGAAGACTATATATTTCTCACCATACAAATACGGGCCCCATGCCCCTTCAAAAATAGCAAAAAAGAAAAAAGGCCTAAAACAAGGAATTAAAAAAATATATGAAACTAATAGGAAAAGTACCCACCACTACCAAGCCCCTCCAAATAAACAACTCCGATCGCCTCTACCTTCTTGTGGCTCAATTTACAAATTGGCAGTTCTTAACAAACCCCAATTTCTAGCACAATCAGTCAACCTAATTGCCGCCTGCAGCCTGGTTCTCGAATTTGAATGTCTCCATCATCACAAGGCTTGCGAAAAATTTGGACAGCCTCGGAACTTTTAATCAGAACCAGTCTCACAAGTATGGGAATTCCTGGACACAGCATATCATGCACTCGTACAGATACCAGAAACCCAAGGCAGTTACATGAACCCAGATTGGGTTTGTAGATATAATCAGAAGGTTCTACTATATCCAAGCCAGAGAACCCCGGTCATTTGCAACTTGAGGACGACCTCTAGTCGGCGTGGGAGGTCTGTTTGCATTCAACTCCTGCTCTCGCAAGAAACAAACGGGTATACAAATTCAGTAGGAGCATAACTTACGAGAAAATAATTTCAACAAAAATTATCAAACAGAATGGAACACGTACGGACCTGCATCCATGTATCTTCAATTTGGCGTTCTGGTGACGCTTCTGGAGACGAAATTGCTGGTGGCAAAGGATGAATGAGTTTTGGAACCACCACGAGATCTCTTCCCAAAACTAGGATTGCCCCTGCATTATTAGCAGTCCCTGCCAAAAAAATAAAGGGCCAACAATCTGACTACAATGCCGAACTACCGTGAAGCTCAGGTGAAAGGAACAGTATGGTCTCAATGCCACAAACATACCACAGTAATTGGTAGCTGAGAAAAGTGTAATCAGATGTCCCTGGGCAAAACGCTCAAAGCCATCCATCACACATTCATGGGCACGTACAATCAACTGAAGATCATTGTTGTTGCAGAATTCCATAACTCGATCAGGCTATATAAGCACATCATGGGGTTAGCGGACCAAATAATTATTGCAGATACAATCAAAGTGCCTACCAAACAGACAACTCAGCTCCTGTGTAAGAAGCCCTTACCGGCATGACAACCAATGTTCCATTACATGTCCAAACATACCAACTAAATACACGAAACATGCTGTTGAAAACAAAAAAAGCTAATATCTCCTCATTTCTAAGAACCATCAATATAGCACAAAAGAAAGCTGGAAACACAGAACCAACAACAAAATTATTGGCAAAACAATTGCCCTGTAAGCTTCCTCTTTAACAAGACAACAATGATTCCATGCCACCACTGACTCAGACATCCAAATCCAAAGCCCACTCACACATGCGCCCTTTGTGATTAGATAACATCTTCTTGAGGCAACGGACTTTATAATGAATCACTACTGATTTATAAGCTTACATTAGAAGTATATGCTTAATTATCCCCAATTTAAGCAGCCAAAATGTTCCAAGTGCGAAGTATACGCTTAATTATCCCGTCTAAAGATGATGTACTGTATACGTCAAGTGACAATTAGGAGTCTCAATGAGAATTCTTAGTTCCCAAATCTATTCCACGATGATAGAAACAAACCAGATAAATGGCAGAAAATCAAGTGGAGCCCCCGTAGCATCTAATATATTTTATGGTCCATTGTGGAGAAGGGCAGTGCAGTCATCCACGTCAGTGAATTGGACATGCTAATTGCACCAGGAAGGCAGTGTCTTGAAAGAAATAAGTTAAAAAATTGGATGTACTGAATCTCTAGTCAACATCCTCTGTGTTAAATAGCAGATGTTCCAACATATGACCACGAATTGAATATATGACCACCAATAGAAATACCAGATGTTACAACATTTGTCTCCTTTCCTCATAATTGAACAGTCTATTTTTGATATCTAAATAAACCTACCATAGTACACTGCACATCATGTCAGGTAATCCATCGCCTGGTTACTACTTTCAACGATGAAAACATTTTATACTAGCAGAGAAAAAGGAACGTAGAAATTTCGCAATAGGTATTTGACAGAAAAAAATAAAAAAAAAAGGGTGCACTTACACCAAACGTCACCAATCCTGGACCTCTAGCATTTGGCCTCAATCCTTCAATACTATCATTTTCTGTTGGATCAGACCTAAGGATTATTCAAAACAAAAGGTCACCACTGATCATATGGGTTATGAAAAACAACATAGAAATGCACTTACCATAACAAATCCATAAGCACAATGGAGCCTGCTTCCATTGTAATTGGACGCTGAATATTTTCAATCTGCTCCACATGATTGATTGAACGACCAATACCACCATGCATGCAGATTATTTTCTTTTCAATTAGTGCTGCCAAGGGCAGCCAATTGAACAAACGATTTATCCGATGCCAAACCCAAATTCCATCCCGTTCACCCTGTTCAGAAATTTAAATTAGTCGGCAAGCACATCATTTACTAAGAAGGTATTATTTTGAATGAATAAAACATTTACCATGCGCTCAATGCACTCAATTCGGAAACCAAATAGGGCATTGATGTCAGCGGCTTCATGATTCCCGCGGATTAAATGCACATTCTGCGGATACTCAACCTACAACATTAGAGCGTCAAATCAATCTCAATACACGTGAAGAACCAAGACAGCCTTGGAAGATTAAAGGGAGAGTCTCACTGCAAGTCCACCCGTGCAGGCAGCCAGGCGAGGCTGGTATGGAGAGAGAGCAAAGAGAAATAGAAACAAGCAGGCCTTACCTTTAATGCAAGCAGAAGAGTAATAGTCTCCAGGCTGTGCTGGCCCCGGTCAACATAATCTCCTAAGAAGAGATAATCAATATATCTGACAGTCACGAAACAAAATCAGCATCATCCCAGATCTAAATAAACATGCAAGATTACCCAATCAATTCAACTAAAAAAGAATTGTTCTTCTTCTCTGTCCAAGCATAACATTGAGTCAGAAGACCATCTATTATCACATCGACCAATCAAAGTGACTTTAGCCTTTTGATTTAGCGCATTTCAAGGGCAGATATGAAAACATTCGAATCAAAACAGGCTAAAAATAAGCTCCAGAGAATCTAATGCAGACATCATGTTGAGAGAGGAACTTGTCTATGTTCTACAACTCAAGTCAACTAAGCCTTAAACCTAAATTTGATTGGGGTCGGCTCAGCCGTATGAATCTTTTTCCATCACTAAAATCCATTGTGAACCAAATTGGTTGGAAAAGTTTGCTCCAAAACCTTAATAATCAAAGATTCTCGTGTCACTTTAGGTCTCCTCTTCGTCTCGGCTCTCCATTTCTTTTAAAGAACTGTTTAGTTTGGAAAATTCAAATGATTGATCAATAACAGGGCACAATTTTATGGGTCCTTCCCGCCTCATCTCTTCTCACTCGTTTCAGCTAAGTGGCTAGATACCTAAGGCATCTTGCGACAAATCACTCACAAACTAAAATATTGTAAGGATTGAACAGTCAGCAAAAGCAGGTTTGACAAAATAAAGATTTTCATCCTGAAACAAATCAAAATCCCAAAGCACAACAGCCAGTACGCATGAGGTGGGATCATATGGTAAATATACTTACGCAATGTCACCAGCTGTTGATGGTGCACCATACTCATCAAAAAGTCGCATGAGATCCCCAAATTGCCCATGCAAATCACCAAATATCTTGATAGGTGCTCTAAGCTGCAAAACAGTTGGTTCACTCGAAAATATTCTTTCAGAATTGTCACAAAGATCTGAGATTTCATTGCAATCCAAGAAAAATTGCCGTCGAACAGGAGGCTTCCAGCCACGAGGCTTTAATAAATGTGCTATGACCTGTAATAGAAGAATAATGTCCAATTCAATACAAAACTATAACTCTATTGAAAAAACAAAATTGATGATAGGCAATTCACCTACAACATGAAAAGAGGGCACAAGCACAACCCACACGCACAACAGCTCTAACCATCAAGAAGATCAACCTTAAAGAATCCACAACAAAACTTGGGCTTAAGGACAGTCACAAATGCAAACAAATCCAAATATCTAACAACTGTACGCTCTCCACTAGATCAAGAGTAATTAAAGTTCCTTTTATATTAATGTAGATTAGGCTGTGGATAAGGAACGGAAAAAACAGGGAAATAACAATAAAATTAGGAATCATTGCATCATCAAATCTTGGAAGTTATGAAGCAGCCGAACCCATTAGCATACCCCCTGATTATATAGATAACCTAAGCAACTAAACAGCATTCTGTTATACTAACATTACTACGGTAGATGAATCATGGACTGACGAATAACTGACATTAATGCCTGATCATTCCACCAAGTTCAAGCAAGCTAATGGTCCGCAGAGCTACAACCACATATTGGTTGAACGAAATATTAACAAGTCAAGTTGGAAAGAAGAAACTAGTGAATGTATGACACTGCCTGCTATTACTATTTACTACTACCTCTTAATGGCAACAATAATTGTTCGTGGAAAAGCATTTTTAATAAGATAGGAAGCCACTTCCCGGGAGAAGCTATCACTTCCACCACATGCATCCAAGTACAACAATGTTAAATTAAAAATCCCACCAACATAACGGAAAATCTGTTCTTGCAATCCACGGCATATATTTTTTAATGTCAAAGATGCCAAAATGTAATTTCAGCCTCACATATAAAGCTAGCAATCTTCACAAACAATAACAGCTGTATGGACAGCCCTGCATCACTCATCTATTCTATGTATCATGGGCGGATCCAATTAAGGGCATTATCAGAGTCAAAATGCTGAAAATAAGAACATATAACATCATTCATCACACCTTCTTCGGAACACTATTGATGGACATCTGTCGATCAAGTAATTTCCTGGCTGCGGTTGCACTTTCTGGGGTCCCATAGCTCACCCGTCTTCCTTCATTCTCGAACTGATCAATTGAAAGCTGTCTGACCATGCCACCTAAAGCTCCACCAGTCTCTGCAGCAACAACCACCTGACAACATAGGTAAGCAAACATCAATAAGATGAAATTAAGCATTTTCGTTCCAAATTGACTTCAGATTGCAATCTTATTACAGCTCTATGATGCAAACGAACTCCTGCTGGCGGAACACTATTTGGTCCAGTAGAATCAGGCTTTATCATGGTAGATAATTGTTTGCCACTAGGGGTAGCCTCTGCAGAACGCTCCCTGTCTGGCAACTCAACTTCTCCATTAACTTGCCGTGCCTTTGCAGCAGCCAGAGTAGCACTAATAGCCTCAGCTTCAGCAGCTGCTGCTTCGACCAAATACTCCACACCTTTGCTCGTTCTCCTGTGAGATCCATATGCCACAGCTCTTTAAATAATTGAAGAATATTTTGTATTCATTCTATAGCAAAAACAACACACTGAGGCAGTAACCAACCTACCTCGGTCCTGCAACCATTGCATTTTCAGTGCTTATATCAGTGTAAACATCACCATTGATAGGAGGTGCGACTGGAGTACCCAGCACAACAGCACCGTCGGGTGCTGCTTCAGTCATAGCTTGTCTAGATCTTTCATCAACAAATCCATACCTCCCAAGTATACGCCCACCTGGCACACTAGCTGCAGCAGCTGCAGCTGCAGCATGCGATGCTGCACTGGTTGTTTCAGCAGCAGCTAGATCTTCAGCAACAAGTAGATCATCAAGCAGCACCCCTATAGCAGTAATGTGACATGTTACCATGATAACAGACTCTAAAGTTTGGGATGTTTCAAAAGGACATATAATTAACATGACATCCGAGATCCACAAACTAGCAAAGCTTTGTGCAACTCCAAGATTAAGCTATGAAAATTTTTCACACTAAACTATATACACACTGTTAACATGCAAAATTCAACTGAATTGATATTATCTTCCATGACCAACCATTTGGAAGAAAACAAGAGCAAATAAAAGCAAATTAGGAGATGAATTAGACAATATTTCTATACAGCATTCTACAAATTCCAAGAACATGGATGGAATTAAAAGCCATCAATGCATGCTCAAACTATTCCGTGTTACATTGGCTTCCATGTCATCTCTAGAGCCAGTTTTTCATATAAACTGCTTTCATATATTCAACCAATTCCTGGGTCCTCCAAGAATTTGGTGTGTACGCCAAGAATATAGCGTAAGCAGTAAGCTCTACGAGAAGTGTCAGCAATTAAGGCATTGAAGTGCTTATTAATTAAGATATAGACTATGTAAATCACACTTTGTTCTACTTAAGCCTCTAAGAATATTGCATATTACAACGCAAATGTATTCTAGACGGAGTTAACTTCAGCCTCCAAGGCCCATTTCAGTCCCCTTGACGACAATCAAATGAAATCATCTTCATGTGTCATCATCCATATTTCCAGGACATCCTAGTATGTTCACTTGTATGATCAGCATACCCTTATACAACTATTCTTGGCAGTGTTGGCTCCATCTATACAAAAGTAGAAGCAGGCAAAATAGTTGAAGAATTATCAAGATAAGTGGCGTAGATACTTACCACCACGTAAACCACCATAAATAAATATCAGATCACCAACTGCAGCAGCTGCATGCCTGCAACGTCTTGTTAACTCAACTGCAGCATCCCCACCAGCAGCATCAGCACTAAATCTGCCAGTTCTTGGACTAGTAACAACAGACTTTGTATCACACCAAACTCCAGCAGCAGTATCCAAAACTACAGGAGAACCACAAGATTTGTCAGAATAATTAGAAAAATTTTGTATCGCACCAAACTCATCTACAAACACATTGACACTAGAGTAATTAGAAAAACTTCATGCACCAGCATACATGTATATAGATGTACATACTTGCCCGAGAAAATGTATGCATGGTGAGAGAACTAAACAAAAAGCTAATACCAGGCTGATAAAATGCAACATAAGTAGATGTACTATTTTGCACAAGAAGTTGGAAGCAGATAAAAAGAATAACTACCACCAAAAAATACTATTATTCACCACAAGGGGTAAAAAAAAAAGAGAAACTTTTGCATAACTTAATGGTTTGTTTGGATTGTTAGAAAGTTATGAGAAAGAAAGTTCTGAGAAAATAAAGTTGTTTGGATTGATGAAAAAGAAAATGATAAGAAAGAAAAATAAATAGTAATTTGTGAGAGAAAAAATTGTGTGAAAAAAAGGTTGTTTGGATTGATGAGAAAGTTGTGAGAAAGAAAATGATTAGAAAGAAAAATGAATAGTAATTTGTGAGAGAAAAAGTTGTGTGAAAATAGTATTGTTTGGCTTGATTAGAAAGTTGTGAGAAAGAAAAGGTTGTGAGAAAACGATGTGATTATGAATAGCAAAATTTTCTAATTGGATTTTTTTCTAACAATTTTCTCACAAAAACAAACAAAGCATAAAAGTCTCTGATACAGCTACATGCATCACATCTTTATTATTTCAAACCCAGCAACTGCCAATCACAAATGAAATAGTTTTAAGTACTAACCACTAAGGTCAACAAGAAGTCACTCACGTCCAAATATACTTGATACAAATCACAATTCAATCCTCAATCTAAGAACAGAAGCTTCTCTATGTGAAGAATGAGAGAGCATGTGTCCAGAAATATAAACATATTAGGGATTACTTGTGTTCCTGAATGTAGACGCAGCAGCAGACACACACAAAACATAATGCAAACAGATCCACAGATAGATACAAGCCTAGTCATCTTGAAAGCAACTTTTCTATGATAATCAACAATAATCATGACAGTGCTAATACTGATAATAAAAACAACATAAGTACAAAATCATCTACATAATATGGATAGGTAGGACTTGAATTTGCAAACAGCATGACTAAGTACCTGCAACACTTGATGAATCTTCTACCATGCGTCCACCACCAAGTGCCCCTCCAGACACATGCAGCCTTGCGTTAACAAAGACCTAAGTATGTGGCACAAAAAGTAGTTAATCATTCTGAAAAGAATGTGATACTCAACTACAAGATAATAAATCTGAAGCTAGTGAAGACTCACTGCTGCATGTTGATATCTTGGAGATGGAGAGACACCAGGAGCAATTGCCCATTCCCAGCGGCCATCCCTATGTTTGGCAAGTCCATAAGCACTTGCTAATGGCTGCAAAATTACATGGAAGAAGAACAGAAGACAATTGGTCAACCATATCTTAAGTGACAAGGTACCAAATTTTGACAGTACGCTATGATGTAAAAGAATTGAAATCACTTTAATAGGAAGGGAAAAATAAATATTTAAAAAGAAAGAATCACTAGTTTCAAATAAAAAATTACATGAAGAAAATAGATTCCCTGACCCAATTTGTTCATATAGAGCATATCAAACAACAAGAGTCACTTGAAAAAACCACCAAACATGCCAAACGAAAGTATCTCACCCCAGTCTCATCCAAGTTAAATTAGAGAGTTTAGAGAATCTAAACACAATGAAAAAAATAATAACAAATAAAGCTAGAGACATACAAATCCAAACCATACATCCGTGTGGACACGCACATTTGTATTTAGAGAATATTTGTCCTTATTGCTGATAACAGAGGGAAGGGAGCTTGAGACATACAACAGCAATTGAGAGAATCATTTAGAATCTAGTGAAAACTGCATCATCCACGTTTTGAAGGAAATTGTCCAAAAGCAAAAATAGACATGAAAGATCATGTAGTGTCTTTTCCTTCTTATATTTCTTTTTTTTTTTTCTTTTTTTTTTTATTGTGATGAACTGATTTTTCCTTTTCAAATGTAGAAGGAATTGGGAAAAAAAAAAGGAAAAAAAAAAAGCTATCTCATTCCCCTGGAACCAAGTGGCTATGCTAACCAACAACCAACAAAAAGGAAGATTATAAACCATGCAGGTGTTTTACAGGCAAAATTACTGAGAGTTTTCTCTTTGGATGTCCCCAAGCCATCAATTAAAAGGTTCCCTGGTAATAAGTCCCAGGTCTGCAACTAAAATTACGGTGATCCATCCATAACAATACACTTAAATCTATGACCTACAACAAGAAATTGTATTTTCCCTCTTCTTTTGAAATTCAACTCAACATTTTGCAGACGTTGGCGCAGGCAGGCTGGCTCCGCAGATCATTACAAAAATAAATACCCGCAACAGCTCATTTATCTTTCCAAAATTGTTCCACACATTAGGATTATTATTTTCATTGCTGACAATCAGAAATTTCATTTAGAATTTTCAACATCACAATAATACTTAGGATTCTAATATTTCTAGACAAAATGTTTGCCAACGTTTACAATTACAAAAATACATTCCTGAACTATTTCCCACAATCAAAATATACGATTATTAAGCCCATTTTAAGGGTTAACAAATGGTCCAAGATAGATCTGCCAAAATCAAACTACTCAGGGGCAAGACTTATTAACATACCACACTATTTGCATCTCTTCCGCCACAAAGTAGAAGGAGACCATCCGAGCGTGCACTTGCAGTGGCATACCTAATCATACATCAAGGACCACAGTCGATGATGAGAATGTACAACTGGAGCAAAGTCCAGGTGTGCAACAATGATATTAAATCTTAATACGTGTTAAACACTTGCAATACTGCCACAAATCTTTGCCTAAGGTCCCAACAAGTGTTCCTAAATCAGAGAGATACGAGGTGAAGAGGCTTACACACTAAAAATCAATCCAACTAGGAGTCCAGAAAAATGGATTTATGCCCTTCTCAAATGATAACAGTTGTTGAATGCAAGATTCCACAACCACTTACATTAGATCAATGTCCACAGTTTCTTTCTAGCATACATGTGTATATAGCACATGGCTAAGTAAACAAAAATATTTATAGCATGCACCACAAACTCCAACTTCTCCTCCCATCTATCCAATTTGTGTGCGTGCACAACTTGTGTGTGTGTGTGCGCGCGCGCACATGCACGCGCATGCGAGAGAGAGAGAGAGAGAGAGAGAGAGAGACGTTACATGCATGGTGGTGGGCCTTCCCCTTCTGGTTCCAATTTACGCCACTCATAGGGCTTGGCAGCCGTGTCTAGGGCCCAAACATCAGACAAAGGCCGTTTTCCTAACAAGCAGGAAATAGATATTTTAAACATGTATTAAAGATTTCAAAATTGGATATTCATGTACTCTTGTTGTCAGATAAAAATGTTAATTTTATAGCCAATTACACAAGATCAATGAGCAGAATGTGAAGTGACTCACCATCATTTCCTCCAATTGCCATGAGATATCTTTGTCCCACCAAAGCCATCACATGCCCATATCGTGGGCCCGGCCCAGGGCCTTGAACAACAACTCTAGAGAAAGAATGAACATTTACTTTTATCACAAGTATGTGATAACTGTGCAACAATGAGCAAGCGCATTTAAGTGTCAAACCTATGCCATCGTGGCCGCTGCTGTGTGAGGTCAAGAACATGAAGGTCCTCAGCAGACAAACCAGCTGGACCAATTCCACCCTATGTGAAATCACATCTCTAGTTGTCACTTACAAATTGAAATAGATGATAAAATCAATTGAAATACTTCTAGGAAAAGTGCAAAATTGTCAAATAATTTGCAAAATCTAACCTGAATGACTACCATAGTTCCCACAGCAGTTGCCACATGAGCTGCCCTTGGTGTAGGTGGTTCTCCAACAGGAGTAACCCTAAGAAAAAAAGGTCATTGTGATGTCAGTATAGTCTACAGTTGAGTATGAAGCAGTGTTCTTAGTTAGTTTCAGGCTAATAGAATGAAGAATCCTACACTTACCTAGACCACTTATTTGTTAACACATCATAACAATGAACATCAGCAGTGGCACCCGCTAATCCTGAAATTCAAGAAAATCACATAGGCAACAAAATTTCAAAGGAAAAAAACACTTCCAGACAGAAAGACTCCAAAAAGATAAACCAAATTCATCATCTTATGCCATTTCTTAAATGCAACATAGCAAAGTACAAAACTTGAGCTTTGTTTTATTTTTCTTGCTCCTAATAAACCAAAATCCATACCTATTGATGCAATTAATGTGACTAACCATTGTCATAGACATAGACAAGAGGAAGAAGAAAGAGATAACAAAAGGCAGGCTTTTTTTTTTTTAAATTCTTGTAAGTGACAACAAAAGGCGAGTTTGACTTACTTGGAATTCGAAACATTAGTTACTTAGACCATGAAGGGAAGTTACAAGAATACACAAGGAAGTAAAATTGAATAAAGTTAGGTCTTGTTTATGCCAACAAAATAAGAAGCCATCGCTATTTCAACCAAAGATAAAGCTCCCCAAACCACAAAATGAATAGGAATCTATGTCCATCCAAATCGATTTTAAAAAATTATGTTTCTTGCAATTACAAAAGGTAAACGGAAAAAGGTGGGACGGCAGCGAACAAAAAAAGACAAGAAGCTTGCGTTGACACGGCACTTATATATCTAGGTTTAAGAAACTTAGAAACCTAGGCACTGTAATGTAGAGGATATTTAAACTGTCAGATCTAAATCTCAAATGCCATCTGCATTACTTGAAGCACAATCACAGCCACATCAGTTTTGTCCATAATGAGGTAGCTTGACTTTGCCAAATCCAACTGAAAGCCGATGCATATTACGTAAAACCTCAAAAGCCCAATGAACTATAAGATTTTAGAACATAAGTACATGAACAATATACCAACCGCATAACAAGCCCCTAGAACAGCACATAACAAAATCATGTGATCAAACAGTAATTGAAAACAAGAGCAATATCCAATGCTTGAAATGCAAAAAGTTGAAAAGGCATGGATTCATATATTGTTTTTCAACTGAATAGCATAGACACACAACCATAGTAAGGATGCACAGTCACTTACTACACCATTAACCACATTGAAATCACCAACTAAAAAATGCTTTGTTCCAAGCTAAATTAAAAATTCCGCCAGCACCAATCTATCTAGCCACAATTGCTAAGTTCTCAACAATACTAGACTCAATAGAAGCAAAAACACTTACGGAGATTATAAGAAAATAGGATTCAAAGAATCATAATTTCCTAGAACAGAGACTTCAAAGCTAGAATTACAAGTTATTAAACAACCTAACCAGAAAAAGAAACTGAAGAACAATAAAAGAATTCAATTTGAAAGAAACACATACGGATGCCAGCATTCCCTGCGGAAGAAGGAGTCCCGGAGGCCGCAGAATTGCCCTCAAGCGCCGTAGCACCACCGAACAAAATCAGCCTCGGTCCAATATACCCAGGCGTCCCCTCCTCACCAACAGCAGCCACAGCTGTCAACGTGTGGCCGCACCTGGGCCCCGCCCCATCCTCTTTCTTCTCTATAATCGCATCTACCACCGAGTAAGTAGGCGCAGTCCGCGGCCCCACCACCGGACTCTGCGGCTGCGCCGCCTGTTGGTGCGCCGCCGTTGGAGGTGACGTCGCCGCCACATCGGGAGATCCCGCCAGCTGCGGCTGCTCGCCGAGCTGTTGCTGCTCCCTATCCATTGCAGCAGGCGACGACGAAGCGCTTAGCACGGCGGGAACGTGGTCGTCGGTCTCCGTCATCATCGACGAGTCCACATCCATCTCCTCAACCAGCCAAAGCGGAGCCCTAATATTATTTCTGTTTTTCAAGATCGGGGCTAGAATTTCAACCAATTCGCATCGCTAATCCACATTTATCTTCGGCCGCAATTCAGCTTACAACACAAGCAATCGAAACCCTAGCCAAAAGATCGACCCGACGGCCTTTTCGCAATCCCAAAAGAAAAAAAGAAAGCAATTTTCCCGGAAAATCTCAAAGCGGAGAGAAAAAAGAAACATATCTTTCCATTCCTTTCTCTCTCTCTTTTTCTCGGTGGCTTTGTCTCTCTGTCTTTCTGCTAGCGAAAGAAAGTAACGTGGAGCCCGTCGAGAAAGAAAGAGGAAAAAGAAACGGGACGGAGACAACCTCAAAGCCTTCCTTTTTTTAATTAAAAGAGATTAATTTAATTAGTAAATTATAATCCTCACAAATCATTGCAGCTCTGTATTTAGCATGCTCGAAATAAGAAGATAATTACGATATTTTTTACTTTAAGTTATTTTATAAATTTAATATAATTGCTTACTTTAAAATATATGTACGTAATTTTTTTACATGAAATCGTATTTTTTTAATCAGTTGAATTACATAAGATAAAAGAAAAAGGGATTTTCAATTTGCCACCTCCACTTTCTCTCTACAGTATCCAACAAGTGATTTAATTTAATTTATTATATAAATTAAAATAGTGTATGTTTGATTTTTTGTTTATTTTTCTTGTAATTTACCGCTATCTGCCGGTTTGGATGTGTACGGACGGCAAGGGGGAGCCCGTCGGACAAGATAACGGCGGAGAACGGAGGCTGAATTACCGGATTAACCGGACACGGGGGTCAACTATGTACGGTGATTTACCGGCTCCTATTTGCGGGGCGTCTTGCCATTTTTGCCACCTAGAGGGGAGGGGAATTCAACGTGTTTTCACTCTCGGCTCATGGCGTCTGCATGCACGCGCCGTTTTTTGGACGTGGATTATAATTGGTTTCCTCCGAAGTTTATTGTCTGCCCCAATGAAAAATTCATCTCTTCAGTCACTCCCAACTGCTATGAATTTCTGATGCGTGGAATTAGAATACACACCATTTAGTAGTTTAGTGATAAGAAAGTCATTTGTTATCATACAATAATTATGAATTTAATATTTTATCAAGATATTTAATAAAATTAAATTTATAATTGTAAAGTTTGTTGTTTTAATTATGTATAATATTTTTTTGACTAAATTTTAAAGTACTCAATTTTCCCATGTTCTTTATAAAAGAGAGAGAGAGAGAGAGAATTAGAATTATTGTGGGTTTGAAATTTGTCTGAACTTAGAAGGGATAACTAAGTTAGTAAGCCTATAAAATGATGTAAGCCTATAAACTGACTCAAAATGGATTGAGTTATGCATTTATGATATGTCAAACCAACTGCTTGAAGAAGTTTGTCTTCATGAGCTTCCTTTTTTTTTTTTTAACTAAAAAAAAAGATGCAGTCACGAATATATCAATTATTATATCTATCAATTAGGTTCGAAATAATTTATTTTAAACATTCTGCTCAACTACTTCCATATGAGTAAACTCACCACAAAAGTAGTAATGAGTCTAAAGTGGGTCATCCCACTACTAACAATAATATTAACAAGTCTTTAATCTAACAGAACGTTTTTAGCATGGTTTTCTTATAAAAGGAACTAGCACATATGAGAAGACTCAAACCTCTAAACCACTAAACCACTAGCTTCTATGGTCATAAGCTGCTTTCTAGATCTATTTTTAACACTTCCCTGTATGGTTGTATGTGTCAATTTCATTGTTTTGTTTTGAATAAAATAAATTTTGTTAAATTCATTAACTGGCTAAAATAAGCATCAAATATTAATTGCAAGTTGATTAGAATGTAGATTAGTTACAATTTGCCCAGGTGAGATAGCTGCCAATATTTGCAAGGCAAGGACCTAGTGTAGACATGCCAATCAACATTCCAATAAATAAATTTCTTAATGTCAATAATAATTGAGATAATATATCGTGGCTGATGATGGATACGTAATTAGTAATTTCTAGTTCCACTTGCATTAATGCAACATGAACATTTTGGTAAAACTATACACTAATTTAAACTTGCAATTTAAATAGATGAATGCATATAGAACCATGCTCACCTAACTATATTTGTTGCATTTCTTTCCAATTTCTAGACAATCAGACATACATTAGCAGTATATTTGTAATAGCATGTACTATCTTTAATATCAATGTTGCCTCGTCATCACTTAGGACAAGGACACTTTCATTGATTGATCAGGTCAAAAAATAATTCCTTAAAAGGTACATATTCCACAAGTTATTTTTATACGAACACACTAAAAAATGTAATAACTTGATAATAATTTGATATATTTTTTTTATAATTTATTGGAATTTGAACCCTTTTAGTGGCATCAATCCCAATTAAATAAAATTTACACTAAAAATGTAATAATAATTTTTAAACTCGTTAACACTATGGTCCATTATGAGAAAGTTTATTTAAGTTCATTAGTACTCAAATAATGAATTTACTACTATAAGATAGTTAAATAAAGTATTTAAAAAGAAGTTACTCTAATTTCAATTTACAGATGTAATGACCGTTATATCTGCGAAACATTTTTTTTATTAAAAAAACTTACATAAACACATTTGATATGTAAGAAACTTACAAGTGTTTATAATTTAAATAATAATAATAATAATAATAATAATAATAATCTCGTTGCAAGAATCTTGTTTATAAACTCCCACTAGCGGATATGAAGCACATTGACTTTTGCCACCATACAAGTCCGAATTCTCTTGAGGTAAACGTTTTATTCAATTTAGAGTCTATACATTTTAAAGTTGAGACAATTAGCTTATTTATACATTTTAGACAATAATTTGGCCGACCCTAGGCTGCGCATGGGACTTTTTTTTGGTCCACTAAGTCATCGCTAATTTGACTTTGCTATTAAAGATAAGTTTGATTTCTTGTCATCGTGGTTTAATTTTATTTATGACGAGAATCTACCATTCGTGCATTTATGATCCTAAGCCTAAATAGTCTCCGTTGCACGTGAAATTAAACTGCTGGTCTGGAGAATTTTCTTTTCTTAGGAAAGAGAAAAAAAATTATTATTTTATTATTTTTCTGAATTTTTTTCATAATTTTTTCTATTTAAATAACTTATTTTTTTCATAATTTATTTTCTTACAAATAACTATTCATTTTTTCTTTTTAATTTTTTATTTCTCATAATTTTTTTATCTATCCAAAAAATTTATTTTTCACATAACTTTTTTTTCATAAATTACTATTTATTTTTCTTTTTCATTATTTTTTTTTACAATTTTCTCCACCTATTCAAATAATTTATTTTCCACACAACTTTATTTCTCATTCTTTTTTTTTCCCCACTTTTCTTTTCTATCCAAACACACCATAGGATATACCAACTCATGTTTCTCAACTCGATTTTAGTCTTCATTTTGAAAACTTGCACAAGCGAAGAAACCTGGTCGTGTCAAAGAAAAATTTGGACTGAGTCAGGCCTTACACGATATGTTCCTTAAACAAATCTAGCTACATGTTGTTTGACTAAACGAGTGTTTTGCAGGGGTCCAAGATGAAATGGAACAAACAAGACAAAGCCTCATGGGGCAAGACATGTTCGAGATCAGATTGTAATGGTACTTCCTAGAACAAAATATTCTGCTTGCATGAATGTATGTTGTGGCCTAAATGGGCCAACTTACCAACATGCTTATTAAAAAACTTTTCCTTCTTTTGTGGAGGATGTGGATACATGCACTTATCCTTTTCCTGTGAGAGATAAAATGAAGTGGCAAGGGCACTACAAGGTGGTTTTAGCATTTTCAAAAGGCCCTTGATGTTTTTTTGCTAAGCATTTCACAGGAAACGACCGTACATTAGTGAATCATAGGCACTTTTTTTTGTTAGAATAACAGAGAAGAATAATTAGCAAAGATCATCTTCTCCCTATCTAATTATTTGTCTAGAAAAGTAGAGGCAGTACTCCACAATTTTATTAAAGAGAATTGTGTCTTCGCATTACACAACAGATTAGACCACAAGTTGAACTAACAAAAGAGTAAATTTCATGTCACCCACTTATACAACTCTACGTATATCCTGTACATACACGTAGTCTGACTAAACATTATGTCAAAAACTTGAACCCATGACATTTGCATGGAGGGAATGATCCCCTTAGCCACTTCTGCAATGCTCCTAAATGTTGTCCCCCATGGCAGATTTGATGTTCTGCGAGTTTAATAGTTATATAGCTAAAGGTGGACTTCTGCAACTTTGAATCGCAGACAATTTCTCGTTGTGTTGAAGCATAGTAATAAGGTTAGTTGTTTGTTTAAAGAAAAAAAAAACACAGAAAAAGTAGTTATAAGATTTTGTTATGATTATAGAAACCAAAAAGATTTTATTATGATTATTATCTAGCAGTATATATATCGATATATCTTTTTGGATTGGTTCGGGCTTTTCCGCCTCAAAATTAGTGACATACCCCAAAATAAATTTTTTAGCACATTCTATAAGAGAGTTCGGAGCCCTTTTTTTTTTAATTTAAAAAAAAAGAGTTTCGGTTCGAATTGAGGTTTTTGATTTAGCTTAGAACTTGTACCATTAATGGTTAGCTTCAATTTAAAAATCAAATGTGGCCAAAGAGCACTTGATCCCAATTAAGTAATTATATATGTAAGTTGATCATCAATGCAACAGTAACATAACTCAATCCAGATCTGATTCAGTAGCTTCCAATAAGCTGCTTAATCCGCATCATCTGTCCATTAAGTTGCACTAAACGTGCTCTTGACAGCAAGCATGTTAAATGGAAGATCTAGCTCACCCCATCCAGATAAATTTTTGTTTATTTTTATTTTTATTTTTATTATTTTTTTGGTCCTTCAGATTTTTTTTCCCTAGTGTTGCAACCATGTGGTCTATTGACATGGATTCATAAACACAAACTAAGCCCATTTACCCCACCCGCTCAAGAGCTGATCATCCTCAAAAAAATTCTAGGATTTTGGGGCAATCTACTGCTCATGACCCAGTCCTGAAATCAACCCTTATAAGGTCGGATTCACCAGGTTCCATTCAGAGTTTGCTACGATACTAACCCACAATCATTCAAATGGGCAGAGTCGTAGAAGCCGGAATTTAAGCAATTTCAGCATTCACTTTAACTGCTGTTGTGAAAGTAAAAGAGGTTCTTTGTAATATTAACAATATTAAAGCCTCCCAGCATGACGCTTACAGCATGATAAGGATACCTGTTTAAAGAAAGCCCACAAAAATTTAAGTAACAAAAGCATCTCATAACGAGTTTGAACCTAGGAGCAGGCTGGGCACATAGAAGATACACAAGGTAACACAAATCAATAGCACAAGGCTTATGCTATTGGAATACCGTCTACTTCCATTTGTCGCCCCTCTCTTCTTCTCTATTAAAGTGTGCGAGGGACATAGATATTGGGCAGTGTTGAGTTGTGTCCACGACGAAAGATCCAAGGGTGGTGTCAGTTTAAATGCTACATCTGACATATAGGCTCACCCAAATCTGGAAGGGCCTGTATTAACTGCCTTCTGGAAGACCCTTACCACTGGTGTTCCATCAGCATTGTCATTTCCAATCCTCCATGATCGATCTTTCTTTCTTTGGGGCTTCTTATGATGCTTATGCGATGTGTTTTGCTTCTTTATGGCATCCTTCCTAGCAGTAAGGCCATTAGCCATGTCGAAGGAGTTAAGATCATCTAGTACATGTTCAAGGACATTTGTCTTTTCGTTGTCACTATCTGGAAGGTTGTCAGTATCTGACAAATCTGACTCGTGTGCTTCTGGTAAGCTAGGTCTAGTGTCATCGTCAACAATTCCATCCTCACTCAACGTTGCAGGAGGCAACTCATAGTGTGGTAGCTTCCCATCTATGAAATCCTTCAGAATTTGGCGGGCGGCTCTTGTTTCATCAGGCAGTCCACTAGATGCAACGTATCCACGAGATGCACAATAAGCCCTTAAAAATTCTGCTGCCAAAGGAGGCCGAGACTGTGGCTCATAGGGTTTAGGTTTTGGAAGACTTATTTTGTAGATTTCCTCAATAATGTTTCTCAGGACCCGATTGGCCACAACCTGCACAGCCTCCCTGTGCTCTGTCATTCGATCAATCGGCAACACCCCTGAAGCAATCATCTCAAATCTTGAGCTTGAGAAAGTCGGGAAAACTAATCCAGGGCAATCACACAAGGTCAGCTCCTCAGATATTATCAGTGTCTGGAAATGTTTTGTTTTCCCTGGAGTAGAAGTTACTCCTGTCCGCTTCTGGCCCACCAAAGCATTTATTGTTGAGCTTTTGCCCACATTTGGATACCCAACAAATCCCACTACCACATTCTTAGGAGATGAATCTCCAGAAACACTTCCACCAAGAGATGAGCTAGTCCCACTAGAGCCTGATTTTCTCCTCAATTTTACTATTTCCTCTGCCTCAAATTGCAAACGGGCCAAAAGCTCATCTCTGCCATATATTGCTGTTTCAGGATCATCTGCTTTTTGCAGTGCACCTTCTGACTTCCATGGCTCATAAAGCTTTTTCCCCTCAAGAGCTGCAGAAGCAGCCTTAGCTGACCAGAACACAAAAAGAATCTCATTGCGACGAAAATACTCTGCCCATTTCTGCCTGCCAATTATGCCAAGAAAAAAATATTTACAAGATTGAACAAGTAGATAATCAAAAAGAAACACCAAAGGTTCACAACAGAAGCTACTAACCTAACTGACAATGGTAAGAGATCTGCCTTGTTTACAAGCAGCAATGTCCTCTTGTGCTCATCAATCTCCCGTGCATATGCCTATGTTAACATAACAATATCGAAATTACCTACTCCGCAAAAAACAATAATGAAGGGAAAAGTGAAAAATCAACATCGATCATTCATTCCATAATTTTCAAGTACAAAATAATTTGAAGATCGAATTCAGGAAAGATTTGCATACTCACTGCAGAAAGCTGATAATCTGTGACCTGTTTACAGAGGTCAACTAAAGCCTAGTTCTTGTTTCAGATTTATCCCAGTAAAATTGACCATTAACACTAAGTTAGATAGATACATGACTGGGGGTAGATCAAAGTGTCACACTTTAACTGTTTTCCTCTTATTCTAGAGCATCCCTAAGACTTTTATCCCGTGAAAACTAGGGAGCCAGGTAATTTGAGGTGAAGATACCGAGCAAAATAAATCAGCAATGTCTTGACAATTTTAAAGTAGGAAATAAAATCCAATCATCGAATCAAGGTTATTGCCATCAATAAAAAAACTGTATTACTCAGTTCTGAAGTACTAGTTGCAAAATAATTCTTTTGGCATGGCATCCTAGACGCTTCCCAGATTTGTCAATTCTTAAGTAAAATTGCTTCTTTGTCAAGTCAACTCACATCTACCTAAATGTGCCTTTTATTACATCCACTTCAATTAATTAAGCCTCATATCCCAAAAGGCTGAGTAAGTACCTCAAGATCGGGACACCGGTAGAACAAGGGGTCTCGGGCATCAACAACCATCACCAGCTGAAATGAATACAAGAAGATCAAAAATAGCACACCGTACAAGGAATCATCTGATCTAATGCACTGGTTAATAAATGAAAATCAATTTCAATGAGCAGCATATGTGCAGAAATCAGATGTCCTCAGGAGATGCATCTATTCATAGACATGCGAAAAGGTACAGTCGAGAAAACAATGTGCATGTCAAGAATAAATTTCAAAGGAAGCTGCATACTTAAATGGCATCAAATTTGGACAGATATTGTGATGCCAATCAATTCCAAAATGTAAAAGGGTTGGGGCATGGAATACATGCCCAACAAATGCTACTGTCTGTAATAGTGACATAAATTGTTAAACAGTTTCCAGATAGCAGAAGCCTCAATCCTAAAATATCCTAATACCCCATGAATCAATTCCTATAACTTCCGTGTATGAAGCTTACAAATCATGATGCAAGTCACTATCATGGTAGGTAATTCCAAAATTTAACAGTAAAATCAGACTATAATTGGCAAGGGTCTAGGCAAACATGGGTTTGGCTCACAATGCTAAAATTTCATTGTCTCACACATAAAAACCACATAGTCATAGACCTATTGAATGAACAAATCAGGTTTCTGCAAGAACTTATTTTGTATGCAAACTTTTAAGCTATCATGGATTGAAATTCTGGGTTATCTTATTTGCAGCTTTTTCGTGCCTTCGAAGGGCCATTTCTTTCTTCCATTGCAAACTTGTCCTTGGAGGCCACCCTACTACGATTTTCTCATTGAATTCTTGAGATGGGTAAATCATAAATATTATAGAAAATGTTTATCCGAACGTTAATTTGAAGCAGGAAAGGTCACTAAGCAAAATCAGAGTTCAAAAATCTTGCATTCACAACAAAAGAGTGTTCCTAGTGCATAAGCCTACCACACTATGGGGTTTAGGAAATGGTCAAAGGTATGCAGCCTTACCTTTGTTTACTACAAGGCATCTGTTGTGACTTGAACTTATGACCTCCCAGTCACAACGGAGTAACCTTTACTGTTACACCAATATTAGCCAAGATGAAGGGCCTTTTCACTCTGACTTGCAGATGGCCACTTCAGAGTTCCTTTAAAGTACTTAATAAGTGAGAGTCACATTCTTCTCATGAATGTTAACAATGGTCAACTACTACTTACTGAAAGTGCTCCTTTCAACCAACTTTATCCATCAATCACTGTCCCAACTTCGACATAGGAATGTTGAAGCTGAAAAATTCCTACCTAGTAAACAAACACACGAGCGCGCCGGCGTGCACACACACACACACAGAGACAGATGAAGGCATGGAGGGAAGAAAAAATGGCAAAGGAAAAGCAGGTCATATGTTCAATCTTAGAAGCGTGATCTGACAAATCATGTTGTTCAAAAACAAGAAACTTACCAAATCACTGCGCTCAAGCACCCGCCAGAGTTGTCTCCAAATATCCAGATTTTTCTCAAATGGGGTAAGTACAAGTTTCTCATTCTCCTCAAGGCTGGGAAATTACAATAAAAAAGATAAATTATAACATAAAGAGATGTCAAGGAACCCCATCCAATAATGAATATTGGACAAGGGTTTTATTTACAATTGAACACTTGAAAATAAACTATGAGTAAACATTCAACACTTGTATCACACACAACTCAAATGTATCATTCAAGGTGGGTATTGAGTTCATTATAGTTAGATTCAAGACAACATGACAGGCAACCATTTCTTAAGTAGAAACCAGGATTCTGATGTATCATCTCCAGCTCAGACTTACAAGCCAAACATAACAATCAACCAGATTCACAAGACGAAAAAACGACAATCAGGTCCAAGCTACAGAGAATACAAGCAAATGTCGGTTCCGCTGATCCACAGATATAACCGTTTGAATAACAAACAACCATTATATAGCACTTCAATTCAAAAGATTCAGTGTATGAGGCAACGTCCCCCAGCCATCTTATTCCTCCTACTTGGCAACCAACTTTTTTTAATATTTGAATAAAAGAAAAGCCAGAACCCTCTCATTCAAACTTCAAGCTCTACCAAGTGAAACAATATTTCTAACATGTCCTAGTGTTTGCCGACAAACAGATACTGAAACCAATATCCACACACGCCATAGACCTAACCTGGCAAGGGTTCGACGCCAGTTTAAGAAAGCTTGTCTTTCATTAGCATCCAGCTCTTCCACAGACATTCCAGCATTCCATGGCGGCCTACAGCATGAAGCAAACAAAACAAATTTTCCGACGACAAATCAATAAAATGGCCATAGAAACCAAATTGACATCATATAAATATTCAACAAAGCAAGCAACATGCCTGCGCGGAACCCGGAGACTGCTGGCATGCAAAGTCTCCTCTTCCTTCTGGTGCTTTCTCCTTTCCTCAGGTGTCAGGCTATCACTTGTACTTGAACCCGTGTCCCTAATCAAAAAAACACCTCATCTGAGCCTAAAGCCACAACTGAAAATTTACCTAACAATTGATAGTAACGTAACTATTCCGAATAGATTTCCCCAACTCCTCGCCGACTCCATCAAATAAGGAGTCGGAAAAACTATTCGGGATGAATAACATTATTCAGCTTGACATGACTTTAAAAGAAATATTTAAATTATTGAATTGTTAAGAAAAATATGAATAGAACTGTAAAAAAAAAAAATAATAAAATTAGGTTTACAGAGAGAGAGAGAGAGAGAGAGAGAGGGCAGGAAAAAGGGGAGAAGAGAGAGCTAACAGGTTGATAGGGAGGTTGGGGACGGAGTGGTGGTGGTGGACGGAGAAGGCGGCGGCGTCGTCGGCGGACTGCTCGACGACGGCGTCGATGTCGGAGACTTCGGTGACGGATTGGAGAACCTTCTTGTGGAGAGACCTGTATAAGAGGCCTTTCTCTTTGGACTGCTGGATCATGTGGTTGTGGTGCTTCACCAGCGCCCTCCCTAGCCCCGTCTTCTCGCTCTTCCCCATCTTTATCGAAGATTCAGCCTAATTTCTTCTTCTTCTTCTTCTTCTTCTTCTGTTTCCGCTTTGGATCAGTTCTGCAAATCGGCAGGAGCAGAAATTTTAAAATTTATTGATTCGTGGTGGTGTTGAGTTTTTTGTGTTTCGTTTTCAGATTTTTTGTTTTACGGAAGCAACCGGTGGCGGCGCCGCGGAGGTGGGAAAGGGGAACCGAAGGATGGGCCGGACCGACTGGCTTCGGCGGCTACTGCAACGGAGACTTGTTCGAGCAGGCCGGGATGGGCCGGGCCCGGCTCTTGAGGTTAGAAAGTGTGTATTAGTGCTAGTGGGCTCAATGGTTTAGCTTAGCCCACGCCTTCCTCTCGTCTGGCCCATAATTAAGTCTGGAGGTCTGACGGGCTTCAGAATTTTTGTGCAATGAGAACTTACCCATTTTATTTTTTTTTTAAAGAGTATATATATATATATTATGAAATTCGTATTATAAAATATCAGAATTTTATAATTATAGAAAAAATCATTCATTTTTTAACACCGTTATACTAAAAAAAGAAAATAGTTGATGATTTTTTTATAATTATAAATTTCAGAATGTTTCATAAAACGATTTTTATAATATATATTATTCTTCTTTTTGTAAACTAAAAAAGAACTTTTTAATTTTTTTTCTATTTTTGAACTTGTTTTGAAGAACCCAAAAGAGAAAAAGAAATAAAGATACTAAAATTGAATTGAATTGTGTGATTTATTTTTGTCAAATTCTTACCAATATTTCTTTTGGTTACTGTTCTTTGAAAGAAAAGACAAACAAAAATCTTTTAAAAAATACTCATAATTAAAAATTTAAAGTTTTCTTTTAGCAAGTCTTAATTTTAATCTTAAAAAGAGTATAAAATTTATAAAATAAAAAAAAATATTTTTATTATATAATTTATACCTCCACAAACTTAATTGAAAAAAAAATCGAAAAGTTACGAAAACCAAACCCTCCAATACTGAGCAGCCAAGAGAGGCACGCAGCAGCAAAGACACTAGCCCTTTTGATACGACGCCACGTCTTAAGTCAAACCTTTCCTCTTCTATTATCCCCGTCTTCCTTTATCCCAACCATTCCCCTTTGCAGCTCTTGGAATTTTATAATTTTAGAATTGGATTACGTAAACATATTTAGTAAAATATGTGATAGATGTATAATTAATTTAACATTATCAAATGATTTATTTATTTATTTATTTTTTAATTTTAATATATTTTTTACGATTTAACGATTTAAATTACTATGTAGTTATTTATGCGCGCTGATAAACTATTTTTGATAGCATTATCGATGAAATTAAAATTTGAAGAAAATAAAAATAAAGTGATATGTATTGTCATGAATGAATTAATAAAAAAGAAATAGATAAATTATATTATATTAGATGAAATTATATAATTATTTATTATTATTTATTTGAAGTCATGTAGTATTCAAATTCAAATAAAAAATCAAATGAATTAAAAGGTAATAAAATAAATTTAGGTAATCTAATATGATATATGTATGTTATACTAAAAAAAATTAAGTATAATTAAGTGAGAGTAACTATAAATGACGATGCAGGTCTAAACTGTGGTTGGGAGTGAGAAAAAAAGGGAAAAGAAAAAAAAAATGATTAAGTTAACTTATTGTGTTTGAAAAAAGTTTAAAAAGTAAGAAAGAAATTTTTTTTTTAATTTTCCTAATTTTTCTCGGTCTATCAAAACTAATCCTCTAAAAAATATCAAGTTGTTGGTTTCTCTAATAAATTTATTAAATAACTCAATTACCCTTCACATAATATCAAAATTATAATTTTACCTAAATAAAACAAAACAAAATTACAATTTTACAAAAGAAGGTGTTTTTATTAAAGGGTAAAATTGGTATTTTAATACATTTTATTTTCTTTTTCCTCACTTTTTACTATTTCTTAAATAAAAGAATTTGTAATTTTTCTCTTTCTCATCACCTCTTCCCATGTATAAGAAATAATAGAAAATATTCTTTTTTTTTCAATATCCTCTCATCTACTTTTTTATCTCCCAAAAAGATTTTATCCAAACACAGTGTGAGGCTGCAATTAACTCCTGACAACAATTTTATATTATATATAAGGCTCCATTAGGTGACCAAATGCTGTTAGCTAAATTGACTAAATTGGGAAAAAGACTAAATTGAAGTTAAATCTATTAGATTCAAACAAATCTAATTTAGTCGGACCAAACTGCATGTAGCAGTACAAACCACACATAGACGGACCCATGACAGAAATCGACCTGATATGTCCGGCAACGATTTCTCCCAAAATAGAACTACAGACAGACATAATAAACAACACACAGTCTGCCTGAAAATAAAACTACCAAACACAATTAACTGTCCATCCCAAAAGGCAACAAGTTGATCCAGAGGAGGCAATGGCACACTACGGTGCTAGCGGCGACTGGATGGCTGGTGACGGCGAGGAGAACGACGACAGGGAGGCGAATTTCGGCGACCCAAACAGCAGCATCTCTAGTAATAGAGGTTGCTTTGGAGGTGGCGGTTGCAGAAAGACCCTTAGTAGTAGCAGCGACTAGAAGGCTGGCATCAGTGGCACAATCGTTGGCCGTCGGCAGCAGCTCCAGTAGTGGATGCTACGACTACAGTCCCTGTGAAGCCATCTTCTTCTGGAATCAAGTAATCCAAAGTCGTAGTAGTGGCGGCCGGCGCCGACACCGGCACTGATGGCAAAAACGACAAACATGATGGCAAGCTTGCAGGGAACCTGGATCTGGTGAAAGGAGGGCCACATGTGTCCCTATTTGAGCAAGATCGAAAAAAAACTAAAAAAGCACATTAACGAGAAAGGAGGAAGAAGAAGGGCATGGTGGAGAATGGGGAGCAAACACTAGAGAGGGAGGATATGGGGGATAAAGGTGAGAAGAGGAGAAAAGGTGGCTGACCAACAAAGGTGGCTGTCTACTGCCGATCAAAAAGGATAATACACTTTTTAAGGGATAGATGTTTTAAATCTAAAGAAAGGTTGGGAAAAGATTACAAACCATTACTTTTAGTATGATTCCTTCTTTCTCCATGATCTACATTTTGGGCCAATTATCTAGGGTCATTCCCATAACATTTTGGGCCAATTATCTAGGGTCATTCCCATAACCCACGGTGCCTTGGTGCAACTTACTTATAATTCATGTAAAGGACATATTTATTATAAGGGGATCGACAACGTAACAAAATACATAGAGGTGTACAATCTACTTGATAGTGAAATATTTTTTTAATTTAATAAATTTTTTATCAAATCACGGTACATAAACGCATAAGTGTCATAATATTATCGTTGCATTATTACCATCTTTTTCCGTATATATGTATGTGTAATATATATATATATATATATATATATATATATATATATATATATGTATTACTAAGTCAAATTCTTCCAAGAACTTATCGTGGATGACCTGTTATATCGTCATGACCATATTTTGGGAGGCATATTTATCGTGTGCTGTGCCCATAAACACCAGTGGACTATAATTCTTTGCTAGGCTTGCCGTCTATTATAATATCTGAACTGGTAGCAAGGTTAAAAATATCAGAACACCATGCTGTCATGGCAGGCAGCCCCTTGTCTTCATTTTTTATTTTTGACCCAATAGAAATATGATTTGCATTAATAATTAGAATCACAATATAACAAGAAGGAATAATCTTGGGATGGTTGTAAACTCAGTTTATGAGACACAAACTTTTCCTTGACTGATTAGCAATTTAATCGGAGACCTTATTAGCAAGTCTAAATACGTAAGAAATGGCTAAACTAACATTGGAGGTCAAAAGAAAATTAACATCGCTAATGCTTTATTTGGCAAATGATGGAAAAGAAAAAGAAAGGAAAAGAAAAAGAAAATTTTTTCTATTTATTTTTTTTTCTATTTATATTCTAAAAATCCAAACAACTAATTTTATTTTTTCTCTCATAAATTACTATTCATTTTCTTCCAAACAACTTTCTAATCATTACTTTTTATCAATAATGTTATTATTAAAACTGTACTATTTTCTATTCATTTTCTTTTCCATTCACATTCTTTCAAAACAAACAAAGCATAAGGGTTGAAGCTATCTCCCAAGGCCAATCAGATTTCGGCCTTCCACAATTGCGATGGGAAGTTGTAAGCTGATTGCCAACTTGACTCCAAGTAGTAAAGCCATCGCCTCCGCGGATAACGCCGAAGAAGCGAACCTTCTTGCTGCCCTGCCATCCACCATTCTGCTCCTGTGATCTCCCGCAGCAACACCAACCTTTTTAAAAGGGTGCTCAAAGGAAGCATCACAATTAACTTTAAAGGTCCCAGCTGCAAGTGGGATCCATCTATCATCTGCCGGCAGCCCCTTGTGATCATGATTATTATCGCTATTATTGTTTTTATTATTAAGGAAGCAAAATTTGTCTACTGGCGACAAATAATTGGTGGGTACTTTTTGACAGAAGCATCCAAGGACTCTCTGTTTTTGTCTCCATTCAAACATAAAGCGTAAAAAGGATGAGCAATCAGCCAAACTTTGTTAAAAGCTAAGCCAAGCCATTAAGTAATGTTAAGTCAAAGACACCACAGAGCACCGGCTAATTATTTAGACCACATGTCTCGTGTCCGTGGGTTCGTCATTACACAAACACTACTATGTGACTAACGTTTTCAGCAATTCGGAGGGATGGGAACATTTAATCCAGTCTCACTTTATTCTCATTTTCCTTTTCACCATATTCTTTCCCACTCTTTTTCTAAGAATTCAAACAAAGCATTAATGTCTCCGTAACAGTAAATCAAAGTTCAATGCACCTTTAGAAAAAAAACAAACAAAGGCTAAGACAAATTGGGAAATTGATGTTTATGTTAATCTGACCATATCAACTTAAGTCCACAAACACCTAATCAAAAGAGATGCCAAAATCAGGTGGATGACAGAGAGAGAGAGAGAGAGGGTGCAATAAGTTACTTTGACAATTTTTAGGATGTAAAATTTAAAACAATTAAATCTCACCCTAAACTCGATTCACAATAGAACGTAATGAGAATAAAAAATAGGGACTTCAATTAAATTCTGGATTGTGCTGAAAGAAAATTTGCACAAAAAGCAAAAGAAAAATTGCTAAACAGTTCAATAAAAAAAAGAGAACAAAAAGATCCTTTCCCAGGCTTCAATAAAAGGACCACACAGAATGCACCAACAAGCATGTTGTTTTCAGTGGCTTTAAGTTTCTGTTTTAAGGTCAAAGGCGATTAAGAAATTGAAAATAGAAGAAAACAATCAAAATTAGCTATAATGGCCACAAAAGCAAACGAACCCTTTTGAACGATACATACAAAGTTTCGAGCTTTCACAATCACACATTTATGTAATACAGGCGGTTAGCAAGCAGGCATCTATTCAACCACCTAGTGGCTGATGCAAAGAATGGACATTGGAACTGTCGGCAGCAAAATGATAACAGCTCAACAAATATTATCCTCTTGGGTTAAGGCCAAACACAACAATTAATAAAAACCCAAGAGCTCATCACTAACTAAACAAAACAAACAAATGAAAGAACAAATAAACAAATCCAACAAATTTGTAGTACAGTCTCCTGAAACTTCAAGAAGCGAAATGAAGACAATAAAATAGTGATTTAAAAAAATAATTTCACTTTAATTCAGCAAAGTTTGTAGAGAGAAAGAAAGATTATTTTTATTCCCTCAGCTCAGTTTGCAATTGATGTCTTGAATTTCATTTTCTTCATGAAATTACATTTGGGACATCAACTCACAATTCCTGATTGATTCATCATACATTTAACTCATATATATGTACAAAAAAAGTACACAAAACAAAAAGGGGACCATAAACCCTACCATCATTAAACGACTTTGAGGCTGTTACGCCATCAAAATACATCTTTTACCAAGCAAAGTATCTGCCTTTGCTTCCCACTAGTATTATATAGTACCTAGCCATGGACCCCTTTTTCAAAGGTTCAAAAAGGGACCTTCTCTCTAAAGTTTGGCACTTTCGGGGGGTTGGTTGGTAGGTTGTGGGCACTTTACGCCTCTTCAAAAACAACACCAATCCCCACACCCCACAAATTTACCTCCAACATAATCCTTGTTCAACTCTTCACATATCCTCAAAATCTTTACTCACCTGTAAAATTTCAATTCATTTGGACGAGTCAGTCCAAACTGGGGAAATGGGAGTTTACATACTGTAATTTTAAGACTAAATAAATTGATTGGCAATTGTATATAGGGAGGCAGTCACAAAGTAACAATGCAAAAGACGAGCAGAATTTCATTCTTAAGTTACCAACAAACCGGTTGCTTGTTTGCAATACAACATGCCTATTCGGCCAATAGCACTAAAAACACAAGTTCAAGTCTAATTAAGATAACCAGCACGAATCCAATGTGTTGAAAAACATTTAGTAGAATTGGTTGAGATCTATTATGTAGGTGGAAAGAGTGGTCTTCTCTCAAACAAGGAAATGCCATAATGTGACAACTAAGAATTTGACCACATCTAGATTAAAATACCAAAAGTTGCATTGTATATCTCTTATATTACCAGAGCTTCCTTATTGTTTTTATTCTAACATCCAACAGGGCAACAACTGTGTTGAATGACATATAGTCCAGTCCAAGATCTAACAAGAATACACATGACTATTAAAAAAAAAAAAAAAGAACATAAAAGAAAGACGAAATTAGCAGGAATGTTAAAAATGAACACATATATGCAATGCAAGTCACAGGTCATTCTGAGGAGGGTAATTTTGGTGAGATATGCTGCAAAAGTCTAGCATGACAATGACTTGCAAGAACAAGCTGAGGCTAACAATTTATATTCCAGTAAAGAATCAACCCTCACATTTCTAAATATCTGCAAAAAAAAGGCCAAGGCATCCAAGAAAGGAGATCCAAATTAAATCTTGCCTCAACCCCACTTTGAACAATTAACCTTCAACTCTCCAAGTTAGATCCAAGCCACCCCCACTAACCAAATATCTACTATTATCAATTCCATCTCAGCATCAAAAAATATTCAGTGCCTCAACTCAGCAACCAAGCAAACAGAAAAAAAATAATAAAAAAATCATAATAATAATAATAAAATCAAACAAGAAAAATAATTATAATGAAAACTGGGGGGTAATAAAAAAAGAAACTTTACCCGGAATTTTACATTTCAGTCCCGGAAAATGGCTTTGTTGGCGATGTCCAACAAGGGTTTCAAGCAATCTGGCGAGAACTTCCTCGCGAAAAGATACGAGCTTGAATGATTGGATTTCCTTAATTCTTGAATGAGCTCCGGCGAAATCTCCGTTGGCCGGTAAGTGTAAGGGTGGCCGCCGCTGGTCCCCGTCCAATTTACCCTTGTTAAGGTATAGCGGGTACACCCATTTGGATCCGCCATTGATAACAGAGTTGGAAAATAATGCTCTTCTGGGTAGCATTCGTCAGCCCGGTAACACGGCAACCTGAATTTCTTCCATAGTCGCCGGTCCTTGACCACCGTCAGCGCGTGCCGGCGCGTCAGCACGAAAAATTGAGACCCAACTCGGAATTTCTCGAAAGGAACCTCCGGCGTCATCGCGTACCTCCCTCTCGCAACGTACCGCTTCCACAACCGAGGTTCTTTAGAGATAATCTCAATGAAGCTCTTGTATTGGACCCGGACGCCGTGCTGGATCGAATCCGGATCTGAAGAGAAATCGAAAGATCTGGAATTGAAGAGCGCGTTATATACATATTTGAAGGAATGGAGAGGGATGCAGTTCTGGGAAAGAACAGCGAAGAAGGCGTTGGCGGGGTCGTCAATAATGGCGGTGGCGAGGAGGCGGCGCGTGGCCGAGATCAGAGTGGGAGACGCGCGGTAAGTCTGTTTAGCGTGGCCGATGAAATGGGATTTGAAAACCCCATCGGGTCGGGTGATATTAACCGACGGATCGGCGTGGACATAAATGTTGTAGAGATCTTTGTGGGATTTGAAGAATTTTTCCCACAAAGGGGCGAAGTGGAGATCGGAGTTGGTGAGGAAGAGGAAGGCGATCTTGAGCTTGGGCTTGGGGGAGGAGAGATGGGAGAAAGAGTTGGGGTGGGAGGAGGAGGCGGCGGCGGATGCCGCCTGGCCGAAGAGGAGGAGATCGTCATGCTCGTCGGAGGCGGAGATGGGGACGGCGAGCGGTGGGGGGAAGATTTTGGGGGCCAAGAGGAGGAAGAGAATTGGGACGGAAAGGAGAAGAGAGAAGGTGAGAACAAATGGGGTGGAGAACATTGAAGGCCCAATCTTTGGCTTTGGCAGGCATGAAAGCAAGCGACTTTGGAATGAAATGGCTGCTCCTGCTTGACAATTTGGCATAAAATGGTGGTGGCCGCGGCGGCGGTGGCGGTGGCGGTTGTGGTGGTGTTTTGTTAGAATTGATAGGAGTAAACAGTGTTGTGGTTAAGTGGTTTTGGAATATTAGTGTGTATTTTGATCAAAATTTGTTTTTGGGTCTTTGGTTGTGAGAAAGAAATTTCATTTTATGGAGAGGTTGGAGCTTTGTTCGTCGTGTGAGTTGGAGCAAAAAGGAATTGCATTGGAAGAGTAGATTTAGAGGGGGAGGATTGGAAGGGTTTTTGAGATTTGATGTTGAAACGGGTGGGTAAAGGGATTTAAATTAAGAGAAATATTAAGAAATAATATTTAAATAGTAGTGTTTTGCCTGTTTTTTTTATGGGATTCTAAAGATATAATCGAATTAATGAATTTGAATATCAGAAAATTCTCAATTGGGTTATTTTAAAAATTAAAATTGAATTGAAAATTTGAATCAATACTTTATTTTTAATTTTAAAATATATGGATAAAAATTAATTTTATTTTCTATTCAATCTGAATGTAAAAATATAATTTTGACATATTTTTAAAGATTATAATTATGTAAAATAAATTAATTATTAATATTTTAATGGCATTTATTTATTATATATATTTTTTATTGATAATAATATACTTCCCTATGGTTCGGTTAGTTGAGAATTTTTAAAATTAAAACTTATGGTCAAATTATAAAGATTGATTTATATAGATTAGCCTACATAATGATAAAATTTAATTCAATTAGATTTTGCAGGTTAATTAAATCTCTTAATTTTTTAATTAACTACTCCTAGAGATGAGATGTGATGGCGTTATTAGCAGAGGATAGAGTCGAGACAAATTAACCGTGACCGGCATCCTGTACACGGACTTTTTTCTTGATGGTGAATTGGTGATTGAGTTTGAATTCCACCGAAATCAAATAGTCAAGCTAACAGCATGTAAATTTTACTAGATTTTATATAGTTTAATAACATTTTCTAAACTCTGAGATTTTTTGTTTATAGGTCTAACGTAAATAATTTAATTTATCTGACAACAAAAAATTACTCACATAATACCGAATCCTTGAAACACCAGGTTTACTTATTTATTTTATCAATCAAACAGTAAAAACTTGAACACAAAATTAAAAGCCTTAACAAATGTGGCAAATGGTACGCCTCAATCATTTGTAGAAGTACCGGAGACTCTTTTAGCGGCCATGTGCTAATGGCGTAAAAGATGAGCCTTTGTTTCCGTCGTCGCACGGAATAAGACTCTCTTAACGTGTGATTGGATATGAAAAAAAAAAGATAAAAAAATAATAAAAAATAATATAATAGTAATAATATTATAATTGATAAAAAGTAATTATTAAAAAATTATTAAAAATAAATAAATAATAATTTGTGAGAAAAAAATAAAAAATAATTATTTAGATTAATATAAAAAATTTTGTTTTCCTCTCATTTTTCTTTCTTTTTCCATTGAAAATTTTCGGAGGAAAAAGAAAAGAAAATGGAAAGAAAAATATTTTTTATTAATTTTTTTAATTTATTTTCTATCAATTCAAACAATTATCTTTTATTTTTTCTTTCACAAATTATTATTTATTTTCTTTCTCATAACTTTCTAATTATTACTTTTTATCAATCATAACATCATTATTACTATACTATCTTCTATTCTTTTTTTTTCTATCCACTTTTTTTATATCTAATCACAACATCAATAATAAATAGACGAGGCATTTTTTGTTGGTCTACAGAGAGTGCCAACCTGTTTACTTTGATGGTTAATAATAAATAGGAGGGATTTTGTCATTTTTTGTTGTAACTAATCAAATATCATTTCTTTTTGTTAATGAGGTGAGGCATCCAACATATATTAAGTGAAAAGAACAATTTCCAACTGTTCTTAGATAGATATAGGACAACAAATTAGATATGATTTCATAACAAATTTTGTCGATTCGTAGTTAGTCAAAATATTAATAGTGATCTTACCCGTATATCACAATTAACCTTTGATAATACTAGATAACATTTCTGACAAAACACTCTACCTTTTGAAGTTGTGAGATCCACTAAATAAAAATTACCACAGACATTTTCTATATATAAAGAAAATGGTTGAAGTACTATGTGAAATTTTTGTTTGGTATGGTTTGGGCCTTTATACGTTTAAAAAATCGCATGGAGCTACCTTTTCTCGGGACCCTCGCTGTAAAATGTTAAAATATTAAATCACGAACTTAATAAGTAACTTACAGAAAAAGTTTGAACTCTTATTATATACTCTGAATAAAATAATAAAATACAACTATTTATTAATAAAATATAATAATATTAATATTTTATGTGAAAATGTTTATTTTTAGAAAAAAAATTTTAAAAGAAATATTTTTTATGCATATCATGTAAGATTTATATTATAAAATTTAAAGTAATACGTATCTAATTTTAAATTTAAATTTAATTATTTTACATTGAAATGTCGTTGCATTTTATTAATTATTTGCATTTTATTATTTTATTCAGCGGCACATTTAGGTTGTATAATATAATGATATAATATAATGATAAGTATTGTTAGATGGTTAAAATATAAAAAAAGCCTAAATTATCTATTATTAAATGAGTTACGTGAATTTTTTATTATAAATTAAAATTATATTGTGTAGTGAACCTCTTTAAAAATAAGAGGAGAGACTGCAGGCTAATCAACAAAAAGAGTGGAGACTGGGGAAGGTTTTTTTTTTTTTTTTTCCTTTTTAATAAGAAAAAAAAGTGTATCTCAAATATATTAATTATTACGCCTACAAAATCAAAATTAACCTTATCTTATTGTTATATTACTATTTAACTAACAGTCATAGGCATGACTTGCCACTCAAATATTAATAGTTCTTTTTGTCTTATTATTGTTGTTATTATTATGATTAATTTCATCTCTTCTTTTTTTTTTTTTAATTTACTTTCTAGTGTTTTGCCTGTTTTTTATGGGATTCCAAAGATAGAATCGAATTAATGAATTTGAATATCAAAAAATTCTTAGTTGGGTCATTTTGAAAATTTGAATCAATATTTTATTTTTATTTTTAAAATAAATGGATAAAAATTAATTTCATTTTCTATTCAATCTGAATGTAAAAATATAATTTTTGACATATTTTTAAAGATTATAATTATATAAAATAAATTAATTATTAATATTTTAATGGCATTTATTTATTATATTTTTTTATTGATAATAATATACTTCCCTACGGTTCGGTTAGTTGGGAATTTTTAAAATTAAAACTTATGGTCAAATTATAAAGATTGATTTATATCGATTAGTCTAAATAATTATAAAATTTAATTTTTTGACATCAATTATAAAATTTAATTCAATTAGATTTTGTAGGTTTAATTAACTACTCCTAGAGATGAGATGTGATGGCGCTAATGGTAGAGGATAGAGTTGAGACAGATTAACCGTGACCAGCATCCAATATATACACTTTTTCCTTTACAGTCATTGACTTTGAGTTCCACCAAAATCAAATATTCGAGTTAAATATATGTAAATTTTAAATAATTTAATAATATTTTTTAAATTTTAATCGTAAATTTAATATAAATAATTTAATTTATGAATTGAAAAACAAACCCACCTAATCCTCTCCAACGAGTCTTTGAAACACTAGGATTACTTGATCATTTCATCAGCCAAAGAGTAAAAACTCCAACACAAAATTAAAAATCTTAACAAATGTGTCAAATTGTACGTCTCAATCATTTGTAGAAGTACCAGACTGGAGACTTTTTTAGCGGCGATGTGCTAATGGCGTAAAAGATGAGCATTTGTTTCCGTCGTCATACGGAATAAGACTTTCTTAAAGGTCTACAGAGAGTTATCTCAAAAAAAAAAAAAAACAGGTCTACAGAGAGTGCCAACTTGTTTACTTTGATGGTTAATAATAAATAGGAGGGATTTTGTCATTTTTTGTTATAACTAATCAAATATCATTTTTTTTACTAATAAGATGAGGCATCCAACATATATTAAGTGAAAAGAACAATTTCCAACTGTTCTTTGATAGATCTAGGACAACAAAATAGATTTGATTTCATAACAAATTTTGTCGATTCGTAGTTAGTCAAAATATTAACAGTGATCTTACCCGTATATTACAATTAACCTTTGATAATACTATAAAACATTTCTGACAAAACACTTCAACTTTTGATGTTGAGAGATACACTAAATAAAAATTACCACAGACATTTTCTATATATAAGATAATGCTTGAAGTACTATGTGAGTTTTATGTTTGGTATGGTTTGCGCCTTTATACGTTTAAAAAATCGCATGCAGCTATCTTTATCCGGGACCCTTGCTATAAAATGTTAATATATATTAAATGGGATATATAATTTTTTGATCTTAAATCTTTATATTTTTTTTATGTAAGTTTTAAAAATTTTTAACATTTTATTTGAATTATAAATTTTTTGATTTTTTATGAAATCAATTCTTTTGTTTACGAAAAATAGTTGATTCATTAATAAATGAGTTTAAATTAATGAAAATTATTAAAAAAAGTCAAATAAATGAATTAAATATTTTTTTCATCAATAAATATGCACATAAAATATTTTTTTAATCAATAAATATACGAATTAAATATACAAAATGCATATCTTTTGATAAAAAAATTTTCAATTAGTGTATTTAACATTTTTTCAAATAATTTTTGTAAGGTCAAAATCATTTTTTTAAGAGATTAATCACTTTTTGTTAACAAATGGACTAATTTGGTAAAAAATTAAAAGATTTAGAACTCAAATGAAATATCAAAAAAGTTTGAGACTTATATGTAAAAAATTATAAAGGTTTAAGATTTATAAAATGAATATCCCTATATTAAATCACGACCTTAATAAGTAATCTCAATCTAAACTTATAGAAAAAGCTTGAACTCTTATTATATAGTCTGAATGAAATAATAAAATATAATTATTTATTAATAAAATAAAATAAAATAATATTGATATTTTATGTGAGAATTTTTAATTTTAGAAAAAAAAATTTAGATGAAATATTTTTTGTGCATATTATGTAAGATTTACATTTTAAATTTTAAAATAACATGTATCTATGTAGAATCAGTAAATTATGGCGATTTTTATTTTTGACAAAGTATTTTTTTTTTTTGTTTTTTTTGATCCAGGACAAAGTATCTTATTTTGTCTGGATGGCATTCTCTTTTTTACGAGATTTATAGCACCTGTCATCTTGCTTGAGGTCATAGAAAACAAAGTAAGTTTACTTTATTAAAAAATAAAATAAATAAAAGTGTAAACAAATCAATTCATTTGCTCAAAATTTAGTAGTTCACCTCGATAAAATCTCATTTAAAATTTGATATTAAAACTTGTTTAATAAATAAATTGAGTTTAAGGAACGGTAAGCTTGACTCATTAAAATTCGTAAATAATTCGTTTAAAATTATTTGACGCTCGTCTTAATCTCATTAACAAATTTTGAGTATGCTATTAGAATATGTTTAGGAGGCTTATTCAAATTAATAAATAATTTTTTAGCGACAATAATGATAAAATTGTATATATTTGATTATTTTTAAATACTGTAAATATGAGCACCTTGTGCATAGAGATGCCGTGCTATATTTATAGTTGTCATTAAAAGTAAAGAATTATTTTCTAATTACTTAATTTTTATTGAAGTAAATATTTTATCAATTTTATTCTATTAAAAAAATAGTTTTTATAATTTCAATTATTTTTATCAATATTATAAAATTAAATGATTCGTTCATAAAAATTTTGAAACTCAACTCGGTAAAATACAAACTTAATTCAGCTCGACTCATTAATTAAATAAAATAAACTTAAATAAATTAAAACTTGACTCAATTTATTTACATTTTTTAAAAAAAAAGTTAGAAGTGGCGTAATGCCCTGTTCGGATAGATGGATTTCAAAAGAGAAAAGAAAAGGAAAAGGAAAAGAAAATTAAATATCATTATTACTATACTATTTTCTCACAATTTTTTTTCTATTCATTTTCTATCAATTCAAATAACTAACTTTTACTTTTTCTCTTATAAATTATTATTCATTTTCTTTCACATAACTTTTTTATTATTTTTTTCTCACAACTTTCTATCAACCAAACAACGGATTCAATCCATTTTCTTTCATTTCATTTTCTAATAACAAATCCAAACATAGGTTAAAAGTTTTAAGTCTAACAAAGTGCGCTTAAGTGAAAGACAAATAAAAAAACTTATGTCCAACTGAGTTATTAGTAATTGGGGGATGGGCGAGACCTACTCGATTTTACAGGAAAACTACAGTATGTAGTAGCCTGAAAGTAGAATTTTTTTTTTTTTTGACAATGAAGGAAGGTACCCTACTGACCAATTAGATATCATATTTATAAGTTAAGGTTAAAAATCATCTGTTAACGTTTTTGTATAAGTTCTTCATAAGTTGATGTTAAGAGTTATCTGTTAATGTCATCATTTAATTTCAATTTTAATGGGAGTTTGTAGTTCAAATGGTATTAACAATATGCCAGTAAGTGAAAGTTAAAAGTTCGAATCTTTGATCTTTTCAATTGTTTTCCCTCTTTCAATCAGTTGATTTAAGTGTAAAAAAGTTAAAAAAAACGTCATCATTCAACTTCTTTATAGGAGGTTCTTTCCATACGAAGGACTTACTACTGAAACTCTATCAAACTCAAATAAGCCTCTTTCAAACTAAAAAACAGTGTTAAAGATAGTTAGTTAAATATTTACACTGAATTCACAGGTTATAAGTGAACCTCCGGGTTCATGTGATTATGATCTATATAAATTTCTCTAGGTTTAACTCTTTGTTTTTAATTACTTTTTTTATGTAATCTTTTTTTTTTCAATAGTAAAAAAATATGTATATTTTGTATGTGAGTCATTACATTTGTGAGTTGAAGTCGAGAATCATCTATTAACATCTTCATTCAGTCTTCCCTATAAAGAGGACCCTTCACCCCAACATTATTGGGCCAGCATGGGTATTTCTCATGTTTGGTCTCGATGTAAACGAGTTTGAACCTATTACCGCGTCACGTCATAAATTCTCATAAATTCAAGTAATTTGTTTGGATTGTTAGAAAGTTATGAAAAACAAAAATTATGAGAAAATAAAGTTATTTGGATTAATGAAAAAGTTGGGAGAAAGAAAATAATTAGAAAGAAAATTAAATAGTAATTTGTGAAAGAAAAAATTATGTGAAAAAAATGTTATTTGGATTAATGAAAAAATTTTGAGAAAGAAAATAATTAGAAGAAAAATGAATAGTAATTTAAGAGAGAAAAAGTTTTGAAAAAATATTATTATTTTGATTGATTAGAAAATTATGATAAAGAAAAAATTGTAAAAAAATAATAAAGTAATAATAATTATTTTGATCAAAATTTTTTAATTTTTTTCTTTTTCTATTATTTCTTACAAACCAAACTTATGCCAGGAAGCATGTGTCAATAAAAAAATTCGAACTCACATCAATACGCATTGTTGTGAAAATCGGCCCGGATCGGTCGGTCGGACCGGTTGAACCGGTGACCAGCTGAACCGGTGACCGGCTGGGGGTCCGAGTTAGTTTAAGTGAATTTTGAAGGGTGAACAAAACCGGAAAAAATCCGTCAAGAATCGGTTAAAACTGGTAAAAACCTGTGAAAATCGGACCGGTCTGACCGGTTTCATGAAAATGAAAAAAATTATAAATTACAATTTGATCCCAAATGTTAATTAAATTATAATTTAAATACTAAATTTAATTAAAAAGTTCAATTTAATCCTAAATCTGATTAAAAGTTTCAATTTCTTCGTTAAAATTAAAAAAATTAATATTTAATCACTATATATAATTATTATTTCTTTAATTACTTTAATACATATATATATATATATATATTATTAAATACCAATTCAAATACTGATACAATTGATTCAACCGATTAAATCTTAATTATTAATATTTTCAATTCGATAATCAGTCTGATTGTAACAACCTTATCAATACAGTAGAAATACAGTAAGTATTCAATTTTTTCTATGTTATTATAAAAAATGATTAGAGAAAATGAATACTGAAAGCTCAACCGCACTCGGCCCGAAGTCAATGAAAGGAACATTGCGACTATTTCAATACTATTTTATGTTTGTTTCGTCAGTCATTACATCATCCTTAAACATGAAATAATCATATGAAACGGCAGTACTAAATTATTGTATGGTCCGGGCAGCGCGGATTCAAACCCTGTTTTTTTTTTTAATTAGCGTAAATGAACATCTAATCGTGAAATGAATCCGAGGAAGGCAGGAATGCTGCAGTGAGAAAATTGATCCAAAAGAATTAGTTGGGGTGTGAGTAGACGTGAGAGTGAGTGAATGCACATTTAATTAGTTCTCTCTCTCTCTCATGTGACGTGCGAGGGGACATCAGAGCGAATGCACACCGAAATTCAGTAAGCTTCTTAATGACTAGTTGGCCATCCAAGATTAATAAACAAAAGAGATTAGGACTCCTCTCCCTTGTTTTGTTTCCTGTTTTTTTTTTTTAGTTTTATAGTAAGTACGTGAATTATAAATAAGACTCTTTATATTTAAATACGGTCAAGTTTAGATAAATTTATTTACACTCGATCATAGTTTTAATGAATCTAAAACCTACTAACCTCTAATAAAGTACAGTATGATACTTACAATCCCCATTTTAAAGAGAAGCAACGGCACAGGGAAACTCAAACGCAGTTAGGAAAGGGTGAAAGGATTTCTCTCCTTTCACCATAGTTTTCAAGAACAAAAATAAGGAATAAAGTCCCATTCTAATTTTAAATCGTACACGCTGCCAAAGAAGGAACATATAAAATGGAATGGTTATGGTTAAGCATCACCATGCAGATACACATGGGCATTGCATGTTCATCCATATCTTCTCACGGTTTCACCCAACTTGAAAACAACAAAAAATAATAATAATAATAAAAATAAGGGAAGAATGGTAAAGAAGAAAGAAGATTCCTAGAAGGCAGGTACTGGGGTCTAGCTCTGATGTGAATAACCCACTCCCATTGTCCTAATCATGCCAAAAACATGAAAAAAATGTCACATCCCTTTTCTTTTATGAACATCCAATTATCACATCACGACTATTGAATATGAAATGGTAACAGCAAGGCGTATCCTAGTGCACGAAATTTTTACTACGTACGATCTGAAGAACAATCAGATTATAAGATTTGGGGTCAGTTAAGTGAGTTCTATACAGTTTTAACATTATTTTGACAATGAGATTAATCATGGAGGTCACAAATAGAGAAACTTACAGAATCGCCTTCATGACAACTAAGAATAATAATACAAATTAAGACCACCAAGCCTTCAAGGATTTTAAAAATTCCAAAATTATCTGTAAAGAACATCAGATTAATAGCAGAACCCCGTTTTTGGTCAAAAAAAAAAAAAAAAAATAGTAGAACCCCTTTTTTGATCGGTAAATTTCGTTAGGGTGTTATTAGGTGCATCAAAATGGTGTACTGAGTAGCATCTTGAGAGATTGAAAAATCATTTTTCTTCTTTTTAAAAAAAATAATATAAATGAGTGTTACTTTAAAATATAAAGTGCATGTATTATATAAGATTTAAAAAAAAAAATTTCAAAGATTTTTTTTACTAATAAGTGCAAAAAATGATTATTATATTCACATGTGTACGAGTGTGTGCGCAAGAATGTGTGTAACTAATATTTCATATTTCATTAAACTCAATAATCTACACCGAACTGCTCGACCAAAAAATTGTTCCTATTTACACATCTTGTATCTATATTCTTCCCGCATATGCTGCGGGGAAAGCACATTCTCTAAACCATTGGACAATGGAGAAAATGAAACCTGTGATCAATGACTACAAAGAAGAAGGTCGACAGCTCTTGGGAAGCATAGATTTCCACTCAAATACTGGATAATCGTATAATTAGCAATTTAGCAGAAAGAATTGAAGATGACTAAACAAACCTCCTTATGTTATTCCCCATGACAAGCCAAGTGGAGCTGATCCTCAACTTTCCCATCTCAGGTAAACTTCTATAACCAGAACAAGGCCAATTTGACTGCATCTTGGAATAAGGACCTATATACAAAACCGATGAGCATCGCGGTAGAAGAATAGCATGAATCAGTCATGTGCCATGAGATGGTTAATCAAAGTTATTAAACCCAGCTTGGAGTACGACCCGAACAGAAGACCGGGTTAATGAGTCGCTGGCTCAACCAGTGAGTTAATAGTTGACCTGACCGAATTAATATCTAAAAAATTTTTTAATTTCTATGTTATACATAAGAATAAACTCTTTTCTTATAATATTTTTCTTTTAAATCCAAATAAAACAATCTTTTTTTTTTTCTTTTATGACGTTCAAAATGTACTAAATCATTCATTTTTTTAATTTTTTTTACTTAAAAAAGTGATCTAGTTCAGTTTAACCGAGTCACTGGGTCACTGAATTTCAAAAATCCAACTGGGTTGATAGGGTTTTTCTGTATCAAATGTTAAAATGGTTTTTTAATTAACTCGACCCAGTCTAGTGGCTCGGTCACTGGGTCTTTAGTCCGACCGGCCAAGGCAGGTGGTGTTTTATAACTATGTGGTTAATGTTACAGATCAGCAGCCCGTGCAACAGATTTTGAAGTATTTAAGCTCCGTTGCACATCTTGTTTTGACTTATCCTTGATTAGCTTATGAGAGTCAGAAGTCCCGCTATGTGTAACTTAACCACTACTGGCTGACTGTACCCCAGGGCCTTCCCCTGCTTAAAACAAAATTCAAGAAAAATGAGTTCACAAAACAGACCAAATTCTATTGCTACGTGCCTGGAAACTCAAGTAATCCCTGCAAGATAATAAAAAAATACAATCATTTTAGGGGAAAAAGCTGTCTGGCAACAAATAAATTTCTGGACAACAGACATCAGCCATTTTGATGCAGAACTTGAAAGTTCTGTCAAAAGCAACAACAAATTGAAGTGCAACTATCATGGACCTTACCACACTTTGTTCCCAAAAAATAAATAAATAAATAGATTTTATGCATGCAGGCAAGCCTGTCTCAATGTGCATTTTTATTACTTTATCGGGTATCTCCACCATGACAGACCACAGCCTTAGATGTACTGATGTAGGACAGAGAATCAAACAAGGAAAAAAAGAAAAATGAAAATCTAAAGAAGGTACATAGGAATCCACCCGCAAACCAAACGAGAACCAACAATACCCTTGTTTTTCACAAAGAAGGAGTAACCTTAGTTTAACACCAAGGCACGCCCTTCTCATGGCATTAGTTTTGAACTTCAAAGCTACCATGGAATTGCCCATGCCATGCTTTTGGGGGGAGAGAGAGGGAGACAGAGCGAGTAAACCACTGTTGGGTAGAGACAGCTGTTTGTCCTGTGTTGTCCTGGTTTGGAAGCTCCTAAGAAGTATGCAGAATAACACAATGACAGAAACCTGAAATGAACCTAATTCTCTAAACATTTGTTTTTTTGTTTTAATTTCTTGTCAGGAAGTTAAAGAGAGGTAAAAATCTCCGTAAGGCTCTACCAAAAGTGCAAACAGAGTCAATTAAAAACACACACTCCAGAACTAAAAACCGATTGTCGCTTAAAGAAGCATCAAATTGGAATGAACACATTACTTAAATCTTGAGCATTTGAGCATCAATATTAGGAAACCTACCATGGCCATTTCAATTGCCAAAGCAACTTATATTCTACTTATTGATGACTGCATTATATATTAAATCATCTAAACAACCAAACAATAGTATACATAAACTGAAAATGGAATCCAATAAGTAACAAAAGGCCAAATATAGGATAATGGACTGGGGCTGGCAGTCCGTGCTCCTGCAGTTACTGTTTCGGTGGTGCGCTCCGTTCGCGCTGAGGTCCCTTTTTTTTACCCGTGACAAGTACCTGGCTGCCACCGCATCTTTTTTTTTTCTTTTTTTGAGTCTATTTAAAGGCCTATCGGATCACAAGCTATATAATTACCTCTCATAAATCCTATCCCTCCCTTCCTACAATTGGAATTGAAGATTTTTAAAATAAAAATTTGAATTCTAACTACTAAATTGTCTCCTAAGAGAAGCTGCCACTGCTTCTAGTGGTGGTGCTTTCAGAGGTTGCTTTGGAGTGGTCTTTCCCTTTGGGTCTGGGGGATTGGGGTTTTTTATGGGCTTCTGGTTGTCTAATGGGTGGTTTCCTTCTTGTTGGGCTGTATAGCATAATGGACAGGGGCTGGGCTTGTTTCACAAGCCTTATACTTGTTAGCTTGTTTTTGGGCCTGTACTCCTAGTTATCTTTTAATGCAGGCTTTTTTTTGGTTAAAAAAAAAAAGAAAAGAAACAAAAGGCCGAATATAAGGTTAAAGACTGATTAGTCACCAACCTTTCACCATTAGCCTCCAAAATCAAAAACTACTTCGAAATTTGGATTGCCCTCCCAGTCAAGCCCACCATTCCTTCACCACCTATGAAAACCGAGAAAGAAAATTAACTTTTTTGATCCAAAAAAAAGATAATTAACTCGAAATTAAGGTTTCGAGGAAATGTACGGAAATTGAGTGAGCGATTGGTTGTGTGGACTGAAGCAAAAAGCAAGAGCATAATGGATTAGTGTCTATACATATTAATTTACGGAAAATAATTAAAGGACAATTCAGTTAACTTAAAACTGAAAACTAACCCAGAGTGAGAGAGAGAGAGAGCGTGTCTGTACGCTGTCTCAGCTTCAGTGAGATATAAACTGGTGACTGATGCATTGTTGGCTGTTGAACTATCAATCAATCAGCAAAGTCAAACCTCTCTTTGATTTTGTTTTTCATTTTTCAATCTTAATAAGAGTGCTCTCAGTCACAATTAAAAAGAGGAGCTTGAATATAAATATACAGGTAGACGTATATAAAATATATAATTAATTTTATATTATTTAATAATTTATTTATTTTTTAAAATTTAATATAATTTTTATTATTTAATAATATAAATTATTACATATTTATCACAATTTTATCCGTACATGTCTAGTTAGCTTTTATCCAAAGAGATAGATGAGACACTGACAGGCTTTCGTGTGTTAAGAGATACTCTGGCCACTCCAGAACCTCGGATTCTCCAAAAATCGATTCTAAATAAAAAAACCTACTAGGTGGGCAATCATAGATAAACAAGAATACAATACAATAATTTAAATTATTATTTTATAAAAAAATTAATTAAATTTTAATAAATAAAAAAAATAAATTATGAAATATTATTAAAATAAATTATTTATTTTTTACATATTTGATTAAATATGTCCGGATGAATTCTTCTCAATATCACCACGCACGCCACGTCAAGCCAAGCGGCGCTGGATCGGCTGTTGCCGCGGCCGGCGTACGTTAGCACCGAACGTACCAGATAAATACACTTTTTTTTTTGACATAAGCCAGATAAAACAAATTGGAGTTGGATGGAAGGGTCACGAAATAATTGTGAATGGTTGAATTTTATTCTAAGCTATTTGTGCAGGAAAAAGATAATGTTAAAATGAGAACTAACTATTTAATTTTTTATTATTATTATTGTTTATTTCATAAAAAAAGAATTTTATTTTTTTGGTTGTGAGAATTTCATTTTTTTAAAAATAAGAATGAGATTTTTATTTTAACAAAATCATAATTTTTAAGTTTAACATATTCATAATTTTTATTCTCCTCTTAATTACTAAAAAATTTTGAACTCCTAAATTTTCTCAACTCTCTTTTCCACGTTATTTTTTTCCTAAAAAATCAATGCTTCCCTCTCGTCCCACTCCTATCTCTTCTAATCCTTTTTATTTTCTTTTTTAATTTCTTAATTAATTTAATTTTTTATTTGAAAGAAGCATATTCCTTCAATTTTTTTTTCTCTATTACCATGAGTTTTGAATTTGCAATTTTCCCCTAAAGTGTGGGGGAACAACAAAATGTAAATTTCAATTATGATATATAGAAAAAGGCATCAAAAAATTTTATATCAATTATCATCGCTTCAAAATAATTGTAGAAGACAAAATAAATTGGGTTCAATCCCCAATTTCTAACATTTTTAGACAAAACACAAGAACTAATCTCTTTATCTGTAAGATAGAGAGAATATTGATGTGATTACGTAGAACTAATCTCTACTTGATGTGTTATAATTTCTTATAATCTACAAAGAATTAATATAATCATTTTTTACAGAATTAATATTATGAGTAATACTAAATAATTTCACCTACTGTACAATTAGTTAATTAAATTATTTATTTATTTATTTTTAAATTTAATCATTAAATGATTTATATTATTTTGAAATTATTTTAAAATTATTTGTTCGAAAAATTTCCTTTTTTTTTTTTTTGTTCGGGGAATGTTTCAGTTTATTTGAAAGGTGCTAAAAATTTATTCACCAAAAAAAAAAAATATATATATATAACCCGAAGAAAAGACAAGATTCCCGTGGAAGCATCTAGAACAACGTTGGAGCGCATCCAACGGTCCAGATGACAGGAATTCCGAGAACAAAGAGCGAATTCTAGAGTCTTCTTTTTTCATAAACATACCATAAAAACGCTGGACTCGATCTCAACCGTCCCTCAACACCGCCTCCGCCCATTCCAACCCTCAGATTATATATACTCGGCCAATTTCTCTGCAATTTTGTCAGAGCTTTTCGATCCCCATTCGAGTAGATCGGAGACCTTGGGACCTAAGGGGATTTCTGGCGTTCTGTTTGGATTAATTTTTTTTTTCCGGGAAAGTGAGAAGGAAAAGCCGAGAAAATGTTTGGAAGAGCCCCAAAGAGGAGCGATAACACGAGGTATTATGAGATACTGGGGGTTTCAAAGAACGCTTCCCAGGACGATCTGAAGAAAGCCTACCGCAAAGCTGCTATTAAGAATCATCCTGACAAAGGAGGCGACCCCGAGAAAGTAAATTTTTCTTTCTCTTTTATTTTTTTGATTTACAGGGCTGTGTTTCCGTGCGTTTACGTTAGGGCTTTCGTGTTGGTGTTGAGTTTTAGGCGTTAGACCGATTTTGAGAACTGGGTTTTTATTGCTATGGTGAGATTAATTGTTATTGATGAGTTTAAGTCGTTATGGCTAGGAATCTGTGTGGTTGAATTGGCAATTCTTTTTGCTTTATGATTGAGGGATCTGATTTAGTTTCGGTTGTAATGTGTTCAGTTTTAGCTTTTTGACATGATGACTAATTGATTGGTTGATTAGGAACTTTGGTAATTTTTTTTATTTTTAAAATTTTTTTTTTGGGTTGGGCAATTTTTTTTTATTGAATTTTGTGAGGTTTATGATTTTGTGTTTGTGGGTGCGGTTAATGTGGTAAGCTTTGAGATGAGGCAAGAATTGAGAGTGTTAAAACTATGGATTTTTGTTGCAGTTTAAAGAGCTAGCTCAGGCTTATGAGGTTCTTAGTGACCCCGAGAAGCGCGAGATCTATGATCAGTATGGTGAAGATGCAATCAAGGAAGGAATGGGTGCTGGTGGTGGTGGTGGGCATAATCCCTTTGACATTTTTGAATCCTTCTTTGGTGGGAATCCCTTTGGAGGTACGGAACTTTGTAATTCGTTTGTTATTGTTATACTGTTGCTAGAACAGGCCTTCAAATGGTGCGAAAGTGTTTGTAGGTGGTAGCAGTCGAGGTAGGAGGCAGAGACGGGGCGAGGATGTGGTGCATCCGTTGAAGGTTTCATTGGAGGATCTATACCTCGGCACCTCTAAGAAGCTTTCCCTATCCCGTAATGTGATATGCTCAAAGTGCAATGGGTGAGTGTTTGGATTTATCTGTGTGTGTGTGTGTGATATTTTTGCGTTTGATTTTAACCGCGAAGTTTGTGGTGGATATGTTCATGCATAACAGAAAGGGTTCAAAATCTGGTGCCTCCATGAAGTGTGCTGGTTGCCAGGGAACTGGCATGAAGGTCTCAATTAGGCATCTTGGCCCGTCGATGATCCAGCAGATGCAGCATCCTTGCAATGAATGTAAAGGTACCGGTGAGTCCATTAGTGACAAGGACCGCTGCCCACAGTGCAAGGGAGAGAAGGTTGTTCCTGAGAAGAAGGTACTCGAAGTAATAGTGGAGAAGGGTATGCAGAATGGACAGAAGATCACCTTCCCAGGAGAAGCTGATGAGGCGGTATGTTCTTAAGTCTTGGTTGTATAGAGCCTGTACCATTGTATTTTTACTGTAATAGGAGTTCTGATTGTCTGTGGCATGTTGCAGCCGGATACAATCACTGGCGATATAGTCTTCGTCCTTCAGCAGAAGGAGCATCCAAGATTCAAGAGAAAAGGAGAAGACCTTTTTGTGGAACACACGCTCTCGCTCACTGAGGCTCTATGTGGTTTCCAGTTTGTATTAACACACTTGGATGGAAGGCAGCTTCTTATCAAATCCAACCCTGGAGAAGTTGTGAAGCCTGGTAAGTGAAGCGAATAAACTTCTATTGTATACTTTCTATTACCGAATGTTTTTTGGAATAATCAATTGACGCCGTTGTATGTTGGAACCAGATTCAACCAAGGCAATCAACGACGAGGGTATGCCAGTTTACCAAAGGCCATTCATGAAAGGAAAGCTGTACATCCACTTCACTGTGGATTTCCCTGATTCTTTGAGTCCAGATCAGGTGAAGGCACTTGAAGCAATTCTGCCACCAAAACCAACGAGCCAGTTGACAGACATGGAGCTGGATGAGTGTGAGGAGACCACCCTTCATGACGTGAACATTGAAGAGGAGATGAGAAGGAAGCAGCAGCAGGCTCAGCAGGAGGCATATGAAGAGGATGAGGAGATGCATGGTGGTGCACAGAGAGTCCAATGTGCCCAGCAGTGATTGTACTGCATAGCCAAATGGGACTATCTCTGTTTCTCTTGTTACTGGCCTAGACTTGAGAGAATTAACGTGGATTGCTGAGATTTTGATGGTGAATCATGATATTTGTTGACTTGTGAAAATGTGATGATCTCAAAAAACCTGCTGAAATAATTTGCCCTCTCTTTGTACCAAATCAGATATTATCTTTGACAGAGAAATGGGAAAGTTTTTTAAGAAGCATATTGGCTGTAGTTCGGTACGCATTTGTGGTAGTTTATTTCTTTGCAAGAAAAAATTGTTTGAAAGGAGTAAATTGTTGAAAATTTTAAAACGTCAGCAACCTTGCTGTAGTTCATTGCTGCCTCGATTGGGGAACCCTAGTGTTTAGTAACAAAGCCTGACATTGTCCCTCAGGTGATTTATTGTAGGTGTCTTTCTTGAGTGTTGCATGGATGATGTTAAAGCAGGGTAATTATCCATGAATAATTCCACTCAGGTCACACCCGTCCGTATGCCTCTTAGTTACATTAACCAGGAAGTGACCAAAATGAACAAACTATTGGTTTAAGCGCATCTGTTACAAAAAAGAATCTCATATCAATGAAAGCGTTGCTGCTGCTGTACACTTTATTCGTCTGGAATATCTTCCTTCTTTTGGAGAAACCGGGATATCTGCGATATAGAAAATTTTGGGCTCTTGCCGGATTTTATGCACAATCTTGCTACGGCAAGAAGATTTTTAAGCTCTCTAGAGTTGTAATTGTTTCCAAGATCAGGGTCTATCATCTTCTGGATGGTGTGGCTTATGTGAGGTTGTTGGATCCACTGGATTAGATCTGTGCTTCCTTTCTCGGACGATTGACCGGTTACCAGCTCCAAGATCAACACCCCCAGCTGGAAAATTACGTCTCCACAGATCTGTCCCACAAACTCTGCAATGCTAGAAATGTGCAGATAATGGTTACAATTTGGAGTAGAAGGTAAATTTAGAGATTGTGTTGTGGGGTGACGGTCAAAAATCACCTTTAGAACGCAAGCCATCCGAGGACATCTGAGCATAGTCTTCAACAGAACTAAGGAGGCTGATATCAGAGAGCTGTTGTAAGAAAAGCGGTGATCATATTCATATCCTCCAGAACAACTCCACAAATTTGCCTCAAAATCAATCAGATGTGTGAAACATTATTACCCGAGCCATGCTCCAGCAATGTAACTACTTGAGCTGAAGAGACGTGATGATAAACCAAAAGCAATATTACTACTCCGGCAATGTGGGGTTAGTTTTCATACCTTTGCAGTGAAGTTCTCATCTAGTATTATACTACTTGAGCTGATGGAGACATGATATACTGGTGGGTTGCAGAAGAGAAGCAAATATTCCTGCAGTTTCAAATAACCACACGCTTAACGGTACCTGAGGTGCTGGGAATTGATGCAGCTTAAGGAACAAATTCTATACTGAAACCTTCTAGTTCATATTGTCACCAGATAAACTAAAAGATTAGGCAACCGACCATTGTCGAAAGGAACAACTACGACATGGTTTAGGAAGAAAGCATATTATAGCTTCAAGACTCACCAGTGCAGCTGCCACCCCAATGGCTATCTGTAATCTTGTCCTCCAATTCAAAGGAGTCTTAAGTGGATCTGCCAAGAGCCAATCACTTGCAAGAAAATTAAATTTTGCAATCGTTTATTATATAGAAGTTTTTTGCTCTTGAATGTTTACCATTGAGATGCTCCCTCAAGCTTCCATTTTCTATGTTGCCAAAAATTAGCAACCTGCAAAATGTGATATTACAAAGAGAAATAAGGATGGATGGAGAAGTTGTTGTCGCTCTCTGCGTGCATAACAGCAGCAGCATCATGAAATCATAGAACCAGATTTTTTTATTTATTTATTTTTATAATTGCTGAGGGAGGGAAAGGGAGATTTCTGCTTTTTGCAGGATTTTTTGGGGACACAGAGTCTTGAAGCTTTGCTGCCATATGCTTCAATTTTAACTAAGCATAAAGACCTTTTGCGTCCTGTTGAAAAGCCTTCAAGTGCAAGAATGTGGCGGTGATGCAAGCGCCCTACGAGTTGAACTTCTCTGTTAAACTCATCTTTTCGTTCATCAAAACCTTTCAATTCCTTCACCAACGCAACATCCCCATCTCGAAATCTGGCTTTGTAAGCAATGCCATGAGAATTGCTATAGATAATCCTATGAAAACCATCTGTTGCCTTCTTTACATCTCTGTAGGTAAAGTGCCTAAGCGATGGCACTTTGCCTGCAATAGCAGTGCACTAAGTTTACATATTTCATTAACCATTTAAAATAAAAGCTCTGCAATGAAAAGAACACCAAATAATTTCACTCAAAATGTTCATATGTTATAGATAAATTATCAAAAGCTCAAACTTGCAACATGTTCTGGTGCTGCCATGATGTTAAAATACTAGATATATTCATCTCTTAAAAACCAAACTTGAAGTCGAAATCATATATGTATAGATTATCAAATGTGGCTGCTTTGTTTGTCTATAGAGAAACTATCCAATATAGGACCAATTAGTTGAAACCCAGTCTAATTGCTTCCAAATCACATTTCCATAAACATCCATTATCAGCTAAATTCAGATTCCACCACTAACTCCATAGCATAAAAAGTCTCAAATATTTGACCATGAGTTAAACTCATAAAATGTACAAGCATTTTTTTGACAAAAACGATGTATAATTCAGCAGTCTAAACTCCAAAACCAGGACTCAGTATTTGTTCATTTACAAGCAATTCAAGTTAAAGTGGATCAAAATTCAGAAATCACAATGCTAAAATGAGAAGTTATGATTAAATATCAATAGCCACATGACAACCAAAAGTGAATCAGGAAGAACAGAATTATGCAGGAAATTTTAAGTACCCTTAACTTACCAGAACGAGATCGACGAAGCCAGGCAAGAAGGTAAGGCCTGATCTTGCAGATCAGGCGATCCATGGCCAACCCCAACACCACCCCCAAAAGTTAAGATCCCACCTGCTTTGTTGACTGACTTTGTGCGTCATTCTGCTGCTACTTGTAGTAAACTGATAAACTGTAAACAATCATTGCTTTGCCTTCCTTTTGTAAATTCTATTCAGCTTTTTACCGGCTGAGACGACCCTTCCCAGCCTGTTACTGTTAGTTTTTTTTTTTTTTTTCAGTTTACAAACAAAATAAATGAGGGAAGGTTGCTTTAATTTAGATTTTAAAGGGGATTTACATTAATATTACGTATCGTCTATTAAAAAAGATTATTAATAAGACTTGAATTGTAAATCTTTTATATAAGAGGAAAATTTTACCAACTAAATCAATTTTCATTAACTGTTACTGTTAGTTCCGTTGGGCCTTCTCAAGTACAATATAATAGACAGGGCATGATCAAAGGGAAAAGATATTAAACAATCCAGCAACCCTGTCTTTCTCTCCCTCTCTCTCCAAACGTGTCATAAATACTCCCTATGATCTATACATGTGCATGTGGATTGTGATGAAAGATAAATCAAATGACCATTTTATCCTTGTTTATTGCAACTGGGCCTAACAAGCAATTATGGAGAGAATGAAAGGTTCTTTGCCCAAATGGCGGACGTTGTGTCAACCCATTGTCAGCTTTCTCTTTCCTTTTGTTTTTGAGCTTTGGCTGCCTTTTCTTTCCTTTTTTATGGTTGTGCTTTGTAGTGCAAACCAGTGCAATAGTTTGAAGGAAGACCAATTAAGCTGTTTACATATGTTGGCAAGTAACTAGAAATTAGGAATTTTCCTGGGAAGTTTTTTGTTTTTTTAAGAGAAATGCCTCCTGGACTGGGAGGGAATGGGGCCACGGAGGAGAGAGAAAAAGAGAAATAAGGGAGAGAGCCAGAGAGGTGGGACTCATAATGTAAGAACAGAAAATTCTCACGGTTCATGAGTATTGGGTTTAAACTTTAAACAACAATATACATCATATTATGTATATAAATTTAAAATTAACTCGTAACAAAATCAAATAACAAAAAATAAAAAAATGTAAAATTAACACGTTACCTCGTATTTTGTATCATCCGCCTAACGAAGAGTTTAAAAATAATTCTGATTTAGGACGGACTAAAATTAGAAACTGAAATTTGTAACGCTGACAGAAAAAGAGACAGATACACTCTCTTTTTTAGTTTACAGGGAAAATGTCACTACTCAATAAAAAAAAAAAAAAATTTAGAGGAAATAGAAGTCGAACCTCCGCATTCTCTGTAGCCTAATGGTCACATGTCCATCTGCTCTGGAGGCAATGGACAGATACAGTCTCTTTAGTTCATTAGACACTGCCACGTGTATGTTCAATTGCCTTGAACTTGCCATTCTTGCCCTTCTTGAAAATGGTTTCATTTGCATGCTTTTCTCTTCTCCATGGAAATAATGGTGACTAAGTTTGCATATCTTTCCCTTTTTTTGTTTCGCTTTTATCTATTTCCAATTAGAAATTTAGAACTGAAAATGTCACATACTGTAGCCAGTCTTACTAGTTACGCTGTCACCTCCGGGGCTCCACCATTTTTTTCTCCAAATTTTCGCCCTTTCCCACTTTTTTTTTTTTTTCTCATTGATGGTGGAAATGGGATCAGGAATTAAATTATTTTTTTCCCTTAGTGTGATGGGAAACCTTAACTCCGTCGACGTGGGATCTCGCATGTTCAGCAGTTCCGAGTTCGGATAAAGAAGGAGGGTAGTAGTAAATTAACGACTAGCATAAAACTAGTCAAACTCTCAATTTTTTTAAGTAATTTTTTTGTTGTTGTGAATGTAAAACTTTCCAATATAATGAACTTTAAGCACTCCGATCACCAATGACCCTGTTCAATATAGCATTTTCGTTGAGATTTTTGTTTTTTGGTTAAGTTGGAGGTTGTGGACTGGTTATTCAAACATCATATTTTTAGTTTTTTTTTATAAAAAAAATAATAAATGCAGATGATTCCAACCCTTAACATCACCGAAACTGACAGTGGTAAGCCAGCTAGCCACCTTCAAAATCTCAGCTTCTAACTAGGGGTGTTCGCGGGTCGAATTAGGTCGATTTGAGAGTGTATCTACATCTAATCCGCCGTTGGCAGGTTAGATAATTTTCTATCCGCACTCAATCCGTTATACAACTGAATCCATCCAATTCAATCCGTCATTGACAAATTAGATTGGATCGATTTGGGTGGATTGACATAATAAAAAAATTATAATTTTTTTCAATTTATGCACATCATCAATCATCAATATTTTTACTTATTTTTACCAACTTTATTATTATAACGTATATATCATATTCATTCGTAATTTTAAATATTTATGAAAATTGAACAAAATTTACTAAAAAATTATATTAAATCTATTTTACTTGGTAAAAAGTATTTTAAAACCAATTTACTGAGCAGTCCGTATATAAATTTGTGGCATTTTAAAGTCTTCGTTTGATTGATATCGATAAATTTGATTCACAATATCAGTTATATATATATATAATAACCTAGCATGGGGGCGTACGTCACTTTATCTATGTCTGTCGATGCTCAGATTACGTATTTTGGTATGCTTATAACACAAGGTTAGGGAGAAAAAGATGTTCTTACTATCCAAAAGTTTTTACAGAACAAAAATATTATTGTTAAGTTAATTAAAATTGACATAATAAATCATCTCTCTCTCTCTTTCTCTCCCTCGGCCCACCCATTATATATATGTGTGTGTGTAGGCGGATTGGACGGACTGAACCCCCTAATCCGCATCAAATCCGTGTGTGGCGAGTTATAAAATTTTAAAATCACAATCAATTTTAACTTCGACGATTTTGACGGGTTCGGATTTGTTTGAATTGGATTGATCGAATTAAGTCGAGTTGGTTCATTTTTGAACAGCCTTACCTCTAACAACCAAAAAAAAAAAAAAAAACCTCGGATTCCTCCAGTAAATATCAGTTGCTGGGTGTTTTTATTTCGTCATTTTTCAATATTTGGAATATTTGCAAGAAAAAGTTCTTGGTTCTAAGAATATTCTAAATCAATGCCAAAGGTAAGGGTAGGCGGTGTCCCCAAATCTTATAGAAGAAACTAGCAACTACACGGATTCAATAAGTGCTGAAATTAAATACGGATAGGGAGTCTGGTGACATTTTTTTTTACCAAAAAACTATTTTTTTTCTCTACTCCATAATTTTTTTTTTTTTGCATCATTGCAATAAAATAAATTTTATTATATTTTGAGAAGAAAAATAATAGTATTATATTAATTGTATTCAGATGTTCATGACTTTTGTGCCTTTCAAGAGTTTGCCATCGTGGAAGAATGCAACGACAAAATGATCACTTGAAGCATTGATTCACACATTGTAGTATTTATTAGTTTTCATTGCATAATAATTGTAGTTGGGGTCCTACTAAGCAGATGTACCATTTGATAGAAAATAAAAAAATAAAAAATATTAGTAGCGACACTTTAACGTCGTATATTTTAGTTATATGTAACAATATTCATAATTTTTGTAATAATAAGTATATTTTGTATAATAAAAATTTATAATTTATTTTTTTATTACACAAAGTAATACATGTGATTATAAAAAATCTGTACTTTGTTACAAAATAACGAAATACATGATTGAAATGTATAACAATTCACATGGCTACCTAATGGAACCAAAAAAGAAAAAAAAAAGTGTAGATCGTACCAAGGTTATTAGAACCGGACCGATCATCGAACTAGAAACATTTGTGGGTCAAGGTTCAACCGGTTGAACCGGTATTTGAACCGGTATTTAATAATATATTTGTGTATAAAAGTAATTATAAAAATAATATTTATAAATAGTGATTAAATATTAATTCTTCTAATTTTAAAGATGAAATTAAAATTTTTAATAAATTTAAGACTAAATTGAACTTTTAAATTAAAATTAATGCTTAAATTATAATTTAAATAACATTTGGGGTCAAATTGTAATTTATGAATTTTTTAATTTTATTGGACCGGTCCAACCGGTCCGATTTTCACCGGTTTTGACCGGTTTTTTCCAGTTTTGACCGGTTCGAGTCATCCTTCGAAATTTACCAAAACCGACCCGGACCACCGGCCGGTCCCCGATTCAACCGATCCGACCGACCAGTCTGATCCGGTTCTGACAACAGTGGATCATACTACATATAGTAGTCTTTTGGTCCAAATACTGCATAGATTTCACGTGAAAATTTGTTCTCTTTTTATATGGACCCTATTGTATAGATGGGTGTGCTGCATTTATGGCTTCAGGGGATTCCCCTTTCCCCTCTTGTTCGGTAGTTGCATGGGTGGCTCCTCTCGTGAATTGTGTGAAAATTAATACGGATGACAGTTAAAAATCTAACTCCGGTGAAGTTTGGTTTGATGGTCTTCTGCCAAATTTGTCGGGTACTTGGACAAGGGGCTCTATGGGCTTGTTGGGTAACGCGACTAATCTGATTGTAGAACTCATGAGTATTAAGCGAGGCATGGAGCTAAGATAGGAGCTTAGATATCACAATATTATTTTAGAGTTTGATTTTATAGAAGCGTTGCATTTGATCTCTAATTAAAGGAAGCGAACTAATCCTCTTTTTGGTCTATCAAATGATATCTATTGAGTATGTGATCAGAATTGGATTGTGCAATTGCAGCATGCTCAGTGAAAAAAAAAATTTTGTACTGACTGTCTTACTAAAGTTGAGATTGATCGTGACTTTGATGATGTCATTCTCTAACATCCTCCGGTTGAACTTCTGCCAAGCTTAAAACGTGATTAAGTTGGCATCATTTTATGTGGTGCTAAATACTAATTACATAAAAATATATAATATAATTACCCTGTACCTAATTATATTTAACAGAGCTAGTATCTTTTCATAATTAAATTCAATTGATTTTTGGTTGAGTAGTATTAAAAGTAATTTTTTTAAAAATATATTAAAACGAGTACAACTCTCAATAAATGTAATCTTAAATTAAAAGGAAAAATGATGAGAATCCCTAACATATTTTTTTTTATTCGAAATGGGAAAATAGTGATCATATTTTATTAATTTATCCGGTAAACTACTGGGAGCTCGCGTATCCCGTGCTCGATTAATCGTATTCTTGATTTTGTTATTAATACGTTTACTTCAATTGTGGGTAAATGCTTAGGAGAAAATTGCGTGTAAAAAAAAAAAAAATGTTAGTAAGAAAAGTACAACATAATAAAAAGCAAACATAAATATTTTTTTTATTAAAAAAAAATCTTACTAAATATATTAATCATTTAATCCTTAAATCGAGACCGAAATAATTCTATGAAACCCAGATCTCCAACTCATGTCTTTCACATCCTTTACATGGAGCCAAAGTTTTAACCACTCGGTGGCATTTCGAACATCTATCCAACAGTTGTTATCGTGAAATATACACGTGTCTGTCCCACACCCCATTTACCCTGTTTCATGCAAATTGCAGGTTCTTTATTGTGCTGACCATGGGCAATCGTGTAAATATGCATGGACAAATGGCTCTAAACCAATCACAGTGATAACAAGGCACTGAAAGGTGGAAGTTTGGAAAACAAAAAGACAAACTAAGCATTTTGCTGCCGGCGATGATCGGAAAGATGACGTCTCAGCTGGAGAGTTTGCGAAATTCTCGCTGGTTGAAGCAAACCCATTTGCTCCTCATAGCCACCTGTCTTCTCCTACCTTCTGTTCTTTCCACTGATGTCAAATACTGCGGTCAGTTTCCTCTTCTTTCCACTTCCCTTTCTGTTCTTTCCCTCCTTGTTTTTTTGTTTGTTCTAAAAAAAGATCCTTTCTTTCTTTAATTTTCCATCTTTATTGTGTATTGGGTACCTGAGATGTTATTGGTAATGGAAGATAGTAAAAAAAAATATCTAATTCATATCTCAGTTTAGTTGGTTTCTGGCTGTGTGCTTGAGTGCTTCCTTTTAGTTCACTCTGTTGTTACAGTTTCTGTATATCTCGTTCTCTCTGTGAAAGTCTTTAGTTTTTGGGCTCCAAATAATCAGGAAGATTAGAATTCCACTCTGTTTTTGACTTTTCTAGTTGAGAAATATTGATGCTTTGTGATGTGTTGTTTTGAGTTTCTTGTTTTGGGTTGATTGATTATTCTCAATTTCTCATCATCATCATCGCCATAACAAGTTTCAAATTTATATCCATCTAATTGTATTTCTGTCGGATTTTCTTTTAATTTGTAGTCAATTTGATTTTCATGTAGTGAAATTATTGCAGATAAGAAAGGAAACTACGCTGTGAAGGTTGATGGAGTTGAGATATCCCCTAACCCTGTGGTGACTGGCGAGCCGGCCACCTTTAAGATATCAGGCATTACAGGTGATTTCATTCTTCTTTCCTTTTCCTTTCTTTGCTTCATTAGCAATACACCGTCTTTGTGTCCTCATGGCAGGGGATTTTTTTTTTACTAAAGTTTTGAGGAACACTTATTAATGTTTGAAACTTTCTGGTTGCCATAGTTCCTAGTCTCCTAGTGACAGAAACGTACTAGTGCCAAGGGATTTAGAGCACAAACATGATGTGAAAGCTTGATTGACTTATATGGTATCAAAGTTGAAAAACACGGTTGAAAAAATCTAATAATTTGCCACGTTCATTCTCGGATTAGGAGAACTGACACATTTAGATGAAGCACATAATTGTTTCTCAATCTTTCATACTTAAATCATATGGAGTGTTACCGTCTGGTTTTGCTTGGATCGAATTGTATAACCACTGTGGTTTTTCTTCTTAGCTCGTGGGTCTTCTTGAGTTATCTTGCCAGTATCCGGCCTTTCAAAACTTTGGCATTCATTCATGAAATCTGGCACCATTTTAGAGCTGGCTGTGAAGCTTTTCTTTTGGAAATGTATTTCCAGTGTCAGTTATTTGGATGTTTATCTAATTCTGAAAACCTTTGTTGCATCTATGGGATATTGCTTGAGAACTAATTCTTTGACACCAGACTGCTCATTTGTCCCTCCTATACATCATTGCTTTACTGCTTGTCGCATTTTCTATGCATATGAATGTTGCTTTCCTTTTGGCATTTTATTAACAAGCTTTCTTTTTTCACAGGCCAAGCTATATCTGGTGGCAAGGTGGTCATTGATGTTTCTTACTTTTCTATACATGTCCATAGAGAAGTCCATGATCTTTGTGAGGAGATATCCTGCCCAATTGCAGTGGGCAGATTCGTGCTCTCCCACACACAAAAATTACCTGGATACACTCCTCCGGTAAGTTCAACTTAAACTAAACTTATTCTTTATGCAGTTCCATTTTAATTCCTAACATTCTCAACTCCATCATGTCACTTTCCTTACTTTACTTCCTTATAGAAATTATTGTGGAATTGGGAAATTCAAGCAATTTAAATGCGTGTATTAATTACTGGTGCCAAAATCCAAGTTTCATGGCTCATGATAGCTTATTGTATGTTTTCTTTACACAAGTAACTCCTATAGCCAACAATTAACTCTTTGCTTTTTACCAATGCCGTGGATGGTGTCTGGCTATTTTGCTATAAATGGCAGTGAAGATGATTATTTTTATTTTTATTTTTATTTTGCCTCTGTTGTTTTGATGGCAAGATCTAAAAACAGTAATGAGTTGATTGTAAGGACATTGATTAGCAGCTATGAGTTTACTAATACATAGAATTTGCCTCAAGGCATATAAAGGTATAAGATGAGGTAGTTTCATACTCTTATAAACTTAAAGATGGACTGTCAAAGAGTATAAAGCATTTTCTTACGATACATTGGAAAACTGAAAACCTAAGTTTAAGTAGCTGAAAATCAATGTTGCTGCTTCAAGTTTCTGGATAGTGTGGGGAATGGTTGGGTGCTGGGCTGTTATATGGTTTAATTAGTAAGGCTCCTTTGGAATGACCTTTTTAAGACGCTAGTACTCAGTAGTGGTTGTGGTGATAGAATGTCACCTGGAATAGGTGCTTGGGGATTTTGGGAAAGGGGGACTTTAGTTCTCAGCTAGCATAGCATCTTCTTTTGCTTCAGTTTTGGAATAATGTGCAAGCTTTTGGTAGTAACTTAAGCATATTCAACTATAGGGCTGGCTGGCAGCTAATTTTCAGCTCATTTGGCAACAGTAGCATACTTTGTCTACATGTCCACGACTTTTCCATATATGTTCTCTGCTCAAGCATCATGCAAGCTTTGCTTTGTTTCTATCAGAAACTTATTATTTTGAATATTTGTATTGTTGTTTGGTCATCGAATCCTCCTAGTTTGTCCACAGTTGTTTTCCTGTCTGTATTTTTGGCATTATTCTTATTTCTGATGAAGTTTTTTATTTTGCTGGTGTCGGGGTTATAAAGACTACTATTAGACCCCTTGATACATGCAAGAGTTGATGTCTTCCAGTACCTCTAAAATTATAAGCAGCATATCATTTAATTTAAAGTAGCTCAAAACTGTTGTATAGGATATTTATAATCATTGTGACCAAACTTCAAAGCTCCAATAATGATTTGATCAGCATCAATCTGGGGATTGTGGTTTATTTTCCTCAATAATTTTATGTGGTAGGCTAAGGATGAAAGGCTATGGATAAGGAGATGTTTCTATGCCTAAGGAGTATCCATAACCAGCCCTAAGCACGAGCCTATCCAATTTCAGTGTCTTACGAGTCAAGATATAGAGACATAAGGTAGGGGTTTTGGGAATCCATACTTTTCTTCTCGATTCAGAAGTGCTCTCTTTCGTTCGTAAGTCCTTGGTTAAGGTGGTGGTGATCTGTATGTGCTGCTTTCCCTCCCGACAAGTGACTTAAAGAACACAAGTGAAGCTTGCTGCCCGTCCCCCCAATCTAATCGAGTTGAGGGGCTAGAAGTTCTCCCAATACCAGATTGGCACTTGATTGGGTATGAGACTCAAGTTTAGGGTTAGGGGTTACAGGAATGCTTGTAGACATTTTACTTAGGCGATGGGGGACGGTTATTTACATATTAACACACAACCAATCTTTTAACCAATCTTTCCTGCATTCTATGTATTTTTCCATTTTGCTAATTCAAATTTACGAAGCTTGATCCGAACTAGCAGATTGGTTGCATAACATTTCTTGTAGCTTTTGTTGTCTAGGGATGCTTGGATATCTTACAGTATCAACTGCGTCATTTTTGGTTTAACTCTGGATTTCTCTTTGCTCCTTCCTGCTTTATCTATTTTTTTTGGTCCTTCTTGTCTATGCTATGTTTATTTGCAAAATAAGATACTATGAAAAGTTTTTTATTACTTCAGATTCTGCAGATGTTTTGCATTGATAAATAACTTTATTCATGCACTGCTTTTGAAGCAGCCATTACTCTCGGCCGGTATCTATTTTCTTCGGAAAAAAAAAAGACATCTAGTGAAGAGGATTATAAGAGACAGAACTCCATTTTTTCGCTCCTAGCTAGGTTGTTACGAGGGGAATTCTTTTTTTTTTTAAAGGGCAGGCTTTCGAACCCGGATCTTGCCCCCAGTTCTTGCTTGGGTGGCCGCTCAGCTAGGCCCAGCCATTCAGAAGTCTTAATTTACATTTTTGTTTACATACTTAAACTCTTCTGTGAGTTTTTGCTTGTTTATTCACGGTGATTCTCTTCCCGCTGACCTGGCCTGCCCCCAAAACGTTGCAATGATTCATTTTTCCTTTAGGAATGTGACTGCAACACAAGTCGTATGGTTTTTGCAGGGATCTTATACGCTTAAGATGACAATGAAGGACAATGACGATGAAGAACTGACTTGTATTAGCTTCAAGTTCAAAATTGGTTTCGGATCCTTCTTCTCAGATACTTGAGCGCCATCACAAAGCGCGTAGATATCTTCGTGTCCATGTACTTTCCTCTGGATTTCTCCTGGAAGTATCGTTGCTGTGTCACGTGCTCTGTTGTGGAGTTGCTTGTTGAAGATACCCTGCATTGCTGGACAAAAGAAAATCCATGTAAAGAGTAAAGACTGCAACTTTAAACTGCTATGGTATTGTTAATGTTTATGATGGATGTGGTGTATCTATAGAACGAGTTTGGCATCGAAATAATTCTCAAGCTTATGATTTTCTTGTTTTTTTTTTTTTTTTTTTAGGGTGGGGAAGGGTGTGGACACTGGATGTAGGTGAGCTCTGGCTTGGCCTCATCCAGGAATTTTCTTGACCTAGAGAAATTTTCAATACAACCCGATAACTTAGGTGGATCGATGGAGAGAAGAAATACTTAAAAGGGGCTTTTGGACACATCTCACCCAAAATGTGCCCCTCACGCGAAATTTTAGCTCAGAGATTTGGTTTCTGATACCATTTATAGATTTGCGGTGAGATTTAGGCTCTTTTATCATGTGAATATTTGCAAAAGCATCAAATCCGATAATTTAAATGGATTGTTGTAGGGAATAAGCAAGCATATTTAATGGGCTTTTGTATATATCTTATTTAAAACTTTAAAGTTTGAGTTACGAGTCTTCAAGCAATACTTTTATGTTGCTTTATTCTTTTCTTATACTTCAACATATAAGTTAACAATGCAAATTTTTGGTGAAAAGATTATTGCCAAACTTGCGCATAAAAATGCCTAAAATAGCAATCAGTTTGCAGGAGGATACCAAGTTCCTATTGTTAGTCAGGACAATGGTCTTTCCTACAGGAGAGTGGCAGAAGAATAAAATTGGAGTAATCAATTGTTTACAATCTAAAACAGATCAAGACATCATTAGTGAATAAATTCAACCTTTTGGCCGCCAGAGTGAATTTCAATCTCAAAGAACATGGACTCAGTTTTGCTTGTGGGTGAATTTCAATTCCATGCGCCCCTCCACGTTCTTCTGTATTTATTCTGGAAATAACAGACAAGCCTAAGCCCAAGCACTGCATTTGGATTTCTTTTCTATCCCCTTTTTTTCATTCTAACAAAAGGGAAAAAGAAGGAATGCGAGAGGCCAAAAGGTCAAAGGATTTTGATTTGGTTCATGCGATCTTATGGCCACCAAAAGGCAGAAACACTTTGATTTTTTTTTTTCTCCTGGCACAAAGTATTTTACACGCAATTACCTGCGAGACTATTCCACACGTGATGCTGAAGTTGCCTTAGGCCTGAGGAAATTTGATCATGTGAAGATTTAAATATAAGAATTTGTCTTACTATAAATTTTTTTTTATGACAACTCGAAGCGCTTAATCACTCACGAGTAGAAACATCTTGATGCCATCTCTGCAAGGTTATCTATTTGATATTGAAAGATGATAGAGGTAGACATTGTTTGTCTGTCAGTATCACCGTTAAGAAACCTTTGTATAGTTCTCGTATTTTAACTCCGTTTAGGTTGGCCGTCAGCGCAAAACTGACTGACAAGTGACAACGGTCCGAACCCTTGTACAATTCTTGATTTCATACTCATTCAGGACGGGCTGTGACTAGAATAAAATAGAATTTTGAGAGACTTTGCAGAAATAGAGAGATGACTATTAAGGGGAAGATGTATTTAATGGAAGATTAAAGAAAATGTGTAAAAGTGCGAAGGGAAAAGAGAAAAGATAGAAGATTTCCTCTGCTTTCTATTTACAAAGCTGGACTTTTAAATTTGCTGGACTTCAAACTTTGGCTGGACCACTCTACCTTTCTTTCCATATTTGCGTAAGATGTGACCTTACAAGCTTGACAAGTTGCAGTACCATGGTACATATGAAAGCCCATCTTGGAGTGGCAGGACCACTATTTGCTTGGCTCTCATTCTGCTCAAAATTCTGTGGCTCTCACTTCACTGCTGCTGACGCATTTCCAATGAATGTATACGTTCTCTCGGCATAGTTGATTGAGTAAGATTATATGTACATATTTAATGAAGTATGTGAAAGGGATGTAATTAATTTAAAAATATTTAATAATTTATTTTTTTTTAAATTTAATATATTTTTATAATTTAATAATTTAAATTATTACGTATCCACTACATTCTCACGTTGTATATCCAAGCATTTTCTGTTCTCAATGGTCTAGAGGCGGCCAATAAAAAGAACATGATCCGTTACAGTTGGACTCAGTCAAGTCATATCAATTGTTAAACGAATAATGATAAACTCAGAGAAAATTTTTTTTGGGAAATTTCATGAATAGTAATTAATGGCTTGATTTTTTTTTTTTTTTTCAGAAAGAGATCATATCAATATTATTCATGTGAAGAATGTCTCACATCTTCGTCAATTAGCTGATAAACAGCAAAGAAATTATCTCTGTCCCATGTGGTTTCCCCAAGTTTAGAGGTCCCCACATTTGCTAAATAATGAGCAACACTATTTGCACCTCTACGAACATGTGAAATAGAGAATTCAGTACAGTTAGACAACAGCATATGGACATCTTTAGCTAATTGTCCCACCAGAGTATCGTCTTGTGTGTGCCGTTGGATAGCTTTCACTGCAACTTCACAATCGGACTCCAAAGCTATCTTTTGAAAGGATAAGCTCCTAGCTCTTTGAAGGGCTTCTCGCATTGCTAGCAATTCCAATATAATTGGTTGGAATGAACCCTCTAACCCAATGGAAACGGTGAGGTTAGCCAGGCCTTGAGAGTCTCTCATAACAATGCCAAGACCCCCCGTTTCTGCGTTCATAGCCCCATCTGTATTTATCTTTACAAAACCAGCCGGTGGAGCCTTCCATTTAGCATTACCTCCACCATTCAATTGCTCTCTCTTATTGACAGAAGCCTCTTGGTAGTCCCAGTACAGTCTACATGCAGTATCCACAACTACCTTGACCGGTGTTTTATTCTTCTCAATGACCCACCGGTTTCTAGCCTTCCAAAGAGACCATGAAATCATCCCGACCATTTCCAATTAATGGCTTGAAATTTAGAATAACACTAAAAATATATATAGAGTTTAAATTAAAAAAATTAAAATTATTAAAAATTTATTATTATATCAACAATAATACCAATTCATAAAAAATCGAGGAAAAAGCTTTTATGCAATTTATCGCTATTTATTATTGAACTTATTATTATAACTCTAACTTTTTTCTTTTTCTTTTTTTTTTGTCTTTTGTTCCTTTCTACTGTGATAATTCCGTAAGGCTCAATGATATATACTAGAGTTGAAGAAAACTAACTATTGAGGCAACAACTGGTAAAAATTTCAACATATCCAGAAGAAATGGAAAAAAAAAATGAACTACGCGGTTTTGCATAAACCTATTGCTTAGCTACTTATCAGCTTCATCAAAATAGAAACTTCACCTTAATGCAAAGCCAACCAGATTTTCAGCTAATAGACTTGAATATGTGACATCTAATGTGTATGTCATAACGCGTGATCTCAACACCAATTGACTTTGTTCGCCCCTTACCATCAAGCACAAGGGATCCTTCACGTACAATTGCTAGCTAGGGTACTAAAACTTGCATATAGAGAGGTAACAATGTCAAACTATATACTAAAATTGAGCTGTGCAATTATCATCAACACTGGAATATATATATGTTTTTTTATGAACCAGCAGAGTAAATCATATTAATAAAAGAAAATGTTACAAAAAGGCTTGAGAGAGGCACCTAAAAGAAAGGAAAATATACAAAAAAATTCATAATTATGTGATGAAATCAAAATTTCTATTTACAGCCATCTTAGTAAGAGTGTTATCAACATTAGAATTGACTGAGTTTAAGATATGTGCATGTATGTATGCTTATGTGTTTATGTATAGGACCACTCATTGTCAAAACCATCATAGCATGTATGTTGATATGGTGAACTATTTTAAGTCAGAACGAGGCCGTGCACCTCATCAATGTGGTAATAAGTTTCAACAAATCCCCCTTTTTTTAATTTATTATTGTTTTTACCGTAATCACCGATTCCTTTTAAAAGCCAAACTCCTATTTAATGCTGTTAGGTTATGATTTATACTCATTATTAATTACGATTATATATTAAAAAATTAAAAATATTTAAATAATAGTTACGATAATATAATACATGAATATGAGCGTCTAATCCAATTATCCAGTTATGGAGATAACTTCTCATCTGGAAAATGCACACAGGTAATGGCAAATTAGATACTGTGAAGGACTACAAGTTTTGAGTCTGAACAATTAGATTTTGAAAATATATATACAAATTATCAGTAAGAATTTAAAATTCATATGAAATCAATTTTTGTATAATTATCTGATTAATGTTCCTTTTTGTTATTGTTAAAGGCGGTATAGGCTTGATTTTGATAAAAAGAAAATGAATTTCCACAGTTTGCTCTTGAACAGTAGGAAATAAATTTCACTGAGGGTCAAGACTTAATTTTAAGGGGACGCTGTAACTTCAGTGAGAGTTGTAAAAACTTGATCTCTATCGGATTGACTTGATTCCGGTAATAGTCGTATGGACTTGATTTAAGGTGGACTGATTTGACTCCATTGAGGGTCGGGATTTGACCCCACTCAGACTAGTTTAAGGTGGACTGATTTGACTCTATTGAGGGTCGGAGTTTGACCCTACTCAGACTAGTTTAGTTTCGTTGAGGGTGGTAGGGACTTGATCTCTGATGAACTGGTTTCGCTGAGTAATGTAGGAAACTTAACCTTAGATAAGTGTTTAATATTTTAATATGTTGGATTTTTACTCTCGTAGATTTCAATCGGTAGCGACCGGAGAACTTATACCCCAAATATATTTGAAAATAAGTATATTAAATATTTTGTACCTTTAATCTAAAATATCTCATTTAATGAAGTTTAGGCATATACCCCAAATATATTTGAAAATAAGTATATTAAATATTTTGGACCTTTAATATGAAATATCTCCTTTAATGAAGTTTAGAGAGTATACACTCAAAATACGAAATTTGAGAGTTTTAATGGAATTGTGTTTTTGCAATTCCTTTGTTTGTGATTTGCACGGCTTCCCTTATTGGCTATTTATAGCCAATAGGGCAAAGAAGAAGACAAGCATGAGGGCCACCGCCTTGAGTTGGACGGCACCGATTTTTTTTTACCCTTTTTTTTTTCTTGTTCTTCTTCCGGTCATTACTGACCACATTGAATTTTTTTTTCTTTTGCCTTTGGGTGGTTGGCCGGCCATTGACCCTTTTTTTTTTTTTAAATTCCCTTTTACAATTTCAAAGGTTGGCTCTGACCTTTGAATTTCAAAGGTCGGTCGCCGACCTTTGAACCTTTTCTCTTTTTATTTTTTATTTTTTATAAATGTCCTCACTTCAAGGTTTGGTGATAAAGATCCTTGGAATGCAGTCTGAACTGAGTTTTGAAGTCCAGCTTGAAACTTGAGACGTCTTTAATGTTGAAGACTTTAGCTTTGATTAGCTCAGCTACTGTTCACAGTTTATACTCATGCAGGTTAAGAGTTTTGAACTGGGCCTCGTGTAGTTGTTGTCATCTTGCCTTTTATACTTGTGCAAGTTAGAAGTATGCTTTGTTGTTGAGTTATCGCCTTTTATATTCGTACGATGTATAAGTCTATTTTAGTTGATCGTCATTTATACTCGTGCGAAATAAGAGTGTGTTGTTGAATTATCACTTTTTATACTCGTGCAAGGCAAGAGTCTAGATTTGTTATTCAGTTATTCACCTTTTATACTCGCGGTAGACAGGAGTTTGAATTTGTTGTTCCATTGTTCGCCTTTTATGTTCATGCGAGGCAAGAGCGTGAATTTATTTTTGTGCTTTTCGCTTTTTATACTCGTGTGAGGTAAGAGTGTGAATTTGTTTCTGTGCTTTTCGTCTTTTATACTTGTGTGAGGTACGAGTTTGATTTGCTGAACTGTTTATCTTTTATGCTTGTGTGAGACAGAAGTCTGATTTGTTATTGCACTGTCGCCTTTTATACTTGTGCGAGAAAGAGATTTGACTCGTTGAACTATTCGTCTTTTATACTCGTGTGGGGCAGGAGTGTGAATTTGTTGTTGAGCTGTTCCCCTTTTATATTCGTGCGAGGCAGGAGTCTATATTTGTTGGGTTGTTGAACGTTTTGCATTTTATACTCCTGTGAAGCAGGAATCTTGTTGGTGGGTTGTAGTTGTTACTTTTTATACTCGTACGAGGTATGAGTGTGGTCGTTGGGTTGTCGCCTTTTATACTCGTGTGATGCAGAAGTCTGGATTTGTTGTTGTATTGTTCGCTTTTTATACTCGTGCAGCAGGAGTTTGGTTTGTTACTGAATTGTTCGCTCTTTATACTCATGCGAAGTAGGAGTTTGATTTGCTGAACTGTTAAGTTGCTGACTTGGCCTTTGAGTTGGGATTTGAGTTTTGCCCCTAATTTGGATTTGGACTTTGGCCGGAATTTGGATTTGGGCTTTATACCTGAGTTTGGATTTGAACTTTAAGTTGGGATTTGGTTTTGGGTTTTGAGTTCAAGTTGAAGATTTGGGCTTTGCGCCTGAGTTCGAGCCGAAATTTGGATTTGGGCTTCGTGTTTGGACTTAAAGCTGGAATTTGATTTCGAGGATTTGAGGATTTGGATTTGAGTTGGAATTTTGATTTAGACTTTAAGTTTGGGTTTAAAGTTGAGTTTGAAGCTAGATTTGGTGCTTTGGTCCAGTTAGATGGGAACCGTACTCCCAATTTGGAAGACTGGAGTGGAGAGGCTTAGTAGGGATTTGACCTACTGCCCCCAACTTCTATTGGAGTGGATGGTCGATTTATCCGTTTGGTGAGAGAGTCATGTGAGAAATCTTGCTGCTGTGTGAGTTGCAGATTCTTTATTTTAATTTTTTGGTGGTGAGGAATCATATCCGTTTACGAGTTTTTGGACCTGCGTACTCATATAAGGTAGTTCATGCAAGCAATAGAACAGTCGCCTTTTTGCTGATAGCGACGATCATACTCTTCCTTGGTGTTAGTGATGCGCTGGATTCTTTCCATTTTTTTTGCTCTCGAAGTTGTGTTGGTGTTGGCCATTTCATGACCTATAAATAGGTTATAAAATGGCCACTGTGCCACAAACTGTTTTTTTCTTTTTAAGAAGTAAAAGCTGAAAGATAAAAATGTTTCACTATACATGCCAAAAATTGTGTGAGACCATAAATTTTGAACTTTAACAATTAGATTTCGAAAATACAGATACAAATTACAAGTTAAAATTTAAAATTTATGTGGGGTCGATCTCAGTGTGATCATCCAATTAATGTTCATTTTTTATGTCGTCGAGGGCTGCATAGGCTTGATGTTGACAGAAAGAGAATGAATTTCCACATTTTGCTCTCAAACTGTAGTAAATAAATTTCACTGAGAGCCGAGACTTGATTTTGAGGGGATTCCGTAATTTCGGTGAGGGTCATAAAAACTTCATCTCAATCAAATTGGCTTGATTCTAATAAGAGCTGTATGGACTTGATCTCAAGTGGACTAATTTGACTCCGTTGAGAGCCGGGGTTTGATTCCACTTGGACCGGTTTACTTCGTTGAGGGCCGTATGGACTTGATCTCAGATGGACTGATTTTACTGAGGGCCGTAGGAGTCTTAATTTCAGACACGTGTTTAATATTTTAATATTTGAGTTTTTATTCTCGCAGATTTCAATCAGTAGTGATCAGAGAACATATACCTAATATATATTTGAAAATGAGTATATTAAATATTTTGGACCTTTGATTTGGAATATCTCCCTTAATGAAATTCAGAGAGCATACGCTTAAAATACGAAAACGTAGGAAATGAAACTTGAGAGTTCTAATAGAATTGTGTTTTTGCAATTCTTTTGTTCCTGATTTGCACGGCTTCCCTTGTTAGCTGTTTGTAGCCAATGCGACAAAGAAGAAGACAAGCATGAAGGCCATTGCCTTGAGTTGGACGACACCAATTTTTTTTTGACCCTTTTCTTTTTCTTTATTCGATTGGTACTGACCACTTTGAAATTTTTTTTGTTTTGTCTTTGGGTGGTTGGCCGACCATTGACCTTTTTTTTTACTTTTTTTTTAATTCTCTTCTTCAACTTCAAAGGTTGGCTCCGAGCTTTGAATTTCAAAGGTCGGTAGCCGACCTTTGAACCTTTTCTTTTTCTTTTTTTTTTTTAATTTACAGAGATGTACACTAATGTGATGGTGGAATATAAGTATAGCGCTAGTGCACCTAATGACAAAAATTGTGGGGTAGGCTATCATAGGATATACATATCTCTTTTTATTATTGCTAAACTACAACTCATGGACCACCCGAAGAGGTAATTCAGTGGTAAATCGGTGTATTTTTACACTTGCAACTCTAGTTTGAGTCTTCGTATCTGCGCTCTCTTATGACAAATGGCTGGATGGTGGCTGAGATGGTTAAAAATTGTAGCGCAACAATAAATTTCAAACTTAGTAATTTTCGTAGTTTCCTGCGACAGAGTCACGCTGAATCCTACAAGTGGTTGAGTGGGGGTTCTGCTCATTTAGGAGCGTTAGATGAGGCAGTTTCAAATAAAAATTACTCTGATCTCGACTTACGAATCTAATAATTGATATATCAGTGATGAATCTTTTTTTCGATAAAGAAGAGCCCTATAACCCATGAGTTTTTATATAATTGTGGTTTAGGGATTAAGAAATTTTGTTCCAATTAAAATTTAGAAATTAGAATTCACGTCAAGTCACTTTCTAGTTTTGCACAATTATAAAAAAAAGTTCTAAGATAAAATTTATTTCTTTATAAATTTAGTACAAAATCTCGGTGCCATTATCATAATTTTTTCTAACGGGAATAAGAAAAAACATGGAATGACAAAATCTGAAAGTATCGTTCAAAAATTAAAAAAAGAAATCTGAAAGCATCTTCCGGCATTGAAGTTCGCAACGAGAAAATGTTATGTCACTGCCGACTGACTGACTGACTGACTTACTGGCCCTTTTTTGCTTCAGCTTGCCACTGCTGCTGTCCCATAGCGGCAGCTCATCACTTTTCCAAATTCAACAGGCGAACGAGTGCAACAGGGCCAAGCCTGCTCTAATTTCTACTTTTTTTTTTCTTTTTTATTCCCTTAAAAAAAATTATAGAAACACGAGAAAAACATAAGGATAGAAATATGTATTTATAAATATATAATTATAATTATAATTCTTATATTTTTTTATATATAATAATAAAAATTATGATTAAATAAAATAAATTTATGTCTAAACCACGTCTATTTTATCTTCTTACTTCTTTTTTCAATGTTTCGTGTGCGTGACGCGTCAGACCTGTCCAAACAATTTAAAAGCCACCCTGATAAACTAAAATCAACCATCTTGAATTTGGAAAAGTTTAGGACTCATTCTTCCGTCATAAAAATATTTTTATACAAAATACAAAATATTTTATATCTTTGAAATAATATTTTTTATAATACGTAAAAAATATATAATAAAATAATATAAAATTGTAAAGATATTATATTTATTGTATATAAAGTCCTATAAGTGTTGCATCGAATATTGCATATATTATATAAAATCATTTCACGTCGATTCATCGACGTCTATGTAATCGTTCCCGTTCCCGTGTCGTCGTTCTCCTAATTTTAAGACATGATGACCCACGCACGCCCCGCACTTACAACAACACCACATAAATCAAAAACACCAACAACATGATTTGACATATCAGATTCTGTACTCTTGACCCCTATCCCACCAGACAAAACCCACTTGGAATAACTTTATATTGCTCTCTATCTCTCTTTTTCTCTCTCTAGGGGTTCCGTTGCTTTGTGCTCTTGTAATGCAATTTCGTTCATGGCAGCTACACTAATTAACAGCTCGTTGCAGAGCTTACAGGCCACTTTTTGATGATTCTTTTTCTGTACAGTACAATATGGGAAGATGAGGGCTTTGTATGCGGGGGACCCGCGCGCAGATCAGACTTCCCTATCAGATCAACGGTGGGGAAATGAAGAGATCACAGTTATGATATTAGGCTTTGATCTTTTGATAGAAAAGGAGCTAGGGTTTTAACAAACTAGGTCAGCATGACAGCCAAACCTTTGACAAGTCATGTTAAGCAAATTATAAATGACCGGCAGAGAGAGACAGAGAGAGCATCAGCGATTGTGAGTGAGTTGAGTTGCAGATAAATGTTAACTTTATAGAGCTATTAGAGAGGCGTGGAAAGTAGACGGATGCTAATCATAAAGCAATTTGCTAACATAAAACTGAGTGCCTTCTTGCGTTTGAAAAAAGTGTTTGTAAACATAGCAAGAACCCTTTATAAGGCATATAATTACTTTGCTTAATAAATATCAAAATGCCTCTCACATTTCACAAAATAGGCGATTTTTTCTATTATGGTTTTTAATAGTCAATTTAGGATGAAAAAATTAGATGAAGTTCGTTACTACACCAAAAAGAAAGAAACTTGTTATTAGATGACTTTTTGATATGGCAGCGTTGATGTGGCAGTTCAAATCTTAAAACTTTTTCTAAAAAATAAAAGAAATGTTTAATAGGCGTCAGTTAGATAAGATCAAAGTGATATAAACTTTATAAATAAAAAAATGATATAAGTTTTAAAAAAAATAAATAAATAAACTATTAGATATCGTAAGTGAACTGCGTGCCCACTTGCGTCTTCTTAACCTTGTACTGGCGCAGTTGTGTTGAAAAAAACAATTCAAAACTGAGAATGGATTGAGATCATGATACATTGAATAAAATACTTATGCTTAAACATGGACATGCCATATTGGTTATGTGGTCCTCTCGTCTCAACCACAGTAAGCAAGGTGGCTTTCCACTTTGTCCTCCGTGGAATATTCTGTCTCTGTGTATACCGTTGTATATGACTATATGTATGAGTGTGTGTGAAAAAGAAAGAATGGAGAGAGAGAGAGAGAGAGAGAACGGTGATCTGTACCAAGATTTGGAAAAATTGGAAACTCAGCTATAAGTAATGGCCTGCCTACTTTTGAGAAAGATCTGAACTTAAGCATAACAAACTTAGAAAGAAGTCTCAGATTTAACGATGCCTATGTATTGTATCATCAGATAATGCTGTAGAAAACCATAAATGGCAACATTTAATTATAATTAATAATGAAAAACCACTGATAATTAAAAAAAATGGTGCGGAAAGAAGAATGTATATCGATTAGGAAAAAAATTTAGATTGGTTGTTAAATCAATAGTTAGTATTTGTAATTATTGACTGAATAAAATAAAAGAAAAACTTTTTAATTTGACTCACTTTTTTAAGTGTATATAATTTACTCATCATTTTTATACCATACAATAAGTAATATTTACTTAAAATCAAAAATAAAAAAAAGAAATTTGTGGTGTAAAATCATGCATTAATTATATTAAAAAAATGTGTAAAATTAATAAGTACTTTTTTAACGACAATTTTTAAGTGTTAGCATAAAAAACTTACATTAGCCTAAGAAACTAAACAATATATTCCTATTGTTTAGTTGATGTTCTCATCATTCATGATAAATACAACTTAGAATGAGTTGCGTAGTTACATACACCTTTGATAAATAAACGACAACGTTAGGTTGTTCTTGTCATGCCAAATTTCATAGGTTTGATTCTCCGTCAAGCTGTTTTGTGGGATTAACTATACCTGCATTGAATTTGCTACTTTAATGGTCGGCAATGCCTCATGATGAAACTATGAATATGCGTTCCCATTTTTGTGCGAAAAAAGAAATATTACAAGCATGATAAGATTAAGGTTACCATGAAATATTCCTAAAGTTATTTAAGTTTCTTGGCGTTATTTTATATGGGGCGTGAGATCGAATGAAATGAAAGGGACATAAAGACATACTGAACTCATTGGTAACATAATTTCGAAGCTCTTGAGTTCGAATTCTAGTCTGAATGAACTAAAACAAAAAAACATAAAGACATATGGACACCCAGTTATCAGAGAGAGAAAGAGAGAGATCTAGAGTTTATTATGATGAAAATGAAACAGCTGCACAATATTCCGTAGAATGTTATCTATGTGCTCAAACTTATCTTAGAGTTGCAACCCTCTCAACATATTCAAATGCAAGAGTCACTAGACTATATATATAGCAGTCCCCTTCTTGAAAGTTTAGACGAACACAGCACAATGAAAATGGGGTTGAGGTTTTCAAGATGACCTTCCTTTTCTGGTTAAGAGATCACTTCCCCAACCTTTGATTATGGCCTACTCGTATTCACAGGGTGCCATTGATCTCCTAGAATCCGCTGGACTTGTTTGTACCCTCTCCTGCAAATGACTGGTCCAGTTTAGCATGCTTGCCATTGTCTAGCTTCAGGCCGTAGTGAATGCGAGGAAAATGTGCCCACTGCAAAACCAGGATCTTTCATTAGTAGGATTCTTTCTAGCACATTGACTATGTCTTAGTAACTAGCTTAATTTTTTATATTTCAGGTTAGCAATCAAACACATTCTCTGGTGTCTTGAAGGATGACTTCCAATACTATTCCGTTAAAAGTGGATTGGTTAGTAATATTAATTGATTGCCCTTCTTTCACCTAGCTCTTTTTTTTTTTTTGCCAGGAAGTAAGGTTTGAACTTTAGATATGTGAGGTGAAAATTTTGGTGGAACAACAAAGCTAATCATTAAACTGTCAATTACTTTCAATATTGGTAAACATTCAAACTTTGAACATTTCCAGCATTGGCCTCATGAATTTGAATCAATTCAAGCATCAAATCGTAGGGTACTAAACTACCAGTTAAAGGGTTTCATGTCAATCCATTCCAAACACCCAAAATAAGGAGAAAGAATCAAGTTAATATCACAAATTTTTTGGGCTACGTACCAATGCAGTAAGAGACACGCGTAATGCATAGTCCATCCAATAACTCATATGCTATTTTTTTCAGTAGTAATCCCAGATGCATGCGAACATGTTAACTCCTAATTTGTATGCCCTCTAGTTTTGTGTGTCTGTTCAACATTCATTCGATGAATTGACATAAAGACAGCAGCCCTGCCTGTGGACCAACGCATACGGATACATAAATGCCTATGATTCTGATCTTTTATGTGTTGTCGACTTCCTCAATGCATCAATGTAAATAGAAAAATATATTTTTTTTCGGTGCAAAATAAGCAAATAGATATTATTTTGTTTGGAGCAACTAATATTTGAATCTTAAACCTGAAACTTAGAATTTAACAAGTAACTCTATTAGTAAATATTGTGACTAGTGATAATGCCTATTAATTTTGGTAACTCTACTGTGTGAAAAGTGGGTTAATTTTAAATTGTAATCTAATTATTAATGTCGAAGTAATGCTGTAAATTGAATAGGCAGAAGGCATCATTTCATCAAATTGAAATGGTTAATGACTAAGACAATTACTTACGTTTTTCGCTGCCGTGCTGAAAGCTTCCCTATGGCTGATATCAGGATTACTAGCCTTGATCCTTTGAATTTCCTCCCTACAAAATGATGTAGCATTGATGCATGTTTGGTTTAGTTAAGTGAGTAGATAACTAATGATCAAGCCATGCTACTCTCCACCAGCCCAGGCACGCACACACACAGAGTGAGATCGAAATTAAACTTACTTAATAAACCTGTTGTATGCAGAAGGAACGCGTTGTCTTTTTTCTGGGGCTGCATTATCCAACTCATAAACATAATGCAATTAGTTGTTTTGTGCATACATATAATATTACGTTTTATCTATAATATCTAAACAAAGAATTGAAGTTCAACATACAAACCACTAAACATGTACAAATGACAAAAAAAAAAAAAGATACAATCTGTATTATCAGGCGTTAACTGATAAATATGTGTCAGCAAATTAACTTTAGTTGGTCTAAAATAAAACCAACATATATTGCTTGCTGCTCAAAGGATGGACAGGTTACTCAAAAATTTCCATGCCCATTATAACCTAAGACCCGGTACTAACTTTTATGCATTGAGCATGGATGCTATCTCAAAGACACGACAAGGGGTCTCGAGAAGGTTTAAATACATCCAAGCTTATGTTAATTAATTGTTTAAACGAAAAAAACAATTGTTCAGATGAAGTAACTATACAGTTACACAAGGTGCATTTTAAAACAAAATAGAATTAGGCAACTACAATGTTGCTTATTGCATAATCTACATTTCATCTTTGTGTGTGCGAGAAAGGGAGACTTACGGCGAATAGGAGGCATTCTAGGAGTTTCATTCTCCACAGCCACAAATGCAGAACTTTTGTTGCATTTGTAAGATGGCCCACAGTCCTTGCTTAGATCCCCGGAGTTGAGTTGAATTTTCTGTGGCTTTGCTCACATAGAGTTAGAAAAGCACACCACGAAACATTTCCCTACCAAAATGAAGCTATATATATATATATATATATAATACACACACACACACCAAGATGAAGCTTAACCTTGTTTTTTTTTCTCAAAAAGAAAAAGAAAAGTACTTGAAAATATGGTGGTCATAGTACAAAAAAGCAAATTTTAATTGGAAGGCATTTAATAGTGGTCTACCCTACTGTAACTTAACTTGACCAAAATTTAATTTCATTAGCAAATGGCATAGCCAAAAAAGAAAAAAGGAAAGATAAGGAAGGGAACAAGTCAAATGGAACTGAATGCACAATAATAGTGATCGTGTCATAGTCATACTGATTTTAACAAAAACTAGCAGGCCTAAAGCCCAAAAAAAAAAAAAAAAATCATGAGAAGAAAATCTAACAAAGGGAATCTTTTTCTCAGAATTTTAAGTCGAAAGTGGTGAAATCCTATATATAGTAATTTCTATCTATGCCTACAAATTGAGTGGGCTGAAAGTATAAGTAAAGCAAAGACCATTTTTTCCTTGCAAGAAAATTTATAACTTATTATAAAGAGCAAGTGACCTAGCTTCACAAAAAAAAAAAAAAAAAAGTTCTTTCTCCAATATTATATGAAAGAATCATTTATCAAAACTTGAGTTAATGAGTGAGGCTAAGAATAATTTATGTATCAATTCTTTTTTCAGAGACATATGCATAATGTATGACTATCAAATGCATGTATAAGAAGTTACATTTTTTTTTTTTTTGGTTAATTGGCTTGGACCGAATACTGTTGAGTTAAAACTAATTGTGTCGTATGATGTGCTTAAATGGTGGAATTGGTCAAAAAGAATGAGAAACTGTACCTGGGGATCTTGAAGAGGAGGTGTTGGAAGTGAAGCTTCCATGTTCACAGACAGCAAATTGGCACAATGCCCGCATCTAACCGTCACAATATTGAACAAACTGCTGCTTGGGACACTAACCTGCCAACACCAAAGGAATTTTGATTCATCAAGGCAATTTCTTTAATACATGGCTGTGCCTTATCTCTTCTCTCTCTCTCTCTCTCTCTCTCTCTCTCTCTCTATAGACACACAACATGCACACACATAAAGCATCTGTCACTCGATCTAAAGTCTCTTTCATCTTCCACTACTTGTCAATGGCATATATAGGGGGCATTGCAAACTGAATGGAGAGAGTCTCTGTGCGAGTGTGTGTGCCTGCAAGTGTGCATTTGTGGGTGAGTCAGAAAGAGAAGAAGAAGAGAAGAATGAAGAGTCAATCTTGCAATTATAAGCAAGATTTTGAAGGTCTCTCTCAAAGTTTTGGCATTAGATTCCTTGCATACGGTATTTTTAAATACGTTTATTTTTATTATAAATATTAAATATTAATTATTTAATTATACAAAACAATCGGTCTGTCTCTTGTATATCCTTCTTTCCTCCATTTCCCACAAACTTACCTACACAGACACCTTATATGGGTAATAACTAAAAGATCTTGCCCAAAAATTAAAATGCCGAATCCCAAATATTTCCTCCATGACTTTTTTGCCTGACACACTGAGAGCAAAGATGATAACAGAAAGCAAAGTAAGTATACACAAGAGAGTGAGAGAGAGAGAGAGAGAGAGAGAGAGGGATGAAAACGACATGACGGGAACGGAAACCATTAAAGACCATGACCAGTAAACACAACTAATATATCAAAAGATTGCAATGAATAAAGCAAGATGATGAATCGTGGGCTGAAATGATTCATTTTCTTCGTGCAAGTGCTTAGTATCTCCAATCCTTCTAGAGCGAGAAAGAGAGAGCAGCCATGCTGTGTTACCTGAGTATCACCCCAAGAAGGACGAAATATATATATACACGCATACATGTATGCACATGTGGAGTACTCATCATGTATATATACTAAAATGGTTTAAAACTGGGAATTGGATTCCATTCCAGTTCTCTTTCTCACCAGCCATCTTAGAGACAGAGCATCTCTACTAAGGCCAAAAAAAAAAAAAAAAGACTACCATGTTTGTACCAAAATGAGTTAAATTAAAACCAAAGCTAACACATAATATGAGATGCCAACCGCCTTGTCTTGATCTTTGTAGTAGACTACTCTAGGGTGAATCTGGTTTTGAACCCTAACACCTGCCTGTAGCCCTAGCAATTACAGGTAGCTTAATCTGAGCTATCTAGCTAGCTAGATAAGTCGGAATTGATTCTTTAACTGTGAAATTCTATATTTTTGGTGCATCAGCAAGGGCTTGGATTAATCACTAGACTATGTTACTTTTAGCCCTCTAAATGGTACTGAACTCTCAAAATTATAGCCTGCGTATGGTAAAAAAAATGATTCAAGAATCAAGAAATGATGATGAGTTGCCTAGCCCTCAATTTTGATTCTTCTTGCAGTTTTTAGGCTGAAACCCATTTAGGTTTTCACATGAAATACGAGAAATGACATGTTTTCTTCAGCCATTTCCAAGCAAAATCAAGGAAATTCACTTGATCGCAGAAAAGGGGTTTTGGTAAAACACTCTAATAGCCCAAATCTTTAATCATATATCCCCTTGGTCTTTGAACTGAAATTTTCTTATCTGTTTATCAAAACCAAAATATATAGTTCTCCAACAAAAAAGGCACCATGAAAGGTGATATTAATTTGTCATGCCCATTTGCTGCTCTTCAAGGATGTGACTATACGAGGCAGAAAAAAAATCATAGACATCTTTAGGTTAAGAAAAAGAGGAAGAAGACATAGATTGAAAACAAAAAGTGCATGTGATACTTGATTGATACGTATATATAAAAAGCGAAAGGAGAGAGAATTGAGCTGTTGTACCGCTAAAATGGTGTTGCAGAAGTTGCAGTGAACATAACAAACACGTTCGGATGCCAAGTCTAGTGACATATTTTAATATATTGCTTTTAAACTGAAGATTGCAAGGCCAGATCTACAGAGGAGAATTCTTTAAGAAGGTATAGCAAAATATAGATCAAGAATTCTATAAAGAAATGGACACCTAAAAGGACAAAGAAGAAAGATGATTCTAAAATTTTTCTTGTACTCTGCAAGTTAGAGAGAGAGAGAGAGAGAGAAACGTCCAAATAATGTGTAAGAAGAAGATGGGACTAGACTGGTCGGCCAGTGTGGGGGATGGTGTACGAAAGTGGGGTGATAGTGGTTTTCTTTGTAAATAATGGGGTGTGGTTCAAACCTATTGGAAAAGGTGGGTTGCAAATATTGAAAAAATTTAAGAGACTTAGAAAGTAGATGAGGTAGAAGTTATTATTCTCTTTTTTTACTTTTTTATTTTTGAGAGAATAATTTTATCTTTTTATATAATATAAAACTGTATTTTTCAGTCTGTCTATTTTTTAGGACTCCCTGGTAGCGCCATACGGATTTATGTCAAACAAAATTGGATTGAGAGAGGGAATATGTGTGGACTGTAGAGTGGGGGAGGCTGTTTTATAATTGAGGGAATGAGTGGGTGGGAGTCATTCATCTCTAACCATCTTCTCTTTCTGTAGCGGACTAGGGGGGCGAGATATTAATGCCACTTGGAATGTTTAGGGATTACAAATTTGAGAGATAGATAGTTCATTGGGATAAAAAAAAAAAAAAGTGTAGTTAATTTAGAATGAAATAAGTATGAAATCTATATTTTAAATCATATGCGAATAAAAAAGTATAATTAACACAAAAAAAAAATTCATATACTTTGTATGAAATAATAAATTTATTACCAATTTTTTTAATTTTTTTAATCAAAAACAAATTTCCTTATTTCGATTGGCCCATGCAGGCCTCCAACCTGCAACCTTCGCGTTTGCATTATTAACACAACGCTCTAACCAATTGAGTTAATAGGCCAAATTACCTCCTAAAATTCTTTTTATAACAAATTTAATATACTATGATATCCTGTAAATAAAATCTGTTTGTTTTAATGACATGTTAATAAGAATCTGTCTGTCACAATAATATGATAATCATACACGTCAATACTTGCTGACACGAATGATTGTTACATCATCGAGATAAACACAATTCGTTCATGAAATATTACAGTATGTTAGATTTGTTAAAAAAAATTAAATGGAATAAATTGTTAATTTTTTAAAATTAGTATTAAATTTATTACTATATTCAAAATTTATTTTTTTATGTTAATTTAAAAATAACATATAAGATACAAAATGATGTGTATCATTTTAGTTGAATTTAACTATATCTTTTCGCCATGTTTGCTGCTGCTGCTACCATGCCTAGAACCCATGACTTTTGTTAAAGTAATGGATGCATTGCCGACAAGGCAACAAGAGGATGGTCTTTTGACTATGTAATAATGCTGTGAAGCTGTAAATTTCAAGCCTGTAACAGTTAGACTCGAAAATATAGAAACAAATTACAATAAAAAAAATTGTAAAATAAAAAGAAATTTATGTGGGGTCGATCTCTGGGTAGATCCTCCGATTAATGCTCCTGTGTAATTTAGTCAAGGGCCGTGAAGGCTTAATCTTGACCGAGAGATGGTGAATTTCCACAGCGTGAACTTGAACTGTAGGAAATGGATACCACTGAGGGCCGAGACTTGATCTCAAGTGGATTAGTTGAACTCCGGTGAGGGCCGTAGGAGGCTTGATCCCACTCGGACTGTATGGACTTCGGTGAGGGCCGTAGGAGGCTTGATCCCACTCGGACTGGATGGACGCCGGTGAGGGCCGTAGGAGGCTTGATCCCACTCGGATTGGATGGACTTCGGTGAGGGCCGTAGGAGGCTTGATCCCACTCGAATATTTAATATCTTGGGTTTTTGATCTAGCGGATCCAACTTAGTGGCAGCTAGAGAGCATACACCCAAAATATTTAGAGAGAGAAAGGAAGAGATGCAAAGCTTTAGAAGATGAATGATTTGCTTTGCTTGGGATGATTTGAAAGGCTTTGAGGGGATCCCTATTTATAGGGTTTTGGGGGAGGATGGATGCCAAAATTGTATGACTTAGATCATACATGGCAAGGGCCCTCTTTGGTGGTTGAATTTTGACATTTTGCAATCAAATGGAAATTAAAATTTCCATATGATTCATCATGAGTAGGATCCTACAAGGTAAGGACCCTCTTTGGTGGTTGAATTTTGACATTTTGCATGGTCATCAACTAAATGGAAATCATCATTTTCATATGCATGCACTTGTTGCTTTCATGTAGGGCATGCATTGATTTTTTTTTTTTTTTGGTGTTTACAAACGCTAGACAGGGACTTGAGTTACATGCTTACAAATCTTTTGTCCTACAGAAAAATAGTAATTGTATTTAACGATAAGTATCAAACTATGCGTATAAGATATAAACCGATTCCTTTAGAATGTATACTGTATTATGTTCATCGTCCGTGTTCATTTTCAATTTCATGGAAAAAAAAAGAGTTAGAAGAAGAGAGAATATGTTGCATGTCTTTATGCTGACTTAAACTTATTACTTGATTACAACGTTTTAACTTCTCAAACCATCATGTCTGTTGATGGACTATTCACTTTGTTCCCGTTTAGTTCATTTATGAACTATAGAGTTAGTCTGTTTCAATCAAATCTATTTATTCTCACAAACAACCTTTCATCTAGAAAAAATATATACAAAAAACTTCTTGCACACATAATGGTAAAAGCACAGTCGGTACGTAGTGATTTAAATCGTTGTATTATAAAAGATGTATTAAATTTTAAAAAAAATAGATAAACCGCTGGATATTGTTAGATTAACTGTATATTTCTCACATATGTTTCACTAAACGTATCTACTTAATCTTACTTTATGTATAATTAGTCAAATGAAAGGGCATTTCCATACTTTATGAACTGTAGGAAAGTTGAAGCATTTATTTTTTAGTTGAGATTACAATATTAAAATTTGAACTCATTCTCTTATATTTTTTTAGAAGATCTTCAGTATCACTCGACCAAAGTGTTATTGATTGTTGCAATTTTTGTTGAATGGCTAATCTTTGTAGACATTGTGTAATGTCTTGGGTGCCCTTGATTTTTGGTTCATTTGGCAAAGCATAGGTAGGTTGGAGTCGATTATAGAACTTGGACATTAGTCCTCCTTTGTCAGACCTCGATTGCTTGAAGTTCAAGATTACGTAACTCAAGGAAAAAATTTTAAGTTGCCATTATGATTTTGTGCCATGAAAGAGTTCAACTAATCTAATTCTCTCACTTCCTTTTACTTTCACACTGAATATATTTAGTTGAAGTATAAAGCATGTACAGTACTTGTTTTGCGGTATCTTAGACTTGCGCCCCCAAAAAAAAATCCCAACAAACTATGCTCACTTGAAAAAAATATATCATTGTATAATTACGTAATTTGTGACTAGTGAAAAATACAAAATTAATTTAATAATTTTTTTATTTTTTTTTTTTAAATTCAATACATTTTCATGATTTAATAGTTTAAATTTTTACATGCCAACTTTGTATCTATTATTATGTGCTTACATATTTTTTTTTTTAAAATCAAGAAAATGAATATTTCCATTGGTATTGATAAACACTTCTTAGATATAAGCAACGATAACTAAATTTTAGAGTCAAAACTTCAGATGATTAAAAGAATTATCAGTGCATTTGTTATAGTCCAGTTGGTTAAGATTTGGTGCCTCCAACCTCTAAGTTTGGGTCGAACTCTAAATCTAGCACTCATCTTCCTCCTCTCCTTTTTGTTAGACTACTAGCTCTGATAAACTAAAAACTAAAAAAAACAAAAAAGAACTAACTGCCTATTAAGGGCAACACCAACAGGGTTCTCCTCATCAGCTCTGCATGTGGACAATAATTTTCTTTGTGGTTACTTGGACGATTTCACATCAACAGAAGAAGCTTGTTTTTAAGGATGAACCCCCTTGATGGTACACTTCGCTCCATTTTATTCTGATGAAACTAAATTTATGGTTAAAGGTGAAGGATTATGGGTTACAAATTGAAGCCCAATCTCTTCGTCTCTCAGCAGTTTCCTTGAAGAATTTGTTTGTTTTCAAATCAGTGAAATGCTTTTTTTAATTAATTTTTTGTAACTGTGATTGTTGGTGTTTTAAGCATATTAGCAAGACATCCAATTTCATTTCTAACTAGCCAAATACTCATGTTACACGCTGATTTACATTAAATCATGTTATGTAAACTTTCAAGACATCCAATTAAAAACGGACGAAAAGAAACACGTTCTCAAAGAAGTAGAGCAACATTAGGAAAAAAAAAAAAAAGTTGAAAAATATGCCACGTAGCTGGACCAAGCCACCAGCCACAGGCTTTTATAGATATAATATATATATACACACACTCGAGAGGAAGAACTAGCGAGACAATCAAATATCATTGGCTTGTTCTACCCTATGTTTCAATTACCTTCCATTATATGCTGGACTTGTATCTCCCTTCAAACTTTCTTAAGAACAGGAGTCCCAAAGTCGTACATTAGCTGAATGAAGAAAAATTAGTCTCTCAGTGATTGGTGTGCCGAATTTTATTTTAGTTAAAATTAAAATTATTTTTTTAAAAATAAAAATTAATATTTTTAAAATATTTATTATTTTTATATTTTAAAAATATTAATATTTATTTTAAAATTAATAGATACAGTTTACTTTTAAAAAAAATTGAGATATTTTATCCGATACATTTAATCTTGCTCTGGCTGAATAAGCCAACCTGGCCAGCTGGTCAACGAAAAAGTTAGCTAGCCTTCCAGGCTTCCGGCAGGAGAACTCTCCGCATCGCTTTCTCTCGATATGAGAGCCTAGAAATCTTTAATAAGATATAAGAGTTTAGTGATTGTCTTGTCTAATTATCAACTCATCGTCAAATATGTAAATAAAAATAAAAAATTTAAGTAAGACCTATTTAAATTTATAAAATGATCAAATTAGTTTGTGTAGTGTAAAATTATTATACTTACAAGAAAAAATGAGCAAATATACAAGCATCGTAAGCTTTACGTGATTCAATGTTCTGTGATCCATTTATTACAAGGTACATTGAATTTTTTAAAATAATATAAGCATATAAAGAAGATATATGACTAAATGTTAGATCTTTTTTCATTCTAAAATGTATCATACACACACTCATACATATATAAATATAATAGTTATTTTGTTTACCGCATTAAAAAAAAATCTTCAAAGGAAAAAATTTTTATTGTAAAAAATCTCAGTGATTATAATTTATATTTTAAAGTAATACTTATTTAAATTTAAATTTTTATTTAAGAAAAAAAAGAGAAAACATTATAATACTACTTCCACGTGAGCCGATGAACCGATGTGGTAGTTGTTGGACCCCCTTTCATTTAAGTCGCTAAAGTGTATTCTTTTATTTTTTTAATATATTAGAAGGTCTATTGAATCTGTGAATTAAATAATAAAAGTAATTTTTTCTTCTTATAAATCACACCTCTTTTTTTTTTAAATTTAAATTCAAAACCTCTACAATAAAAATTTTAAATTTTAATTACTGAAAAGTTCTCTAAAAGAGTGTCTATTCTTTTTCAAGGAGTAAGAAAAATATCAAGAAGAAAATTGTAGCTATACAGTTTTCGATAGGGATAAGGATTTTTTTAGTCCTAAACCTTTAGGTTTTTTTACGTTTGAGTCCTAAACCTTTTTGACATTTCATTTGAGTCCTAAACTTTTTTATTTTCTACCAAATTAGTCCCTCTGTTTAACAAAAGTGATCAATCTATTAAAAAATAATTTTAACTTTACAAAAAATTATTTAAAAAAGATTAAATATATGAATTGAATGTCTTTTTTATAAAAAAAATATACATGTTGCCTATTTAATTCGTATATTTGTTGATTAAAAAAATATTTAATATGCATATTTTGTTGATGAAAAAAATATTTAACTCATGTATTTAAGCTTTTTTAAATGATTTTTATTAAATTAAACTCACTTATTAATAGATTGACTACTTTTCGTAATTTAAAGGACTGATATAGTAAAAAATTAAAAGATTTAGGACTCAAATGAAATGTTAAAAAGGTTTAGGACTCAAACGTAAAAAAATCTAAAGGTTTAGGACTTTAAAAATATTTATCCCGTTTTCGATATGTGTTTGATACAGACCAATAAAGAGCAGCGCCTCAATTATTGCGTGTTCAATTTTTGTAATTCAAGTGGGCATATGCATTCAGAAAATTTCGAGAGAGTTTGTGCCTAACATTTATAAATGATAAACATTGAATGTTGATTTGTGGTTAGAGATGTCAAATTTTAACCTGAGATAATGGGTCAATTTCAATCTAACCAACTAAAAAATTTAGTGTCAAATCTAACCCAACATGAGCCACAAGCCAAATTTTTTTTGTTAAGAGAATAAAAAAAATAATAAACAATCGTAACATTCGAATCATACATATTATTGTACAAAAAACATAGATTTTACTGTTTTTACTATAAATTAAAAATATTTTAATATTTTAATGAATTTTTAGATTTTATTTAGACTTTTTTCATTTTAAAAAAAACTTATGGAATTATTTTTTGATTCTACATATTTTTTTGATTTTTACAAAAATTTTCAAATTGTTTAGGTTTTCGAAAGTTTTTTTTAATAAAAAATGCCATGTCATCCAACTAGTGGGTCGACCACTTAATCCGAATATAAAGTGACATAACTTGAAATAATCTGAATGTAATTTGACTTAAAAGTAATTTGAATTTAAAATGAACTGATCTGAACTTGACAGGACGATTTGCTTGGACGGCTCTGTACAGGACAACATAAAGGTTTGAAATGTTTAACACTAAAGTGCGAATAGAAAACTTTAAGCGCGAAATCTAAAATTTGTTATCGTTAAATGCAATCAAAGGAACACTTCCAAAACAGCTTTCTTTAATTCGGAGAAAAAAATTGTAGCAATCAAACAATTATATGACGAATGCAATTAGTAATTGTCATCAATATCTATATTGTTGTATTAAGGGCTAATAAGTGATAATTCACTATATCCAACATCAAAGATCGTTCTTCTTCCTTTTTTTTTTTTCAAGATTTTTACTTAAGCTAAATCTAGTCACTTTGGAAGTTTGGAGAAAGATGTGGGGGTTCAAGTTTCCATCTCCCTTTTTGAATTTCCTGTGAAAAATGACTGGGAATACGATAAAACTAATTAAATGTACAATAAAATTGATAAAATTATGTAATATTTGTCACACATTACAATCGGTGGTACATTTAGTTACACTTATTACACATTAATTCAACGTAGACAGAAAATTTTGAACTTTCAAAAAATTGATTTTTTTTTAAAGACCACGTCACGTGTACACAAACTGTAGAAAGAAAACTTGTGTCTATGTACCTTTTTCCTCATCTTAATAGAGATTAGTTCGACTTCCACTTTGCAATGTTACCAAATACCAAGAAACATGGCCATTACCTCGTAAAAAACATAGTCAAGAGACTTATATGCTCGTGGCCGCAAAAAGCCTATAAATTACCGTTCAAAACATCTTTCCTTTTCTTGAACAAAAAGTGGAGGTATACCAAAAGAAAATACAATAATCCTGTCTAAACAAAGCAAAACTGCTCCTGGGAATCCCCGCAAAACCCAGCAAAATTCAACCGTTCAAGATATATGATCAAGACAGGTTGATCATGAACAAACTTGGAGGAGGATCAAGCCACCATAATTTGTTTTATTTGCGTTGAAGTATTAAGTTGCGTTATATGAGCTCTAGTGTAATCTAGATATCTTCTCATTTCTAGAACGTTTCAGACAGCAAAAAAAAAAAAAAAGCTGATCATTGAACTGACTGACTATTTTGAAAATACTAATTAATTTGATCTATAGCCAACTGATTAATAAATAATCCAATTCCTTGACCTTCAGAGACATTGCTCCTTCTACTTTAACTAAGTGCAATATTGGAATCAGATTCCAAAATAATTTGCCTACTAATAAAGCTATCATTAGGAACTCGTTAGTTCTACTGCTTGTAAGACAACAAAGTAGTTCAACATTGTTATTTATTTATCTATTTATTATTATTATTATTATTATTATTATTATTATTTTTGTCTTTGAAAATTGTAATAGCTCATACATATATAAAGTTGAGAAAGAGACTAAAGAGAGATAGAATTCAAACTTTTGTCTCTTGTATAAGTATGTTGTCTGGCAACCAATTGGACAATACTGGCTGGTTTCAACATTGCTATCTAGTCCTATTTGTTGCAATCTCGAGGCGGCATACAATAATCCTTAATTTTATTACCTATCTTAACTATATATATATATATTACTTTATATAATTATTATTGCAATTTTTTTTGTATTTATATGCTCCACTTACTTAGGATCAAAAGGTAAAAAACCGTCAAATCGACTAATTCAATGTTTGAAATGCTTGAAGAGCCTTGAAATGCTTGAAGAGGCCTATGAATAGCATAAATGGATGAATGCCTTCAAAAGATTGAGATTAGACCTCAATCTCTTCCTTGTCTCCCTCTCTTATACAATGGCCTTATCATCTATTATATAGATTTTAAAAAACAAAAAAAAAAAAACATGAACTAATGCCTTCGTTGTGGGAGAGTTTAACGCAAACGATCGAAGAAATTTTGGTCCTAGCTATAGTTTCTTAGCTACAGGCAAATAAACGCACAAAAGAACAAGAGCATTCGCGGTGAGTAAAGACTAAATTTCTAATTAATTGTTTCGGCCCTTTTTGTATGTTTCGATTGACCATCTCAGTGGTGCTGTAGCCTTGCATTTCCCATGCGACCTCTGTGGACATGTTAGGCTGGCCTTTATTGAGAACGAATTTTGTTTTGATCAGTTTTTTTATTGAAAATATTAATCGTATGATTATATGCATCTGTCTCGCATTTATTTATTTTTTAAAAATTTTCCATAACGGTGTATATCTATCCATTGCACGTTTACCGTAACATTTTGCAAGTGAAATGATGTATCTCTTGCTGATACTCCTACATGTGTGTTTACGTAACAAAACAAACTAATGCAGACGCCGCTTCGCATAATTTCCCAAGTTTTGCATCTCTCCATCCGACAAAGAAAATTCAGGACTCCAACAACAATGACTCCGGACTGGATCTTCGGCGGATTCTTCATCGCATTAGTAATGAACTGCAGCGTCGACCCTTTCAAGCAAAGTGCAATATCGGAGTTCGCAGACTTCGAGGCCTACAAGGTAGACATTTGACCGTGGTCAATGATGCCTACTCAGAGAGACAGGCTCAACTTGCTGCAGAACTCTGAAATCATATTCATGAACCAAGTTCAAGGCCCTGAAAGACTTGTCTTTGACCCTTTTGGCTGTGGCATGTACACTGGTGTTACTGATGGCAGAATCGTTTCTGGGACGGCTACAATTGGACTGATTTTGCTTACACTTCAAATAATAGGTCTATTTCACATCATAGGTTTTTTTTTTTTTTTTAGTATTCTTAGTAAAGTGACATTTTTTTTTTGGGTCTTAGGAGGAATGGTTAAGCACAGGGGCAATGGGAAGAGAGAGAAAATGGCAGGTTCGAAACCCCGCGCCACTTGCAAGAAGCTCACAACTTCGCAGCTTCTTGCCAATCGGGCAAGCCCGATTTTGAGTAAAGTGACTTTCTAGTACTTTGTGTCACTACTTTTTGTTGGAACAGAAAAGAGGGTAAGATTGAGAATGAAAGAATTATTTCAAGTCGTGTAACAAACGTCACTTTCCTTAAAGTAAAATTCGCTTTCACTAAATTACAATAGAGGTATAATACGAATTCTCTCACAGGATAAAATGAAGCACACTCGACTGCAGGTTGCAATACTGAAATCAAACACTCAAGAAATTATTGTAATATCCAAAATTACTCACAAAAAATGTATAAATTTTTCTATCTTCTCTATATCTATGTGAATGCTCACATCACATATTTATAGGGAGAATACTTAGGTAGTTATTTGGGTAAGAGACGCGTCTTTTAGGACCAATAGGCACAACCCTTTTAACGTGTCTTTTCATTAATAGACGCGTCTCCATAACCACCAAATTAATTAAGGGACACGACTCCTTATTTTGAAAATTTCCCAAACAATCCCCTGTTTTTTTCAAAATAAGAAAATGTAACGGATTCTCAGTAATTTTGGAAGTCAAATGCATAAGTAAAGTGTCTAACAGATTAAACTTGACGTTGTGAAATATGCATTACAACATATTTAAATAATATGGTAGAGAAGTTTTGAACCAATTGTTCTTACTGATATGCTGTAGAAATATTCCACACATTTAACTATACAACATTATACTTCTCTTTTTAATAATTGACACATTAAAGGTCATTATGTCCATATCCTTTTCATGAACGTTTTAAAATCAAGTTCTTAAATTTATTGGAACGGCTTATACATTCCACATTCACATAAGCAGATTAAGGCTCCCGCCTTAAAGCACTATTTCAAGCCTGTTAAGAATCTCAAAAGCTCAACCTCCCAATTAACTGTATGTACCAAGCACTATGAACACTTGGGATGAAGAAAAAATTATTTACAGTGCTTCAATCACACTGATTATGTACTTTGACTCATTGAATTCAAGATTTGACGTTGTATCAAGCATTGAGTCGAAATTCCATCATGAGTGATTAATAATTATGGACTTGAACTCATCCATCGTTTGATGACTCATTCATCAAGTTATTGTTAACCTTTTTAGTTAAGGATTAACCTTCTTTTAATATGAAACTAATTTTTCGAAAGTCTTTTATATTTACTATGGTACCACAAATTACACGTTAAGAAATACCGTTAATATAACGGTTAACATCCCACCCTTTCACTCTAAAGGGTCATTAACTTCAAATAAATTAGAAGCACTTGCTCTAGGGTCGCGATCCATGAGCGTCATAGTATTTTTATTAGTTTGTCTATACTACAGTATAGTTATATATAAGTCATTTACTACTTTCTTTTATTTGTAAAAGAAAGAAAATAATTTGACTTGTGAAAAGATTTTGAATAATCACATATAGAAAGTTATGACTCGTTTTGAAAGAACACGTTTTGTCCCCTTAAAGAGTCATGTGTCTTTCCATGAAAGGTCTCGTCTCTTTCCATAAAAAGTCGCATCTCTTTCTATGAAAGGTCGCATCTCTTTCCATAAAAGGTCGCGTCCCTTCTTAGTAATAGTTATGTCTTTTTCTATCAAAAGTCATGTCTCTTCCTTTGAATAGTCTCATCTCTTCTCTTGAAGAGCAACATACTTTTCTTTGAAGAGTTACGTCTCTTCCCGTCAATGGTAATGACTCTTTCCACTAAGGGTCACTCTTCTACATTTTGATTTAATGTCTCTTAAAATTATAATTCCAAAAATTTCATCTCTAGCACATAGTTAGTAAGGAATTAAAAAAAAAAAAATCTTTCCTTTCTATGCTCAAGGTGCCTCTTCTTATATCCCTTGGATTGAAATTACAAATTCCAACAATGGCTATGTTTGTTCTCGTGGAACGATTCCATCTGATTTGCCTTATGCATATCTCATGCATATTTAATCAAATTAAAATTAAGAAAACAAACAAAGGTCAAATATAAATATTCCTACATATCATGCCAAGAATATACATTTAAAAATTTACCATGCATATATAACTAGGTGTATATACACAAAAATTTACCATGCAATTAGTCTACTATCATGAACATAATTTGCTTATTCAAGGAGTACTCAGTGAATTAAAAGTGCATTTATTGTGCACATTTGTCACTATATGTGTGTAATTATTTATTATGCATGTCACACGTTAAACCCAAAATATGCTTGGCATTGTTTACATGCAATCCACGAGACAATTCACAAGGCTGAAAAGAAAATATAACATGACATGTACTTAGTTGCCTTAATCATCATGTTTATTCCAAAACAATTACTATAACTTTTAATTTTTCCACATATTATGGATTTTTTTAATTAATATCATCAAACAAGTAAGAAAATGAGACATATTTTAATCAAGTAAGAACTTATTTGATCATTTCACAATTTTAGAAGTCAATTCTTTAAAGATTGCAATCACAAACCATAAATAAATTTTGCCTTAAGATTGTTGGAACAGAAAAGAGAGTGAGATTGGAAATGAAAGAATTGCTTCAAGTCGTATAACAAACGTCACTTTTCTTAAGGCAAAATTTGCCTTCACTAAATTGTAATAGAGGTATAATGCGAACTCCCTCATAAGATAAAATAAAGCACACTCGACTGCAGGTTGCAACACTGAAATCAAGCGTTCGAGAAATTATTGTAATATCCAAAATTACTCACAAAAAATGTATAAATTTTCTTATCTTATTTATATCTATGTGAATGCCCACATTACATATTTATAGGGAGAATAATTAGGTAGTTATTTGGGAAAGAGACGTATCTTTTAGGCCCAACAGACACAACCATTTTAACGTGTCTTTTCATTAATAGACACATCTCCATAACCACCAAATTAATTAGAGGACACAATTCTTTATTTTGAAATTTTCCCCGACACCTTTTCGGTCCATAAAAAGCATTACACGAGACTTAGAATCTCATAGTTTAGTTTGAAGAAGGATTAGATGTAATCATTGCCTTTTGGTCCATATACAGGCAATAACATGTTAAATCCTAAAACCTCAAAAACTTTAATTAATCCCTATTGAGGTTTAGTTCCTTTTATAGCCAAGCAGTCATAAGTCTCGCTCAAAGTAGAGTTTTGAACCCTTTGAAATAACAAATTTGTAATCATCATTCTATCTATTGTCTTTTAGACAACTAACATTCTCATTTCTATGCTTTCAAGCTGAAGTAAGCTACCAGAATTGATACATTTCGACCTTTATGATGGCACTTAGAAAAGCATTGGATACTGTGTTATTATAAGTCAACTTTTTGGTACAGCAAGTTTTTGATACATAAGAGTTTTGGGGTTGCATGTTGTTGCTTTTTTCATTGCAAAAGTGGGGACTTTGCTTGAGGGGCTGCTGCTGTTTCTGAGTTTGGAAATTGGAAGTGTTTTATTCATATGTTTTGTCTACAGAGATTTCACTTTTGTTGGGATTACAGGCACGGTCTTCATAGCCTATGGAACAAACCGTGAGATGCCATTCATTTGCTTATCAATTTTACATAATTCTTGTTTTGTTTGGACATCCACTAGTTGTTATACACTAATTTGTCATTTATTTTATTTGTGACTAGTAGTTCTCTAACAAGATGCATTACTAGTAAACCGCGCTTAAAGATATGCAATATGGATGAATAAAATGTTGATGTTCTGAGAGAAACAATAACTTAAAAAGTATAAAATTGTGATGTTTTTCTTTTTCTTTGGAGTAGAAGCAAAATAATCATTGAGGAAAGTCCTTGTGGCAAGTCTGATGATTTAATCTACAAGTTAGTAATTTTGACCATAATATCTGCTCCAGGATAAAAGATTTTGGTCTGTCTCCTAAAACTCCAGATAGCTGTATTTGGGATGATTTGTTTTGGGTTTTAAAACAACTATATGGGTTCTAGAAATATGTAACCAAAAGCTACCGCTATCGGGTTATTCGAGGAATGAGCACATCTGTGGCAGGCCTTTTGGGCGCAGACTTCACAAGAGGACTGGTGATTTATACATTGCAGATGCATATTTCGGGTTGATGGTGGTGGGGCCAGAGGGTGGGCTGGCAACACCACTTTCAGCTCAGTCAGAAGGAAACCCACTTGGTTTTACGAATGATCTCGATCTTGATGATGAAGGGATCGTCTGCTTCACAGATAGCAGCTCTGTGTACAATAGGCGGTAGGCCTTTAATGTTATTAATTTTCTGCTGATAGTCCATTTGGTGAATTTGTTTTTAGCATTCCTATTCCTCTGTTTTCCTTTAGTGCAACTAAGAACTACTTTTGACCTGCAAATTCAATGTGCATCAGAATAAATATTTGCGGTATATTATGAGAAAAACTATACTGTGCTGTGCCTGGATCTCTAACACCTCAAGGAATAAACAATTATACAATGAAAATCTCATTTCTTCAAATAGTTCTCTAGTGGGGCATTAATCCTGAGCCTGGCATCATGTCTGCTTGCGCTTTATTATTGCCTCTTATTCCTGAGGGAGTGATCGGGATTAAGCCGCGTGGCGATACTCGTGAAAAGGAAAGGACTTTTTTCTTTGCTTTATGGTTGGGCCTTTCGTACTCAGTTTATCCAGAAAGAAAACGAAAGACAAGAAAACATCTTTGATTACGATTAAAAGGAACAATCTCAAATAGACCAAGATCCAATTTCAAGTCATTTCTTAGTGAACATAATCTGCCATAATCTCTTCGATCCCTTCATTTATATGCCAGAATAAATAGAGATTTGATAGGAAAGTAGAACAAACTTTTTTGTATCACTATCTATAGAGTGGAGTGACTATCTATTCTTAATCTCTTTTTCCCTATTCTCCCTTGTTTCCTTTCTCGTCGGTAGGAGAATCCATTTCTTTTTTTGTATTGTATATTATGATTGATCTGTAGTTCAAAGGCACCCGAGTTTAAGATGGATGTTGACTTAGAAGTAGAGTCCCATCGGCTGGGAAGGGATTTTTTCTATTGATTTTTTATTCGGATTCTTCTCTTTCCCCACGAGGGAAAGCCCTTTCCAGACGAAGTAGTGCATCTCTGTCTGGAAAGCCCGCCCTATAGATAAGAACTCCTCTCCTTACTGCCTATGCATACATTTCTTCTACCATAAGGCCCCAGGCTTCTTATGCTTCGTTTCTATCTCTTGTAGATTCTGGTCTGGAAAGTACCTTTGCCCTACTTGATGCTTTAGCTTATACTGAAGCGTCGTATCCTTACTCAGCTCGGGCTCTTTTCTTTTGATTGATTCCAAAGCCTAGGATCAAGGCTTTCGTTCCTAACCTTATAAATAATGGTTAAGTAAGTCAACAGATTTTATATGATTTTCTTCTCTCTTTTTTTTTTAAGATATTCTATTTGGCCTTAGCTTTTGTAGTAAAATGAAATCTCGTTTCTTCAAACAGTTCTCTAGTGGGGCATTAATCCTGAGCTTGGCATCATGTCTGCTTCTTTTCCATTTCCTTAGACCAGATAGCCCAGATTTCGAGTTTTCCAAATTCGAATATGCACGTCTCGCTCCACAATGATGCCAAGACCAAAATTATCAAATTGTAGCTGCCAGTGTGGTTGTTGCACAGTTCAGATCCTGAAAATGGCAATTGCCTATTCCCTAGAGTCCTGGCTATACATGTCGTCAAATGGTTGATACGATGCGCTATTAATGACATGGTAATGTTCAAGAACTCCATGCAGTTGGCGTTCTCTAGCAAGGACAGTGGAAGGGTTCTAAAGTACAATCTTATAACAAAGGAAACTTCCGTCCTTGTGAGTAACCTTCAGTTTCCGAATGGCCTGTCCGTCAGCAAAGATGGTTCCTTCCTTATATTTTTGTGAAGGATCTCTTGGCAGGCAAGTCCTCTTTCATCAATGCTTCTACAGCTAAACATGTATTATTTGGCAATCATATAGCACAACTATCATTTTTCATGTCTCATAGCTTTAATAAATGTTCAACAGCTTATCCAATATGTTACCTGAGACCACTTTTCGACAAATGTCTGATTTTGTCTAGCACCCTTTGCTAGTCCATCATTTTTTGTCCTAGTCCATCAAGATACCATTTTGGCATTCTAAATTCAATTTTTCATCACTTGAGTGGATATGCAAATATTGTTTCTGTTCCACACTTTTATGTATACAATTTATATGGACATCGTAGATTACGCAAGTACCGGCTGAAGGGGGAGAAATCAGGTACTTCAGAAGTAATAGCCATCTTACATGGATTCCCTGAAAGTATCAGAATAAACGAAGAAGGCGACTTCTGAGTAGCAATGCACTTTCATCGGACCTATTACAGCTACATGTATGCATTAAACCCGATACTGCAGAAATTCTTACTCAAGCTCCGATTCCAGAATGGATTCACTTCCTTCTCCTCACATGCGGCCGGCCCCATGGAATGGCTGTTAAGTACAGCTCGGAGGGTAAAATTTTGAAGATGCTGGAGGACAGTACTGGAAAGACTGTGGGAGCAATCAGTCAAGTGGAAGAAAAAGATGGGAAGCTTTGGATGGGGAATGCTAGATCTCCTACTGTTGGAGCCTACACCTTGGCTTGAGATGGAAACACTAACCTCCTGAAAGTTAGGTTGGCTGTTCATATATAGAATGTTCCTCCCTTTACACATTTTTCCTTCCCTGTTGCTTTTCTTTTTTGTTCATTCTGTTTCACTTTCAGCTTTCTAAGACAATCAAACTGTGTTTGTTGAACTTGTGAATAGAATCTGCTGTTGGGTTTTTCCTTGCTGTCAATTAGCCTTCACAAAGCAATCATGATTTATAATTATAGAGTTTGACCACTTCTTTTCATTCGGCTGTCCTGTTTCAATCACAGGGACCTAGAGGGAATGGGAAAAACCCTTTTTACATGTCATAATTTCTGCAAACATAATATGGGGACGCGACATTGGTGGACAGGGTGGGATCTGGATCGTCAGTTGCAGTTGATGATCATGATCGCCTTGTTTTTGTAATTGTAATAGACAGTTTAGATTCTGCTCTGTCCACCAATCTCAGGTTCTCCTATTGAATTTCTAATATCAAACAATGCTCTAAGAACCAAAAAAAAAAAAATGTAGTTTTAGTAACAAAATTTAATTATTTTTTTATTATTTGTCCAAAAAAAAAAAACAACTACAGGATCTTATGAATGTTTTAAAAAGTTATTATGAATTTAATTAAGACAAATCACTCACATAGTAGAAAAGGTGGCAAATGGCAGATTAAGTCAGATTCGACTCATGTTATTTTGAGTCTTCAATTACTCGAATTTAGATACTTCAAATTTTAGGTTAACTAAATTTTAGATCATTTGAATTTAAATTTCAATAATTCAAACTTGAGGTTGATTAAAGTTTTATAGTCATTTGAGTTTCAAATAATTTGGGCTTTGGGTAACAGAATTTTAGGGTCCATTAAGTGTCGGATATATATTGAATGTCAAATATATTAAATTTTAAATTTTAATATTATGAACTTTTAGACTTAAAATATTTTAAGTCACATTTACAAATTTAAGTTATTTAAATTTTGGATACTCTATTAATTAAAGCTTAGAATTATATTCTTTTAATTTAATATATTTTTTATAATTAAACTATTTAAATACCACGTTTTAATTTTATAATTATTTTTTATATAGTTTTTCTTTTTTAATTAGGTTAAATTATTATACATGGAGTGAATTAAATTAGATCGTTCAAACGTAACGAGTTTCCACTACTGTCTCTCAGGAGACGCTCCAGTAGTTAAAATTTAAGAATTTTATTATAGAGATTTTAAATTCAAATCTTGAAAAGGGAGAAGTGAGATTTATAAGAGAAAAGAACTATCTCTGTTATATAACTCACGACCTAATAAATTTCTTAATAAATAAAAACAAAAAAAAAAAAAAGAATTTCTACTGCCCACAGCCTACTCCTTTGATTTGTCTTTGGTCTTTCCATCGACATTTCAAAACAAAGCAAAAGTGGCGTGATATCAACAAGAAGTCCCCAACCAATCAGCCAATTAGTACCAGTCTGCAACTCCACGTACCTACCCAGAGGACCCATTCACTTAATTCTCAACTCTTAGCTACCACCCAACACACAGACACACACACACACACGCTCTCTCTCTCTTTCTCTGCCCGGAAGTTCAAGACTCCGGCGGCCCTCCGGCGATGACTACCACCGCTAGGGTATTCGGGGCACTCTTTGTAATTCTTGCAGTGTACTGCGGAGTGGACCCGTTGAAGCACAGTCCAATAGCGGGGTTCCCGGACTTCAAGTCCCACAAGATTGATATGCCTCCCTGGTCAAGCGTCCCCACTGATTCCGACAACCTTAACTTGCTTCAGAATTCCGAGATTAAGTTCATGGGCCAGCTTCAAGGCCCCGAGAGCGTTGCCTTTGACTCTCTTGGCCGCCTCTACACTGGCGTTGCTGATGGCAGAATCGTCTTCTGGGATGGCCACCACTGGGCCGATTTCGCTTACACTTCCAATAACAGGCCTGTTTCTTTTTTTTTATTATTATTTTTCTTTCTTGTTTTCCTTTGTATTATTGGATGAGTGATTGAGCTTTGGTGATATGCTGGTTTTTGCTTGTATTTTTTGGAAAAATGGAGTGGCTTTAGCCTAATGGTTTCTAACGGTTTCTGGGTTTCTGAGATTTTTTGTTTCTTGTTTTTTTGTCTGCAGAAATTTCGCTTCTTTTGGGATAATATTTCTAAGAAACCATTCAACTAAAAGCTTAATGTTAAACTCTAACGCGCCATATGACACACAAAAGTTCATTGGACTTAAAGCTGTGAGCGATAGACCCAACATAACACATGTGTAGAAATTCACAATTAAATGTGAGGCCAACGCGTTTCGAAACCTCTTTGTCGTAAAAGTCTTGTACCATGCGAAGAAATCATGTTTTATCTGTTGGGTGACAGCTCTTGAAAAGGCTTCTATTTCTGTACTTATATTTGTATGCTTTTGTTGATGTCCATCTTACTGTAGTTGTTGACATATTCGATCGTATTCCAGCTGAAATTGTGTGTCGTAAAATGTAGTAACTAGTCTCGGTTTATGGAGCATGAAGCTGCAGATTGTACTCGAATCTGTAAAAATTATGGATGAGTATGACTTCTTGAAACTATCAGCGACTGAAGTAGCCCAACAACACATTACTAGTAGTTTGACTCTGTTATGTGAATGGTTACGAGTTTCATGGTTCTTGACCTTTGATCAGTATATTTTGTATGCTAAAAGGTTGATGCATGACCAGAGTTTGCTCTACCATTTAGAGATTATCTAAATTAAAACATTTTCCTCAATCACAGAGAAGAAGATCTGTGATTCCTGTATTTTCTTTTGCTTACGGTCAAAATTTTCTACTAGCTGTTTGTGTGGTTTCTAATCTTGGCAACGTTGCATTTACCTTAACCTTTTCTTTTCCCTTTTTTTTTAATTTTGAAAAATTCAGGTCAGAAATATGTGATCCCAAACCCTCACCTTTGATGTATTTGAAGAATGAGCACATCTGTGGCAGGCCTCTGGGGCTCCGGTTTCATAAGAAAACTGGTGATCTATACATTGCAGATGCATATTTGGGACTGATGAAGGTAGGGCCAGAGGGTGGATTGGCAACATCACTTGCAACAGAGGCAGAAGGGATTCCACTGCGGTTTACAAATGACCTTGATATTGATGATGAAGGAATCATTTACTTTACAGACAGTAGCTCCGTGTACCAGAGGAGGTAGGCTCCTTCCCTAAGCTTTTAGTATGTTTCTCGATAGTCTATCCCCCTCATTAGGTGATGAGGAATCTGAGAATGCTCTTATTATGCTAAACCATACATGCATCTGGGCGTCATTTGCTGATTATCAGTGCATGGAATAAGATTTTGAGCCTTTATCATTTGTCATATTGACAAAAAATGAAATGTTAGGTTGACTGCAAAGAGAGAACTGCTGCTCGGTAGAAATCACATTCTTTAACAAAGAGCCGTATTCCATGTGGAAACCGGAGTGTCTCCTGATCAGTGGTGTAACTAGATTACTCATTTCACCCGAATATATAAATGCCTAGACACTTGTGTACTGCAAATTATTATGCATCAATGCCCACATACAGCAAATATGTGGTGATCAATGGGACTGTCGATCAAATGAGTGCTTGGTTTTTACCAACAAGTTAGTTCTTTGAGGCTTTCTAATTTGTCATTTTTCGTTCTCTAATTTATTGAATTTTCTGTGGTGATTTTCAGTTTTCTTTTCCTTCTTTTTCTGATAAAGCTTTTGGTTTTCTTTATTATGCCTGTGTAGTTTGAAATTCCAATGTATCTTGTTTTGCTGGCATAGAAAGAAAATCCTTTTTCTTATGGAATTCTAACTCTGAGCTTCTTGCATTTACTTCTGTTGTTTCATTTACACAAATTGGATTGTGAACCATGTTCTTAACAATGTCCCAAACTTGAGCATGTCATATGCCTTACTTGACAATGGCACCATTGGTCAATAACTTTTGACTTTATCTTCTCACTGTGATCATCACACTATCCAAATCCTAAAATATGACTTGCCTAGGATTCCCCTGCACTAAAGTTTTGGTGAATTCATTAACTTGATTTTATTTGTATGGAGGCAAATTTGCACACAACTTTTAAGCCTTTTTAATGGAAAATGGGATAATTTTATTATATTATGCTTGTTTTTAGTAAAATGCCTCACATAATGTTTTTTTGCTTAACTATTAACACCATGATATTTTTCAGGAACTTCATGCAGCTGGTTTTCTCTGCAGAGGATAGTGGAAGGCTACTAAAGTATAATCCAACTACAAAAGAAACCACTGTCCTATTGAGGAATCTGCAATTTCCAAACGGTGTGTCTATAAGCAAAGATGGTTCCTTTCTTGTCTTTTGTGAAGGATCTCTTGGCAGGTTAGTCATACCTTTTCTGTTTGGCATCCATCTTTATGTTGTTGTAGCAGCCTCTTAACAGGAATTTGTGTTTCAGCACACTTTGAGTGAACTAGCATTTCAAATCCTAAAAATTTATGAGAACACCAAAATACATGATACTTCAGCACAGTATATCCGCATCACATATTGAATAGGCCACATAGGACAAGGATGGGGATATAATTGGCTTGGCTACATGCACACACACAAGTTTTCCTGAAATTGATCTCCATGTTTCCTCATTGCATGATTATAGTGGTTCCCTGGTCTTATATGGGCCACATATAAGACTTTGACCTATACCTGCAATGTTCTCTGCTACTTTTCATCAGTCATTGCTGCGTTGAGCGTTTTAGACGTTGAAGAAGTTAATGCCTTGTTCAAGATTTTCATACTTAAAGGAAAGCATTTAACACCTGTTTGTGCCTGAAATTTACCTTTCTCATTATTCCTAATTCTTAGAAAAGGCAGTTGCCCCTTTATATTTTGCCAAAGTTCTTACAGAACTTCATCTTCACTGATTCTCGTGAACCCGTTGTCTAATTTTTGCTTGGCAATTAGTTTCCTTGTCAAACAGATCCCCCAGCAGAAAAAAAAAAACTCAAGGGAAACCTCTTGATGTTAAAACTGATCAATTTGTACTATATAGGAGAATTACTATGGCATATTTCTGATAAAGTGAGTCTGAAATTGAGTAGTCTGCCCATAGTTCTAAACTTATAAATCTTGAAAGAAGAACAAACTTCTGCAATCGTACAGCTAGTTCATCATGGTATATTCTTCGCCATCCCAAGACATTCTTACTAATTCAAGAGAAGATGTAGCTATTATTTCATTTCTGAAATGTTTTTCGTGTTGTGTATGCCAATGTAGATTACGCAAGTACTGGCTGAAGGGTGAGAAAGCGGGAACATCGGAAGTATTTGCAATTTTACCTGGATATCCTGACAATGTTAGGAGAAACGAGCACGGTGACTTCTGGGTAGCAGTCCACTGTCGTCGGACATATTACAGTTACATTGCTGCTATCTATCCAACACTGAGAACATTGTTACTCAAGCTTCCAATTCCGACAAAGAAACAGTACCTGCTTCACATCGGTGGGCGTCTCCATGCGGTAGCTGTCAAATACAGCGCAGAAGGTAAGCTCTTAAAGATATTGGAGGACAAACAGGGAAAAGTTGTAAGGGCCATTAGTGAAGTGGAAGAGAGGGATGGGAAGCTCTGGATGGGGAGTGTTCTGATGCCCTTTATTGCTGTCTACCCCTTAGCTTGAAACACAGTGACTATACAAAAGATGACTGTTCCATCGTTTTAGACCAAAAGTCCCTTTTTTCCTCACTTTTTCGGTTGATCAAAAGAATTTCTCTGTGTATTGAACTTCATCAGGCTGAAAGTTTCATTTTGTGCCTGTATAATGCAACAGTTTATACCGCGTTTGCTTCTGCGGACGGGCTTGTTTATCCTTTGGTTCTTCTGAGTTAAACGTATGCATTGCCGCGGAACTATTATTTGGAAGGATGATTTTTTTATTTTTATTGAGTGGATCGAAAATTAGAAAACCTTATGTATTAATGTTACAAGAAAGTTACGTGGAAGGTATCGATTGGACATATTTTTTACTTACGTTTACATTTTGCACTATTATTATTGTCTGTTGCATATCGTATGATTTGGTTTTGTGAGAAAATGTGAGAAAGATGGTTGTGAGAAAAGAAAATTATTTGAATAGATACAAAATACGTGAGAAAGAAATAATAAGAAAAAAAAATGAGGAGATTTTTAATTTTATTTATATTTTTTTAATAAATATAATTTAATTATGATTTTACAGTTAATAGTGAGTGAAGTTTACTTAAAATTAAAATATAAAAAAATTAATTTGTATGATTTAAAATCATAAGTGAGTTTCTTCCGAAAAAGAAAATAAAATTAATAAATATCATATAATAAACAAAATTGTTAAATAAAAAGTTATGAAAAAATTAAATTATTTGGATATATAAAAAAATAAATGAGAAAAAAATGATGAAAAAAATAATAATAAAGAAAGTTGTTAGATAAAAAATTGTGAAAAAAAATATTGTTTAAATAAATGAGAAATAAGTGAAAAAAAAAAAAGATACGAAGAAAGTGAATAGTAAAATATTTTTTCATACAATTCTTTCCTACTTTTTTCACACAAACCGAACAAACCATTGAGTATTTGGATATATAATTATATATCTATGATGCTGATTATAAATGTATATCCAAAGGTCAGAGCGAAGTCGGTTTTAGAGTAATGAAGCTTTTAACGTGGTGTTCGTTGTCTAGTCTACAAATCGAGATTACCCAACATGTTTTCATGAAAATATGTGCCTTTCTTGTAGGGAGAAAAAACAGATATTAATTATTCAAGTTTCAATAATTTTTTATTTTGAATACAAAAAAATAAAGAACATTACAAAAAAAGTGAATCATTATACTTATAAGTTAAAATTTTGAAACCATCTATTTTGAGACCTGATTTAACCTCTTTATCAAAAGGACACTTAACCTGTAAGTTTGAACAATTGCAACTACCAGGAGGGAATACATATAAGATTTTTCACTTGCAAATATTATCTTCTTAATTGGGAGTTTTTTTTTTTTTTTTTTTCTAGTTTTCCCAATTGCCCTTAACTTTGGAGATAAGAAAGGAACTGTTATGGAAAAAACCGAATTATGGTTTGGTTAGTACCATAATGTTTTTTAGAGTTGAAATTCTGACTTCCAGTCCCAATCCAAACCAACTCTTCGAAAAAAAAAAAAAAGAAATCCACAAGAAAGTCGGAATCGAAATTATTATAGATACTGGGCCCCCCCTTAACCTATATTCATACAGCATGCCTGTTACGCTTCCCTTACAAGTCTTGCATACCTTTGATAAAAAATAAAAATAAAAAAAACAAGTCTTGCATACCCTTTCTTGATTTTTCAGCAGGACAAAAAAAAAAAAAAATTATCTGTGTCATGGAATCTTACTCCGACGATGGCTGCGGTGACGGTTCTGACTACTCCGACGATTATGACTACTCCAACGATGGTGACGGTGATCATGTCAGCGTCGAAGAGGACAGCCGGCAGAGAAGTTATACTGTCCTGACCGAAGCAGATATCCAGCGCCGTCTGGATGGTGATGTCGGAGAAGTGGCGGCGGTCCTTTCCGTGTCCAAGGACGCAGCATGCGTCCTTCTCCGGCAGCATAATTGGGATGTTGACAAAGTCCATGACGAATGGTTTGCGAATGAGGACGAGGTACGGCAATCCGTCGGCTTGTCGGACGAGCAATCGGTTATCAACGTTGTTGTCGGTTCACAGAACAACAATAATGGAGAAGAAGAGGTTGTTTGTAAGATTTGCTTTGATAGCTTTAGGACCGATGGTTTATTCTGGTTTGGCTGCGGCCACCGGTTTTGTAAACTGTGCTGTTCTCGTTATGTCAGCATAAGTATTGATGATGGTCCAGGATGTTTGGCTATGAGATGTCCTGAACCGTCCTGTCGGGTAGTTGTTGGCCAAGACACGGTTGATTCGTTGGTTTCGGATGATTATAGGAAGAAATACGCGCGGTATCTTCTGAGATCCTACGTCGAAAGGAGCAGGACGATCAAGTGGTGTCCTGCTCCAGGCTGCGAGTATGCTGTGCAGAATGTTGGTGGAGGTGTGTCTGATGTTACGTGTGATTGTTCCTACCAGTTCTGCTGGAACTGTAAGGAAGAGGCTCACCGTCCGGTGAGTTGCGAGACAGTGAGTGAGTGGATGATCAAAAACAGCTCGGAAGCAGAGAACGTGAATTGGATTCTCACCAATTCGAAGCCTTGTCCGAAGTGCAGCTCCCCAATTGAGAAAAACCAAGGTTGTATGCACATGACATGTAGGCCTCCATGTAGATTTGAGTTCTGCTGGCTATGTCTTGGCGCGTGGCAGGGTCATGGGGACTTTTTTTCTTGCAATGTTTATAACAAAACCAAGAAAGAAGGGGCCGATGATTGGAAAGAGAGGAGGAAGAAGATGGCAAAGAGTATGGTGGAGAAGTACGCTCATTACTATGAACGATGGGATAGCAACCACACTTCCAGGAAAAGGGCGATTGCGGATTTGAAACTTATGCAGGCTGAGCACCTCAAAAAGATCAGTGACTTGTACAGAACACCAGAATCGCAGCTGAAGTTTGTAATAGATGCTTGGTTTCAGATAGTTGAATGCAGGAGGGTCCTGAAATGGAGTTATGCATATGGGTATTACTTACCGGAGGACAAGAAACCTAAGAAAAGGCTTTTTGAGTACTTGCAAGGTCAGGCAGAGCTTGCTCTGGAAAGGCTTCACTGTTGTTTGGAAGAGGAATTTAAGCCCTTTTTCCACCATGTTGATAGCCCTTTGGATGGTTTCCAGGATTTCAGCACAAAGTTGATTGATCTGACTGTTGTGACCAGGAATTATTTTGACAACTTGATTAAAGCTTTTGCAAATGACCTTGCAGACCTCTGCTTTGATATGGCGACAAAGGTGAATACGTAGAATCTGATAGAAAATAATGCCCTTAGAGAGATTCTCACACTAGGTGATTTGGAAGACCATCAGATAATGATATTTGAAGTTTCTTGACTGCAAACACTTCCATAAGAAGCCGGTTTTCTAAATTTCTGTCGGCTTCAAAATTCATGTTTGATCGTATCGTGCTTCTACAACTACTGATGGAAACACTTTTATTAGATCTTACTGATTGAAACAGTCTTATCACAGCCTCTTGATTCCATATTCGAGTTTTAATAACTTTATTTTCTTTTCTTAACACTTTGGCTTTTCTTGTAATAATAACAATAATAATAATTTCTTATGAATGATTATGTGCAAATAAAGTATGCTTACTTCACCCAAAACGAATGTTCAAAAAGAAAAACATCATGAGGCGTAAAATAATTATAATTTAATTTACACCCGTCAGCATTGATAATCCAAGTCCAGATAGACAATATTGGCTCTCATTTTCCCTTATTGTGACTGAATTTCGGTGACCAATAGCAAATTCTATGTGTGTGTATGAGAGACATAGACAGTCCACGATCTTGAAAGAGAAGGACGAAGCATCTCATTCAATAGCATCCCGTATCTGCGAAACAGTCATTTACATTTCATTAGAAAAGCTGCTTTGCTGGAGCTATCATTTTTCAATACCACAAGTAGAAATCTTACTTCAAAGAAGAAAACGAAAAGTTCAAATGGTGAATAGTTATTGGCAAGGCTTTAAAATTTATGTAATTTTGAAACAATCAAAGGAACACGGTATATAATTACGCATCTAAGATTCTTCAAGTTACACAAAATAAAGCAAATATTAGCAGCCTTGGTGTATTTTGCCTTTCAAGTTCATTCATGAGCCTTTATAAGCAACAGCTTCTAAAAGACCAAATAATTAGTGAAAATTAAAGTAGACTTTTGGATCAACAAGATTCATGTATTAGAATAACTGTGAAACTCGGGTGCGAGTGCGACTTGGAAAGTTGATTCAAGATCACTATTTGCTGGGACAATAATGTATGGTCATAACTCTGGTTTTGATCCAAGGAGCTGTCTCCAGTATAGAAATCCTCACTGAACACAGATTTAAAACTATCATCATGGAGGTATTTGTTTAAACTTACCTTTTCTCTACATGCTTTGATGCTATTGCGGATATAGTAATTAACTTAAACCAGAACTTGCAGCACACGAAGTTTGCATGTTGGTGCTGGTAGTGGCGGTATCATTGATAAGACTGGCACCTTCAGCCTCTAAAGTTCTCTGGTTGTTTAGTTCTGCAACTGTATTATGATCCTCTCCATTTGACACAGATGCATTGTCGCTTATACCGTTGTCTCTGGTTTCTAGACGTTCCATCATTCGCGTTACAGTTGCAATTCCAGCATTGTCTTCTCTTCTAACTTCAGAACCAACATCTGCCATGGTGGTGTTTCGAGAGAAAAATCTCACATTCCATCCCCTTGTACTCTTTGAAATAGACTCTTTGTATCTAAAGGAAAAGAAGCATTAAATGACAAATATCTTAAAGGTGATTGAATTCATAGTTAGAAACACTCTTTCCGTATGATACCTCATTGAAACTGCATTGAATTTAGATTTGAAGGACTCTGAAAATGATTGAAAGTCTGATGGACCCGCTCTGTCTTGAGACCCGCCACTACTCGGAGAAGACTGATTAGGAGATCTAATAACGCAAAATAACATGTAAAGTTGCAATTAAACAAGAAAGGAAAAGTTTCCCCAAAAAAAAAATTCTATCAAGAAGATATCCATACACAAAACCTAACCTAACCCCAGAAACAGACAGAATATAGTGGTACCTATTGCTCAAGGAATTTCCTTGTGCATTGGCAACAAGAACACCAGATCCAGAAGCTGAAGCAGATGTAGAATCAGCTTGAGGATCAGTGGATGCTGGTGCTATCAGTTGTGGAGAATCTTGTCCGTAATTTGCAGGAGAAGATGACATGGAAACTGAAATTGGAGAAACCGGTTCACCCTCTCCTCTCTGAGCTGGAGAGGAAGAGTCTGCACTAGCAGTAGGTGCATTAGGCTGACTTGAAAATACTAAAATCTGTGGATGGCCTCGAGCTGATGATCTGTTCCGCTGGCCTTCTCTTCTGGCAATCTGACGCCGCCCCATTGCGGCAGCTAAGTGCTGGATTATATGCTCTTCAAGCTCAGCATCATTTGTTCCGATAGGTAACTGCATTTAAAGAAACCATTAAAATTGCAGTGTTCAAGTTCATGTGCAGTCAAAGCAGAAAAAGATCAGAAGCAAAGAACGAAGAAGCCTCTGATAAGCAGGAGGTAGAGTACAAACATGCTGTAATTCAAAATCTCCAAGCATTGGATGATGAAATATGGCGGCATTTCTAGAAGGACGAAGCCTAAAACTCCTCTCAGTTTCAACAGCCTCAAGCAATTCCTGACTGCCAAAGGAGGCAAAAGGATGATTATTTTCAAATATTTGTAACAAAAACAAAGGTTATACGAACAGGAAACATAACTTGCACCTGCCAGCATCCTTCAGGCTGAGAGGCTGCCAGCACATGGGGCATTGAGAGCTTCTCTGACACCTGAAAGATGAAAAAGAAACGTTAACTCAGGTCTTTTTCTTTAAACAAATGTACTGGAAACTAAAGAAAATCCATTAAAAATCGATGTTCTGAACAGCTGTTCAGTTGGGAAATTAGATGAATCTTTTCTATTTATGCTAAGAGTTATTATAGGTTCACTAAAAGTAATACTAGAGCTTTATTATTAAATAGGTAACATATTGCATTTGGTCATGTTATGTTGTAAAGCCCACATACAAGATTATTGGACCACAACAGATTTAACATAAAAGTCTCAGTAAAAGTCTTACTACCCATTTCATTTGTTTCATGCTAATGGTCATGACAGTGTCATCATAGAATATTTAAAATTCTTCTATTTTAAGGAGGAATCTGGCACTAGATATGAGTTCTTCCATTTGCTGGAAGTGCACTAGTACTAGGGCAGCAGTTTGGTTCATTTTTATTGCTATCTCAGTTGGTATGCTTTTCATAATTGCTATCTCAGTTGCTGCAAAATTTTGTTTGAGCAGACTAGGAAAAGTTTAATCCCATGATTTGAGAAGGATACCCAGCTTTGACCCCCATAAGATCCTCATCAATCAGATCTTACTGTCAGCTCACTCCTTCGTCATCAATATATTTTACAGCTCCTTACTATATGCCGTTTAGGATTAATAATGAATAAGGATGAAACAAAATCACAATCATAATCCTGTGAACGCCTAATTACAACCAAACACAAAAAGTCCAAATTCATGGAATGCAAATCACAATAGAGCAACACACTCCCTGAAATGGTACAAAATTTAACAATATATATTATAAAGAGCACCAACACATGTGATAAATTTTGGCATCCCGATTGAAACTAAAACTGATAATTTTTGCAATGCAAAAATACCAGCTTTTTAATTTCTGTTTCAAAAATTATCAGTCTTGTTTCAAATTTATTAATCTTAGTTTCAATCGGGACACCAAAATTCAACACACCAACATTTTCTCTATTATAAAAGGCAACTTCTTCTGCAATCACTCACATGACACTGCAAAAAACAAACATCCAAATTGGGCTACTCATGTTTACTGTTTAGTGATCAATGCTGGTTCTTTTTTTCATGATGAGGCACTTATTAGTTGCAGCCTTAGGAGAGACAATTGCACGCAACCATCCCCCTAGTTTTCCACCAAGGCTATTCAACTGATTTAACCGTAACTAGCAATTTCATCAAGGATAGAAATCTAATAATAATACCATAATATAAATTTAACAATCTAAGACCAAAAACAAAAGGAAATACCATTCAAGGATGCACTGAAGATGGAACTCGTGCTTGCAACTGGTCACCTGCAACAATATTCATGCTGCCTTCAGGTTATGTCAATCAGAAATGAAACAAAAAATGCACTGAAGTATACTAAACATACAGATGACGGATCACTCTCACAAAAAGCTTCAAGGCATATGCTGCAAGCATCATCACAGGCCTCCTGAATTCCCCCTTCCACAAAAGCTGCAGCTGATGTCAAATGTGCCTCAGATTTCGTGGTCTCTTCCACTCCCTAGAGGAACAGATCCAAAATGTTGGCTTCATATTCCCATATTATTGCAGAAACATAAAAATATAAAAGATGCCAATGACACATTATTTCATGAGCATCTAGCGAACTTACAAATTCTTATGAAAATCTAATCAAGGAGATATATTTAAAATGTCCAGTTAATACAAATTCCAGGAAGATTTCCTACTTTAAGCCACGCTAAAAGGACACCAATATTGTGAAACGGGTAATCAAACGATAACAAACGAAATGATTTAAAAATAATATCACCCTGAGGACCAAAAAAGATTATACCGAGAGATAAGTAAATTAGGGCATTAGTTATCAAAAACTATAGATTTTAGATACTTTATCTAATCTTCTAATCAGAAAATTGGAAAACCTAGAATCAAAAATTAAGAACTATCTCCATCAAAGACTCTGACCTCCAGAAACAAGCAAAAAATGAAAAATAAACATATAAAAGCATAAATAAGAGACACCAAGAAAGAAACATACATACTATAAAGTATGAAAGACTTGGACCAACTAGACAATGAGACAATTGTCTGACACAAGTTTGTACAAAGCTTTTGTACCTCTTTTGATTTTCCATACATACAGAATATGAAGAGGAAAAAAAAAATCCAAAGATGAGTATAAATTACAAGCCAAAAAATGATACAGAAATGCAAGATCAACACTTTCATATTGCTGCTAGTATCCATATAAATTGCTATCTGTCTATCCGAGTTCATAAATTGATTATTGGAAGCAATGTTTCTAAGGCAGCTGCACAAAAAAATTGATATCACTTTTTGGTTCAAATAAGTGACCTTTTTATCGCAACTACTAATCATGGCATTTTTCCTTCTGCCCTTTATCCAATAAACAAGAAAATTTACAATATAGAAACGTGAAATAGTTCTCATTGCAATTTTTCGCATGCACAAGCAAATTCACCCAACTACTTCAATAATTCAATTACATTTTATCATGTCGCATATGATAAGAATTATTGCAGATGCTTAAAAATGAAATAAAACTTTTCATTACTTCAATAGATCACGAAATAAATTATGGTGCAATATCTCAAAAATTACCAGCAAAAAGCAGGAATATGCTATCACCCAACAATCTTAACACTACCATCTCACAGTAATTCTGGGGAACACTGAAAAACATCAAACACTAACCTTCACAGAGAGAGACACACAACATCAACAAAGCCTTAATTATGGATTCAATTGCAGTCAGCTACATTAATTTCTTTTCATCACTCAATTCTATCACATACAAAGTTAGAAATGACATCTAATTATTCTAAATTATTACTTATTAAAGATTCCCATGTGAACCAAGCTCTTGATCGCCATCTACATTAATTTCTTTTCATCACTCAGTTCTATCACATACTAAGTTAGAAATGACATCTAATTATTCTAAACCATTCTTTATTAAAGATTCCCAAGTGAACCAAGGTCTTGATCGCCATCCACCTAGATTTGATTACCCCTCCTACTTGAAGCATAAAGCAACACAAGCCTCACTCCTTCAATTTATCTATCGGTGCCACACATACTCTAGCACAAACTTCCTCATTTCTTATTCAGTCATTAAGGGACAACAAATCTCCGATATACTCGTGTCTTGGGCACGGGCATGCTGCTACTAACATTGTACAACATCGCCAGCTTGATCGCCCGATTGTCATTCGGTAGAATTTCATTCTTCTACTAAATAGAAATTTTACAGGTAGGCAAAACTCCAGTATCACATCTCCATTTTAATCATACAGCCCAGCCCTCTCCTACGAAGAACGTCCTCTATATTACCACCATCTCTCTAAATAATAACAGAACCTAAATAACAAAATTGGGCACGGGACTCCTAGAGAGATAAATAAAGAGGCAATAATAATAATAATAACAATAATAATAATAATAAAACAAACCGATGGTGAGCACAAATGCACACACAACACTGATTCCCACCACAGCAACAGTATAAAACAGAGACCAAAAAAATCGATTTTTCTTCACTGATAATACACAAACAGAGTTACAGAGATATCAAAGAAATCTTTCTTTTTTTAAAGAAAAGTCATCGACAGGAATTATAGAGTAAAAAAGAACCAAATTCAAAAAAAAAAAGAAAAAACAAACGCACAGAACAGAGAAGTAAAATTCTCAATCTGACAAAGAAAAAAAAAATTAGCAAGAAATCAAAAGAAGGCAAAATCTTTGAATCGACTGCTTTTCTCATCAACCAAACAGAACACACAAACAAGATACGAGAGAACAAAAAGTACCTCCATGTCCATGAAACCTGGAAGATCGAGCTTCTGAGATTGTACTAGAAAGTTGTCTGAGGAAGGAGCACTCGAGAAAGAGGCAACCTATTTTGCGTACAACACGAAGACAAAGTAAATGATCCACACGATTTTTTTTTCTTTTTTCGAGAAATCTATGACGCGCTGAGACTTTTCTTTTTTCTTTTTTTTTTTATTTGTGTGATGGGTGTTTCTATTTTTATATATATATATATATATATATATATATATGTTCTGACAGTTTTTATTTCGAATAATATTTCGATTAAAATTATTATTAATATTTTTAAAATAAAATTAATTATTTTTAAAATATAAAATAATAAATATTTTAAAAATATTAATTTTTATTTTAAAAATATTAATTTTAATTTTAATTAAAATAAAATTCAAAACATTAGACTTTTCTTTTTTCTTTTCTTTTTTTTTTTTGTGGTGGGTGTTTACATGTTCCGATAATTTTTGTCTGGAATAATATTTTTGTTAAAATTATGATTAATATTTTTAAAATAAAATTAATTATTTTTAAAATATAAAAATAATAAATATTTTAAAAATATTAATTTTTATTTTAAAAACATTAATGTTAATTTTAATTAATTAATTAATTCAAAACAAATGAGGGGGAACACCAACTTTTTTTTTTCTTTTTTTAAATTTTTTGAGAAACTCTATTACTTCCCTTTAATCTCTCTCTTTTCCTTTTACTTTTCGTCCTTTTTCACTTTTTTCTTTGTTTTTATTTTTTTGTTGTTTTATGGTAATTATTCCGGAAATAGGATCCGTTACAGGCATGAGTACGAGCGTACGACTAAAGAGGAGACACCTTGCTGGGTCTTTGGCTCTTTTTGACATCAACACGTGGCACCGCGAAGGTAAAAAGGGCCCAAAAACGGAGAAACTTTGTTTGTGCGCCATTGATAAGAGATGAGGCTACGTGGACATATTTAATAATTAATTTAATAATAATTAATAATTTATTTAATTTTTTAAGTATAATATATTTTTTATAATTCATCAATTAAAATTATTACTTATTTATTATATATCCACGGTTGCACGTCTAAAAATATTTCTGGAAAGGAACTGCCTTGTTCGAGAGGCAGCTTTCTATCATTTTCATGTTAAAAAACACTTATTAGAAATAATTTATTGTAGATTAATTAAATATAATATAAATACTATTATAATAATATAAAAATTAATTAATTAAGAAAGAAAATAAAGAAATTGTGTTATCTAATTCAATCAATCCAACTGTATTTATCTTAAAGAAATCGAGTCTGTCTCTTACGAGTATTGAATGAAATATTACAAATAGAGTTATTCTGTTATCAATCTATAAATTTAATGACTGACATACTCATCATACATCTTTTTTTTTATGTTAAACAAATTGTATTTATCTTAAAAGAAGTTAATTTAGAGTGAATTTTAAAGTATGAACTTCAACTGATAATTAAATCTCTTATTTTTTTCTATTAGAAAAAAAAATATGATTTTTATGTTAACATACCTTCTTATCTAATATTATAATGGATTCAATATATTAAGCTTACCTAAAAATAAAGTCACTTGCGATCTACTTTGAAATAATCATTTGCATTACCTAACAATTTTTGTCTTTTTTTAAGGATGGAGCAGTATCTTCATGTTTTTCCTTACAAAATTTTTTTTTTCTTTTTGTTCAACAAAACAAGCTAAATAATTTATCAATGAGAAATAGACAAATTTAAAATAGACAAATTTAATTTTTTTTGTTTGGTTCATATAGGCAAATCTAATTTATTTCATACAAATGGTGTCCACAAATTAAAGTTTGAGTCTAATTTAAGTTCTATAAAAGTTATAACTAATGTGTGCCAACACAAAAAAAAAAAAAAAAACAGATATAACATAATTTCACAGAGATTAATATTCGATGCTTGGTCACATTACTGAACGCTCAGCTCGTAAAAAGATTTTTCAAAAATTGATTATGTAGTTCTCCGAGTGAGAGCACAACCCAAATTTTGTGCCGGAATGGTTTGGTCAAAATTGGAGCTCGCAAGTCACAAGAAAGTGGCACTGAAAATCATTAAGAAGCCGACCCCATGCATTTATTAATGTTCCATGGGAGGTGACATTGGTCAAGTCAAGCAAGTCCTTTTTTTTTAACTTAAAAAATATATAGAATTTATTAATTATTATACTCATAATTAAAATAAAAAATTATTTATTGTCACTTTCATTGAATACTTTATTAAAATAAAACTTTTTATTTAATTATTATTAAATTTGGGTAAATTTTATTTTTTGTATTTAACTTTTATATTAATAAGCAGAGCAACTCTTGGTTTATTTGAACCATTGTTATCAAACTTGGACCGGACTGGCCGGTTCAACCGGTCGGACTGGTAATCGGTCAGAGGTCCGATCCGAGTTGTAGTCTAAATTTCCTGCGGACCGGACCGGTCAAAATCCGATCAATGGATCGGTTCAACTGGTCGGACCGGTGAACCGGTCTCGGGTTGACCGGGTTGGTCATTTTAATAATTAAGAAAAAATTTCACACAATTTTGTAAAATTTAATTTTCGAACCCTTGACCTCCAACATGAAAGATAAGTTTCATACCACTAAACCAACTTATAACTTGTTGTTATCTTTTTTTTTTTACTTATTATTTTCTCAAATGTCTTATATAATACACATACTATTTTATGTTTTTTATAAATTAACACTTACTATTTTCTTTTTTTTGTTAAAATAATTATTAATTTTTTTAAATTGTTAATTCTATCCTATAATAAATTCTAAATCATATATTTTAAATTTATAAATGTAAGTATTCTAATACATACATATGTATTATAATATTACATTTTACATATAAATTTTGATGTATAATATATATAAATATTTTTTTATATATTTAATATTAAATACCAGTTTTACCAGTTCAATTTCTAGTTAAACCGATTAAACCGGTTGGACCTTAAACCACTAAACTTTTCGATTTAATATCCGGTCTGGTTCTTACAACATTAATTTGAACACGAAAAATATAGATGCCATTAGTGGACAGAAACAGACGTGGCATGCAATCGTCTAAATGTTTCTAAATTTTTTTCTAAAACACGCCTAATTTTAAAATAAAACTTAAATAGTTTTGTAGTGAAAATGATAATATTTTGAAAAAGATAAAACACACCTAAAATAGACGTGTCATGGGATGTCCGCATGTTAGAATATGTTTTTTTGTTACCAAAATGAATTATCGGTATATTTTTAACGATTTTTAAAAATATATAATATGTAAAATATAAATATATTTTAAATTTAGAATGTAAAAGGTAAATTTTATTATATATTGGGTTTTTACAACTATCTTTATCGTACGTTGTTTTGTCTCGGTAACAGATAAACTCTCTCCCCCAACCCAATTAGACCCCAAAAAAAAAAACACAAAAAAAAGAAAAAAAATGCTTCGACTCTTTCTGATTGATAGGTTAATTTTGGTTTTAACCATCATCTAGGTATATAGCGGCTGAGTGAATATTAGTCAAATATATCGTAACCACTGTGAAAACAGCATCAAAGATATTAATTTGAAACTATGGACGAAAGTTATTGACTATGGAATCGGCAGCAAAGTGTAATGTGGAAATGTTTTGAAAGGAGATTTTTTTTTTTTAATAAAAGCATCGTTTAGGTTGTGAGTTTCGCAATTAAAATAATTTTTTTTATTGTTATAAACTCCATCCTCTATTTCTCGAAATTAAAACTTAAAATTTCTAAAATAAAAATCTTAAATTTTAACTATGCACAACACCGAGTAAACAAGTGTTACCAATTAACAGACATATATATGGTATATATATAAATTTTGAAACATTTTAGCGCAGGAAATTTTGTCAAGTAAAATAGGTACATACAAAGTAAACTCTGCCTACATTCCATTTTGAGAGCCAAAAGAAATAAAAAGAAAACTATGCATTGTGGGCTTGTACAAGCTTAGACATTATTGGTAGGGATGGCAAAAATCCTCATCCTTGCGGCTACCCGCCCTACCCCGCCCTGATGGGGATGGGGTCAAGCTAGTTTGACCAGGGATCGGGGATCCCCGCCCCGATCCCCGTTTTTTTTTACGGGGATGGGAATGGGGATGGGGATGCAGTCCCCATCCCCATACCCGCCTCATACCCGTCCTCATTACCCGCTCCGTTATTAATTTATTCTTTTATATTATATTATATTATATATAATCTAGGCATTATCATTATTTTACTTAATCCTTGCATTTAGGGAGTACTTATTTATTGAAAAGGTGATTACGAGACACATATGTAATTTTGTGATTTTTGATTTATTTTATTTAAACTCCTCAAATTTAATCAATTATCTTTTTTCTTCACCTTTTTGGGTTTGTTTATTGTAGGGTATGTACATGCAAACACCGACACACACCCATCTGCCTATATTCCTGAAGGGGAAAATTAGATCTGTTGTGGTTTTTTTTTAATTTTTAAATATTGGCTTCTAATTTAGTAAAATGGTTAGGAAAGACATTAAAAAAAGTATCACTTGATAATTATGAAGTTGAAGATATAGTTAATAAGAATACATATTACTTGACTTGTCAAACTCCGCTCATAAGTAAAAAAAGTAAAGGCCCCCTTAATTTGATGGTGTTTATAAAGTATAATAGAGACATTGAGCAAGTAAATTTTGATTTGTAATGTAATTGATACTTTTATCTAATTTAATGTACAACATTAGTCATTGTTTCGAGTTCTTTGTTTTTTAGCTATGAAGCACGGACACGGCAACACAGACACGGAATGATACAGAAACAGCGACATACTAATTTTAAAAATATTAAGATTTAGATACGGTTTAGATATGACTATATATAAATATAAATATAAATAAATAAATAAATATATATATATATATATATATATATATATATATATATATATACATATGTATAAAAAAAATTTAATTTATAAAATTTTTGTACATCATAAATATATTTTAGAAAAATTTTATAAATTTTATTCACTTAAAAATATCAAAAAATATATTTTTATAATTATTATAAGTTTTAAAAAAAATTTATTTAAATAATATATCGTAAAATCATTTATTCTTTATTGTGAAGTATTAAAATAGAAATTTCAAATTTTGTAATCAATTTTATTTTTTTGTTAAAATTAAAAATAAGTTAAAATTCGAACATTTTAAAAGTTACGAACAAATGGCAATATTAAATTATAAATTTTAAAATTTTTTAATTAAAAATAATAATAATAATACTTGCTTTATTAGAAGTTTTTTAGCACCACAAAAATGAATATTGAAGTCCCTGTTCTGTTTTAAAAGTTGAACAAAATGGCTCAAAGCAATAGGAAAAATACTTTCCTCTCAATTCTTGTTTACAACTTAAACTTCAATCACGACTTAGGAAAGCAAAAAAAAACAGAGAAAATGAAGGGAAAAAGAAAAGAAAACAAAGAAAGTACCTGTAGAGCGTGACTACGTAGTTAAAGGATTTGTGTAATTAAATTTTGATATTTTATTAATTTAAATTTTTTTTATGTAAATTAAAAACGGGGATGCTGCGGGGACGGGGATCCCCGATCCCCAGTGGGGACAGGGACGGGGATTCAAATCCCCTCCCCGCCGGGGATTGGGGACGGGGACGGGGACGGGGACGGGGACGGGGACGAGGACGGGGATTGCATTGAAAACCGGGGACGGGGATTGGGGATGGCATCCCCGCCCCCGCCCCGCCCCGTTGCCATTCCTAATTATTGGATAGCATAATAGAAGACTTAGGGGGTGTTTGTTTTTATTGATATTAATTGTTGTTATGGTTATTAATTACTGATTATTATTATTAATTAATAATTATTGTTGTTTATTGTTAATACTGATGAATAAAATGAAATTATAATAGTTAGTTAAATTAACACTAAATTTTACTGATTAAATAATAAAATAGTCATTTTAGATATTATATTTTTATTTTATTATAATAAATAATCTATTTAATTATAGTTAATCTAAATTTTTTTTGTGTATTTTAGAGGTCTTTATCAGCAATCTGCTGCTATTTTTTTAACCAAATATTTAATATCTTATTTTTTAAAATAGCAACAACAGCTCCAAAACTCCAGAATGCAAAACTAAACACTCCAATAATAACAGACAGTAGTCCTAGTTTTTATTAGATAAATACGTTTAGTGAAATATGTATGAGACAAGCGATTAATTTAACAATATCTAATAATTTATTTTCTCTTTTTTTTTAAATCTAATACATATTTTACTGTTTAACAGTTTAGATCACTGTGTACCCACCATATATCCACAATTACATTGTAATCTATATTTTTCCTTTATATTTGGATAGCATTGGACAAGACATGGTAGTTATCTTATTATTAGACAAAGATACTGTATGTCGAAATGATTTTATTTTACTTGTAGCATAATTAATTTATATTTATTACTTTTTACCATTTGCTATTATAAATAACTAAACTTATGCATAAAAAATGTTGAGAGAATATGCAGAGTGTGGAGATAATATATGGAGAGGGAAAACAGAGATAAAATGTAGAGAGGAAGAATAAAGAGGAGAAAAAATATTGAGAATAGAGAGTTGAAAGAGACAAAAAAAAAATAAAGAATATAGAAAGAGAAAAAAAAAATGGAGAGAGCAGGGAGAAAATATAGAATGTAGAAAGAGCTGAGAGATAAGATGTAACAGAGAATGAAACCTAACAAAAAAATATATGATAGAGAATGGAGATAATGTTAAAAAGAGAGAGAGAGAGAGAGAGGCTACCTCAGTTTAGATTAAGATTAAGGTAGTACTGAGATTTTTGTCTTAACTGAGCGAAGGGAATTTGATTCCTCTCACTGCTAAAATTCTTTATATTTTGTGGAAGTTACTCATTTTGTGGGTAGGGGTACGTTTACTTCTTGTAGTGTTTTGGATCCGTATTTTTCCATTTTTTTTAATCATTGATTAATTAACCGCTAATTATTAAGTGTGTCAAAAAAAAAAAACAGAGAGAGAGAATAGAGCTTAAAAATTTTTTTGGATAAGACTACTTCACAATGGTGGGATAACAATTTTTTAATTGTTGTTAGATACCGTTAATATTCTAAATGTGTTATTCGGACCCAAAAAAATCCCAATTGTGTAATTATAAATAAAATAAATCTATTGTATCTTATATTATCTTATGTCGTCTTATATACTAAACTCATGCAATATGAAAATATTTATTTCGTGCAAAAAATTGTATAAAAAGGAATTGACTTTATACTCGGCAGTGAACATTATGTCTAATCCACCCATTTGCACCTGCAAATATCCAAACTGCATCTATATCTAAGATGAAGCTTAAAATATTTTGCAGATGAGACTCTCAGTTGTGGATTATGAAAAAATCCTCCAAAGCTAGCATATGAGATGTTATTGAAAAGTCCTTCTGTAACAATCAATTTTGTGTATGAGAAAATTAGAACGAATGTTATTTTTTATTTTTTTAAGTGACATTAACATCGATATCATGTAATCAAATGTAGTAAATCAAGATTTACGACTCATTAATATTGTGATTGAAAAAGGTTCGTTTGATCTAACAATACTTGAGTAATAAGTTTGTTTTTTGAGGGTGAATAAGATACAATAAATGATGGTTACTTCAGTCTCAACTTATAGATCTGATAATCGATATATTCATAATAAATTTTTTTTGTTGTAAAAAAAAAAAGTATTAAATCAGTGATCCAAAGTCAAATACCTATATTGCAGAAAAAAAAAAGAAAAAAGAAAAAGGAAAAATTAATACTACAAGCTAGTTTAAAATTGTTCCCTTTTTTTTCAGTCAAATTGATTTATTTAGAGACTATTTAGTTTAACTTTTACGATGGTGCATTGTTTTTCATTTTCAAAAAACAAAAGAGGAAATTCTTTTTGAAAAATTCTTTTGAAAATGAACCCTGCAACCGTCTAAGGAGATGCGTATCAAAAAACTATAGAATTGTAACAATTTTTTTTTCTTGCTTTTCACTTTTTCTCAACACTACCTTTTATCAAATATGAGGAGAATAGCAACAACCAAATCAAAAAGTAAATAAATAAATAAACAAATAAGGAGAATGCCAAATTTTCTTTCCTCACTTTTTATTACTCTTTTTTTTCCTTCCCTCCGTTTCTCTTTCCCTTTATTTTTTTTAATTCAAATAAAGCGTTAAAAGAAATTTGTAAGAGGGTTTTTTTTTTTTTTTTCATTTTTCATAATAATTTATGACTGGCCGTCATAACCAACCACCACAACAACGTATGGCGACAATTACTAATTCATACGGACAAATCCAATAGGAACAATAAGAAAGATTCTTGATAAATAACTAGGCTTAGTCTGGCTGCTAAAAGAACTTTGTTTCTTTGTAGTGGTGGAAAATTCCATCCTCTCCACTCTCAAATTCTTTATATGGAAGTTACTTATGTTTGTGTGTAGGAATTTTTACACCCGTATAAGTGTTTTTTGACTTGTCTTTTCTTGCTGTTATTATCTATTTTAATAACTAATTAACTAACTGTTAATCATTATATGTAAAAAAAAAAACTAGAAATAAAATATTTCAGTGTAAAAATGTCTCTAATTAACTAACTAACTACTGAATTACTTGGCATTTGAGAATTATTTGTCTATCTTAATTTTTTTGAATTACTCGGATATCAACATAATAATTTAAAGTCAAATGCTAATGAGTGGTAGTTTGATTGGTACTAGTATAATCTCTAAAATTGAAAGTGTTGAATTCAAATATAAGATGAATTGATTAATTAAAAAAAATTTTAAAAGTCAAGTAAAAAGGCTAATGTAATTTGAAGTGTGGCCAGTTAAAAAAAAAAAAAAAATCTTCTGGCAGCCCATAAAATTCACACGCTTTATCCAAAAAGGTTCATACAAGGGGCTAGAAGCTTTGTGTTAGGTGACACAATTTGCATGAAAATAAAATGTGGAAGATTTGGATTGGTGGTTAGGTGGCACGATTTGCATGAAAATAGAACGTGGAAGATTTGCGTTAGTGGCAGGCCTCGCTGTAGCTTCTTTGAGTATTCAGTTCTTATTTTGCAGGTATATAAAGGGGTATAGCGAGCTGTAAACTATTTTTAGCAACCCAAACAAGTGAAAAGTATAATATTTGAGTGTATATGAGTGTGTCTTGATAGCATTAGCCTTTGCAGTAGACCAAAATATACATGTTACTATACATGTTACTATATTAGTTCTTCCATTTTTTGCCGTGAGAACAAAATTACAAGAAGATATTGCAATTATTTTCAAAAACAGTCTGTTTCATTTTATTTTGAAAAACATTCTCTTTGGTAAACCTCTCTATTGCCCCTACTCTAGGATTGCAATATAGGCTAACCCTGAATATGGGGAGTTATAGTGTAGCTTAGTAAGACACAAGTAAATAAATAGTATATTTGACGACATCTAATATAGGCAGGTTGTCAATTTGATGGTGCTAACAGCAAATAGTTAATCGATAGATGGGTTCGGAAAAATCATCATTTATATTATAAGACAAGAAAGTTAAAAAAAAAAATGTTATGAGATAATATAAAGCTAAAGACACTATTGCCAGAAAGAGAGAAATATGACATAAAATTTAAATTTAATGTTTAGGTAAATAGAACTTGTGGATTCTTATGGCCTAAAATTTTTACTGTTTTGAATGCTACCTTCTTAGCGAGGTCAATTGCAGCTACGGGTATGTTTATTGAATTAGATTCCAAACAGGTTCTACACACGACAGTAGGAATTGGCCGTATTTGATTGCTCTTACACTTATTCCTTCGTAAATGCCAACTTGGCGGCAAACTGTGTTGTAAATTAGTCTAGCATGGAAACATGCCTCCTAGACTGACAAACCTCCAAAATTTGTATCAAGTATTTTATGTATAGATCTTTTAAGTTAATGATATCTAATCTTTTTAGTTAAAAAAAAAAAAAACTTGTGGATTAATATTGAAATTCGATTTTTTTTTTGTTGAATGGAAAAAAAAGGAATAGAGAAAGGGACGAGAAAATTTTAAGATAAGTTGTGTAAATATATAAATATTACTCTTTGTCCTTTTCGCTTTTGCGTAATAAAGCTTGTCAGCAACATGAAAGATTCTCAATCAATGTTGTAAGAACTGGACCGGACATTAAACCGGAAAGTTTAGTGGTTCAAAGTCTAACCGGTTCAACCGGTTTAACCGGAAATTGAACCGGTAAAACCGGTATTTAATATTAAATATATAAAAATATATTTATATATATTATACATCAAAATTTATATGTAAAATATAATATTATAATTCATATATATGTATTAGAATACTTACATTTGTAAATTTAAAATATATAATTTAGAATTTATTATAAGGTAAAATTAACAATTTAAAAAAATTAATAATTGTCTTAACAAAAAAAGAAAATAGTAAGTGTTAATTTATTAGATACATAATATAGTGTGTGTATTATATGAGACATTTGAGAAAATAATAAGTAAAAAAAAAAAAAAAGATTATAACAAGTTATAAATTGGTGTAGTGGCATGAGACTTACCTTTCATGTTGGAGGTCAGGGGTTCGAAAACCAAATTCTACAAAATTTGAAAATTTTTCTTAATTACTAAAACTGACCAACCCGGTCAACCCGGACCGGTTCACCGGTTTGACCGGTTGAACCGGTCCGTTGACCGGGTTTTGACCGGTCCGGTTCATAGCTTCTTTAAGCATCAACCCGGACCGGATCTCTGACCGGTCACCGGTCCGACCGGTTAAACCGACCGGTCCGGTCCGGGTTTGAAAACCATGTTCTCAATATGTTCATATCGTACTACACCACTAGACACTAGTGATAAGTGGAAAAGGCCCATATTGCCAAAGTTAGACAGGTTGGTGTCACCAGCCTAAAATGTAATATATAAAAATTAAATATTAAGTAGCAACATTTAACTAAACGTGATTTAAGACTCGTTCGCTGCCGTTGTGGCTGTCCGCTTATCCCTGTTTTACTAGAATCTAAAACTTTTCCCATGAATAAAAAGCAGAAATGAAAAGGGAAAGAAACCAGAAAAAGGAAAGTATGGACAAAGCCCTACAACAAGGTCCGTGACAAAGGAGAAAATCATTCCTGAAACAACAAAAACTGAAGAATATCGAACACAGCAAAGTATATAAATGCCAGAGTCTTAGAAAATAAGGCATTTGATTCATACAAGAGCACTCCAGACCATATTCTGGAATGGGACTGGTAATTGGTAAAATATTTACCTCAAGGACACCTCGAAGCTCGCTCACATAGTCACATTCCATCTTTCAGTTTTTACTTCTCCAATAAGCTTTTGGACTCCTAAACAACAAACAGTTGCTTCCACCCACAATCAAAACACCGAGTTCTTATTATCATATTTCAACAGCCATGCATCCGTTCTTTCAAACACGTTTTTCTACTTTTGCCGATAGGAAGTCAATTTGATAAAAAAAAACATAAATTATTAATTATTATTAAATAAATTATATAACTATTTTTTGCTGTCTAAACTTAAACTGTGTAATGAAACTTTATTTTAAAAGAATCTATTACGTGTAAAATGGATCAAAAATTTTTCATGGTTGGTAATTTGAGTTTGGTTAAATTAAAATTTATGAACTCAATGTTGTGTTAACACTAATGAGCCTTAACTGTCTAAGAATGTAAATAATATTGTTTGGAAACAAGATTAGTTGGGTGAAAATTCTCGCTGTGTGTGGCGAAATTTGTTGTTGGGTGTTCCGAGCCCAAATCCATGTGCCCTCGTTGTTGGACTCTTGTGATTCGGCCATTGTCGTCTTGACTCGACGTCAGTCTCAATAAAGGTGTCATCCAACCGCCTTCCTCTTGCTTTGATGGCAATTCCCGAAGTTAATGCTTGTCCGGCTTGGAGGTTCAAGGATTGGTAGCCACAACATGAAGCAGATCTTGAACCCATAAAGGTATCATCCAATAAAGGTGTCAGTAAAGGCACCATCCAAGCTGGGGTTCAACTGGCGCAATGTGTTCGAATTTAGGTGAGAGATTTTAAATTTGAGTATTAAATTTGAGTATTGTTAAAGTCTTTTAATATAGTTATACTTATATTTAGTTTGATGTGAATTTTATTGCAATTATTTAAATTGTTTGTATTGTCTCTGAGTACAAGTGTAATACCCTTTAGTAGGATTAAAAAATATTATTTTTACTTTCTTATCTTATATACAAGAAAAAAAAGTTTTAAAAAAGAAATAACAAAATTGTGAAAAATCCTTTAATCTCAAATCTAATCTACTGTCGCTTAAAAAAAATATGTGCTTAATACTCTTAGTAAGACTGTAAGATATTTTTTTTATATTCTCATTTTACAAGTTTTTAAAAAATAAAAATTTTGCAAAAAAATCCTTTAATCTCAAATCTAGTCTACTTACTGTCGCTTGAAAAAAAAAAAAAAAAAAAGGTTAGAGTAAAACCTAACAATTCTGCTATGAAAGATTGTCTACCCTGATTGTTGCTGGACCCTCAATGGCTGATTTCTTCACTTTTAGAGTTCCCAGGGGATCTGCGCAACGTGACTGGCTAGGATGAACAACTAGGGAAAATTAGCAGACTCCTTTGGTAAGATTTGACGGTTTGCTAGATTTGAGAGTAAAAAATTTTATGAAATGTTTTTTTTTTTAATATCATAATAAATTTGTTAAAATTACAAAGGTCACAATATATTTGTAAATAAAGGGTGTTTTTGTGTTCTTAATATTTCCTTTACATCACAAGTACATTGAGCTAATCCTTTCTGGGGATAAGCCACAGCATTGTGGTCATTCCATTGCTTCCATCAACTTTCATGGGAGCATGATTTTTTGTTGTTGAAACTATCTGTTGCCATATATTTATGACAATAATAATTGATCAGTTATTGCGTCTTATAGCGAGAAAATTGTGGCTATAGATTGTTGACAATATTAACTTATGAAGCTGCCACTCTCATCTTGCAGACAACTTGTGAGTAGTTAGTAGCTCCTTGGTAGTAATGAGCACTGAAATTTAACTTTAAGCATGCTTTTGGACTAGTAATTCAATGGTGAGGTACCGATTTTATAAAACAAGCTTTATCAAGTAACTGATTTATTGGCAATATGCTAAGGAGAGAGTCGGGTTGACCCACACTTCTTCCAAATTTTCCCTTTCCTAACTAAAAGCATCGAGCACCAGATTCATCCATGACATGTAATCGACAACTGTTATGTACTCCACAGCATGTAGTTGTATCCAGACTTCTCCTCAGTTGTTGATGCACATCATGAAACCGAGATTTCCATGATAAAGGAAAAGGTTGATAATTATCAGGCTGTTCACAATTTGCTAATGCAATTAAATTGGGTACACATCATGCCGCTAGATAATGGAACTAGACAAAATCTGTGGAATTGATAAAGAAACCATCTTCTTTATTCCGTACAGAAACCTGCCATGCACCTTGGAGCAAGCTTTAACAATTAAAAGAAAAAAAAAAAAAAACAGGAGGAAATGTCCTGCTGAAATGAAAGCAACTGCAATTTCCATGGAAATCAAATCAAAAGGCCTGGAACAATTGATGTTACCAACCAGGCGCAGCATCCAGCAATAGCTGCAAAGATGACCGTGAAGATTGCGTCTAATGCGAGAGACTTGCCAAGCTGCTTGTCCATTTCTACTCAATAACACAACGCAAAGCAATGCAAAGACAACAGAGACAAGGAAAAACAGATCTATGTAAAGAGGCCCTTTGAAGAGGAAGAGAAGAGATCTGGGGTGTTCTTTGGAAATCACGGTGTCAAGAAACAAATCTACTCCAAATTTTATAGAGAGGTTCAGGATATGGATGGCAAAAGTTTATTGGCTGAAAGCGTGAATGAAAATTGGTGATTAAATGTGATGCGACGGTAGTGAAATTTGAACACAAGACTATCTTGTCATAAAATTTTAATACTATGTAAAGAAAGAAGAGATCAGATTATCGCCTATTTTTTGCGGACTCTAGTGAACATTATACTTGTGTGTCGGTGATAGTAATGTTGTATAAAAACAGACATTTAACAAGCTCAATTATGTAATAAATGCAAAAGCAAATGAACATGTGCGTATTGAATTATAAATACTGATCCAAGTAATGATAATCCTCTTTTCATTTTATCCAATTTTGAACTCATTCTCATGTCACATGATCCTCCAGGCCAATGGGCCATGCCCTTATACAGGAGAAGAAGCAGCAGAGCAAGATCTGCAAAAACCTTTTGCACAGAGTAGAATCTCTGACTCAATATACAGTAAAATTGGACCCACTTGTTCAATGGAATGATATTGGTCTTGTCATCACTCTGTAAATATTTGAAGACCCACAAGACTGCAGATCCATCATCCTCCACGGTCATGCAGCAGCTCTTTGAGAAGGGCTCCTCCAAAACCCGGCCCCGTAAAACCGGTCCCACATCTCCTTTTCCAAATCAACGGTGGCCTTATCATCACCGTTGATGCCAGCATTCCCTCTCTCCACAACTTCTCTGACTTCCCTCTCCAATTCCAATCTGGACCTACCGCTGTCTGTGGGGCCCAATAACGCCTGCTGCTGCTGCTGCTGCTGCTGCGGCAGCTGCTTCTTCATCTTTCTCCTCAAAAGCCTCCGTTTCTTGGCCTTCCTGCACAAGCAAGCTGGCACCTTGATCACCGCCAGCACCAAAACGTTCATCAAGGCGCACGGGCAGCAGCAACATACCGCCGCGCACTCCGCCGCCGTCCCGCCCGCCACCTCCCCGAACCGCTTCCCGGTCGTCCTCCTCTTCTCTTCCCTTCCGCCCTTCCCCACCGTAGTTCTTGGCGTCCCAACAGTTTCTGCCGCCAATAAAGGCTGCGTCTTGGGGCTGAAGATCACCGGCCGCGGTGATCGTTGTACGACGTGCCGTTTCATTCTAAGTCAACTACAACGTAAATCAATATTCCACCACAAAAAAAAAAAAAAAAAGCGTTTTCGGTCCTTTTTTTTTTTTCTCTTTTTCAAAAAAGAAATAATATTTATATTTTTCAAGAAAATTTTGCCAAGTGGGGATGGACGGACGATTCTTTGTGGGCGATTTCAAGAGAAGATCAAGAAATTACGGACTTTTCCAGGAAAAGGGTCTCTTGATCTTCCATTTTCTTGGCAAGAAAATGAAGGACAACGGAGGAGAGTGGGGGCCGGTTGGTTTCTGTTTAAATCTTAGAGAGAGAGAGAGAGCGGATCGCGAAGAAGAAGAAAAGAGACGTGGAGGAGAGGAGCTTTGAGGTGTAACTGCGAAAGAAGCGGACTAAAATTGAAATTTGATTATTTCCGGTTACGGTTAGAAACCCAAAATTGGATTATTTCTTGTTGTTCTGTTTTTGTTTATTTATTTGTTTGTTATTGTGTATTTTTAACCGCCTGAAAAAAGGATTTTAGAAGCAGCAAATCTGAGTTGTTTCGCTGCCAATTGCCAACTACGCGTTTGTTTGCCAGCACGATTTCTTGGATTTACAGGTTCAATTGTTCCTCTTACTGGGAAAGAAAAAGGATTTTAGATGTAAATAAATACAAAACATTTTTATATTACGTATAAAATAGTAATCTTTTTATAATACACGAATAATATTTTATATAATGTGCAAGATATATAAGAAAATAGTATAAGATAATACAAATTTTTTATATCGTATATAAAAAGTTCTTGATGTAGTATAAAATATTTTGTATATTGTATAAAATTTGTTTGCATCAATTTGTATTCATGAGATTGCGGGATTATATAATTGTGCCAAAAAGAAAAAATTATTTTCGTGTAGTGGACTACAATCTGTTTACGCAGTGGACAAATATGATTATTTGCCGGCTTAACAAGGAAAACAGAGTTGCATGCGATATATGGATGATCTGTGTTCCCAATCTAAGAGAAAAAGATGAATTGGTCTGACCTAAAAGAAAAAGAAAAAGATGAATTGGACAACTTCAATTGCACAATTTTCAAATGATTTTGACCTTAAATAGATATTATGAGCTGTTCTCAAAGACAAATTCCTTTTTCATTGATCAAAAAAACATTTTTTCGAGTTAATTGAATTGTGATATTTTTGTGACCAAAAAATTGTGATATCTAAACACGTTACAAGATGTGCCACAACATGATAAAATTTGTTCAATACCGTATATAGTCGTATGATTGGTGTCCAATTAAAGTATTTTTCTTATAAACTGGGATCAGCCCTCTCGAAGGCCTTTCCCATAGGATTGAACAATTTATTCAAAACAGATGCGGATAAGTTAATCTAATTGTTTAGTTAGAAAAAAGTTTATTTTCTCTTTTGTATTTTTCTGACAGTTATTAAATTTTTGATTAAGGTTGGAGTTACCTGTTGACATCCTTATTTAACTTCTCTAATAAAGATGACCTACTATCAAAATACTATTATGTTAATGAGTTTTAAACTTATACGTCGTGTTCATACTAAATTCTCAATTTTATTAGGTGAACGCAGATACAGAAACTCAAAGTTAGATCAATACCGAAGAAGATACGCTATATCATTATTAGATTATCACCTCTGATAATTCTTTTGTATTTTTAACATAATTACTTAAGATTTATAGATTTCATGTATGGATCTCAAAATGACTATATTCTTCCTTAATGTTTTCTCGACCCTCGCAAGTTGTAACCCCAACAAAAAAAAAAAAAAAAAAAAAAAAGAGGTATTTTCTTATTTTCTTATCTATTTATTGTCATACCACTACATGTCATGTAAGCACCCTTACGTAATAGAACGTTGCACCTCCGGAGTGGGCGGATACCACGTCTTGTTGGATAATATTAATAATGAATCACTAGTACAATCAGCGTTATTATCACTAACTCAATAGAAATTCTCTACTCTTTTTTTTTCTTTACTGGATGACTTGCAAATAGAAGGAAGTTAGGATCAAACAAAATAAAGAACTCAGATTTTTTATTAACAATTGGCACTCTGTTGATCTCCATGATCCTAATTTCTCTTAAAATAAAATTCGAGTGCCAGAGATAAGTTTGGCTGTTTTCACTAACGTTATCTTCTTACACTTGTTGTAGTCTTTTAGCATCGAATATTATGCATGTATTACATCAATCACTAATTTTAGACAACATATATTTAGTTAGGTTAGATATGCGCTTTAACATATATCCATTTAATTTTCAAAAGACAAAAAAAAAAACTGTCTTTTTTATACTTCTTTTTAATTGACTCCAGGTAGAATTTGAAGTTAAGATTCTCAGACTCAAAATGACTCTCACCACATTACATCAGAACTCGTTGATATAAAAAAAAAAAAAAATCTGTCATAGAAGTTTTAGGTGTCTTGGAGATTCAATTATGCAGTATAACTAAGTTCAATTATAACTCAGTAAATTTAGGTTCAGCTTTTAAATCTTAGATAATTTAGTTTAAGACCAATCATGATTTCAATCAAGTCTCATTTTCCTGGGCCAAACTGAAGACATGAAGGCCGCTGCAAAATAAGGTGACTATTTTTTTCAGAGTCTAGACCCGATATTCGCTCCACAAAATAATAATAATAATAATAATAATAATAATAATATCTGCCATGCAAGTTCCATACAAAACAAATGATTTCTGCCACCTTTTCCCATTGAATAATATAATCTTCCCATTCCCCAAACCCAGCTTTCAACCCCTTCTTCCCACAAAAGAAGAAAACAAGAAAAGAATTAAAAAGGAAAGGAAAACATTTCTTGCTTTATTCCTAACCACTGCTTGGATTATTTTGCTGCACCCATTCTCCCATGTCTAAGGATAATAAACATAAGGTCCTCCTAGCAAGATTAGCTCCGCTAAAGGTCGAATATGTTACAGCATGGCACAAAAAATTTGTACGAAAAAAAAAAAAAAAAAAAACCATCTTTGATGTTCTACCGCCCTATGTAGCCCAGCCAATGAAGGATAATTGCCAAGATGAGCATGCATATAGCCAATATCATACCATTTCTCCCCAGTAACCAGTTCTTTGCCTTCTTTGCACCTTCTGCTCCTCTTTGAATCCTATCTGCCCATCGCATCTGCAAAATGATTCGAGAATTAAGGCTTTCCACATTCACCGTCAATGGTTCTGATATAGCTGGCATTTATAGCCCACTTGTTTTGCAGGGCCTCACTCTTAACAGTACAGATGATTGTCATGCTTGATCTTGCATCTTGTAGAATTCATTCCAAAAAGAAAATAAAATGGTACAAGCTATCATAACAACCACCATTGCAAATCAAGGCTTTTCTTCGACCAATTAAACAATTAGAGATTTTTAATGCTGCAACTTCAAGCGATATGCAAACGATTGCAGCATGGTCCCTTGGGATGGTTAGTTTTGGGACTACACCCAACATTGAAGTGCCTGAAGTTAACACACTTCCCCCACATATGATTAACACAAGGAATTAATATCTCAACAGCACAAAAGGTGGCCCTTGTGCGTATTTGATAGGCAGAGTTATGCCACAAATGAAGATTGGATAGAACGACAGTGTACGCCGAAGGCCTATCCAAAAGAGCATTCTCAAGGACTATAATCTAGAAGTTACGCATTTCAACCAACTCATCATAATTATTTATGTTCAATATAAGTAATAATTTTATGTTCTATATCAGCTAATAACACTAAACATTGCAAATAGCAACATCAGACTGACAGTTAAATGTGCAACTTATGCCATCTTTCCTCTCAGGTTTAGTGGCTGGTTAGTTTTGAAGGAAAAACAAGTAAAACTTCTTTTCAAACAAGCGGTAGACTGAACATCCTCAGAGGGCATCTTTCACCGATACAAGAATTTCTTGAATTGTTGATTTTTTTTTTTTACTTGTACAAATGTACACCCTAAAACAGACTTTGATTCAAATAATAATAACAATAATAATCATTGGCTGATAGATAGTAACTCATCCAAGCCACTAATTGTAACACCATAGACCAAAGATGAAGTTAGTATTTAAGTTCCATATAAAAAAAATGAATCAGATTCCTCAGTTGTTAGAAACATATGAGAGAGAGAGGGAGAGAGAGACAGAGATTGAGAGAGAGAGTGAGATGGTCAACAATACCATTTTATCCAAGTCCTCTGGCGATAAAGATGCCATTGTTTGTTGAGCTTTTGCTGCATCTTCCCGTGAAAGCTTCAATCCAAATTGTTCACTCATGTTAGCCATCATTTCTGGGCTCATATTCTTCATCATTGACATGAACATCTGCCATTTTGATTGCAGCCAGATGTTAAGAACACAAGTACAGAAACATAAAATAAGCCAGGCATATTAATTAATAGCTTAAGGATATTCCTACATCCTACAAAAATCCAAACTTACATTATGGGGTTTGCATTTTTCTTAAAAAAATAATAACAAGTAAAGAGAAATTCCCTTGGCATGTTCTGATGTGCATTATATAGACTCACTGAATGTACAAATGAAGTGAACCCAAAGATCTTACCTGTCGCATGGCTGGATCTTTCATTTGATTTCTCATCTGTTCTTGCAGATCAGCGGTTGAACTTGGAAAGCTTGATGGGGGATCACTGCTTGACCTTGAAAAGATATTACTAGAAGAACTAGTTTCTCTGACAACAGCATTATCATCAACTGCAAATTTTTCTTGAGATTTTGTTCCTTTCAATGCAGCATCTGAACTAGATCCAGTAGAATTCAAAGCTGGTTCTTTCCGAACTGTGGTTTTTCCATTCAAGGAGGATGTCATATCAAACATTTTCTGAAGATCTCCAGCTGACATCTTGCTCATCATATCGCTTGCTGTTTTAAGCATGTCCGGCGTCACATTTGGAGGAACTGAACCATGACTGCGGCTGTTAAAGCTATCACCTTTTTCTCCCTCAAATGAAGAAGCCATTTGAAGCATTTTTTGAAGCTCCTCAGGAGACATCTTGCCGATCATGTTTGAAGCAGTTTTAAACATTTCAGGAGGTATCTCTCCAGCCCTCCCACCACTTAAAGCGGACAAAGTTTCAGGATCAGAATTAGAAATAAACTTTTGGAATGATCTGCGAGGAGGGAAAACGAAAAAGAGAAAACTGACAATCAGGCACAATTACTTATTTAATCATTAATTGACAATAATGTAGAGATAGACTGATAGAGGGTGAGAGCATCAATCACAAAACTATGCTTCTACAATTAAAAAAAAAAAATCTTTAAAGGTGAAAGGAAAGGAGATGATGCTTGAGAATATGAAGAAGGTACTGGGGCATTTGCTTAGTATCATCAGATACTACCACCCTACTGTCAACTATAAACTTGAGCCTTATGGCCAAGCTGTTGAATTATATTATTTGAATTTCTCAGAGTAGTGTCCAACAGCTAAGACAGCTAGGGCCAAACGCTCTAAGCAAATAGGTAAATATAAAGCAGCAAATAAATATTAAGAATGAATAAGGATAACCTGATAGCTTCAGGGTCATCTTTCAATGCCTGCACAGACTCTAAATTGGTAGCTGAATTGCTACCACTAGCTCCACTTTCACTGTTAGATTCATCACTATTTTCTTGTGATTGTCCTATTGAATTTTCTGCAGATGAATGTTTAACATTTTCAGAAGACGAAGTCCCTACTTCTTCAGTTATTTCTTCAATTACCAATCCTGACAAAAACAATAAGAGGTATAATTTATTACAATTTGAAAACGAAATGTACTCAATGGATTAAACCGTAAATTGGCAAAAATGAAAAGAGCAATACAGAAAGGCAAAAGCATACTACTTGGCACATGATGACCGCCTTCTTGAGCCAATCTTTCTCTAGCATCCCTGTATCATTACTCAAACTCATTAACAAATAAAAATCATTTTAATCAAATATCTTCAGTCTGTGAGCGTCTATCAGGCAATTATAAATCACTTTATATTCTTGTTGGAGATTCTATCCAGCTATAACAAGTTCTCCTATTCTTGAAATTAAGTAAAGTGCAAGGTCAAAAGGTAGCAGCACTATTAGGATGCCAATCAAGATGTTTACAGCAGACATCCAGGGAAAAATGAGAAAGAATTTAACGAAAAAATGACAGCAAACAGTTTGCCCAATCAGTGGCCCCTGATATCAAAAGAATCCATACCTTAAAACATCTGCAATTGTCTCGTCATCAGGGGAAACTTCACGTGCTTGCGTCAAATCAGAGACAGCATCCTGATAAATATGGGAAAGTCATTAGAAAATTCAGCTAATAAGGGCAGTCTAGCAAAGGGTTGCTCAAGGTTAAATATTTTCCTGAAGTTCAATTCACAACAACTTCTAGCAGTTTAAAGATGTACACAACAAACTCACTTCTAAATGGCCGAGTTCTTTATAGGCTTGACCCCTACGATAGAGAGCTTTGACATTCTTTGCATCTTTTTGCAAAACCTAAAAGGCCACATAAAATCTTGCATCAACTAAAAAGAAAAAGGCAAGCAAAAAAGCATACAGAAGAAAGAGTTGGCCACAAAAGCAGCTGAAAAGAAGGCAACGGTCGAACTTTATGCCAAACAACATTTTTGTCCTCCCATGTATATATTAAATTAGTTATGGATTTTTTTCTTTTTATCTGGTTTCATCCTAAATTCAAATTTGTACGTAAGTTGACGTACCTCGGAGCCTACTTTTATGCACTCATCATACTGCTTTGTTTTGAGGTAGCAGGACATCAAGTTCAGAGAGCAGGCCAGCAAAAGCGAGCTGCCTTGGGAAGTTGGAAGGCCTTCTAAATTTTTCTTTGCCTAAGATAGTGGAAAAAGCAAAGAGAGGTTCAACAAGGCAAAAGGAAAAGCCAAATAGAATGGGAGAGCAAATCCTTGTACGGCAAAACATGAACAGCAATGAACGCAACACTTACAAGCAGATATTTCTGCGAGGCATCATTGAACTTTCCCTGGCTGTGAAGCTCATTACCCTATCAAAAAGGTAGATACAAATATATGAGTCAAAGAAACATAGAAGCAATCACAAATCCAGATGCCAGATCGTAGCACTATTATTCCCGATGTGCTGCTGGTAAACCCGAACAATGCCACATGCAACATTGTGATCCAAGCCAACAAAGGGCAAAATCCTACCCCAGAAGGAGAATGCCAGAAATTTGAGTGCAAGAACTATACTGACCTGTTTCTTCAACATCTGAGCTGCGTTTATTTGGTAAGTAACCTGTCCATCAACACGGGCACGCATTGCAGCAATCTCCTCGGGAGACGCCTTGGCCATTTTCTCGCCAATCTCGGCCATCTCATCCGTACTAGTGTGCTTCAACTGTTCTGCAGCCTGTCTCAAGTCTTCAGCCCTCATGTTCTTCATGCTTTCCGAGGCCATTCTCACCAAGTCGGGATTAGCCATCATCTGCACCACATTGCCAACAAACCAGCCCCACAATTAACCCATTAGCAGCCATAGTATTCAGCAATCAAAATAAAATAAAATAAAATAAAATAAATAAAAACGAGATTAACAGTGACAGCTAAGATCATACAATTCTCGGATTCCTAATTTTGTACCAATCTGTTAAATACAATCCATAAAGATCTTTTTTATTTATTCAAATATTCATCAAACTTTTCAGACAGACAGCACGCGAACTCCAAATTACCAACGTAAGATCACCGAATAATTAAATATACTTTAAATAGCCATAAAAATCTAAAATCATTCAAAAAATTAAATATACATAGAAACCTAAAAAAAAGATCTAAAAGAACAAAAAAAAATGTTTAAGAACAAAAAAACTAAGAAAAAATAAAATAAAAAAGAGAAAAGAAAAGAAAACCTGCTGCTGGATCCTGGCGAAGTCGGCCGGCGACATGCGACTCATCTGCTCCTGAGCCAGCCTCATCAATTCCGGATCCATCGTCGTTCCGTTAAACATTCTCTTCCTCTCTACCAAACAAATTAAACAACTAACTGACCGCCGATTTCAGATCAACCAGATCGGAAAACAGAAAAAGAGGACGCTTCAGAATTTTAAACTTTTATTTTCTGTAGAAAACTTTTTTTGGATGGATTTGATTTGACGAAGAAGAAGAAGAAGAATTCGAACGAGTTTCAAAAAACTTTCGTGGCTTTGGTTTTGGTTTTGTATTTTGTATTTCTTTTTTTTGGTTATTTATGGGAAGGGACGAACGGTCGGTTGGTAGGTCAATTCGATGGGTCGTCGGCCAAAACTGAACTGGATTCGGATTTTTATTCGGAAAGATGAAAGAAGATTCCTCCTTTTGAGTAAGACCCCCACCTAGCCAAAGGCCAGCCAACGCTTTTTTTATCGGAAAAAAATATATATACCATATGCACGTTACTCACGACATTTATGTGTCGGGAGCATCACATACACTTTGCCTGTACGTTGGAATAAATTTTTTTTTATTGGAGAGGTTAATATTAAAAAATATTATTTTTATTTTTATTTTTATTTTTTAATAAATTTAGTACAATATAATTATTTTTTAATACATTTAACACTAATTTTTAAAAATTAATAAATATAATAAAATTTAATTATTTTGTAATAAATTTAGTACACTATCAATTAAAAATAATTGAATCTCTCAGTATACGTACAAATACATATAGCATTTGAGAATTTTAAATTGTACTAAATTTAGACGTAGACGTGTCATATGTGTATACTAAGAGATTCAGTTATTTTTAATTAATTATTTTTTACTGACAGCATATTTAATTTATTAAAAAATAATTAAATTATATCAAAAAAATATATATATACCATATGCACGTTACTCACGATATTTATGTGTCGGGAGCATCACATACACTTTGCCTGTACGTTGGAATAAATTCTTTTTTATTGGAGAGGTTAATATGATATTGGATTCGGATTTTCATTCGGAAAGATGAAAGAAGATTCCTCCTTTTGAGTCAGACCCCCACCTAGCCAAAGGCCAGCCAACGCTCTTTTTTATCGAAAAATATATATATATATATATCATATGCACGTTACTCACGACCTTTATATGTCGTGAGTATTACGTACATTTGCCTGTAATATTAATAAATATAAAATTTAATATTGTATAGTAAAATAAATTTTGTTATTAGAAAAATTAATATTAAAAAAATATTATTATTTTTTTACTTTTCAATAAATTTAATATAATTTTTAAAAATTTATAAGTTTAGTACAGTTTAAAAAAAATTACTGTACTAAATTTATAAATAATTAAACTGTATTATATTTATTAATTTTTAAAAATTTATAAATTTAGTAGAGTGATTTTTTTTAAATTAATCCTTATTTGGGACGAGCAAGAGCTAGAAAAGTCAAGAAAAATCTATCTAATAATGTGGACTAGACTAAAATCGTAACATCCCAATGGAACAGAGTCTTGAATTTATTAATGTTTGAGTGTTTTTTTTTTTTATTGATTGAATTAGAAGGTTAATAAATAATTTCCGATCAAGTAAATCATCCTAGCAATGGTTTTTTCTTTTTGTTTTTTTGGTCACATTCGACCTGTCGGTAATCGATGCTGCATGTTGGAATATAATGCATAATAACAATAACACAAACCCAAGAATATGGCCAAGAACATGGGCCACCCAAAAATAAAATAATAATGGTCCCCCTAACTGGTATTATCTTGGTCCTAATCCAATTTGGGCCAGCCTGAATATTTCTTCCACTAATGGGGCCCCTTGGAAAAGTATTAAATCCGAGTCACTCTCCTCCTCAACCGATAGAGGTGTATCATTATTAAGACAGTGGGAAAAGTTGAGTGATTACATCTTAATAGCTGTCATTATTCTTAAATTTCCACTGCAGAGCAAGCACGCTCGAGATTTTGTCTTTTAAAAAAATGTTTACCCAAATTTACACCCAAATTTTTAGTTCAAGCTTGCGTTCACCATGTTTGTACATTATCGTAGCGTGCAATTTGACGTACCGTGTTTTTACATTTGCTGGAAAATCTTTTCGGTCTGCTAAGTTTCGAGATCATCCCCATCATAGTCAAGTCCAGGTAATTGCATTGACCACAGCCTAGATATGGTAACTTTCTGTAAGACTCGAGAAACTTTTTGTCATGTTGTTTCATAATGCTGCTAGGTTCCTCGGTTTAGTTTATTGCAGTTTACTAAAATGAGAAAAAGGTAGGACAACTTAAATGCTATGCAACCGACATTTTAGATAATGGGGGAAAGGAGAGACAGAGGTGTGCTATGCCTTGGACTCTGATGCAAACATTGTTGATGCTAACATTCGTGCTGTTAACTAGATATCCCTTTCCCAGTTTAAAAACCAACAGTGAGAATTTTCCCTGAAAAATAACCAGCATGGATGCGATATGAGAGGTCAAATATGATTCCTAAAAATGATGTTACAGGAAGAGCCTAAAAATTGGAAGATATAAAATTATGTTGGTGGTCAGGAAAAAGGCAAGTGAAAGACAGTGGCAAATCACCGGCTATACAGCTTTGAAATCATTGGAACTATCTAAGCATTCAGTTACTCATCCCAATTATACACTTTGCCTCAAGAACCGAAGCCTGTATGCTGCGCAGCCCCTCTTCCATCTGTCGAGATAAGGAGCATGAATTGAGTCTTGTACCATCCAACAATTCGGTCACCTTCTCCGCAGTTGCTACCCTTAATTTTCTCAACTCTTCTATCCTGTTTGACTCGCGCGTCAGTTCTTCTTTCACTATTTCTATCTCACACTCTTTCAAATCTGCATCAAACACATGCTGGCAATACTCGGTAATCATACCATGGATTTCAGACATTCCATCCTTTCTGATCTCTATAAGAGATTCCTTTTCTTGGTTTACACCCTTGAGTGCCAGTTCCATCTCCTCCACAGAACTTGACCCTTTCTGTATCTCCATTTCAACCGCCTGTATCTCACTCTTTGTCTTCACAAGCTTCTTATTCAAAACTTCAAATTCCTTTCTCAAGAGGCCAAGCTTTTCACGGGACTCCTTCAGATCTGTTTGCAGTTTGTTTTTCTCTTCCTCAGACTTTAGCAAATCAGTGGCTTTACCTCCTGCATACCAGTTCCGCTGGGAGCTGTCCACTTTTTCAATGTTATCTATGGCAAAGAGAACCTTCTCATTTTCCTGCCTTCGGTTCTCTTCCTCAAGTTTGGATTTCAAAAACGTCATGCTACTCCTTAACTCAGATTCTGATTGTTGAATCTTCTCCAAGGCAGACTCAAGTTCATCCTTGCAGCCTTGAAGACCGATTAATTCCTCTTTCTTTTGTCCCACGTAAGACAATGCAGCACTCATCCTACCCTTTGCTCGAGCTTCACGCTGTTCAAAGAAAGCAACCGATGAAGAAAAATTTGAGAAACAATACCTGAGTGCTGATAATTTCCTATCAATTACATCTTTTCTTTCTTTCATCTCTGACGAAACAAGTTCCAGAGTTCCAAGCTCTTCTTGCTTGACCTGAACTTCTTCCTCTGCTGCTTTGATTTCTCTTGAGACCTGGCCAAACTCAATGAAAGCTTTTTCAAGCACACCAAATGCTGTAAGAACTTTGGCAGAATCTGAAACTCTTTCCTGCGCTGAATCCAGTTTCCCTCTAACTGAATCTACACAAGACGATTCTGTCTCCATGTCAGAGAAAGTTTCAAAATAGATCTGGCTTCCTGCATCCACTTGATGACTTCTGTGCTGATCATTTTCGATGTATGCTTTATTGGATGCAGCACATATCTCAACACTTTCATCTAGAATATCTGCAGATATTGTAGTTGCCTTGACCTCTGCATTGTCCTCATCCTTTGCATTCGGTCCAAAGACATCAGTTTCCTCCATTATACTATCTGCCTTGACGCATTCTCCTCCATCAACTTCAACAAGCTTTTCTGGGCAATCGAGTTCTCTAAATTCAACCGTGTTTTGTTCGCCAGACGAAATAATCCTTTTAAATTCATCTCTTTCATGCGTGGCTTTTTCATACAAATTCATTAGTTTTTCATTCTCTTCATGCATTTCCATAAGCTGGTGCTCGAGCTTCCTAACAACTGTTTTTATCTCTGTATCCCTCAATAGTTCAGAATCACCACCATTTGTAAGAACTTCCTTGTCATGTTGTTCAGAGCACATAGGTTCATCCAAATTCTTATAACCTTCAGCAGCTGCCCGTTCATACATTTCAATGAGACTATTTTTTTCATCAATTAGGGCTTTAAGCTTTGTCTGTAGCTCATTGTTTGCCTCAATTAAAGCATTGACCCTCAACTGTAGCTCGTCATTCTCTTCAGTTAGTACAATTGCTTTCTCATGGGCCTCAGCTTCTCTTTGACTTGCAGCAGCAATGGCATCAACCATTGTCTTGAGCTCCATTTGATTATCAATATTGACACTTAATGAGTCAGTTGATGCAGAAGGAAGCTCAATTTGCTGCGTAACTTCCTTTGTCATTCCAAGCAATCTCTCTTCTTCAAGCTTCGCAAGTAGATCATTGACGTGCCTAAAAGATGATTTATTCAGGCAGACAACATCATCAGTTAGAAAGTAACAGACCTTAAAATTACATGATATATATGCATATAGGTGTACATTTTTGCATACGTAATTAAAGTTCAAAGAAAACTAACTACACTGTTCAATACAGAATCAAAGAACAAACTACACTTCAAACAGTTATCTCTTTACACGGGATTAAGATAACAGAGAAACAACTGATTACCTTTCCAATTTCTGTTTCTCAGCAATAGAGAAGTCCAACTGTTTATGAAGTGCGTCAATTTCAGCCTGGTTCTGAATAGCCTGTGGATGGATTTTACTTTCCAATTATTTATATTGTAAGTAATTGTGAAAACTTCCTCTTTCTAAAACTACATGTACTACCTGCATGCGGAGAAATTCATTTTCCTCGTTGACTCTAGAGTGCCAAGGTGATCCTGGTTCCTGTGTCTGACAGATTACCAAATGAATATCAACAAAGTTTCTTGCCAGCATATGTAGGTGAAATACTAACAAGTCAGCAGCACATCACAGGCTAAAATATACATCTATACTTCTAGCACTTGATAATGTGTTCGACCTAAGAAAATGTCTCAAGCCTTCAGCATTGCCAACAAAACTTTGTAGATGTCATTGAAACAATGATGACAATGATGATGGAAACCAGCAAGAATATTGAATTTTCTCATCAATAAAAGTATCTAATACAATGAGGTTTGCATAACTGGTTTACTGCTAACTGTGATAAGCGTACATCATAATGCTATAAAAACAAAAAGAACCGGTGACAATGAACAAAAGAATTCATGCAATGTTAACAGGAGACTATAAGCATAGTAATTTAGTTAAAAGAAATCAAGCTGTAAATACAATGCGTAAAATTAGTAATAATTCATGATAGTATGGTGAAGTGAAAATGGTACTTTTTCTGAAGATAAAACATGAACTTGGGGCAAAAAACCTAGTAATTAAAGAACCAGAACCTCAATGGTGCACAGGCCTCAGGAGTAATCAAATTAAATCAATCAAGCAGTGAAAATGAACATTTGTACGGATTATGCAAGCCTTCGAGTAGCAACAATAACAATGACAACAAAACCTTAATCCCAAATTTAATTGGGATCAGCTACAAGGATATTTTTCTCGCTATTCCATTCCATTATGAACTAAGCTTGATATGAGGTTTAATTGTATTTAATCCCACTTAACCAGGTTATACAAGCCATTAAGCACATTTGCTCAAGAGTGTCAGGATATTTACTGTAGCTGACCTTCACACTAAGTTTGGTAGAAAGGAGAGAAAGCAGGAGGAAAATAAAAATGTGAGAGCGAGCAAACATAGTGCCAAGAAATTTCACACTCCATAGAGAGAAAGCAATCCAAACCAATAATATAAAAGTTCAACTGAGCAGAGAAAATAACTTGCAATGAAGAAAGCAATCAAACTTTTCATCGCTGATCACATATCATCAAAGTTTGGTGCAAATTAAATAGAAAGAATAAGCAATTTATCCTCTACTCTCTCCCATTAACATGAAACCGATGTGCCAAGACTTCAGAGAGATGCTGATTAAGGAGTGGCACTCTAGGACAATGCAGTGGAAAATAAAACTAGGGAATCTGAACCTTTACCTGGCTATTACGGATAGATGGATCACCAGGAGCTTCTGTCTCTAGACATGAATTTTCATTCTATACCACAAAAACATTATAGATTTTATATTGAGGCAGAATAGATAATCCATAAAAAAAAGATCAAAATTCAAAGCGAAGTTTGCAAAGAACCTGAACTGCCAATGAGTCCGTATCATGCATAAGTTTCCAGTCAAGTGCCTCCAATAGCTGCGTATGTAATCCAAGAAAATGGAATAAACAAAAAAGTGGATAATCTGACTAGATAGATCTTAAACACTTTGGATATTGTTTGCCACACCTTATTCTGTAATGCCATGATCTGGTCATTCATTACCTCCCTTTCACCTTCCTCACAAAATGACTTTAATCTACAGATTAGATCCAGAATAATGAGACACTTTATAAGATCAAAATCCCAGATGAATCCTACTAATCTTGGAAAGGAATAAACCAGCATGGATCTATTACTTTTCAGAAGGGAAATATAAGGAATAAACCAGCATGGATCTATTACTTTTCAGAAGGGAAATATAAGCAATATAGATTCAAAACAGGTGACTAGATGGGGAACAAGAACAATAATGTAAACCACCTGACTTCTGCACCAAGCAAGTATTAGGTAGCTTTGTTGCTAATAAAAGTTATAATTTTTTCTGATTGTTCTGATTATGAGTTGCTAATCTTATGAATTCTGCTGCCTGGACTTGACTTTATTCTAGTTCCAGCTCCAAATTCTCAGTAGATTTTAGGAAAATGGCTGAAAATAAATCTTTTGCGGCTGCATCACATATGAGAAGAAAATCCAAAAATAACGAAAAGAAAGATGCAACACATATGAGACTGAAAATGGCATGCCTCCTGATTTCTTCCTTTAGACGTAAATTCTCCATGGCAAATCTCGTTGCTTCGTGGTTCCTATCAACCTGAGTGCGCAGAGCTTCAATCTCCTTTAGATGTTCCTCCTTTTCTTTTACTAAGTGTTCCTCAGCTGAAATCTTCCCCGAAGCAACTGCCTCTAGCCTTTTAATTCCTGATTCTCGGAACCTTAGTATCATTTTTAAGCTTTTTATCTCATCCTCTCTTTGTTTGGCCTAGTGAACAATATGAGGAAAATTCTGAGATCACGGTATCTTAATATAAACAAGATTTGAACTTTGTACAGTACAACTGACACACATGCTCACATCCATTAGAGAGAAACAAATCTATAAAATGTAGGGTTTATGCACATTGATCGCTTTAAGTTAACCTTCCAATTTCTAAGTTCACCATAAGCAAATCTTGGCCCTTGTTTGAGTACATCCCAGATATGCAGCAAATAAGTATAATGGAAAAAAAAATTTGTTTCATGCGTACCAGTTGCAAAGCTGCCTGATTTTCGGCTGCCAATGACTTCAATGCAATATCTTTATCTCTTTCCCTCCTAAAAGCTCCAACGAGGGCAACTTCATAGTCTTTCTTCTGAACAGTTACAAGGAAAACAAATGGTTATAACTAATTGCTGTAGAAATATTTAAATGACAGATTGACATGAGTATAAACATGGATACCTGAGACATTCTTTTTTCAGAAACAAGAGGACTAAATGATCCTTGAAGCCCTTCCCACCTAAGAGAGCCAGGAGACCCTGGAAGGCTTATTACATCATGTTCCAGATTTTCAGATCCTCCGTTGACTAAATTACGTAGCCGGGAAACTTCTTTCTGAAAATTGAAATACCAATTAGTATTATTTTTCCATGAAACTAAATGTATTGCTTTTTCTTAAAGGGAAACCTGTTCCATTTTGAAATAAAAGAAAGTCCCCATCAACTTAATTGGGAAACAGAGCATATTGACATCTGGTAGTACAGTTACGCAGCAAAGAGAATCCCAAATCCAGTACCTTCAGCTGTTGAATTTGCATCCGCATGGCAATAACATCTCCTGATGTATCTTCATTAACAATTGCCTGAAGAGTAAAGCAGAAACTGCCTTTAGCAATTACATACTTGAAAGGCATCGAAGATAATAAATAGACAATTCTCTGGCCGCTGTTGTCTAATGTTTAGGTTCTAACTAATAATCTAAGATCATTATCAGAATAACTATCATAAATTCCATACGTTGTTTTTTATGAATTTTGCACGTTGCGCAAACTTCAATGTGCTTAACGTCTCCAGTGAACAGCTGCAAGGTAACCACCAAAAGGTCAAAAACACAAAAAAAAACAGAGAGAGAGAGAGAGAGAGAGAGAGAGAGAATTAATATCCAATATAAGCATATTAACTAGTCAAAAAGTCAATAGGAAAAAGAGACAGAAGATTGAGTTTGAGCTTAAACAAAGATAGAACCATATTATTGTAATTTCACGACCCAAGTAACTCGTTATCAATAACTGAAATGAAGCAAATAGTGAAAATTTGCTCTTATGAAAATTTTGCCCCATTTCGCCAAAACTATGCAAAAAAAACACAGATTGCTTCCATGGACCTGATTCTCCCTATTTAAAACTATCTCATATTAAATGCAGATAAAACTGTCGTGAGAGCATTATCAGAAAGTTATAAGGGCGATTAAACTGTAGTGAGAGCATTATCAGAAAGTTAAAAGGGTGATTAAAAGAAAACGGTTGTATGTAGAAACAAGAGAACTTCAGGGACTTTTAAAGAGATACAAAATGAAGCAATAAAACAAATAATCACAAACATAGAGTGGCAACTTACCAAAGAGATGGACTGACGTTCGCAATTATAATAGTTTTTGCATTTCCTCCAAGAGAATCCTAGAATTAGCAAGAATAATTAAATAGATAAATTGTGCATCATGGATAAACAATGACCCTGGACCACAAAAGAAAGTGGAAGATGCAAGCGCCTTGAAAGCCAAAGAGTCAAGAATTTCAGGTATCCTGTATGTCCCAGCGCTTCAATTAACTAAACCATATACATTCATGCAGAAATATAGCCTATATTTCCAATCAAGTGAGAGTCCCAAGTTTCACTTCGAGACCATCATTTTTCTGCATCAACTGTCTACTCTTATTGCTCAATTTTAGGCCTAGCAGCCGAGGAGTTATTAATTTCTTCAAATCTGTCCAGAATTAATATTTAAATTAAGTTGCACAGCAGCAAGGTTCATCCAAATAAAGCCACAGAAATTCCCAAGAAATTTGAAATCATTATTATTTGCAAAGTGGACTGTTGTCCCACAATTAGCCACACTTGACATCGGCCAAAATATAAGCATTTACCTGAAGCAAGAATGTAAGTTTGGAATCCCGATAAGGAACATGAAGAGACTTTCCATTGGATATGCTCACAAGGTTCATTATCACGAGTCTGCAAACACCAAAATCTCAAAGGAATAAATTGATGGATATCTAGCACTCTGTAATTGACATGCAAAGACATTTTGACTAAAAGAAATTAGAGATAAAAAGAACCAACCAACATCATACCCCAATGTGGAAAGAGACTTGTTAATGTTGGTAGCTTCCTTTAGACGTTCACCTTCAGCACCAGAACTCTTCTGCCTAATACATACCCAAAATAATTCTTAAATTCAATTGAAATATATTTGCCTCATATTAATTAATTAATGTATGCCCTTTGCTTATCATTTTACCTCTCAGATCCAGCTAAATCAACTAGATTAAGCCGAGCAAAACGGTGGTGAATTATGCCTTGAGATTCCCACTAACAAAAACAAAATTGTCAACCAAAAAAGCACAGATCAAAGTATGTTAGAGAACATTTTACTCTAATTTCCATTTAGCATAAATTTCACATCTTTTTGTTAAGTGAGATTAACTAACCTTGCTCTCGATGATACATGTAAATACACTATGAGAACGACTACTAGCACGATTCATATTTGTGGCGGCCACTTTTCTGTTTGCTGCACCCTAAGAATGTGATAAAATATTTCCATTTCACAGTTTGCAACACCAAAAATGTATTTGAAAAGTATAAAAAGACAAATCAATATAAACACATGGTACTGAGTCTTTGGCTAAAGCAATCAAAGGGGAAGAAATGGTTAGGTGAGGGGAGGAGAGACACAAAGACAGAGACAGAAACAAGGGTAACTGTCACCTGAATAAGTTGCTGAATCATGTCTCGAGCACTTGCGACTTCAATCTCCTTCAAATTCTCAACATAAACACCTTTTTTTACATCCTCTCTTATCTGAAATATTCCCACTAGACATTTTCAGTCACACCAAAAATTATATCAAAAAAAAACTTGTAAGGATAGCTATCTAAAATATAATATGGAATATTTATATTGTGTAGGAAATCAAAGTTTTTGTTAAAATATACCGATAGCAATAGAAACACAAAAGAAGAATCCATAAACTTTATGGTCGTTTATCACAAATCAATGTTACACCTTTAGAATTTGTTCACAGAATAGCTGGAAGAGATAAAAACTGACAGTATGTTGCACCAATAAAGGACACTGGAAGGCAAGCAGTGGCAACAAATGCAACTTAAACATCTTATCAGTACCTGTAAGTTATTAGAAGATGGATCCAAAAGATCAAAAATCTGCTCATTGTATATCTCCAGAAATGAGCATCTGCATGTGAATTTCAACTTTTCCTCTTGACGAGCTTCTTTTTCCTGCCATGAGATTATACAATTCAATGCTGCAATTAGATACTTGCATATCAAGAAACATTGAGATGTATAACAGAGCCACGGTTAAAAGAAAATTCGGAATGGTGAGCTCTAGCTCGGCCTATGACAGCAGTTTGAGTACCACAACACATTTTATGGATTTTAAAAGGAAAAAAAAAAAATCTATGCAACTAATTTGCTGAAAAACACGTCTTGTTCTGGGAACACAACCTTAAATGAAATTCAATACGTACCAAATGCATTTCATGATAAACATATAAGCAATGAGTTGCCAGTTTTCTCTTATAATTATGATGAAGAAGCCAAAGTGACACAAATCACTTTGTGAAAAAATGAACATGTATAAAAATTTAAAAGAAGAGAAAATTCTCTTAACTCTTCATTTCAAAAAATTAATCAGTTCTTGCATAGAAGTAAATGCAAGTTGCATTGTATTCAAGAGGTTCAACGATCATCACAGGTAGCGTACTGTTTTGGGTGAGGAACATCCCATATGCTTTCACAAAGAAAGAAAAGAAAAATTGTCCCTAATGCATTTGAACCCACATACTTATTTGTGTAAATTATATTTCACTGATTGCCTAGGTTAAAATGCACGAACCTTCTGGATCCTTGAGAACAAATATTCAAATACTCTGGGGGTCATCCCACAGTTGACACTATGTCTTCGGGTGCCTCCCTCTATATCTCCAAGCATGGTATGCGTCTTCCCACTTCCAGTCTGCATGTATTTACACAGATTGCAGAATCAGAAAAGCAAAAACAAATGTAACCAAATGGAAACCAAGTAATCTGGCAATCGTTATCAAATTATTGTAGATAAAAACACCCTGTGGTAACTGAATTCACAACTAAATGCTCCATTCTAACAAAGTGAGACTCTATAGCAATGACATGAAATAGGAAAAAACTGAAATCTTTGTCAATTGTTAACCTGGCCATAAGCAAACATGCAACTGTTATATCCTCCCACGCAATTATCCACCATGGGCACTCCAGCAGCTTTGAAGAGTTTCTCCTATCAGATTGCATCAATGGATCCACACATTACAAAAGCAAATGAGGTTGACTTTGTGTGTTCATCAATTTAAAGAATATAAGAATAGGTTGAAGAATAAGAAGAACAAGAAAAAATACCTGGCTAACACTCTCATCTGCGACCAGATCGAATGTGAAACGTGATTCTGGATGTCCTGTCCAAGTAATTGATTGACAACTATCTTGCCTAATGCATTTGCTATGCCCTTGTTGTGAGATTTCAGTACTACTTAGTGGACGAACTCTGATAATAACCTAAAAGATTTGATGAAGAAAATGATAGTCATCCAAACAAATATCAACCATAGCTCCATAAAACTAAGCAGGAAAAAGATCTACCCATTGAAAAATTTGATACACAGTCCAAATATGCATTAAAGTTTTTTTATTAAAAAACAATCTAAGTCAAAAAAAATTACTCCCAGTATTTCTGTCCAATTGTTGTCCAATTACTCCTACATACAGCTGCCGATCTTCTACTTACACCCAAATTCACTTCTCTTTTAAACTAACAAGTGGTTAGACAATAAAAGGCTCAACCCCACAACTCCGATATCTAAACAAAAGAAAATTTACTCATCAAATCAAGCGGGAGATCTGTCAATTTCTTAGCCTGTACACTAAATTGAATCATCTTTTTAACTCCTTTCAAATTCAGGGGAAGAATATGTGACAAATTCATCAGAGATAGAAGGCTGAATTTGTAAAAACATTTGGCCCGAGTTGTAGTATTGCAAATCAAATTTCCATAAAGAAATAATAAATATTAACGATAATTCCTATGGTTTTATGGTCGATTAACTACCTGCACATTGTGGTCCTTCCAGAACGACGGGTCTTCAGAGAAGTCAAAGTTCTGCGTCGGAAGCGGAACCGAGTCACTGCAACCGATATCACCATCTTCGTGTTCGCGGAGACTCCGAACTGCAGAAGACGCCGGAACCAGAGACAGAGCGGAAGAAGCAGCACTCTCTCGAGACACCGATTTCGACAGATCCGGTGTACATGGCACGATTGAAGCGGATTCCGAGGCGGAGGGCCGGTCTTGGAACCCGAACCGGCTCTTGATGGCACTCGCTGCCTCGTAAATGAACGGCATCACGTAGACAATCGGAAAAATTCTCCGGTCTTCTGCGGCTTCTCTTTTCTTGGCTCTGTTTCGCGAACAAGAAACTGCGTTGTGCGAGAGAGCAATGCTCGAGGTTATTGGAGTGAAAGGGAAAAATCTAAGGCGAGCTTTTGGTGTTATTAGAGAAGAAATTGTAGAGGGAATCGCAGAGGAATGCGACTGTTTGGGAGGAGAGAAAATGTGACAGAGAGAGTGGGAAAATAAGATTTTGAATTGTTTTCAGTTTTGGAGGAAGACCCTAAAAGAAGAAAATCGGACGGTGGAGAATGGCTTTTATGGACGGCTACGATGACTGGATTCAAATTTTTAGACCGTTGAACGTCCGCTTTTGAAATCTTCCACGGAACAATTCTCGATCCCTGTTAATTTACTAAAATGGTCATGGGTTCATCGTTCTTATCATACTTTGCAGAATATAATTGCATAATAATCATTTCGTGTACTTACTAATTTTATTTTATTTAGAGTAAAATTAATTTAAAATTTAATATTATTTAAATATTATTTTTAATTTTTTATTCAAATGAACTCTACTTATTGTATAATATAAAATTATAAGTAAGTTATACTTACTTAAAAAAGAAAGTCATAATAAAAATCTCTTAATTGTTCGTCTATAGGGAAATTTAAAGTACACAACTTGATTAAAATACATAGGCATACATAATAGATTGCTTAATGATTGAATTTGAAAGAAAAAAAAAATAAATTAGTCGTTAAATATTATAAAATAAACTATATGACCGCTTATATTTCATTATAGATAAATATACAGTGATACTTTTATATATGCAAGTGAATTCAACAAAGTCATGTTAGGGTGTCAAGTCCATGACCATGTCCAATTTAATAAAAATTGAAAATTATATTTTATCATACATTTAATTTGTTGAGAGAGATCAACGAAACTAGTTAAACTCAAAAAATCTCTTTTCCTTATTTGAAAATATGAGAAAATAATTGAATGACAAATACGATATAAATCCTACACTTATAAGATTCTAAAAGATGATTCAATCGTCCACGATAAATATATATGTAGCCCCCAACAATCAACTCAATCATAGCATAAATCATTCGATTGTAAGGTTGATCTAAACAACATACAGAATTCCATCCATGAATACAAAACGAAAGTCAAACCCAAACTTACATAAACTAGAACTAATCTCCATTATTTAGAGTCATGACCAAGACGTCTTCTATCAGCTATTCAAATTGCAAGTCGATCAAACAATATTTCACCTTTTGATGGTGAGCTCAAAGGTCACCACCCTAATCTAGAAAATTTTCCACCAACTCAATTTTCTCTCTTTTTTCTTCTCTCTCGATAATATGCTTCCCTCACTTTTCTTTTGGGGTTTCCAAAGCAAAAACTAAGTTATAAACCCTCACTAATGTGTCTTGAACTACACCGGAACATACATAACTATAGAAAGTTTGTGTATCCATAATTGTTTCCAAGTTGGAAGTTAGGAGACTCTTTCAATTCTCTTATAAATCGAATTAATTTTCAAATGTCTTGGTAGACCGTCCTCGTTACCATTTAACTAAAGGTCGATTAATCTTATATAGTGGCAGTGCTATCAAATTTTACAAGTACAATAAAATTATAGTTGTTTGCGTAACACGCTTAATGTAGGCATTTCACATAGAGATTGAGTCAATTAAAAATAAAAACAAAAATAAAAAATCTAAGCAAATTATTTGGTGGTAAATAACAATGTATGGCAAATCTCTTCTCAAATGACATCAACAAAGACTGACATACGAGAGAATAGGGAAATTAACACTCATAGTGGAGTGGGCAAGTAGCAAAGCAAACACAAGTTCTCACACAAACACATTCTCATACAAACAATCTTTATATTTTTAGGGGGAGTTTTGAGCAACGAAGCTTTTGATTACTGGCATCAGCTTCTTTGCTGGATCTGAGTTGGGATTAATGGTGAAGAAGCCATGTTGTTGTCCTTCGAGCTCAACATATTCAATCTTTTTGCCCCACTTTTTCAGTCTGTCTGCATAGTCCAGGGCTCTATCTATCAGCAGATCACTTCCTCCTGCTACTACGAGAATTGGATCAAGATCCACCAGCCCAAGGTTCTGGCTAGTTGGCCCAAATGGGTTCACCAGTGGATGATCAGTTGTGTCTCCAATTGGAATTGATAGTCTCCAAAACCTGACAAAGAAAAACAGCTTCTCAAGATCCGGCCCCAACCATAACTAGACTTGTCTACATTTCTTTTTATTGGGTGTATAGCCATCATATGGGGAAAGGGTCCATTAAGCTACTAGTGCAACCAAGAATTGGCTCTTTGGGAGGGTTAATATTAGACCAAACAGTTAGAAGCTAAGCTTCAAACTGTCAGGTCAAAGGCTCGAAATCTCGACTTTACCCTCACATCTTCTTTCTCTCTCTCTCACCAACTAAACTAGCAACTTCTCATGATAGAGAAAAAAAAAAAAAAAACTTCTCGAGGGTCATTAGGATTTAATGTATTACTCATTCGTAAACCTTATTGAATTATTTATTCTTTTGATTAAATGATTTATTGACATGACATAAAAATCTTTGTAACCAAGTGATATTGAACCTAAATCAAGCTGTTCTCATTTCTCCCAAAATACACTTTGTTTTTCTTAATAATGGAAAACGGAACCTTTACAATAATAGAGGTGAGTAACAAACTTAAATTCCCTTCCAAAGGAAACGAGACAGACCTGTCAATTAGCTCCAAATTAAGGAATGCATCTTTTGGTCCCTCGGCTTCCGACTTTGTCCTCACGGTCCCACCAAAAAATGGTGCATAAAGGACATAACCCCGCACCCGAACCGGAGCCAATTCCGGCGAACCGGCCCTGAGCCGAACGGCCAAATTGTGAGCAACGTTGCCACCGGCGGAGTCCCCAGAAATGAACACCCTGCCAAAATCAGCAACTTCAGTCAACCAAAGATCAGGATCCTGGGACAAAGCTTGATCTTGGAGCCATTTCACAGCCGTGAAGCCATCCTCAATGGCAGCTGGAAGCCTGTTCTCCGGAGCAAGCCGATAATTGGGCGAAACAACCACTGCTTGAAGCTCCGAGGTCAGCTTGAGACAGTAGTTGTGAAAGTTTGGCCATGTGCAGGACCCAATGCAGAACCCACCTCCATGGATGTAGTAGAAGATTGGGAGCTTGCTGGCAGAAGAGGAATAAGCAGCTGGCTTGTAGAGCCTGAGGAGAAGATCATGAGTTGGGTCAAAAACAACGTCTTTCCATTCAACTGAACCATCGTCTTGGACGGAGACTTTAAAGGATGGCTCAGAGGAACGCCAGATTGAGCCGTCGCTGTAAACGCGAAGGACTCCTCTGCATTCATCAACTTCATGAGGTGGGGCCTGCTGATGATCGGCCTTCGCGGTGGCGGCAGTAGAAGACATTTTTTTTTCCTTCTCTAAAGGTGGTGAGCAAAAAGAATGGAAAATTGTTGGGGTTAAAGTAGAGGAAAGGAAAGAGTAGGAAACAGAGAGAGTCAAAATGGATGGCTTTTCGGTTGAGGTTGTGTATTTGTTGTCTTTGTATTTTTCTATGTTTTGGTGGGGATATGACAATATAATTTCAGAAAAGTTTCGTGTACGCATTTGGTGCATGAGAACTTTAAATAATATATTAAGAACATCTCTTGTCTTTGTGTATTTGCATGTAAAATGTCATTGTATTAAATTTTAAAAAAAAATTAAATGAATATTACTTTAAATTTAAAGTATATATCTCATTTAATATACACTAAAACAAAAATATAATTCTTTGTCGTGAAAAAAATTTTGTTTTAAAAAAATCAATACGGTTGTATTTTATTACTAATATATTTGGATGCTATGTCCAACGTACAATTTTTATAGATAATATTTTTAGTTTGTCTTAAAAAAAACTTTGAAGGAATTGTTTTTATTTTTTTATTGCATTTTATCTATAACATACATTTTATATTATAAGTAACACTTATTCAAATATAAATTTTAATTTTATAAAAAAAAATTGTTAAAGCCAATCATTTGATCAACATTTTCCAGGTATGATTGAGTGAGTTTGTCATATATGCCCCATTCGTGGCATGACATTACATGATTCTTTGCGGATTAGGTAGAGAATGACTTGGTGCTTGTACATGCAGCATCAACTGACCACAAGCATGCCTCCAATCTGAACTAAACAAAATTTCATTTATGCAGTCCCCCACACTTCAGAAGATAAAAATAGCACACAAACAAGAGACACAACATCATGACATCAATTCCTCTTCCGCACCGTGGGCCCTTACCTTTTTTTTTTTTTCACGAAACCCACCACACGAATTTTTTAATTCTCCCATTAAATATGATAATCTCTCAACCTTTTCAGAAACCAATCCACCAAAACGAAATGGAATTTTTCCAGTATAAGGGATTCTTTCAAACTCCTCAAAACAGAACCAGAATGGAAATTATAAAAGAAAACCAAACAGTAGAATAGTGATACTAACACCTCTCCATGTAGGCTTCATTGTCCGTGACTCCAGGGCAGGTTTCTTGCTCATTAATTGGTGGGGTTTCTTCATCTCATTATTCATCCAACGGGGGTGCTGGTGGTACCTATTTGCCTAGTAGTAGCATGTCCAGGAAGCCCTGCGGGGTCTGGTAGACGAGCAAGCGTCTTGAATCCATTGAAATGCATTAGAGGAAGAAGTTGTTGGAAAATTCTCATTACTCAATTAAAGCTTTGATATCACTCAGATTTGGGTTTGACCCCAACAGAAGTGTACAAACTAACCTATCATTCCTTTCGCCGTGAACAAATTTGGGTGCTGGCACAAAATTGTATCGATTGATGATATTATTGGTGGTGGCTTTGGGGGGATTCTTAATCTCTTTGAATAGAGCTGATAGATAGTCAATGCTTAATTAGCTTTGCTTATGCTAATACCTATGTTTATGCTAATGCTCGGGACCGAATAATCCCTTCTTTTGTTTGCCATGGGACAATATACAGTAGAGATGCAATGCTGCAGAACAAAATGCGGCCGATTGTTGGTGTGGAATAAAATTTCTGTACCCGTACAGCTTACCCAGTTACTCCGGAAAGATTGCTGTCGCAGTCAGTGAACTGTTAAAAGAAATGGGTAGATTATATTTTGTAGTGATGGAACTTATCACTTAATTTCATTTTTATCATTCAAACTTTAATTTGACGGAATTTCATTATCAAACTTCTACTTTCTTTTCAATCTCACAACTTAGTTCAACGAAATCCTAATAGAATTATGACATGATAGACCTATGAAACATCTGTACCTATATTCCTTATCAAGTTAAAATTTTATATATATATATATATATTCCTTATCAAGTTAAATATTTTTTCCAACGTAAATTGGAGAAGCTGACTTAATGGTTGTGCCTTTGGCTGTTTTTCAGGGTTTGGATTTAAATTATATAATTGGTGTTATTCTTTCTTTTCTTTACTGCTGGGTTGCTAATTTTGATTTAAACAAAAAAGCATCTCCAATTTTGATTAAAAAAATCACCATAATGAAATATGCGACAAGAGCGCGGAGCTTTTTTTTTAGAGAGCATAGCTCTTTTCTTTACCTATATTCCTTATTTGTGAATTTAAATTTGTGAATTCAAATTAGAGTAATTGTCGTATTTAAATGTTCAGTTTAACAACTTTCATATGTGCAGATCCACCACTTGAGTACTTTTAATTTTGAATGAGTCTCTTTTACATTTAAACTTTATGTTAACGAGTTATAAACCTGTAACGTGTAAATACATCATTGTCAGCAAAGAAAACTGTACTGTGGGGACTCGAATCCGAATTAATACGAGAACAGATATACTAAATCGCCAATTAGACTACTACGCCGGATGATGAGAGCAAAGCCAGTATATATGATCTTTCTTGTATTATAATTATTTTTTATTTTTACTTAAAAATCTATTAAATTATAAATTATATAATTAAAATAATTTTTTCTATTCTCATAAATTTTAAACTCTTCTTCCCGTCATTAAAACCTATAATTTTTAAAACAGAAATCTAAATTTAAACGGTTGGAGTATTTTATATAACAGATGATGATTGCAACTATGGAAGAACATTAGGAATTAAGAATTTCAAAAGACTCAACGATTTAGGGAATTTTTTTTTAAAGCTTCTCAAAATCGTCAAACAATCTAAAAACTAAAAAAAATTGCTACAATGCAATTTATATAATAGTAATTATTTGAGGTAATAGTATGATAGTAATTAAACGTATCTCTTTTACTTGTAGTTTGAGCTTAAATTTCAGCAGCAACGTCTTTTAACTTTAATTGCTGATTTTTATGATTTCACTTTGAGTTGCACTCCATTAGTTTTAGACTCAATAATTATCGTAATCAGTTTAAGAGAGTTACATTCAAATTCAATAATACTCGGGTGACGAGTCTCTTCCTATGAATTAAGTTAAATGAGTCTTTCAAATAAGAAATATTCCAGTCCTGATCAATAGATTTGATAACCGATATACTCATGACAAATTTTTTTGTGTTAAAAAATTAATATAAGAGGAGAGAGGGGGCTATAAAATGCAACCAATTACTTTTAAAGCGTAATTACGTTGAATTTTTTTAAAAAAGTATTTTTAAAAAAATTTAAAAGTAAAATTTAAAATTAATTAAGTGTTATTTTAAAATTTATAATATAAATACCACGTAATGTACGTTAAAATAAAAAAAATGGCTTTCTTTAATTTTTTTTAAAAATTAATTTAATTTTATTAAAAAATAAAATTAATTGCATTTTATAATAAAAACGTGATCAAAGTGTCGGTGCTCAAGTCCGCCTACAGTCTTTATTGTTGATATAAGTCTCTCAAGCGGACTCAACCGCCCGTTTCTCTACGTTTACTTTTCAACTCATAAATAAATAACAAATATTTTTAACATAAAAAATCGCATTTAGTAGATGCCAATTGTTACGTTTCGAATGAGCTCTCTCTAGCGTAAACTAAGTTTCGAACCAATCAAGAGGATGGCGCATGGACTCACTAATAACAGGAGAGGTCATAAAAGACTAGGTATTAATCATCATGAAAATTATCTTTCATGTCACCTTTTAGTATCCCTACATTTTATGCATCGGAACCGTCAATCTGTCAATGGCAAAGGTCCGACGGAAACCCTAAAAAGATAAAAGATATTGTTATATGAACAGATATTAGTCGGTAAATTATGTTTACGTACGTTTAATTTATATAATCATAAATATTTTTTAATAATAATTTTAAAATATAAATAAAAAATAATAATATTTTTTATTATTTTTTATTATTATAATTTTATAAAATATAATTTTTATTGTGTAAAATGGGCGTATAAACGCAGTTTGCCTGCCAAATCGTATGCCTACCTACGTTTTTGGAAAGATAAAATTCCTCCGTTGTTTGGCGATCAATCATTCGAATCCCCGTACGAAATTCAAAATGGCGAAAGGTGAGAAGGAAAGACCGAAAATTGATGAAAACGAAGTCGAAGAAGAAGTAGAAAAGGACTTGAATTTGGCGATGGAAGGAAACGACGGCGGCGACGAAGACGCCGACAGGGAGGCGAACGAGGATCCGAGCTTGAAGATTCTCGATAAAGCGTTGCTGATGGATCAAAACGAGAACGACGACGCCGTCGTGGTGATTTCGGACGATGATGTGCCGGAAGTTGCTAACGGCGTTGTCAGTGTTAGTGGCGGCGACGGCGGCGGCAATAGTCAGGTGATAGAACTCGCTTCTTCCTCATCGACAGAGACTGAAGCAGTTGTTTCGGGAACCTCTACGGTGAAAAAGAGGAAGCAAAAGAAGATTAAGAGAATGGACATTGAAGACAAATCTGTGGGTTTAGTTTCTTGTTCTTATTTCTTCCATTACTGTTTTGTTCTTTTTTTGTTCTAATTAACTTTATAATTGAAATGAGCTTAGTTAAGCTCAGAGTGTTTTATAGTTAATTGTGTATGCAGTTGTAACTTAAGATAGGTAGGCTTTTGATTTTTGAATGACTCTAATCTAGTTTTAGGTTGTTCTTGTGAAGGAAGAAGAGAATCAAGAAAAAATTAGAACTTTAGAAGCAGTCAAAGCCGCTGAAGAATTACCGGAATCCATGGTTCCGAATGGTGTAGAGATATCCGATAATGTTGTGCTACGGAAGCTTCTTGTGAGTTTGAAATATCTGTTGTTGTTGTCTGTAATTTTGTTATGAAGATGGAAGAAAGAATATTTCCATTTAAAAGGCTTAGATTGGTCTCTCTGTTATGTTATGTTTATTCTGCCAGCGAGGACCTAGGTACTTTGATCCTCCAGATAATGGCTGGTCGACATGTTATAATTGCGGTGAGGAAGGTCACATGGCAGTTAACTGTCCGTCCCTTCAGAAGAAGAAAAAACCATGTTTTGTTTGTGGTAGTTTGGAGCATGAGGCCAAGGAATGCAAGAAGGTTAGTAAGCAGACCAGCAGTGACTGTAAGCTCAATGCCTCGTATTCATCTGTTTTCCCATATAATTGTTGTTCTCTGCATGAGTGGCATAAGTGCATATTTATATTCATCGACAATTTTAGCTTCTATTGAATAAATTTCTTTGTCGTGGAATTATTTTTAGTTTTACATATTAATGAAACAGACTAATGTGTTTGTATATGTAAGTGTAATATTACTTATGCATATCAATACAGGTGGTGTTATTTTAAATTGTGGCTGTGATCAATGACATTTATAACCTTCTGAGTCCGTGTCTGATGTTGCCAGAAGTTATTGGTTTGTAGAAATCTATGCAACATAAATGGTAATGTGAAGTTGTGTATGGATTCACTACATCTCATTTTGCTTTGGTTATATCACATTTTATTGAGAAGCCAACTGGCATACACGAGCCCTTTTTTACAATTATGAGCTTGGCTACATTTGTACAGCGAACATATGTCCTTAGGCAGCCATACTTCTGCATTTGCTTGTAATTCTTGGTTAGAGGAAGCATCATTATAGACATAAAAGAGACACAGGTTTTATGATGGACTGCTACCTGTTTTTGGCAGTAAATGTTCCAAAAACATTAGAGCACTAGAATAATAAGACCTCTTTATATGTTTGTGTTACCATATACACATGTCCTTCATAGGCAATTCATTCTTAATTGAAAAATGCGTTTTCCTTGAAAAGGTCTATGTTTCTAATTAGAGGTCCAAACAAAATGTTGCTAAAGGATGTTTGATGCCTCTTGGCTATTAATGGATGAGAGTATCATAAAATCATTGTACGTCTTAGATGATGAAACATCATAGTTTTCTTGGGATGACATGTTTTTCTGTACCTTTCTGTTTCTTCTTTAGTCTTCTGTTTTTAATGCTCCTATGTGCAATTTACCTATGTAATCTAAGGTAAAGTTGGTCTTGTAACTCATATAAGTTTTCATTTTGGTATTTATTGCCTTTGTTTCCCTTAACAGGGACGTGTCTGCTTTATTTGCCGAAAGGGGGGACACCAAGCAAAAGATTGTCCAGAGAGAAAAAAGGAAAATATAAATGGTTCAAGAAAATGCCTAAAATGTGGGGATTCTAGGCATGATATGTTTTCATGCCTGAACGGTTATCCGCTTGATGATCTGAAGGTTGTGTCTTACTTCAAGTAATTGTAATTTCAATTGTTAATACAAACAAATGAGGTCTTCCTCCCGCCCAAGCCTATCATATTTGAATAACTAGAGTTTTTGGTATTTGACAGTGTTCTAAATGCTTTATCCTTGATTCAGGAAATACAGTGCTACATCTGCAGGGGTATTGGCCATTTATGCTGTGCTGACTTTGTTGACGATGGTGCAAGAGAACTGTCTTGCTACAAATGCGGTGCACTGGGTCATTATGCTGTGGTAAGTCCTGTTGAGTGCTGTTCAATTTCCATTGTTCGTTTCTTCTGGTGTATGTCTCTTGTGTTCCTCTATCTGGTCTGTAAATTGAACACTTGCTGACTAGTCCCCTCATCCAAAAGCAAAAGAGGTTTTGAATTGTTCTTGACGTAGATTTATGTGGTTTGCAGTTCAATTATTTTGCTGTATATTGGTGTACTTATAATTATGCCAATGCTGTAGTTGTTTTTTTATTTTAAATGTTTTTTCATGATTTGGCACCCTGTGGAATGTAATGACTTCTTGTTTGAAGTTCTTGAATCACCCTTATGCTCAAGCAATGACAGAATCTGTTTTCGCAAAGCTTGTTTTCTTATTACACTGGCGGTGTTATTTTGTTCTTCAGGTGAGTTCTTTCTGACATTGGCGTGCTTATAACACTGATGGTGTTATTTGTTTGCATTGCATGGTGAGAATTATTTGCTAATCTAATGTTACAGGGAGAGGCAAGGCTGTGTACATCTGATCTCGCAGACCCCACATTATGGGAGCCTAGTGAATTGGGATGCCATTTTTAATTCTTATCCATTTTGTGATGGCTCTTATACTGCGACGTTTTGAAACCTCTATAATGTTTGCACATTTCCTTTCTATCTTAGGGAGTCTGGGAGATCTCTTGATGCTGTTGTCATCAAATCAAAGCACTCTTGGGAGATTTTCCTTTTTGTAACCCATGCATGGGCTATCACTACCAGAATCTGTTTCATTTATGTTGTGCAGGCATGCTTGGGGTTACGTGAGGAAACCAATAATGTAGCAACACCTAGTTCTTGCCACAAATGTGGTGAAGGTGGACATTTTGCACGTGAGTGCGTGAGTTCTGTTAAGGTTAGTTGGAGTAAATGTTTGTAAATCTTCTTCTAGCCATTGTATGTCGCACCGTCATGTTCATTTACTGGAGCACGGAAATATTCATCTTCCTTATTAGTAATGTTTTGTTTTCTCCCGAGGTTGGAAAGAGGAAGCGTAAACGATCAACCACCAAAAAGAAGAAAGACAAGTTGGAAAGAAAATCTGCTCCTCATGATTTTGGCATGGTTCTGAAAAAGAATATAACCAATTCTGAAGAACGAGGGATTACAACAGTACGAAAATCAAAGAACAGAGGTGGGTGGACTATGGAGCACCCTGGAGATTCATACCAGTCAAAGTCCAAGTCAAAAGAACGAGACCTCAGAACCCCACAAAAATCAAAGCACAGAGGTGGGAGGACTATGGAGCATCCGGGAGATTCATCCAAGTCAAAGTCCAAGTCAAAAGAACGAGACCTAAGAACACCACAAAAATCAAAACACAGAGGTGGTTGGATTGTGGAACACCCTGGAGATTCCCCCAAAACAAGGGTCGGAAGGAGCCCATGGAGGTCCCTTTCTACACCATTTTATAGTAATCATGAACTTTCTGCTTCAACTGCTGGCTATATTTTGCCAAACGCTCAATCTTCCACCGTAATGCAAAATAGTCGTCTGGGAACTCCGTTGTTCCCAGGGTCACCAGCACGCTTTCAGCAGAAACACTCAGCATCAAGCGTTGGCAACTCTGGCAGAGTGCCGTTGTTCCCAGGGTCACCAGCACCCTTTCAGCAGAGATACTCTGCATCAAGGTTGGGCAACTCCGGTGCTCGGCATGGCAGCTCTGGTGGTTGGCATGGCAACTCCGGCAATCGATATGGCAGCTCTGGCAGTTGGCATGGCAATTCCAGCAGTTGGTATGGCAGCTCCAGCAGTGCTGGAATGAGGAGAGCCAACTCTGGTGCTCCGCATGGCAGCTCTGGCGGTTGGAATGGCAACTCCAGCAGTTGGTATGGCAACTCCAGTAGTGGTGGAACGAGGAGAGGCTACGATTGGCAGTAACAGTTTAACTGCAAAGGATTTCCGATTGTTGGATTCACCTCGCAGATCAAACCTGTGCCATGTAACCTTGTAACTATTTTTTCATGCATTGGTTGTAGATTATTGTGACATCAATGAATGCTCATTTGTTGATTTGTTGTCGAGATATGTGTATGTACGCAAACACAAGATCGATTTTAGCAAATCTTTTAAGCTAACTAGTGAATTCCGTTGCTCCAGCTTTACTTGACATGTCTCTATCTGCTTCATGCGGCTGCTTATGCTGGAACCTGGAACACATAGTTGCCTTCGCTTTCAATGCTGTCAGGATTCGACGTTTAACTTAGATGCAGCATTACCGAATTTGACTTTGCTAAGCATTTCTAGTCTTTGTAGTTCTATTACCTTTTAAAAATTATTCATTGTTTCTTCTGATTTTTCTTTTTTCATTTCTTTTAAAATTCTCTTTTTTTGTGAAGTTTTTTTTTTTAAACTAGTATCAATATTTTATGTTTATTTTGTTAAACCAACTGTCTTGGTTATATTTTTTCACTTTTGTAAAAAATCAACGGTATGATGGCTCGTTGGTTTGTTTCTTTACCAAAAAAAAGAAAAGTTAAAAAGTGATTCGAATCATTGGTTTTACATTTCCTAAAGGTAAGAATCATGACTAGACCATCCCTGATCGGTTCTGGTTCCATAACCAAAACCATCAGCCGGTTTGGTTCGGTTTTAGTTGACAATTAATCTAATTTCAGTTTGGTTCCGGTTCAAACTGAATTTGTAACTACCCATCATCAAAGGTCAGTGAGTCTCTCTCTCTCTTCTGTCTCTGTACTTCTATAAAGGTAGCCTTTTTAGAAAGTTCTCTCGGTGCCTTAAACTTTCTGTACAACTAATTTCCCTTCCTGCTTAAGTTGTCTCAGTGCCTTGAACTTTCTAAACAATTAACTTCCCTTATTGGTTTATTTACGCTTCTTTACAAGCTTATCTTTTGGAGACAGGTTGATGTCTGGTCAGCTGGAGTTCTATTTTACCAAATGCTCTTTGGCAGACGTCCTTTTGGGCATGACCAAACTCAAGAAAGAAACGTGAAGACACCATTATTAAAGCCCGCAGAACTGAATTTCCTTCAAAGCCTGCTGTTTCAAACGAGGCCAAGGTGAGTTGACCTTTACTTCTGGAGTTGTCATCAACACGTGTTCTTATCATTCTGTTAAAGGTGCCCCAGTTCAACAGACTCCCACGCTGTGGTGTCTGAGGAAAGTTCAGGTGTTAACAGATATCAGTTCACTCTCTTTCTTTCTTGCTGTTGTGGAGAAAAGTTACCTATGTTTTTATGCATTTCAGGAATAAGTGGTGTAACATGTAACATTAGAACGTTTCACCTTATTCTTGCATGATTTTTAGCTGTTATTTGAAAACCTTCCCAAATTTGGCTGGTATATGTATGCTTCGACCTTGTACTCTCGTATTACTCTTCCCGATTCGGTTTTACAAAATCATTATTCTAGTAAATTACTTGGTGGTATGCAGGATAAACATTTAGATGATTTTGTGGTCGTTGATGATCATGTTATGCACATCTACCTAATGTGTGCAGGATTTGATTCGTCGATGTCTAATTTATAACTGAGCAGAGAGACCAGATGTTTTAACCATTGCTCATGATTCATATCTCACGCACTCGAAGAAGCAGTAGCGTACAAAGACGCAGATTAACGGTATTGCACAGGGCTGGCAGGTGGGGAATTTCATCAGTCTAAAGTAGGAAGAATGTCGGAGTGAATGGAATATTGTGCAGGTTGTGAAGTTTTTATTATTTTTGCATGCTTTCTTCCCATTGTATCTTTTTTTTCGTTCCCTTCTCTTTTAGTCCAATAGCTTTCTCCCTTTGTCTTGTGCACTGGTTTTTCCCATCCCCCGTTAGAAGTTCTTGCTTTTTCTTTGTCATTTACATGTTGTAACAAGTCCTCATATGAATTCTCATTTTGGAAAAGGAAAAGTAATTCCAATCGCCCAAACCAATCAGCAAAGAAACGGTTTTGACAGTTTAAGATTATAGGAATTTATTTCAAATCTCTCAATTTCGTCATCTATTACATGGCTAATATATACATTGACGTAAGTGGGAATACAAGTTGCATCATATTATATAAATAATATATAAATAATAGTACTGTTACATGACCAGAAAAAAGTTGTCGGAGAAATTTTCGGATTACAATTCACTGGATTCATTGTGCAATTCACTAAATTACAAGCGCAATTGAAAAAAAAAACAATTACTACTATTTTCGTTGCACAACAAATTTGTGAAATTATAACCCAGCAATTTAACTTTCGGACAACAACCGTTTTCCTATAAATAAATTCCTAGCGAATATGTTTACAGTACTTTGTTTAAGATTCGCACGCATAACAGCTATTCTAACAAGTCCACATTCTAGAAAATTGTCTATACATCTTCGTTGTACGACATGCACGAGAACCCCCTTTCAAGAAGCAAGCATCTGAAGAGCCACTCGTTGTGTGACCAAAGAATCTACGCAGAGAGAAATGAGAGAGACAACAGTCATTCAAAGAAAATAAATATGATGTTCTATCTTATAACTGGCTGGCTGGCCTTTTTTTTCACTAAAGCATAGACAAGATCTGTTTTCTTTAAACTCTCAAACAAAGAATAATTCCTAAATCAACGTCTTCTAATGATGGCAATTTTAGATGTTCTGATGTTGCAAGGGATGTACGCTACTTTTGCCCACCTATCAAAGTTTGACTGCAAACAGATCAATCAAACTCTCACCAGTTCTAGCGTTCAGTCTTGTATTATCCTCAGAATCGCACTACAACTACTTTGAAGAAACATATAAAAGATTTGATCCAGTCATATGATCGATCTTCACAGTACATTAAACAACGAAATGTATAAAAATTGCATCTTTCACTATTTATATATAAGGTCGGTTATCTGTAATTTTTCAAAACTTCAAAACCGTCGTCAACATGCTATAGCGAATTTGAAAGATTCAAAACAATAGATATCATTTTTTTTACAAAATTGACGAATACAGATACGTGCGATAGGAATTAATCTATTTTTGGCAGATTGAGCAATTTTTGAACAGCTTTACATAATTGACTAGAAGACAAGTGGCGTTTTCTCGTTTTGAGGAAATTTTTTTTTAATTAACTTTAATAGCGGTTTGAACATAAAATCTTCTTGTTTAAAGACAATTTTAATACTAAGAAATTATAGTTTATTAATTCACGAATAAAGTTTGTTTTACAACATCTAATTATAATTCTATTGAAATGATTTTCTCTGATTCATTAAAAAATTTATTAAATTGTAACGTATTGATTACACAAGAAGTGTAACCCTTTATTATTAGAAAAAACTCATTTTTGGCTCTCCTCGAGGACTATTTTGATTAGATGAATTGCTTTTTTTTTTGATCAGACGAAGTGTTGGTCGTATTGATCAGTTATCTTTTCCCAATCCTTTTTAAGAAAGAAAAAGAAAATAATGTCAAGATTTTTTTGAATATTGCTATTTATTTTGAATTAATATCATAAATTACATCAAAAACATTAAAAAGAGAGAAAATAAAATTAAATTAGCAAAGATTATATTTAATAATTTTATCACTTTATTTTTTATTTAATCTTTGTATTTGTAAGTATATTTGAAACGTTTAATTATGGTATTTGGTCGAATGAATGTTATCACTCAAAGTTTTTAACAAAACCGAAGTGAACAAGATTCCTCCCTAAATTAGGCGAAGATCTGGTCCATAAACTTACTTTCATGTCCTTATTTCATCATCAAGGCTTTTCAAAATTCTTGATTTCATCTTCACACTTTTATGGAATGTCTTAAAATGGTCAATGACCATCAAGTTCCGTTAATATTTAATGGAATGAAAAAATTTAAAAATATATTTATTATCTGTATATTAAGAAATCAATTATTCTTTTTTCCCATCTGGAATTTTTTTTTTAAAAAAAGCCTCATTTAATAATTACTTCTCCACAGAAAGAATAGCATAATCCCTGTAAACAAACACCATCATCCCCCGTCGCAGTGAGGCGTGCACGATACTCTTCACTCAAGGCGCATTATAGCAAAGCCAACAACTATATTATCTTTTTAATGTATAAGAGCTAAACGTTTAAGTTTATTTTATTTAAAATTTAAATTTTTTAAGTTTTATATTTAAAATCTATACTTTTATTTTTTATTCTATTCAAGTTCTTTTGTTATAATTTATCGTTAATTTTTCTATTAAACTAAATAAATACAGTATAAAATTAATAAAAAAATTAACAATTTAGTTACAAAAAAGACTTAAATAAAATAAAAAATAAAAATATAAATCTTAAATAAAAAATTAAAAAAAATTAATTATCAAATAAAAAAAAACTTAAAAATTTAGATTTTAAACATTACTCCTATTATCTCCCGTTCAAAAACTACCTAAGAACAAATCGTCTCTACGCTACCGCCTAAATTTTTTCGCTTTTCCCTCCATAATAACACCCGTATTTCTCCCCGCACTACAATTCACCGCCGGAGCGCTCTGCTTAACCTGCGCACCCCCATTCAAAAAAAAAAAAAAAAAAGGAAAACTCATTTTGATATAGTCAGAACCAGTAAGTAAAAAAGGTGAATTTCAGTCTTCCATTTCTCTACTGCAAGTCAAAATCTCCAAGCGGTTAGTTCTTTCGTTGCAAGAACCCTAGAAATTTAGCTTCGAAGCTGCTGTTTCAATTTTTTTTTTAAATTTTTGTTTCTGATATTTAGTTGTACTCTGTACGGTTAGGGTTTGCGACTTTCAGTTTATTTACTGTTTTTTTTTTTTTTTGTTTCTTAAACTCGAAGTTGTGTGTGAGAGAGAGAGTTTTGGTTTTCTCTCACTTTATTTATTTGGTTACCAGTGGAAATGATTTATTTTTTTTTGTTATTTTGTCCTTTTTTTAATCCTGCAGGTTCTGGATAGTTCGGTAACGTCAGGATGTATATAAAGCAGGTGAATTCCATGGACAGATTTGGCGGTTTTTTTTTTTTTTTTTTGGTTTAAATTTTGAATGATCTTTTGGTTAAGAAGCTATGCTGACTTGTGGAGTTCTGATGTAGGTTATAATTGAAGGTTTTAAGAGCTACCGCGAACAAATAGCTACTGAGCCCTTCAGTCCGAATATCAACTGTGTTAGTAAGTGATATTAATTTTGTTTTTGATTTTAGTAGTTTTGAGCAACAACATATTTTTAAGTTTTTCGGTGCACGAATTAATTATGTGTAGTAGTCAATGTAATTAGCGGTGTCTACCCTTGTTGGAACCCGTGGGTGTGTCCATTTTATTCGAGTCATTAATTACAGTTATTGTCTTTCCGTTTGTTTGGAGTTGTTGCATATGATGTTTAACTATGGCTAGTCCTGCCAAAGTCATAGTTATGGTAGTCTCACTCTCTTTAAATGGCTTTTGCAGTTGGTCCAAATGGATCTGGCAAGACAAACTTCTTTCATGGTGAGTGAATGCTTGCTTGTTCTTTCTTGCCTATTGTACCATATTCATTTATTTATGGTTGGAAAATGGCTATATTGAACTTTCACACTGAGATATTGATTATGTTACTTTTTCAGCCATTCGTTTTGTATTGAGCGACCTTTTTCAAAACTTGCGGAGTGAGGATAGGCATGCGCTGCTACATGTATGTCTCACAACGTGATCTCTTATCTCGAACAGTGAGATTTGTGTAATTATTTTATTGTCATTCCTTTGAATTTCTTCTTTGTTTTCTTATCAGGAGGGAGCAGGGCACCAGGTTTTATCTGCTTTTGTGGAGATTGTGTTTGATAATTCTGACAATCGCATCCCGGTAATGACTCATCTTGGTTTGGCTTCCTTTTTTCACATTCTTTGCCCTGCGTTTCCTTTTTTTCCCCCCTCTTTGCAGAGGGGGAGTGCTTATCTGTGGTGTTCCATCAGATTTGTGCTTTCTCATTCTGGAACATCTTTTTTGTTTTTGCCCGGAACTTTTCCCTGCAGTGCTACTGATATTCAATTATTCATATTGTTAAGAGATCCTGCTCTCTGAGGAGAGCATATGGTCGATCAGAAGGCATGCCTGTTTATTTGCATCAGTGATTTATTTGGACAAATAGTTGCATTTTTAATCAGTGGAATCACCTAGGATTGTGCAACTACACTTCCTGCTGTGTGTGTCGCTGGTTACCTGGTTATGCAATGAGAAGAATTATAAAAAGATGGGAATGTGTGGAGTTCTGGCCCAACCACCTTCTTTTTCAAATGATGCAGGACAGAATTGAAACATAGAAACAATGAATATAGATATGTTACTTCTACGATTTTATCCTGAATTATCAGACGCACAGTCTATCTTTCCATATTGTTAGTGTTTTCGTGAAATCCAAATTGTTCCTCAAGGTTCTTTTTGGGTTTTCAGATCAGTTTACTAGTACTAAACATGACCATCAGGCCAAGCTCTCTCTTATAGGAGGTCTGAATTTGAGGATTTATCTCAACTTTGTGCTGTCTGTATTAACCCACGGAGAACAAACCTGTAAGGCTATAACCACTAATTGTCATTCAAGGTGACAAAGGTGCTGACATAGTTGCTTAGCGACACAAGACTGATTGTAGTCATAGGGTTGGTTATATGTACTTTTTTCACGTTGTATGTATGAGTAGGTCCAGAAGTATGTCATTTCACATGCTTGCAAATAGAGGCTTGTACTGTTGTCCTTGATAAATTGTTGCTTTTCCCGTAGAAAGACCCTTTTTTTTATTTGTTATATTTGTTCATATATTTTGCTTATGGTTTGACAATGTTTTACCCTTTTCCTTTTGTTTGGCAATGTCTTAAAGAATTTCTTGCCTTTGAACAGGTTGACAAAGAGGAAGTGCGTCTACGTAGAACAATTGGCTTGAAAAAGGATGAGTATTTTCTGGACGGAAAACATATTACGTCAGTGCCATTCTTCTTTTTCCTTTATTTTTGTGAAATTCTTGTTGGCTTACCTATGTAATGTTACATTGTTTTTTTCAGGAAAACAGAAGTTATGAATTTGCTTGAAAGTGCTGGGTTCTCTCGCTCCAACCCATACTATGTTGTGCAGCAAGGAAAGGTTTGAGCCATATTGGTTTTTTCCACTCGTCATATCCATTTGTTAAAGCTGGTGTATTCTTTGCTTCCCTTGCCTTGATATAATTCCATTTTCCCAATGTATCATGTTGTTTCACAGATAGCCTCATTAACCTTGATGAAAGACTCGGAGCGGTTGGATTTGCTGAAGGAAATTGGTGGCACTCGTGTATATGAGGAGAGACGACGTGAAAGTTTGAAAATTATGCAAGAAACAGGCAAGTAACGGCTAGTTCAATTGTTTCTAGTGTGTTGTGCATGCTTTATAAAGTGCAGTTGTATTTGGTAATCAGGAAACAAAAGAAAGCAGATAATTCAAGTTGTTCAATACTTGGAAGAAAGACTGAAGGAACTGGACGAAGAGAAGGAGGAGCTGAAACATTATCAACTGCTTGACAAGCAACGCAAATCTCTAGAATATACCATTTATGATAAAGAACTCCATGATACACGACAGAAGTTGGCAGAGGTCAGTAACAGTTTGGTGCTTAGTCATGAGCAAGCATTAATCTATTCTTGTACCATAAGAGGTTTACACGGCATTGAATTTTGGACTGTCAATTTTAAAGTTGGGATCTAAATGTACGTGCCTTCTTCTGACTAAGTATATTTGATTTTGGCATGCAGTTCAGAATTGATAGTCGAGTGTACAGATAATGGGGAAAAAAGATAGTGATAAAGGGAATTACTTGATATATAAAGTGTGTAGCATGATTGGTAGAGAAGATGGTTATTCACGGTTTGGAAGACCTCTGTGTCATGGGTGTCTGACCATATATATTGCAATTCTTCCTGCACATATAATGTGGTGTGGGGAAAAAAAAATGATATTTGATGCACTAGGCAAGAATGAAAAGAAAGGCACCTTGGTGCACAAGGCTTCTGCACTGTGGGGTTCGAGTAAGGGCTTCTTAGTGCATGGAGGAGAATAGACCAGTCGTGCTTATGATGTGCTTTGCTTTTTGCCCTTTTCCTCCCATTTTTTGGCGACTTAGGGCAGGGGAAGGGCGGTCATTGTTGTGATATGCATGTTTCACCAAATAGCCTGGGAAAAAAGTGAAATGAAAGCTCTCTTTCTATTTCATTGTCATTCACTATCATCATTTTCCAATATTTAAAAATCATTATTCCATTTCATCTCTTGTTCCTCGCTATGGAACTAATACACTATGTCTTTATTCTCCCTTGTTTTAGTTAGAGGAGGCTCGAAACAAGGTTTCCGAAAAATCAGCTAAGATGTATAACAGTGTGCTGGATTCCCATGAAAGGTCCAAGGAGTTGGATGATAAGATTAAAGATTTTACAAAAGAACTTCAAACAAAAACCAAAGACAGGGAGGTAGCAGAAAAGCAGCAAGTTGAAGCAATGAAGAAGCAGACAGAGCTTGACCTTGATTTGAAAGACTTGGAAGAGAGAATTGTTGGAAATGACCAAGCAAAGGTACTTTTTATTTTATGATGGGAACTTCATTTGAAATTATGGATTGAAGAATGTGCGTGTATTTTAAGCCCCTGTATTTGCTTTCAGGAAGATGCAATCAATCAACTTGAAGTTTTACGAGCTGAAATAGATAAGTCATCAGAGGAGCTTGATCGGATTAGCCCTTTATATGAGGAACACGTTATGAAAGAAAAGGATATCACAAAACGGTATGTATGAATATAAAGGTTTAAACATGCCTGTGGATACACTTGTGTTCCTTGATGCTGTTCACTGAGGAAGCAAAGTCAAGAGACCCTTTAGTGATAGTACCCGGAATTCCCTATGGCTTCAAAGCCTCTGGCATCCAAATGAGGCCTTAGCTGAGTGCCCTAAAATTACAGAAGATGTTATTTGGTTCAAATCAGTGAAAATAATCTCTTACTGCTTCCTTTCATTTCTCATGCCTGAAGCATTGTCTCTTTCTTTTCTTCAGTTGTATCTAAAGACAACCATAAAAATCCAGTTACACTGACTTTGGCAGAAAGTTTCTGCTATTGTGTGTGCTATATCTCATGAATGGTTTTGGTGTGTTGCAGAATAATGGAACGTGAAAAGCAGCTTAGCATTCTTTATCAAAAACAAGGTCGTGCCACCCAATTTTCAAGTAGAGCTGCTCGTGACAGATGGCTTCAAAGGGAAATTGATGATCTAAATCGTGTTCTTTCTTCAAATTTGGCACAAGTAAGCTGTCTGGTTTTTTCAAATGCCTTGCAGTCACACTATTATTTGTTTTTTTTTAAGTCTAAAAAAAATGCCTTGCAGTCAGACATTTAAGGTTTCTACATCTAAAAAAATGGTCTAATGAAACTACGAACTCTCTCTCTCTCTCTCTCTCTCTCTCTCTCTCTGTGAACACCCACACCCACATAAGGATAAGTGACCAGTGAATGAATTGAGCAGAGGTTTGGACTGGAAGAATTCAAGGAAAATAGACTAGCCCATTCTCTGACCCTGTGTTTGTTACACAAGCAGGATAATATGGGATACAATAGGACGAATAGCTAGCTATCTTATGTTTGGAATTACCTTCTGAAATAGATTGAATTATTAATAATATCTTTATAATTATCAGACAATTTTTTCATAAAAAAGTAATTAGACAATTTTTGTTTTCGTGGCCAGTGGCGGTGACGCCGCTGATGGTGGCGGGCTGCAGGAGGAGGCAGCCGGTGGTGATGGCGGGCCGGTAGCAGTGATGTGAGGGCAGTAATGTCGGTGGCACGGGGAGTGCCACAGTGATGAGAGAGAGGAGTGGGGAACAAATAGGTTTTTGGTATAATATTGTAGGTTTTATGTAAAGTATATTTTGGATATTGATGAGATAATGACTTTTTAAACATGCGACATGATGAGATGAGATTTGCCTATATTATATTATCCCAGCCTATTGCATGTACCAAACACCTTGAGGGATTGGTAACTCATGCCTACAACACTTCAGTTTGGAACATAAATTATCTTTGAACATTTGATTTCTTCTCCTAAACAATTCCCGTTCCTTAATGTAAAATGTGATAGCTCCTAACATTCTATTTGTCATGCCTAATTTGTCATCTAGAGAGGACTCTTTCTCTGCCCTATTCCTAATGCTGCAAACACAACGAAGAGTAATTTATGTCTGTTTAGAGTATGAAAGAAAAAGGAAGGAAGAAATAGCTAGAGCAGTTTGTGTTTTGATCAACAGAAATTGAAAGCCAAAAAAAATTAATATATGCAAATTTCCCTTGTAGAAGTTGATTTCTGCATTTGGTAATTGTCTTATGTGGAAGGTAAGAGAGGAAAAGAAGTCTTGCACCACTTGTATGGTCTTGATCCACCAAAAGAGCCCTCTTAATGTACATTTTCTATGCGTATTTGAGCTATCAGGCCCCCAGGTTCATGGCTATCTGTAAGAGATATCTAGCATTAACATGAAGAGAATCGTAGAAATTTACACTGGTTATTTATTTATTTATTTATTCTGGTTTTATGCACCAAATCTGGATAAATATGATTTATCATTTTTTTTTTTATTTATGTTACCTAGCTTGAAGGGAAGCCTTGGTGCAACAGAAGGGTTACTCTATTGTGACTTGGTGGTCATGGGTTCGAATATTGGAAACATTCTCTTTGCAAAAACAAAGGGATGGCTACATACATGTACCCTTCCCCAAACCCCACAAATGTGGGAGCCTTGTGCACTGGGTTGTCCTTTTTTTTTTTATGATACCCAGCTTCTTCTAGCCTTGTTGCGTTGTGTCTTTGTGGATTTGTTACTGATTCTTTAAATCTTTTCCTTTATGTACCCCAGGAGAAAAAGCTTCAGGATGAAATTGAAAAGCTTAATGGAGATTTAATAGAGAGAGATGCCTATATTGAGGGTCGCAAAGCTGAAATTGCTGCTTTAGAATCCATGATTGCCCAGTCCCGTGAAGGTTTCAATAAACATAGATCACATAGGGACATGCTGCAAGATGAGCGGAAGTATGACTCAGCTCTTTTTTTTTTTCCTTTTAAAAAACTTTGGACTTGCTGAAATGGTCTAAGGAAAGCTAATATCTTTGTTTTTCAAGGTCACTGTGGGACAAAGAAAGTAAACTTACTTCTGATATTGACAAGCTGAGAACAGAAGTTGAGAAGGCAGAGAAGAGCCTTGATCATGCAACTCCTGGTGTGAGTGATTGCTTTCTAGACTTTTTAGCCTCTGATGCTCTGGACTCAGTTATTTGAAATGGTAAAAGGGAAACTCAGTTATTTACATGTCTTGGTTGGTCCTATATAATGGTAAAGCTGAGGCATAGCCTATAGGGTCTATGGGTACTCATAATTCTGCAAATGAACCAAGGTGCCTATTTTCAATATACGCCAGCTGAAGCTAGGCATTGTTGCAAAGGCACCATTGTGGAACAAGACATGCTTGGCCCAGTTTTGGCTGAATGAAATTTTTTGAACATAAAGCCTGTTTTGTTTTCTCCTTTTCCATTTTTGTTGGTATGACAATTCATCAAGCATTCAAGTTTATTATGCTAGTCAGATTGAAGTTTCGTAATAGTCTAAGTATGGATACGATCAGTAATCCAGTAGTTTGGTGGTCTGTGCTCTTTTATTTCTTTGATTTCATTTCTTCTAGAGTTTCTTTCCTTGACTTTCGTCTTCTTCTTCTTCACTTTTTTTACATCTATGTCCACAAATAGGTTCAGTAAAGTTTGTCATGAAAGCATTAGTTCACTTGTGGCTAAGCCAAGCATGGTTCAATTAGCTTGCCGAACAACAAAATTGAATTGAATGAGGGCTTTTCTGTTAGTTGAAGCTTGACATGCGTATGAGCATTAGTGTTTTTAGGTAGCTTTGTTGCATTCCAAACTAGGAATTGTACAAACTATATGTGCTGCTGGTAGATTTTATAGAGAGAAGATCCTCAACAGCATAGTTGCTTCGTTGGTTTGTTCATGTTATGTGACCAGGATGTAAGGAGAGGACTCAATTCCATTCGGCGGATTTGCAGAGACTATAAAATCACTGGCGTCTTTGGTCCAATTATTGAGTTGCTTGATTGTGAGGAAAAATTCTTCACTGCTGTTGAAGTCACTGCTGGAAACAGGTTTTATTTGTTGAGCCTGTTATTAGTCTTTGATATTTTGAGTCTCTGAGTTGTGAAACTTGTCTGCTTGACCAGAATAAGCGGTGATTATTATTCTTTAACTTTTTTAGCTCTGTTTAACAATGCTTGTAAGTATGTTAACTTATGTTTGCCTTTTTGCTCTGTTTACCTTATGGAACAGCTTATTTCATGTCGTGGTTGAGAATGATGAAATATCAACCCAGATAATCAGGCACCTTAATGCATTAAAAGGCGGGCGAGTTACATTTATACCACTGAACAGGGTTAAGGCTCCACGTGTAAATTATCCACAGAGTTCTGATGTGATACCTTTGTTGAAGAAGTTGAAGTTCTCTGCCAACTTTACACCCGCATTTGCCCAGGTTAGCATCTGCTGCGATTCTGTTGTAACTAAATGTTTGTTGGGTCCATGCAGGGTGATAAAGTTGTGCCAGTGTAAATATTTCGTCTACATTTAACTGCTGAACTATCGATTATGGTCTTGTTTTATTCTTAATGGTTACAGTTGCGTTTTTTATTATTGATCATTGCTGGATTGGACTCGAACGTGCATGTTGTTTTACAAATATGGTTTGATTGTCTTTTTAGCATGGCTAGCTTGCATTTTGCTATTTTTGGACTGTAAACATGGATAGTGAGCAGGGTCAGTCTCTTCCAAGTTAATGACAGGAACGGCAACAGGGCTGAAAATTTTCTTTCCCTGCCTTGTACAAGAAAGAGGGGTCCCTTCTCGGCTCAAACCCAGAGTTAGGGAATTATCATCCCCATTCATCAGCCCTCTTTGGGTAATTAATCCTCAAGGGCTTGTTACCCTTTCTATGAATTCATATGAGACATGGAATGTTGTGAGATGCATGCCCAAATGTGCAGATTACGTTTATCCTGTTGTCCTGTGCATTTACAAAGATAATCAAGTCATAAATTGAAAGACCTTCTCATCAAATAACTTATTTGAACGTCAAATAAACCATTCCTGTTTACAATGTTTTTGCTGCCATCCATTCATCAAAATAAGTTTCTGCAACATATGTGAAAGATATAAGGCATATGCATCTCTCCTAGGTGTTTGCTAGAACTGTGATTTGCCGAGATTTGGATGTGGCCACAAGAGTTGCTCGAACTGATGGTCTGGACTGCATAACTTTGGAAGGTACCATAAACATTTCCCATTTTTACTTTAGCATGATGGAATTGGAATGTGATTCTGATTCCTTAGTGAGTCAGCAGGTGATCAAGTAAGCAAGAAAGGTGGAATGACGGGGGGATTTTATGACCATCGACGTTCAAAACTGAAGTTTATGAATATAATTATGCAGCACACCAAATCTATTAATATGAAGGAGGAAGAACTTGCACAAGTCAGATCTAAGCTGCAAGATATCCTTTCATTTTTCAGCATTTAATCCTGCTTTTTAACGAGTTCTTTTGGATGATGCATTGTCTAAACTTTTTGTGTCTGCTTCTGGCCTGTTAACAAACACTATCCATGTACACCCTTATAAATATTCATTGACTCTTGTTATCAAGAAATTTTGGAGGAATAATCTAGATACCATTAAATTTTTTTTAATAGAATTTCACACTGCAACTATATGTGTTTCATCTCAAATATCTTTTTTGGAAGCTAGCATAAATTTGTGTAACCCCCTCCCCCTTTTTGTAAACATTTGCTTATTGAGCTTCTGTTTTAATTTGGTTTGTTTTAGTTTCGCCAACTAGGTAAGAAGTGTAATGTTGTACGATTTTTATCTTCTCTCTGTTTTGCTTCTTTATCCTTAAATTCTTCCATTTTACATCTGAAGCTTGCATGTAGCTCTTTTGGGAAGTTCAAATTAGATGGCGTTTTCTTTGCAATGTATTATGTGCTTCCAGCAGAGATTTTCTCCTTTCATATTGCATCTATTTGCTGTCAGCTATATGAATCTTTTTGTTCTTTTACTCTTTCATTTGATTTGGCAACATCTATTTTGTTTGTCTGGCTACTTAAAGCATATATTCTGATTTATGCATTGTCTGCTGACCTGTTTGTGAAGGTATTTGCACAATAGGCTAGTGGAAGAAATTTTTTTTCCCTTTTACAGAAGGCCAAATCTTGAGAAAAGCTGGCTCAACTCGATGCTAGTTTTGTTACTAAATATTAAGCTGTAAATAGGTTGTTTGGGGTAAATTTAAGAATAGAGTAGGGCAGGAATTCATTGTGGCGAGGTATTGAAGAGAGCTGGTTGATGGAAAATATAAAAAGCAAGGCCTACCACTCATGAAAAACACTTTGTACGATGTCTTCATTTGTCTGTGTTCAGTACTTGTTCATATGACATTGAAGGACATTCACAAGAATTTTGGCGGATGGAAGATATAGGAATGGAGGCTTAGCACAAATGAAAAGTGCTTTTGTTTGATGTTGACATTTGCTTTATTTCTTTGGTGTCAGTGCTTGTTCAAGCCAAAGAGGTTGGAGGGTATTCATAAAAATACATAAATGTTTAAGGCCAGTCTTTAGCTCTGTTTCTAGATCCTACATCACAAGTGGCTTTAGCTAGAGCAACTAGAAGTAAGTTTAGTGTTTTCCATGTACATTCATGGGACAGTTGGTTTGGACTTGGTACCTGCAATTTCACTGGAATGGATATACATTTACAGGGTGGTCATTGTTGCCAGTTATGAGACGGTGGCTTGTTTTTAAAAGTGGACAACAATTCTAATGGTATTGGGGTTTGAGAAATTGATTAGGCAAGGGGTGTAAACTTTTGCTTCTTGTTGTCATTTAAGGTGAGGATGGCTTTTGTCTTCTTTTGCAATATTTTATTTGTGTGTATATAGCATTGCACACCCAGTTGCTGTTGCTTTAATGATTTCTTGGGCATTTTTAAATTAATGAGTGTTGGTTTTGTAAGTGAGTACTTTAAAAACTGGAAATGTATGTCTAAAGAGTTTCAAATTATTATTAGAATGAGGTTTGTTGATGGTAAATATTTGGGTTTGGAAGTTTTTAAAATATAAACATATGATGACAAAAAGTCTACACCAACTTGTATGTTGGGTAGAGAAGAAGATAGTCTAGCTTTAAGATGGTGGAGAATGCCTCTTTCCTCTACTTGGAAATGATCAATTAATAATTGAATTTATTTATATAATAAGCATGACTTTTAAATGAGTATGATATAATTGATCTTGTAAATTCTTTTACTTGTATACTAGGACTTGTTTGGCAGATAGGGTGACATTATTTATTGGCCACTGAGTGGAGTTCTATTGCAGTTTGACTAAAAACAAAAGAAAAATATTGGGAAAAAGAGAGATCAGTTCTGGGAGAAAAGGAGAAAGCTACACATTGGTTCTTGGATCTTGTTTTCTGTCTTTTTAATGGCATTGTAAGGCTTTTCCTTCCTTTAGCCTAGATTCTTATTCACCCTGTCCACCTGTGCTACAGTTTTAAAGCCATAAAACTTCATTTTTTTTGGTTAGGATCGTAGATTCTTCTGTTAAAATGTTGAGAAACGTATTATCATTTGAGTCTATTAGATCAACCTGCCCAATACTTTACAACACGTTCTCAAGAGTTTGCATTCTACCTGCTATTAAATGATGTTACTGCACTCTTTGCTTTCACTTAATCGATCTCACATTTAGACCAGAAAATTACTGAGCGTGTCACCGAGCAGCAGAAAATTGATGCTAAGAGGGCTCATGACAAATCAGAATTAGAACAACTTAAGCAAGATGTTGCTGATGCCAATAATCAAAAGCACGTTATTTCAAGAGCTCTTGAAAATAAGGTATTTATGGAATGCAGACCTTTGAGTTGCTGTGCGGGTTGCCAAGGGAGAATTCTTATCTAGCAGCTGTAGATTGTCTTAATCTCATATTTTTGTTTCTTTTCAGAAAAAGTCACTTGCAGATGTCCAAAGTCAAATAGATCAGCTTAATGCCAGCATAGAGATGAAAGAAGCTGAGATGGGCACAGAACTCATTGATCACTTAACGTTGGAGGAAAAAGAACTTCTTTCCCGACTGAACCCTGAAATAGCTGAACTCAAAGAGTACCTCATTAAGTGCAGGACAGACCGCATTGAGGTCAGAAGATTCAATCTTGTTGTGCTTATCATGAAATATTCTTTCTTATATGTAATTTTGCCTTCCATGTATGTACATTTTTATAGATTGAAACAAGAAAGGCAGAGCTAGAGACTAACCTTGCAACTAATCTGACAAGGCGGAAGCAAGAGTTAGAAACCATAGTATCGTCGGAGGAGACTGATATGCTTAGTGGTGAAGCTAACTTTAAAAGGCAAGAATTGCAGGATGCTAGATCAAGGGTTGAAGTTACAACACAGAAGCTCAAAGGTGCCCATCCAAATTTTCCCAAATTCAATTTTTTGATAAAAAATTAAAGCATTTGTTTTGATTTACATTATTGTATTCCAGAAATTTCTGACAAAATAGATGACATAACAAACAAACTCAAGAAGTCCAAAGATGAGAAAGAAAAATTGAAGGTGAACCACTTTTCAGTTGTCTTTTTGCTGTTTTTGTTGCTAAGGCTAACTGCTGAATTGTGATTCCAGAATCTAGAAGACGACTATAAGAATGCACTTCAGGATGAAGCCAAAGAACTTGAGCAGCTGTTGAGTAAAAGGAGTGTTCTTCTTGCCAAGCAGGAGGAATTCTCTAATAAAATTAGGGAACTGGGCCCACTATCATCAGATGCTTTTGAAACGTACCTCTTCTCTGGGACTTTTGATTTTGTCATTGTTTCCTCTATATGATAAATGATATCCATCCAGATCATGCTTTAATTATGTCTCACATAAAATTAGGGAACTGGGCCACTGTCATCAGATGATTTTGAAACATCTCACATCTCTAGAAATTTTACGTTTCCCATTTTTTTCTTTGTCATAAATGAATTCTATTAGGACCATGCTTTAATTGTTGTTTAAATGAATATTGATTATGGCTAGTGGCTAAATTACTGCTGATACTGGTTTGGGCCATGCATTTAGGATCCTTTGATTAATTAGTTGGTATGTTTTTTCTTATGTTTAAATTTCAGTCATAAGCGGAAGAACATCAAAGAGCTGCATAGGATGCTTCACCGGTGTAATGAGGAATTGCAAAAGTTCAGCCATGTAAACAAAAAGGCACTAGATCAGTATGTCAATTTCACAGAGCAACGAGAAGAACTCCGAAAAAGGCAAGCTGAACTGGATGCAGGTGATGAGGTACCACTAGATTAAATTGGCAGCTCCCACTCTTTTTTGCAGTCTGCACTTACAGTTTGACAGATGAGCTTGTAATTTTTGGGCAATTGTAACTTTTTAATATGCTTTTATTCCAGAAAATCAGTGAACTTATATCCGTTTTAGATCAGCGGAAAGATGAATCTATAGAGCGTACTTTCAAAGGTGTTGCTCGGCACTTTCGAGAAGTGTTTTCTGAACTTGTTCAAGGCGGTCATGGTCATCTAGTTATGATGAAGAAAAAGGTTTGTTGGCGGAGCGTTTGAGGTTTTTTTTTTTTTTTTTTCTACCTCCTTGGTTAGTTTCATTTTCTCTTTGTTGTTGTGCCAGCCAATTGGCTTTATACCTATACATATCTATGGGGGTATCAGCATTTCAATATACCTATTTTATTGTTTTTTTTTTTCCCCTTTCTAAGTAAGTTTGTTATCTTGTTTCTTTTAGATTCTTCCTGTTTGAATGTTATCATCATGTTGGCAGATTTGTTTTCCGATCCTTTTGTTTTTTTTTTTTCACTCTCCTAATTGTTTTAATTGTAATTTTAGTGCTCAAAAAAATCATTTATCAGCTCCATTAACATTTCAATGTCATTAGTCGTTGTTCTGTGCTACAAATTTCGTCTATTTTCGCCCATAATAATTGGCTTTAGTTTTGGATCCTATGTTGATAAATGAAGTTTGTATTTTGTGAATTCGCATGTTGTTTGTCATATATCTTCAAGTACACATGTGAAGTGGCTCAATGCATTGTCTTTATTTCCACAGGATGGTGATCATGGTGATGATGACCATGATGACGATGAGCCCCGTGAAGCAGATTCGGAGGGTAGGGTTGAGAAATACATTGGTGTTAAAGTGAAGGCAAGTGCCTTATATTTTTTCTTATTAGATTTATTGACTTGTAATAATTGTCGATATAATATGGTGTCTACATTTGCATCTATTGATGGGTGAGTGAGAGGGATCGCTAACAACCAGCTTTAACTAGAGTAGAGTCTTGACATCTACCTGGTCGGTAAAGGAAGCATTTTACTCATTGGGAAAAGAAAATTTCACCCATTTGATGCCTTTTAAACTTCTTTTTATTATAAGTTTTCTTTGTTTTCCCCCTCCAATTTTGAGTAAATAAAGAGAACCCAAAATTTTAAGGCAGTGTAGGAAATGCCCAAGGCATCTTCACGCTGCGGTATTTCAGAATGCTGAACTTTTATTTCAGACAGATTCTTCATAAGTTGGTTTATTCTTATAGGTTTCATTCACGGGGCAAGGAGAGACTCAATCAATGAAACAATTGTCTGGAGGACAGAAGACTGTTGTAGCTCTGACATTGATCTTTGCTATACAACGAAGTGATCCTGCTCCCTTCTATCTGTTTGATGAGATAGACGCAGCATTGGATCCACAATACAGAACAGCTGTTGGAAGTATCCTTTTTTCTTTTTTTGTCTCTTGCTTTCACTTTCAATTCAATGATGGCTTTTTTGTGCACTCCATCGGCATTTAGCTAACTTGATCAGTTCAAAATCAACCCGGAATATGACATTATGAATAAAATCTTACATAACATCAAAATTTACCAAATATTTTTTTGTTCATTCAATATGAAAGTGAAAATGCTAACCAAAAAAATGACTGGTTTAGTTGAATGTGGGTAGGTGTATCTGAAAATATGGCAGGAAACATTTGATTTTGGTTGGATCATACTAGTCCTGGTTTTAGCCCTGGAAAACCTGCTGCTTGGTGAGAGGAAATATTTGAAATGGGGACCAGAAACATGTGAGGATGACACCCAAAAAAAAAAAAAAAAACCTCCCTTAATTGGGAGGAAAATAATTGATGCCCCTACAATTTTTATTGAAAGACTCTACTGTCTTTGTTGTATATATATGTAATATTTTTACCACAGATGGTAAAATTGGCATTTTATTACATACTAATATTTTTCCCCTTACTTTCTACTATTTTCTATACAAGAAATTTATAGTTTTCCTTCCTTCTATTATCTTTTCCCAAACACAAGAGGGTTGAAAATTTCTCCTTTTTCCTCTCCCTCATTTTTCTCTCCCACATTTTCCTCTCCTCTATTTTGTTATCCAATTACAGTGTTAAAGGAGGGAGAAATCAGCCCCATAATACTCATAATATATCATGCCACTTGTGATATAGGCTTTTTATATCCCTTGAAAACCATAGTTATGACCTATTAGTGTGTCTTATAACGCAAGTTCCTTGTAGCCTGTTCTGTGCATATTCAATGACTTTCAGTGGTTTAATTAAGAAACAATTCAGAAAAGGCCATCTGTGTCCTGATATGGTAGGGAGCATTTTTGCTCTGGAGTGCTTCAGTCCATATGTGGCAAGATTTGTCTCGTACTTGTGTTGAAATTTTTACATGGCGCTTGGGCCAAGATGCATGGTATTTTCTCCGTTTGTTGTAGCTAATGCATGGTCATGAATGCTGTTACCGGCATTGTGTATTTTCGGCTGCTTTGTTCATTTGAGAACATCATCTATTTCTTCATTTGCTAATCGTTTATCACTGCTTTGTTCATTGGTTTATTGCACTTGTGGAAACCCTTAATTACACTGGTAGATATGATTCGTCGCCTGGCTGATATGGCTAATACACAATTCATAACCACAACCTTTCGGCCAGAGCTTGTGAAAGTTGCTGACAAGATATACGGGGTATCACATAAAAACAGGGTCAGCCGAGTCGACGTTATCTCCAAGGAAAAGGCATTGGACTTTATTGAGCACGATCAATCTCATAATGCAGAGTGAAGGTTAGAAACTCCCTGGAAAATGATTTCATTTTATTAACATGTTTCAAGCTTCCAATTGACCGGCTGGTGCGGAAAATGTCAAGTTTAAAATATTGGACTTAAATGTATTCAAACTGCTACTGAGTTGTGTTCATCTTTCTGTCTTATTGCAGTCCGGCAAAGAATCAATGGACTGATCTATACGCGGATGCTGTGATGCTTTAAGTCGCCGTTTCAGCATATAATACAGTACTGGATGTATGAATACTCTCTGTATCATAGATTGTTTTTCCCCTCAGATCGAACGTCAAGATGTATAGACGATAGGCAAAGAAAGTATGGCTAACTGAACTAGTAGGTCAATCTTGAATTGGTGTGGAAATATTGAACCAGGAAACTGCTTATTGCCTTTTCATTTTTAGTATTGTGTCAATTAAAATGCGAAAACTGCTTTTTGCCGGGTTTTATGTATTTTTATTTTTGCAAGGGAGTAGCAGAGGAGATGCCAGGTTTTGTCGGTGATGCAGTTCTGAAATTTCTTGCTTTTTGGCTCTTGGTTGTTTTTTTTTTTTGTTTTTTGAGCAAACACATTTGCTAGATGTTATTTATCAATGAGGCTTTTATTGAAAATATAAAAATAAAATCCTATGAGGTGTTTGTACCTGTATCAGTTTTTATGTTTTGGTCACATAGCTAAGATGAATAATGAAAATTACGAGTTTACTTCATATATTTAATTGAAGCACAACACATGGAAGAAAACAAACGTCGGGAGCTTGAAAATTGTTAGTGAAAGGGAAAAAAAATTACAGTAAGAATATTAATAATAAAAAAGGAACGGAAACAAGAAAAATAAATATGATTATAAGCTTGGGATAACAAATTTATAATATTTTTTTGAGAAAAAAATAAAAAAGATCCATTGCAATTATAGTGATAATCGGATCTGTGGGTCGAGATTGATTTTTATACAGTTGACGTTGTCATTAAACCATCCTTATAAGTCGAATCTCTCATTGGAGCACTGTTGGGCCTTAAACGAGTCTTCTTCAATCTCGACCGTAGTGTCGGAGTTGATTTAGACCGTAGTGTCGGGGTTGATTTTTATGCTGTTGATATTCCTATTCAACCATCTCTCATACGGCGGATCTCCAACTGGAGTACTGTTGGACTTTAATCGAGTCTTTCCCATACCTGAACATGATGTTAACGAATTTAAAATTTATCATTATACTCATACATAAATTCCTTTTTAATTCGAGAGAATGCCAGCACAAGGACTCAAATCCGAATTAATGCTGTAGATGGCACATCAGAATACCACCAGTCTAATACTTTCGATGGTAACAAATTTATAATTATTACTATTTAGACTTTCGATGGTAACAAATTTATAATAATTATCATTAATTGTAGTTTTACATTTTTTTTGTACATATTAATTAATATTATAATTGAAGAATAACAGTAAGTGACTAAATAGTATAAATAAATTTCATCCAACAGCATTCTTGTAAAACCTAAAAATTTTTCCCACGATGAATAAAGCAAATTTGTGTCTAAATAGTGCGTCTATTTTTCATTTCTTGATAATGAAAATCCAATAAAATAGCGTTGTCTCTCTTTAGTGATGCCTCTTTTAGAATTTATTTATACATACTCATGCCAGCGCAAGGACTGGTAAGGTCCAACCGCTTAGAGAAATTTTTTTGGCTGGCATTTTTTTTTTAATAAGTGGGAATTGGACCCATTTCGGTTTTGGTTGAAGTGTTCTGTCATGTGCATAGAATAATAAATAAGATGAATAATCATTGGCAAACAGATGATAGCTTGCATTTTAGGGTTCTGACATCTTGAAACCGATTCTGCTGTGGTTTCTGCTATACATGCTGGTGTGGTTAATGTTTTGTTGCTCAGGATTTGTCAAGGATATATGTATGTTGTGGAGATAGCGGATTATGGGACCCAGTGTTTGGATGTAGCAGGTTCTCTTGATCAATATCAGGAGAAGTTGGTAGCAAGGGCATTGGCTTATCTGACCTAAAAGCCTCACATTTGCGTAACAAAAGATGACGAATCACGTCCTTTAGTGGATACTCGAGTAATTAAGATTTACTACTTTCATATTCGAAGTCTTGAGTTCTAATCCTAATAAGAGAATGCCGGGTTTACCAGTATGAAGCGAATTATCCCCATCATAGGCCGCCAAAATCTTATACTATTGGCCTAGTGACTTCAAACTTTGTATTTAGTAACTTGTCAATCATCCATAAGTTTTCATTTGATAGGACCCAAAAAGAAAAAATGTTTTCATTTAATAGAGTTGGCTGTGAACAACCATGACAACATAAAAACCAAAAATCCAGCATTCTTAAATTACTAAAAACTTTGAGAAAATACCCTGCGTTCCAAAAAGTATATCAATTCTTGTAAGTTCCCTATGAAAAATTAACTAAAAAAGTGCTGGTTGTCTCAACATAGTTATGCTCAGTTTGCCTTGACAGGCTCTGTAACGAGTCCAAAACCAAATGGGAAAAGAGGGTCATAATGAGAATCTCCAACATTCATGGGGAGCTGATCAACAGTCTTGAACCAAGTACGAGGAAGCTTGCCAGTAAATCCATAGTCCCCAAACAGGACGTCTGCAACTCCTTGTCCCTCAGTTCCTGGCAGCCAAGCAGCAACAAGAACATCCAAATGTGGCACATAGGGCTCAATCATAACTGGGCGCCCGGAAACTACAACAACAACGCACTTGACATTCCCACAGACATTGGTAATTGTACTTGGACCTGGTTCAGAAATGGTCAGGTTCAAACTGTCTCCTTGTGTCTCGGCATAGGGAGGCTCTCCAACAACAACAATGGCATAGGAGAAATTGTTGGACTTTATAAAATCAGCATCAGGATTCTGACTGTAGATGACATCTGTACTAGGATCGACTGCGGTGGAGATGCCATGCAAGATAGTGGTTCCTACTCATCACAATGGAACAGCTTCAGGTAGAGGAATTAATTTTTTGCATACACGAATAGAGGTCAAAAGGACAAGTGCATAATACCAGCAGTGTTGTTGTTGCCACTAAGCCCCTGCCAAGAGGTGGTCCAACCACCACATTGATACCCCAGATTGTTTGCATGGGTCCCAGCTACCAGGATCCTGGATGCATTCTTGGGGAGAGGTAGCAATGGATCATCTGCATTCTCACCGTTCTTCAGCAGAACAAGTGATTTCCTTACAGCCTCCCTTGCCAAATCCCTGTGAGCCTGATTTTCAATTTTGAGATGAAAATTTTAATTTGGCAGTCAATCTTTATATATCAGAAAATATATACTGAGTAAAAAGGAAAAGGTGATATTCAGATGGAAAAGGACAATAAAAAAATTAATGAACCTGGCTTCCAAGCTGGTCTACATAGGTCTGATCAGCCCAGGGGCTCTCAAAAAGACCCATAGTGAATTTCACCCTCAAGATCCTACCAACAGCATCATCAATACGACTCATGGGAATGAAATTGTTGTTGACAAGGTTGGTCAAAGTATCAATGAATTCGGAATGGTTGTAGGGAACCATGACCTGAAACACAAATGCATGGTCAGTTTGTAAGCTTCAGTATGTGTTAATGCATTTTTATTTCCAAGCATAAACTTTTGGTTAATTCCTGCAATCAAGTTAGAAGGAATTGCTTTGCCACTAACCATGTCAATCCCGGCTGAAATTCCTTTGAGAACTGAGTATGTATAGTTTGCGTGAGGTGGTGAAGTAATCCTGTCAATACCCTCCCAATCCGAGATAACAAAACCCTGCAATTTGTACAAACAACCAGAAGAAATGATGGACTCCAGATTCAGTGGCTAAGTGTTGAATATTACACTGTACTGTTTCCAAATATTCATTACCCTGAATTTAAGAGTGCCCTTGAGTAAGTTGGTGACAAGTTCATGGTTAGCATGCATCTTTTGTCCGTTCCAGCTTGAGTAGGAAACCATGATTGTCGAAACGCCCTTGATAATAGAGTGGAAATAAGCTGGCATGTGAATGCTCGCGAGTGTATGAAAATCAGTCACAGTGTTGTTCTCATTAATGCCCTTTGTAGTGCCACCATCACCCACGTAGTGCTTTGCACAAGCAGCAACCTTGTCCCTATCTCAAGGCTCAACAAATTAGAGTTCTAACTGGTGAAAGAAAGCTGAGCTGAAGTTACCATAACACAGAAAGAGAAATAATTGCATGCTGTATTGAATCCGGGTCTTTCTGGACAGGGCTTTGGATTCAACCACCATACATAAAAGAGAATTAAGCTAATACAAAGAGAATTCAACTTGCGGAACTCACCTTCCACCAACATAAGGCACGCCCTTTGGCGAAGTTGGAGGCAAGTCTCCCTGCAATCCAGGAATAATCTCTGTCATTTTTTCAACAATGCTGGGGTCCTCACTGTAGCTCTCATAGCAGCGACCCCATCTGGGATCTCTGCAAACCTGTCAGGAAACAAAAAAAGAGATCAGCTCACAAATAAATAAGTACATTCTATTGCAAATTAAGATCATTTTTGAAAAATCACTGAGTTATATCTAATCTAATGCATACCGCGATGCATGGAGCAAAGACATAGTTAAGGCCTGTTGCTCTAACTTCAAGAGCAGTTGCAGCACCAATCCTCTTTGCAAGCTCAGGATCCCTGCCATATGAGATTGAACAATATAACTAATACTATTCAAGTTAAAGCATATTCTTTGCAGCCACTAGCAATGTGGGTAGTGCTAGACCAAATTGACCCTTACTAGAAACCAGGCTCAAATCCTGACACCGAGGGATCAGGAAAAAAAAAATCATTGGAAGATGATCAAAATAAGAACTAGTGTTTTGATATCTTTAAAAAGTGCATTACCTTGTAGCTCCAAGACCTACGTTATGCGGAAATATGGTGGCCTTGTAGACATTGTTGTGGCCATGAACAGCATCAATGCCATAGATCATAGGAATGCCAAGGCGACTGGAGAGAGACCCATTTTGGTAAGCATTAAACATGTCAATCCAATCCTGAGGAGTGGCCCGAGGAAGCGGCACGCTCCCTCCACCACTAAGGACACTTCCAATGGAGTAGTCCCTCAGTATCTCAGGAGTTGCAGAAGTCCTGTCCAATTGTGTCATCTGACCAATCTTTTCTGCTAGTGTCATCCTGTTCATGAGGTCCCTTATGCGAGCATTTAAGGGTTGCTTTGGATCTTTGTATTTCATGTATTCTTCTTCTGCCTTGGCTGCTGGTGCCATGGCAGTAAAACAGCATAATAATAGCACAAACCCCAGTAGGGGGATGGAAATTCTCATCATCTTGTAGGCACAGAAAATTTTTTTGCTTATAACTCTTTGTAATTGGCCCTGCTGAAAAAAAAAAAAAAAAAAACAAATTGATAACTAAATACTGAACATGGAAAAAATGAACCAATTATTTGTATGCAAAAAAGAGAAGAAAACAAAAGTTGTTGGAAACAGAGGGAATTTAGCTTATGAAAATAGATTGTTTACCAAATGTGATGAAGATATACAAGAATTGTGATAGTGATTTTTTTTTGTTTTTTAAAAAAAATGACAAAATAAAATTTCCAATTTTACTTGAGTGGATAGATGAGAAAATGAGAAAAAAATTTAAAACAAGAAGAAATATGACGTTTGGACTTACAGTCTGTTTTGATATTTTTATTTAATATTATTACAAAAGCAAGAGGGTTAAACCCTCTTGTAAATGCACAAAAGATAAAAAGGGAAAATTTAAAAAAAAAAAGTAAATTATTTATTGGACCGTGCCTATAATAACCAATTATTTATTCACAAACATATATATATATATATATATATATTTATTTATTTATTTCTTTTTTGTTTATTGGTTTTGATTGGAACTCAAAATCAAAAGTTTCGATTCCAAATACAATTGTAATAGCAGTGAGTTAGAAACTCATTGATTTTATAAATTCACCCGAGTCTATGTAACAAAATTGTTTCGTGTTTACTAATAACGACTACACTTTATGAATAAAAGATTTTATGCTTATATGTTCCTCTCCTGCTATAGCAATCTTGCTGCTTCTTATTCTCTCTGTTTTTTTTTTTTTTTTAATTGATACATGTAATCTTGCTTCTTTCTTTCTAGTCGCCATCTTTCGATACATGTATTCCAGTTTTCATAAATAATAATGGACAATCAGTCTTTCACACCCCAACAACAAAAAATGACCAAATTGCACTTTTTTTTTTTTTATTCATTGAGATTAGAGATCGAATCTTATATCTAAAATTAAGAGTTCAGATTATTTCACCATAGACGACTTTATTGCAACCGTCAATATGCATGCATGCAATGAGTAGAAGAAAGAAAAAAAACCAAAAACAAAAGAAAAGAGAAAATTCTAACCTGAAGAAGAACAACTCCAAACTCCAAATCTCAAATAAGTGGGACAAAAAGAAAATCTGGAATCAAACTGATGACACTGATGAATAAAAGCAATATATATATGGTGGGTGGACATATAGTGTTGCAATTACAGTAGGAAAAGATTAGTGTAGTTTTGGAGAATCACAAATTACGATGGGTCAGTATTTGTAGGGATTATTTGGAATCTTGTAATACTAATTTGTACTTATCTATTACTTAATTACTATGTGGAGAGTATTTGTAGGAATTAGTAAAAAAATTAATGACCGTCTGATCTAATTTTTAATGGATAAAAATTAAGACATTATCCGAACAAAACTAAATATATGATTTGTAGGATAAGAACAATTTACACATCAGAAATATATAGAATGGAATTTCCTACCGATTTTATTTATTGCCACATTGGTTTTTCTTTGTATATTTGTCTCAAAATAACTTAATTCCCTTGTTAAGATAATTGTATTAAAAATCCAATTGCCCTAATCATTATTTGATAATGAATTGACGTTATACCGATGAGCAATGAGCTCTAGCTTATTGGTATTTAGAGTTGTTTCTAAAATTAAACTTCTCAAATTTGAATTTCAATTAAAGTCAATTAATAAAAAAGAACAAATATATTGAAGTTCTATGCCAATAAAACTCACTAATTCGTTTAATGTTAACTTTCTTTCCTTGTTGTTGGCATTGTTAAGAGAAAAAACAAAACCCTCAAAAATCACTACATGAAATTTCACCTTAATTCTTCCAGCTAATCAGTGAAAATATTCCAACATTGCGTTGCACATGAACACCGCTTCTACCCGGAAGAAAGCCATGGAAAATGTCAATGGAATGAGTAGAAACAAATCATGAAAAATCTTTCTTTTATTCAATAAAGTTACGTCACTCAAATGCTTTTTTATACTTTCCCTAAATATTTAATAGACACAATTTACATATTGCATTATGAGTTACATATCTTAAATTTTTAATCTTCTAATATAATTAACGGTTGAAAGACAAATTGCTTTCAATGATTATGATAATATGATACAAGCTAGTATGATGATATGGTACACATCAAATCAAATCGAAATACGTCAAATCCTACTCCTTTTGCTGCATGATAAAATTTTTTGGTAACACATTAATGTTATTTTATCTTCCTGATGATTGTTAGAAGAAAGCTTGAAAAAAAAATTCCATTACTTCAAATTTCCATTACTAATAAATAAGGCCAAAAATAGACATGAACAACCAAATGGCTCCACAATAGGATTCAATTTCCATTACTTCATAGTTAATCAGAAACCTCAAGTTTGGAAGAGTTAGAGATATACATATATAGATGCAAAAGCTTGTCATTTTCATTCATTAGCAAACATCACTCTGTGGGGAAAGTAAAATTTACCCTCAAAAGTAGTTTAAGTACAAAACCATCAGCTTAAAAAATGAAGACAAAAATGAGCATTAGCAATGAATTTAGGCATTTGCAGGTGTGGTTGTGAGACCAAACCCGAATGGAAATAGAGGGTCGTAATGAAGATCACCAACATTCATGGGAAGTTGGTCTACTGACTTGAACCAGGTGCGAGCAAGCTTGCCAGTGAATCCATAATCACCAAACAGAAGGTCAGCTACGCCTTGGCCTTCAGTTCCAGGAAGCCAAGCGGCTACAAGAGCGTCTATTGTGGCGATATATGGCTTGATAACGACAGGGCGGCCAGAGATGACAACAACAACGCATTTCACTTTGCTGCATACATTGTTGATGGTGCTCGGGCCAGGTTCAGGAATTGTCAGGTTTAAGCTGTCACCATACATTTCTGCATACGGGTGCTCACCAACGACAACGATGGCGTAGGAAAACTTGCCAGAATTGACGAAGTTTGCATCTGGGTTCTCATTGTAGACAACCTGTGTGGTGGGATCAACCGTGTTCTTTACCGCAGTCAGGATTGTGGTACCTGCTCACAACAATTGTTTTCCACTAAGCTGTTGCAATAACATTATGATTAAAGAAGCATAGAGTGATCATCAATCTCTAGGTGCTAGACCAGAGCATCACAAAAGTATGAATTTTGCCACATGAATTTACCAATGTATCTAGTCCATTTAGCCATTATAAAAGCCATGTGAATGCTTTTCATTGAGATCACTATTGCCTCTTGAGCTGCTAATTAAATGTTGAGGAAAGTTCGTTTGGCTTCTCACCAGTTGATTAAACAGCCATGCAACTTATTCCCATTTGGATAACTAGTTTGGCGTTATAGAAATGTACCCTCAGTTGTTAATCGATTGAAAGTGTTTCTCATAATGAATTTTTCATGCCTGAAAAAATTTGAACTATACCACTTGTGAGATCATTGCCGCTAAGGCCCTGCCATGTCATCGTCCACCCTCCACATTGGTAGCCCAAGTTGTCGGCGTGACTTCCAGTAACAAGTATCTTAGGTGCTTTCTTGGGAAGGGGCAACAATGGCTTATCAGCAGATTTTCCATTCTTGAGCAGCACAAGTGATTTCCTTACTGCTTCCCTTGCTAATTCCCGGTGTTCCTATTGAAGACATCGCATGTGATTAACATCCAAAATGAAGAAAACAAAATGAAATGCTTTTCAAGGACAGAAAGGAAAGAAAGCTGAATAAGCAAACCTGACTACCAAGTTGGTTGACCAAGCTGAGATCAGCCAATGGGTTCTCAAAGAGACCCATAACAAACTTAACCCTTAGAATTCTTCGTACGGCATCATCAATCCTGCTTATGGGGATCACTTTGTTCTTCACCCGATAGGTCAGATCGTCCAGGAACTCTGTGAAATTATAGGGAACCATGACCTGCAATACAGATTGAGAAACCTCACTAATTAAACAGGGAAAAAAAAATCAGATTGAATTCTTACACGTCCCCGGCACCTCATCTAATGCAATAATATATTTTAAATGTATATGCAGGATTATGAAATTTTATATGCATGTAACATCTTTTGACAAAATATTAAATTATATAACTTTTTAGCTGATACAGACCATGTCAATTCCAGCACCAACTCCAGCCTCAACAGAATACGAATAATTAGCATGAGGAGGAGAGGTTATCCTGTCAATGCCTTGCCAATCTGATATAACTATGCCCTGAAACATAAGTGCCAAGGAAAAGTATCCACAGAAACAGTTAGTATCTTTCTGTTTCCCCCGCCTGCTGCTAGGAAAAGGTGGGGATGTTTTACCAAAGGAACATCTTTACCTGAAACTCCAGCTTTTGCTTGAGAAAACTAGTGACAAGATCATGATTCGCATGCATCTTCTTCCCATTCCAGCTTGAGTATGATACCATAACTGTTGCAACACCCTTTCTGATGGCATCATAGTATGCTGGCATGTGGATCTTGAGCAATCCATTCCTGCTGATAACGGTGTTGTTCTCATCTATGCCCCCGACCGTACCACCATCTCCCACAAAGTGCTTAGCACAGGCGGCAACTTTTGTTCTAGCCAAAGTAATCCATTGTTCATGGGGAAATTGTTATTTACATGTTTTCAATTTAAGTTCAATTATAACTAATTCTTTACAATCACAATAGGCAATTCGAAAATTGGAATCCCAAATTGTTTCCAGATCATGGTATGGAATCTCTAACCACATTAATGTATTAGAAATCATGAATGTCATTAAGCAAGAGGAAGAGAGTAATAGCACTGTTGTATGCCCAAAAGCTTATTGTCATTGGGCCATGTTGCTTTAGAAAATGAATATGAACTTTTCATAGTTTAGGGAAATCTGGAGGATACAAATAGAGGACTCAACCGACTAATGCCTTCGACGAGGTTCAGTCTTGGGAACTATCCAAAATATCCAGCAGAAGTTAATAGCATGAAAAAAAGAAAAGGAATAAATCCAGAAAAGTTAATGTTAGTGAGGAAGCTTGAATGTGGGAAGCGCCCGAAGAGGCTGGTAGGACCCACAAATGTCAGCTTTTGTCACTGATTTATTCACTAAAGTAGCTGTACCATGTCAGGCTAGCACATGATTGTGGCCGCCCACAGATGTCCAAAGCAAGTTCTTCAAAGCACAGGAATGTTAAAATGTAAGAAAAATTCTTTAATAACAAGTTGGTATATATGTAAAGCAGAAGCATGGAATTGAATTAGAATCACAAGACAAAACAGCTTGTAACGTTGCTTTGGACTAAAGATCAGAAGAGCTTCTAGTGTCTTTCAGCTTTATATTCTAGCTTTGATCAATTAACTCCCAACAGTAAAAAAACCATGAGCTTGATTACTTGGAACAAACCATGAAACTAAAGTAATTCCTATGACAAGTTAACCAAAGTTGAGTCAAGAGACACATAAGAAAAAACAGCAACCTATTTCAATCTTAGAACAGCACTTACTTGCCAGGAGCAACAAAGGGAACACCCTTTCTAGAATTTGCAGGAATATCTCCTTGTAAACCTGGTATGATCTCAGTCATAGTTTGAACAATCTTAGGATCCTCACTGTAGCTCTCATAGCACCGGCCCCATCTCGGATCCCGGCAAACCTGTGAAAGCAGGGCAGTGACAGAAAAACAAACAGAATATTACAGAACTTTCTAAAGATTTTCTAGAATGCTTGACAAACCAAATCATTTTGTCATGTTAATTACCGCGATACATGGAGCAAAGGCATAAGGGATTCCAGTAGCTCTAACTTCAAGAGCAGTTGCCTCTCCAATCTTCTTAAGAAGTTGAGGATCTCTGATGAAAATGGACAAATGATTAATCAAAACACAAATACACCCCAAACTGATGCTTTGCCTAATAACTTGGGGAACTGAGCATAAACACACCGGGTGACTCCAAGGCCAACATTGTGAGGAAATATGGTGGCATTATAGACATTGTTGTGGCCATGAACTGCATCAATACCATAAATCATTGGAATTCCAAGACGGGTCGATAGAGCCCCCTTTTGGATCTCATTCACCATATTGACCCAAGTCTCTGCTGAAGCCTTTGGTGCTGGCCAACTCCCTCCACCACTCAATACACTCCCTACACATTGACCACACACACCACTCACTCATTCTTGTTAAAAGTTTTGTCACCAAAACAAGCATAACTGGCAAAATCATGATAATCTTACCAAAAACCGTTTCACAAAGTTTACCGAAAGAGAAAACAAAAAACAAAGTTGATAAAGCGTTAGTTAAGGGCAGAAACATAAAGTTCATCCCTAAATCAATCTGTTAAATTTCAATAATTAAAGATTTGGTAAATGTGAAACAAAGTATGAATGAATGATCATTACCAATGAAATACTTGTTCATGACATCTGGGGTGGCAACACTTCGCTCGATCTGCGTCATTTGGCCAATCTTCTCAGAAAGAGTCATTCGATTCATTAGGTCTTTGATTCTGGCGTTCAATGGCTGTTTTGGGTCTTTGTACTTCAAGTATTCTGTTTCACCAGCAGCAGAAGCTGCTGCCAAGCAGCATAATAGCAGGAATCCCAACATGGGTATCAGCAATCTCCCCATTTTAGTACTTCAATCGATTTGTCACCTTGAAATTTCTGCAGATTTTTAGGCTGTCCAGTTTCCATACTCAAATGCAACGCGTAAAATTTAAAAAAAAAAATCAAAAGCTTCAAGACAATGGAGGCATATATTATACATGAACTTAAAACCTCAAAGTCATTTTCTTTCCAATGAATCAATGAAAAAAAACTTCAAAGTCTTCAACTTTATGGAAGATGTAAACTAAAGAACAAGAAAGGAACTTCCTTTAACAAAATAAACCACAAAAAAAAAAAGAAAACAATAATGCGAATGAAGCATTGCATTGTGAATATAACAAGTTAATAGTGATCAACGGGAAGCAAATGAAAATTTTGTGGCTGCATATTGAACTTACAAATGGTGAAGGGTGAAATGAACCCGGAACTCCGAAAGCCGCTAAAGAACTATGAGAGAGAGAGAGAGAGAGAGAAATATTTTATAGAATCAAGAAGAATGGCAGAAAAACAAAATGGGGAAGGGTGTGAAATGAACTGAGAAATGCTGCTGCAGTGCTGCTGCTGCCACTCCTATTTATAGGAGAAAAAATTACGTCAACGCATAATAATAAATATAAAATTAATATATTAAATTTTAAATTATTAAATTATAAAAAATATATTAAATATAATAAAAATAAATAAATTATTAAATTAATTACGTATTAAACTGTTTATATATTTCATAGGGCCTCCTGAGACTTCTCCTTATTTTGGCTGAACATTTTCACGCAAAACGCACTCACACGCAAACGCACTGAAAGGGGAGGACGTGGGTGAGTAAGTGGGGGTAAACAGGCACGTAGCGGCATGGGGGTGTTCTTCAATTATGGTTGTTCAAATATTTTTGGTTCGGAGTCAAAAAAAAATAAAAATAAAAATATATATATCATTACCCAAAAGTCATTACGCAGAAGTCCAATAGATTTGTAACCAACATTTTCAAATACGGTTCATTGTCACCCGAAAATTCAATTAAGAAAATATTAGTGAGTAAAAATTTGGTATCTTAATTGATTTTCTGAATAAAATATAATTAGTAATTTTTATAATAAAATTGATAATATTTATAATAAAAATAATATCTTTTAATTTTTATTGTTAAAATTATTAATTTTTTTATAAAAATTATCAATTTTATTGTATTTGAAATACCAAAATTATGCACATGTAATAGTACTCTTTTAAACTTTAAATATCTTAACCGAAGTTTACATCTAAAAAAAAAAATATCTTAACCGAAGTAAACTCTTGTGTATTGTGACTCAAAAACCAAAAAATCCCTTGTATTGATTAATCGAATGTCTAGGTTAAGATTTGGTAAATTATACGAAAAATAAATATACTTAATGATACTCTAAATTTTAATTGTTTTAAAAAAATTAATATTTTTATTGTTAAAGGCCTTTAAATGGTCTATGGCCAGTAATGTTAATCGAAAATAAAACACTTTTTTTTTTTATATAAACGCGTTTTAGTAAACTCATTGCACACAATTGATAAAAGTAGCATGTACCACGATAAAGAATATAAAATGTACCTTATTTAAGTCTATTTATTGGTATACGTAGCAAAAGATTCATTTATATTGATTCGACTAACAAGTTATAAATTATAATTTAGTTAATTAAAATTTTGATTCTGTTAAATTTGGTTTTCAATCGATGAACCCAGTTTGCTAGTTTATTTTTTTTTAACATTCTAACAGTAGGAGAGGTGGATTTTGTTTTGTTTTTAACCTTTTTCTTTATTTATTCAGTGTAATCTTGCCTACCCTACCATAAGAATGATTATTGGTCATCTTGGCCTAATTAATTATGAGTGAGTGATTCTCTACATTACCGGCGGACGCAAGTCACGGCGGAGTGCGTCAAATTAGGCGAGAATATCGCCAAAAAGTAACTTCTGTCTTTTGATTTTCTCAGTATCTAAGAAAGGGAAAATTTAATAATTTCAGTTAAATAATAACTTTAAAATAAGTATAAGTTGATACAAATTATTAAATAATTAAATTTATAAAAAAATAAAAAATTGATAAACTATTAAAATTATTGAAAAAAATTATGTAATTAATTGTTATTATCTATTTAAAATTAGCTAATATTACTTTCTAACAAAATATATCATGCTCGTGTAGTTGTAAATTAAAAAGGGACTTGCCTATGAGAGATCGTTCATTAAAATCTCTGTCAAGTTAAGTGGTTAGACTAAATATACGTTGATCATGTGAGATTACAAATAATTTAATGACACTTGTTAGATTTGTGAGATCTACTATTTTATGTGTTCAGTATAAATAGTCCAACTTACTTTATATGGTGATCCAACACAATCCTACTTTACCAATCTTTAGAATAATGCCCTTACTTATTCATTTTTTGCATCCAAAAAATATATATTTAAAAAAAATATAAGGATACAGAGTCTTTTTTATTTGATTTGGTGCAAGACTTTAGTATCTAAAAGTCACATTAAATCACAATTAATTTGGTTTGAACATCAATTTTTTTACTTTTAAATATAATAAATAAGCACTTTATATTTACCTCATCCATTTTTTCATTTAATTCTATCTCTTCTTTTGTTTTTCTTTCGGGCTTTAACCTTAAACTGAGATCATTTTAGTTGTAAGGAAATATCAAGTGTATTCACAACTCCTTTTTGTAACCCTTTTGCTATCAATAAAGATGATTGGGTTTTAATAAATCATGTGCATTAAAAACTTTGTATTTCTAGTCTAATCAGTTGAAATAATCTTATTAGAGCTCTTGGTTTGAAATCTATTAATTTCATGTTCAAATTTTGATGAGCGTGTTGCAATCTAATTTTCTAACAGATTTCAATGATAAATTTAATGGAGATGACCTAATGATGATATTACGAGGAAAGATTTTTGAAATACATTTTTAAGAAGAAAATATTTATTAGACACATTTTGAAATACTTTTTTAGTCGAAACAAAGTTTGTCTCACAAACAAAAGAAATAATTACTAATACTTACTACAATATATAATTTTTTAAAAATTATTTTTTTAAACCAAAATTTTAGTTCATGCGCATTGTCTATCAAACATGTATCATGTAAAAAATCACGTGTCTAAATAATTAATTAATCTGTCAAGAAAATAATTAATTAATTAAGAAGAAAATAGCAGAAGCATAGTAGTAATGTTTATTGAATAATGTGATGGATACAAGAAGCAGATGGTCGAATAACTTTTTACATTTAACTTATTTTTGTAAGATCAAATGCGTCCTAATTGATTTCTCTCTTTTCTTTCTTCTGTGTTGTCTCTAATTGTTTTTATTAGCTTTTCTAAAAAATAAAATTTGTGGTAGACTGTAAAAATTGATATATAATTATTATTAAATTATAAAAAATTTATTAAATTAAAAAATAAATAAATTTATTAATATTATTAAATAAATTACTTGTTTGATACTTTCTCGCATTAAAGTGACAGGTATCGAAACGGCTGCTGCTATTTGTCAAACTTAACAACTATTCATTTGGGGAGACGCACATGGTACGAGAAAGCGACGAAAATTAAGGCACTTTTTCCCAGAAACCCATGTGGCACGTGCGTTTACAACGTTTTAATAGAGTCTTCTTTTTTGTTGTTTTTATATGTTTAATTAATTCTTCGCAGTCGCTAGTCAAATGGAGATTTTAAAATCATTCAAAAATCTAGCCGTTAGTACTCAGTCCGTCGTAATAAGAAAGATTAAAATGTTAGAATATTTGTTAAAAAAAAGGAAAAAGTTACTTAAAGATGTAATAATAAACGTAAAATTAATATATAAGATTTAAATAATTAAATTATAAAAAATATATAAAATTTAATAAATAAATAAATAAATTATGTATTATTTATATGCTACAGGTCATGTAATTAGATAATTATGTTCAAAAAGAATAGTGAGAATCAAATCTAAATTGATCAGCAAGTTGACATGATTGTGTTTTCAAAATTTACGCCGGCCCAGCCTGGAAGAAAGGGGCCCCTAAAGAGGGAGAGTGCCACTCAACGGTAACAAAGCTTTTTTGTTTTTTTTGGGCCAACAAACGGTAACAAAGCTACTAGAAAAATAATTAGAGGACCACCACGTGTGCTTGGAGATACAGCTGAGAATTTTCAATAATTTCAATAGTTATTCTCAAAAAAAAAAAAATCAATTAGTTATTTAAAGAAATAAAAAATAAAAAAATTTAATCTGTTAGTTTATATTTGTACCCTCTTGTATCTCTATAACGATAAATCAAATAATTTCTCTGAGAAATATATAAATACATGTAGAACAATATTATTCTGTTCGATTTTAAGAATATTCAAAAATATTTTAAGTATTGATTTTGTGAATTCTATGCGATCTATATGTGGGTTTTATGAAATTTAAGACAGTAAAAGGAAAATAAAATTCAGACATGCCTGAATTCATATATAATATTAATTTTTAATTAAAAAACAATGCTCCTAAATCAAGCAGAAAAATTGAATAATAATTATGAGTCCGGATGGGGGAAGTCACAAAGTGAACTGAAATTTAGTCGTGGAGTTTAAACTCTTCATATATTTTATCCAAAACGAGATGGAGTGTTCTTCATATTCAGGTAGACCAAGTCAAAATTCTCCAATGAAATTTTATTCTTAGCTTGCATTTTAAGAATGAAATTTTATTCTTAACTTGCATATTAGAGCTGCAAAAGCTCTCTCTCTTTCCCATTATGATTGGCAAAAAAATCTACAACAAAAAAGAGTAACCAAGTTTAATATGACGCAATAAAATTAAGTGAAATACTTAATAAAATTTCTTGAATGTGTTTAAAATAATATGGATTGTTGGATAATTAAATTTAAAAAAAAAAAATTTTAAAAAATTATTAAATACGATCAAATAAATTATATAATCACTTTAATACTACTTAAAATTTAATCATATTGTGAAATTCTAAAATCAATAAGAAAGTAATGATAAAGAAATGATGGATAAAGTTGGACAAAATTAATAAAATAATATAATTTATCTTTTTTTTTCGTCAACTGACATTTTGTATTATCATAATATATGCATTATTTTATTAATGGTATTTAATCATATTCATCATTTTTATGTCCAACAAAGTATTTTCCAATAGCCAGATCTAAGCCAAAAGGGGATCAGAAGAACAACCCCCAATTCTCTCGAAATTGGCGATCAATGTATGCTTGTCAAGTTTCATTCAATTGCACTTGGAAAAAATTTGTCTCAAACTTCCCTTATTATTGTTATTTTTTCTTTTGTGTTCGCCAAATGCTTTATCTAGAAGAAGAATGTCGGTTTCCCATCCAAGGAATTAAAAATAAAATAATTGAAAGTTTTTGAGTGTCATATTATTACTTTAAAAACATGCCGATAAAAATAATACAAGCTTAATTTGTATGCCTTTTTTTTATAATAAACGTGTGTAGTGTTTTTTTTTTTTTTAGAAAATAGAAAAACTAGGTTGATATTCTATAGTTCTGCTATAAATAATTGGGATCATGTGCAGAAGAGGTATCAAGTTATAAAAAAAAAAAAAATCCCATCCTAATAGCGATGCCTACCATATATTTAATGAGAAATGTTAGTAACAGCCACTTTTATTTTCTCTTTTACAGTTGCTGTTTATGTGGCAGGTGTTAATTAGTTGTCAAAAAATTGAATATCAAAAATATTACAGAAATGCCATTGAAAGATGTTGATGTGTTGATTTGTAATTGATATCTATAAAAGAGAAGGTAAAAAGTGACTGTCCGTATCAAACCTCATATTTAATTCCACCATTTAACTGAACACAATTTCAAGCTTGCAAACTTTTATTTTTCTGTCCATTAAGAAGTCAATTGGATCATGAATTATATAATAACAATAATTATCTAATCCCATAAATCTCTCCTCTCTCATCCCAAAATTTAAATTTAAAACTTTTAAAATAAAAATATTAAACTCTAACAATTAAAATAACTCATAAAAAACTCAAACTTCTAAACACTTACAAAACAGTTAAACCACCTCGACCACTTTACGAAATTATTTGTCCATGGACTTTATGTAATTACTCTTAACCCAGCCAACCTGGGCCTGTCTAGGCGGCCTATAAGGCTTAATAACGCTTGAGGCTCTTCTAATATTGCAAAAGCAAAAGCCCAACCTTCTCTGGTCAAGTCCGAGGTCAGAAAAAAAAAAAAAAAAAAACACGCCCAATTTGAATGATGCCGTAGGAGGTCGATACGGCCGTGCTGATATAGAAACACGACAATCTTTTTTTTTTTTATCGGGTTTAAACCGAAAAAAAAACAACAGAATCTTCACCTTGGGGGCTCGGCCACCTCCCGACCGCCCATTCTCTCCGCGCATGACCCGTCGGGAGCGGCTGTTAATTGAGTTCAGGTTTGAGTGACTGCACCTATTACTACGAATTCCTATTTTAGCTTTGGAAGCTTCTGCTTCGTTGGTATGACTTATGAGTAATTGTGCAGAAAGACAATTGTAAATAATTAGAATATTGAGGCAGGTAGGAGGAACTCTATAGAATTTTTAGTCTTGGAAAATCCCACAAGAGTGCCTTAAGTACGCAATGGATCAGGGACGTGAACTGTTGGATTGTAAAAGATATATTAAATTTAAAAAAAAAATTGTCAGATGATAGTGGATAAATGACGTGCCTTCCGCATGTTCCTACGTGTCTACTTGGACAAGCATAGGACGGTCAGAAATAATCCGGAGATGGAGTGGGCTCACTCACTTGCTATTATCATCTGCTTTTGTTCCTTTGTTTTGGGGGGTGTCCACTTAAATTGAATTAGAGAGGAATGTTAATGATGAATGAAGTTTCTAACCCACATCTCTCACCTTAATCTTGGTGGTCGCTAAGCAATTGCTTAGAATGGTTGCTTATGTTTGTTTATAATTGGATGGTCAGATGATGTTGCCTACTTCCCTAACCCAAAAATGCTCCTAAACCAATCAACAGTTACACAAAGATGGAGATGGAGAACTGGGTTGGTTCCTCTGGAGATGAGAATGATAGTGAAGTTAATTTGAAGGACATGAAGGATAATGATGATGAGTGTCTTTACGATACTTTCGGTTCACTATCCAAGTTGCAGTTTAGGTAACTGATTTGTCCTTCCTTCCTTCAAAGAATACTCGTTTGCAACTTATTTCCCAAGAGGGTTTAGCATTTTCAGATTGAGTTTGAATAAAGTAGTGTTTTTTTAGGAGTGATATTTCAAGGGCTCGATGGAATAATGAAGTGGGAATGGCTGAGGTTGTGGAAAAGAAAGGCAAAATGTGGACAACAACTGGAATGGTTCGTGGAGGAAAGATTTATTGCTCAATTGAGGAGACTTTGTATGTGTAACTCAAAGCTCTAAACTTAACAGCTTTTTTTAGTGTATTTTGGTTGTAAATTTGAATAATTAGGCATTTGATTGTTAAGGGCCTTTCTTGTTTGGCATTCTATTTGTCTAAATGTTTGTATTTGGAAAATTTTTCTTTGTTGAAACCTTTGGCATTGCGAAGCCCAGCTGTTCATGTCTTTAACAAAGTAAAATGGCGCACTGGTGAATTTTCACTGCAGGTATTTGGCTGAACTAGGGGCATTGGTTCTCGTGGATGATGATGATGTGTGTCTTTCGTTGAAAGATGTGTATGGAAAGATTGCGGAGGAGAAGAGTGGATGTTGCTGGGAACTTTTCAATGTTTATAGGCATCTGAAATCTCTTGGTTACATTGTTGGGCGTCATGGCGTACCTTGGAGTGTGAAAGGTGCTAAGGGCAGCTGTAGGCCTGATTCCTTGCAAGGAACACTGGAAATAGAGGGGTTGATGCATAGTGATTTGAAAGGCACAACTTTGCTTGAAAAAATGGTCAGTAATTTGCACATTCATGAGTTGAGGCCAGATTTTGATGTTTATCTTCCAAACTGCAAATTTAGGAAGTCCTCACCTGGTGATCCAGCCTTCCTTCTCTGCTTAATCAGGTAACTATGTTGTTAATTTTTATTGTTTGGGAATTTTTCCTAAGTAGTGATCGATGTTGACTTTGTCTCTGCAGCTTGGGATGTACAAGACTTTAAAAAAAGTCATATTACCATTTTCAAAATATGTTAGTTGGTTATAACTGATTGGGAGAGCCTAAGAATTCTTACAACCTGCTGGGCCCTAATGCAAGCATTTTTGGATGATAAGTTATCATGCACTGAATCGATGTTTGGCTTTGATTTGTTTTAAGTTAGATGTTATGTTGGAAATGCTAGACTCTGCATCTGATTTGTATACATGCCATATACATTGTCTCACGTTATAGGGGCAGTCCACCATCTGGAGAAGAATTGGAAGCGCTTGAGAGACAATGTGGTCATATTCCCTTGATGCTTTGCCATGTCGAGCATGGACGCATCAGTTTTTTGAACTTCAAGAGGGTTGAGTTACCTGTTCTACCATGAAACTTGGTTTTGATGCAAGGATGTGAGCCTTCTAGAGTAGATAGCCAGTAGCTGGGTGGAACCGTCAATTTTGCATTTCAAAGTCGTGCAGTAATGTGAACAGCAACAAGAAAGAAAAATTATTTTCTCACATCGTTTGAAGAAATTTTCTTGAAGAGCAAGCTTTGGTGAGTGGTAAAGTTATTCTATTATGACATGTGTCACAAGTTCGAGTCGTTTGTGAAAACAAAGATCAGACTACATATATAATAATCCTTCCTCAGACCTCACATTGTGGATGGCTTATTCATTGCTCTCAAGCAAACAGGGGACATCCCCCAACCTGGATGTTGTAGACAGCCCTCAAAGGATGATTGGTGGTACCCCCACAACATATGATAGGCAATTTGTTGGGCTAATTCTTTGCACATTCAATGTCTAATATGTAACAGAAAATCTCTAATATATGGGAGTTAAAGAAAAGTTTTCTTTTTTTTAAATTATTATTTTGCAAAGCGTGAACTTTAATTATAATGTATTGAAAAAGAAAGAATTCTTGCTTTGCTAGGACCAGATCTTTGCCTGACCAGGTTAATTACCTTAAAGCCATGAATAATCAATTTTCAACCAAAAAAAAAAAAACCCCCAAGTAGCTGTTGAAAGAATAAGCATGTACAAAAACTATTAAACCCAATTTTAATTTTTGTGTTCAATCAACCGAGTCACAAACAATATCAGTACAAGCAATCAACACAACAATCAAGGCTGAAATAATGGATTCGGAGGCTAGAACCTGATCCATAACGTAGCCGGGAATGGAAAGCATTTAGAGTTTAACATGTGAATACTCAGACTCAACAGAGTGTAAGAGATTAAGTTGGAGTCCAAGTTGGTCTGCTAACTTCAGTAGCAGGCAACAATATCACCATAAGGCTTCAAGTAGCAGAACAAAAGAGTGCCATAACTTAAAGCAGAAATTGTAAAATCTCCAACTAACAGAATTTTAAAGGTGTCTCCAGCAAGAAAGAGTTTTAGTCCTGTAAGCAAGCACTAATATGCTATTTTAGAGAGACAGCAATACAAGCAACTGTTCCAAATCATCAATGACCCTTTTCATTCGGGAAATCCAAGCTCACAGCCACCCATTTGTCGTCACTGATTGGAAGCACTGTGATGCCATTTGGAAAAGCTGTTCCTGGGTGATATGTATACACCCTCACCTTACCACCTAGCAGGCAACTCCTTGCTTCTACAGCCTTGTGCACTTTTGAGTTAATCTTTTCTCCTTCTTGAAGTTCATCTATCAAAAGCATGCATCATGTGATTAATCAATCAGGTTTTGATTCCAAGCTTCATTTCATGGAATTTACTAAGTTTTAGAGGTACATTTTTCATTACCATATGTAGAATAGCGCTTGTGTACAACGATCGATGAAGAAAGCAATTGGCCTTTTTCTTTCAGGTTCCCTTGCAAATCAGCAGCTATGGTAAAGTGTGAACCACTTGTAGACTTGAGAGTCTTTTCTCCCACAAGCTTCCTCCTACTTGTTGCACCTAAACAGAACAAAAAATACGTGTGTTGGCAGTGAATTGCATAGTTACCCCAAGCAGTTTTTTTTCCCCTTGACAGAGAGAGCAAATTAACAGATGAATTGATGAGATTCTACTTCACCATATGACAGAACTAAAGTTATTGAAAGATAATGGGATAAATGAGGATAATAATGATATCGATTATCGGGTACATAAGCAAGTTAAGACAGCTAAAAGTAAAATTCACAGGGGAACCATCTTTAAGAAAAGAGCACAAAAAAGCAAGGAAAAGTGAAACAATCTTTCATGCCGGCCCATCAGATGACCTGAAGAGGAGAAATCAAGTAAACTATGAATCTTGGCCAAAAATTCCCTTCCCCAGCAGTAAAGGAATGGGGTATATGCCTACTGCCCTAATCAAAGAATTAAGTAACTTACGCTCTTTCAGAACAGAATAAGCAACCTTTGCAGCATTGATCTCTGCTTCTTTCTTGGACTTGCATGCATTACCATAAAATACCTCCCCTTCTACTTCCACCGAGGAAAAGAAAGTTGGCATATGAGGTGGGCCAGATTTTGCAGTTTTGTACAACGGTACAGGAAAACGTTCTCTTTGAGCTAACTCTTGCAAGAGATTCTTGTAGAATCTGGGGTTTTCCTGAAAGACAAGGAAAAGGAAAAAAGTCCAGTTGCAATAATGGCTAGACATTGCAAGTAAAATTGCACGATTGTGAACAGATAACTAGCCTCTTGAAATCCATCTGCTGACAGTGACATCATGGCGACCTTTGCAGCATCATTCTCCGCTTCCTCTAAAGTCCTGCAATATTCTGGACTCTCAAAGTTCTGCCCATCAACTGTAACTTTGGCCTTGTAGCGGAAAGCATGAGATGGACCCTTGTCTGAATTGGAGTAGAAAGGCAAATCACAATTTTTCAATTCGCAATAGTCCTGCAGCTGGTCCTTGTAATGACAATGTGCACCTGAAAGAAGAATCAATAACACAAAAACAACAGAGCTGACAGATAAGAAGAAACCACATGGTTTTGACAACACATGCAGTAAAGCATTGTTCCACAGAAAAATTTTAATTTTAGTATCTTATCAAAGTTGCTGCCGGACATTTTGATGCGATGGAGTGACAAAAGTGAACGTATTACACTGTCAACTGATCCCCCAATATTGAGAGGACAAACATGGCAGAAAAAAAAGAAAAAATCCAATTGGTATCAGTGTTTGCTTAATTACATTTTGATTGTGGAGATCAAAAGACTGCAGCACATATGGAACTATATATTGACTAATATGCTTCAGTATTCATTGGTTTTTAGCATAATTTCTCTACAGCACTAGCATAATGTCAACCAATATCAAAGAAGATCCGAAAGTTTTGTGCATGCACTACAAATTGATCAACACTACTTTTTAGATAAAACAAAAATCAGTTTGTTTAAAAGAAAATGAAAATTCAAGAGCTCGAAATGCTATGCCAGTTTGTGATGCAGCAGGGTTTCAACAAAGATATTCCAAATTAGTTCATCAGATGCAAAGTTTTAGAGATGAGAGAAGAATAATACTACCATCATAGAGCACGAGATCACGAATCTCTTCATCACCCTCCATGCCTATAGGATCAAATTAGATATCACCTCCTTGGTGTCCCGGGATTCAGCTTTGAACTTGGGATTGAGCAACCTGAAAACCAAACAAAACTTAAGGCATCCAAGGAAAAACCTTTAATGCTAGTTACAACTAAAATCACAAATTAGAATTTTATATGGTGCACATATATTGCATGTGTTGAAGTTTATCATTTAATTGTTCCTTGTAACTTAGTAAGAACAGAACTTCATTAACCTCTATAACAGACCTAGAAGATTTTCACCATAGGTTGTCAGTCAAACAATATCATAATCAATCACTAAAAAAGCTTAGCCATTTTACATGGGAGTGCTGCTAAAATTTTTGAAGCAAATTCATGAGTTAACAGACCAGAGAAATGCATGTAACTTTGGATCTATGGCAAACCCGGTTCAACATTAATTAAAGAAAGCAAATTAATCTTCAAAGCAACAGTAACTTTGAAGACACATTTTCAAAACATACCCTTTAGTTTACAATGCTACTGCTCCATCCTGCTGCTCCTGCAGCTCTGTCTTATATGTATTCCTTTTCCCTCTCAGTCCTTTTTATTTATCACTGCCAAATCCTACATATAAGAGAACCCCACTTGAACAACTCTCTACTTTGTTGGAAAACTTTTGGAGTTTGAAACAGAGTCACAAGAAGTTGATTGTTGCATGGTGATGAAGGACACTTTGGTGCTTCGGTCGTGATGTACTTTTGATTCTTTCATGCAAAAGTGTCTTTCCTTTTATTTATATGAATACTTTAGTCATTTTTAATGGTTTTTCCCGTCAATTTTTGTTCAAGGACTGAAGTGTGAAAATTACAATTGCACAATTCAAAACTTTTTTCGCTATGAACGTGAAAGAGACATACAATTTTCGAACGTATCGCTAAAATCATTTTGCTAAACAAAAGTGACAATGATGCAACATTTGGTCCGCTATACAGAGAGTAATAGTGACTACCCATGTATTTATTATTCAACTTAGAGTTTCATTTAAATTGAAAAAAAAAAAGTACACCACCAAAAGTTTTATATTTATTTTTTTTTAAAAATACAACGATGCCATGAGTTTTTGTAATTACTGTGATATTTTTTGTAATAAAAAAAATAAATATATAGCATCATTTTTTATTACAAAAATTATCACCAACAATTACAAAAAATTAAAATATAGTTGCATTTAGACAAATTTTTAAGCATAAATTCTTCTGGTACTATAATGATATTCTTTAAATTAATATAGTCAAATTTAATGCGTCATAAAAATGTATGTTATATTATCATGATCGTTAGATACATAATTTCTGATCTCATCGTCAATTGGCGTCAACGGTGGGACGCGTCAAATTGGAATATGGAACTTTACCATTCATCTTAATCAAATGTTGGATCAATTACTTATACAGCCCACTAACAGAAAAGCTCGGCTGAACAATGCGTCAATTGGGTCAAATCAGGCTGGTTTCAATAGTGTTTTCAAAACAAGTCCCAGACGTTGACCCCTTTCTCCTGGGAACGGATTGGCAGTTCATTACCATATTTACGGAGTACATTCAAATGAGGACGAGGCAGACTTCAAATTAACAGCATGCCATAGGCTAATACTAGCATGAATAATGCAGCAATTACAAGGACCCACATAAGTACACCTTCAACAGCTTGCGAATACAAATCAGTGAAGTTTAATGAACAACACAACGAAAATCTTCTCAACTATTTTTATTTTTCCTTCTTTGCTTTCAGCCCATATATACAAAAAAAAAAAAACATGAATTGATATCAACCATATAAATCTCTTTTCACCATTTTATTCTATTATATACTAAGTCAACTGTAAAATCTAGTTGTTTTAAATCATTTCCACCTACCAATTCTCAACCTCTCCGCAATTACTTAAACGATTCATGTCATGAGAGTTTGGTTAGTTTTATGATGGCCGGCAACCTACCACAACCCTCCATTATCCAGGCGTGGGACCAATAATGTCAAACGCGAGGTCCGACTGCGGCAGAGTTCAAACACAAGAAACAAAGATCCTAAAATTTTCAAGTCAAGGTCCCCAAATTTTCAAGTCAAGGTTATATTAGGGCATTGGATTAGCTTTTAGCAACAATTTTCCTTTTTGACGCCCAGGGCTTAGTAATAGAGAATGGTACATAAGATTTCATTCATAAAGAAAAGCAAATAGCATCTTGGGGTACAAATTAAGGACAAAATCCTCATAGAACAAGGTAAAAACTGTTGCCTCCTAAATAAAAAGGGGAAAATAAGAAGCATGCTCAGCTTACAAAACAGGAAATCATTATTTGAGCTTGCACACATTATCCTTGTCGGGTATTTCAGGAAACATTGTGCCATTTTTTCCATAACTTACTTGGCGCTGGCAAGTTCTTTACGGAGGAGCTTGGCGGCAGCAACCATGTTGCTAAGGGCAGGTTTGACTTCAGAGTACTTGCGGGTCTTCAGACCGCAATCCGGGTTGACCCAGAGGATGTTGCTCTCAAGAACTGCAAGCATCTTCTTAATACGATCTGCAATTTCCTCTGTAGACGGGATCCTCGGTGAATGAATGTCATATACACCGGGGCCAATTCCTGCACCATATTTCACTCCCTCGCGGAACACTGAAAGAAGCTTTTCATCTGATCTAGAGTTCTCTATGGTAATCACGTCGGCATCCATGTCGATGATCGAGTGGATGATGTCATTGAAATTTGAATAGCACATGTGGGTGTGGATCTGCTCAAAATATTACATAGTCTTAGTTATTATGGATGAATCTGTTAAGAATTTTGCTAGCTACAATAGTCCAGCACTCATCTGGTGACGCAGTCCCATCCAACTAAAATCTAAATCATTTTCAAATGCACATACATCTTCAAGATAATGCAAAAGCACCCCACAGCAGATGATTAATTAATAAACAGTAGCTAGGAAGGAAAAAAGAACAGAAAGATGAACCTGGGTAGTGTCTTTGACACCGCAGTTGGTAATCCTAAAGGAATGAACTGCCCAATTCAGATAGAAAGCATGCTCAGATTTCCTTAAGGGCAAACCCTCTCTCAAAGCAGCCTCATCAATTTGGATGACAGTGATTCCAGATCTCTCAAGATCCTCGACCTCATCCTTGATGGCTAAAGCGATTTGATAGCAGGTTTCATGTCTAAGAACACAGAAGAAGAAAACATCAAAAGCCATTAAATAACCTGCAAGCTATGCATTCTAATATTAGTTGCTTAGCATTTATCACCTAGGCTGGTCATTTCTGACAAAGGACCAGTTCAATATTGTAACAGGACCAGTAAGCATTCCCTTCATGGGTCGCTTAGTCATACTCTGGGCTGTTGAAGACCAGAAGACGGTCATGGCCTTCGGTCGGCTGACATCTCCATAGATGATAGGAGGCTTAACACAACGAGAACCATAGGATTGGACCCATCCATTTGCACTGAAGGCAAAACCAGACAATTGCTCACCAAAGTACTCAACCATGTCATTCCTCTGTTGTGCAAAAAACATGTTGGCAATCAATAGATATACAATCTTAAAGAAAATACCACATAATCAAAGAAAAAATTTCTTTTTAGGGTCAAAATATCACTTCAGGTTCACCGTGCACCAAAACATCAATGTCTAAATCTTCTTGGAGCTTGACAACTTTATTAATTTCTTCCTTGATGGCCTTGACATAATCCTCCTCTGAGATCCTACATTAATACAAAAAAAGATGTAGCAAGAGAACCACCATGGTTGAGGAAATCATCATTATCTGAACAGTAAAAATTCTCACTTCTTAGCCTTGTATTCACGACGCACTCTTCTAAGATCCATGGTCTGAGGGAAAGATCCAATTGTGGTGGTGGGAAGAATTGGAAGGTTCAACTTCTTCTGCTGAGCATCCAGTCGTGCACTCACATTTGTAGCACGGCGGTGATCAGAACCCTTCAAAGCAGCAGCCTAAGCAAAAAATCCAAAAATCCAAAGCAAGTCCAAATTAAACAGCTGTTGTAACAATCAAAACAGGATCAAAATAAACATTTTGGAAGCAGCAAATAAAGTTAGCAAAGTCATAATTATTTAGAAAACTTACAGCCTTTTTAACTGCCTCATTTGTCACTCTTGGTGATGATTTTCTCGAAGCATGAGCTAACGCATTAGCTGAGAAAAAGGCCTGGATGGAAAAAAAACAGAAAACAAGAAGTTTCAGAAAATAATCTATAAATGCATGCCACAAAAAAAAGGGACTAAATGGGAGCAAGAAGAAAAATAATTAGTAGCAAGTTAACCATGATTTAAAAAAGTTAACAAATAACCAGAAGCAAGTACCGTGTAGTCTATTGGAAGGCAGATGAGCATTAAGCATCATCGGCATCAAAGACTTAAGATGCATTTAAGGAGTGCACACATGGTCAGGATATTTACTAGTAATCAAGAAAGCTCCTGGCAGTTATTGAACTGAATCCCTTGATGGGAACTTTGAGTAAATGCACCAAAAAGAAATGCTTTTCACATCTGACAAACATATGCCGATGTGCACATTTTTTCAACATGGGTATCTCACATTGTGTTAAAATGTCTCATTTTACATTTGGCACAAAACATAAAATTAGAGGTTTTTATTCTGAGCTTAAAAAATGAAGCACAAATATAAGGAAAATTAAAGGTGTACCTCATCCCTGGTTCCAGCAAGTGCCTTGGCCAAGGCATTTACTTCAACTACTTTCTGAGCAGCAAATGCAAGCCATGACTTGAGATCCTTATCCAATTTAGGCTCATTTGCCAGATCAACTGCAGTATGGAGAAGAGAGCAGGAAGTAGAGACCACAACCTTGTCTGCAGAACAAAATTAAAAAACATTATTTCAATCAATTGGACAACACATAAATTTAGCACAATATGACAACACACTATGTAGTTCACACCTTTGCCCACAATGCCCTCAAGATCATGCAGTAAACCAAGGGAAGAAGAAAGATCATTAGCCCAGATATTCCTTCCATCAACCACTCCAGCAAAAAGGAATTTTCCTGGAGGGAATCCACCCTTAATCAAATCAAGGTTCTTTGTTCCACGAACAAGGTCAAACCCAAATCCACTAACACCCTTCAAAGATGTGAGTGTTTTGTATGCCTCATGAGTCACATCAGCAAAATATGTCTCAACCAGAACATTCAAACCAGCTAGAGATGCCTCCAGCTCTGAGTATGCATGAGAAAATGCTTGCAATTCGTGAGCCTGGAGATCCATCACAAGTTTGGGCTCATCAAATTGAATCCAACAAGCACCAGCTGCCTTCAGTTCAGAAATAACTTCCCTAAAAGAAATTAATCGTCAGCATAGATTCTGAGGTAGAAAAATGTAGATAGAATCTATTTTCTTCTTATGCTTGTTTGGATCAAGTCGGAGGCTGATGACAGATTAATCCAGCCTCAGGAAAATTGTGAAGAAACAAAAGGTTGAGCACTTACTTGTAGACAGGAAGAATCTTGTCAATCAGAGAAAGAAGGGGAAATGATTTCTCTACACCCTTTGCTGGTTTTGATAGCAACAAGTAAGAAACAGGACCTACGAGTACTGGCACAGTATCAATCCCGAGCTGCAAGTGGGAGAATAGGAGAAGATCATTTTATTAATAACTGAATCTAAAATGAAAATACAAGATAAGTTGGTGCACTATATTAGGAAGTATTATTAAAATTCGACCATGATATTTGTTCATGTCAATAGCATTTAAATTTCAATCTTGTTTGCATGCATCTAGCTTACAACTTCATGCTACTGGTCAGTCTACGTAAAACATTTCAAATCTAAATCCTTGATGCATATGACTAGCAAATCACAAATATCCATGTGGATGCACAATTTCCTGTGATCACATAAAAACATGACAAGCAGAAACTTTTGAAAAATATATAAGGGGCACAAGATCAAGCCAGCTTACAGATTTGGCCTCCTTGTACTCATCAACAGCCTTATGAGATGCATAAGAGAACTTGACTTCTGGCCCAAGTTCGGGGACAATGTAATGGCTGTACCAAGAAACATAAATATCATTTGTGTAATTTAATGAAACTAGTAATCACTAGCCAAATTAAGAGGCTTGCACCAACAATAAGGTAAAAATTCTATACTTACTAGTTGGTGTCAAACCACTTGGTCATTTCCATGGCAGGGACAGAAGCATTACCCCTAGCCATAGAAAAGTAGATATCAAAGCCAATCTCACCACCATTCCAGCCATATCTCTCGGGAACAGCACCAAGCATAGCCGTGGTGTCCAATACTTGATCATAGTACGAAAAAGTGTTGCTAGGAATATGTCTGATTCCAGCATCAGCCATTTGCTTCCAGATGGATGACCGGAGATCAGCTGCCACCTTTTGCAATTCCTCAGCACTGCTCTTGTTATCCCAAAAAGCTTCCAAAGCAAATTTGAGCTCCCTCTTGGGCCCCATGCGAGGATAACCAACAATATGGGATGCCATTGCTCTGTTTCACCATCCACCAAATGAGAGTTCAGATTATCATACATTCCACAAAAGTATATGATTTACCAAAGGTATCAATGAAATCACTTCACTAAATTAACTTGAGTGCAGCACGATGAAATCAACAATCTCAACACCACCATCCATCAGTAGTTACATCAGCAAAACACAGAAATTACATACTAGTTGAATTAAGCCTAGGCTGCATGCAGGAAAGACGATCAACGAACCCAAAAGCATGCAGGAAGAGAAAATATGGCTAAAAAGAAAGGCATCCATACTTTCCATTGGCATTAGCAAAGAATGAACAAAAAAATTGTTTGCATCCAAACCAATGAAGCAATGACCACACACAAACAAGTAAAACATAGGAGAAGCCATAGATGTAAACAACAACCAAAACAGAATCAAAAATGCCTTTTTACGGGACACCCCAGCGGTTAAGAGCTAAGACCTCTATTCTAGAGGTCTTGGGTTATAATCCTAGGATAAGAGGGTGTGTGATTCATGGGAGGGGAGTTGGTAACTAATCCTGGGATGGGAGGATGTCAGATTTATGGAAGGGAACGTGTAGTTCAAGATCCAATGAGCCTCTAAATAGACTTAAAAAAAAAAAAAAAAATTGAGTTCAAGAAGATAGATCCAAAAGGAGGTGGTCCAAAAATCCAAGATTTTGAAGAGACACACGCCACATAAACACTTCTAAGTTTATATACAATAACTGATCAAATCCAACCAGACCCACCAACCACAACTAAAAGAGATCAGACACAAAACCATTCATATGTTCCAGATCTGAGAAAATCTCAAAACCCCACTACACAAAATCCAGATTCAAACACTTAAAAACAAGCAAAACGGTCAAGAACAAACTAAAACCACTACATACGATATTCCAACCCAAACATCCGACATAAACCAATAAAAACACGAAAACCCACTTCCACAGATGAAGGGAAAGACAAAAAAAAAAAAAGCAAAAGATGGGAACAGAAAGTGATAACCTCTGCAAGAATCCATGTCTGAAAAATCTACAAGAAACGAGAAAAAGTGGAAAGCTGAGAGTAACAGAATGGAGGTGTTAGTTAAGTTGTGTACCTGACGGAAAATGAACGGAAAAAGAAGCGAAGAAAATTGGTGGTGGGGGCGGCAGCGGAGACGGCGGTGTTGATTGTGGTTGAGAAAGTGAGAGAGCCAATGGACAGCAGCCTCAGAGACGTGAGTCTGCAGACTTGGTTCATTTATACTGTTAGTGGGAATGGTTGGTATTATTTTTGTACTCACTCCCACTGTGGAAATCCAATAATTTGGATTTTTCATTTATTTATTATTATCCTCATTATTTTCTATATATAGTTTTTTGGTTGGTGTGAATTAATAAAAATTACTCAATTTTTTTTATCAGGCATCTCGTAAAATGTGTCTCGTTGAATTATTCTTAGGGATATTTAGTTTGTTAAAAATTAAAAATTTCATCGTGGAGGGCCTAAATTTTAAGTTCTCTTTAAAGCTATGAAAAGCAAAGACTTAGTTTGTCTTTTTATAGACTAAAAAACACAAATTTTACTGTTCAGTATTTATAATTAATAGTAAAAATTTCCCTCTCAAAAATCAATAGTAAAAATCATAGTTATTAAAAAATTTATCAAACTGTAAATTACATAATAAAGATGGATACTTTTACTCTCATATTTACATTTTTAGAATTATTATCCAAAAAATAAAAATTTATTACAATATTAAAACATAAAGGATGCATGAAATATTTGATATATTTTTTCCCTATTTTTAATCGAAAGTAATAATGGAAACTTTCATTTGTATTCTTCAAGTTACACAATTTATTTGAGATTGATTGTGTCAAAATTTTCTCCTTTTTTTGTTTTATTATAAACTAAACTTATTGTGACAAATAGTTCTTTTATATCATTTCTGTTGAAATGTTTTTAAGTCAATTCAAGTATTCATTTTCGCCATCTTTATTCACTTGAATTCAATCTCTCTTAATAGAAATATTTGTTAATCTATGTAGATATATTCAAACTAATACAAACATCACTCTCTCAATTATCTTCAATCGGTTTTATACCTATTTTAATATAAATATTCTAGTAACATTCTGTTTGGAATATTCAAAAATTTATTCAAACCCTTATCTCTCCATTACATTAATTTTTTGAATAATTTGCTTTTTAACAACTCAATACCACTACCGCAACGTAAATAACTTAATTGGGTTCGGTAGAATTTGCCTTTCAACTTAAATAAGAATTTTATGATCACACAAATCTTTGTAAGAATTCTTATTTTAGTTAAACAGTTATTCTCCTACGACATCCTACTTTAGAATTTATTCCCTCTCAATAATAGAGCTCAAAAGATAAAATTAGGCATATTGAGCAACTTTTACAATTTAATCTGATAATTCAATGTGTTGCTCTCTTACCAGTGCTAAAATGACTAAAAATAAATATCTTATTTTTTGTATGATTCAACTTTCTACTATTAAACGTTAGAAAATTCCTTCCTTACTATGAATGATAAATAATTACATCAATTATCTGAAGTAGTAGTTTAGTGATAAATTAACGTACTTTCTCTTATCACGGCCCAAGTTCGAGTTTTGGGTGAATTTACCCGCCTTAATTACTTGGGATTTAATAAGAGTACGGTTGTTAATTTACGACTCATTAATACTATATCCAAATGTAGGGAGGCCTTTTGAGTCCAACAGTGATGGAGTGGTTGTATGCCCCTTAAAGGTGATTGAATAAGATTTAAATAAATGAAATTTACTCTAATTTTAATTCATAAATTCAATAATCAATATACTTACAAGAGATTTTTATTTCTAGTTAAAAATTAAATAAATTAATAATTAAATCAAACATTATACATCATTAATTATTTAATGCAAGTTACCATTAAGCATAAAGTAAATATCTTACAAAACACAATTCGGCGTGATAACTTAATGATAAGTCAGTGTACATTTTATATTTACGATTTGAGTTTGAATTTTTACACTCACGCGCTTGCTTAATATATGGTTGGGTGACTACTAAAATAGCTAAAGATTGTAGTGCGGCATATAGGTTATAGACTCGACAATTGTTGAATCTCTTGCGATGAAAATACGTTTGGTTCTACCAGTATTTGAATGGTAAGTCTGTTCATTTGAAAGTAGTTAAATGTGGCGTTATAATTAAAAATTACTTCGATCTCAATTTATAGATTTAATAATTGATATACTCACGATAGATCTCTTTATATAATAAAAACAAAAAATCCTAAAAAAAAAACGTCATCTATTTTTTTTTTTTTTTTTTGCTTTGCTTACGCTTCCACCAGTTCCTCAATTTTGTAAAAGGAGCCTTTTTGCTTTCCCCTAAGACGTTAAAAATTGAACAAATTTTGGGATAAAGACTAACGAAGGCCTCGATCAATTGTTAAGATCTAGTGAATTTCTGGTCATAAACATAACGGCCTTGCTAAGTAAACTAAGGAATTTGACACAATCATTAATATATAATTATAACCCAAATCACGTATATCAACCTGTTAAAAACTCGTGCTCACCTGACATATTTGTAATAAAAAAAAAAAAATCATGTTCACCACCACAAAATGGCATTTTAATTTATGAATACAAATAGACAACTGTACAAATCCATTTACCCATTCTGCCAATATTTTGGGAAATTGTCTCTTTCTTTTTGTTTAATGTCAGGTCTCGTTGTATAACTCATTCACTCAGTTGTGCGGAACATCCCAATAGATATTATAACTATACAGGGATATTAATATTTTTAATTCTAAACCTTTAAATTTTTTTACGTTTGAATTTTAAACTTTTTTGACATTTCATTTGAGTTATAAACTTTTTAATTTTCTACCAAATCAATTCATCTATTTACTAAAAGTGATCAATATATTAAAAAATAATTTTAACTGTATAAAATTATTTTTAAAAAATTAAATATATAAATTAAATGTCTTTTCTATCAAAAATATACAAGTTATTTAATTCGTATATTTATTAATTAAAAAAATATTTAATGTGTATATTTTGTTAATGACAAAAATATTTAATTAATATATTTAACCTTTTTTAAATAATTTTTATTAAATTAAATTTATTTATTAATCGATTGACTACTTTTTGTAACTTAAAGGACTGATGTAGTATAAAATCAAAAGATTTACAACTCAAATGAAATATTAAAAAAATTTAAAATTTAAACATAAAAAATCTTAAAAATTTAAAATTAAAAATATTAATATCTCGATCGTACACCTAAGCTCCAACTTTGATTTCGTGATAAGTTAGGTACCAAGAAGGTTGGTGGGCAAGTAGTAGTGGGTCACTCGTTCAAAAAGAATTTTATTACTCAAATGGGCATGATAGCAATGATATCTTAAGATTCGGTCAATAAAAAAAACAAAAAAAAAAAATGATATCTTAAGATGGCCATTAACCATGTAGAAGAATAGGGTTTTTCTAATTTTTAAATTGGCCACGAAGCAGTCATAAAACAATTTCTTATGGGGTTAGTTGGTGAAGGTGGAACCACCATAATTGACTTAATTCCATGGGGATGTCTAGTCAACATTTTGCTTTTTGTTTTTCATTTGTTTATAATTTTGGTGGCGGCATCTTGCACCAGCTTCCTAGTCAAAGAAGAGTTTGATATTCTGCTACTTTATTTCAGCACGCACTAGCATGCGTTTGGTAAGAGGTTTATCTATACAATATTTCTCAAGGACCAAGCAAAAAACATTTTCTTTAAGTACAAAGAAAAGAGCTAACTCAAGCAAAATAAATAACCAAAAACCCCATCCGTAAAACACAAAAGTCAGATACATCCTGCAGTTTCTGGCTTTAAGGGACGTCTTAGCACCTCCGATTCCTTTATATTCAATACTTCTGCTGGGTGAGGATGCAATGTTCCTTTAGGCGGCTTCAACTGCGCACAATTACAGCTAACATAATTCCACATTTTCACATTACTGGGAACAAGAGCAACTCGGTTCCATACCATTTCCGGATGCCAGCTTGTAGCTTCGTTCCCATGTATCTATAGGTTCAGCTTGAGCATGGGGGATGTGCCGAGGATGCTTCTCTCTCTTATCTCCCTTTATCTGCTTTAGCGCATGTTTAAGAGCAGGCAACAAGGCCTCCATGCATTCTGCAACCGCATTAGGATTCCCAGGCATATTGATAATCTGAATGTAAAGCAAACATGGAGAATCAGACCACATTATTTCCAGGCATTAGTGCTTCAAGGCAAACTTAAGGTTACGAGATCTTACCAATGTTGACCCCCTTATTCCTGCTGCTGACCGTGATAACATAGCAAATGGTGTCACCTGCATCAGAAGTTGAAAAAAGAGGGAGAAATTTCAGAGTTAAAAGTCTTGAGGTCAATTCCAGCTAAACCAACCAGGGAAAGAGGTGAAGATATTCACCCTCCATGAAGATGAACATATCCTGCCTGATTGGATACTCAAAAACAGAACACAAAGAAGAAACAATGGTTAGGGACACATGAAGCGTGAACCCCCCAAGTTTTGTACCACACCCCCCCCCCCTCCGGGAAAAAAAAAAACTTTAAAAAGGAAAAATGACAAAGAACATGCCAACATGCATCAGTTGCAAACACATCTAATACGAATCTGAGGGTCTGGCCTTTATACCATCTGCTTGGCTGTTTTGTCCACTTCAAGAACTTAATAGCCTCTAAGACTAGGGTGATCTTTGTGGAATTTTATAAACATGCCAACAAAATGTTTTCACTTCTGGAGTTCATAAATATTACAACCAACTGTTGGATACCTGCCCGTCCTACTATATGGCTACACACCCTCCTTATATTCCACAAATTAGTTTTTAGGACGGCATTTTATATTTTAAGACCCGAAAGCATGCCAAATTGACAAGGATGGAGAAATTCAATATGAAAGTAGAGAGAAGACACATTTGCAAATGTAAGATAGTGCATATGTGAGACCAATGTAAGACACTAGTGGTACCTTTAAACTTTCTTGCATCATAACATACAGAAGGCCAGGTGTTTCTTTCTCAATCACCTCCTTAGTTGCTTCAGGAGTCACGTCTCTTGGAGTGAAGCCGGTACCACCTAGATTAGGAAAATAGTCTTAGAATAGGGGAAAATTTTCAGCAATAAAATTTAAGGTGAATTATTGGGTTAAAATAAAATATCATTTAGCCGAAGAGCTGTAAGAACCCTACCGAGGGTAAGGATAAGATCCATTCCGTCAATATCACTCCATCTCTGCAAAAATTCTTTGATTTTTCCAACATCATCTGGAACAACAGCTGTTGAAACAACTTTTGCTCCTCCCAACTTTTCTGATGATGAATTAACAACGGAAACTGCTCTAGGTCCACTGCAAATTTAAAAGATTATCTTCCTTATGGACCTTGAAGCAATAAAGTGCATACAAAACTCAACCACTTAAATGAGAATAACCAACAAAGAAAACTGGAACAAACATAACAATACGTTTTTTTTTCCAGCTGTTTTAAACCCAAAGTTCAAATTTTCAAATATGAAACCTCTAATAGAGCAAATCAGAGCAATACACAACCTTGAAAAAAAATTCCAGTTCACCAAGAAAACAGGCAGAACTTGAATCAGTGAGATGACATCATTTGAAGAAGCCAGGGATCAGCATCTCAAAATATCTAACCACATAGGAAAGACTAGCCAAATATTGCTACTCACAGCACAGATGCATTACATAAAGAAGGGAGAAAAAATTCAGCCAGAACTACTAGCTAAGCAATTATCTATAAGCTGTTGCAAAATATCCAGTAACTAGCATAAATCACTTTCTTGAGGAGCAATACCAACTTTGCTCTTTTAAATTTGCATTACATTCGCATAAATGACCTTTCTGAAACAATGAACCTTTAAAAAATGTATCCAGATGCCTTCATCAGACAAGCGCAATTTGTTTGCAAAAACAATGCAGGTTTAATTTTTCAACATGGAGACAAGTGGCCATTAATTTAAATCAATCACAGAATAAAAAAAAAAACAATAAGTAATATTATTATTCTTCTTGAGTTTGGCCATTGACTATAGCCTTTGAGTCTCAAAGCTCATTAGTTTAGTTCATGAAACGGAAAGCAGTTGTAAAGACACATACACTTCTAATAAAAAATTTCACGAAAAGAGCATAAAGGGGATTCAGCGAAGGAACAGAATGGCAGGTTTAAAGGATAAATGGTGCCTAGAACAATAAATTTACAAATTCGCTATATATGGATGATTCTTTGCTGTTTCATCATCATCTTCTTTTCTTTTCTGCATTCTTCATTCATAAATCTGGGTTCAGCCACCATTTGTTCATCCCTTATGCCATGCAATAACTAAATCTAGATTTTTTTAAAAAAAAAACCGGGAGGAAACCAGGACTTGCTTTGGCTCATCAATGCATAAATGTGTGACCAGATTAATGCCCTCATTAAAATAATAAATAATATCTTAGGTTGCTGGTGCAATAGTTGCCACCTAGGACATGAGACGCAATAAACATGCTGCAACCATCTTATACATGGAAAGCGGAGTAGTTTATGTTCATACTAACATTAACCATTACATACATGAAGATAATGTTCTCTGAAATAGTTGGTACAAAGAATTGACAAATCAAATGGCTGGATAAATGGAGCATCTCATGCATGGAAATTGAAACCCATCTTCATGCACGCATTTAACCATTTCATGCATCAATACAGTGTAGATGTTTATCACAGAGCAATCACCATTTCCAGACTTTAATAAGGAGGATCATGAATGCAGCTCATCACTTTATCATCCACAAAAAGACCCTTTACGAACACCAAAACCAAACAGATCTATTAGGAGGCATTCTCTTTGAAATGAAATTTAAATTCCCAATCTTGAAAAAAGATAATGGGAGAGAACAATTAAATAAACAAGTTCCCAATTGTCACATAATATTCCCTGCCAACAAGCAATGTGTCATCCACAAGTATAAGTTCAAAATTATGGATGATCAGGCATATGCACCTAATCAAGCAATGAAACAATGACAAACACCTTCACTAAAGGCCCAAAGCACACTTATTTATTGACAATGACCATAAAGCAGATGAAAACATGTCAAACGATCCCAACCATCCCATCTCAACACGAATCTTGATAGAGGTGTAGTTTATCCAACTACTTGCACTAGGATGACAGGAAAACTAGTTATAAGTGATCAGCCTATGAAGAAGGTAATAAAGATTCGGTCCAGAAAATGCTGAAATGTCAAATGCAACATGAAGCACCATACCTCCGATCGGGCCCAGCCCCCGATGCAACAGTATCACTCACAGTCAGAACAGCTACTCGGAAATCAGTTTGCAGTAGCCCATCACTGGTTATCTTTGTGGATGCTTTTCCATGCTGTAAGGGAGGTGAATCAGATGCACCGCTCTCAGCAACAGAAGCTGAGCTTAAATCAGAAATTACAATGGCCATTACAGAAGTACCAGCAGGAATTGAACTCCCTGTTGCTGGCAGCTCTAACAAAGCATTAGCTGATTTCATACTTAAAAGCCGGCTGCTAATCTGATGGCCAGTGCTCGCAGCAACAAATCTGATCTCCACAAGGAAATGATACACATTGATTTAAGCATGGTATATTAACGTGGACAAACCTTATAAACTAGAAACATGAAGCTCTAATACCATTAAAACATATTTGAATCAACCATGACCTCAAAGGCAACTTGCGCGAATATCTTACCCAGGATTCCCAGATCCATCATTGCTGTTCCATCTAATAGTGGCACGATGAAATTCTGGTCGCATTGGATCAGTCTTAATGGGCTGCAGAAGACGAGCCTGAACTCTGCATAAATTACAAATACAGAAATAAGATGACCAATAGACAAATCTGGAACAAAATATTTGCCTATATGAACAAATAGTAGTAGTATGAGAGGGAAGAGTAACGTTTTAAAAGGTTCAGGAACCTCGGAGGATGAGGATTTTCCCATCCAGCAAGAAGACGGATGGCAGGTACCACAAAGAGATGAAAGCAAACCAGACAGCTCACTGGATTTCCAGGTAACCCAAATGCAAGGATTTTCTCCATTCCAACATTATCTGTTGGTTTGGAATTAATTTCTGCAAACGTCAAAGGTTTGCCTGGTTTCATGCAGATCTGAAGAGGCAATGGAGATCAATGTAAGAAAATGATTACTGCAGGTAAAACGGATTGGATTCAACTACCAGGACATAATTTGAAGCCACTGCATTTAAAGTACAAAACATACATTAATAAGACAGCAGAAATTACAGAGATATTTTTTAAGGGAGGAAAAAACAGAAAGAGAAGCGAAAATGAACACCAGTTTACCTTGTTGAAATGTACTGTTCCTCTCTTGTTCAATAATGGTTTGACCAAGTCCCTGTCCCCCATAGAAACACCACCTGAAGTCACAAGAATATGTATCCCGGCAGAAAAGGCTTTATCCAGAACCTTCTCAAGTTCTTCTTCCTCGTCTCTAGCAATCCCAAGGTCAAGAACCTTACATTGCTGCTGCACTGCTGCTGCCAGTAACATTGCACGGTTGGAATCCCTAATCTGAACAACAGCTAAATCAAAACATAACAAAACACAGAACCCACTGATATGCGACTTTAGTAAAGCTGAAAATACATATGGTCATTTCCAAATGTTTTAAGCATATTTTTTAAATGCTTTGTTGCAAGCCTAATTCCACAAAGATAATTTTTTGTTTGGTATGCAATTGTTACATTTTTTTTTTCATTTTTAATAATTTGCATCTGTAGCGCAAGTTGAAGCTTTATGAGGGATGTTACCTGACCACGACCTAAAAAACCAGTTGTTGGCTGCACAAGTTCATCTCCAGTGGAAAGCACAGCAATTGTAGGTGTACAATATACCTGAACCACACCATTATCACTCACGGGAGTGATCAGTTTATTAAGCACCAAAGGAGAAGTAAAAACAATACCTTGACCATTGTTACGCCAACAGTAGCAAGTAGACCGATTTCAGAAGGGCCTAGTCTTTCTCCAGATCTTAGAACTATTGCATCTTTTTCAATGTCACATCCCTGATAAAGAGATAATTGTATCATAAAGCAAAAGATACGACAAGAGTGGTTTTACAAAGCGACAGAAAAATAGATATTTAACAAATGTAAGCCATGCATGAAAACTAATGCGTGCATGCGGAAAACCATACTTCTTTACTTGGTGTCATTTCTTTGCACTAAAAATATATATGTGACTCCAACTCTTCACTTTACTTCATGTGCCAGTGTTAGATGTGTATCAAGCAGCTAAAACGAACATTGGTGCTTAACTATAATCCTCCAATAAGTGGGGAAAAACAACAGAAAATTGAACATAACTTGCCAAACATGGTTTTGTGCGTGACATCAGTCTGCTAGTTTAATAAACTTCTTAACAATGGGACAAGCCAATTGGCAGGCCCCAAAACATCTCTTGCTTCAATTTGCTGATATTTTTTCCACAGCAAACTATAACAGGATCTCTGAGTGGTACAACCAATGCCCAATAAAGTTTGCTTTTCTTCATAATTGATATCTAGAGCGTCCCTTCACTTATATCACCAACAAAATTTGGCATTTTGCACCAGGTTATTTAAATTACTCTGAGAGTCAGGTTTTTTTTGCTTGATTTATGATCCAGAAGAGAGATTACTTTGTTTCCTCCAAGTGACAGACTGTGATGGAGCATCCAAGAATGTGACAAACTCATAATGATCCTCACAATCCCACAATCATTCTTTAAGCTTTAACCCGATTGGCTATCAGGCACATCAACATCTAGTCGTCATGTAGACTTTAAAGAGACCCACTCCATTAGTTGTCTACTTTTCTTGACTCAAGAACTCATAGAACATATTTATTTTCATTAGCAAAATTTTTAGCAATAGAGCTAGTAGTTCTCCTGAGACGAGAATTAAAGGGAAACTACACAGCCACCGACATGCCATTCCACAATTCGTATTACTTTTGGCCAACATGTTGTCCCAAGAACCATGCATTCTTTTATGTCATCAAATGTCATCAAAACAATTTTATCGTATACCATGATCTAACTAACTATATGCTAAAAAAATTCACCTCAAATATTTGATGCATGCAACCTGAAGAGAGGGGGACAAATAATATCATACCACTGGACGAATATCAACGCCTTTGCTAGTTTGCACCAATATTCTTATTCGCTTTGAATCACTTGAAGCATCTTCTACTTTTTCAGTATACTCAACCTGAACCACTGCATCAGCACCATCAGGTATTGGTCCTACGTGAAACCAAAAATAAGTCAGGATAACAGTCGAAGAATCTTAACAAACAAAACAATTTGACTCACAAGTTCCAGCCAAAATGTCTAGAAAAATTGTGCTCTTCAAAGTAAATGTGTAAAATTTAAACGGAAATATACAAATTAGGCATGACGGAAAACATTTCAATACTAGTAAAGGAAAAGTTTAAACTTGTCAGTTTTAGCATTAAAACTTTGATGAAGTCATTCAAACAAGTTTTACATACTTCAGGAGCAGGAATCTACGTACAGGAAAGATTTTTGAATCATCTTTAAAACAGCACAGGGCAACAGAAAAGATGTTCCTTGCCAATAAGCCAGCACAGTAATCGTCGCAAGAAAATTAAGCTAACTAAATCACAGGAAGCAACGATTTCCACTTAAAAAACTCGCTAAAAGCACAACAAATTTGATTCATTAAACATAAATCTTGATCCCATATAATTATAATACCATTATATTACTCACACACAGACAGTCAGACACAATATATAGCTATATATCACTCCCAAACTACTGAAAATTCTCCAAAAAACAGAACTAGAAATTGAATAAAATCAAGAACAAAAAAAAGAAAAGAAAGAGAGATGAAAGAATAGAAAGACCTCCAGTAGTCACATAAGCAACAGTCCCAGGCGTGACAGTAACTCCAAGTCCGTCAGTTCCAGCTCTCGATTCCGTTATCACCGGATACTCGCCGGGCCCGTCCGCAGCAACCACCGCATAACCATCCTGCAAACTCAAGCTAAAATCAATTGTGAAAAGATATAAACCCTAAAAAAAGGAAATTTCTTCGTAATTGTTTGAAATTGTTCAAAAAGATGTCAGAGTTGAAGGGAAGGCGTGTGCCTTGATGGAGGCGGGATAAGGAGGCAGAGGATCAGGTGCGCGGATATCCTCGGCAAGAACCTTGCCCAAAGCATCGAGAATTGGCACCGTGACTGGTGGAAGCCGCCGCTGAGCCACCTTTAAAACTATCTGAAGCGCTTCCTCCGCCGATATCATCGCCGGTCGAGAGCCACCGTCGGTGAATCTGTGCTCTCCGTCTTGACTCATTTCTTCAACACTGACTTTGCTGGTACCAAATGTTGGCACATAGTTCCACCGTATTTCTGGCTCCACCGGGTCGAATCGGACCCCACCCGTTCAAGGTACGGTAAGGGCGAAAGCGACCCAATTAAAAAAAAAACAAAAGGTTTGACCAAAAAAAACAAAAACAAAAGGAAAATAAAAAATATGAGCAAGAATAATCCAAAAGACAGAAAAGAAAAGAAAAGAAAACCTAATGCGGTGTAGGGTGTCAAAATTGGAAAGAAATTAGGAATCTTAATATAGTCTTTTAATTTTTTAACAAGAATATAGTCTTTTATTAGAATGATGCTAAAGGGATAAATTAATAAGAAATTTGTAGACTACTCGCGATAGTAATTCAATGATAAATCGATATATTTTTACGCTTGTAACATGTGAAGAAAATATTAAAATTTAGCGCGAAAGTCTGATTTAGTAATTACTGTGATTTCTAATAATAGAGTTATATTCGATTTTACTAATATTCGAGTGGTAAGTTGGTTTCTTTGAGAATTGTCGAATAAGTCACCAAAAAATAATGGTTATCCTGATTTTTATCTACAGATCTGATGACAGATATATTCACGATAAATTTTTTTATGGTAAAAAAAAAAAGGTGACTTGTAGTATGTTTAGAAAAAATTATGGTTTTGTAGGAACATACGGTATAACTAGTGTAACTGAAAAGTATTTGTTTTATTATTTCTCATTTTCATGTGTTTTATATTTTTCACTCTCTGTTTTTTTTTTTCGTGTTGCCGCGCAGAGGCATTAAAGATTGACGAACAACACAGTTCTTTTTGTCGATTTTGCTTGCAAACAAGGTCATGTAACATGTAATAACTTAAAGTAGTACTCTCATTAATATTTTAATACATCTCTTTCTTCGTCAATTTAAATTTGAATCTCAATACCATTATTAATTTTTAACGTAAGGATTGTTGGTGCAGTACTATACTTCATTGGGAGTTAGTAAATTTTAGACTTGTTAATATTGTAATTAAGTGTAGGTGAGATTCATTCAAAAACGATTGTTACAAATGCAATAACCATGAACTTGTTATGTACCTTATTTTTAGTTAAAAAAATTTCATATACAATGTAACATATGTGTACATATGAAAAAAAACCATAATAACAAATTAATATCAGATCAAGCATCTTTAATTTGATTTAAATCCACACTTGTTACCTTTAATTTCTAGGATCGACGCATTATTTTCTTATGTAATGTAATATAAGATCAACCGTATCTTGTAAAGTCCGCAATTCACAAATGGGGCCAAGAATTTTGGCAATGTCTTGTATATTAAGCACTCATTAAGCTGTGTATGTATTATCTATTGGGTTGGACTCCATATCCAAACCCAATAGCAATTTCACCAAGAAGAAACTTTCGTTTTCATTGCTCAAGAGATTTTTCTTTTCTGTACTTCTTTAATTTTCCTGTTATAGATTGTTGCTGATGGCTGTTAACTCAACAAGTAATCAAAAGCTGAAAGCCATGAAACTAAAATTATTAAAATTTGACGACAATCAAAATGCAATTCTATGAATCAATCAATATAGATTTGATTGTAATTAAATAACGATTGGGATTTGATTCTATGACTAAATCAATATAAAATTGATTGGATTATAATTAAATAAAGATTTTAGCAATGATTCTATATCAAAGTATAATCGTAATATTATTACAATGTAATTACTTTATATATAAGACAATTTTTATTATATATTTTGACATGGATATGAACAAGCAAGTAGGAACTTCATGGGGGCATGCAAAAACAAAGACAACTTAGTCGTCGAAGGAAATTGGATGGGCGATATGAGCTGGTATACTTACTTGAATATATTGTTCAGGTTTAATTTTCTCTTCCAACATAATAAATTGCTCAGAAGCACGTTCCCATGTTACAACCAAGTCCCAAAAACTAAAGTACAATGTCAATGATTAACAGATTTTCTTGAGGAACAACACTTAGAAGATTAAAAACAGAACAATTTTATCAACCAGTTTAGTGCTAGGTCGAATTCTCAATTCATCTTTCAATTACAAGCTATAAGAAAAGAAAAACACAAGGATCGTTGACAGACTCGTGCAATGCACAAGATGACTGTGCTGGGCTTGGTGTGGGCCAAAATTATGTTGGCAAGGCTCAGTTTTTGCCTGACCCATTCTCTAGTTGGGTCGAGCTCGTCTTGCTTTACTGTATAAGGATACATATATGGTCTTCCTCTACTTCAGCGAGACTTGTTTAGTGTTCCTTGGCCCCGCTTAGTGCGGCCTTAATTCTGTTTCCTTACACTGCTGTAAAACATTTAGGCTATGGCTTCCCATTTTAATAAAAAAAAAAAAGACAAATATGTTCTCTTAGAAGACTTATCAGTAGTTAAAGTTTAGATTTTTAATTTGAAAATCTTAATCTCAAATCCTGAGAAAGAAATGATGAGATTTATAGAAGGAGAAAGTTATTTTATTATATAACTCATAATTCAATGGGTCTCTTAATGAAAAAAAAATACATATCTGTTTGACAAAAAAAAAAATACATATAGTTTCTCAAAAGACACTTCAATAATTAAAATTTAAATTCATATGTATAATAAAAAGAAAAAAAGAAACGTAATCTCTTAATTGTGAGGTAAGTTTTGACCTTCCCTTAACGCAATACATAAGTATATGCTTGAACAAGGCTAAACTCAATAAAGAAAACATAAAGTCCAAAAGTCTACAAGCTCATCACAGGTCAGTTAGTCCAACAAAGTCAATATATTTTTTGAGATATTTTGAGTTTAGACCAATTAGTTAGAAGAGGGATATAGTTGGAGAAGTTAAGAATTTGAACCTCTAATTTTTTTTTTACTAGCATATTGTTAAAGATCAAAGTATAGGTGTTACAACCTACCTTAGGACCAAAAAAAAAAAAAAAGAAATAAAAAAGTCAATATAGAGAATATAAAAAAAAAAAAGAAATGAACCAACTAATTCGAAAGTTTTTTATTAGGCGGTTTGGTCAAGTATTCTTGAGTCCCAAGCTAAAAAAACGTGTGTGTCATATATATATATATATATATATATATATATATATATATATATATTAGTGTAAGGCAACACTAATCTCTGCATATACGTCCGAGCTTTTCCGGTCTCATATCAAGAATCCTTTTTAGTGTGCAAATCCTAACATCACAACATAGCAGTAGACATGACAGTCCCATTGGGTTGGTGCAGTCACTGTGCCAGATTACAAGAGATAAAATCTGACAGCAATTTCAGGTCAGCTATATCCCTTCTTTTTGGCCGGTGGCCATGACTAATTAAACCCTTTTTTCTCTCTCTCTCTCTCTTTTTATTTTTTTTTTCCCCTTTTGCATTTTGGCTTAATTGATTTAAGATTGCGTTTTTGATTAATTATATGTGTGGAATTTGTTTGGGTTGCTTGCATTATAGGTGGTGCTATGCGTGTGGAAAAGTTCTTGGTTCGACGAGTTCTAGCCAGAGAATAATGCGTAATTTGACAAACCCAAAATTCAAAAGAATCCAGAGAAAGAAGAACAAAACTGTTGATGTTGCCACTGCAGAGGTCGTTCAAGAGTTTGGGCAACTGACCATGTCAAATAGCCATGAGAAGAAGTAAGCAAATCTTTGAAAGAGAACCGTAGATATTTGCTAAAACAGCCAAAAAAATAAATAAAAAAAAAAGAAGAAGAAGGAAGAAAAGGCATGCATATGGAAAATTTAAGCAAATTATGCTTGATATTTTTAGAAAAAGAAAAATTTTGAGATATATTCAAGGTCTTAAAAGTTTTACTAAAACTGTTAGTTATTGCGGTCTTTAGCGGCTGTGGTGGATTAATTGCTCTTTTAGATATTTTATTTGTTTTGTTTGTGTTATAATTTGGACAAACTAAATAGAGATCATGATCCCGCATTTCTCCTAATTAGACAGTAAAAATATGATCTCCAGATCTCTTAATTGGAGTATGATACAATTTAGGAAATTTTCTACATTTTTGGGGAGGGTGCTTTTAGAGAATGATATACTAAAAATCACATAATAATAGTAAATAGGAAAATTTTGGTGGTAATGCAGTAAGAGCAATGCAGTGAATATTAGATGTAGCGTAAAAATAAGTATTTAAAATATAATATGAATAGCTAGAGAGACTATGTTCTTTTTATGTTGACTTTTATGTTTCTACATAATTAAACTAATAACAAAATTATATCCTACTTATCAATAAATAAAAAAACAAAATTATTTCTTCGGAAATTGATCCCCAAGCCGCCAATTTAAATATGAAAAGCACTTAACTAGTGGGTATTTTATGAAGGGTAATAATAGGTAAAAAATTATCAAGTATATATTATTGTAATATTTGTTGTGATTTCTTTTTATATATTTATGACATAATGATGGTAATTTTCTTGGATCACAATACAATGTCCCGTGATCGAAGTAATCTCTCAATTATTCTCTTAGCATTAATTATATTATTGCGTAATTACTGTAGATTATCTTGTGTCACATCGGAGAGCAACGTCGACGTGGCTGCGCATAGAAACGATTTGATTTAGGGTTTTTTTGTCCATATGATATCAATTTGAATTTTACTAGTGCTTTTACTTACTCTTTTACAGTTGTTTATATGTATTATTCATATATATTATGTGTTGATTTATTATTTAAAAGTAAAAAATAAAATATATTATAAATTTACTATTAAAAAATATTGATGTGTAAATTTATAATTGGTAATCATAAAAAAAAAGTAAAAAGCGACTGCTAGTAATAAACTCTTATCAATTTAGTATGTGTGATAGAGTTTATTACTATTGTGTACACTTATCAACAGTATAAAAGAAAATTAAGTGAAAGGATTAGAGATTTATCTGCACGCAATCAAAGCAGAAAATCAAAACCAAATCATCATATAGGATCATAATCCTATCTAGCTATTAATCAACTTTCATTGCATGATTTTCACAACCACGAACCACGATTAGATCATATTGGTTGTTCGGATTAATTCTAAACAGTAGACCATCACCATAATTGCCGCCACAGTATATTGCTTTAGCAGTTTTTATTGTGACATTGGCGACCACTCCGATTTGATCCCAATGCAGTATCGCTTGCTATGCGTTATTAATTAAGACCTTGTGGCTGGTGACAAACTATGAGGCCTTTTAATGTGACATTCTCTAGTTTGAGTCTTCTAAAAGGGGAGTGGTTTTGAAAAATTAATGTGAGAAAAAAAAAATTAAGTGGAATCAGTTGTAAAATAATTTAAGTGACATGCAACTGTCTCTAAATGTAACAAGCATGTTTTTTTATAGACTTAAAAAAAAAAAGCATTTTACCATTTGACAACAATAAACAAGAGAGAGAAAAAAAAACTATTCATTCTGGACGCACAATATGAGCAATAGTCAAATTAGAAATCTCACAACTTAGATGTTATAAATTCTTGTTGCCGAATGACTTTTTTTTTTCGTTAACAAAAAAAAAAAAAAAACAAAAAAGATGGTGCGTACACCTCTTCGACCCTATAGAGTGAGTTTCGTGGATCAAGGCTTCTTTTTCTTATTTTACCTATTCCCATGTACCCTAAGAAAATCATTATCATCGTTTGCACAGTTTAAATGGTTAAAAGAAATTTAAATCTATATAAAAAAGTAAAAGTTCAAATTCTATTAAAGTTAAGTGATAAAATTAAACTTATCTGACATAAAAACTATCGTAATCATTCGATCATACAGTATTTGGCAAGATCGAAAAGAAAACCATTACCGACAGGATCAAACAAATTATTTTGCTGCTCGTGGAGCATGGCCCAGAGGGGAGATTGGAAGTTTTCACCTTCGCGTGCTGCATTGACATGCACGCACGGCACGCACGTCGCCATTACCGTTTTGGGTATAAGAGATAAGAGAATTACAAATGAATATGTTCCATTATCAGCATCCTGTGTAATTGAAATAAAGAAGCACAAGAGCATTGGATTCACATCTGATTTATATTCTTCAACAGAATCAACACACACTGATGAGCACATGTATATAAGTAGCGACACCCCAGAAGTCTAAACCATAGTGAAGCCAATCAAGCCATGCATGATGAGTAGTTCGAGAGGAAGGGAGGCCTAACATGAGGATCACAGGCTTGTGATTTGGAAGCCAAGGATGACTTGCCTGGTTGTTTAATTATTATGTCTGATTAAGAGGTTTCTGCTGCATTATGTAGCCTTTGAGATCTCCAGGCATATATATATATATATGGTTCCCTGGCGGTCAACTTGGCTTACCTGACAGGCTCTTCTTTCTCATGATAGACCATTCCTTCCAATCCAAAGTGTGTACTAACAATTTATGCGGATGTTTCAGTTTTAGAGTCTCAGAAAACAACATTCGAGGGAGGATTGCGCTCTCTCACACCACAAGCTGACTCATGTTACTCAAATTACAGAAGAATAAACTCTATAGTATGTAGAATTCAGTCTCTATCACAACTTTGCACGTTTGGGCATACCAAACGTTTTGACGAGAATTCAAATTTATGACCTATACAGAACAAATAGATCCTTTGATATACTAAACCACAACGGCTCGTGGTTGACGATGACTTTTCAAAATACTGTTATAATAGTAACCTTTTGATAACAAGATTCAACTTCTTGCACAATTCTCATACTGTAAATTCTGTTATTTCTTGTAAATACTAACTGCAATTGTGATTGTAGTATAATAGACCGCCGCCCATTGCTCAAAATCTTAGCTACATGTGAAGCAAGAAACTTTAGTCGATCGTCACATGCATTCAAATTGAGAGACACATAGATGAAGGTAATACACAACCCTAGGCAACGGTATGCCTGTAGAGAAGAAGAAGAAGAAGAGGTATTTTTTTTTTTTTTTGGATTATTTATACATTGCAAAACATGCAAGAAATAAAACAAAATATTTATGGAATTCGAGCTGAATTTTATAGTATTTATGATATTAATTCAAATGCGACCCTAGCTGTAAAAATCTTGTAAATTTCAAGAGATTTTCGTGAATGTGCACAAGCTTTTCAGATATGCATTATTATATGGGGGAAAAAAGAAAAAAACAGAGATAAAGGTAATCGGAGCAAAAAAAAAAAGAATAACGACGAAAATCAGTGTGAAAAACTTATTATGGAAACCATTTTTATATGCTAATAGGGAATAGGAATTAATATTTAATAACTTCAAACAGTTCTAGGAAAATACATATTTATGATAACCATTCAAGTCAGCGAGATTAATAATAAAGCTTCACTACGTTATATTCAATAACAAAATAATTACACAATTCATTCAACGTTATTTAATGGCTTTTTTTTTTTCAAATTTCAATCATATCACATCACTTTGTTCTTAATTTATTACTATCTAAATGTTATTATTTAGTATTTTCCTTAATAATATTATTATCTATCCCTCATAAGGGCATGCCAGTGGTTAGAAACTTAGAATTTGGAAAGGCCCCGACGGATTTAGCGGCAGCTGGTCCGTGCAATGGATCCAGAGAAGATGGTTCTGTTATTGGTTTGTCTTTGCATTAAACGATTGGGGACTTCATAGAAGTACAACATCCTGTTTTGAACATAAGAGCTCCTAAGAATAAAATTAGAGGAAGATGGTTTTGTTATTAATGTGTTTATACTTGGATTATGACTAATTCAGGAAACATAAAACATATAAATTACTGAAGAAAAAATCGTTTAATGGACAATATGACATGTATATTTATTGAAATGAACAAAAAACGCTTCAAAAAAATAGAATTGGAAGGTGGTGTGAGATTTTTGAAAAGGAGAATAAATTAATACCATTTATTTTATAAATTGTGACCCAATCGGCCGCAATTTTTTTGATATTTGGGTATGTTCTATCTTCTATGAAATAGTTTTTCTTGTTTTAATTTCTTTTATTGAAATTTTAATATGATAATATACGCTACGTATATTAGTCATCACATTTAAACCTTAATTTTGTTTAGTATTAAATTTATGATAGAATAATTGATTCAATACTAATTGACATTCAATTTAATGGATTTTGCAATTAAATTTTAGATTAATCTCTTGTTTAGAGTAAATATTTGAACAAAACAATATAATTCCTTTGTTTGATTTAGTGACCTAGTCACCTTTAAGTGATAAAATGAATTCAACTTATGTTATTAATACGTTATTAATATGTTTTTAAAAGGGAGAGAATTTAATTAGAATATTGTTATATATACCAAATAAAGAAAATTGGAGGTTGAATTAAACTCCATAAACATTTGTCATTCCAAACAATCTATATGAGTGCTATTTTAGACTCTACTTTTTTTTTTTTTTTTGATGAATATTTTAGACTCTACTTAGTGCTCATTTTGACGGCAAAAGGCTTGCTAAGCCCTTTTCATTTTTCTCACCTTATACTGCTCGATCGATACTAAATCCACAAGCCAGAAAAAGCTAGTGGTGGCCTTGTGGCTTAATTACGCTTATATTTTCAGGCAATGGTTATCTCAGTACACAAAATATTATATATCTTCTTAGAAAATAATTTGATGTTTGAAAGATTAAGATCAATTCTGTGGCAACACAATAAAAATTGTTTTTTTTTTTTTGGCTCAATGCCCCATAATAATAATTTTAATTGTTAAAATTATCCTATGTAGCATTAATTTCTAGTTTTGTTGCACGAACAATGGCATTAGAGTTAAAATATTTACAGGATGGGATGTGGTAAAAGGGTGCATGGTGTGAATACTGGTAACATAGATGAATACAAGTATGTTTCAAGCAGGAAACGGTAGCGATGAATTTTCCTACTAGCAATCTCTCAATTTACCAGAAAGAGATTCTTCGTCATAAAAAAAAAAAAAAAAACATACATGAGTAGTTATAAAATTCTGTCCAATGGCAAGTCTTGCCATTACAACAAGCGCTTGAGTCCCCAATTAAGAATAGTTGATATATAAACAGTAGTCTTGTTCTTCATATATGAAATTTCCGGCAAAAGAAAAATCGTTTTTTGTAATATCTAAAAATAACCCGATAATCCATTTACCATCATTAAAATTATCAAAGTTATCTCGAAGAAATTTCGCAAAATATAACTAGAGTTCTGACATAAGTGCCCGAAAATCCTAGATACAAAATACAAATTATAACAACTCAATTTCGTTAGCCACAACAACAATTTCTGGGAAAAATTGAGAATTTAAACCTTTACTTTCTTAAAATTAATCATCAAGGATTAAAGTCATCCTTGACTTTCTTAGATTCCTACAACCTATCAGTTTTTATTCAAATAACCCAAAAAACAAAAAACAAAAAAAAGAAACCAAATTATCCGTCACTCATTGGGTGGGAGCCTGGGAGGTTACCAACCATATGCATTTCTTTTTCTTTTTTCTTTTTTTTTGGTTTGTTATTGACAAAATTTGAACTTTGATTATTACAATTAAAAATCTAATTGCTTTATCACCAGAACAAATGGATGTCGAAACATACCATGTATTTCTTTTTTTTAGGTCTTTGGAAAAGTATCCAACCCAAAAAAAAAAAAAAGAAAAAAAAGAGATGAATAAGCCAGAATTCGAGAACCTTAGCTTCTCCTGACCTTTGGCCAGGTTGTCACTGGGGCACCCATAGATTGTTGATTAGGCTCTATAGATAATGAGGATAAGGACTGGGCCTATATATGTCTCCTCCTGTATGAATATTTGAATATCTCTTTGCAAAAAGGCAAATCCAAGCTCCTCCACCCCACTCTAGTTTGTCTCGACTTTTTTCGGTGAAACAAATCCAGCAATTGAATTTGATCACGTGATGTGATCCTCAAAACATTAGTCAACTCGAATAGAACCTTTTTTTTTTTTTTCTTTTTAAGTTGCATGTGGACGTTGACTCGCAAGTAATTGCCAATGGAATCATACCTGCCCTGAGGACGCCTGGAAGAACCTTTATCGACTAACATTCTTCGTTGCACTAGTGAAAATGCTCCTTCCAACACAAAATTGTTTAATGTGACTTTCTTTGACACCAACATAATAATACCCGTACGGATATATATTTATACGCAACAATTCTCCTTCCAGCTTTAAAGATGAGTTAGTCAGAGTAATCGGCCATTACTTATCGATACCACTCGATTGAGCCAAAAGTATCAAATTTACATAAGAGTACCGTTACATAGTTTTGCTTAAGTAATCCTAACAGTTCATCTAATATTTTTTAAAAAATTTTCTGTATTAAATCATCTAAAATAATCTATATCACTTTAAATCTTTTTAAAACTCTCTATGTGGAACTTCCAAGTTTTTTTTGTTTACATTCTATTTTCTCTGCGATTGTCCATACTTCCTTGTTGTAGTACCACTTTGCTGTTATACTCCATGCTTTGATGTATTCTTTGGATTCTTGCTAGTAAATCTTTCTTTTTGTTTCGATTTACAAAATAATGCAAATAAGCTTGAAATCCAAATAGGATTCGCAGTTCAAAAGTTTGGTACACCATCCCTTGTTTGCATCGGGTGACTTGCATTTTATATATATTTTGTATAAAATAGTTTTACCGAGTCCTAGTGGTTTCTTGTACATGGGTTCAGCCTCTCAATTCTAGTTTCGTTACGCTCAACCATAACGTGTTGAGGGGGACCGGGGGATATTTTGAGAATATAAAATTTCACATTAACAAAACATTGATGTTTCTAAATTTTACTACTGAACCGCTTGAAATTCTCTTTTATAAAAATGTAGGTGTCACCTTTATTTTCTTATTCTTGTAACCTGACAAATAAAAAAAAAAAACATACTGAAAACGCAATGAGATAGTACAAGGTGGCAATAATTGTGACTATAATAATTATTTAAAACCCTTTATTTTATCACATGCATTCACATAATAATCCAATATTAGCCTAGACAGCACTTAGACTTTTACACGATAACTTGATAATGTAACTGATGTAGAAGGGCACTAATCCAATGAATTTTATGCCCATAGCTTTATACCCATTGGGGAGTTGAGGAGCCAAGTTGCCTCGTCCCCTAGTGGACAAGATCATGAAGCAAAATTTAAGTTCTAGATTCTACCTAGAAGTAGATGAAGACATATATGAGAGGAATATGTTCTATAATTATCATCGGCATCCCATTGATGCTATTCACAGGTGCATCAGGAGCGGAAAGGTAAGTTAGAAAAACCTCCTAGATATATGTGATCTCTCTAGTACTCTAGCAGTGGCTATAAAAACAGACTTCAAGGTAAGGAATTGGCATAACAGGATGAGTTGAGTGGAAGAGAGGCCTAACTTGAGAGTGAGAGCCTTGTATGGAAGCCAAGCATGACTTGCCCGCAAATTCTATACCTTCATTTTGTTTTTTCTTTTTGGTTAATTGGCGCCAAAGTTGAACAAGAGACTTTCAACCATAGAAACGAGTGCAGTTACTGATTAACTAGAGGCCAGAGCTCATTGGTATTCCATACGTTCTTTAGTTTTTGTTCTTGTTCTGGTTTGGAGGGTATATGGTAAACAATATGCTTTTGCGTACCAAAGTGCCCAATTTTGGGCCATGATTTTCACAACCTTGGTTTTGCGGGCGGGTCATCTTGGCTCCTTATAGTCTCTCCTTCCTCATGCTATGCCTGCTTTTCTTCCCCAAAGAATTAAACCAACCGCCCTAGCTAGTAATATTTGATGGGTCGCCTGCCCTTTCCACTAGAGAGCTTCATCAAGAATTTATATGATTATAACGAGAAGCCTCGTTTAAATTGCCAAGGTGACAATTCTTCTTCTTCTCTCTCTCTCTCTCTCTCTCTCTATATATATATATATATATATATATTAAAAAAAATTCTCATCTCTACCTTATTTTGTCAATTAACATTTGGGTCATAATGAGGTCAAGATAGATTCTGCATTTTAATTAATTACGGGCTCGTTTTTTGTTTATGTCCTCTAAGGGCGATTTTGCCGCCCAAAGGAGGCATCGTTTTGCTTGGATTAGCTAGATACTTTTCAAGCAAATTTAGGTTTTTTTTTTTTTTAAGTTGTAGAGGATCATCATATGAGAGAGGAATTATAAGGGAGGGATTCGACTCCCAATCCCTCCAGTTGGACCTCAGCAAGGGTTTCTAATGTTTTCTAATACTTTCTACAGTAACCCTAGTCCTCAGCGAAGGGTTTCTACCACTGCCTTTACTGGGGCAACTCAAAAGCCGAACGATACACTAGGTGTATTTATATTCACTCTCACGTTGATTTGCTACATTCTTAGCTCCAAAAGTGGGTGGAAAGGGTGGTGTTTCACGGACTTGTCAAGGAGGATTGCGCGATTTAACCCATGTTAAATAGGTCGAACTAATATACGTTGAACTAGCGATGAAGCAAACTACACAGGTCTAACCCAAATTTGGACTATTCGTGACTTAAGGGGATGTCGCGTAAGTTTAGCCCCACCACAGGTCATGATAGCGCTCAAACTCATGACTCACTATTGACATATTTAGCACTTACTAGTAGATCACAACGTGCAGTGATTGATAATTTGTTATATTAATAATAGTAACGTAACATATTTAATGACAATTTACGAACATTGTCTTTGTTTTGATGGAACAGAACTCGTGATCATTGTCACCTTGTACTGAAGTTATATAGCGAAAGCATTAATATGCAAACGTAAAAGTGGAGGTGACAAGTGATGATACTTGTAAACTATAGCAACATAATTGACCTAGTTTTTCACAGTGGTCACATGCTTCCGGAGCATCTTTCCAACATCCTGGTTTATTCTTGCTGCCTGTTTCTTCGGGTACTGGATTTTCTCCCCGTCTCTCGCTCCAGCCGCTTCGCTTCAGCAGCTGACTCACAACTCTGTTTCATTGTAAAATGGTTAGTTTCCGGCAAAGATTTTGACTAATATTAGCATAAAACAAGCAAGGTCAAGTGGCAAGAGTAGTTTCTAACTTTTGAAAGCACGTACATGTCGGCCCAAGTACCAAATCAGATTTCTGACTTGGGTCATCTTAATTTTAAGTTTATCGAATTTTAGATATATAAATTTCAAGTCTTTTGCATTATGTATTCATGCTATTTTAGTTTTGCATGGATCAATTAGATTTCCAGTCATTTCCATTTAGGTTTTTTTAATTTCAAGTTATTTTGATTTTGGTATTTTGGATTATTGAGATTTTCAGTGTATACGAATTGGGTCTTATCGAATTTGGGACCAGTTAATAGAGTGTTTTTTTTAGTGCATATTAGTTTTTGTCACCTCTATGGAAACTATTGAAAAATTGATAATGTATAGTTAAGGAATAAGGAGAGAAACTGCTGCATAGGCATTCCTTTTCGCTAGTAAACACTGCCATTGCAGTCAAATTAGTATTTCTTGTTCCCATAAACTCGCGGTGGAATCCAATCATGGACTAAATTTAAAGAAAGATTCAAGGATATCTTTAGGATGGAGAGTGTCTTACCTCTGCAAGCTTCCTCTGAAATTCAGCCTCCATTTGAGCACGAAATTGTGCAGCCTCCTTCATGGCCTCCTCTTTAGCTTGCTTTAGTCTTTGCCTTTTTTGCTGGATGAGGAGAGAGTTATCCGGAGGTTAGTATCAAGAACTCAACACATGAAATAATTAATTAATCATAATTGTGATGGCTTAATTGATAAGATATTGAACTCAAGAAAAAAAAAATTATGACCACAAAACTTGTGTGGTTTAATTGATTAAAACATTTAAATTCATGTGAGTAAAGGCTAAACTGATTGCTGCTCAATGCATGATGTAATCATTTCATCGCTTTACATTCTTCAAACACAAAGTTGCAATTCTATTTAGTGGGATTGTGGTCACTACCCCACCTTCCTATTTTCATAAAAAAATAATAAATAAAAGGATTAATATAGAAAAATATTATCAAACTTTGTGTAAAGTAATAAATTTAATATTAATTTTAAAAAGTAACAATATATCTCCCTTTGAATTTTTTTATAAAAAATTTAACACGTAATAATTTTATATAAATAAAATTTATCAGTTTCGATAACATATTTATAAGAATATGTCTTGTACGTTAATATCTGGTGACATGTATAATTATCATCTCATCGAAATAGATAAATTCTGTTCAAAAAATTTTACGACGTGTTAGATTTATTATAAAAAAATTTAAAGAAAGGTAAACTATTTTTTTTTAAAATTGGTACTAAATTTGTTATTTTAAATAAAGTTAGTGATATTTTTGTATATTAATATTAAATAAAAATAAAGAAGTGGTTACTACCAATTCTGACCTCCATTGTTGGCTTCCATTCTTCCTGGATTCTCCATTGCTGAGCACGAAAAAATTGCAAAACAGCATTAGCAATTGTTTAAGATAGAAATTGGTACTCTCCAAATGTGGAAAACAAGAAAACAATGCTTCCTCCAGCAACAACATTAGACGGTGGTGGGGATGGTGGGAATTGGACCGTGCAAGAGAGGTGATGCGGTTGGCCAACGGACATTCTCGGTGGACATTGGATTACATCGTATATAGTCGGTGGTTGTCCTGGATCAGCATTCTTGGTCCGATCAATATTAATCATGCATGCATTATACTCACAGAATGGTTAATTACAGTGACGCTAATTAAATTGCACATGTATTTATTTATTTTTTGGTGAAAAGAATGAATAAGAGACTTAAGACTAACCGATCGATTAGAAAAGATTACGCTGATTTTCATTATAAGATAAACTGAACTATCTATACTGAATTCAAATATCCAATAAATGTCATCAAAAGGACCGAAATCTAATAGGATATATGCACATTTAACCTAAGTATTTGACTGGATAGGGAGCCAAACTCATGATTTGTCATAGGATGAGTCTCCTTACCTAGTAGTTATACGCACTTTTATAATTTTTATTGTTAATTACAATAATAGACAAATGCCAACACATGTATCATATAATGATATTACAATATTTAATAAACCTATATTTGGATGCAAATACTAAAACACGTCAATTTTTGTGGATGTGAGAGAGTAACTTGGGTTTAATTCATTTGAACTCCGACTCGACTGACACAAAAAATTAAATAATCTAAGCATTTATTTTTTGAAGTCTAAAGTTGAGGAGATGATATGGAATTTATGATGATGAAAAAATTTCTCTTATAATTAAAAAAGGGTAAAAGATTTGGTGGTAATACAATGAGAATAATGTGGTGGACGTGCAACATAATTTGACAAAAAATTTATTAAATTTTTTTAACAAGAAAAACAGTATACAATCTCTTAGATGACCGTTGAATGGATTAGCTATCACTATGACCCCGAGGCATCTATTCCCTTCTTTTGATTTATAGGACATTGAAAACTTGTATCCAGTTGCTTAGGGTTGTTCACTTGTTCTCTTATGTACTTTTACTTGGCATATATTTCTTGTGTGTAGGAGTGTTCATTATTTCATTAATTCAATTGAATCATTATAATTATTTTTAAACTAAAATTTATAGTTATGTAAAATTGAAAACTGTTCTTAAACTAAAAATTTGGCTAATTGAAAATTTTGGTTCGATTCTGGTTAACTGAATTTTATAACAAAAAAATTTAAAATTATAATCTAAATGTCAAAAAATATTTTTGAGATATATTTTTAAAAAATTATAACTATCATTATATATAAAAAAATAAATAAATAGTTATTAGAGATATAATAATATTTTATTAACATTTATTTGTTAATAATTGTTGTATTAGTAATATTTTTTTATTATTAAAAAAAGAGTAATATATATATATATATATATATATATATATATAATAACATTTCGACTTGATTCGGTTAATTATAATTTTTTAATATTGAAAAATGAAACTGAACTAAAAATTTTAATTTTTTTAATTCGATTAATTGATAATAAAATCGATTTAATTAATTAAAAATAAATTAAGTTCGATTTTCTTAATTAATTAAAATTTTTCGTTTTTTTTTGACACCCCTAATGAGTGTTGACGTGCCTTATCTGCAAGCAACAACCCATAAACCATCTCGTCTATCTAAATGGTGACTGCATAAATCCTTCATCTCACCATTGAAGCCCAACTATCTTACGAACTAGCTTTATGGTAAGAACTCAACAAAGGATGACTCATCCCATAAAACTAATATAAATACTTTGGATTACTTTAATCTTTGGTTTTTTGTCACCTAAAGAACAGAATAAACAGGTCGAAAAAAATTATAATAATACTCCAACAAGATATCTCCAATTGTTATTTTATTATTGAAACCAAAAATTATAATTTTATTTTATTTATTATCGATACCAATTAGCAATTATAAACAAAACCCAATTACAATGATGCAGAAAAAGTAAGAAGCATAAATGACTCATTACAATCAATTATGTTTTCGCATAATTAAACACGTTTAATATTTATAATAAAAGATAAAAATATTTTTTATTTATTTTTTTATTACAAACATTAAACATCTGGTTACATTAAAAAAAAGTAAATTAATTACAAAATACCAATTCTACATCGCACTTTACTTGCATTCATAGATATTTACCGTCTCAAATAAACAGCAATTAGCTAACAACGTAAAGTCGTAAACAGACCCCTTAAAAAAAAAAAAAAGAAAAAAAGGCTGTTTTGGTAATTTGACTAGCAACCGAGGGTCCGGCGAAGCACGCCGCCTCTCTTCCGCCTTTAAAAACAGACGGCCTCCCCTAAATTCTCTCCTCATTTAATGGCCAAAAACCCTTCCTGAAAACAAAGAAAAAAAGAAACAACTAGCCAAAAACCTCCTCTTCTCCTCCGCGGCGCTCACCGGAACTATTTCAACGGCGCATCCGAATCCCTCGCCGCCGTGATCTCGAAGGTAAAAAAAATATTTAAAAATTAAAAAAAAAGTCCTTCAGCCAATTTCATATTTTTCTAAAAATCAAACTTCTTTTTGTTTGTTTATTTTCTGGTCTAATGAAACTGTTCCTCCCAAATAAAGCGGCCTAGCGAGCAATCCCCTGCGGCTACTTGAAACACAAGTTTACGGTTATAACGTTATTTTGTGAATATGGCTGTCTTAGGAATTGGGTAAATTTTCGTGTTTGGTTTTGTGTCTTCTGTCTCTGTTTGTCTGAATTAGGGTTTCCAGTTACAGTTTGGCAAGAGAATTCAGCATGGATCCTCAACCAGAGCCTGTGAGCTACATCTGTGGAGGTACGCTTTTGGTAAATCTCATCATCACTTATTGGTGGAATAGCACATGAAAATGTCTTTGATAAATCACGAAAAATTGTAATGTAGAAATTTGAGAGATTTTGTTAATTTGGAGAAAATAGATTGTGGGATGGAGAACACTTTGAAGCCCGGGGATGTCATTCAGTGCCGTGAGTGTGGCTACCGTATTCTCTACAAGAAGCGAACCCGTCGAAGTGAGATTTTCCTTTCCTTTCCTTTCCTTTCCCACTTATATTCTTTTCCTTCCAATTATTTGCCTGTTAGTGTCCTTGTGTGCACTATATCTATCGTATACAGCAGTTTTCGATGTTTTCTCGGCATGGTTTTATGTGGGTTCATAGAGACCTACAGTTACTTGCTTACCCGGTTCAAAAGTAGCTACCAGCTAAACAGAATTGGAGTTGTTATGGCAACTCTGTGATTCTTATGCTTCGCGTTTGTGTTTTGTTTGGGCTTGATTATAACCTGATTCTGAATATGGCAATGTGGTTTGAGCTTTTTGCTTGTGCTTGTAGATTTCGTTTTACTTCTTTTAGATAGTTTTTCAAATTTGGACATTGGAAATTTTGGTAAATGCCACTGTCATTGACTTTAATTCTTGTCATCGAGATTGGATATTTTTCCTCTAGATGCATTTTTGGCAGCACATGGGACATGTATTGGGAAAGGTCCTTAAGTTTCTATTTCTAGTTTCATGCATCCAGAACTGCACGCTTGTGCATAATTCGTGAAACTTCTAGGTTGGGGATTTGTCTTCAAATAGAGAGATTTAATTACGAAGGCAAAGACGACAGTTAAAGAGTTTGCGCTAGATGGACTGAGCTCCTAACTGATTTAAACCCTGTTATCATGGGAAAGTTTGTCCCGGATGGACTAAGCTTCTAATAGATGTTCACAATTTGCGCATCTGTAATATAAGTTCAAAGACACGGGAAACAATAAAAGTAAAACACTCCCTAAATCCATCCATTATGAGGTGTGCATGTTATGTCCTGAATTGGATGAATTGAATGGGTTTAAATTTTTTTTTATCTTATTTGTTGTTTGGCCTTTGCTAGCCTGTCTGTTAGATGCTTCTTTCTATATTTTTTTTCTAATAATTGTTTTCTGGCTACTTTTGGCGCTTCAGTGCTTGAAACATTTGGTTTATGATATGGGTCAATTTTTGTCTTGCAGTTGTTCAGTATGAGGCACGCTGAGGGTGATGAGTTCGCGAATTTTGTGCATATGAGATGAAATTTGTCTCGCAGCAACTAGCTTGTTTTAAGATTTTTTTTTTTTTTGTTAGTTTCTAAGTGGTGGAACGTTACCACATGACTGAACTTGTTTGCTGCAGTTATGTCTGCTGAACGAATCCCATATGGGTTGAATTGTGCTAGTATCTAAGCTTGATGAATCAAAAGTTTTTGCTGGTTGCAACTGCATGTTAGCTTGGTAAAAAAGCGAAGTATCTAAGTTCCTATTTTTCCTCTTTGAAGTTTGTTACGTTAACCATATACAAAGACACAAGCGAGCCACTGGGGCTGAAAATTTGGCTTGCATTTTTTTTCTCTCTCTCCTCAGATGGTTCTCTTCACGGGCAATTGATATTCGATGGGATGTCATCTTACCAATCTTATTTTCCTTGGGCTAAAGGGACATTGACTGTAAGGAAGATAGATTCGGAGTTGAGCTATTTCTTATACATATTTTTTTAAAAATTTATTGTATATTAATTTTAATAGTTTTATATATCATAATTTTTTTAAAAAAAAATTATATAAAAATTTATAAAATTTATAGTTAAAGTTAATGAGTAATAAATTTACAAATAATATATACAATATTTAATTCAATTCAACAACCTTTGATCTTTTCCTTATTGTTATTGCTACTTTTTTAAAGTTCGTGAGTATGTATATATATATATATATATATATATATATATAGGGATAAGTAGATTTTAAGAGTTAAACTTTTATGTTATTTTCAATTTAAGATCTCAACATTTTAAGTTTTTTATTTAAAGTTTATATCGTTATTTTTTATTTTATTCAAGTCCTTTTGTGGTGATTTATTGTTAATTTTTTCGTTAGATTAAACGAATATAAGATTAAAGTTAATGAAAAAGTTAATCGTTTCACTACAAAATGACTTAAATAGAATAAAAAATAAAGGTATAAACTTTAAATTGAAAATTTTAAAATTTTATGCATCAAATAGAAAAAAATAATAAAAATTTAGGTCTTAAAAGATGCTTATCCCCTTAAGTATACGAAGCTTCTCAGACAGTCAGCATAGTTCAAATGAGAAACATCACATTTTGTATATCGTATGGTTGTATTGTTTCTAGCTTAAGATTTTAAGCATTCATCTAAATCACAAAGGAGTAAATTCATGAAACTACGATATTATAAGGTTTACAAATTTGCATTCCGCTGAGGGTGGGAATCTTGTACTTTTCCAAGGAAAATGTATTGACACTACTTCTTTTTTTTTTTTAGACAAAATAAAACATTCATTGTGAATAGGTGGGTTATTAAATATATGAGTTAAGGCCATGGATCATCTATTACGTTCTCATTCAATCTTTTTTAAAGAGAGAATCAACCACTTAAGCATTAATAGATCGAATAAACCTCTTCCACGTCTTATTTTAATATTAATAAACTTTAAATTAAATACTACATTATAATAATTTCACATACTTTATGAAAAAAATAACAACAATAAAACTTAAATTTAAGTCATCACAGAGACAGACCCACCAACTCGTCACCAATTTACCGCCTTCGGTGGTACATCGACACTACTTACAAGTTACAACAAATCAACTTAATATAAAATATGTCTAATTTGCAGCAGAATTCCAACTGTGCATGCAAAATAGTGAAGGCATAAGGACAAAAACTCCCCAATTCGATGTTTATAAGAGAATGACAAAGAAAAAATTTATTTCAATATTTTTAATAAGATTTGAAATTAAAATTTTGTTCTTATTTTATTTGATTTCAATTTCGACAAATTGGTATGGTTATTCATAGTTTTTAAAAACTAAATCGGATTGACATGAAGAAGGTCTAATTTGAAAATTTTAAATTTGAAATTTTTGTTGCCTTTTGTTTTATTGTATCTTAATTTTAATTTCCACCAAAATGGTATTATTTATCATAATTTTAATGAATTGGACTCTAACTTGAAGCGGTTGGATATATTGGGTCGCTATTCGCAATCAGTAGCTAAACTAAACTGTTGGGTCAATTTGTTTTTTTTAAAATAATTTATATTTTGATATTATATAAAAAGAAACAAAATGCTATTAAAATGAAATTTGAGGACAAATAATTTAATAAAATAATACAATCATATTATAATTGTTTTGCCCCTAAAAAAAAAAGCAATGTTTGCAAAAATCCGCTAGGTTTAATGGCTCGACATCCGGTCAAATCGTCAAATTCAATTCGGATTGCAGAATAATCCGACCGTCAGCTCGATCCATTTTTCAAAATCATGCAAGTGATCCTTCGATTTCTGATAGCACGAGGATGGACAGCAGAGACTGACACAAAAAGCGGAACTGTAGGCCTTCCCGCACCATATTATTTCTTGAACTCCTCACCAAAAAAACACCTGACTAAACACATTTAATGAGTCCGAAAGGCGACAGGCCATCCCCCTTTTCATTTTTTTTTTAAAATTTTTTTAGTCGTGTTCGTGTGTTTAAAACATATTTTCAGCGTGTCCAAATTGTATTCGATTTTTTTTTTCAAAATTTTTTTGACAGACGCTTTTTTTCGTCTCGAACATATATCCGTGCCGTGTCCGTGTCCGACACGGACACTTCCTTAAAATACATGTGTCCGTACATCCTTGTTGACGCGTGAATCAAGGGGCCTTCAATATAACACTTGCCTCAAGTGCTAAAGATGAGCTGAGCCCCTCCTTTGTGGTAATACTGAAGTGCTCAAAGGTTATTTTACTAATATTGCAGGTTATCCCCCGACAACTTTGTGATAATGCTGAATTTGATGCAACTGACGTACTAAACAAATTAAGACAAAAACATGCACTTCCATCTGGTAGGCCTTTGTTTTTATTTGTTTACTCCCCCACCCTTCACTTCCAAAGAAAAGAGACAAAATTCCTTTTTAGCCGAATGGTGGAACTCGGAAGTCATGGAACAATTCCTTTCCAATGTGCTATTGGTCCTGGTTATTCCCCAAGTAAAGGGCTTATTTAAATGATTCTGATAGTAAGTGATTTTTGTGAGTCCTCGTTGAAAATCTTTAGGTAAATAGGAATTAAAACCCACATTTTATGGGAATTTGAGAGAGTTGAGGTTTAAACTTCCAACCTTCCCAAGAGCTTGGCTCTTGGTCAACCAAGCTAAAGCCGAGTTGTTCTATTGGAAGTAATTTCAAAACTGACTTTTCAAACATTTTGACAGGTGAGGGTGCACCTTATGGCGTTGACATTAACACTGGTGGAATTGCAGATTCATTTGCCAACTTTGTTTGGGAGCCAGCGGTTGTGAAGGAATCTGTTGATCTTCAATTTCTTTATTATGATTACTGATAAGGGACAGATCCTTTTTTTTTTTTTTTTGCCTTCCTTACCCATGAGATTGTTCAAACACTTGTCGTAGGACAATGCATCAACGCTGCTTCTGAGGCTGCTTGTCTTATTTTAAGTGTGGACGAGACAGTAAAGATCCCCAAGGTAACTTTGATAGTGCTCTATTATGTAAAGCATGCTTGGTTGGATGCTAAATATACAGATACGAGTGTGCTTTGAGTGCATTTCTGACTGTCAGCTTTTTTTAAGTTGTTGTGCTCATACTTTATTTTCCAGTCTGAAAGTGCCCAGGGAGAAGCTGCTGCAAATGCCATGGGTGGCAGAGGGCGTGGAGGTGCTTTCCGTGGCCGTGGACGTGGGATGCGAAGATGATGAGCTAGCTGCGTTTTCTTTTGTTGGAAGAAATATTTTGTGGGATAATTGAAGTGTGGGATGGAGCTCAGGTGAAATTTTGTTTTCTCGATTTCAAAAGTACAGTAGGTTCTCAAGTTGTATCATTATTTGAGCTATTCTCTGCTTCAACTTGTACACTTGTAGCTTTGTTTATTTGAAGTTGAATTTCAAACTTAGCAGCTTCTTTTGTGGAATATTGGAATGTATAAATAATAATTTTTTAGAAAAATTAGAAACTGTGAAGAAAATGACACAAATTTTAAGAGTTACATTCTAAAAACTTGCTATCGAGGTGAGAAAGTCTGAAATTGATATAAGTTTCACATTGGGATCTCATACCTTCAATGTAAGATTTTAGTCTTCTACCTTGTAATTAAGAGCCTAACATCGTAATAATCTGCCGAGTTTGAAGTCCTTGCGTCTACGTGGGCTGCGTAGTTTTGAACCAAATTTGGCTACAGGTGTTTACTATTGCGTGGATTATTGAGAGAATAGTTGATTGTTTTGATCGCAATTGACGTCAACTATCACCTCCCAAAAATTAGGTGAAAGAGTCCAAAGTCCATACAACTTCCACATTAAAATTCCATACTTTCGACGTGCGAATCAAGTCCCATTGCTTGGGATTAAGATCCTGATGAGACTAAGATCCTTACAGAAAACATGTATCTTAAACATTAGAGAAAAAAAAATCCTTACAGAAAACATGTATCTTAAAGATTAGAGAAAAAAAGGGCATAATAATGCATAAAACTCTAAGGCTGTAAAACCTGCAGAACCTAGAGAACAAAAGGCACACTGAGGATAACTAGCCATGGTTCAAAGTTGGAGAATAGTTGGAGAAGCCGCATCCAGAAATCAAAACATCGCAGCAGGAAAATCTGATAAATAATATAAAATCAATGCCACTTTAAATTTTGAATTTTACTAAAAGAGCAGCTACTAAGTAGAATCAGTCAACATGCATTGTAAAACCACAATTGTCTATTGTCTGATTGTGTTACTAACATCCAAATTCTTAACAACTAACAAGTTGGCTGGGCAGCCTGTAAGCATGCACAATACATTCATTTTCTTTTGCTCCTATGCCTTCAGCTTGCTACTGATCCCACGTTTATTATGCCAGCTGCAACTCCCATCACCGTGCATTGCATTCTTCTTGGCTGCAACTGAACACTGATCGATCCGACCACCCTTACAGCTCATTTCCATTTGGAGCTTGCGCCTCCGCATCCTATTCTCCAACCGTATTCCTCTCAAGGCTTGGACCCTTTGCTCAGTTTCCAAAGCCTGAGAAAAGTTCCAGATCCTAACAACACCTGCCTCTCCTCCACAAACAATTCGGTCAGCACCAATGTCCACCGAAAATAAATTTGGCCCAAATCCATGTAGCATTCTCTGGGGTGGTTCCACGCTTTTAGTGTCCACATTGTTAATCCTTGTAATCTTCTTTTCTAAGGAGCGTCTGCTTGTCCTGAGCAATTTTCTTACATCTATCAGTGACAGCTTACCGTCACTAGAAGCAGAGACAAGCCAAGGAAACTCAAATGCAAGGGAATACACAGGGCCAGAGTGAGGAATCCAAGTTGCGACCTTAAAAACATTGGTTTCGAGTGTTTGATGCGTGATCCCAAACATGTGGATGGCTCCGTCTTCTCCTCCAGTAAAAAACAAGTCCCCTGTGTGGCTTCGTGCCAAGGAGTACGTGTTGCCAACATGAGTGCTACAAATTACAGTTAGCAGGTTTCCATTATAAGTGTTCCAAAGATACACATCTGAACCGGAAGTGCTCAAAACTGTGGTATCATGTGGAACAAGGCCCCAAACCCAGTCACCATGTCTCAAGACCCTCGAGCATTTCAGTGAAGAACGATCCCATATGCGAACAGACATGTCCCACGAACCGCTATAAATCCTTGTCAGATCCAAAGCAAGAGAAGTTATGGGTCCTTCATGCTCCCAAAGCCTAAATTTGGTGTTTGCCACCTCAGAACCCCTTAGGTCAAACAAGTGTTGCAGGCCCTCCACTGCCCGCCAACCCTGAATAAAGCCATCAGTACCACCAGCAACCAACAGTTTTGTATCTGCTGCAACTGCCCGGATCGTACAACCAAGGGGCCGAGATGATGCAATAGAAAGCCCCTCTTCCAGGTCCCACATTCGCACAACAGAGTCATACCCAGAAGTAAAAATGAGCTTGGCAGAGGCCAGAACAAAGACTGTTCGAACCGCTTCTGTATGGCCATGCAGAACATCAATGCTGTAACGACCCAAGAAAGTTCTACTCCTAAACTCTCTCTCCACAAACAGTTCCTTCCACGACTTCTCATCAGAAAGCCCCACACCCGCTGGTGAAGGAGCTAAAGGAAGTCCCCATCTCCCACAATAAGCTTCCTTCCAAACCTGATTTTCTGAAGCAAGCCTATTAAGAACCGTGGATGCACACGAAACTATACCGAGTTCTTTAGGTTCTAGACAATTAAGAATTTCAGAAATCAAAACCGCAGGAAGGTCAGTAATTGAAATCCCACAATTGGGCAAAACATTGTCCTTCAAGCTGCAACTGCTTGAAACTCCCTTCTTAGAATTGCAGTCTAACAAGGGCTTGGAAATTTCCAAATTATCAGAAATGGGAAAAGAATTGCTCTTACAACGGACCAAAATCTTCGAAACCTCAGTGCTTCCTTGGCATTCAAATGCCATAAAAAGTAAAGTTAAACAGTCACAAAAATTCAAAGGGGCTTAACAACGGAATCCCCAGATGCAAAGTCTCCACAGTAACCAAAACCCAGATAAAATCTGCACCCAAGTTTCAAAATTTTCAGGTAATTGATAGAGAACCAAATAAAAGCCGCAAAGTCAAAACCTTCAAATATGGGGAAAAAAACAAGCATATATCAGTGCCCAGATCAGAAAAGAGGAAAAATTGAAGCAAAAACAAAGAGAAAATTAGCGATATTGATGAATCTAGCAAAATGAATACAAAGCAAACTTAAAGGAAAAATAAAGACAAACTAGAGGAACTTACTTAACATAAAAAAAAAAAAAGAGAAAAAATAGAATCTTTAAGTAGAAATACCTCTAGAATTCAAAAAACAGAACTTTTGCAAGGGCAGATAGATTAAAGAGAACCAAATTGCTGATGGGTTTAATTCTCCCAAGTCGTATAATTGGATCCTAAGGAGAAGAGTTGAAGAAAAGAATAAAGAAAAAAAACAGAGAGAGATATTGAAACAAACAACAAAGGTTTTTTCTTTTGTTTTTTTTTTTTTTTTGTGGATTGTTTTTATTTCTTTTATGGACCGTTCGGCTGTCAGGAAATTGGACCGTTGAGATCGAAGGAGTAAACGCAATGGGAGGGGTACTGGCCGTAGGATTATTACTAGGTTTTGAAGTTCGACATTCCCCTGTGGACTGGAATAACTTTTCTTTTCCTTTAAAAAGGCAAGGAGATAAAGAGTTGAGAGGGAACCACTGCAAGGGATTTTTTTTTTATTTTTTTGAGCAAGATTATAATTTTTATGTAAATACTTAATTAAATATGAGAAAAATATATAGTTAATTTAATAATTTTTTATAATTTATTTTTTTGAAATTTATTATATCTGTTATGATTAAATAATCTAAATGACTGTATATTCATAATTACATATTCAAAATATAGTTTTTTTGTTTAGGGGGGAGGGGGAAATTGTCTCTCTAGAGCCAGCATTATGTTACACATAGTCTGAGAGTTCAATTCATACTTTTTATTTAATTTTTTTTAATTATAATATGAGTTTTAATCTCTAAAACAAAAATAATGAAGTTTTTAGTTTTAGAAAAATGAGAAAATCTTGTTTTTCATATAAAGTAATAGAGAAAAATTAAAAATTGAATTGTGATAGAAAACATTATTATTTTTTGGGTTAGTTAATTTAAAATCTTGTATTTAATGTGATTCTATTTATTGCACTATCATAGTTACACATCTCAATTAAAAATAATAACTTTGAATACATAATGAATAGATTATCATATAGTTTACTGGTAATCTAGCAACTAGGATATATACATTTAATCATAAAAAAGGATACATACAGTTTAATTAACCCATTAATTTCATTTCCTTAAAAATTTCATACATTATGCAAACCAATTCTAATGCATCAAGAATTGAGGTCTTAATTATTTGTCAACTAAGGTTTGAGCATGCTGAAAGCCTAAACGCAATTCTCATGAACAAATTAGGATTAGATCTAAATAACTGAAAAATTCAAAAACTTGAAGGGAAATAAAATAAAATACGTTGAATAATATATTAAGGCTTAAGAGTTCCAATTACACAGACATATTAAATGACAAAGGGAGAACAACAACAGTGTAATAGACCGATTATTTTATACAATCAAATGATTACTGTTCGTAATAAAAAATCGATAAAATATTTGTTTATTTTTATTACAAATATTAATTATTTGATTACACAAATTAATCAATTAATTATAATGTGATTATTTCTCATAATTTTTTCGTGTCTGTATATATTTATTTTTTCGAAGGCTTAAAATGAAGCCTTGCTCCTCTCAATAGCCTGGCTTTTGTGCCAGCCCAATTGGGGTTAGACTTCTAAAGTGAGCTGTCTTTGCATTGAGGGTATTGTTCCTCTCTCACATACGTGTAGATTCCCCTTATTGGGTCAACTTCTTGACCTAACCATAAAAGGCCTACTCACATTTCATCAAGCAAGCCTCTCTTTGCTCTTGCCGTTTGTTGATTGTGGCCCTATGGGTCACTCAAGCAAGGGCTTGGAGTTGAAATTCGACTTATTCCGTGTCCAAACCTGATTCATACAACCAAGCATGTTTTTGTCCTGTTTATTTCCATAAAATCAGTTGTGTAAAACTAGAAGTGGCAAACGGTCTGCACGAGTTGTTTAGAGTTCTGAATTATTTGGATTTTAAGTTTATTGAATTGTGGATTTTGGGTTTCAGTTTAATGAAAGATCAGGTCATTTTAGAATCAAGGCAGGAGGTTATGGGTCATCAATTTCTTTTTACTTAACATAAAGTCGGTCGAGTTGAGTTTTGAAAGAGTTGAGTCAAGTTATTCGGATGAGATCAATTTTGCCTCTTATATCTGAAACCAATACTTCTTAGGAAACAAACCAAAGGCAGTGGTGTATCTTCCATTATACTACAAGCGCGGAACAAATGAAACAACATTATTAATAACGTAAATCCAATATAAAAGCTATCTCCAATATTTCATTAAAAATATGCAAGTAAAGTTTCATATTATGAGTACATTGAACATACATGAAATATCAGATTCTTTTTGGCACGTGCTACATTACCACATCTGTTTACAACATCTAATTAATGGAGAAACCCAAAGAACAATGGAATCCAGCTACAAAATCCAAATTCAGAAGAATGTGAAGAGAAATGCAATGGCTAAGCCTACAAAGAATGCATGGGAAGAGCCTGTAATGACTGGAGCCCCACTGTCCTTTTTTGCAAGAGTTGATGGGTTAGGTGATGCTTCTGCTGGCTGAAGACCTACAAATATAAAGATGATAAAAATAATTACAAGAGTGGATCTTGATATGATGGTGTACAATGTGTACCTAATGAAATGGTAAAATTGAAGCCTTTGGCCACTACAATTGAAAACGAAGATATTAAATGGAGCCAGAAAAGAAAAGGGAATTGCTATACCTTGAGGTGTAGACACTACACTTGATGTAGGAGCAGCTGCTAAATACAATAGATGAGATCAGTAATCTTCTATCTATACTGGCTGGTTACGCTATGAACAATTGGCACCTACATGTTAAATTTGATATATTTGGTTCTTAAATAAATAAATGTTAGCATACAATTGTATGCAACACAAATTGTCAGTGTTGGCCACCAAGTAGTACAATTCCAAGTTTAAAACTTAGGATAAGATATGAGATTCGAATTTTAAATCAAATCATTAATAGTGATTTAATCTTTTAATTTGACTGGACCAAATTGTTAGTTTGTTAGTGCAAAAGTCAGTTGGCTTAGATGATATAAAGTCTTTTGCCATTTTGTAAGGATTTGAGATCACATCTCAATGGCAGGGATTGTGATCAAATCTCAATGGAAATGGTATATGAATGCCTCAACTCTCAACCTAATTCATGTGACTCTTTGTAAAAAAACCCTCTTTCATTATAATGTCGTGCATATTATTTTACTAAATAGTTGTATTACTATTCATTTATTTCGACTATCATGCAAAATTTAATACTAATAGAGTCAATATGTTAATTAGATCTATTTGATAGTTAAGTTTTTTAACTGAAATTTTTTATCAATTAAAATTGAGCAGAAAGATAACAAATGGAGCAAGAAAAAGGGAGGAAAAAAATACCTGGTGGAAAGGCTACACTTGCCATTGGACCTGGTGCTGGGTAACCGGCAACTGTTAAACATTAGAAGATATGATTAAAACTTTCTGAATGCAAAACTACATACGGCAAATAAAAAGTGTGAAGGCCAAAAAAGGGTTGAGTTGAGGCAAAATAAAAAATTTAAATGACGGCAAATATAAAAAATAGTAATAAAATGATACCAAAATCTAATTTTCAGTGAGGGCATTTTCCTCACTATCTTATACGTGTATGAGCTGTTACTTATGAGATTCTATAGTTATGAAATATGTCATTGGTATTTTTATCTTTTGATCATTGTAATTTTGACACTCTCTAATGTATATAATTTTAAATATTTTGTTTCTTCTTTTGAAGATGCTGTTAAAAAAAAAATTATTGCAGTACAAAAAAAAAGAAATTATATATATTTTATTTACTGGACTAATATTTGGATCGAGATAGAGAGTAGGAAAAATATATATGAAGAGTTATATTCTTCTTTAAACTGTGTTGCTATATATAGTCATGTAGAATGTACGTTTTTAAAGAATCATTCACAAGGTACTAGTATTTTCATAATAAAATTTTCTACCAAAGAAAATATTGTTTAGTACTAATTTTAATATATTTCAGTAAGAAATCTTATTGACCGTCACCATTTTTTTTTTTTCCCGATAAGCATCGATTTTCTTCCTTTTTTCAAAACCCAACAAAATTTTTTTTCTTAAACTTAAAAAGTAATATCAATTTGGCATCCATGTTTATATGCGTGAATGCTGCAATTAAACCCTATCCAATAGCTAAATGCACATTCATTCCAACTTCAATTGATGCCATACACATGTAGTGGATTCATGGACTACATGACAGAAGGATACAGGTGCGCAGTTAGCTGTTAGCACATTAGGTGACATCTCATTAATTAGCTCCAATTATTTTTAGAGTAATGTTATCTAAAAATTGTTGGAATTGTTTTTCACTGTAGAAATTAAGTAGTGATAAATAACATACATTATTAGGACTGAATGAGAGATTAACTCCTGATAAATATCCTTATCTTGATTTTTAACGAAATTAGGACAGGATGAGATTGTATCTGCGTTTAAGCCTATAGAGGCCAACAGTCTTGCTAAGATATGAACTACTAGAATAGTGTAATTAATTTCATGGTTATGATTGGAAAAATAAAATTCGACAGTATTAAATATTCTTCTTATTTATATTAGGAGTCTCATTGAACATATTTAAAAGTTTAGTGTAATAATCTTCCAACTCTATCAACACAAAGCTAGTCTTACAATTTTAGTAACTACTAAATACTTTTTTTCTTTTTTTTTCGTTCTTTAGATTAAATAGAATGTTAAAATTTAATATATAATTCATAAGTAACACGGTATCAGAATTGTTTAATCAAATATACGGTATTTGAATTATTCTATCATCACGTTTAATTATAAATTTTTATGGGTATCATATATGGTGGGCCTAGTCTTTCGCCCTTTAGCTCAAGGGGGTTTATTAAACTTTGAGGTGGATTAATTTCTAGACACACAAAAGATTAAGATTATATAAATTACACATATACACACAAACTAACCAAAAATGTTGACAAAAATTAAGTGCTTAATAAGGAAGAAGAATTGATTGTACGTACGTGAGCACAAGGTGATAGGAGGAGTTTCAACCCGACAAACAGAAGGCAGCTTGAGAGCTCTAGTGAGATCAATGGTGATGCCAATACTTTCGGTAAGACTTCTGTTACCAAGCAGCTCACACAAGCAGATGGGGTTGCCACCCACCAGCCCGGCTAGTTCCGGACAGCAGTTCTTGTCTGGGACCGTCAGTGTACTCACGTTTTCTACATATGTCAAGCAGTCGGACATGTTCAGCAATGCCGTGAAGCAGTCGTTTGACGTCGGCGCGGGAGCCGACGGTCCGAACGATGAAGATGGTGTAGGTCCCGTTGGTTCCGCCGTGGCCGAAAACGGTGATGGTGCTGGTGATTGCGCTGAGACTACATGCATTAAAATGATGGCGGTGGCGGCAAGAATGTTGGTTAGGCGTGGTATAGGCATTTTTGTGCGGGATGCGTAAGAACAGGCCATGGGTAATATCCTAGTAGTAAACGATTTGCTTCTGTTGTTGCGGTATGGCTATTTAAGTTTCTGCAAAGGAGTCCTTTAGGAGTTTAGCCCTCCATTTTACAAGTTTTCATTTTTGTTCTCGTGAAGAGAGGGTATAAATTTATAGAAAAAGAGAATTATGTAAACAGAAACATTAGGCCGACAAGAGTTTGTCAGTTGAGACTTTGCAATCAAAAGAGAGAGAGAGCGAGGGAAGTACTTAACATTTGCCAGGCAAACTAATAAATGCGTAACTCCTACCAAAGTCGTATAGCTATCACTGCTTTAGTACTGGCATTTAAGTCAGACTAGTTGCTTATGTTGCCGTATATATTAGTACCTCTTAGTCATTTGAGTTTGTGGGCAAGATATTATTGTATAAGATGTGTATAATAAATTGACGACGTAACAACTATTAATTATCTTTTTATTTTTATTTTTTCTTGAAAGAAATTAAAAATATCATTAATCGCTCTTAAAATTACGTTGGATAGGCATACATTTAATCTTACTAAATATTTTCACAAATATTCAAATCTATAATTTTATAAAATCAAATCTTCTAACTACTAAACTAAATAATTAATCATACTTTATTTGTTTCTCTTTTGATCAATCACAAACGGATTCCATAGGTCCTGAATAGCTAAGTAAATACTGTCAAACAGATTCCCTAGGTCCTCATTTAAGAGTACATATATAACCTAAAGAAATATTTAAGGGTAAGCAATTTAAAATTGAATCTCAAAATGTGCAACCAAAAGTAATATATTCAATATTAATTTTCTTGATACCAATTCCCAATTGGATTGTTTTCAGTATCCATCATATGCTAATAATACCCTCATTTATCATTACAACCTGGCGAGAACTAGCTGGAGGTGTGGGTTAGGGTACTTGTCTGGATCAAGAATAAATGCTCCACAAGAAAGAGGTGGAATTCTTTATTGCTATATGCCTAAATCTTGAACAGTTCATGGGAATAGTGAACTGTTGTTCTTCCCTTGTGCCTGGAGATTAAAAAAAGTTTTTTTAAATTTTTTTTTAAAACTAATAACCCAACAATTAAGGGATGAGAGATAATTTTAAAAAAAATTTAAAATTTGAAACCTAATTTTTTATATTAGTTATTACTATTTTCAATAATCTTAGTTATTATTGAGTTCTCTAATAAAATTTTTAGTGATTCCTAACCAATAATAATGAACATTTTTCTGGTTTAGTGATTCAATCAAAAGAAAGTCATCAAAACAAAGGGTTCATATAAAAAAAAAAGCTTCTTTTAATATTCTCCAGAATTTTTTTTTTTAACACAATGTGGAGTCTTTTCACGGTAACTTATCATCAATCAAGTCGAATCTTAATATGTTTTGACAGTAATGAAATGGTATATCACTAGTACTAGTGATCAACCTGTACAACCACAAGTGGCCACAGAAATATTGTCCACAATCTTCAACTAAAGTTTTAATTCTTTCCTCTTCCATCGGTTCAACTGACTTAATAAGCTCGATTTTAGACGAGAGACTTTAAAATTGAATCCTATCAATATTAAGTGATTTGACTAATTATACTTATTCATCGTTTAATGTGAGAAATATCGTAACTATTAAGTTATTATACAACTCTTAGAACATAATGATAATACTCCCTTGTAGAACTATGAGATTTTCTCATTTCCAAAAAAAAAAATCTAATTAAAAAGAAAAGAATAGACAGAGATATAGTTATTACATAGTACTGTGTTTTTGGGGGAGTTGGAAGTTGACGTGGGCTTGAGGAATGAGGTGAGCATTTATTGGACCATTGGAAATTGTAGCAAAAAATAATACCAAGCTGTATTTAAGAGCCATCACATGCTCACATGTAGATGTGTTATATCTTTGCGAGCTTGTCAAATATTTTGGCAAGTTCCAGCTAGCATACAGGCAGCGAGAGGCATATGCAAAGAAAAAGAACAAATCCCAACTTTCCTTTTAGAGCACCGATCTCCACTAAGAATGTCATAAAGCTCAAGACCCACCCATGTTAATTTCAAAACACTTTCCTGTAAACTTTTTGGTCACTCTATTAAGAATTACTTTCTCATTGTTCCGAAAGTGTGAAAGAAAAATATTGTATGCTTTGTGTAAAGCAAGTGAGAGTTGCGACGATAGTGGGTTGTTCTAGCAATCGGAAATTAATTTAAAAGGGATTCTTAGCAGTCAACAATTTTAAAATTTTTAAAAAATTGGTGTAAGAAAAATGAAAGCAAAAAAAAAAAAAAAGGGAAAAGAAAATGCGGTGCATAGGGATCATGGCTGGTGGGCTAGAGAAATTGAAACCATCCTTTTTTTTTTTATTTTGATCCAAAAAAAAATGCATCCGGATTTTTCCTCGAATGACCTGTTAAAGTGAAATGAGACATTATTTTCTTTTTCAATCACATTGACACTTCTTGAAATAATAAAAGAAGCACTAAAATTTTTTTATTTCACATTTTGTCAATGTAAATGTCAATGTAGTTACAAAAATTGGATGAAAATGTGGCAAACATCCTCCAGTTTGAGCTAAGGAAAATGGATTTTTATTCAAATAGTAACATCACATTATGTTTAGGAAAAAGATAAGTAGACGCTTATAGGTGAAAAAATGATAAGTATGAAGAAATCTAGACTGTTAAATTGTAAAAAGTATATTGAATTTAAAAAAAAAAATAGATAAACTGTTAAATGTCATTATATTAATTGTATGTTCTCCACGTACTTACCTATGCATTGCCATGTAGTAGACATCTTATGTTTATTCTTATTCAGGGCTCCATTATGTCAAAGAAAACGTAAGGCCTTGGCTTACGTTGCAACGGAAGCAAGAGGACCACCCAACGAACATGGCAACTTTTTTCTTTTTCTGTTGAAAAACTTGGTAATACAGCAAAAAATTTCCATGCGGTGTACATTTTTAGGAGGGCCGCAAAACCATTGCAACAATCTTTTTATTATTATTTAATGAACTAGTTTTGCTTGTCAGGAATTTTTTTTAAGAAAAAAAATTGCTTAATTTTTTTATGTACCCAAAAAAAGGAAGCATATTGCTGTGATAACCAACCAGTACTAATAATAAGGTACCAAGATACAAACAGGCAAAACCCACATTGGAAATTCCAACAAAAATAGGCCAAAGACACCAAATAAGTAAGCTTATCTTATTCATATTTTTGACTTAATTTTTTTTGTCATTAACTTCTCACTCAAAAAAAGTAAATTATTTAAACTAATGTGTTATAACTCAATTAATATTAAGGGTCCTGGTCAAGACTAAAAATTATGAGTTCGAGTTCCAACCGTAATCAATTAACCAAAACAAATTATTTGAAGTGCTCATTTGCACCTGAAAACTAAAATATGTAACATATTTACGTACGCTAATAGTATAGAATCTAGCTAATTACAAGATTAAGTAAACTTGTAAAAGGAAGCATGATGATGTTTACATAGACATTATAAAATAATACGGAAATGGCTATACGAGAACTGTGATTCCTATGTGCAGAAGAGCTAAACTTCTAAAATCTTGCGATCGATGTTGCCTTGAATGTTGTAATTACCTTTTAATCGACTCGGCCACATCGATGCTTTTCTCTGTTTGGTTGCCCCGAAGACAGTTTCTAATCAACTATCAGAATAGTTCTCTCATTGAAATAGACTTCCATGGGTCTAGTTAGGTATACTGACAGTACAAACTGAGTGATGTATTGAACTAATATTATATTTTTTTTATTTATAAAACTAAAATTTAAATTTAAAGAAATGTTACTCTGTGTAAAGTGCAGCCACGTATAATATTTGTTAAGAATAATTAAAATATATGTGTGTATCTCTTGATATATATTAAGCGTATACCAACAATTTCCGTTTGTCAAAATGGACTTTTGTCAAAATAAAGGTAAAATTACGTATCCTTTTCCGGTCGTGCACGGAGACATCTTTACCTAGTAACTAGTAAGTACTTTGGCCAGAACCATAAAATCCGTGGCAACTTGTCTTGCCTCATCATTGTAGATGACTTTTTTGGATACCTATGCTTGGCTTTGCTTGCACTTCCTCAAACTAGCAGCTACTGTTCCTTAAAATGGCGCCAACCCAAGTTTTCATTCAATGGGAAACTAAAGAATTGGAGAAAATTGCTCTTCCTCTTGTCCCAGCTTACGAGGCCTTCATATTTGCAGGGCTCTAAGACAGGTTGCATGTAGACAGTTTTATCCTTGTGTTTACAAAGAAGTTGTTTTTGAGAATCAAATATATGATCATCAAGTTATAACGTAGTAATTTTTCAATTGCATCAAAACTCGCCCATCAACATTGCTCGTGGGATGTTACAAGTTTTTATGTTCAATACAAATTGCTTTTGAGCGTTCTTGGTGTATTCCAAAATGTCTTGTAATCAACGTCCATTAAAGTAATCTCGATAAACAAACTTCAACTTTAGGATGATATTTTAATTTTCTAAAAAGCTTGTCTGATTTTTTGTAATTCAATTCAGAGGAATACTCTAGAATATGCCTGTAGCTGACCCAAATTTTTTCTTTATTTTATAAATAACAAAGAACACAGTATTTGTTAATTAATTGAAGGATTAAATTATCATACAAGTTTTTAACTTCTATTTATTCAAGCCATCTCTAATCACTTCTCGAACAGAATCAGTCTAGTCTGCAACTTATTCATTAAGAGGGAAATCCTTACCAAGTCATCCAAGTATTGCAGAAATGGATACCAATGAAAAGCAATCAGAGGCTACGTAAAAAGTTTCATTATCTGGGGTTTTCACTCAAAATTAATTTGTGAACATTTCCTGACTTGAAGAGGATTGTTTGCTGATTGTTTGTTGGATTGTGGTCTTTACAGGTATGCAGTGGTGACAGGTGCAAACAAGGGCATTGGCTTTGAGATTGCCAGGCAGCTTGCATCGCATGGGATCACAGTGGTGCTAACAGCTAGAGATGAGAAGAGAGGGATGGATGCCACTTCCATGCTCCAATCACTGGGTCTGCCCAATGTGGTTTTTCATCAGCTGGATGTTGTGGATCCTGTTAGCATCCAGTCCCTGGCTAGTTTCATCAAGGACAAATTTGGCAGGCTTGACATCTTGGTAAGAATTAGCTTTCTCTACTTACAAAAGCCGGTTTTGGAGTTCAGAAACATTAACTGCATGCAACATGGGGTCAATTAGTCCTAGCCCTGGCAGATAGCTAGTCTGGTTCTACTCAATTCCAATTCTGATTCCAGATCATAAATCAAATGACCCACAAGTAAACATGTTCAGAGATGTTGCTTAAGGGATTAACAATTTATTTACTAGATTGTTTTGATTGGTACGCACTTTTGTCAGGTTAACAATGCTGGAGCATCTGGATCTGTAGTTGATGAAGCAAAACTGAGGACCTTAAACATTGATCCAGAAACATGGGTAACGGCCAAAACTTTACAATGTTTGAGCAATAAGCTCCTGCCATATTTAAAGGCAGAAAGAGGCACCCCTTGACCATGTTTTACGTGTAGCTTTCAGGCAAGGCGACCAACATGGCTCAAGTTGCAATAAAGCAAACTTATGAGAAGGCAGAGGAATGCTTGAATACCAATTTCTATGGTGTCAAAAGTGTAACTGAAGCTCTCCTCCCACTTCTAAAACTGTCCACTTCAGGGGCCAGGATAGTTAATGTTTCCTCTCTAGCTCTGGGTAAGTATGATTCTCATACACTGTTTTTGTTTTCAGCTTTTATCCTGAGGATATCTTCAGTCAACTTACTCATCAATTGAGATTAAATCTCTCTTCGCTGAGCACATTCGTAGAGATGTGAACAACCCATAGTCAGTCTAATTCCCACTACTCCTTTTTCTTGAATTTGATCCACCATTCAATAAAGGGCATATTAGTATATAAGGCCCCTACATTTAGTGGGGTTTAGAAGAGGGTTTAGAAGAGAGTCGGATGTACACAGTCTTACTCTTATTTTTATTTTTATTTTTACAAAGAGATTATTTGTGCGACTTGAACCGCCAATGACCTCCAGGGCACTATGGACTAATTCTTGATATTCTATTCAATGCGTGTGTGTGTGTTTATGTGTATATGCAATGACCCCGAGTTACTGTGAGTGGACTATGGGAGCAGTTTTTCAGATTCAATAATTTGCCAAGTTGTTCATGGTACATTGGATAAAAACATCCATTTTCTTTGCAGAGAATTCCTGGTGAAGATCTGAGAAATGAACTTGGAGGCATAGAAACGCTGACCGAAGATAAATTGGAAGCCATATTGAAGAGATTTTTGCATGATTTCAAAGAAAATGCGCTTGAAGCTGGTGGGTGGCCATTGATTGTGCCAGCTTACAGCATCTCCAAGGCCACCCTTAATGCCTACACCAGAATCCTTGCCAAAAAGCATCCTGGCATGCTGATAAACTGTGTCCATCCTGGCTTTGTTAATACAGATCTCAATTGGCATACAGGGACGATGACCCTGGAAGAGGGAGCTAGAGGTCCAGTCAAATGTGACCTTCTGCCTGACGGAGGCCCCACCGGCTGCTATTTTGATCAAACAGAAATTGCCAGCTTTTGAAATGTTGCTTGTCAATTTGGCATTTACTTCAGAGAACTCCATATCCATCTTCGTCTTTGTTTATCTGCCTATATTCAATCCAGTTTTCTATGCAGTTAATAAGAATTTGTCACATAAATTATACTTCTATTGCATGTAATTGAAATTTTTGTGCTTTTTTTGGAATGTCAAAATTGCCCAACTTCCTCCCTTGGCTCAGGCATATTCATACTCTGTTGAAATTTTTACAACATCCCCAGATCCCTTTTAGCCCCAATCTCAATTTTATAAAATAAAATTCCATAAAAATGTAACATTTTGTTTTGTTCAACCTTAGATTACGGCCAAGTACTCTATATTAATGGTGCATAATTGTTCTATTCTTTTTTTACCTAAACTCTTGATAAGTCGCTTCTTTACTCTTTAGGGATGTTGTTGCACACCAAGACGGAGTTTTTGAATTTTTATGGTATGGGAGCGAGCTTGAATTACCGTAAAATCATTCCTCCATTATGTTTTCTTCCCAAGTAGAACATGGAAACCCACAAATATCAGTGAAAACAGACTGTAAGGCACCTACCGATGAGCTAGGTAGAACAAAAAATGCGTAAGCTTGATCAAAAGTAGATGTGGCGTGAAAATCAACCACTCTATTGGCTCCCTTGTGGTTATAAGGTTACGTTGATTTTGAAGTTAAAACCTTAAGATAAAATTTCAAAAAAAAAAAAATTACGTTGGCCGTTGGGCAGTGGGCACCATAGAGTGGGCTAAACAAGTCAGCACATCTTTTTTTTTTTTTTTCTTTCTTCTTTTCAACTCTTTTTTTGAAAAAAAAAGTAGTCCTAAATATGTCTATCATTAAATATGTGGAATGAAGTCAGAATATTTTTATATGTGTACCTCATTCAATCCAACTTATAAGAATGGACTCTCCACCTGAATAATATTAAATTCGAGCGAACTTCCTCAAGTCGAATACAACGATTATGGAGTCTGGAACCAGCCTGCATGCACACAGTCAAATTGACAATTATAAAAAAATATTACCTTCAAATGCAGATATTAAAACTCAAATCTGAATTATGAGTGTAAAAAACATATTGAATAACTACTAAACTATCACTTTAATTGATCTTCTTTTTAACTTTTTTTTTTTTTTTTTTGGGGCAGATTACTCTTAATAAGATGAAAAATACTGTACCATTTTGTGAAATGACCAATTTGGCTCCTTTTATATGTCTTTAGACACCAAAAAAATTATATTATAGAATTCTCCTCCTCCTCCTGCACTGTGCTCAAACTGTTCTCTTCCCGTGCGATTCTTCGTTTCCTTTCCATAAACAAATTTCTTTTATAAACTAACCTTGAGAAGAAGAAGAAGAAGCATTGAAAGCTCTGTCATTCCTTCGTTCGTCCTCTTTGCAACGCGCCGTATCTGCGTCGTCCCCTGTCATTAAAAACTAAACAAAATCTTGTAAGTTCTCCTTCAACGGCCGGTTTTTTTTTTTTTCGCTCAATAATCATAGAAAATTTGAGTTTCAAACAATTGATTTACTAATGTTCGGCCTATTTCTCTTCGTATGGCTTATTATTATGTTTTAAAACCGATTTGTTAAGTGTTCGACGAAATGTCTCACTCAGTTTCCATTATTATTATTTATCCTCTTGTTGTTCCGAAACAACAAGAAGCAGCAGCTAGGTTTGAGAATTTCAAAATAATAAGTTCCGATAAGTAGCTGAGAATCGTGCTTACGAGTCGCGTGGCATTGCCGAAGGATAAAAAAATGCCTCAGGTTAGGATAATTGCCAAGAATTTCATGGACATGGTGGCGTCACTGCCTGCCATGAAGCTCGACAAGCTCTACCAGAACGCCTTCATTTGTGAAGCCATTCTCCGGTATCCTCTCTCCTCTCTCGCGTCGTCTGTGACTTGATGCAAGCATTAGTCCTGATTACTTTTTTTTTTTTTGGTGTGTTTTTATTTTTCATGAACGTGATTAGATCATTGCCGCCACTAGCGAAGAGGTATGTGTTACAATTGATGTACATGGAAGGTGCAGTAACCGCCAAGTTGTTGGAGGAGTGGGTTCTACCGGATGGTTATTCCAAGCACAAGGTTGCTATTGATCGGCTGATTCAGTTGAGAGTCTTGATGGAAACTGTCGACCGGTAATCCCATGCCGTTTATGTTTTAAGCTGTGTATTGTCTTAGTTGGTACTTCATTTATGTGTAATGTCCGATGTTGCTGCATCGTCTTTTCGGTCTGTCTCTGTTTTTGAAAATGTGAAATTTCTGATCACCTTATTCTTGTGGCAGCAGAAGAGAAACCAGTTACAAATTAAACCCAACATTTCAAAGTAATCTCCAGAAGCATTTGATAAATGGGTAAGATTTCTCCTTATTTTCTTCTTTTTATTATAATTGATCTGAAAAGTACAATGGGTTGAGATCGTTGTTCACTGGCAAGGCTTCCTTTTGTTGCATTTGCTATCGTAACTGATTGTATTGCCTGTGGATGGTTTTGCATAATGAAGGAATGAAAAATCAAATTACGCTTGCTTGTTTCAGAGATTCAAGATCTTATCTATAGGATGACAAGCTATTGTGTGTACATTATGAAAAATGCAAACCAAACTAATCGAAATTTATGCCTATGCCTCTTCATTTTGGCTAATCTAACGTCAACTTTTATTGTCCTTGTTTTTAGTTTATGGTAACATATTGATTAGGCATTGATATTGTGTTTGAACATTTTGATGTTCGAACATCTTGATCCTCTTTTACTATTGACATCTAAAAGTTGAATACGGGACGCCGCAGCGGAGCTTTGCCAAGGGAACCCATGCCTTCAAATATTACTGTGAGACTCCCCAGCTTGGAGGAACTTGATGCGTATGCCCTTGAACAGTGGGAGGTGTGGTCTTCATCTATTTATTTTTTTAAGTTGTTTTTCCCTATCTACTGTGTTGCCACAATAATATGGAACCCAAACTACCAAGTTCAACTTTTTTTTTTCCCGGTCACATGGTTTTTAATTAGACTTTTGGTTGGACTCTTATGGTGTGCAATTATACTTGTGCAGTGTTTCTTATTGCAACTCATAAGCTCAGGACAAGTAGAAAAGCCAACTAACTTTAGCTCCTCTATGATGAAAATTTTCCAGCGAGGCCTCTTGAGTCACAGGTGCTATCTCAAAGCCATAAAATTCATTGCTCTTATTACTTGGGAATTGTATATGTTTCATGTGACGTGCTATGCTGTGTGTGCGCCTTTTCTACAGGGATAAGGAAGCTCCAAGATTAACTGAGAGTGGGTTCCAGTTCTTGGTATGTATGAGGTTAACAATAGGTTATTTGCAAACTTTTATGATCAATTACTGAAATTGGATTTCTTTTGAATCTGTGACAGCTGATGGATACAAATGCACAACTTTGGTACATTGTCAGAGAATATATTTCTAATTCTGAGGTATGAGATTCTTTTTTGGTTTTTTTCTTCCACTAAACTCTTGGCCTGACTGTTGACAGATTTCTGATTGTTTGCATTGTATATCTGCCTCTCTGTTGAGCCATTTGTTGAGAAAAATTACAACATTGTATGAGCTACTTTGAGATTACTGTTTTGGAGGACTCGTTACTTCAACTAAGATGATGAAAATATATTTCATTTTTTTTAGTTGGAACTTCACTCGGTTCTCAAAAACTGATATTCAATGAGCATTGGCAATATTAAGCCTTGAAGGCCATTCGAAGCTCTATGCTGTTCAGCACAAGAATTTGAGTCTCACACGCCTACATTTTACCACCATGCCTATATGTATATATGCCTCAGTTGGACATCCTGTTGCTTCAATTTGAATTACCAGAGAGACGTATGTAAGAAGCATGCCTGTTTCTGCCTATCTCAAATACTAAGTGGAATGTAATGATAATGATGTCCCATATGTAGACATAGGCCTTTTTTGGGGTATGCTAGAGTGAACACTTACCATATAATGAGAACTTAGGTAAGCCTATTTTGGTCTACTATAGTGTGGAATGAATTTATAATCTTAAAATGTAAGTTAATAACCCTAGCGATTTCCATTTTAGGCAGAAAGGATAAATAATTCTTTTGAATGAACTAATTGGACATGAAAATTTTCTGTAGAGGCACCAAATGGGCTAAACTCCTTACAAGTACTCTTCCTTGGCTCCAATTGAGTTTGTCTTTTGCTTATTTCCTGGACTAAATATTATGACCAATGTAAATTTTGTAGCTTTAAACAAATATACCAAAACTTATATCATTTTCCCTTTTTGGTTCAGGAGCGAGGTATGGATCCAACAGATCTAATTTCCTTTCTACTTGAGCTTAGTTTTCATGTCACTGGCGAGGTAGCGGATAAAACTCGTTTGGTTGGAACTATTAATGCCCCGAAATTTACTCTGCATGGTTTTAACTTGTGATATATTTTTCTCTTATTCATAAATTAGCCATACAATATGAATACATTGACTGATAGCCAAAGGAATACACTCAAGGACCTTGCAGACTTGGGATTAGTTAAACTCCAGCAGGTTATTTTACTCTTTTGTTTTCTTTAGTGTTTCCCTCGTGTTGTCTGATATAATAATTCTATTAATCTAATAAATTATTCTACCTATTACAGGGAAGGAAAGAAAGCTGGTTTATCCCCACCAGATTAGCTACTAATCTTTCAATGAGCTTAACCGATTCATCATCGCGGAAACAGGTCTGCTAGAGCCTAGATGTGAAGTATATGTGAAAATTTTGAATGCCTTTTTTGGTTGTTTCTATTTCCTAACCTCCGTTATCATGCTTAATGACCAGTACATGACTTCAATCTTGGATGAAATACCTATGTGAATTGTACAGCTGCAATAGAGCTTAAAAGGCATATCCTTAATTTTTATTTTTTTTTTAATAGTGTCTGATTTCTGGAAGTACTCTAAATTAATACGGCCCTCCCCTCAGACTGCTGAGTGAAGCCTCGGTAGAATTTGAAGAACATGCTTCCCTAACTGAATTTCACCATTGCTGAAGACAGTTCAGAAAGCTTTCTTTTCTTGTGTGTTTCTGTATTATTGATCCTTACACCTCTAACAGGCTGCATCATGCCATGGTTCATATATCTTCTGTATCTGTTGGTTTTTTTTGGTTCATCATATGTCTAACTTGGAAGCACGTTCAAAAAAAAAAAAAACTTGGATGGGAGCCAGATTGATGCCGTACTTTTTCTTTATTTCAGGGATTTGTTGTTGTGGAAACAAACTTCAGGATGTATGCCTACTCATCATCTAAGCTACATTGTGAAATATTACGTCTTTTCTCAAGGTATGCTAGCTTATTGCATGAAGATTTTTGTGGAACTCTTGTTGTTCAAACTTCAACCTCCCCTTTGATAAAGCCATTTTATTTTTTTGAAGATCTTTTCTATACGAGTCTGTTCAAAGTCGCAAAATGTTATTTTTGAATTTAACATAAATTTAATCTCGACTTTATTACCAAGTTGAAGAAAAGTAGTATTTCATTGGCCAAATGCTCAAAAACTACCCCAACATAGACCCTTCAATATTTTTCAGTTCCAATTAAGCCTCCAGTGCTTAATTCTTCCAAGTTTTCCATTAACTAGACTGATTTGGCATAATTTGGTCTGAGATATTTGATGACATGAGACTCAGGCCATGTGACTGATGATGTGGCAAAATTAAAAATACAAAGAAAAATAAGAAAAAAATTTTGAAAAAAAAAAAATCAAATGGCAAGTTGGTTGCTTCATCTTCAACCTTGGATCCTTGTCCTATGAAATGGTAGCTGTAAAACCATGGGTATATCATTGACCCGTACCAGAATCAGGAAAAAAGTGGGGTCGTGCACTTTTGGCCAGCTTCATCGCCCTGGCCAACTTGCTCCAGATCTCCAATGACTATCCCAGGCTGATCCTTGACATGCTTTGATATTCCACCTTGATTCTGATCTTCTTGTTAATTGTGTTTTTTTTTTTGTTTCCCTGAATCTTGTAATTTTGGGCGTTAAATCCTTTGCTTTTAATTGGGTAGTCATTACATTGAATTGTCTTTTACTAGAAGTGCAAGAATTATCGAATGCCTTCTGTTGCCAGTCCGAGTGGGATAATTAGATGTTTACAATTTCATTTTGGTTATTTGAAATAGATATAGTTTAATAAATATTTTATTTAAAATGCTGCATCTTAGAGATTAGTTTTCTTCATATGTATAGTGCTGCTTTCTAATGTAAATAGTTAAATTCCTGTTTGTGTATGCAGGATAGAATATCAACTTCCCAACCTCATAGTTGCAGCAATAACAAAAGAAAGCTTGTATAATGCTTTTGAAAATGGCATCACGGCAGACCAGGTTAGCTTTAATTGAGGGGAAGGCTCTTTTCCCCCTGATTTGTATTTTGGCCTAAGCTATTGGATAGACAAGTGTCTTTTCACTATAGCTAAACCCTTATCGAGGTATGGGAACTCTGGATAATAGTTTATGTTCTTAGTATTGCACCTAGTGGCACTCGAACTTCCCAGTTTTAATTGAACAGATCATTCTATGGAAAAATGGCCTTAATATGCTTGTAGATTCTCAAAGATTAGAGGCTAAATTTGCTATTACCTTACATGCTTGTAAGTGGCTGCTTGTAAAAGCTATTTGCTTCAATTTGCTCTTGCTCTGTGCAGATAATTTCATTTCTTCAGCAGAATGCTCATCCTCGTGTTGCAGAGAGACTACCATCTGTTCCTGAGAATGTCACAGATCAGGTTATAATTCTTCTCCAAAGTCAATATGATTCAACTCAAAAAAAAAAGTCTATGTGGGAATTTATGAATTTCTGATTTATCTAACAAACATTCACCACTACATGCTACACACATTTCATTTATATGACGAACATGGGTCAAACTGGATCCTGGACCAGAATACAAATTTTTTGAATTTTCTGTCAAGCTCCATTATTCCTTAACAGAGATGGACTCTAGTTAAAATTCCAACTTATGTGTAATTTATTTATTACCTATATTTTATCTATGTAATAGTAATAAAATAGTAATAGTTATTTTATATTATTTTATTGTAATATGGATATTATAATTATAGAAATCTATTTTGTTAATAGAATTAAAGAAATTTTGTTCCATCATTTGATTAAATGAGCAATTCCTTTTTTTAAAATATTTTTTTATCATTTATCTGCAAGGAAAAAAAAAAAAAAGAATTGAAATGTATCTTTATGTTCCCACTGCTTGAATTGTTAATCTGTATTTGCTTACAGTCCATAAAAAAATATCAACTGCCAAAGATGTTGTGAACCTGTGCTTAATTTCGTAATGCTTTTCTAATTGCATTTATTTTTTGTGACAGATAAGGCTATGGGAGTCGGATCTAAACAGGGTTGAGATGACTCCTGTGCATCTCTACGAGGAATTTCCTTCTCGGGTAGTTTTCATTGCATATGATCTTGATTATTATTTTGGTAGTGCAACCTATTATCATGCTGATTTTATTTTCGAGTGTGTTTCTTTCACCTGGCAGGAAGTCTTTGAGGCTGCTTGCAACTTTGCCAGAGAGTGGAGCTGTTTGCTATGGGAGGATTCTAAGAGAATGCGCATGATAGTCAAGGCTGAAATTCACACGAACATGCGAGAGTTTCTTCGGGGTCAAAAGCAGTAGACCAGATGAGTGCTGTCTTACTACGACGATGCCCAACTCTATGAAAGAAACTAAGGTGCAAGAAGAAAAAAGGTTGCATATATTATATGGGCACGGGTGTACGGACAGAGGAAATTGGCCAGAAGAAGTGTCAATAATGCAACGGTATTACTGATTTCTGCAACAATATTGATAAAATATGGAACAAAAATTATCGCGTTATTTTTTGTTGCAGAAAAAATCAACGTGGTTGCAAAAATAGTCTTTGTTGTTGCATTATTGACACTTCTTCTGTCATTCTCTCTCTGGCCGCTAATCTTTTTCCATATTATATTGATCCTTCAAATTCGCAATTTATGAATTCATTAGTTGATGATTTTATGATCCAAGGAAAGAGGCATACCTTATAGAATTGTTAGAGTTATACAAGACGGGTGGATTACGTCCAATATCCTTTAAATAGAGGTTATGTTTACGGTTGAGGATTTTCTGAAATTATAAAAAACATTATATGACTAGCTAAAATGCACGGAAAATGTTAAAAGACATTATCTTCAAATGTAAACTGAAATGACGCACTCAACAGAAGTCTGCTTTCAAATTTTCTCTGCCTTGCGCTCTATTCATGGCGTGCCCATTGATGGATTTGGGAAGCCTCTGAGGGTGATCCAGGTAGTGAAGGACCACTATGAGAAGGAAAGGCTCTGCTTGGAGATGGAGAGACTGAGCCACCAAGCGCTGGGACGGTACGCAGGGGAATTTTGGTGATTTTTGATATTTACCATCGCGTTGAGACTACGTAATTGTAAGAGAAGGTTATTTTAATATACTATTATCAATTTTTATTACCGCATGAAAACTCGTTAAAGACGTGCTCTGTAAATTTTGAATATGGACGTGCTATGTAACAGTTGAAAATGTGATGTAAACCGTGAAATTACAGGATGTTAATGGAATTCTTTCACCTAAAATAAACATTTTAGGTAAAATGTTGCCCATCGAAGAAAATTAACGGACTGAATAGTTAGATAAACAAAATTCACGTATCATGAGTTAAAAACTTGCCCATTTTTATACATATTCTTCCATCATTCCGTGAACCATGGCTGCTGACTGTTATTCTGCTCAAGGTTTGTTTTTTTTCTCCTAGCAAACTCAGCAGGAACGATATTAACTACAGAAATAATGAATTTAGTCTGACCACATAAGATAATATAATAAAAAAAAAACATCATTAACAAGTAATCATCTACAAAGGCTTCAATCAGTATTATTACCAAGTCCAAAACATTCAAGCGAGCAAGACTGAATCGGTCAATAGGGCAGCCATCTGAAATCTGTTTTGCACAAGTCCCGTTTTACAGGTATCATTTTACGTTCCCACACTTGATACACGAAAAGACATCTTCAAGGACTGTTAGGTGAGTGGGAGCTAAACAAAAAAAATATGTCAGGACCACTCCGGGGGACTAGGCACGCAATCAGCATTGATGTTCGCAGAAGGCATCAGCGTGATGAACGGCAGCTGGCCGATTCACTACAAGCAGGTCACACCCAATGGTTATAAATACAAGGTGATTACTTCTATGTTGGCTCTGCTCACAAAGACTTTTGATTGGACATGAATCGCAATCCTCTATCACACGAAACGAATATCAGCTTGACCCTACAAACTCCTGTAGTCTATAACAGTGACTTCATCTTCTGGTGCATCTAAGTCTTGATAACTGCATCAAATTCAATGATTGGGCAAGTTGTAATCAAGACCTTAGAGCAATACATAGATAAATATAAAAAAAGAGCATCCCACTGCAACGAATCGCAGGCTGTAGAGTCTAAAGAAGGGTTAGACATGCAACCAAAGATGCACGGACAAGGCAATTTGGGTGCGGTGTCCGTGTTGAACACAGTCCGTCTAGCCAAAAACGTGTCCGCCAAAAAAATATTCAATAAAAAAAAAAGTTTAGACACGCTGAGAACACGCCAATGACCCTTTTTTTTAAAAGACAAAAGGTACCAAAAAAAATGAGAGGGGGAAGTTGTTTCTTTGTGTTCTAAGTACCATATTCTCATGTGTTTCTGTACATTATGTGGTTTATTTTTTTAATGTTAACAATAAAAATTAAACTTAATCTGAAATTAATGTTACACCTATAAATGAAAGCTTATATTATGTATTTATTTTTAAAAATAACAGTAATATATATTTTAAATAATAATATTTACTTGAATTTATGTGTGTATATTTATTTGAATTTATTTTTTAGCATATATATATAAAGTCGTGTTTATATCGTGTCCGTGTCCTAATTTTTTTTAAGATTGGCATGTCACCATTTCCGTGTCTGCTGTATCCGTGTCTGTGCAACCTTGTACGCAACTTTACCCCAATTTTTACTACTTATTATATAGTAAGCTCCTACCAATTTAAATGGTGGAGTAGAGACAACAATCTGAACAATTTTCCAATTTCCTTTGAAACGAAAATGATGGCACACCCTACAGGAAAGCTCACCATTTGAAAAGAACTCACTCACTCACACACACACACACACACACACACTCTATCTCTCACACACGCATTCACGAGTGCATGAAAAACATGAATTCTGCTGAAAAAGAGTGCTAAACATAATTACCTGCGTATATGTCGAGGATCCTGTCGAAAGGATGGAGATAAAAGAATGGGAGCCGGTGCACTCAGTGGGGGACCAACCCTTCCATTTCTAACACCAGCTTCAAATGGGGGAGGGCCGCCCTGCTCCCTTAACATCCGTATTGCAACTTCAGGCGGAGCAGGAACAAACGGCCCCAGGGGACTGCAAGTACAACATAATGCCATCAGAAAAACCTTTCTCGAGACAACGAGAAGATAAGCTACCTATTTCAACAAGAGTATCTGAATTATCACCAACACTCACCCGGCACCGGGAACAGGCATCAATACTGGTGGAGGAGGTATATCTGAGGGGAAAGGTGGAGGTACATGCAGGCCTTGTCCACCAAAAGCATCGTACATAGGTTCATCATGATTTCCTCCCTCAGGAGCATCATCGCTGGATTTGAAATCACCCATGGGGTTTTCAGGCCTATCAAACCTTTCATTTCCATTTGGTCGATTATCACGATCCCTACGGTTGCCACGGTCATCCTTCAGTCTATTCTCTGAACCTAGCTTGCGTCTCAGTGGCTTGTCCTTCTGCAAATCAGAACTTTAAAGATTAAATAATAGCATGTAGAAAACGATATATACATTAATTACAGTCACTAGAACTTCATAGCACCAGAATGTTAAAAAAAAAGAAAAGAAATTACATAAAAATCCAACAGTCCAACGTGCCGACCAGGAAAAAGTAATTTGAAAATAAACTTGGCCGAGTCACAACTTGACATGACCTAGAAATCAAGTTTTAGAATGGAAAATAATTGATCTGCATTCAAAAATTAACAAGCTCGTAACATATCCTTTAACATTACCGTCAGAAAATTAAATTTTGTTGTTCATTTCAAAAATCAGAAATGTGCACTTTGGAAAAGGCCAAAAGAAGTAGAAATAGTGCACCTTTACCACATGCATGATGTTTCATAAATGACTTCTTTTCCCAACAGCGACCCAGAAAAAGAAAAGGCGAAAAAAAAAAAAAAGATCAAGGTACCTGAAATTTTTCAGTTGACGACAGCAACACTAACATTCAATTACTATCCGTAGTATACAAGATACAAGCATGCATGAAAAAATTTTCTCCATCAAGATGAGCTTTTTCTAAGGAAAAAGATTTATTAAATGTTTCGGTATATGCAATGGAAGTGTAAATCCACATAGATCATAAGATTTAATAGTGATTTCATTAAGTGTACCACTGTGGGCTGTTGCATGACGGGCGTGCCACCAGGTGCATCTGCATCGCTGTGATCAAGAAATAATAGTCAGTCATAAAAACCAATAGAAATGGAAAAGAGAGACTATGCCATATTATCTAAATTACCTCATGTAATTCTGAAAATACAACTCTTCGCGTACTTTCGACGTCAGCTCCATCACAAGGTCTGAATGCTTCAGCTTGAGATGTTTGTGCACAAACTCAGCAGCATGAAAGAGCTTTGTGCAACCCTTGGCTCCACAGCCATACTTCCAACCATACTTTTCATCCCTTATCTTCCGGACATAGGGATCCAAAGCTTCAACAGCAGCAGCGTCTATTTTCTCTTTTGCAGTCATTATTTCCAAAGGATCTTGACTCCTCAACCTCTCTTGCCAGCAAGAGTCAAGTTTCTTTTCCCACTCACTGCCATTATTAGCTACATCAGAACTCTTTCCCTCTGCTCTCACATGCCTAAGACCCTTGGCTTCACTTGTTTCAACCATCCCATAATAATCCAAACCATGAACCCGCCAAAGATAAGTGATAAGAGTATCTAGTAGTTCAACACCCTCCAGACCCTTGACTGAGGTCAAACCTCGTATGATAATAACAGGCCCAGTGGAGCTACCATGGGATTTTTCTCTACCAATTCTGTCATTCTCAGATCCAGATAGGATATTATCTTCAATTCCCTTTTCAGAGTCAAGTTTCCGAACAAGTGACTGTGCTTGTTCAACATCTACTTGGATTCTTCTGGGTTCTGAACCAACTGAATGTGCCTTAGGAGCAGATGAAAGATCACTTTCCTTAGTTGTTGCCCGACCATGCCGTCTTCTTTTTCCACCAGTGTCTGTTTCGTCATCAGAATTTGGGTCACTCATCTGCCCTGCTTTACTTGAAGATAGGGAATTGACACCTGGGCCTCTGGCATCATTGTATAAAAACCAAGTAAGAGTTGGACATAAGGGAAAATGTGGCTTGCTAGTTGATGGTATTTATAATAGCAAATCCCAATCTTACAAGTCCAGAGTTCCACTTTGCAGATCAAGCGAAAAGTCCTTTGCAACCTTCCGCGCAAGTTCATTCCTCCTGTGAAAAAAATTACAAAGAATAGTTAATTATGCACCTGAAGAAGTATAATCAGGAATATATATAGAACCATTCCAAAAACAGCCTGTGATGCCTTGTGGATAAATTTGTAAGTGAAGCTCACCTTTCTATTACAGCAATTAAGTTGGTTGGATGGTATTTGTCTTTCAACCTACAGAAACATCAACTCAATTAGAACAGCAAACTGGAAAGAACAGTAAATATTGAAGAAGAACAGGAAGTACCATTCCTCATCTTTATGAGCCTCAAAAAAAACTCGTTTCTGGGTTGAAATGTACTCAGACTTGTATTCTTGATATCTGCATAATCAAAGACCGCGATCACTTTTCATATGGTCACGCAGCAAACTGGACTCCCATTTAGACTTTAGCTTTAGGACAACCAACAGATCTGAATGTATACCTGCGCTCAGCTTCTGCTGGTAATATATCATCTTCAAGTTCCTGAATGAATTGCTTGTACGACATCAAGCCTTCTCTGCAAAGAATTTTGTTTACAATTTAAGATGATGAGTAAGCGAAAAGAATCACAATCCAATAAATTCCTATTTTTCACAAAATTTAAAGACAATTACAGAGAAAGGAGACAGCGAAATATGAGTATGATGTGACATTGTGATTTAATTTCTTCACTTTCTGAATCTTGCCTTCTTCTGATACTTCTATCTAGTTACAGACACTGAACACTACTAACTGTTTCAAAACATACTCAATATGCCAAAAGCAGATGGAAATAAACTAAGCAGGGGAGACAAGCCTCTTATAAGAAAAGCAACCATTTCTAAATGCAAAATAGTTGCTGCAAATAAGATGGATCAGGAGTGCACAGCAAGTGCGAGAGAAAAGCAGTGTGTTGAAAAAAAAGCTTCCAAGAAAAATTTCACACCAATTATCAAGAGCGAGATGAAGAAAAATGGAAAATTTTTCTATCTAGACCCAATTAAGGAAGTAACTTGACAATTAGTAGCATTGCAAATGCTTTTGAAAGATCAGGAGGAAAAAAGTTCAGAACTCACACTATAGTATGGTCCATGAACTAACCTTTGAATGCTGGCTGAGTTGGCTGCATCACCATAATTACCACGTCCAGAATCCCAGTCTGCAAGACATCAGGAAAAATAGTTTGTGATGTCAGGCGAAAAAGGTTTGCAAAGAAACACACTCTTAACCACGATAACTTGGGAGAAAAGCATATTGATAGAGTCAAATCAATATCACTGAACCAAAACATCAAGCAAATGACCCTGAATTTCACTACACCTGTGGCAGAGAAAAGTTTTAGATTCTATATGGATTTCCTAATCCTGATATGTGAATTCTAAGAAATGAAATTCAGAAATGGATCCAAAAATCTAAATTTCTTATGATCAACAAAATTACAAAGCGAAAACAAACTTAGAGCTTTCCCCACATCTAGCACAAGAGGCACACATGCAAACAACAGCAAAACCAAAAATGCTGGAATCTGAATGCAATAAAGCATTTACCTGAAGGACCACTTTGATATCCACCAGCTCGACCGATGTACCGGCCATGAAGCCTCTCTTCACCATAACCGGGCCTACCACCCATCTCTCGCTCATATCCACCAGCATAGTCATACCCAAATCTATGCCAAAAAAGATCAAATACAAAATATTTTGGTTAAACATTTCAACTAGAAAATGCAATTTCTAACTTGAGAAATATATAGAGTACAGAGCAGAGCAGGATTATGAAAGGCAAATCTGACAACCTACAAAATTTAAGCTCCAACTTGCCCAAATCTCCATAAGTTGTTTTTAATTATTGAATAAATTAACAGATTAAACTTCTAGAAAAGTTAAATCCTATCCAGGAATTCCTGTTTCAACTAGGAAAATTTAGAAAACAATGACACAAACATAAAAATGAATATTAACTTTGCAATAAACAAAACTTTAAATAACTACTCTGTTATTATTTCTTTTGGATTACAAAATGGTTATGTTACTTTTTCAAAGTCGCTAGGAGAAAACACAGTCAATTAGCATTCCAATACTTGATAGAATCAAATAAAAAAAATAAAGTTACATTGTCCCAAGAAACAGCTAGCTCAAGCCAAGATTCTCATACAAGTTTGTTTATACCAATGATTTAATAATTTTTTCCTCAATCAAATCTATACAAAGGCAAGCAGTTGCGATTGAAATGCCATCACAAAATTGTCCATTAAACCAAAAATGTGTGATAAATAAATATGGTAGAAGCAACCAACAAAAAAAAAAAAATCCCCCTCCAAGCCCATAATCCATCAACATTGACTTTGCTATAACCCGACCAGTAATCCATGCAGAAAATAATATCTCCCATTATGTGCAATTAACAATAATGCAATGAGAAAATCACCGTCTCCTGCACAATCAAAATACAGCCTAATCCTCCTGAGTTAAAAAGACAAACATCCCCCTTTTCCATGGTTATACAAAGCTAAGTCGCTTCTTGAATAGCCCCCCAAAAAAAGGAAACTAAAGAAAGACATTGCACATGTGTCAAGTTTGATTCCCCTTGGGATGAGAGCGTGAGGTTCATCAAAAGAAAAAATAAATAAATTAATAAACAATAAAATCATGCACATCCTACCAAGCCCATTCAAAAAAAAACAAAGAAAAAGAAAAAAAACTCTAGCTCCACAACAGCTTCAAATATATCAATCCTTCCATATCTGCCAAACCCTAATCAACTTTCTTGCAAATTTGCAATCAACTCTGGAAGCATTAGTTTCTTCCTAGTCTACAAGTTGTATAGAATGATATTTTCGGAAATTTGCAATCAACCAAAATTTAACCACCAAGAAATATGCATAAAAAAGCAATAATATATCCAGAAATCAATTTTCTTACAAAGAATATGCATTAAACAAAATTTCTTTCTTAATTCTACCATATCTCAGTATTGAATTGAAAAAATTGAAGATTCGTTTTCCACGATCAATCATCCTTTTCTTAAAAAAAAAAAAAAACAAGAAGAAGAAGAATCAGCACTAAGTCACTCACCTCCGGTCGCCGGGTCCAAAGCCGCCTCTGGGGCTCCCTCGCCTCCCTTCGTATCCTCCGTCCTCCCTCCTGGCCCTCTTATAAGGAGGGGACCTCCTCGGCGGCGGCGAGTGCCTCCTATCCCTATAAGGCACCGGTGGAGGACTTATACTGCCTCTTCTCTTATAATCCCTCTCCTTCCTGTCATAGAAATCGCCGCCGCCGCCAGCTCCGGGGCGTCGATTCGGCGGCCTATCGAAGTCCCGGTCATCGCGCCTCTCTCTGGAGTCCCTTTCACGGCGTCGTGACAGAGGCGGAGGCGGAGGAGGGGAGGACTGGGGGTCTTCGCCGGAGGATTTCTCCTTGCGGTCGCGGCCGCGGCGGTCGAGGGAATCGACGGGCATGTTGATGACTTCGGCCATCAGGCGGTGGCTGATTTCGTGTTTTCAGGCGAACGATTTTGGCGAAACCCTAGACCGGCAAAAGGAGAAAGAAAATACAACCACAGGACACGAGACGAGACGAGACTCGGAACAAGAAAGAGTGGTTTTTTCCTTTAGTATTGCCTGCTCGTTTTCCGTAATTCTTTTTTTTCTTGGAAATTAAGAAGCCTTTTTTTTTTTTTTTTTAGATAGATATATAAACAGAAAGATTAATAAGAGGAGATATTTGAAATACAAATTGTCATTTGAGCGCAACACCCAAAACTAGCTATTTTATATTTAGTGGTTGGAAGCCTCAATTTGTTGGGGACTTTGGGAGGTGTATAATTTTATTGAAAGAGAGTGCTGTTATCCTTAATTTTTTCAAAAAAAATAAGAATTTAAATATTTAATTAAAATTTTTTTGAGATTATAATTTACTCCAATAAGCAGCTGTAAGCAAGGCTAATTTCCTTTTGGAGAAGATCAGCAGCGACTGTTTGGCTTCTATTTTCCACGAGGTGTTTGGTTTTTATGTTTTTTGTTTCCAAGGCTCGCTATGCGGATAAGACAGAGTAAGCGTGCATCATATATATATATATAATAATTTAAATTATTTATTTATTTATTTAATTTAATATATTTTTTATAATTTAACGATTCAAATTATCGTATACATATTTTATATTAACATAAGTAAGTTCGCCTATGTTTTCTGTTTCCAAAATTATCCCTCGTCAGTGGTGCAATGGTTTCCTGAAAGTACAGATAGTCATTTGTGGACCCAACATTAATGAACGATGCACGGAGATAATAGAATATGGAAGAATAGGAAGATGGGTCCCACAATTTAAAAAATATTTTTTATTTTTATTTTAAAAATAATATTTTATTACCATTTTAATCATAAAAATTAATAAAAATATCAATCTTAAATTGGGTCAATACGTGCCATTTTCTCTTGTTCGTATTAGCAAGATTTTTTTTTTGTTTTTTATTGTGTAAATAGTAACTAACATAATAAAAAATATTATTATTTTTTAAGACACAGTAATAATATTTTTTTTTTGTGTAAACAATAGGTAGAATTTTTTTATATATTTATTATAAACTGAAATTAATTTTTAAGTTATACAAATTTTCATTTATAAATATGCAGGTCACAAAATTAGTTCATGCCACAAATCGGCCACATAGATGCTTTTCTCTGCTTGGTTGTCCCAACACAGTTTCTAATTAGTTATTTGAATAGTTTTCTCACTTAAACAAACTTTTATCAAAGGGTCTAATTAAATACATTAATAGTGCATACTGAGTGGTATATTAAATTAATATTTTTTTATTTATAAATTTAAATTTAAATTTAAATAAGTGTTATTCTATATAAAAAGTAGACACTATATAATATTCACTGAGAATAAAATAATTTTTTTAAAAAAATTTTTATGAAAACAAGTATTAAATATTATTATTAAAATATATGTATGTATCCCTTGGTGAATACGATGCATATACCAACAATTTCCGTTTGTTAAAAAAGACTTTTGTCAAAATGAAGGTAAAATTACATACATCCATCCGATCCTTCACCGGTCGTGCACAGAGACATCTTTAACTAGTAAGTACTTTGGCTAGAACTATAAAATCCGTGGCAGCTTGTCTTGCCACATCATTGTAGATGACTTTTTTGGATACCTATGCTTGGCTTTACTTGCACTTCGTCAAACTAATAGCTATTGTTCTTTTAAACGAGAGATATTAATATTTTTAAAATTTTAAAATTTTTATATTTAAATTTTAAATTTTTTTTGATATTTTATTTAATTTTTAAATTTTTTAATTTCATACTATATCAATTTTTTAAATTATAAAAATTAGTCAATCGATTAATAAATGAGTTTAATTTAATAAAAATTATTTAAAAAAAGTTAAATACATGAATTAAATATTTTTTCATCAACAAAATATGCACATTAAATATTTTTTTAAGTAACAATTATACGAATTAAATTGATAACATGCATATTTTTTATAGAAAAGACATTCAATTCATATATTTAATATTTTTTAAATAATTTTTTAATAGATTGATCACTTTTAGTAAATAGAGGGACTGATTTGATAGAAAATCAAAAAATTTAGAACTCAAATAAAATATCAAAAAAATTTAAAATTCAAACATAAATAAATTTAAAATTAAAAATATTATTATCCCTTCAAATGTGTCAACCCATGTTCTCATTCAATGGAAAACTAAGGAATCGGAGAAAATTGCTCTTCCTCTTGTCCCAGCTTACGAGGCCTTTCATATTTGCAGGGTTCTAAGAAAGGTTACATCCAATCATCTATACAGCTTTATCCTTAGGTTTGCAAAGAAGTTGTTTTCGCAAGTCAAATATATGATCATCAAGTTATAACATAATAATTTTTTCGCTACATCAAGATTCGCCTGTTAACATTGCTCGTGGAATGTTACAAATTTTTATATTCAAGCATTCTTGGAGTGTTCCAAAATGTCTGGTAATCAACGGCCATTAAAGTAATCTCGATGAACAAACTTCAACTTTAGGACGGTATTCTAATTTTCAAAAAGCTTGTCTGATTTGTTGTAATTTAATTCAGAGGAATACTCTAGGATATGTGTGTGGCTGACCCAATTTTTTTTTCTTTATTCTATAAATAACAAACAACTCAGTATTTGTTAATTAATTAAAGGATTAATATATCATACAAGTTTCTAACTTCTATTTATTCAAGCTAACTCTAATCACTTCTTGAACAGAACCATTCTGGTCTGCAACTTATTCATTAAGGGAGAAATTCTTACCAAGTCATCCAAGTACTGTAGAAATGGATGCCAATGAAAAGCATTCAGATGTTAGGTAAAAATTTCCATTACCTGGGGTTTTCACTCAAAATTAATTTGTGAACATTTCCTGACTTGAAGAGGATTGTTTGCTGATTGTTTGTTGGATTGTGGTGTTTACAGGTATGCGGTGGTGACAGGTGCAAACAAAGGCATTGGCTTTGAGATTGCCAGGCAGCTTGCATCTCATGGGATCACAATGGTGCTAACAGCTAGAGATGAGAAGAGAGGGATGGATGCCACTTCCTTGCTCCAATCAATGGGTCTGCCAAATGTGGTTTTTCATCAGCTGGATGTTGTGGACCCTGTCAGCATCCAGTCCCTGGCCAGTTTCATCTAGGACAAATTTGGCAGGCTTGACATCTTGGTAAGAGTTAGCTTTTTCTACTTAGAAAATCTGGTTTCGGAGTTCAGAACATTAACTGCATGCCATATGGTGTCAATTAGTCCTACCCCTGGCAGGTGGCCAGTCTGGTTCTACTCAATTCCAATTCCGTTTCCGGGCCATAAATCAAATGCCCCACAATGAAACATGTTCCAAGATGTTGCTTAAGGGATTAACAATCCATTTACTAGATTGTTTTGATTGGTACGCAATTTTGTTCAGGTTAACAATGCTGGAGCATCTGGGTCTGTGGTTGATGAAGAAAAACTGTGGACCTTAAACATTGATCCAGAAACATGGGTAAGGGCCAAAACTTTACAATGTTTGAGCAGTAAGCTCCTACCATATTTAAAGGCAGAAACAGGCCCCCTTTGACCACTTTTCATATGTAGCTTTCAGGAAAGGCAACCAACATGGCTCAAGTTGCAATAAAGCAAACTTGTGAGAAGGCAGAGGAATACCTGAGTACCAATTTCTATGGTGTCAAAAGTGTAACTGAAGCTCTCCTCCCACATGTACAACTTTCCACTTCAGGGGCCAGGATAGTTAATGTTTTCTCTTTAAGGGGGAGCTTTGGGTTAGCATGATTCTCATACATTAATTTTTTTTTTCCCATCCTTTATCTGACAAAGAGGCTGTTTCCGTAACTCAAACCGCCGTGACCTTAATGTCACAATGGAGTAATTTTTGATATCCTATCCAATGCTGATGCATATATCTTAGCATAAACCCTGAATTACTGCGACTGGAATATGGAACACGTTTCCAAATTCGATAATTTACCAACTTGTTCACGGTACATTGGATAAAAGCATCAATGTTCTTTGCAGAGAATTCCTGGCGAAGATCTAAGAAATGAACTTGGAGACATAGAAACGCTGACCGAAGATAAATTGGATGCCATTTTGAAGAGATTTTTGCATGATTTCAAAGAAAATGTACTTGAAGCTGGTGGGTAGCCATTGATTGTGCCAGCTTACAGCATCTCCAAGGCCACCCTTATTGCCTACACCAGAATCCTTGCCAAAAAGCATTCAGGCATGCTGACAAACTGTGTCCATCCTGGCTTTGTTAATACAGATCTCAATTGCCATACAGGGACGATGACCCTGGAAGAGGGACCTAGAGGTCCGGTCAAGTGTGCCCTTCTGCCGGACGGAGGCCCCACTGGATGCTATTTCGATCAAACAGAAGTTGCCAGCTTTTGAAATGTTGCTTGTCAAATTGGCATTTACTTCAAAGAACTCCGTATTCATCTTCTTCTTTGTTTATCTACCTATTTCTAATCCAGTTTTCTATGCAGTTAATAAGAGTTTGTCACATGGATTATACTTCTATTGCATGTAATTGAAATTTTGGCTTTTTTGTTTTTTGGAATGGAAAAATACCCCACTTCCTCCCTTGGCTTGAGCATATTCATATACTGTCGAAGTTTTTACGTCATCCCCCAATGCATTTTAGCCCCTCTCAACTTTGTAGCATAAACTTCCATCAAAAAGTAACGTTTTGTTTTCTTCAACCTTAGATTACAACCAACTACACAACTTTTTTTTTTTTTGAAATAATGGGTTACCCAAACTTTTGATGAGTAGCTTCCTTAGGTGTGTTGTTGCATGCACACTAATGGGAGCGAGCTGAATTACCGTAAAATCCTCCATTATGTTTTCTTCCCGAGTATTGTAGAAGAACTTTTTTGGTTCATTTTGCTTCATGCTTTTCCATTCAAATGAGTTACATTGTAGTAAAAAGTTGCATTGACTGCGATGTTTAGACCTAAAAATAAAATTTAAATGATTTGCTCACTATAAAGTGGGTAAATAAGTCAGAATAACCTCAATATATGATAGGTTGATTGGTAATTTAGCATACCTCCTTTTATCATGACTTAAGTTTGATCGTGGGGTGCGAAGCAATATAAATTTACTATCTGAACTCTAATAGACTGTAACGTTATAAATTTTAGATTTATTGTCACTGTAATCAAACAAAAAAAGAAAATCACTTAAATTTAACAGTATTTAAGTAGAAAGTCTTTTTTATAGAGATTAGTTAAATGACAAAAAAAGAAACTCACTTAAATTTAATAGTACTTGAGTAGTAGATCCTCTTCGTAAAAATTAGTTAAACAACAAAAAAAAGAAACTTACTTAAATTTAATAATATTTGAGTTATAGGTTTTTTTCGTAAAGATTAGTTAAATGAGGATAATAACGATAATTATAGTCTTGACTTACAAGTGTATTGACTTTTTTTTAATTAAAAAAATAAAAAGAAACAAGTCAACATACCCTTTTTTTTAATTATTGTAAAAGAGACAAAAAAAACTAGAAAATACAAAAGTGTCTGTTAGAAGCTACGCGCAAGGCCCTACTTGTATTTCTTTACTCAAACTTTTCTCTCCCTTCCATGAATAATTTTTCTTCCAAACTAATATTGAGAAGAAGAAGCACTGAAAGCTCTGTCCTTCCTTCATTCATCCTCTTTGCAACGCGTCGTATCTGCGTCGTCCCCTGTTATCAGAACTAAATAAAATCTTGTAAGTTCTCCTTCAACGGCTGGGTTTTTTTTTTTTTTTCAAATTTTTTTTGCCCTATAATTTTTTTTTTTGCCCTATAAGATAGTAATAGTTATTTAATATTATTTTACTGTAATATGGATATTATAATTATAGAAATATATTTTGTTAATAAAAATAAGAAATTTTGCTCCATCATTTGATTAAATGTGCAACTCCCTTTTTTTTTGTATATATTATTTTTATCGTTTATCCGCAAGGGAAAAAAAAATTGAAATTATGTTCCCACTGCTTGAATTTTTAATCTGTATTTGTCTACAGTCCATGAAAAAATATCAACTGCCACAGGTGTCGTGCTTAATTTCCTAATGTTTTTCAAATGGCATTGTTTTTTTGTGGCAGATAAGGCTATGGGAGTCGGATCAGAACATCTCTACGAGGAATTTCCTTCTCGGGTAGTTTTCGTTGCATCTGATCCTGACTATTATTTTAGACATGCAACCTCATATTATGCTGATTTTATTTTCGAGTGCGTTTCTTCCACCTGGCAGGAAGCCTTTGAGGCTGCTTGCAACTTTGCCAGAGAGTGGAGCTGTTTGCTGTGGGAGGATTCTAAGAGAATGCGCATGATGGTCAAGGCTGAAATTCACACAAACATGGGAGAGTTTCTTCGGGGTCAAAAGCAGTGGACCAATGCGTGCTGTCTTACTGCAACGGTGCCCAAGGCTATGAACAAAAGCCAAGAGAAACTAAATCGTGTTGGTTTATTTAGATGGGTCGACTTGCTTATAATAGGTTGACCTATTCAATTGAAAAATTGAAGGGAGTTACAACTCCCTCCCCCACTTTCTCACAATTGTTTAGACAATTTCTGAAAAGAGCGATTTATAAAATCATAAAAAATCGCTTTTTAGTTAGACGATTGAAAAATCATCTAAAAAGCTCTATCTGAGAAAAATATACGGAAACTTCAAAATTCTCTCAATTTTTCACTGATTCTTGAGTAAGAGACTTTTGTGCCATGAAAAAAAAAGTGCTATCCTCTTCTAATATCATTCAGATCGCGAGAGAACAATCAAAACTTATAATCAGTTTTTTTATTTTCAATATGGAATTATTTTCAAGTAACTGTTTGCTCTCTTAATTTCTTTCAAAGTGCAAGAAGAAAAAGGTTGCATATATTATATTCATCATTCAAATTTGCAATTTATGAATTCGTTGGTTGATGATAGTTTGTGATCCAGGAAAAAGAGGCATGCCTTTTAGAAATGTTGAGGTATACAAGACGGGTAGATTACATCCAATATCCTTTAAATAGAGGGTATGTTTATGGTTGCAGATTTTCTGAAATTATGGGAAACATTATTTGACTAATGTTCGCTAGCTAAAATGGACGGAAAGTGTTAAAAAGACATTTATCGTCAAAATGTAAATTGCACCGACACACTAAACAGAACTCTGCTTTCAAATTTTCTCTGCCTTGTGCTCTATTCGCGGCTTGGCCTTCGACGGATTTGGGAAGCTGCTGAGGGTGGCACAGATCCAGTGAAGGACCACTATGCGAAGGAGAGGCCCTGTTTGGAGATGGAGAGACTGAGCCACCAAGCACCGGGACGGTAGGCTGGGGAGCTTTGGTGATTTTCGATATTTACCATCGCGTTTATACTATGTAATTGTGAAAGAAGGGTATTTTAATTTATTATAAATTCGTGATGTTTTTTATTACACCATGAACACTTCTTAAGGACGTGCTCTGTAAATGTTGAAAATGTGATGCAAACCGCAAAACTACAGGATGTAAATGGAATTTCACCTAAAATTTACAAACATTTTAAAACTTGTAATTTAATATTTGTGCGTCCTGAGAAATGTTGCCGAACGAAGAAAATTAGTGGACAGAATAAATAGATAAACAAAATTTACGCCTCGTGAAGCTTACCCATTTTTTATACATTTTCTTCCATGATTCCCTAAACCATGGCTGCTAATTGTTACTCTGCTCAAGCTTTGTTTTATTCTTCTAACAAACTCAGCAGCATCGATGTCAACTACGGAAATAATCAGCTTAGTCTTACCACAAAAGATAATCCTCAAAATAATAACGAAAAACACCATTAACCACATGTAATCATCTACAAAGGCTTCAACCAGTATTATTACCAAGTCAAAAACATTCAAGCGCGCAGGACTGACTGGGTCAATTATGCAACCATCCGAAATCTGTTTTGCACAAGTCCCGTTTCACAGGTATCATTTTACATTCCCACACTATATACAGGAAAAGACATCTTCAGGACGGTTAGGTGAGTGGGAGCTAAACAAAAAAAAAATATGCCAGGACCACTCTGGGGGACTAAGCACGCAATCATCATCGATGTTTGCAGAAGGCACGGTTACCACCAGCGTGATGAACGGCAGCTAACCGATTCACAACAAGCAGTTCACAACCAATGGTTATAAATACAAGGTGATTGCTTCTTCTATGTTGGCTCTGCTCACAAAGACTTTTGATTGGACATGGATCACAATCCTCTAACACGCGAAAAGAATACAAGCTTGACCCTACAATCTCCTGTAGTCTATAACAGTGACTTCTTCTTTTGGTGCATCTCGGTCTTGATAACTGCATCAAAGTCAATGGTTGCGCAAGTTCTAATCAAGACCATGGAGCAATAAATAGAAAGGGTGTGTTTAGTACGTAAACTGGATAATATAATATAAAATAATATAGGCTACTATTAATTTATATTGTATTTAGATGTCATTAAATATCATAGAATAGTTATTTCATCAAATATTATAGAATAATTATCATATCTAATATTTAGATGATATAAGATAGAATAATATAATATATCAAAATGACTTTTTACTCTTAAAAATAATTGACTTACAGTTACTATAACATTTTTATTAAAAATAATTATAATTAAGCAATAAAATTAATATTTATTTTACATATTATTATACATTATACTGTTCATAAATTTTTAATTTTATATAAAAATATTTTTCAAAATTAAGCATAAATTTTTTTTATACAAATAAATTTTAAGATATCAACAAAAATATATTAACATTTTATTTAAAATTTTTTTGAGGAAAAAGTTAAATAAATTTTAAGATGTAAATTTTCAAATTTTTATATAAGTGAAGGAACGAGAGAGAGAGAGAGAGAGAGAGAGAGAGGCAGGAGGAAAGAGAAAGGAAAGAGACAGAAGAGGAGTGAGAAATAATATTTTTTTAATTTTATATTAATTTTTTAAAAATATTTAAAACTTATTTTAATTAAAAAGATATTTTAGTAAATATGTAATTTATTAATACTAACTCATGAGGTGGGATAGACTAACTCATGAGAGTAAAAAGGATACTATCTCATATTTATGGGATAATAAATTCACACTAATCTATTCTATATATATCCTATTGAGCAATCAAATATGGATTAAAGTAGAATAGTTGGCCTCTACCTTATAGTATCTTATCCTGTCCCATAAAACAAACGCATCCTAATAGATTAAAAAAAAGTGCCCCACGGCAAGGAGATGCTTAGGACATGCCGAGGAACCTTTTTTTCAAAAAAAAAAGAAGTACAAAATTTTTTTAAGAAAATGAGAGGGGCAAAGATGTTTTTTGTGTCCAATTACTATATTCTCGTGTAATTCTAGACATTATAAGGTTTACATTTTTAATTTTAACAATAACACTTAAACTTAATCCAAAATTATTGTTACAACTATAAATGAAAGCTTATATTATGTATTTATTTTTACAAATAACAACAATACATATTTTAAATAATAATATTTAATTAAATTTATGTGTCTATTTATTTGATTTTTTTTAGCATATATATATATATATATATATATATTATCTATACTGTGTCTGTATTCTAATTTTATTCTAATTTTTTTAAGATTGGCATGTCACCATCTCTGTGTCTGCTCTATCTGTGTCGCTGTATTCGTATCTTTGCAAGTGTGTAACCTTACCCCAAATTTTATTTGTTATTATATAGCAAGCTCCTACCAATTTAAATGGAGTAGAGACAACAATTTGAACAATTTTCCAATTTCCCTTGAAACAAAAACGATGGCACACACTACAGGAAAAGCTCACCATTCGAAAAGAACAAACTCACACACACACACTCTCTCACACACACACTCACACAAGTGCATGAAAATGAATGCTGCTGAAAAAGAGTGCCAACCATAATTACCTGCGTATACGTCGAGGATCCTGTCGAAAGGATGAAGATAAAAGAATGGGAGCTGGTGCACTCAGGGGGTGACCAACCCATCCATTTCTAACACCAGCCTCAAATGGGCGAGGGCCACCCTGCTCCCTTAACATCTGCATCGCAACTTCAGGCGGAGCAGGAACAAATGGCCCCAGGGGACTGCAAGTACAACATAATGCCCTCAGAACAACCTTTCCCGAGACAACAAAGAAGATAAGCTACCTATTTTAACAAGAGTATCTGAATTATCACTAACACTCACCCAGCGCCAGGAACAGGCATCAATACTGGTGGAGCAGGCATATCTGAGGGGAAAGGTGGAGGTACACGCAAGCCTTGTCCACCAAAAGCATTGTACATAGGTTTGTCATGATTCCCTGCCACAGGACCATCATTGCTGGATTTGAAATCACCCGTGGGGTTCTCAGGCCCATCAAATCTTTCATTGCCATTTGGTCGATTATCATGGTCCCTTCGGTTGCCATGGTCATCCTTCAGTCGATTCTCTGGACCTAGCTTGCGTCTCAGTGGCTTGTCCTTCTGCAAATCAGAACTTTAAAGATTAAATAATAGCACATAGAAAAAGATATATACATTAATTACACTCACTAGAACTTCATAGCACCAGAATGTTAAAAAAAAAAAGAAAAGAAATTACACATAAATCCAACAGTCCAACATGCCAACCAGGAAAAAGTAATTTGAAATAAACTTGGCCGAGCCACAACTTGACATGACCAAGAAATCAAGTTTTAGAACGGAAAATAATTGATCTGCATTCAAAAATTAACATGCTTACAACATAACCATTAATATTGCCATCAGAAAATTAAAATTTGTTGTTCATTTCATAAATCAGAAATGTGCACTTTGGAAAAGGCCACAAGAAGTAGAAATAGTGCACCTTTACCATATGCATGATGTTTCATAAATGACTTCTTTTCTCAACAGCAGCCAGAAAAGGGAAAGAAAAAAAGATCAAGGTACCTGCAATCGTTCAGTTGACTACAGCAACACTAACATTCGATTACTATCCATAGTATAGAAGACACAAGCATGCATGAAATAGTTTTCTCCATCAAGATGAACTTTTTCTAAGGAAAATGATTGATTAAATGTTTGGGTATATGCAATGGAAGTGTAAATCCACATAGATCACAAGATTTAATACTGATTTCATCAAGTATACCATTGTGGGCTGTTGCATGAGAGGTGTGCCACCAGGTGCATCTGCATCGCTGTGATAAAGAAATAACAATCAGTCATAAAAACCAACAGAAATGGCAAAGAGAGACTATGCCATATTATCAAACATACTTCATGTAATTCTGAAAATACAACTCTTCGCGTACTTTGGACGTGAGCTCCATCACAAGGTCTGGATGCTTCAGTTTGTGATGTTTGTGCACAAACTCAGCAGCATTAAAGAGCTTTGTGCAACCCTTGGCTCCACAGCCATACTTCCAACCATACTTTTCATCCCTTATCTTCCGAACATAGGGATCCAAAGCTTCAACAGCAGCAGCATCTATTTTCTCTTTAGCAGTCATTATTTCCAAAGGATCTTGATTCCTCAACCTCTCTTGCCAGCAAGGGTCAAGCTTTTTTTCCCACTCACTGCCATTGTTAGCTACATCAGAACTCTTTCCCTCTGCTCTCACATGCCTAGGACCCTTGGCTTCACTTGTTTCAACCATCCCATAATAATCCAAACCATGAACCCGCCAAAGATAAGTGATAAGAGTATCTAGTAGTTCAACACCCTCCAGACCCTTGACAGAGGTCAAACCTTGTATGATAATAACAGGCCCAGTAGAGCTACCATGGGATTTTTCTCTACCAATTCTGTCATTCTCAGATCCAGATAGGATATTATCTTCAATTCCCTTTTCACAGTCAAGTTTCCGAGCAAGTGACTGTGCTTGTTCAACATCTACTTGGATTCTTCTGGGTTCTGAACTGACTGGATGTGCCTTAGGGGCAGATGAAAGATCACTTTCCTTAATTGTCGCCCAACCATGCAGTCTCCTTTTTCCACCAGTGTCTGTTTCGTCATCAGAATTTGGGTCACTCATCTGCACTGCTTTACTTGAAGATAGGGCATTGACACCTGGGCCTCTGGCACCATAGTACAAAAACTAACTAAGAGTTGGACATAAGGGAAAATGTGGCATGCTAGTTGATGGTATTTATAAGTACAAATCCCAATCTCACAAGTCCAGAGTTCCACTTTGCAGATCAAGCAAAAAGTCCTTTGCAACCTTCCGTGCAAGTTCATTCCTCCTGCGAAAACAATTCCAAAGAATAGTTAATTACGCACCTGAAGAAGTAAAATCAGAAATATATATAGAACCATTCCAAAAACAGCCTGTGATGCCTTATTGATAAATTTGTTAACTGAAGCTCACCTTTCTATTATGGCAACTAAGTTGGTTGGATGGTATTTGTCTTTCAACCTACAGAAACATCAACTCAATTAGAATAGCAAACTGAAAAGAACAGTAAATATTGAATAGGATCAGGAAGTACCATTCCTCATCTTTATGAGCCTCAAAAAAAACTCGTTTCTGGGTTGAAATGTACTCAGAATTGTATTCTTGATATCTGCATAATCAAAGACCGCGATCACTTTTCATATGATCACGCAGCGCACTGGACTACCATTTAGACTTTAGGGCAACCAACAGATCTGAATGTATAACTGTGCTCAGCTTCTGCCGGTAATATATCATCTTCAAGCTCCTGAATGAATTGCTTGTATGACATCAAGCCTTCTCTGCAAAGAAATTTTTTTTTTTTTTTTCCAATGTAAGATGATGATTGAGCAAAAAGAATAGCAATCCAATAAATTCCCATTTTTCACAAAATTTAAAGACAATTACAGAGAACGGAGACAGTGAAATATGAGTTTGATGCGACATTGTGATTTAATTTCTTCACTTTCTGAATCTTGCCTTCTTCTGACACCTCTATTTAGTTACAGATACTGAACACTACTCATTGTTTCAAAACATACTCAATATGCCAAAAGCAGATGGTAAATAACCTCAGCAGGGGAGACAAGCCTTTTACAAGAAAAGCAACCATTTCTAAATGCAAAATAGTTGCTGCAAATAAGATGGACCAGGAGAGCACAGCAAGTGCAAGAGAAAAGCAGTGTGTTGAAAAAAAAGCTTCCAAGAAAAACTTCACACCAATTATCAAGAGCGAGAAAAAATGGAAAATCTTTCTATCTAGACCCAATTATGGAAGTAACTTGACAATTAGTAGCATTGCAAATGCTTTTGAAAGATAAGGGGGGAAAAAGTTCAGAACTGACACTATAGTATGGTCCATGAACTAACCTTTGAGTGCCGGCTGAGTTGGATGCATCACCATAATTGCCACATTCAGAATCCCAGTCTGCAAGACATCAGGAAAAAATAGTTTTGTGACGCGAGGCGAAAAAGGTTTGCAAAGAAACACACTCTTAGCTATGATAACTAGGGAGAAAAGCATACTGATAGAGTCAAATCAATATTACTGAACCAAAACATCAAGCGAATGACCCTGAATTTCACTACACTTGTGGCAGAGAAAAATTTTAGATTCTACATGGATTTCCTAATCCTGAAATGTGAATTCTAAGAAATAAAATTCTGGCGTGGATCTTGCCCACTTGACTGCTTTTGCATTGATTCCCTTGTCTGTCACCTTCTGGTATAACGGCTATAACTTGGTGCAGGAAGCTTGAAAAATTGTGATTCTTTTCTTGTTATTTAGTAGACTGCCAGAGCTCTCTACCCACCAAATTTGACTATTTTTAAATGACTATAGCATAGTCAAATAAATGCGGGAACACAGACATTAAAGTTTCGTCAGACAGTCTGCACACTTTCAGTAGAACGTTAATATCTTGCGGATGGCTTTGAATTTTGATGTGATTCCTTTTGCATTGAATAATAGACAGGATAGGGAGTTTGCACACAAAATCTAAATTTCTTAAAATCAACAAAATTACTAAGCGAAAACAAACTTAAAGCTTTCCCTGCATCTTGCACAAAAGGCACTCGTGCAGACAACAGCAAAACCAAAAATGCTGGAATCTGAATGCAATATAGCATTTACCTGAAGGACCACTTTGATATCCACCTGCTCGACCCATGTACCAGCCATGAAGCCCCTCTTCACCATAACCGGGCCTACCACCCATCTCACACTCATATCCACCAGCATAGTCATACCCAAATCTATGCCAAAAAAGATCAAATACAAAATATTTTGGTTAAACATTTCAACTAAATAATGCAATGTCTAACTTGAGAAATATATAGAGTACAGAACAGAGCAGGAACATGAAAGGAAAATCTGACAAACTACAAAATTTAAGCTCCAACTTGCCCAAATCTCCGTAAGTTGTTTTTAATGATTAAATAAATTAACAGATTAAACCTCTTGAAAAGTTAAATCCTATCCGGGAATTCCTGTTTCAACTGGGAAAATTTAGAAAACAATGACACAAACATAAAAATGATTATTGACTTTGCTATAAACAAAGCTTAAAAAAAAAAAAAAAAAACTCTTATTATTTCTTGTTTTATTACAAAATGGTTAAGTTACTTTTCAAAGTCACTAGGAGGAAACACTATCAATCAGCATTCCAGTACTTGATACAATCAAATAAAAAAATAGAGTTACATTGACCCAAGAAACAGCTAGCTCAAGCCAAGATTCTCACACAAGTTTGTTTATACCATCGATTTAGTAATTTTTTCCTCAATCAAATCTATACAAAGGCAAGCAGTTGCGATTGAAATGCCATCACAAAATTGTCTACTAAACCAAAAATGTATAATAACTAAATATGGTAGAAGCAACCAAAAAAATTCCCCCCTCCAAGCCCACAATTCATCAACATTAGCTTTGCTGTAACCCGACCAATAATCCATGCAGGAAAAAGTATCCCCGATTATGTGTAGTTAACAATAATGCAATGAGAAAATCACTGTCTCCTACACAATCAAAATACAGCCTAATCCTCCTGAGTTAAAAAAACAAACATCCCGCTTTTCTATGGTTATACAAAGCTATGTTGATTCTTAAATAGCCACCAAAAAAAGGAAACAAAAGAAAGACATAGCGTGTGTCAAATTTGATTCCACTTGGGATGAGAGCATGAGGTTCATCAAATGAAAAAAATAATAATAAATAAATAATTAAATGGTGCACATCCTTCCAACTCACACCAATTCAAAATCAACTCTAGCTCCACAACAGCTTCAAATATATCAATCCTTTCATATCTGCCAAACCCAAATCAACTTTCTTGCAAATTTGCAGTCAACTCTGAAACTAATAATGATATTTTCAGAAACTTGCAATCAACCAAAAGTTAACCACCAAGAAAAATGCATAAAAAGCAATGATACATCCAGAAATCAATTTGCTTACAAAGAATTTGCATGAAACAAAATTTCTTTCTTAATTCTCTCATTTCTCAGTAATGAATTGAAAATTAAAAAAAGAAGAAGAAGAAGAAGAAGAATCGGCACAAAGTCACTCACCTCCAGTCGCCGGGTCCGAAGCCACCTCTGGGGCTCCCTCTCCTCCCTTCGTATCCTCCGTCCTCCCTCCTGGACCTCTTATAAGGAGGGGACCTCCTCGGCGGCGGCGAGTGCCTCCTATCCCTATAAGGCACCGGTGGAGGACTTATACTGCCTCTTCTCTTATAATCCCTCTCCTTTCTGTCATAGAAATCGCCGCCTCCGGCGAGTCGATTGGGCGGCCTATCGAAGTCCCGGTCATCGCGCCTCTCTCTGGAGTCCCTTTCGCTGCGTCGTGACGGAGGCGGAGGAGGGGAGGGCTGGGGGTCTTCGCCGGAGGATTTCTCCTTGTGGTCGCTGCCGCGGCGGTCGAGGGAATCGACGGGCATGTTGATGACTTCGGCCATCAGGCGGTGGCTGATTTCGTGTTTTCGGGGGAACAACTTTAGTGAAACCGGCAAAAGGAGAAAGAAGATGCAATGGCATGACGCGTTACAAGACAGAACAAGAAAGAGTGGCTTTTTACTTTAGTATTGCCTGCTTCTTTTCTGTCTTCTGTTTTTTCCTTGGAAGTTACGAAAGCCCGCCTTTTTCTTCTTTTTCTTTTTTCTTTTTTTTTTTTTTTTTTCTGAGATAGATATATAAGCAGAAAGATTAGTAAGAGGTGATATTTAAAATGCACACTATCATTTGAGAGTAACAACCAAAAGCCAAAACTAATTAGTTATACTTATACTGTGTTTGGGAGGAGGAAAAGTGGGGAGAGAGAGAGGAAAGTGAGAAAATTAAAATAAATTATTGTGTATGAAAAATATTTGAAAAGTGAGGGAGAGTAAAGTTTCTAATTCCCTTTATTCTTCCTACCTCACCAAAACCAATCCTCTTAAAAATGAGAAGAAAGTTGTTAATTCTCCTACTAAATTTATTAAATAACTCAATTACTTTTATATAATTTAAAAATTACAATTTTACCTAAATAAAATATTTTAATATAATTTATTATAAAAGATAAAATTATTATTTCAACACATTTTATATTCCTCTCTCTCACTTTCCACTATTTTCCAAACAAAAGAATTTACAATTTTACTCCCTCTTATCACCTCTTTCCAAACACAAGAGAGGATAGAAAATATTTTATTCCTCTAATGATCTTCTCCTCCACTTTCTTCTCCCTCACTTTTCTCTCTCTCAAGAATTTTATCCAAACACAGTGTTAGTGGTTAGAAGGCTTAATTTGTTGGGGACTTATGGGTGTTTGGTTTTACTGACAGAACGTGTTGTTGTTGTTATTTTTTTAAAAAGAAGGATTGAGGTGTTTAGTCAAAATTTTTAGATTGTTATTTTACTTTAATTAGTAGCCGTAAAGAAGTGTTTGGTTTAATTTTTAAAATTATATATTTATATTTTAAATTCAAAAAAATAAAAATAATAGTGTTTGGTTGAGTTATTGATTGAAAAAGTAAGATCAAATTACCTTTTAAATTTATTGCTGCTGGTAAATATAAAATTACTAAATCATCCTTTACAGACCCTTGCTGCGCACGTTAAGCTTAACGAAGGGTGCACGGAGAAATGAGAATATCGAAGAATGGAAAGAAAATAAATAGTGAGGTGGGTCCCAAAATTAAAAAAAATAATTTTATTTTTATTTTTAAAATAATAATTTTTTTATTATTATTATCATAAAAATTAAAAAAATATCAATCTTAAATTGGGTCAATACGTGTCATTTTCTCTTGTCCGTATTAGTAAGATTTTTTTTTTATTATTATGTAAATGGTAACTTATACAATAAAAAATAATACTATTTTTCCAAGCACATTAATATTTTTTTTGTGTGAACAATAATTAGAAATATTTTATATATTCATTATAAATTATAATTAATTTTTAAGCTACATAAATTTTCATTTATAAATATGCATGTCACAAAATTAATTTATCAATAATAACAATTCGTAAAAACAATTAACAATTAACAACAATGATAAATAATCAATAACAGTAATATCAATCAGTAACAGCAAAATCAAACATCCCCTTAATGTTTAAAGATGAATAGTAACAAGGTTTACCGAGAAACCTAGAATGCAACAAAATAAATTTTTTAAACTCATTTTTATTTATTTGTAAAACTAAATCATATATGATTGGTCTACATTTTTTAGTTTTCTTTTTAATTATTGCTATTCAAACTTTTCTCCTTCGAGTTTCTAAGAATTTATTGTTATATAAGTAATAACTTAAATTATCCATGTAGTATTCCCTAATTATACTTAGATTTATCATGTATCAAAATATAATTACAAATTTTTACTCCCTTGCATAAGATGAAAATTTAGTTTTCCTCCCCTTCATTTTCATTTCTCTCTCTCTCTCTCTTTTAAGTAAGGTTTTAAGTTACAAGATACTTAGGATGCGTTTGTTTCATGAAATAGGATAGGTTAGTGGCCAACTATCCTACCTTAACCCATATTTGGTTGGTTAATAAGATAAATATAAGATAAACTAGTGTGAGCTTACTATCTTATGAATATGGGATAGTACTATCATTCTAACTCTTATGGGCTAGTCTATCCCACATTATGAACTACTATTAATAAATTATATATTTACTAAAATATCCTCTTAATTAAAATAAATTTTAAATATTTTTTAAAAAATTAACATAAAATTTAAAAATTTTATCTGTCTCATATTCTCTCTCTTCCCTTCTCTCTCTCACTCTTCTTCTCTCTCCTCCCTCTTTCCTTTCTCTCTCCTCCCTCCTCTCTCTCACTCCTCGTCTCTCTCTCTTTCCTTTCTCTCTCCTCCCTCTTCTCTCTCTCAATCCTTGTCTCTCTCTCTCTCTTCCCTTTCTCTCTCCTCCCTCTTCTCTCTCTCTCACTCCTCATCTCTCTCTCTCTCGTGCTCATTCTTTTTTTTTTCATATAAATTTGAAAATTTCTCTCTTAAAATTTATTTAATTTTTCCTCAAAAATTAAAAAAATATTATTTTTTTTATATTTTAAAATTTATTTGTATAAATAAAATTAATACTTAATTTTAAAAAAATATTTTTTTATACAAAATTGAAAAATTATAAACAGTATGACGTAAAATAACATATAAAATAAATATGAATTTAATTACTTAATTTTAATTATTTTTAATAAAAAGATTAAAATTAATAGTAAATATAAATTAATTATTTCTAAGGGTAAAAAAGTAATTTTTATTCTATCTCATATCATCCAAACATTAAATAGAATAACTATTCTATATTATTTGCTAACATTCAAATATAATATAGACTAATAATTTAGGCTATCTTATACTATATTAGACTATATTATTCTATATTGCACTGTCTAATCTGTGTATCAAGCGCACCCTTAGTCTCTTGGCTAGTGACATAGTTGTTGAATTATAAGTTTTAAGATGATAAAAGAAGATGCAAGCTAGTCATGAGGTTTGTGTTTTTTAGCTTTTTTTTTTTTTTTTCGTATATGGAACTGAAGTGCTTTTCAATACTAATTCAAGCTTCTTTAATAAATTTGGTACCTTATATTATTTGGCCATGATTATTCTAACGCATATCAATATAATGTCTCAATCTTCTTTGGATTAGTATTGCCAAAGAAATCGTCCAAAAAATAGTATTGCCAAAAAAGATTGTTCTAATTGCTCTACGATATGCAACTTAATACACAAGGGTGCTTATAACTTTTTTTTTGTTAATTGACAGATAATTCTTCCAAAAAAACTCTGAAGTAATATTACAACTAGAATATCATCGTTAGCAATGTCACGTGATTTATAAAATGCATGAAAGATCTTAAATTCGATGTTACCATTACACTAGCTGTAAATAATTGCATATAACATTTTTTTTAGCATGCATGATTGCACACAACTAGTAGTGATAATTACAGATAAAATTTTACATTTGAATATATTAGATGAGATTTTTACATTTAAGCGTAAAAATGATTAGGAAACTAAGTTAACCAATCAAATTGAAACACTTTAAAATCTCACATCATTTTACATTTTTTTTGAACAAAAAGTAAGAGTCTATTAAATGAAATTAAAGTCATATACAAAAAAATCAGTCTAAACCAGAGTCCACACTAACAATACTTTAGAAAAACAAAATAAGCAACCCTATTATGCAAAGCAAAGCCCTATCATACAAAACAGCCCACCTCCTTTTACAGTTGCATTGTTTTATTGTTTTCTTGCAAATCTCATAAGCATAAATTGTGACAATAAGTGGGGTTAAAAAAAGAACCCTCAAGTCCAAACGCTGCAATCCGGGCGACAATATACTAACCAAGTGCAGGATATACAAAATAGGTTCAATATAGTAATTATAAGCAACGTGTGCATAACAATACTCCAATGCCCAAACAGGCCCACACAAAAACCAAACAAAACCCTAGCCTCCTTGCTTCCGCATTATATGTATAAAAACGCCAGTTTAAGCCACCGTAAGGGTTTTCTTTGAAGCGTAATAAACCAGCGTCCGGCCGTCCGCGTCTTCCGAAGCTCGCAGCCATGGTGTCCGCCAAGAAGACCGTACGCTCTTTCTCTTTCTCTCTCTATATTTCTTGCTCTCTCTATGTGAATTTGTATATAGATGGAAATGGTGGACTGAAATGGATTGATTGTGTTTGTTTGTGTGTGTTTTTGTGTGATTTGGGGAATAATAAACAGAAGAAGACTCATGAGAGCATAAACAGCAGGCTGGCTCTTGTGATGAAGAGTGGAAAGTTCACTTTGGGTTACAAGACTGTTCTGAAGACCCTCAGGACCTCTAAAGGTGGGTCTTGTGTTTTTTGTGTTTCTGTGTTTCTGTGTCTATGTGTCTTTTTTTTAAATGATTTGTTCTACACTTTATGTTGGTGAATATCTGGTAGTGAATCATTGGTGGATCTTACATAGATTTTGATAATATAGAGTTTGTAATGCGTCATGTTTAGATGTATTCTTAACTTGGTTCATATCATAAAGATTTGGCTAGTTTTACTCTGGTCGTCGACCTACCTGGCAACTTTGGTAAGGTCCCAAAAGTCATACCGGAACAACCCACTGAAATGCTAATAGGAATCAGAAATGTGGTCAATATAACGAAGAATAAAGAGATGCCATCTATACGGAAGGCTTTCCACAAATTGAGATTTTGCCATCGAAGGATCGGATTGTATCTGAGAAACAGGGAAACAGGGGAATAAAAAAGGCAATTAGAGAGGCACACTTCATATTGGTCGTATTCTTGAATTTGGAATGAAAGGAGGGTAATGCTTCCTAGGGGTCTATTGGTGCACATCAGCTGCAGAGTGTGATTGATGAGTGGGTAGGCGGAGTTTTTGCTGAGTTGCTAAGTGTACGGTCAATATATAGCAATTTATCATCAAACCGGTGGATTTGGTAGACAGGCATATGGTCAGTGTGCAATATTTTGTTGTTTTGTTATTACCATAAACTTTGTGAAAGCCCTTTTTATCAGCTTTCTATTTACTCATTTCTGATGGTGGGTAGCTGAAGAAAACAAAAAAAATTGCTACTTTTAGAGTAATGTACCAAATGTTATCTTGAATAGTTGGGTATTCTTTTTTTTTTTTGTTTGGATGAAGTGAGGTTGAAAAAATGTTTGGTCCATGATAATTGGAAATATGTGGGATCTCTGGTTGCTTTCTTCTTTTTCTATCTGTTTCAACATATGCTTGAAGCCGATGAATTGGTTTTTAAATTTTTTTTACGTAATTATGTTAAATCTAATTATTGTACTGCATATATTATTAAGTTTCAATGAGTGTGTGCTCGTTAATGTTTTGTGCATCAATTTGTTGCTCAATTGATTCTGTGCTTGTTATTTGCATTTTCATGAATCATAAAATTTTATACATTTTTTTTTTTTTTCCTGTAGCAAAGCTGGTTATTATCTCCAACAACTGCCCTCCTCTTCGAAAGTCTGAGATAGAGTACTATGCAATGTTATCAAAGGTTGGAGTTCACCACTACAATGGCAGTAAGTATCCTGGGTTAATACTAATTTATATGTCTCTTTGTATTGCAATCTATGGATATTGTTAATGAGCTCTAACAGTAGTCTGTTTTCCCTGGAACTAATTGCATTTGGATATTGATGCCGTTAGAAGCATCGTTTTTAGATTTCTTTACGAACTTTTTATATGATGGGTTTGGTGCGTTGGTTTGGCTGGCTTTCTATGGTCGATGGGTCCTATGGGACGATGTGTAATTATGGGCTTATTTGCTAAAAATATTCATGTGCTTCATGGAAGTTCTTACTTGTTCCAGACAATGTGGACTTGGGTACTGCTTGTGGCAAATATTACAGAGTATGCTGCCTCAGCATTATTGATCCAGGTACATTTAAGGGTTGTGTACTTGACATTGCTGTGGTGATTCCTTTTGTTTGCTTTGTATTAACCTTCTGTTTTTGTTACAGGTGATTCTGATATCATTAAGAGCATGCCAGGCGACCACTGAATTTCTCTCTTCTTATTGTTTCTTTTTTACTTTGTTGTGCCTAAGGGAAGATCGTTGTGAATTCAATGCAAGTTATAGCATTGTTAGAGAAGATTTTCGTGTGAACTTATAAGCTTCATCAATAGCCTTTTAGTTCGTTCATGTGGAATGTGACACAAAATCAATTTCCTATGTATCTGGATTGTCATTTGCACTTTTTTAAAGCTTCATTTTTACCAAAAGTGTTTGCATAAAATCAATTCCATGTTTTGTCTTCTAAATGATCTACGCTTTGCTTCTCTTCGCGATTTTAGTTAACCGAGTTATCTCATCCACTGGGAGGTATGTGGATTTTGAGATATGCAAAAGCTTCGGTGCATATTTTCTTCCCCCAAGTTACAAAACGTTGCACCTGAGCAAGCAAGGTGGTCTGAACTTTTTCAGTGCACCTCACTTCCGCGGGCAAAGTCTTCCTGGTATAATTGTGGTCAGAATCAGAATCAATTTGCATGCCACGAATTATATTGATGTCATAGCAAAATCATAATAAAGGATTTTTTGATCAGTCCTCGGAAACTTCCTCGTGTTTAAGCTATTCACGTACAAGTTGGAACTTAACACATCTGTTATATTAATAGGTCCCCTTGTGAGAAAATTTTTTCAAAAAAACATTTCAGTTAACGTAAATGATCAAGAGTACAATCGTGAAATAAAATCGACTGCTAATTATTAGTGTCGGTATCATGCCTCTATGTTATTAAAAGTTGCGAGAAAAAAAATTATAAAATAATAAAGTTGTATGGACTGATGAGAAAGTTATGAAAGTTATGAAAAAGAAAATGATAAGAAAGAAAATGAATAGTAATTTGTGATAGAAGAAATAAAAATTTGTTATTTGGATTTACGAGAAAGTTGTGAGAAAAGAAAAGTTTGTGAGAAAATAAAACAATAATAAAAATATTTTTTTGACTAAAATTTTTTAATTTTTTTTTTCTCATCAAATTTTCTCAAACTAAACACACTACTAAGGAATATCAAGATTAAACTTTTTAAAATTCTTGGTTTTTTTGAAACAAAAATTCTTGGTTTTTTCTTGCAGTTCCAATTTTAATACATTAATGTAAAAAAAATGCAAGTTGAGTAATATAAATATGCGTATAAATAAGTTAGTTGGTAGTTTAGAGTATTTTTTCCTTTTTTTTTTTTTTTGTATTGGTCTAGATTTAATCATCTCTTTAACGAATAAGAATTTATAAAAAGACCAGCATGTTAAATTAACAAAATAACAATGCTTGAGTAATAGTTTCCTGTAGGAGGAGCTAAATGAGTGATCCCAGCATGGTGTCAATTCGCAATCTCAGCCTTGCTTCGTGAGTGGGAAGTTGAATGGGTGATCCAAGCACTGTGTCAATGCGTGACCACAGCCTTAATTTACGAGTGCAAGACCAATATACTTGCAGAAAATCGTAGAACACATAATTTTATTGAAGAGCATGCATAAGAATTGTTAAACAATTAAATTAAAAAAACAAAAAAAGGCCGTTAGAAGTCCGTAATCCGCATGCACTTATGCAGTGTTAACTTAGTGGTGCTAATAATATATAGGATCCTATTACATTTGCGTAAAAAAAGGGATCAAAAAAAAAGTATTCGAATACAGTTAATTAGATATAATTTATAATTATTTTGATTGTAAGTATAATAAAAAAATAAAATAAATTATTATTATTTTTTATATTAAATTTAACTAATTGTATATTAAATCTAACTAATTATACAAACACTTTTTTAAAACACTTTTTTTTTTTTTTTTGGAAATGTATCCTTTCCCCGATATATCTACCAGTAAATATAGATGGACAAGAAAATAAGGATATATGAGAAAATTGTTTTGTATAACTAGATAAATTTTTTATACAATAATACATTGAATTATTATAATAAAATTTAAAAATAATTTTTTATCTATTTTTTATTACAGAGATTAAATATTTTATTATACAAATAAATTAATCAAATTAATTAATTGTATAAAACAATTTTCTCATTTTCTCGATATCTTCTATTCCGCCTCAAGATAACCAAACTTTATATATATGTGTGTAATTTTAAGATAAATTTTTCTCTTCACCAAAAACCATGTAACATCATTTCGATATTCGCGGCCAATTCGAAGCACTTTCTTCTCTAACAAAACCTACAGAAATTAACGGAACAGAAGAAAAAGTACCCTTTTTTTTTTTTTAAATTTTGCAATGTGGTCAGCCTGATTGGCTCACCGTTGATCCGTACAACGTCAGTTCTGTTTCGGTTTCTTTTTCCCATTTTCGTGCGTTGTTGTTGTGGCGGTGGTGGCGGAAGGAGGGAGCGAGCCAAAAAGTGACCGATGGAGAGTTTCACGGCGGAGGATCTGCCAACGATCGGAGGAATCGCCACCGTATCGCTTCTGCACTCGTTCATTCCAACTCATTGGCTTCCTTTCTCCATCGTCGGCCGCGCCCAGAAATGGACTCTCTCCCGAACCCTCCTTGTCAGTACGTCCTCTCTCTCTCTCTCTCTCTCTCTCTCAACTTCCAATTTCTTAGGCAGCAAAGTTTAAATATTCTCTCAACAATGAAATCTGGTTCTTGTGTTCACTTTTCATTTTTGTTGAATTTCCATTTCATTGTGGCTATTGTAAGATTTTTGCTTTTTTTTTTTTTTTTTGAAGAATGTAGAATGGCTAGTAACATAATGGTAAGACTATTGTCTTGGTGTTGTCCTTTGATATATTTGTAAGTTTGCCTGCATCTTGTTTTAACTGGAAGATATTTAGTTGCATTTTAGATTCTTTGTGCTGGTCACAAGTTTGAGTCGCAGAAAATAAAGTTATGGTTGCGTACATCTAACCCTTCTCACAGCCCATAGTATGTGGTAGTCTCGTGCACTAAGATAGCGTGTGGTTTTCTCGTGCTCTGAGATGATCTTTTTTTTAGATTCTTGGTGGTGTGATTGCAAGGACAAAGTTAGGAGTGTGGACTAATGGCATTGTGTAACGTGTTTCTTAAAGAACGAAATTCATCTTTCTGATTATAGGAGAAATTGGTACGGATAATGTAGATGCCTTTCTCTGTTCCAAATACAGTGATACAGGTTAGTATGGCTAGATCTTTGATCTTAGTTGCAGGAGGCAGCTAGCTTTTCTGGAATTAGAGGCTTTTGGTTGAACCAGCTGTTTCTGGTAGCTTGTTTCCTTGGCCCACTCCTGTGTCTATTCACGTCTTATATGTTACCTCTTTAGTAATTTATCTACGTGGGTCACATTGCTTGATCTTTATTATATCTAAGTTTGGTCCATGATTAGAAAGCTGGATGACTTATGGATGTTTTCTTTCTGCAGCTGCATTTGGGGCGGTATTGCACGTAATATCCACTTCACTTCTTGGCATAACAGCAATCACCATGGCAAACACTATTGCTGGTGAAGAAACAGTACACAAGCTTGCTTCACTTTTGCTCATAGTTCTTGGTGGCAGTTATGTGTTACTGTTTATTTCTGGAAAGGGTGGACACAGTCATTCACATAACCAGCCAATGGAGAAAATGGCTGTTGCTGGGCTTGTCCTTGTTCCGGCATTATCTCCTTGTGCAACCACGCTTCCGGTTTTTCTTGCTGTTGGTAATTCGTCCTACATGATGGTGCTTGCCATCATAGTTCTGCTACTCAGGTAATGCTCATAGAAATGTTACTTATCCAACAAAAAAGAAAGGGTATAACTGCTCTGATATATCATAATATGTTACTGATTTATTTAGAACTCTTCTATTGGAAATTTACGTTTGAGGATTGGTCACATTGCAAAATTTGTTCTAGATGCTGCCATTATCATTCCTTAAAAGGCATCATAGTGCGTGAGGCTTCCACATAATGCGGTCATGATACTGATACTTGCTGGAAGTTAACTGAATTCCCTAAACATGCTTTTTTCCAACCATTGTGTTGTGTGCATCATCACATCTTGTAATTTCTGATAATGTTATTCTGCTGTCCAAAGCATTTAAGAAGTTAATGCCCTGTAGTATTTTTAGTTGCGTATGATTCCATTGTGAAGCATACAATGGATATCGTTTACAATTCACTACACCACTGTTCAGGACTATAACATGTATACAAAAGTTAGTTTTCTGCTTCTGTTTGCCCATGAATTTATGTTCTGGCCTTAGTCCCTTTTGTAGTTTGATGAAACAAAAAATCAACTTAGTTGAATTGAAACCATTCTAAGTGTGTCATCAAGTTGTCACTTCTCAAGGAGCAGAGTTGCTGAAGTTGATTATGTTGGTGCCTTGTTTCATGTTAACTAAAGCAGCTATGCCGGAGAGTTTTCACTCTGAATCTCAACTTTATTAGACTTTTTTTTCTCTAGTTGTTTGTGTGTAGAAAGTGAGTTATGATAAAGAAAGATGATTGGCCATTAAAGAAAGATGATTGGCCATTTTGTCATACTCATATCTTACCTCGTAACACAACCTTGGATCTGGACTCTGGGATAGACAAGCTTCTTCTGTTTGTTGAGTTGCTCTTGTTTTTGTTATATTATTGTGCAATTGTCTGCAATGTTTAGGCAACACTTTTTGGTGTTCAATTTGCTATTACGAAGTTTGACCCTAGGTTGTATTTGATTGGCAGTACCATTACTGTGATGACCTTCCTTGTGGCTCTATCCTTCTATGGTGCCAGCCAACTCAAGTTTCACTGGGTGGAGCGTTATGACAAGCTACTTGTAGGTTCTGTTCTATGTTTGGTAGGAGTCTTGACACTTATTTTTCATGATCACGATCACCATGGACATGGAGGTTTGTCAGGAGAACATTTGCATAGGAAAATCATTTCTGATTGAGTATTCTGTTCCTATCGTATATCGATGTGTATTTTTGGGCTTAATGAGCTGCCTAATGTGAAACCTTTTTAAATATGCCATCTTATGGTGCTAAGACATTTTTTTTTCTAAAGATGCCTATGCATACTGCACGAGTTTACTACTTGACATGTGCATAACTAAGTTTCATTTAATGTTTAGTGGAAGTAACAAGGTTGGTAAGAGTGTAAAAACTCATATGCTAACATTGATTTTCTTTTCATTGCATTTCCAAGTGCCATTTTCAATTCATGCTAACTCAACTATACGTTGTCTGGATTAAAGCCATCAGTCCCTCGACCTAGAGGGACAAACCTCGTCGAGTCCTATTGGCTTATGGTAAAATCTAACCAGAGAAACCCATCGCAGAGGTTTATGGTGGTTGTGGCCTTGTGGGTTGCAATCCAAGTTGAGCAAGGAGGAGAATAGAGAAGTTCGATAATGTTTTGCAACCCTGCACAGATACATCATACATGTGCGGCTTTCACTTGATCAACTTCTCGCCTGATGCAAGAAATTTCATTGATTTGAACGTATAATATATTTAAATATCGGACGCTGCGTCTACAATTTGGATTATAGGAGCAATGTCAATCAAAAACAAAAGAAGTTTGAGTGTGAATTGCCGATTGACTTCGAGACTTAGATATGGGTGTCTTGAATCAAGTTTAAAATTAATGAGTTCATTTTGAGCACACTAGAATTAATATTGTTATGAGTCCAATAACTAACTAGTGATGATTAGTCTACTGGTCTACTAGTAAAAAATAAACTTCGGATTGTGTAAATTACATCTAATATCAAGCTCAAATCTTTTTAGTTTTAGGTGCATTTTATGGAACAGGTTTGTCTAAATCTGTCATCGGCAAATGAAATACATGTCCTTCCACCCTATCTCGCATAAAAAAATAGTTCCTAATAAAATGACTCAAATCAGGAATGCCAAATGAATTCATCAAAGAGGAAATCTCAGTTGATGGTTTCCCCCACTTCTACTCAGCTCTACCAATTTCCCCAACATCACGATCTTTTCCTTTCTACTCATAGTCAGCCTTCTGCAGAATCCAGTGAGGAGAGGCCTAGAACGAATGGAAACTTTTGTTTTTTTGGGTCTTAAGCGAATGGAAACATTAATGCAAGGACTGTCCCATGTAGTTCATGTTGGGCTGGACCTATGAGAACTGCCGCTGCCGTCTCTCCTAACCGTTCATTTCTCCGGTTTTAGCGCCCTACGTTTCTCAACTGTCTAATATGTTCCTTGATTCCTTATGTCAAAGAGAATGTTGAAAATTCGATTCTCGCCTCTTTTAAATTCCTTCTCTTTTAGTTATAAAGTTGTAATATGGGTTTTGACTATCTCTTAAGACAAAAAAAAGTTGTTCCTTACTTGAGAAGAGTGGCTCGGGCATTGCTCGAACAAGATTTTTTTTTTTTTAAGCAATTCGGACAAAATAATGTAGTGAAGCTGTTTTATGAGGGAAGTCTAATTCAAAGTTGCTGTGAATGTATTGCCAAAAGAATCTTGGTTTTTCGTAGATAAACTTCACGGGACAATAGCTAGAGAATATGTACATTCAACTTCCATATGCAGAATAATGGACAATAAATAATGTCGTAATATCTTGGATCAGTGTAGTCGCTGAGAACTGTAAACTATTGTTCTGTCTAGATGGCCCCATGGACATGTCACATATTCATTACTGTCAGCGTGATGAACTGATAGCATTTATGTGAAAGAAAAGAATAGAAAAAAAAATACAGGTTCGAGTACATAGAGTGAGAAATTCTCAATTCGTAGCCAAACTTATTATTTTATTCTTTCTTTTTCCTTTTTTATTCAACAAAACTTAAATTTAAAACTAAATGAGTTAATATATTCAAATCGGTACGTGGACTGAGCGTTGCTTGATCCATGTACGTTTTTTCATTAAAAACTTTTGTACTGTGACAATTTGGGTAATAACTTGGAGTAGTGTACTTTTTGCCTTCAGTAGTAAGTGGGGGCAGGCAAATCAATTTTATCAACCACACACCATGTGGTATGTAATGAAAGTATAAACTAAAGGCTGCCAAGCTCACGTTACAACAAGATCATTTATCGGATTAGATTACGTACTGTAACAGTAGGCGCTGATTCAGATGATAAGAGTCTGAGTTCGCTTAACTAGAAGTCTCGGTTTCGAGTTTTAAGAATGCAATAGCGTTAAATACATACTGAAAGACCTTTACTGCCTTTCGAGATCCTATCTGGGTCAGTTCAGATTAATCAACCTAATGGACTGGAGACTGAGCGGTCTAAAAAAAAAAGATTACGCACTGTTAAAAGCTCCATGGATCAGTCCAATCACATCGTTTGAGTTCGTTCATAGGACTTGTAAAGTTCTTTTTTTTCTTTTTCTAGAACACCACTACCTTATAACACATAAAAAATAATATAAAAATAACAAAATAGCAACTAGAGGGTAATACAATAATTTTCTTGTATTTAATTTTATCGTTGCAAGATCAAGTCAGATTTGATTAGTCTACATTTTTTGTTACTGCAACAACACTCCCTAAGCGTTGCTACCTAATTTTTTTTTTCTTTTTTTCTATAAGCATGCCTTTGGTTTTGTGATTTTGCATCTGTGTATATTTGCAAAAACTGACTTTTCATAAACTTTATAGCGTGGAGGCTCGTGTACTTTTCTGCTGCGCGTGCGTCGGGTGCATGTTTACATGTTTTTCAGTAATTTTTAGCGGTTGAGTTGTTAGGATGGAGGTTAGATCTTCCTAACCTTAGATTTGATGGTGTTCAATAATAATTCCTTTGAATCTATTGCCAAAGGTCCCAAAAATCTTTTGTTTTAGTCTCATGTGCTGAACCGGGGAGGACCAGCACGTGGAAGGTCGGCTAACTGGAACTTGGATTATAGTGATCTAATGAACCAAGTTGATAACCGCAAAGTTAAAATTAATCACGAAATTTTGTGATTTGAATTAATTTATAACCACCTAGATGAAATAAAAAATATCAGAACAAGACAACTTATTGTACAAGTCTCCCACACATTAGAGTTCGAGAAATAATTATTGTGAGTACAACAATGATATATGTACAGTCTTAACTCATTTTAAAGATAAGCTATTTAGTCCTACGTGGTATCTCATAACTAGTGCTCTCGAGCACAAAGATAAAGCTTGATAAAGCTACCAATGATCTAAACGTAGAAAGTTAGAGAGACCTTTATAGCCTTATAAGATACGGTTTAACTGATGACCAGATCTAGTAGCATATAATTTCATAAACAAACAAAAGGAAGACTAAAAGTCGTTTGTTTCTTTGGCCTTCCTCACGTGGAAGTCATCACCACCCAATCTGGGGACCACTTTTAGATTCCTTGCTAGCGATCCAAATAATCAAAGATCGATAAAAGCTAAGAGAACAAGGCCAATAATTTTCTGGTCCAGCAGATCGTGCATATTGGGTCTCTCTGGAAAGTATCATTTTTGTGCCGCTCTTTTGAATTATTCCTTTTATATTCTCCTAAAGTTATAACACCCCCCCCTCCTCCCAAACAAAAAACAAAAAAACCGAAGTTTAAACCTCATATTTTACTCATAAAAAATGTCTCTTTACTTTAACTAGATGAAAAAATAAAAACTTCCATCACAAGGCCATCATAGGAATCTTAGATAGTTTGTTTTTTTTTTTTTTTCAATCTTTTGGTCTTTGGAGAAGGTAGGAGGTGGGCCTCACTTTCTACTTAAACGTAATGTTCGTAATCATGTGAGCTACATGAGTTAATAATCTTAGTAATTGTGAAGAATACATTCATGGATAGAATAAAAAGTAAGAGAAATGTACAATATGGATAAAAAAAGGCATTTCGTAGTGCATGATCGACCAAAAGATTATTTAATCAAGTGGCTAGGTGGTGCATTTGTCCTCTCATGTAATCTACTGATTGTGCACGTATGTATACATATTGCCTGTTTTGGTGCAATGTGCACCGACAGAGAGAACATGAAAGACGAAATGAAAAAAAATAAATTTAGTGGATAAAAATCGGAAAGTCCCTCAACTGTTGTGGGTGAATTTTTTTTTTTTTTCCACTAATCTTTTTGTTTACTCCCAGCCTTATTGCCTCTTAAAACAAAACCTACTCAATGCTTCCTTTTTTTGGGATACCTTTTATCATAGAATAAACAATTATTGAGATGAAGACTTTATTAACCCCTTCAATGATGTGTAAAGCCTGTATTAATTCATTGAATATTTGAATCTCATCTTTCCCATACCCCAAAAAAAAAAAACTTTATAATAAAAACAAAAGTGAATAAAAGAAAAACACAATCAAACAACACGGGACCTTAGGTTTCTGTTGTTGTATTTTCTTTCCTTTGACCTAAAGTTCTATTTAATAAAGAGTTTGGATTTCTATATGTTTCATGAATAAATTTGTAACAATCAAGCTAATGAAATCAATTAAATTGAATATTGTAAAATAAAATTTTAAACATGATTCTACACATTCTAGCGGTATAACCATGGGTGTATATTTTTTACCTTTTAAATTCATGCTTACAATAAGACTATACAGTGTGCTGGTCATAATTAAGGATATTTACGATAGAATATGAAAATTGAAAATAAAATAAAAAATTTGGTTAACTAAATAGAAAACAGAAATCAAACCGAAATTTATGGTCAATTGATTAGACTAAATATTTCAAAATTCTACTTTATATAAAAATATTTTTGACATATTTGTTTTATAAAAAAATTATCATAGTTATGTCAAAGATAAATAAATGATTATTCATGATATACTAATATTATTAAAATTTATTATTTGAAAGTTGTATTAATAATTAATGTATTAAAATAAAAGTACACATAAAATAATATTTAAGTTATAAATATTTAAGTTATGATCTTAGTTGCAGTTTTTAAAAATTAAAAATTTTAATAAAACTAATTATAAAACTTAATTCGATTAGCTGAAAGTTTCAATACAATTTAATTTGACTTTATTATTTAACAAATTTTATTTTAGTTTATTTATTTTTCTGGAACAGTAAGTTTGGCTGGCGAAAGTAAAAATTCCTAGAAGAAACTCTGCAGAAGAAGCGCGTGGAATGCAAGCCCACAAACTTGAACTTCCTGGTGTGAGCCGCGCCGCGCGGGTACAAGGGAGAGAGTGGCTGGTGGGACCCGCTTCACCGTAGATACAGTCAGAGAAGTGATCAAAGTTTTCTCCTTTTTTTTGTTGTTTTTCCTAATTTCTCATAATCATAAAGTAGTATAAAATATTATATAATTGAATAAAAAAAAATTAATTAATTTAAATTAGACTGTATTATTAATTATTATTAATTAAATATAAAAATGATATTAAATAATTTTATAAAAATAATTATTTAGTATCATTTAATGATATTAAACTTTTACATAAATTATTCAGTCATAGTTGTATAATTTTGTATTTATTTTTGAGTTATTAAGGAACCGTTAAAATTTTTTCCTAAATCTAATTATATAATCTTATTGTTTTCGAAATTGTGATATTAAAATTTAAATTTATTTTAATAAATTTTAATACTGTTAACTTAGTGGTTACTCAGTCCGTCTTCTTTACTCATAACTTAAATTTGAGTCTTAGTGTCTGTTTTTAAAAATAATATCATTCTTTTACTACCAATTTAATTATACGCACACGAGCTGATAAGATTATTAACAATCGTTGTGATCAATTTAAAAAAAATTCATTCAAATTTAATAATTTTTAGGTAAAATTTTTTTTTTATAAGTTAAGTTGAACGGGATATATACACGGATACTCTAACATCAAATCGTAGATGATCACATACTGAAGATTGAATTTTTTTTATTAGTAGAAAAAAAAAACTACTCGATTAAAATTTTTTTAGATACCTTCCTAGTTAAGGTTACTTGACTGGAGCCGGCGAATAGAGTAAGTTGATTCCGCAGAAGAAAGTCTGTCTTTTCGCTTTTACTTTTCGCGTTTGTGCTGTGCATTGCATGGACGCAACCCAAAATCTTTCATACTTTGTCTCATTCTCTCTCTTCCATATTTTAATTCTTAAATCTTTTGTGGAGTTAATCAAAGTAATTAATTATAAAATAAAATATAAATAAATCGCCGTCATCCCCTTTGAATCTGTTCTTGGGTTTATTCGGATTCCTTCTGGTTTTGATCGATTCTGAGGTATAGATAGCTTTAATGGGTTTTCTTTTCTTTCTCCTTTCTTCCTCTATTCTATTTTGCTTCTGACAATTTTTGATTAATAATTGATTAATCAACTAAGTGATACACTGCTTCTTGCTTCTGATAGGTTCTCTTTGAGTTATTGGCATTCATTTTTGATCCCTTTTACTTCAAATTGTTGTTCAGTGAATTGGGTTTTCTTCATTTTTAAGGTATGCTCCTTATCTCTTCATCTCTTCAATTTTTTTATAAAAATTTTGCACCTTTCTGTTTGTTTTTCTTTTTTTTTAGATGGGTTTTGTATGGGAGTGTTATGATAGCGGTTATTCATGTTATATAAGTGTTTTTGCTTTGGAGCCTGCACAGATGAATATCCATGGAGATTCTTTTTTTTTTTTGTCTCTTTGTTTTTTCTTTTTTCTTTTCTCTCTGATTTTAGTCTTTTGAGGTTTAATTTGCTGGTTTAGATACTTTTTTTCAGATTTCTTACTTTTTGTGATCCTCTGGTTTAGGCATTAAAGTTTAGAGGTATCTGCAAATTTGTGCTTTTTGATACATGTGCTTTTGCACTCTTGCAAAGAGTCTGGGTTTATTTTTGATGGAGTTGAGCACATGAATTAATCCAGGGATTTAAGTAACTAGAAACCCTGTTGTGGTTTTCTCATTAATTGCAATTTTTTTATGCTTACCTTAGAACCTTCTGACCTTTATGGCTTTACCGCACCTAAGTTGAGTGTTTAATTCTGTCTAAGTAACAATACCCTGTCGCGGTTTTCACATTAATTGCAATTTTTTATGCTTACTTTTGAAAGTTCTCACCTTTACAGCAACTAAATTGAGTTTCTGATTCTGTTCTTTGGTCATTAAAGTGTCTGGCTTTGCCTTCTTTCTTGCCCAATATATCTTGTTTGCAAATTCTGGTACCAGGAACATTATAAATGTAAATTTCTCTCTCTAAATTACGTTTGTGATGAGAATTTTGTGGGGATTAGCTTGCTTTTCATAAGTAATTGGTTACTGTTTTTTCAAACTCTTTTAAACTCTTTTAAAGTTTGTTGGAGGGTTTGTTCCTGATGTTGTTATGTACGGTCAGAGTTACAATGGTTCTACTTGAATTAACTGATTTTCAGGAAGAAGATGCCTCGATTGTTTGATTAGGGAGACATAGTCGCCATAGATAGTGGAGATGGGTGTCTCTAGCTCTAAAATAGAGGAAGATAAGGCTTTGCAACTCTGCCGTGAGAGAAGAAAATTTGTTAGGCAAGCACTCGATGGCAGGTGTTCACTAGCAGCCGCTCATGTTATGTATATTCAATCTCTGAAAAACACGGGAACCGCCGTATGGAAGTTTTTTGAGCCAGAAGCTCCCATTGAATCTTCGTTGTACACTTCAACTAGTGCAACACCAGAGCCACTGGCTTTAACTGAGAAGTCTGTTTCGCAATTTTCATTCTCCCCCGCTTTATCACACCCTGTGGAGGCTACTGAAAATCTTTCTCCATTGTCATCTCCTCTCAGTTCTAGCCAGTTTCAAGTAAATCACATGAAGTTTAGGGGCTTTTCTTCGAAAAAGGTTGAAGAGAACCCTCCTGTAGTTGTTACAGGTACAGTTGTGTCCTCCGGTACCCCACAAAGTACCACACCTCGATCCTCTGAGAAACCAGAAGCTTCGCCTTTTGAAGCTTCTCCAGTCCCACCAGGAACTCCACCATGGGATTATTTTGGACTCTTCCATCCAATTGATCATCAATTTTCTTCTCAAGAAGGAAAGGAAATGAACCCAGGTCTAGAGAATGCTGATGATTTGAGACGACTTAGGGAAGAAGAGGGAGTTCCTGAGCTAGAAGAAGAAGAAGAAGAAGAAGAAGAGAAAGACTCATACAAAGAAAATGAAGATTCTGCTGACTCAGAGGACGAATTTGATGAGTCTCCCACAGATCCTTTGGTTCGAAGTTTTGAAAACCTTAATAGAGTACATGATCCAGTTGTACATAGTCGTTCACCTACCATGCCTTTTGCAGCTTCAGAAGCTGAGTTATTGAACAGGGAGGTTAGCAACTCCCTTAATGTGTCACCATTAAGAACCCCATCTTCGGCTGTTGCTACTTCAAACAACATGAAGAATACACCAATAAAAGAAGGCCAACCTGAAAAGAAGCTTGTTCCAAAAGATTTAATTTCAAGCATAAAAGATATTGAGTATCTGTTTACTAGAGCCTCAGAGTCTGGAAGAGAAGTTCCTAGGATGCTTGAAGCAAATAAATTGCATTTTCGACCAATAGTCACGTCTAAAGGAAGTAAATCTCTTTCTCTCTCTCTCTCTCTCTCAAATTATTTCTCTGTCAATCTCGGGAATTATTATCTGATCAGATGGTCATGTTTATTTGGGTTGTTTGTACAGTAATTCCTGTGATTTACTATGTAATTGCTTAGGCGCAATTTCATTTGACTACTTGCTTGGTGGTTGTCATTATATCATAACGTCTAGCGAACTGTGGCGTTTAAACAATTGGTGAAGGGATTAGCATCAGGGACTGTCAAAAAGGAAATCTTCTTTTTGACCTTATGGCCATTAAATACTTGTTGAGAATGTATTCTACTTGTACGATTGAAGCATTATTAACCTGTGAATCCTCATTTCTACAGATCAATCTGTGGTATCTATATTCATCAGAGCTTGTTTCTCTTGTGGAGAAGACCCTAGCCAAGTGCCAGAAGGTAGGTCTCGCTATACCAATACAACTTGTTATTCTTCCTTGCAAAGAGGTCCCGCATTTTGTTAGGGCCATGATAAAGACACAAATATGAGATGAATGCTTTTGGAAAAGTGACGTATCTGATGGACCTTTTAAGTTGATTTCAGAAGCTCAATGCCCCAAACCCACCCTCTAGTCAATAACCACTTTAAATGATCTTTCCGGCATAGCCTAAAGCACCAGTCCAGTCTGTTAGTAGCGAGGTGGATTTGAAATAGAAATATATATATATATATATATATATATATATATTTTTTTTTTTTTTTTTCTCCCTATTTGATATGGGAGCTCTTGGCTGTAAAATAACGTACTCCCCTTATATATACGATGCCCCTGCAACATTTTGAAATTATTGATGCCAGAATCGTCCCCTTTGTATTGTTGAGAATACAAGTCCTCTCAGAAAATGTCATCGGCACATGTATTACATTGATGATTTTTCTTTTTCTGATTTTACTTATATTGGTAAAAGTCAAACAAACCTTGAAAGAAATGTTAGAATGGTCAACTACTTTTGGGAAATGAAAATCTTAAGATATGTTTGAAAAGACCAAGTTTATAAGCTTGGAAAAAATCAATGTATTAATGTGAAGAGCCTATCTACCTTTTTGGAGCTGTAATGCTTAGGTATAGTTTAAAAGTAGAAGTTTGAAAGTAAAACCTCTATTTGTCAACATGGAGAGCAGAATATTTTCTCCTTTATTACAGCCATATGCTGAAGGGCAGATTTTAATGCTTGCATTCATCATCCCCCTTCCCTCTGGTTGCCAATTCTTCCTTTTCTACTTGGTGCCTTAGCAACTCATGTGACTTTCTTCATGTTATCTTAGAGCCTGCACAAACTGCTGTAAAGTACTTGACCTGGCATAGGACAACATCATCAAGATCATCTCCATCCAGGAATCTTCCTGGTTTAAATGTCAAGGATGAAACAGAGGATCTTACTGGCAATGTTTACGAAAATTTTTGCATGATTTCCGGCAGTCATGCTTCAACCTTGGATAGGCTGTATGCATGGGAGAGGAAACTTTATGATGAAGTGAAGGTATTGAATTTTTGGTAAAGTTTCTGTACCGTTGATTCAGATTTTTGCATATGGCTTTTATACGAGACCAACGAGAGCTTGAAAGTCAGTACATACCTTTTCATATGAACAGAAAAGTGGAGGATCAGTTGGAAATGTAGTTTAGTTGATCTAAGTGTGTATGAAAAAAAAGCCAAAATGTCTAAGAATGACCTTAGGAGAGACTGATTTGATTCCATGTACTATGGCAGTTTATTATATTCGAAAAACCTTCTCAGTCCCACACAATTCCTCTACATTGATGCTTTGGCCATCCACAATCTTTGTCTTTGTGCAATAACAAAACTTTGAATGACTATGGATGTTGAATGTCGTGCATTATCTTTAACTGTCGACATTGAAGGCAAAGTGCTGATTGACTTGAACATTAGTTCGACTTCACAAATTTAGGAAGACCAAATTTAAAGTGGTCTACCACTGCAATAACGTTTTTTCAACATTATATGTGAACTCCTTTGGGACAGAACTAGTGATTCTGTTGTTGCATATATCCTTAAATCGATTATTTTGTGAACAATAACAACACAGATATAGGCTTTGGTGTCAAGAATCAGAGTCTGATGGAAACTGTGATTGATTTTTGAGCTGTTGTTTAATGCAAAAAAGCAGTGAATTAAAGAGTGCAAATTAGAAATTTGAAAGTTTTTGATGATTTTCATCATCTCTTGTTGAATTTCCAGTAAATGATACATTCTTTAGTGCAGGCTAGTGCAATGGTCAGAAGGGATTATGATGCCAAATGTAAATATCTAAGAGAGCTGGAATCAAACGGAGAAAGTTTCCAGAAAATTGATAAAACCCGTGCCATTGTCAAAGATCTACACTCCAGAATCAGAGTTGCAATCCACAGAATTGATTCCATATCGAAGAGGATTGAAGAATTACGGGACAAAGAGCTCCAACCACAGCTTGAGGAGTTAATTGAAGGGTACGTGTTTCTTTTCATCAATTCAACGGGTGAAATATTATCTATGCTACAAACATAATGATGTACCTTGGACGCTTTTTGTATCTTAATGGATCTGAGGCTCTATTTGTTTGCAATCTTAGTTTGGGTTGATGACCTAATAGTTTTACATTTTTCAAAGTAGGAAAATAGTCTAGCTAATATTTAGTATACTGCTTGAAGTTCACATCTTCTAAAGGATGTGGAACCACGAAATTTAAAATGGAACATTAGTAAACTTGATGACATACATTTGGCTGATAATCTAGTTGAGTTTTTAGCGCAGATATTACAGCTACTATGGTCCCAGCTCTTGCCATGCTAGTGATTTCTCTTTAATACCAAAATTTGTTATTATAAGAAGGGATTGAAATCCTGGCCTCCAATGGTGAGGCTTCCCCATTCTGTGTGTGCTTTTATCATGCACAACGAGAAGTTGGTTTTTAAGAGCTTTTTTTTTTTTTTTTTGAGAAGTTGGTTTTTAGAGCTTTCTTTTTTTTTTTTTTTTTTGTGACAGTAGTTTGCAAGAGAAAATTGATGAAAAGGCTGTGTATAGTTTCAATTGACAAAGAGGTGATTGGAGAATTTTGGACAAAAAATTTTCCAGCTTTAGTCTATAGTTTCAATTTAAATAGCTTTCTCATGTCAGCCTTTGGGCCACTGAGTCTTCAAGCCTGTGTTGGCATTTATTTTGGAAAGAGACTAAACTGTCCATCTCTAGATGTTGGGAAGGCTGTCTCATCTTATTTCATTTATCCTGTGCCTAGTGATCCTCGAATGTACACGTGTGCACTCACATTCAGGCACGCATGTGTTGTGATGACCTGTGTAGTTCGCATCCAGCTGATATTACTTACCCCGCCTGTAGCTCTGAGAGTTCAACTATTTCCGGAGTTAAGTGTCAGTTATATATATATATATTTTTCTATCTACCACCTTTGAGAGACCACTTATGTCTTCCCCACACCTTCTTCCACCGTCTTTCTCCCCTTCTCTCTTCCAAGTATTGAACTGGCCTCCAACCAGAAGAGGGGGAAACGGAAAGAGCCTAACCTTGATTCAGCAAAGAGTGGACAAAAGTCTGGTCTTATAGGGAGATAGATGGTGTCTGGCATACCTTTCAATGCTAGGAACTATTGGAAATTTTATGTAACAAATGTCTAGCCTTAATTGCATGGTCATATTGATTTTGCTCACTTCCTCAACCTTAATCAGTTAATGTTGAATTCCGTACACCGAACATAAGTTTTCAAACATTTGTGCCCATGTCCTGCTATGTGTATATGAATGTGTATGTTGAGGATGCAAGATATGAATGTATGCTAGTAACTTTCTTTATTTATTTCATTCTTCATGCTAATGGCAGGCTGAGTCGGATGTGGGAAGTGATGCTTGAATGCCACAGGCTTCAGTTCAACATCATCTCGATAGCGTACGCCAATGGGAATGCCAAAATTTCTGTACAGGCAGAGTCACATCGGCATATTACCATCCACCTTGGAAGTGAACTTGCTACCCTATCTTCCAGTTTTACAAAGTGGATTGGAGCTCAGAAGTCCTACCTGCAGGCTATAAATAACTGGCTTGTCAAATGTGTCTTTATTCCAGAAAAACCGTCAAAAAGAAAAAGGAGGCAACAAGCGCCTTCATTGAGAAACAATGGCCCTCCCATATATGTCACTTGTGGAGACTGGTTGGAGAAGCTTGAGGCGCTGCCTGCGAAGGAAGTTGCAGAGTCTATAAAGAATTTAGCTGCTGAAACTTCTCGCTTTCTACCGCGTCAAGAAAAGAACCAAGGAAAGACTGCAGACCAAACATCGTGGAAGGGTGATAATGGCAGTGATTCTGCGGTAAATATGCTGAGAGATGAAACTTCAGAGGACACAGTTTCAGGTTTTGAGCGTTTTCGATCAAGCTTGGAAGGATTTCTTGATCAGTTGCAGAAATTTGCAGGATCTTCTGTGAAAATGTATGCAGAACTTCGAAAGGAAATCCAGGAAGCTAAGAGTAAGTTTTGAACAAACAAAATCGCAATCACAATCCATCTAGTCGGGAAGAAAATTGGGTTGCAAAGAAGAGGGAAGAAATTTTCATTCGCACGTTAGTATTTAACAAAGCAGCTGTATTCAGAAAAAAAATCGACACACAACGATGAGTCTCCGGTAAAGTTCCATTGGCAATGGGCATGTGTAGGACAAAGGAATAAAAGGGTCTAGGGTCTTGTATGGAAAATCAAGCCAGCAATAAAGGAAGCTGATAAGAGTTTGCAACAAAGAAGACATTGTCACAGAGCCCCTCAGGGCGGGACGTGGGTGATTTCTTCGAGCTTTTTCATTGCCGGTTTACATGTGATGATGCATGGGAATTCTTCAATGTAATAGTAGCTGTATAGCTTTTGTTTTCTTTTTCTTCTTCTTCTTCTTCTTCTTTTTGCATTAGCAATTATAAGGCATTTTGGAAAAACTCCATACCCCGCATGCCATGTTTTACATCTTGATTACACCATGCAACTTTGGATCCTTGGTTGTAGCACTTATTGCATACATTAATGAGAAAGTAAGGGCCTAATAATAATGCATTGATTTGAATGAATGTTGAAGTTATTGGCCTACTCGCAGTTTTGCATCTTTTTTGGGCATAAATTTTATAGACTCATTGGGACATGGTATGTTTTATATTATACAAAGAATACTCTATATAATATAAAGTAATTCTATGTGAATAATAAGTTTATGAGATTGTGTGTCCGTGTATTCAAAAGACATCAACCTTATTTCTACGTCCTCCTTTAAAGTTGACGAACGGCAAGATTCTTTTGTTGCAATCATTTGGAAATAGTCCTCTCTCTCACATCTTTGGTTCTTTATTAAAGTCATCACTGAAAATGACAACGTTGCTTCTAATGACGAAAAAAAGTTGTCTTTTCCTTTCTACAAAAGATTTCTGCCGAACAATAAGCTCACCAATTGCCATTCAAAATTGGAGTTTATAATTTTTTATTGACAATATCCAAAAATAGGAGTTGCATTCAATTCGACTAAGAAAAATTGCATTTATAGTACTGCATAGTGAGTTGAATTTTTATACTAAATTCATAGAATAACAAATTTTACTGTGCTCAACACAAGTCAAGCTTAGGGTTCAAATGTTGAATAATGGGGGCAAAAAACTAAATGAATATAGTCTCAGGAAATCAACAAATTAGTGATTAATTAGTTCCTTATGTAACTGTATGGCAATGTTTCACTAATTTGTAACATGTAGTATTCCACCTTGTAATATAAGATTTAACCCAAAAAAAAAAATAATAATAATAAAATATGACATTTAATTCCCTAATCTTTCTGTCCAAAAAAATTTAAAAAAAAAAAACAAAAGTTCCTACCAGAGTTTCACACCATAGCGGCAATTTTTGGACACAACCTTTGCGTCTGCCGTTAACTTATTGACCGTTACATCACACTTGACCTTAACGGTGATTGTCCACGTTTTAACGGCCCCGATTTTTATTTTGACCGGCGCTCTCAAATCCAACCGAAACGGTACCGTTCCTTTCTTTATCCCGTCAACTAACGCATTGCGGGCTGCGGCGGTGAACTCAATTCCGGAGCCCTTCAACGTCGTCTCGAAAACCGTGACGTTGTTCGGCCCCTGGTACAAAGCCGGCAGAGAACCGCTGGCGAGCCCGACGTCGTCGTAATAAACGTTAACGGAGCTTCCTGTCCGGTAATAAATCCCGATCTTGTCGTTAGGGTTGTCGGCTCTGACGCTGACGTCAAATTCCGGAGACATGGGCGAAGATGACGTCAGGTTGAAGCCCTTGATGGAAATGGATTCTATAGAGTAGTTCGGAGATTTGGGGCGGAAGACGAGATATAGACTGGCGGCGGAGATGCCAGCGAGAAGGATGAGGAGGACGAGGATGGCGAGGGACAAGCAGAGGCAGGAGCGGCAGCGGCGGCTGCGCTGGGGCTTCCGGCCGGAGAGGTACTCAAAGCGCTTGGCGTTTTCCGGGGGCGGGACGCGGTAGACCTGGTCTTTGGGTATCTGGATGACGTAGGTTCCAGGGGGAACCGGTAGGAGCGGTTTTCCCGGAGATGGAGGCGCGTCGATTTTCCTCGTCGTGGTGGTGGCGGTAGTGGCTGGGGACCCCGGATCACGTTCCGGGGACGAGGCCGTCGTATCGGCCGCCCGAGTGGTGGTTCTCGTCAGCCGGCCGTAACTTAAGGAGAAAGAATCCCCGTCTTGGGGATGCACTCCGTCGGCCGTTGGGTGGCTGATCATGAGTGTCTCTGTTTCTCTGTGCATGACTGACGTGTCGGACGAGGTTGTAAGAGAGACACAGAAGTCCCGGGAAGTGAAGATATATAGTGTGTTTCTGGACTCTGTAGATACAACCAAAGAAAGAATGAAAACAAGAAATTAAAAGAAAAACAACACAATAATTAATTAATTAATTAATATAATTTAGGTTGTTTGGTAAAAGCTCGTTGAATAGGCCTGAGGAGAAGAGAGATTCAAAGTGATGATGGTGCATAGCATATATATGCAGAATCTGATAATGAAATCTAAGAAGATTACTTTGAATTTTGCCCTTTTAAGTACACAACCAAACCGCGTATCAGACCGCGTGCTCAAATTTTCTTCATGTTTCTTTGTAAAAAATTGAACCGCCAATTACACAATAAATAAAAATATAATATTTCTTAACTTCGTAAATCAAAAAAGTTACGGAGTCAAAAAAAATTGGACATGAGAAAAAATTTAAACTGTTGGTTTCAGTTGTTTTCCGATTTTCAGTTACCATAGTTTTTAATGATAGCTGGTCAACTGCAATTACCATTTAAAATTGAAAATCTCTAACTATAATTAACGTTTTTTGTTCACATCTCTTTACATTTATGTTATGTTTGGTGTGCGAAAAAAAATTAAAAAAAAAATATAAACATTATTATTTATTTATTTTTCTCATTTTTTTTTCACTTTCTATACCACTCCAAATAATTTTATTTTCTCTCTACTTTTTCTCTCATAAATTATTATTTACTTTTTCTTTTTTTATACTTTCTTTCTCTCACATTTATCTACTACTCCAAATAATTTTATTTCCTCTCTATTTTTTCTCTCACAAATTACTATTTATATTTTCTTTCACTTATTTTCTTTCTCTCAACTTTTTCTATTACTCCAAACAATTTTATTTTCTTTTCATCTTCCTTCTTTTTCTCCTCCTTACCACTCATTTTCCCTCACACTATAAACACACTCTTAATTCTGTGTGTACTATTTATTTGAGTTTCATAATAATATCATTTTAGTCTCTATTTTAAATAAGTGTATTCAATAAACCGAAAAAAAGTTATAGTATTCAATAAATAAGTGTAGAATAAGTTTATCGTATTGGACTTGTGTCAAATATTGTGCGTACTATACATTACCATTTTTTTGACATATTAAATTTTAATTAATCCATCGTAAAAAAAAAATTTAATTAATCCGATTATATTACTTAGAGTAATAGATTTAATCATTTAACTTAAAAAAATTGAGATATGATTTTAATACAAATGGTATTGCCCTACCTTTTTTTTTTCTCACTCCTAAAACACGTATAATTCACTTGTCCATTTAACTTTTGCATAATCAAAATCTCTTAATTCGTAGAAATTATGGATTGAATCTAAATTTAAATTTAAAAATTTAAATTATTCTACTACTAACTTTTTATGACTAGCGACATAATCAAAATCTTTTAAGATTGTAAAAAAGGCAATAAGGGCCCAAAACATCCTAAGTCTGTAAACATTAACAAGGACCGAATAATTAACTATAAAAACAAAGATTTGGCCCCTTTCTGATCATGATCAGAACCCAAACAATGATTGGAAACCATGAATCATAAATCAGAATAATATTTTGCTCGAGTAAGAGAACAGCAACGTACCAGAAAGCAGCAAAGGTTATGATATCAGTGCCTTCAGAGAACCAATATGCCAAAAGTTCATTTACTCTCCTAGATTTTGTGTAAGTAGCTTCTTAATGATCGGTCTCTCTGAAACAAATGGCAATTGGGCAAATGACAGATGGTGGGGCTGGGCTAAATTCAGAAATACATATAAAAAGAAAGCTGCTGGCTGAAACCCCAGATTAGAAAGTTAGAGAGAGAGAGAGAAAGAGAGAGAGAGATGGTGAGGGGGAAGAGAGAAATTCCGAGAGGATGATTAATATATTTATATGTATGAGAGTAGTTTTGGAAGAATGAAGGGTGGACCGCGTAAGAGGAAATGGAGTACAGTTCATCATTTGATGTCAGGACATATGTGCTATGTATGCCAAAATACAGGAGACGACCGCGCACGCATTCATCCAAAAATAAATAGACGGAATAATATTAGGTAAGTTTACATCAATGACAATAAATAATTATGTAATATTATATAGTGATATTTGATGAGTTTTATATTTTTATTTATTTATAAATTTAATTAATTGACAACATGAATTATTTTTTAATTAATTTAAAATTATTAAAATAAAGTAACTAAGTTTTTTTAGATTTTACTAACAATAATTTTTTTACTTTCTCTTTTACAATTACTTATATGTGACATGTGTTGATTGGTTATCAAAAAATTGAAAGTCAAATATATTATAAATTTTTCATTGAAAATGTTGATATATTAATTTTTCATTAGTGATTATAAAAAAAAAGTAAAAAATGACTTTCAATGATAAATTTTAATTTTTTATAATTATAATAAAAAATTTGAAAAATAATAAAAAATGAGCTGTAATGAATTAATTAATGGTAAAGAATTTAAGAATGCGAGGGAAATATGAAGTCTAATATTTTTTTTCTCTTTCCATTAATTTCAACTCATTATCTACTAGCTAAATGTTATTTTGCCCGAAGAAACACGTCATCTAGTCTCTTAAGAAATACTCCAGTGATTAGAATTTAAATTTTTTATTTTGAAAGTTTTGAGTTCAAATTTTAGTATGGAAGGAGAGAGATTTATGAGAGAAAAGAGTTACCCCATTGTGTAACTCGTAATCTAATAACCCTCTTAATAGACAAAAAAAAAAAAAAGAAACATGTCATCTAAGTGTTACCATATCTAATTAATATTATTTTTTTATCACAAAAAAAAGCAAAAAGTCTAAAAAATAAGAATATAATTATTAAAATTCGAATATAAAATTAAGAAATCACAATATAAGTCATCAACTAATTATATTGAGAAGAACGTGACAATTAACACTACTATTCAAAGTCATTGACATATTACCATATCTTGTAACCTTGGTTTTCTTCGTATGTTAAATTTCTCAAATTAGCATAAAACGTTAGCAATATAATCACCATTAAACTGAGTGTAAAACAGATGAACACAAGAATTTGCCGGCAAATATAAAGTTTTGAAATGGCATGACACTTACTCGGAGAATGATAGCTCGGCCTCTTAGCTGTAACATGTCTGTTGAAAGAGGCCAATGGGAGCACAATTCTCTCTCTTCTTTTTCCCTTTTCTAACAGAGGACCAACTATGAGATATTAGGCTCATGACCATTGGACAGTTATTTTGTCTTCGTTTGAAAATAGGTTTCCCTACTTAATTATATTTTAAATATGATTTTATATTTGATGATATCTAATATTTTTTTCTTTTTATTTTTAATTTCTATCATCCAACGATCCAGTCACTTTATTTATATCAAATATTCTCATTAAGAATTTCCCTCGAAAATTAAAATTGTTTGTCTAGTTCATGGCTTGAGTCGCTTGACTTTTGATGATGGATATCAGAATCGTGGATACTGGTTGAGCCTAAAGAGGTTGAGTAAAAAGAAGAATGGTGGCATATCTTTTATATTAGGTACAACCTAGTACATAATGTACAATTGTAATCATATTTTAAGAAGGAAAATTTTAATAATAGAAAAGCTAAATACTAGGAACGTGATTGACTGTACATTATGAACGTAATTTTTGGAATTGGAATTTCAATCTATCGTGCCGTAATTTTAGGAATTTCTTTTATCAAAGCTAACTTCGGATCCAACACTTGAAAAATCAAGGAAGGCTAAGGGGCGTCACACCGTAACTTTATATTAAGAGTAATGATACATAATATAATGGTTTTTCTTTAGATTTTTCACAAATTGAATTTTTTGTTGATGTGGCCGGAAATTTTTAGCAATTGTGTTTTTGTTTTTTAAATTAGACCCTAGATAGATTTAGTAACACCGTAAAATTTAGGAATTCAATCACTATTTGTGAAATTTTGTAAAAAATTTTTTGTGATATTTATCTTTATTTTTATATTAATATTTTGATATTTAAATCGATAAGAGGCATGCAAGGTAGCATGGAGAGAGTTAAAGACGGTGTTGCAGGCATATCTTTTGGAGGGCTCTTTAGATGACACCCGACTGATTGAGTTCTTTCACTTATTCAAGCGCTAATAATAGGGATTAAAGGATTAACGAATTGTTGATTTGAGTAGAAGGAGATCAGTTTTATTCAAATAAGGTTTTGAATATGAATTTTGTAAATAGAAAAAATGTTACTGAAAGAGTTTCTTTACAAGGAATTTGACAGAAGTTCAAAGTAAATTAACTGAAGTTTAATGTGATTTTTGGATGCTTAAATTTAGTAAACGAAAAAAAAAAAACAATAGGGGATTGTAGGACATATATATTGCTCTGGTTGGAGTTAATGAGCCCCGGTTGCAGGATGTTGACCTTCAGACTAACTAAGCCGGTGTGGGCTTCAAAGGAGACCGAGCACTAAAACCTGATAGGGTCAAATCTAGTCCTTATGAACGATTAACTCAATAATACTTATACGTATGGCTTTAGCTATGCTACATTGGAAGCAAGTGTAACATATTTTTAGCTGTCACGGTAATAAAAAATTACTATAATTAAATTATCTGTACTAGAACGCCTTTAAGGTAATATTTAAAAAGAAATCTTTAGTAAAATTTTTTTAGACGAAATAAAAATAAAATTAATGTGATATGAATATATTAGTTAATACTCAATCAAACCTATACGTTAATGTAATCTTGTTAATAATATGGTCAGTTTAGGAAAGATTGATTTGGGTTCAAGAGTATTTAGGTGATAAATTTTTTTTATAAGAAAAGTTTCATGACAATCACAATAATGACTTCAATTGTAACTCATAAGTATAATTATCGATATATTCATGATACAAATTTTTTTTTAAATAAAAAAAAATTGAATGCCGAGTCCATGTAATATTTATCGGAAAAAAATATTTATAATAACTCTCATTTCCCTCTTTCAATGATAAGATGTAGCTTCTTACAAGAAATGTGAAACCCCGAGGGATGTTGACATATTTGCCACTTGAAATTTTCTAACGTTATTCTGTTTTTTTATTTGTTTTTAATTAAAAATAAAAAATAAGATAATATTTAACAATTTTATTGACAAATATTGTAACTCTGTATTTAAAAAAAATATAAAAAATTTAGATAACTATAATTTATTTTGTACAAAGTAGTGAATTATAAATTTAATCTTACAATTAAATTCTAACAAAATTCAAATATAAAAAAATTCAATAAACATTTTTTTTTGTTTATGATATGCAAATTATCTGCAATTGTACATCTTTGTACAATAACAACATCACAATTAATTTGTCTCTTCAGAGGCTGCGACCATTAAAATTTAAGTCATAATTTCTAATTTTGAAAAGAAAAATATAATATTTATAAAAATAATAGAATTTTTTTTTATTATATAACTTATAGTCTAATAAATTTTTTAATAAAAAAATCACAATTAACTTATATAATTAGCAAATTTAATCACTTCGAGGAAAAAATAGAAAAAACCTACAAGGATCACATGGGTATACAAATTCTCTGTTATGTGTGAATTTCTAAAAATTATTTAAGGAATTTGTTGTAACTAGCCTGTTGCCATAGCATTCATCATCATTCGTGGCTACAAGGAATCGAGTGGACTGGACCAATTCTATGAACCGCGTCCGCCGTTCACTATCTATAAACATACAGACTTTTTTTTATTGAGAAAAGGTTTATGAGCATACAAAATTAGCATATAATTTAGTCATATTGTATTTGTTTATATTTTTATAATCATAATTATATTCTTTGTAATAAAAATTTAAATTTTATTTTTTTATTGTAAAAAATAAGTATATTGTTATAAAAAATATGACTATAATTACAATATAATCAAATTATATAACAAAAATTGTATACCTATAAACCAGTACTTTTTTTTATTTGGTTGCAATCTAAAAACATGCGGACAAAAGTTGGCTATTCCGCTATTGGCATGAGTAGCACGAGTCCCCCCTCTGTTTCTTTTGCTTTGACCAAACGCAAAACCCATCTTCAACATCGAGGTCATTTCTCGGCACCTACGTGTGGCTGCCGCTCATTTCGCAAAGAATTTAATCAAGGAAATATAGAAGGACTTGAATAGGTACACACAATCGGTGCACTGGGTTCGTTCAAACAAAAAAAAAAATAAATCGGTACACTGAATCAAGGTTGTTAGAACTGAATCGGTCATCGAATCGAAAATATTAGTGGGTCAAGTTTCAACCGGTTGAACTGGTCGAATCGGTATTTAAACCGATATTTAATGATATATATGTGTATAAAAGTAATTATAAAAATAATATATATCGATAGTAATTAAATATTAATTTTTATAATTTTAAGGGTGAAATTGAAATTTTTAATACATTTAGGACTAAATTAAACTTTTAAATTAAAATTAATACTTAAATTATAATTTAAATAGCATTTGGGATCAAATTGTAATTTATAAATTTTTTAATTTTATTGGACCGATCCAACCTATCCGGTTTTTACTGGTTCTTGACCGGTTTTTTCTGGTTTTGACTGGTCCGAATTACTCTTCAAAATTTACCTAAACAGGTACGGACCACCGACCAGTCCCCGGTTCAACCGGTCCGACCGGCCGGTCCGGTTCTGACAACAGTGCACTGAATAGTACATCAAATTGGCGTGTCTTCAATAATTTTTTTAAAAAATTAAAATCTAAATTTTATTCGTTTGGTCTTAAAATATAAAACGTAGATACTATATAAGATTTGTTAAAAATAATAAAATTTCCTGAAACTTTTTTTAGAAAAAATATTAAAAAAAATAATATTATATTTAGTGTGTACCCCTCTTGGCATACACATTGCGTTTACATATCATTTTTCGATGTATTTCCACAACATGTGGCTTTACTTTTAGTAAAATTAAAGTAGATATGCATTTATTTGACTCGATCTAGTAGTTTATTTGTATTGTTTTATAAATATAAATAATTTACATCATTTTAATTACACTTTAAAAATCTCACTAAATATTTCCAAAAAGTATAGACAATTTGAGCATCATTTTGTTTTAATTGATTATAATTATTGACTATTATTCACAAAAAGACGTAAAAACTCTAACTATATTTATGGACTAATGTCTACAACCTTATTTATTTTTCCGTGTCTCTTAAACATTTTTTCATACATAAATATTTTGAAGAAAAAAGTCGGCATCTCTGTAGATAGAGTCTTCTACACTGTGGAGTGAGAATATGTTCAAATATACGAGACAATTTCCGTGAACACGTACTTTTCTTTATTTTTTTCAGATGTTTTAGTAAATAGAAAGAGAATTACAAATTCGAACAACGGCACACTGCACGTTTCTAGGTCTCTCCATATCTGTGCTATGAAAATAGGCAATATTTTTGATTAATTCGCTCAGATTTACACTCAAATTTAAGATCATTAGTTTTAAAAACGATTTGAGTATCACTAAACTATTATCTACATTATGGAGTGAGGTTTTATGCTCCCATAGAAAGAAGTGAATAAATATCATAATGTTGTCTTCCATCCTAGGAAGAACTTAGTGTTGATGGGCCAAAAAAGATACCCAGCTAATTGTTTTTATTTTTTTTCCTTTTTGTTAATTGGTCCAAATTGAGAGCCGAACTTGATTCCTTTCAACTACGACTCTAATTTTTTTTTTTTTTTTCAGAGATGACTCCAATTCTAATGAGCTATAACTCACTCGTATTGAAAGCTCTGAGCGGGTTGGACCTAGATCATGGGTGTGTAACGGGCTCGGAAACATCCTACAATTGGTGGACCGTGCCAGGCTTCTGAATACTAGTTAGAACAATATCCATGTTGTTGCCCTTTTGTTCATTGTAGTCAAATAATATAATCACTTCCTAACTAACAAATATTGATGTAAATAGTAGGAACCCGTCATTGCTTAATCACAGGTCTCGAGTTTTAATTCTTAAGAATGCAGTCTCGTTAAACACTTGTTAGGAAACTTTTGCTACTTTTTGAAATTCTGCCCGGATCGGTACAGATTAGTCAACCTATTGAGCTGGACACTGGACGTTCTCAGATAAAAAAAAATATATAATCAGTTCCTAGTGAGGGATGAAGACATGCAGATCAACAAACACCACGGCGAAACATCTCAGCCATGTCCCAGCAAGGAAGCACACCATTTTTTTTTTTTTTTTGTCAGTGTGGAGGTTTATAAGCCTAACAGATAGCTAAATACAAACATCTTGGGGCCAGCAAACCCCCAAACTATCCTGCCACAAGAGTTGCTTTACCTCACTTGAAGATTCGTTGAACACATGGAGCCCCCATTCCTTTCGATATGCATTCCCCTCTAATCCATCTACCACAAAATTGCCCTTTCTATAAATATGCTTGAGGTGCACACACCAGTCCCTTTTAAGTAGTTCTTGACAGCTAACAATTAAATTTGAACGAGGATGACGGCACACTGCAAAGCCTGCCTTGAATCAACTTCAAGTTGAATCTTTCGAAACCCCTAATTCTAAGCCATTTCAAGGCCACTGTGAATGCCCCATGGCGCTGCCATGAAGGCAGAGCACCGGACCAAAAAATTTCTTAGATAACTATTGATAACAAAAATAAAAAGATGGGGTCAATCTCGAAATAAGAAATGGGCCAAGATACCCAAATGAGGACTGGGCCTTCTATTTTTGTATGCTTAATTGACTTTGATTAAAGTTGGAACTCGATATCTTTAGTTTTTTTTTTTTTTAAAAAAAATATTCCGAAAGAGTGAGAGTGTAATTTACCATCAGTAAGAATTGGGATTTAACTGGATAAAAAAACAAAGAAAGGAAAGAATTCGGTTCCAGAAAAAAAAAAAAAAAAAAGAGGATTTGAGTTCAAACCTAAAGCTTTAGTTTATAATACGACCATAATACTACCTACAGAATGCAAATAACCAAATGTCAGCGTTAAATTTGCACGGTGCAATCGTTTGCATTTAGTTGCTATTCATTCACTTCTTCATCAAAACACAATAGGAAGGTTATTTTTAGCTCTAGGCCTCTCCTTCATCATTTCCCATCTTTCAACCATTAGGCTACCAGTTTTAAAAGACAAAAAAAAAAGATAAAACTTGGAATCATGTTCCGATCAGTGTCATTCCAAGGATAACATTTCAGCTTAGTAGCATGTCAAACATGCCCACATCTCGGAGCATAACAAAGGAACATAAAAAATCGACTTCCTCACAGGATACCTTAGCGGTGAAATTATGCCCGCAAATTTGTGGCTTTAAACTAAAGAATCTGCCAAATAGAAAAATGAAATGAAAATATTAAACGGAGGACTATTTGATTATGTACCCAACTGGTTTTGTAAACATCAAAATCGAAACTTATATTTCATAAAAATTTAAACATTACAAAATTTCAACTTCCCTTAAAAAAATTTCGCTCTGAGCCAACCATATGACACGACTTTTTACAATTAGGCCGAATCCAGGCTCGTTACCGCTCATCAAAGCTTCCTATATTGGCATCTATCATGTCAAATGACTGTTACACAGGAATAGTCCATGGGAAGAGTACAAAAGTAATATGAGACTTTTTGATCGGAAAAGTGTTAGGAGACCTTTTTTCAATAATATAAATAAATATCGATTAATCAGTTAATTGTTAAAGATAACAAAAAGAAGATGAGTCAATGACACTATATCATCCCATCTCATCTAATTTTTTTTTTTAAAGTAATAAGAGATCTTTTAAAAAAAAAAAAAGTGTTTTGTAAGTGTATTAATCATTATATATATGAGTTGAGATTGTAGTAATTCTATTTAAATATTTCGTTTAGTCATTCTTATAAAGACAGACTCATCACTCGAACATTGATGAGTTAGAACGAGTTTATTTTTCACTTAACTACAATATTTATGAATCTGAAATTTTTTATCGGGCACTTAAGATAAATTCTATTTAATTGGAGCTGACACTAATAAGTGGACTTAAACTTAGATTAATAATAAGAAAAAATATATTAAATTACTATTAAATTATTAGTAGAAAGTATTAGAAGACTCGAAGAAGAAAGTCCCACGATGTCATGTCTAATTAGCCCATAAAATGCCATAACTGAGTTGCACAAAGAGTTAAAGTCTCGTTAACGCATGACATAAACCGACTAACAAAATTTTACTTTTGGGGATTTCTTTCAAAATTTGTTAACAAGCATAACTTCATCTCAATTCGTATAAAGATTTTTTTTTCTCGATAATTCAGTTTCTTTGAACGAAGTGTTTTTTCTTTTTTTTCATTAACACATAAATTGTTTATGCAAAGAACTCACAATCTAAATATTGATGTGTTTACATGATTTTAACTACATAAAATACAGAAGATACCGAAAATCTTCTACTTGCCACCACCATATTTTTCTGATGACATAAAAGGGGTGAATAAAAATACAAGTAGATACTCTCATGAGAGGTGCATTAGGGGCACCACTAAAACTCCCACTTGTAGTTCTATTAACAAGTGATTTAATAATTTTTATGATAAATGAAGAATTTAGAATTTCATGAGTTAAAAGGGACAGTGTCAAGTTTGAATTCATTTCACTTTTTAGGTTAGAATCGTAATAATATAGTGTCGTGCTAATAACTACATAATTTGCTTTTGCTTCCTAAGAATCAATTCTCAGGAATTATTATATGAGCGCATCTAGGGGTGACGCGCATGGATAATGAAACGTAGCCAAGGACAAAAACGTGAACAGAGATTCCAAATTCTATCACATCGACATCAAACATTATATAAATTTTCTTTAATTTAATATTTTTATAATTTAATAATTTACACTAATGTGTCTATATTGCTTGTCTTTTTCATAAATCATTTCTCAAAAAAAAAATTATTAACAAGAATACAATAACAAAGCGAGAAAAGTCAAAAACTAATAAAAACGTGAATCCAAATGCAAAGTTTATCTATCTGCACGTAGCAACTATTCAATTTTTTATTGAAAGGATGAGTTCCAAACTCCTTTTCTAAGTCAATAAAAAGCCAACCTTTTGACAGCTAACCACACGTAGCCATCAAAGATGGCAAATGCCTTCCAAATTTCAATCGCAGCCAACCTTTGACTCGGCCCCACCACCACCATATTACTTCTTCTCTTTTATTATTATTATTATTTTTAATTTAATTACAGAGCACTTTAAATAAATACAGTTTAAATAAAGATCCATTTTATTCCATTATAATAGTTTAACATTATTAAAAAACATAAATATTACAAATAACAATTATAATTATATTATATTTATATATCTGTCTTTACTATTTCTAATTTCTCTCTTTATAACATTTTTTGCTTTTTTTTCCCATCTTGCTTGTGGATTACATCCACATTTAACTGTTTGTTTGCGTGCTTATGTAATTTTTTTTTATCTTAATGGTGAGATTGATTTTGTTGTTAGAAAATAATTAGAAAGGAAATTTAGATTTCCCAAAGATTTTTCATTATTTGAGAAGCATGAGAAAAAAGTTGAAAAAAAATATTGTCAAATCAATTAAAATTTTTTTAAAAAAAATTAAAAATATAATGACCATAATAATTCTAATATATTCTATTAATTATAATAATATTTTTTAATTTTAACTTAATTCTTTAATTATTTATAAATATATTTTTATAATTTTATTTATGTACTTTTGTTTTTCTCACCAAAATCTCTCCCGTCGAATACTCCATAAAAGTAATGCTGGTCAACTTTGGTACGCATCTGCAACAAATTGTGGGTCCAAAACACCACATGGGCATGACCAACAATCTTCACAAAAAGACATGCAATAATTGACCAATTTGTCTCCATTACAAGACAAGAGCAGATACAACATAAGATTCTATCCATAGAAAACAATCAAGCATTGTTGAACTGACAAAATTAGGAAAAAAAAAAAAACAGCTTAAGAACTTATTTATGTGACAGACACATAATAATAATAATAATAATAATAATAATAATAATAATAATAAGGAAGTACTACCAGCTTGATACTCTAACAGGTTTATTAGCCCAAACTGTGATAAAGATACCTGCTAGCTATCTAGATTCTAGACCTACAAAGACAAGGATGCTGTACGCAGCAACAGTTCTTTAGACACTGAGCCTTCTGACTGGGATTGCGCAGCAGCCACATCCAAAAACAGATTCTCCATCCAAGAACAAAAGGGTTTCTTCCATATCAGTAACTTAACATTGTGACTGGAACCAGATTGAAACATCCTGCTGCTTTGGCACAGCTGCAGCATCCATTGCTAATCCCTCCAAATCATCTTTGAAATCAAAGGATGCCAAATCGAAAGATGAACCAAACATCGAGTTGAAGCCATTGTTGTTTTGATTGGACTCGAATGGAGAATTCAAAGCTTTAAACCTGTCAAATTGACTTCCTTCCTGTGGAAACATTGGATGGTTGTTGCTCACGTTGGACTCCACAAAGATATTTCCCTCCATCAGATTGCCTTGACCATGAAAGTAAGGTCCTTGTTGGTGTTGGATTTTCGGTTGAAAAAGATTGTGACCTTCTGTGACAGCAATGGTACTAGAATTGGCGTTCTTGTTGCCCTGTATGTTAGTGTCATACATTGACATAAGCTCACTAATAATCTTTTGTCCATCTTCAGGAACACCTGATAATAGGTCAAAGGAAGATGGACCGGAGTTTCCCAATGGAGGAGCCGGCTTGGATTGGATACCGAGTTGAGGAAAGATAACAGGCTTAACTTCATTGATGTGGAAATTTGAGCCTCCAAACTCAAGAGAAGTGTTTCTGTACGGACAAGTCAGCTGATGATTGTCCCTAGCAGTCCTGTCATGGAATCCCGAGCGAAGCTGGCTGCAAGGACATTGAAAGAACTCACATGTATAGATCTTCTGATCCATCATCAAGTTCATATCGCTGGACAGTTTTCTCTTTCGAATAAAATCCATATTGGCAATAACTTCCTCCTTAGATGGATAGGGCTGCTGTCGAAGCGACAGCCTCTCCCTGACACTCTCCATCCCCAGATTGGAAGAACTGAGATTCTCAGGTTTGACATCTTGCACATCAAAGTTTGTTTCATCCTCAGCCCCTTCCACATCATACTCGCTGCAATCATTAACAATGAAAGACCCACTTCCTCCAGCCAATGACAGAGGTGGGCAGGAATCAGGGTAAAGCTCTCGGGCCAATTTCTCCTCTTGGTTGATAATTGCAAGCCAAGTAGCACTCTCCTTGGCTGTCATCTTATCCTGCAAGCACTTAGACTGCCTCACAAGCTTGCGAATCTTAGCAATATCGGGAGACATGTGCTTAATCACCGCTGTGAGAACACCCACCTTCCAAGCCTTCTTCAAGTCATGAGGCTTCTTGTATGGTGGAGGTCCTTGATCCTTAGGTAAACCCAATTGAGGCCACCAGTCCTCAGCTCCAGCAGGCCACCATGGTGGAGGAACGCCTTTCTCCAGTGGAAATCGCCTCTGAGGAGGGTCACAATGCTGCATCAATGCTGATAATAAAGAACCCAGGGTGGTATCTTGAAGCTCCTGCAAGGTGTGTGGGGTTGGACCGATTGAATTACAACCCTCATTCGTGCCTGGAATTGAATTGTCTGCCTGGTACTTTGCTATGGCAGCTGGTCCGTTTCTATCAAATTTGACTTTATCCTTCCACCATTCTCGAAGATTATCAGATGCTCCAGTCACTGGCTTCCCTTTCTCCGGGATAATACCATAAACAAAACCCTGTGCCTTACAAACTTCCATCATTTTCAACATGTACTTCAGGATCCCGTCTTGTGCCCTTGACATCTTCTTCCTCCTAGCCTGCTCCTGGGACTGCCGCTGCTTAGCCATGTCAATCCCCTCCTTACTTTTGTTCTGTTCTTTCCGCCTTTTGATACGCATTTTGTACCTCCACATCCTCCGCTCAAGCTCATCAACATCAGTCTCCTCGTCGCTATAATCATCCTCCACAGTAGCCTCCGGTTCAGCTTGCGGTGCAGGAAAGTCTCCTTCTCCGAGAGTAGCAGAGAAGAGATCCATATCAGCACAAAATGCCATCTCATCAAACATCATCGTATTCCCCGAATGATATCCCCAAAGTTTCAAAATTTTGGGAAGGATCTGTTAAGGGTTTCAGCCACCAAATTTCAAATCAAGAACTCAGTCTTCAGAGACCACCAGACTTGGAAATTCTCAGCCTTTTCAAATCTGCAGACATAATAACATATATATATATATATATATATATATATATATATATATATATATATATATATATATACACACAAAGATTAAAAAATCAACAGCAATTGACAGTCTGTTTTTTCATTTACTGAAAAACTAAATTATACATCCAAAACATCAACCAGGTATCTTTATATAGCAGACAAAATGATTCCATTCAATCTTCTAATAATAAAGCATAAATTCCCACAAAAAAAGAAAAGAAACCATGAAAGTATTTTTCGTCTTAAAAACGCACCCACTTTTTCATTAAAAGAATCAAAAAGGGGTAGAGAAGCAAAACACAGAATTCATACATGATGAAAGACATATTCTTTCATACATAATAAAAAAAAGATGAAAATAGTTAAGGAAGGATCATTTGAGTGACCTAATAAACCAGTTAAATCTCCTGAGCAAATCCATCATCAACTAGACTAACCAGATCCCACCCATGTAAGACCAACTGGAGGAAGACTTTCAGGGAAAACTGGCTGGTAAGAAAATTTCCATGTTTTTCCAGCAAAAAGGTTATGTTAAAGGACAGCAGGGATTAAAAAAAAAAAAAGTCTCATAATGAGGTCGGTTTGGATCTAACACAAACACAAAAACTCAATTATTCCAAGTCCAACCTCAAAACCCGAATCAAAAACTAGGGGAAAAAAAAACGGAGAATCACAAAGGAAAATTCGAAATATCAGAAATCCAGTAAACAAAACAAGGAACTAACAAAAACCCCATGTCAGCAAAAGTCCCCAAAAAAGACTCAAACAAAAAAAAAAAATTCAACCTCAAAACCCAAATCACAAAATAGGAAAAGAAACAAAAAACAGAGAATCGCAAAGGAAAATTCGAAATATCAGAAATCCAGCAAACAAAACAAGGAACTAACATAAACCCCATGTCAGCAAAAATCCACAAAAAAGACGAAAACAAGAAATCCAAATCCCGATAGAAGAAACATAGTATCAGAGAACCAAAAAACAAGATCTTTACCGCTAAAGCTAGGAAATTGATCTTAGCCCACTATTCCCACGTCAATCCTACAGCAAAAAGACTGCTCCTTTCCTCAATTTCAGCAACAGATAGATATAGAGAGAGAGAGAGAGGAGAGAAGATGGGGGGCTGTGACCATAAGAGAGGAGGCCTCGGCGGCTGTGCAAGTGGGAGGAGGTGGAGGTAGTGGTGGTGGGACAAATCAAAGCAAAGGGACACTTATTATTATTTAAAGAAAAACAAGAGGAGAGAGAGAGAGAGCAGAAAACAGGAAAGAGGAAAGGTCAGGTTAATCCAATCCAATCCAAGCCCTGGGAGTAGCCGTTTTTAGAGAGTTAACATTTAAGACAGAAGGCAGCGTGGGGTCCGTGTCTTTTGTCTGAAATCTGAATCTCACTACTAGTAGTCCCTTATCCTTTCAAGCGAGCCCCTCCTCCATTTGTGTCCAAGTTCAACATCCAAAACAAAACAAAACAAAACATGCTAATGTGTTGTTCAAATATATATATATATATATATATATATCATGCCAATGGAAATGTAATGTGAAACAAGTTCAAGATTTTTAAAATTTTAACATGGAAAAAGGGGTTTGAATTAAATTAAGAAATAAATCTTAATACAATAAGTGTAGATGCATAGACTCTATTGTATCTGATTTTACATGCGATTCTACTTGATCTCATAAAAATTGACTTGCCGTGTAATTTGAATTTTGTTTGATAAGTTTATTAAATAATTTTAGTTTTGAATCGCGATTGTAACGACTTTACTTTTTAAAACAAATAATTTAATATTAGTCTAACATAATAAATGGTTTGTTAGTTTTACTGTCATCACGCAACCCTCGTCGCTCTTTATTCGGGTTCAAGACAAATAGAGTTATGGTATCTATTTAATACGGTAAAGAGAAATTTCTTTCCTCACCTCTTTGCATGGTAACAAGGTTTTCAATTCATTTACTTAAATAGAAAAAAAATTGTGTTAATATTGCCCTATTTAGCCAATCAATAAATGGTATGGTTATCAACAATCATTTTCTTACAAATACTTTATGTGAAATTAGATTATTTCCATCTTTACTTTTAGCAGGTAGTATGATATTACTTTTTTTTTTTTTTTGACCAAAAGGTAGTATGATATTACTTGATGTTCAATGTTAAAATACCGTAATCGTGGATGCCCGACACATTAATTTTCAGTGACATAATTTATATGTCACATCGATTTTATGGTTTAAGATTTAATGTTGCAATTATTTGATTTATAAACTTGTTTTAGATTATGTTAGCTGGTACATTATTTATATGTCATGTCAGTTTTACGGTTTAAGATCTCATATTGCAGTTATTTGATTTATAAACTTGTTTTAGATTATGTTAGCCGGTACAATATACACAAAATGATGCCTATTCAGTAATCAAAACAAATAAAATAGTATTAATAAGCCACGCAAACAAGATACCTCTTTAAGGTATGTCTGATTTACTTGTTTAATATTATTATTACTGATTATTATTAGTAATTACAGATTTTTGATTACTAATTCTACTACAAGGCCCTTATCCTTTCAAGTAAGCCCCTCTCCCCCATTTGTGCCCAGGTTCAACAAACAAACAAATAACATGCTAGTAAATAATTTGGTATGGTTATCAACAATATTTTAATTTGCTTCATTTTCTTACAAATATTTTATGGTGAAATTAGATTATTTCTATCTTCACTTTTACCAGGTAATATGATATTACTTGATGCTATGTTAAAATACTGTAATCACGGATGCCCAATATATCAATTTGGAGTTACATTATTTACATTTCATATCAGTTTTATGGTTTAAGATCTCATATTGCAGTTATTTGATTTATAATCTTGTTTTAGATTATGTTAGCTGGTACATTATTTACATGTCATGCCGGTTTTACGGTTTAAGATCTCGTATTGCAGTTATTTGATTTATAAACTTGTTTTAGATTATGTTAGCTGGTACATTATTTTTAGACACAAAATGATGCCTATTTGGTAATCAAAACAAATAATTTTTTTTTTTTTATCTGAGACCGTCCAGTGTTCAGTCCAATGGATTGACTAACCTGGACCGACCCAGACAGAATTTCAAAGAGTGACAATAGTCTCCCAACAAGTATTTAATGCGACTGTATTTCCAGGACTCAAACTCAAAACAAATAATATAGTATTAATAAACCACACCCAAATATGATACCTCTTTAAGGCATGTCTAGTTTACTTGTTTGATATGACTACTACTAATTATTCTTATTGATTATTATTACTAAGTTCTTATTCTTGATTACTGATTCTTAATATTGATTGTTAAAATAACGAATGAAGTATTTGATTAATTTTATAATTATTGTTACTATTAAATAACAAAATAACTAATTTAGACATTTTATTTATATTAATATATTATATTAAAAAATTATTTTTATACTTTATAATTTTTATTTTAAGAATAAATACTGAATAAGTAATATTGAGACTTTTCTTACTTAATTTTAAAATTTTTTTAAAAATTATTAATATTCACTAGATAATTTAAAAATAATATCTGAGATATTTTTTTATAAGTGTTAATATTTATGAATTTTAATGCAATAAGTACTGATGCATAAATTTTATTTTATCCGATCTTACACACGATTCTATTTGACCCTATAAAAATTGGTTTGCCATGTGATTTGAATTAATATGATCATTTTAATAAGCAAACTTAGCTCTGAATCGTGATTGTAACAATTTTACTTATTAGAACAAACAACTTAATATCTCTTTAACATCATAAATGTTTTGTTAGTTTTACGGTCGTCACACAACCACCTTCGTTATTTAGGTTCGAGACAAACAGAGTTAGGATATCTATTTAATACAATAAACAAAATTTCTTCCCTCATTCTCTCTTGGAATAGCAAGAAGGTTTTAATTCATTTGCTTAAGTAGAAACAGAATATTATGGATATTGCCCTACTTAGCCAATTAATAAATGATATGGTTATCAACAATAGTTTAATTTGTTGTATTTACTTCCTAATAGTTTATGTGAAATTAGATTATTTCTATCTTTTTATCATTATTTTTAGCTAATAGTATGATATTACTTGATGCAAAATACCGTAATTTCAAATGTCTTATACATCAACTTCGAGTTACATTATTTATATTTCATTTTGGTTTTACGGTTTAAGATTTCATATTATAATTAATTGATCTATAAACTTATTTCAGATTTTCTTAGCTGGTACAATATACACAAAATGTTGCATATTTGGTAATCAGAACAAACAAAATAATGTTAATAAGCTATGCGTAAACATGATACTTCTTTAATGTGACAAGACAATACAGTAATAATAAAAGAAGAATTACAAGACAATGCTCTTTCTTTTTTAATATTTGTCATCACAAAATATTTTTTTGAGAACCTAAACGACTACAAGATAAATCTTTTGAGATATTAAATAATCTTAAATACCTTTTATTATAAGATTTTAGATGGTATAAAAATATATTTTTACAAAAAATATTTACTATGACTGATTGTAATCAAACGTATTAAAAAAAAAGACAGGGATAAAAATACAGTATGTCTTGATATTCAGGCTCAAGAAAACATATTTGCTATAAACTTATTTTAGATTTTCTTAGCTGGTACAATATACACAAAATGTTGCATATTTGGTAATCAGAACAAACAAAATAGTGTTAATAAGCTATGCGTAAACATAATACTTCTTTAATGTGGCAAACAAAAAGTTTTCTTCAGTGTTTGTTTTGATAATGGGAATGCATTCAATTGATTTCTTAAGCAAAAAAATAACTCTATGTATATTACCCTATTTAGCCAACCAATAAATGGTATAGTTAATGATAATATTTTACTCGGCAATATTTATTTACTAATATTATATGTGAAATTAGATCATTTTCATTTTTTTGATAATAATTTTTAGCAAATAATCTGATATTATTTGAAGTGCAAAGTAAATATGGTGTTGATGCTTGGTATATTAAATCAAGTTGCGTTTACTTTTATGCGTTCTAAATATTATTCCGCAACTGTCTGATTCATAAATTTCTTCTAAATCAAGTCAACTGATACAATATGTACAAATATAATGCATATTTACATATGGGAACAACTTAATAGTGATGCGTTACACGCAAACATAATTTCTGTATGAACCCATAAATAAAATCCCTTCTCTCACTCTATCTTTAGTGGATAATTAGTGGGGATGCATTTAAATCTATTATTAAGTACGACAATGTTTATGTTCTTTGGCTAATCCATAGATATCGTAGTTGTTAATTGCATTTCAATGTACATTATTTTCTTGCTAATAGCATTTGTGAAATAAATCTGTCTGTCTCTTAATGATAACTTTACCGTACAGCCTAATGTTTTTTGGTGTAATAAGCAAAACTATAAAACTAAAATACGCTATTAGCATCAAAATTGATTTCATTATTTTTTTTAGTTAATTGAATACAATTCGGACTTGAACTTGAGACATTTAATGTTTGAAACGTCTGAAATATCAATTAAGCTATAACTTATTAGTATTTTATCATTCTTTTATGTTGTATTAGATTTATGTTTTAAATGAAAATAACTTGCAAAACATAACTCCTCTTTAATTGTTTAGAAGACAGCTTAGTGTGGATACAATATGAGTAATCGCCATACCTCATTAATGGGAATGTAAATAAAATATTTATTAGACAGATGGGTGATTATACGTATATTGCCTGGTATATAGCCAACTCATACTAAATGTATTAGTTATCCAAAGCGATTTAATTCACACTATGCAATTACTACCGATCTCCTTTAAATGAGCTCATTTTGTGCACGTTATCTTTTGCAACACCCTGTGCACGTTTGTGGATACGACACAATACAAACACAAAGACACATTAATATTTTAAAAATCAAGTTCCAAGGACATGCTTAAATTATTATGTTATTTATTCTGTAATTAATATTTTTAGTGCCATTTGTAGTTTTTTTTTTTCTACAAATTACCAGAATAAAAAACTACTTATTATCTATATATTTTTCTTATCAAAAAACTATTAATTTGTGCATTTATGGACAAAAAGTTTTACATACACGAAGTTTAAAAATTTTGAAATTAGTCTTATGTACACGACATGTATGTTTAAGTTTTGATTTTTCAATACTTAGACACTTTATTAGCGTGCCAAAAACATATTTAAAGCACGTTACACAATGTCAGGTTTCGTATATAAATAAAAATAAATATACAAATTCTTTTAGAAGTGTTCGTAGCAATCAAATTTGTAAACATATACTACGGTAAGTTATCTAATAACTTCCTTGGAAAGATATCTACTAAGATTATTTTTAGTGTCTAGACATAAATTTCTTCGATTGCTTGATATGTTTGTGTTGCACACCCATCACCCTATGACAGCGGGTAAAACGTTTATCTTTTTTATATTTTCAATTTGAGCAAATTAATTTAGAAAAAAAGGAATTGGAAAGACATAAGTGACCAAAATGTTTTAAAATTTAAGTGCTCATTTATGAATAAACAAAAGGCTAACGAGTGATTGCAGCGTTGACCTTTTTTTTTATTTATTTAAATTTTTGAACAATTATAAATTAAATTATGTTGTTCCTAAACCCTTTGGAGAGATCCGTGGCTTGCTTCCAGCAATAAACTTTGTTTGTGTGAAAAAAAAAAGGTTAAGAAAATAATATCAAGAGACCTTACCATCTAAATTTCCAATAAAATTTTGATCTAAAATTATCACTACCCTTCAAATAAATTTGAGGACCAATTGAGCTGCAATATCAAATGTGCTAATACCTGAGTTATCGTAAACGGCCAATTGTGCTTGTATGGATATTGTCTCGCAACAAATTTGTCTCATTTTATAAGACTGACCATGATCGACCTCTCGGGGATAAGCTTACTATCTTTTCCAAGGATTTCTTTACTAGCAAAAACGATAGACGGACGGGGTAAAGGAGAAAGGGGACGGTAAGAGAGAAAGACAGAGACTAGAGATAATGAGATTTATGATGGGTTTTCCTTATTTTTTTAATTTTTTTTGAAAAAATAATTTATGTGTATAAGAGCAAAGTCAATGTATAATAAATACAATAATAAAAAAATTTTAAGATTATGTGTAATAGTCCTAAACTGGCATACAATATATATTATGTCTATAAAAAATAATACTGATGTATAATAGATTTAAATTTAATGTAAAACGTTACGATAAAAAAAAAAGGTAAAATAATGGTGTTAGCCTCTACAGCAGAACGCCGCAACTTTATATCAAAACCCTTTTTTAAAATTTAGTTCTGATTGAAATTTAGACTTAAAAAATTTTAACTATAAAAATGAAAGATTATTAATTCTAAGGATTTTTTCCAACTCTGAGAATTTTTTCCAACTCTCTAAATTGTGCACAACTTTTGCCTACTGTTACATATAATAGTTCACTGGATGGTCAAAGTATATTTATTTTTATGGTTTAATAATAGCTTAGACTTTTCATCCATTAAAAAATCTAATACAATAGTTACATGACAAGTAGATTTTTTTTATGAAATAATGCTGTTCACTAGCCGAGGTTTTAATTTTTTAAAATCAATTCCTTCGTTGATTTCGACAATTTGTGCACTGACAGCATGCACTAAACGGAGAAAGCAGTTATCTCTGTCTATAAATCTCTTTTTTTTTTTTCAATTAAATGTTTAATTTTTTTTAATTTTAAATTTTTTTATCTATTAAAAGATTTATTAAATTATGAATTATATAATAGAGATAATTCTTATAAATCTCACATTTCTATTCTTAAGATTTAAATTTAAAATTCATAAAATAAAAATTTTAAACTCAAATTATTAAAACGTATCTTAAGTGATGTTTGTATTTTAAGTGATGTTTATACAGTATAATATATTAGCCGAATAATAGCCCAATGCCCAAGGCCCAATGCCCAACAAAAAAGACGGACAAAACCCTAAAAGCTCCACCGCAACAAGACGCTTTCACAACGTTACCACCCCACACGGCGACAACCACTCGTCACTGCCGCCGTACGCCACCGCGGTCTCCTATATTTATTATCTCTGCTTCACCACCATAACGCCGCCTCCGGCTGAAACTTTCTCTCCGAGAATCAACCTACTCCGACGACCATCACCCGATTTTCGCCGCAAGATTCTTGAACTTAATCGGTAAAAGTTACCCAACGTCTAAAGCTCAAATTTTATTTATTTATTTATTTATTATATCTCCATCAGCTGCTCTGCTTTATTTTCTTTTGATTTTAATCTACTTTTTCTAATTTTTAATTTTTAATTTTAGGTTTTTAAATCTATATCGCTGAGACTGTTCTTGATTGGTTGGATCTTCACAGATGAGGCTGAAGAAGCAGAAGCGCCATCGCCGTGCGGTTAGGTTCTTCATAGCTTGTTTTGGGTTCAGACAGCCGTTTAAGGTTCTGTGTGATGGGACTTTTGTGCACCACCTCATAGTTAATAACATTACACCTGCTGACAATGCTCTTTCAAACATTCTTGGCGGCCCCGTGAAGCTCTTCACCAGCAGGTGATCACACTAGTCTATCGTATACTATCTTGTCGTGCCCCGTGCCCCGTGTACAAAAGACACGCTTAAAGCTTTTGTCTTTCTTTTATTTATTGCTATTTGGGATGCAGATGTGTTCTTGCAGAGCTGAAAAGGCTGGGTAGTTCGTATTCGGAATCTCTCCGAGCAGCTCAGAAGCTTATGGTTGCAAGGTAAAGGACACTGACTTTATTTGCTTGTTCTGGTGATATTTGATTAGTTGGTAAGTTTAGTGAAATTTTTGTCTGCGCGGGAACTTCACTTGTGTTTGAATGATTCCGTGTTTTCTTTACCGGGTTTGGTTTTTGAATTCCAATGTCAGATGTGATCATGAAGCTATAAAGAGTGGCGAGTCTTGCATCGGAGAGATTATTGGAGAAAATAACCCCGAGCATTTCTTCCTTGCTACTCAGGATGCTGATTTGCGCAAGAAGTTTCAATTGGTTGGTGCATCTTGCTCAGTATTGTGTATATTTCTTGGTTTTTAAATTATTTTGCAATAGGTGTTGGTGCTTGTGTAATTTTACTTGTAGTATACCCAAAATGTGTTGGGTTCAACCAAATAGTTTGATAAAAAACAGTGTTATCTTTTACCGATAGGGAGCCATTGTACTTGTGGAATGTGGATATGCCTTCTTTTTGACTTTTGTCTACTGCAAACCATAGCTAATTGGTTTTCAACAGGTTTGCCAGAATGTTGCTCCCTGCTTGTATCGCACTTCACTATTGCAATTAATGTCTCAATTGATGTATAGGGATATTATACATTATATGCTGGGATGTGTAGGAACTTATGGCTTTTATCACCCTTTGAAGTTGTGCACCGGTATATGGACTTGATTGTAATAAATAGGTGCCTTTACTTTTAGCCATCACTTGGCAATGGATAAATGTGGTATATACATGAGCTGGTAAATCTGTCATACAAATATAATTTAATGAATTGAGTTGCCAATTGCTGAAAACATTGTTGTTCTTCAGGTACCGGGCATGCCTCTCATATTTGCTCTGAGGAATGCCCTTTTTCTTGAGCCACCATCTGCATTTCAACGTCAATTTGCCAAAACTTCTGAAGATGAACGATTACATATGACGGATTTGGAATTTAAGATGCTGAAAAAGAGAACTGATAACTTGTTGGCAGATGAGGAAAGTAGAGATTCTTCTGATGAAGATAAAGGCCAAAGGGATCAAAATAAGGAAACGCAGCCCGTGAAGAAGACACATATTGGAAGAAATGAAACGGTTGTTAAGGACAGACCTCAGTTTAAGAGAAAGAAAGCGAAGGTACAATTTTTTTTTTTCCAGGGTCTGAATTCAGCATCTTGAAACATAACCATTTTCATGTTCCTGACAAATGCTTTGTTTACTAAACCAATACAAACTATATTTTGGTGTGCTATAGTTTCTCTGCTAATTGCCTTTATGTCATCCTCTAAGCTTGTTTTGGTTATACCTGAACTGAAATTTTGCAGGCTCCCAATCCACTTTCACAAAAGAAAAAGAAGAAGCGTGAAAACCCAATCAATGTACGAGAGAAGGTCAGTACTCAGTACTCGCTCTTTCCTCCTCCTGCCTCTCTCTCTCACTCTCTCACACTCTCTCTCTTCCCCTCCTTTTGTGTGTGTGTGTGTGTGCGCACACCCATGTGCATGTGCATACGCATCTGTGAGCGGCTGTGCACACTTGTGCTCTACCACCACTCAGTAGCTCTCTCGTGAGCGTGGTACTGGAATTCATTGCCACGGTTGATTTCTCTCCCTCTCTCTCCACTGTCACCGATACTTCTTTAGATCCCCTCCAGCCTCTACGCAAACCTGCACAGTTCATCTCTAAAGCTCTTTGGTAGACGATCAATGATATAACGATGCAAATTTCTGTGCAGGAAGGTAGAGACGGTGAAAATACTGCAAGAAGTAGGAGCAGGAAAAGAAAGAGGTCACGCAAAGGCAAAAAGCTTGCTGAGAGTGACAACTGATGACTTTCTTTTTGCCATAGGTGGAAATTCTGATGTGGCTTTCGTTGAAGTAAACATTGAAGTGCTGCACTAGTTATTACGACAAAGCTTATTTATAGGCTTCTAGCTATGCTAGCAGAGAAAAGATGCCATGTAAAAGACTATGGCGGGATTGTAGAACACCATCCTTGCTTTCCCATTTATCAACCAAAGAGAGATGATGCCAAGTAAAGAAGTAAAAGAAGAAAAGAGAGGGTGCAACATGGGCTTGAGCGGATTGTTTTGCTTTCCTTAATCAAGTGTGTTCCATTTAGGGGCTTCAAGATAACATTGTCATCTTATCTACCGAAATTTAGTCCCTAGTCCTAACCTACACCAATTCGAGCTGCAGTCATTATAATTACCCTTGTTTGGGAGATCTGAGGTAGTGAGCTTCAATGTGAATTGGGTTAAGCTCTCTGTCATGTCAGCAAGGTGTCAATAGCACGTAGTATGTATGAGTTCGTTTGACCCTTCACTATTTGGCTTGGGTTTAGTCTAATGATAATTAATCATAATGACAAATCAAGGTTTGAGTACAATTTCTATGGCAAACATACATCTCTTAGGCCAGCATACAAATCATAACCTTCTCAACCAAATAGGACCTCAAAAATTGCACCACAATGAAGCGTTACACAACTAGTTAAGAGACGACATCTTAGAGGCCTCAGCTAATTCTGGGAGGTGTTGATGAATCTCTTGGCAGTCAGACCACAAGCAATTGCCTGCTTAGGAATCTTCCCAACATGTTGGACACCCTCGGCAAAAAATCGCTCCCATACTTATGTGTAAATGTGGTTCAGTGTGACAATGGAAGTGCTGTCCATCTGAATGAGGACGTCTAAACTTAACAGGTAATTCTCAATTTTGACCAACAAATGTGATGACTAACATATTTATAATACTTTTTTTTTTATTAAAAAAAAAAAGAAAATGCTGTCCATCCATAAGGGAATATCACAGCAGTGGTTCTCAAAGGTGGGTTCTTCAAGTCAAGTTGCTGCATAGGCTTTATTGACTCGAACTCGAGTCATTTTAATAAATGCCAGACAGTCACGTCAATTAAGCTGTATAATGTTTGTATCAGGCAAAATTTTATAGACATTTAATGTGAAAATTGTTGATAAAATAAGAATTTTCTCTCTCTCTCTCTCTCTCTCTGTTTTTTATTTTAATTTATATTATTTTTTTGCTCTGTTGCTTGACAATTACTCGATTAGCATGTACCAAGACTTCATTACACGGCCCACATGCCTTTACGGTAAGAGAAATATTAGCGTGGACGTTGGCAACAAGTACGTTGGGTTTTGCAGGCATTGATTATGCACGAAATTCATTCATTTGGTCCGTGCTCCCATCTCATATCTAAACCGGGTTTTTTACTCAATCTTTGCATTTTTTTTTAAGGGCAAAAAACAAAATGTACTGTAAGCATATTAGTAATCATATTAGTAATCGCATCTGTGAACCGAGATCAAGAATCACTGGTTAATATTTTCATTTCAACTTCCTGTCATAAAGAGGATTGATCACCGTTGACATGCGCACCCTTTACAATTATCCAGACAACATATAGATATGTTATATACTTACATTGAGCCATTGACGAAGGCTGAATAATTTGTTACCCTCTGACGTGTGTGACAAATTCTAGCCACACCATTATGTTTGTAAATGCAAACGCATATGTTAGTCTCACTTCATATGAGCGTTAACCACAAGATTTTCTTAAGCATGTGTGTTAATCTCACTTCATGTGAATGTTCACCGTTAGGTTTTCTTCAATTTTGAGATGAGATACAAGCGTTCATCCAACTTTACCGCTCAATGCAAGTCTCCAACTTCTCAAAGTCAGTCATCATAACTTCACGAATGAAAAATCTGTGTCCCCATCGCAGTACAGGCAGTACAATAAGTATGGCCTCGTGCATGCGTAACTCTTATCTTCTTTTAAAGGGTGAGGGAAAAACCGACATAATATTTTTTAATCTTAAATTATTACATTTTTTTTTATATATATATCTTAAATTATTTTAAAATTTTATTTAAATTTTAAATTTTTTAATTTTTTACCAACTCAAACTATCTGTTAACGAAAAATAATTAATTTATTAAAAAAATAATTCTAACCTTATAAAAATTATTTGAAAAAAAATTAAATACACTAATTGATTTTTTTTTATCAAAAAATATACACTTTACACATTTAATTTGAGTATTTATTAATTAAAAAAATATTTGATGTACATATTTATTGATAAAAAACTATTTAATTTACGTATTTGACTTTTTTTAAATAATTTTTATCAAGTTAAACTCATTTATTAATGAATTGACCATATTTTGTAAACGAAATGACTGATTTAATAAAAAATTAAAAGGTTTAAGTTTCAAATGAAATATCAAAAAGATTTAAAACTCATATATAAAAAATACAAATATTTAAAACTAAAAAATATCATATCCCGGGAAAAAAAATGAACTCGACCCTTTGACTAGTTAAGAAATAAGAGAAAGACTGGGGTGCACGTTGGTTAATTTATCATTATATGAATGATTCTGCAGCACACCTACACCTATGGTTAATTGACTCCAACTGGAATTCAAGACCTTCAACCCTCAAACATCTATTAGAGTAAAGACATGCATCCTTGTCTTACCTAGTCCTCAAACGTTTCTTCAATGTCTACCATGATTGATCATTGCATTGGCACAGTCACACATTGATTAGTAACATTCACCAAAGTTATGGACATATTGTCTATGCTTTCCCTGATTTTATACCCACCCAAACACATATCCTTGAAGATGTTAAAGGAGTAAGGCCGTGCAGTCACAAATGCTAAAGCATTATGCAGGATCACAAGATATACAAATACTTAGACATGGGATTGTATTTTACCAACCCCCCGTTACAGTGAGAAATAATCCGCTATCAATTACGGAGTACACAAGGGATTCCCATCTTCCCGCATTGATTTAATCTTCACGAGCAATTTGTCTCGTAACTTGCAAGTCCCAGCAACTCTGGACCTTCTAGTCGAGGATTATGCTCAAAGCTACATCAATCCCACAAAACTCAAAAGAATCACTTCCTTTGTCAACTGAAGACAATAAAAATTGAAAATTTGCTAGTCTACATCATTTTCAGCCATCACCATGCTAGGCCAAGCGCTTCCTAGAGTTCAGTGAGAGTCCCTCTAAGTTTTGAGCCATAACAACAGAAAAGAAAGTCAAGTTCAGTTGAAGACAATCTGTTATTAATCTCCCTACTTCCCAGCAGATTCCGTAGCTCATATGACACGCTGTACATGTTTCAGGCAGTGATTGGAAAGTGCGGATCTTGTCTCGGGTTAGCTTTCTAGCAGATAGACTACCACCTTGCAAAATGGCATCATTTTTCTCTATAGGTTTCAAGAGAAGCACTTTTATAAAGTAAGCAAAAAAATTGCTCCAAATCCTAGCCAATCTGACACTCAGTGAAGGGGTGACTTTTCCAAACCGACATGGCAGCAATCCCATAACGCCAAAGCTGCTTAGATCTCCCATACTGCACTCATTTTAATCCCACTCAAAAGGTTGGGATTATAAGATCCCCAGGAAAAGAAGTTTGATGATTTGGGGAAATTTTGTCCTCCATCGATAGGCTACGAGTATGCCCTTCAACTTCATAACATCAAAGCAAACATACAAAGCCCGACTACTAAAAATGACCAGTAAGCAAAACACCTTAGCCGTAGTTGCCAATAGGTAACGAAATAGACTAAAAGGCAGAAAAGAGATGACAGAGAGACATTAATGCATTTATAAATCAATATTTCAACAATTATGAGCCAAGATCCCAGTCTGGATATATTTTGTTTCAATTTTACAGTGTGAAACCCACCAAGAGTGTTGCCACTGTTGTAAATATCCACTATAAAGGCATCCTAGTGCATAAGGCTTTCACATTGTACGGTTTGGGAAAAAGTCAAATGTAAACAACCTTACCTTTGTTTTCACAAAGAGGTTGTTCTTGTAACTTGATCTTGTGACTTCTAAGATCCTATGATTTCTAAGTCATGATAACCCTACTGTCAAACTGAGCATCAACTCTAGAATAGTCTAGATTGCCCAAAAATAAACTAGCTGAGCCAGACTGGTTTTCAGAAAATCAAACTTATACTGGTCAGACCACTGTTGTCAGAACCGGACCGGACCGGCCGGTCGGACCGGTTGAACCGGGGACCGGCCGGTGGAACGGGCCGGTTTAGGTAAATTTCGAAGGGTGACTCGGACCGGTCAAAACCGGAAAAAACCGGTCAAGAACCGGTCAAAACCGATAAAAACCGGTGAAAACCGGACCGGTTGGACCGGTCCAATAAAATTAAAAAATTCATAAATTACAATTTGACCCCAAATGTTATTTAAATTATAATTTAAGCATTAACTTTAATTTAAAAGTTCAATTTAGTCCTAAATCTATTAAAAATTTCAATTTCATCCTTAAAATTAAAAAAATTAATATTTAATCAGTATCTATAAATATTATTTTTATAATTACTTTTATACATATATATATTATTAAATACCGGTTCAAATACCGGTTCGACCGGTTCAACCTTAACCCACTAATATTTCCGGTTCGATAACCGATCCGATAACCGGTCCGGTTCTAACAAACTTGGGTCAAACAGCTGTGCCAGAACTTGAAATTTCCTCTTTTTCACTATCAACATTTACCCAGAATCAGGTGTATAATGCTATTCTTTCTCTGTCAGTTCAAGATCAATATATCATCCTGCAAAATTATGGCAACGATAAAAAGAGAATTTGCTTTCAAGTTAGAAGGTTGGTGAGCACATCCTGTGGAGTGACTCGACACAACCCAAGAGCGTGAAAGTGTAACTAAAGGTCTGGCTCAGAATTCCAGCTTAATATAATGGACTCTGTTTTGAAAAGGATTCATGGTGGTTTATAGGCTTTTGTGCTAACATGTGAGTTTGCAATTGGCACTGCATAAATACACTCCACCACATCTAATTTGATTGATCTACACAAATCTTAAAGCAACTAAACATTGGACCACAGTTATGTCCAAAATGCATTAGAGCAACAAATCTGGATAGCAGTAGCCAGAGTTTCCAATATCTTTCATATGGATCCTGCCTTCGACTCTGACTGATCGGTAGAGTTAAAGTGCTGCTATTACGGCCTTAGATACTGAATTAAATAAATCATTGGAAAGACATAAAAGAGAGTAGCCTATTAGGGCAAACCACAAGTAGAGGTGAAGCAAGTTTTCAACCCAGATAGGGCAAAAACCAGGCCATCAGCCTAGCCACACAAGGGACCATAAAGGCCAAGTCCACACAATAGACCTATAGGATCCAGGGAAAATGACTCCTCATACAAGATGGAAAAGGCAGGAAACCAATAATAGTATAGAGGCAAATGATCCATACAATTTCCAAACTCACTCAAACTATGCATACAATGACTATGAGTTGAATAATAGTTTAGAGGCTACTGTCATGTGCTTTATAACCAAATGATATATAGACAAACCTATCAATATCTAGACAAACTGATACATTCTTTGACTCTTTCTACAGATAAGAGTTCTCAGCCAGTGAATAGTCTTTTACCTTAGGGATTGGAAAAAAAATCATATACATGGCATGGCAACCGAAAACAAGATAAGAGCACAAGTCCGCTTGAGAGAAGGGAGAGATCAATTTCTAGGTTCACATAAAAAGTTTGGCATGTCTAGTATAAGCCATAAAGCGGAACAGTCTTGCTGACTCCCGCCATAACCCTCTACCCCCCAACACACACACACACACAAAACAAAAAAAAAAAAACCAACAGCAACAACATCATCATCTTCCCCATGCTGAAAATGATTTAATTAAAAAAAGAACAGAAGGAGACACAAGTAATAAGGTAAGATATAACATCCGCAACAAATAAACAAAGCTAATAAAAGTAAGAACCTACTTGTTCAAAGGTATGTGCTCAAATGGTCCTCTGGTGGGAATTGTGCCACACAAATCATTGTTTGAAACATCCCTGAATTGAAAGGAAATTAAATTGGACAACAGCCTCAATTTACACAAAATATCAGAGAAAACTATAATAATTTAAATAAAAAAAGCACGAAAAAGATACTTACACAACTTTGAGGCTTGAAATACCAACAAGTTCCCTGGGGATTGGTCCACTAAACTTGTTGTCATTGAGCCGTCTACCGAATGAAAAAATGATAATAAGGGACAGGATAAAGGTGCATCTTTCAATACAGAAAAAATATTTGCCAATGCAAGTGCACAAACACATATAAATGAGCATGCAAAAGATGAACATCAGCTCAAATGGGAAGCAGAACAATCCATCAAGCTTCAATCATAGTCATTCACTGGCAAGTTCAAAAGCTGTCAGAACAGGCCAGAATTAGTTTACTTTTGACACTATGAATTGTAAATTTAGGGCGATTACAGCTATATGCACTCAAACTCAACTAAGCTTGAATCCCAAATTTATTTAGAATTTGGTAGATGAATCTTTTTCTGCCATTCCATTGGGCTATTTCAATATCTGAATCATTTTTCGTTTATGGTACCTCTGTAAATTTTCAAAGCAAGTACACCAAGATTTTCAATCCAAGAGAGAGATTTGCAGTCAGATACTCACTAATAATTATGAAAATATTTTAGCATTTCTTTCACTCACAAAAAGACGAGGGATTTCAAGTTCCCTAGTGAAGGAGGAATGCTCCCTGAAATGTTGTTGTTGTACAAATCCAAGCTGATGAGGCTCTTCAAGTTACCAAGCTCATTAGGAATAGTTCCTTGAATGTTGTTTTTATAAAGCTCCCTACATAAACGATATATCAAAGAGGCTTGAATTAGTAATGGCTTCTTGAAGCACGTAAGAAATCCATGACTCATTTTAAAAATCATTTAAATATGGCTAGACATCATATATTGGTAAACAAGTTACCAATTCCAAATAGAACAAGTCATGCAAAAAAGAAATCCAAAGATTTTCACATGCTATCAAGTTGAAAATGGGGAAGGAACATACAGATATTGCAGATGCTCTAGATTCCCAAGCTCAGGCACTAGATGTCCAGATAAATTTGAATTCCCCAAGTCACTGTAAAAATTGAGCGAAGCAAATGTAACAATGCAACTTCAATGGTTTCTTAAACTAAACAAGAGTATGATCTTAAATATTAGATAAGCTGACATGCATAAGGTACAACAAAATACATGGCCTGTGGGATATGGCATGATAACAGTATGTTAGTTCATGGAAGAGGAAATATTCTAATAACTGTATCTAGAAAAAGATCAATTTGCCTCAGAAGCTCTTGCACTTAATAAGATAATATTAGATTTTCCCATCCAAGCTGAATTACAAAATCTAGCAAGTGACAAAATGAAGATGAAGGGAATGAGGAAAAAATTTTTTACTCACCAAATATTATGCACAAAGTAGTGTTGGGTACAATGCAATCAAGTAGGTGGTAAAACATTTTCACATTACCGAGTTGATGGGCAATCCAATCGTTATTGAAGGAAAATCTCCACAAACAAAAAACCTCCTAGGATCAGAACAGCTGCTAAGTGTAACCACTAAGGTTGTGCGGATAAGTTCAATTAAATACCACGTTAACAATAGTTATTGGGGAACAGTAAAAAAAATCATAAATAGCAAGAATAGACTTTGAAAACTAAAGCAAACAAACCCTGAGAGCGTCTAGCTAACTATTGCTATCCATTTACTCCCCATGGGTTTCATTTTGTTGTTAGAGTTTATTTTAATGCCTCGCATTCAAAAGATTTGGTTTTCTCAGGCATAGATTGTCGTTGCTTGTTGCTAATGACAAATGTTATGACTTGAAACAATCAAGGAAACACATGTTGTAACAAAGAATACGAAGCTATAATAATTGCGGACTCTACCACACCAATTCCTGGGAAAAAAAGGAATTCTCTACCAGCATACTTCTTCACCAAAGAAACCACCAATCAAGAGACATTTTTTATACTCATATAAATGAAGCACTAAAATCAAACACCAGTCTAGCAGCACAAATTCTCGAGAAACTCCGCAACACCAACGCACGCTCGCAAAATCTACCAGAAACACAATTTAATCTATCTCTATTCTCCACCTAACTTTCATAAACACACAAAAAAAAAAAAAAAAAATCATGGGATATGGCTCAACGCAGAGCAAATAAAGTTTGGATTAGAAAAAACAAAAGTTTTCTGAGCCAAACAACAGCATTGACTGAAAAATCAATGACCCATCACCCATACACGGAAATATCCGAAACCTAATATACTAAAAACCAGTTGAAACGCAAATGGCTCGAAGTCATCCGACCCAAGTCCGACCCAACCAACTCTAGTTCGGACATATACTAACTCAACATAAAATATTCCCAAAAAGAAACTTAAAAAAAATAAAAATTAAGCAGCCAAAATTCAGTAGAACAGATTTAAGTCTAAGAAGTAGGCACACCAAATACACAGAAATTTATTATATAAATTTATTAAAAAAATTTGAAAAATAAAAAAGTAGGGAAGCAGGAAGCAGAGAGGAGTACACTCGGGTAACGCGATTGTCTTGGTTGCAAGTGATGTGGAACCAAGTACAAGGATTGACTAGGGTCGGATCCCAGCTCTGGAGCACGTTGTCCGGATCCGACAAGCTTCTACGGAGAGTGTAAAGTGCGTCTCCTTCCGAGTTCCCGTTCGCTGGTGGAGCTAGGGTTAGAGTCAGACAAGCGCTAATTATCGCCCACCGCGGGAGCCAGGCCGCCGCCACCATGGCTGACTATAAATTTAGTTGAATTCAATGATTTTTGAGTTTTTTTTCTTTTCTTTTTTTTTCAGCGGTTGGGTCTTTGGCTGTCAGTTGTTGCGATTGTACCGTAGAAGAACCCAAACAGCGGCAGTAGCGGCAGAGCAGAAAGATATGAGTCAAACAACGTTTTTTGTTTTCTTCTTTTGAAAGAAAAAAAAAAAAACATACAAAGTATGTTTGCCCATCACATTTGTGTGACAGGGTTCAGTCGATATGTTGTTCTTTATCATAGATTTACTGTCTGAATATTTATGAAATTTATGAAATTTATGTTGTGATTGGTAGCTGAAGAGAAAAAGAAAAGAAATAGAAATACACAAATTAATGTAATTTTTTTCGTTAATATAATTTTCTTTGTTTAGTATGCGTTGGAAAGTCAAAAAAAAAAAAAAGAAAGTGTTATACTATTAACCAATAATTAAAAAAAACAAAAAATGCTTAATTTATTAAAATAACCTAATTTATTTACTTATATATGAAGATAGTTTGGTTATTTTATATTCTAAATATATCAATTCACTTTTTATTTATTTATTTTCTCATATTTTTTTTATCTATCTAAATAATAAATTCATTCATTTTTTTTTCTTACAACTTTCTTTTTTTTCTAATCACTTTCTTTCCAACTAAAATCTTACTAACTAGTAACAACGTTAGTGAAATTCTGACATAAGCAACTATAATAATTATCAAATTTGAAATTCAACAAACATTTCAGTTCACCTAATTTTTTTTAATAAAAAAAAATATATCACGTGAAGATTTAAGTATAAGTCACATGCGTAAAATTATGTTCATCTATCACTAGGCTATCATCTTATACAATAAGAGTTAATTTAGATTCTAGGTTTTTTTTTTTTGTTGTCTATTTTAAGATTTATTTTAAGGTTTATTGAGCCGTAAAATTATTATATTGTAACTTTATCCGCCCATAAACATGATTAAAACTAAGAACTTCGAAACAAAAGTAAGTTGTAATAACTAGGGTGTTACTTATTATGATGTTTATTTGATGTTTATTTTAGATGATGTTGTTTTGAGGTTTAAATTAAAGTTATCTATTTTTAAGTTTATATAAGAGATAATAGTCTATTATTGAGGATGTGGCAGGTAAAGAAGAGAATTGAAACTTCGACTCTAAATTTTTTCATTAAAGACGCACTTCATCAATGATTCTAACTAAAGCAGTTCCTCATATTATATTTATTTGTTATAAAAGCATGATGATCAATGACATAAAAGTTAATGGAATAATATATCGGTTAATTCCCTAACTTTTAAACTCTGAACCGAACAAATTTAGATGCTAAGATAATGTAAAGCTAATTATTACATTCAAAGCAAACAAGATCAACGATTATAGACGTGGGGGTGAACTTCCAACCTGAAAATAAGGTTAACAATTAAGAAAGTTTCTTTTATTTATACAGTTTTTATAAACCAAGACAGCTTCATATCTCAACATTATAAAAATAATTAGTTATTTTATTTTCACTTAGCTCATTTTTTAAGTAAATCAAGTTAACCTATTGTCTGTCAAACGCAAGTGAGAACAAATGCGAATAAAAAAAAAAATTAAACAAGACCCAATTAAATAAAAAATAATAAAATAAATTTATTTTATCTTAAAAAAATACGTATATGCTTTATTTACAAAAAAAAAGGGAAATATAACAACCGCCAAAGAATATATACTTTTTAAAATTTTTAATTTGACTCATATTTTTTATAAGTGTAATTTACTCATAATTTATACAACACAATAAGTAAGATCCACTTGATATAAAAAATATAAAATAATAAATTTGTATTTTGTAAAATTATGAGTAAATATTATTTACTAAAAAATAAAATAAAATTAATAAGTACCATAATTTTCACCTTGCTTGATCTCTGGAATATTTGTATGCATGCATGATTTATACAGAAGAACTGGAAAACTAAAAGGAATTTTCATTTCTTCAAATGCAAACACATCACAACAAGGAAAAAAAAAGAGCCTTAAGTGACTAACTTCTAGATTTCTTTCTTTGAAACAAAGTGAAATAAAAAATATTGCAACTAATTAATCAAAATAAGAAAAAACCTAAAAGAATTATGACACCATTAAATTTCATTCCTAAGAACTTCACATATAGTGAAACAGCTCCAGAGTCCTTGGGATCACGATCACTTTCATCTTGACGATCAGGATGATCAAAATTCGCGGCCGGTACAATGGTATCCGGCGCCGAGTCATCGCCGCTAATGTCAGGACTATTCGGTGCCGGAGCCTCGTCGTCGGCCGGATCTTTTAGACTTGCAGGCAACCCTTGTCCATGGGTGACATTAATTTTGAAATGCTGACCGTTCTTGCATTGATCCCCATCATAATTCCCAGAAAAGAAGTAGGTGGTACCTTCCTTTAGTAGAGAAACTGCCACGGTGGTTGCATGGGTGGCGGTGTTTGATGGATCCGAGGTTGACCATTCAATTGTATCGCTGTCCTGAGCATTGTTGTAATCACAAAGCTTGTATATGGTAAAATTGTATGTTTGAACAACTGAGTGGTTATTGTCTGCGTTGAAAACTGCGTTCCACAAGCACACAAGTAAGTTAATAATAATAATCAAAGAGGTTCATGATTTTTATTTGTAAAATTACGTAGATACGAAATAGTAAATATAAAGATGGTATATGAAATCTAAATTATTGAATTGTGAAAAAATTATTAAACTTAAAAAAAAAAACAAATAAATAATAATTAATTGTATATTTTTTACTGTATATTACATGTCTTTTAGCTAATAGTGTATTAAAATCTAAAAAATGTGCATCAAATATATTCATTATATGAAGGGGTCAATTTGAGGAATCATCATACTCGAACTCGCATTATAATATTCCGATTACAGAATGCATACATATTTATAGTTTTATCATTGACTGCAATTATGTATCAGAAACATTAAAAAAAAAAAAATCAACGTTTATGATGATACTAGCGTGTTATTTGAGACATGTTCGAAAAAAACAAAAAACAAAAAACAAAAATACTTGCCGACAAAACCAAACATATTGTAGGCAGGCAAGGATGGAAGGTCCATGTTGTCTTAAAGACAGCTGTTATGCACTTTGGGTCAGACCTTATGGCACTTGGCAGCAGCAATGCTTTTGCACATGGAATGCTTTTAATTCATCTTCCTATATGAATGTAAAGCCACCCATTCCGGTTAGTCTAGGTGGTCACCCAGACTTTCGGCTCGAGAAGAGAGAGAGTTCGATTCTCACTTTTTTTTTTTATATTATATTTAAATAAAAATATTTAGGGAGAAAAAAGTGAAGAAGAGAAAATAGAGGAGATGATCATAAAAAAAAAAAGAAAATATTTTTTATCCTCTTTTATGTTGGAAATAGGTGATGGTAGGGAGAAAAATTATAAATTTTTTTGTTTAGAAAATAGTAGAAAGTGGGAGAGAAAAATATAAAATATGTTAAAATAACAATTTTATCTTTCATAATAAATTCTATTAAAATATTTTGTTTAGGTAAAATTGTAATTTTTAAATTATATAAGAATAATTGAGTCATTTAATAAATTTAGTAAGAGAACTAACAACTTTTCTTCCATTTTTGAGAGAATTGGTTTTGGTGGGGTAGGGAGAATTATGAGAATTAGAAATTTTTCTTTCCCCCACTTTTTAAACATTTTCTAAATACAACAATTTACTTTAATTCTCTCACTTTTCTTTCCCTCACTCCACTTTTCCCCCTTTCAAACACAGTATAAATCACTTATAAAGTAAAATTTGTACGGTAAGAAACACTTTTATAGTATTTTTAGATCCTATCACTCCACCCGTTCTAACATAGTTAATTATTGATTATATTAAAAATAATAAATATGAGACCATAACGACTAAGCAAAAAGAAATTCTTTTGCCAACTCACAACGTGAAGACACCGACTGATAAGTATTGTCGGCATTGTCATGCTAAGCGCTTAGCATTTAGATAACATTTTTGTTTTTGAAAACTCATTCTATACCATATAAGGTTTATGAATTTTACAATTTACGGTTCATTTTTTTAGGTTTTCACTACTAGTTCGGTTTAATTTTTAATTAAAAGTATAATTTCAAAAAATAACTTCAAAATTTTGTTCACCTCCTTTATCTATAATCGGCCTCTTTAGTTCTAACTTAACCCCATGACAACAAAACGAGAACTAATACATGACGTAACATCATGCCCTATCCTTTTTTTTTTTTTTCCGAAAGCCATGGTATTTATAAATTTATTAAACTCTAATTAATCTAATTTTAGTCGAGTGAGATCCATTAAAAGGAGAAAAATTTTTCCGACGCCTATTTTCTCCGTATTTTATCCCTTTTTATTTTAAGGGCACTGATACAAAATTGGGAAAATAGTAGATGTGGGTAGACATGAAGAAAGAGACGCAATTAATTTTTTGTTGTATATTTTTTAAATCTCCAACTCGTATCATTTCCATTATTTCCATTATTTTAATTACGTGTGTCAAATCGGATGTAATGCGTTTAAGAGGATACGTAAAATAGGAAAACTTTCTCAATCATTACCACAAAAAAAAAATGCTTTACGTAAACAATAAAGGTTGGTAGGAGCTAGAGGCTACTTAGAAGAATATTAGGAAAAAAAAATTCAAAAGTTTTTTACAAAAATTAAATTATAAAATAATATTATATATATTTAAAAATAACACTCACCATATTTCTTATTTAATTTTTGACAAAAAAAAAATGCTAAAAGCCTTACGTTAAAGTACCAAAAACAGAGGAGAGATGAAATTTTTGGCAGTTCTTTTGACACGTGTTACGTAAAGCTCAGAATTAAAGCCCGACCGACAGGTTCGTTGTGTCATTAATTAATTAATTAATGTATTCTCAATGCTTTCTGTTTACAAGCTTGCCTTTTTCCTACGCAACAATTATAGGATACATGCTTAAATTAGGAAAAGTATCACATAAGCATAAGTTTTAATATTCATAATTTAGGGAATTAAAAGGTAAACTATATATAATATATACTTTGGAAAAAAATGGACCAAAAAGGTATTGACTACAAAGATTTAGGCTTCAAATTCTAAAATTCAGCCTTATTAATAGTTAAATTCTCTTCACTCACTCTAGCATGACAAAAAAGAGGGACCCAGAACAAAAATTGAGAATATCTTACTTATGAAAAAAATGAAGCATTGAAAATTATGAAGGCAATATATAAATTGGAATGAATAATTATTTTTTTTGGTGCATAAAAAAATAATAATTATGAGATAGAGAATTGACAAGAATTAAGAGCCTTCTTAGAGAGAGAAAATAAATGGAACTTCACATAGTCACATGATTCCTATGTATCCCATGTGAACTCTACATTATGGTTTCATTATTGTAGAAGGTATGAGTTCAACAAGAAATGGGACCTCATTAAAAAGAAAAAAAAAAAAAAAAAGGAAGCACAAATGAAAGATAAAGTTTATAATTAAAAAACACAATAAGCACTTAGCAAGTTAACAACAAGAAGGAATCAACAAAGTGCTAAAATTCGACTACGAAATTGGTAAATATAACTAGTAAAAAATTTTATTCGAATAATTAATAATTAATTGCTAAGAAATCCTCCTTCCATTTTTCCAATTAAATTTCACTTAAAAAACCATGTTCTTCTTGTTCTTTTTGTTCTTTTTTTTTTTTGGGGTTCATGAAACCATGTTGTTGCAGGGAAAAAAAAGGGAAGAAGATGAACAAATGAAACACTTTCCATATTCATTCCTATTTCCTTATGTGAGTTTTTCCCCCATTGAAGGAAATTCTCTGATGAATTCAGAAAAGTGGTCAAACAAGAAACCCATATAAAGAAAACAGAAACAAGCAAATTCAGGATCATCAAAGGCAAAGTAAATAAATATGGAAATAAAATAAAAGCTTACTGAGGAAATCTCCCAAGCTGAAGTTCTTGCCATCAGCCCATTTCTGGTAGTTGACATTAGAATTCTCAGTTTTGTCAACCCAACCCAAGGAGCCACCAACTGTGTAGTTCTTGTAAGCATCCGCAGATCCTGAAATAAACAGAAGAATCAAACAGAAGAAGGGGAGGAATAGAATGCCGCCTTGCAGTCTTCTGCTAGACTTTGTCTCTTCCATTGTTATCGGGATCTGTTTGTTGAATAATAAGCCAGTTACTTTGGAGAAACTGTTTACTGTGTAGGCATATGGGAAGCTAATAATTATCTTCCAAGTTCTGGTGAAATATATATATATATATATATATATATATATAGAGCCTTCTTTTTAAATGAAATTGCAGATAAGGACATGCACTTGTTTAACTTTTCAACGAGGCAAAGAAAGATACTTGAGCCCTCTGGTGGTTACTTTTTTTTTTTTTTTTTTTTTGAAGGTTTCGGACTTTTTTTTTTGGAGAGAAATATGGATTCATGAAAATTGTGAGTTTTTTCAATAAAAAAAATGTATTATTGTTATGTCTGTGATTTTATCTGTGAGTCGAAAACTGAGAATCATCCGTTATATTCTCATTTAATCTTTTCGAACACTGTTGGACCCAAATTGGCCTTTCCCATATCCAGTCTCGGCATTAATAAATCTTGAACGTAACACTGCATCACGACATAAATCTCCATTTAATTGGAGGCGGGCGTCGGTGAGGGTAATTGAATTCGAATCAATGCAAGAAAAGACGCACTAAAATACTATTAAACTATCACCTTAGATGGTGAAAATTTTGAGTTATAATTATTATATAACTCAAGTCACAGATCAATAATAATATGTTGATCAACCATAAGGACTTTATATGAATTATAAGAAGATATTAATAATATGAGTCAACATTTTTTTTCTTTCTTTTTATCATTATTTTTTTTACATTTGATTACTAAAGAGTTAAACAGAGCAAAAAAAAAAAAAAACAACCGTAATAGATTAAAAATATAATAGACAATTAAAAATGACTATAAATTATTTAAGATGCCTTTACTTAACAATCCAAATGTTTTTGCTCCAAACATATTTGTGCAATTTTCTAAGTTATGGCTTCTTCTTTACCTTTCCAATGTACCCCAAAAAGGAAAAAAGTTATAGCTTCTTCTATCTTTTTTTTTTTTTTTTTTATCAAAGGAAATTGTTGCATTAAAATATCTAAATTTTGTACATAGATCCGACACGATGACGTCAGAACAACCTACATGAGGTAGGATAACATGGCACTATAGGCCTACAAACGAACAAGGTCCAAGACCATGAATTAATTGGGCATTGAGCCCATTCAAACCTTATATTGAGGTACTTACCGAACTAGTCAGAGAAAGTTGCACAAAGTAGCATATACCACACAATGGCAGACCTACAATGGAAAACGTCTAGGTATGCCTGACAACGATTTCTGACGCTACACTACAGACTGAAAAAGACACACTACACCCGACAACTAAATACAAATACAATAGAACACACATCCCAAAATATCCTTCCATACATTGCATAACAACCATCCCAAAATAACTCCACAAAAGTCTAATTTTCCAGCAGCAGAATTGGTGGTGGTAGCCGGCGGTGACAACAAAGGCAGCGGCGGGGACAAGGGCAGTGGCGGCGGCGGTGGCGGCGTCAAGCACAGCAGTGGAGGCGTAGGCTGCCCCGGCAACAGCAACTCCAATAAGCGCCGACGATGGCACTGACGAGAACAGTGATGGCGGAGTAGGTCGTGGCAGCGGTGCTGGCCTCGGCGGCTGAAAGAGCAGCGAGACTCGCAGGGGGAACTGCGTTGGCTATTCGACCGGACCATCTTTCGCTGCATCTTGTAGGTTCGACGCGATTACGTCGTCGCCAATGGCTCCGGTGCCAGAGGAACAAGCTGGAAAGGTGGAAATGACCGTAGAGGTGAGGGGATCCCGAATCCGGTGTTGGAACGGTTATGAGTGTCTTTATTGAGGTTAAATCTATGACAACATCCTAAAACTCTATGAAAACTGAAAATAAAAAGAACCAGAAAGTAGAGGAGGGACTGTTTACAAGCAAGAAAGGAAAAGATGGGAGAGAACAGCGAAGAGGGGGGAGGCATGATTGACCGGCGGGGGTGGCTGGCCGGCGGCACCCCCGCAGACCAATGATTGGTTTGATGCTTTGAGGGTGCTACAGAGAGTTGAGAGAGAAGAAAGTTAACTTTTGTGTTATAGCTTCTTCTACATTGATCTAATATACATATTTTAATGATCAACCATGCACCTAACATATTTAATTCAATGACATGCTTAATTAGTACACGACACTTATTTTGCAAAACTTATTATTTTCAGACGACTTATTATTTCACCAAATTTAGTTTAATTATGTGCTTAATTATATCATAAGGCTTATTTGCTTGTTTGAGATTACTTCTCTGGTAACAAAGTATGCGATTTAATCTAATTTGACCTCTCTAGTGTGCCATCTATGACCAATCCTACTAGCCTAAGAGTAATTTTGGTTTACAAAAAAAACCGAAAATTCGTAGCTTCTTATCCTTGTGCTCCATCAACCGTGTTAAAAAAAAAAATTCATATGCTTACTTAAAAAATGGAATCGAATAGCTATTACCCATTAAATAAAATTTTATTTTGCTAATACACAAAAAATTTGAAATGCAGACTTTGGTTTAACAAAACAGCACAACAGAAGCTTGTTTTTTCTGCAGCATGTTGATCATTCTTTGACTACTAATACGTGGAAAGAATGAGAGAAAGAAAGAAATTATAGTAAAGGAGCTTCACTATATTAACGTATTGTAGTGTATCTCTATTGTATTATTATAATAGTTAAATATATATTTATAATTGAGTGCCATTATCTAAGTGTAATTTTAAAAAATACAATTAAGAACAAAAATTTTTCAATAATTCTGATAAGTTAATTCTTGTACTTCTTTAAAGTTACACCAAATATTTTTTTATAATTTTAATGAATTAAGAAACTGAAAATATGTAAATAATGAATATTCTTCTGGAACATGTCAACTAAATAATAGGAGACGTAAAGTTAATCAATCAACAAATATCATTTCAGGTCAGACGAGTCAGCATACCAACGGTTCAATGATTGCAAAATAATGGGAGACGTAGGGTCAAAACAAGCTAAGAGGGTGCTTTACTTTTTTTTACTTTTATTTGCACTTTTATTCTACAAATGAACACTTAAGAAAACTAATCCCCGTTATGAAGAAAATATTTTCGACATTTTCTTACTGTTGAAAATTTTAAAATTTGTTGCACCAAAGAATAAAAAATATTTTAAAATTTGTTCGTGGGAAATCTTTTTTTTATTAAACAGAAAACATCTATACCACAACAATGAGCACAATATTATATCAAATTTTCAAAAATTAAATTTTGGATTATACTTATGCATTGTGTATATATTTATTGTTCAAGGGCACGCACAACTTTTTCTTTTTTTTTTTTTGTTGATAAATCAGTAAGTGCTTTTGTTAGAAGAGTTTTATTAAGAAGTTACACTATTTCTGTTATAAGAGTGTCATGATTTTTTATTTTTGAGAGGATGAGCTCCCTTATTTAGATGAAGACTTCAAAATAAGAGAGTCCACACGCTTTTACGGTGAGAATGATATAACCTCTAAATTCTAATTATTTATTTTATTAGAAACCCAAAAAAAAAAAAAACAAAAACCAAAACCAAGCCACGGCAAAGAATGGATAGCAAAGGAAGCACCCGGATGTTGCACAGCCACATTAGTTACTGACCCCCACTTCCATAGCACAAAGAGCACCCCAAGCTGCAAAAATGGGCAAGGACAAACCCCAACACACCAGCATAAAAATTTAAAAAAATTAAAAAAAACAAAGGAGGGAGGCAGAGACCTCAAAAGAGCGGGGACCATATAATCAGAAAATTGTGAGTGGCGGCAGCTTCACCTACAAAACAATCTGCATGTGGGGAGCTGCCATGGTGAGTGTCAAGCAACCAGCCCAGCTGACCTCTGGATCATAAAAAATACTACATCAAATAGGGCAAGAGTATATATCCAACCAAAAATGCCTAATTATTGCCTGACGGTGGGAGTCACCACTTAAAAAACCAAAAAATTAAAGGGCATTTGGGATTTTTCCTATTTTTGATACTTTTTCTTGTCATTTGGACATTATTCGGGCATCAATTATCTGACATTGTACTTTTTCCGTGTCAAATAACACTTGAAATCTACCAAAAAAAATTCAAGCTCGAAAGTGAAGAAGTTCAAACATATTCTAACTCAAAGTCAATTCTTTATACTTTATCAATGAAAGACTTAATATTTTTTAATAGAGAGGAACAAACAACAGGGAAGCAGAGTGCTAGAGCAACAATTTAGACAAGCAGAATGTAAATGGACAACCAATAGGCAACCAAATAAGAGACCCTTCAAGCCCAACCACCACCGGACATAACCTTCCAAGCTGCAGCGTGAAGCAGTAGAGACAAGCAACAAAGTGGGCCTAGAAACAGCTTGCTTTGCTAGACCATCGGCCGTAGAGTTGGCATCACGTTTGATGTAGTTGACCTCCGAACATTTGAACTTCTCCAGGTGCTTCTTGATAGAAGAAAAAACCCCTCAAATTTCTCCATGGCACATACAACTTATAGCTGTGTCTTCATAAATTTTCAAAGTGTGCTCAACTGTTCAAGGGTGTTTAAAGCATATGAACATAAAGCTGAAGTTTGATAGCTGTCTTTGTTATCCTTTTTAAAAAAATTTAGTTCTAAAGAATCTCATCTTTGCGGATATAGAGGTGGTCCTATTTCAAGATCATGTGCACTTGTCAGGATTCAAATCCTTGAAGGATTGACTGTATATTGCTGACAAGTTCCACGCATGTTTGAAGGTACCCCTTCCTGTGTGGAACCCCAGAGGTTCATCAGCAGCTTGCCTGAGCCATTCATACCTGAGGCAGTCCATATGTTTACACAGCTTAGGTAATTTCTATGTTTCTCACATAACCGTCTATAAGTGGGATGGCTGACAGTTTATAGGCTTCAAACTAAGGATTTTGAGGTTCGATCCTCAATTTTCCCACCCAACAGCCTGTTTCCACGGGATAGTAGACTATCTTCACTGAGACAAAAAATATATATATATAAATAAATTTGTATGTTCCATAATGCAATGGAAAGGCCAAGTTAATACTTTAATAGATCAAATGACAGCGCTCTGTTATGGTCTCTAACAAAATAATGTCCCTCGTAGGAAAGCGAATTCATACTCATTAACATTTTATCTTTTTGGTCCCACTACTGCAAACATTAACTTATCAAGACAGTGGATGACATTAGATTACAAAAGCATCTTCAAACACGGAACACGGAATATAATTAACAAAACACGCTCAGAGGGGTGGGAAGGATTACACATGAATAAATTATTAGACAAATGTCAATCAATTTGAGGAGAACCAAAGTATTGACTCTTAGAAAATAGAAAATAAGAACAAAGTTCACCGAGACAAACAGATGATTAAACGTTTGGCACATTTTTGTGGACAATTGATGAAGCAACAATAGGAGTAGATTGAAGAGCAGAGAATTTGTAGGCTGTGGCGGACAAGGAACAACCAGTGGCGCCCCACTGGCAGCCATGATCACGTTTCTTTGGGAATGTTTCCTCGGATGGCAGCAATCAGAGGAACAAGGACCCTTCAAACCGTGCAATGCACAGTTGCAGTACCGGTGGTACGGCCTCCGTTGCATCTCCATATCGTTCACCGATATGCTTCGAACAAAAACAAGCCGAAGCGCCATGTCGATACAATCAACGATGACAATCTTCCCTTCTCCTTGTCTCTAATATTTTTCCTTTCTTTCTAAGCATGCCACTATGGTATAGTTGGTGTGAGAACTGGGAACAACAATATGTAGTTTGCACAAAATGTTACTTCCTTTAAATTTAATAAACAAGTACTAGAAATAGAAAGGCTATCTCTATCCCTGATCTTCTCCTTTGCCATTCCTACAAGAAGGGATCGGGGTGGCTCGTTTGGCGGGATCTGTCTGGTGGCTTGTTTGTTTAATCCCGAGTCCACTTTTGGGTCGAATGAACGCTCTTGTGTCTCCATTATCCCGAAGGTCGTGGAGGACATTTTCCAAACTGTTTTGCTCTCTTTGTGACGCCTCTCACATTTTTAAGCCGCCTGACATTTTTTTTTTAGGCTAAGCTGGCAATGCCTTGTTGCAGGCATCAAGGGGCAGGCCACTCTTCCGATCGCACGCTGAGACTTGCGCGACAACTCGCCCACTGCGTTCACATGGTGTTAATTGTCGTGGATTATTGATAACTAAAATAAAATTTTGGTATTTAATTAAACTAATATTTACTTGTTGCTGTTTAAATAACAAAATGATAATTTGGTACATTATATCTGTGTTTTGTAAGGATAGTACTATGAGAATATTTTAGTGCAAAAATTATTTTTTTTGGTCTAAAGTTCAAAAATTATTTATTAGTAGCTATTTCATCCAAAAACTAGTTGGACATGCTTTTTGGATCAGTTGTCGTTTAGGAGAGTTATCCGCAAGAAGCAGTACTTAAAACTATTCATCAAACACATAGAATTTGGGCAAGGGAGAGAGAGAAAGAGGGAGAGAGAAAAAACTAAAAAAAAAAAAAAGAGAGAGGGAGCTCAACGGAGAGCTAGAAGAAGAAGGAAACAAACTCTCTCGTGATTTCAACTTAAAATTCAAGTGAGAATGCCTCACTTGCCATTACAAATATTGTTTGTAGTGGTAGTATTGATTTTGAAGTTGTTAAGGGCATGTTGTGAGGTTGGTGGTAACGTTTTGTTGTTTAATGACATGTTTGAAGTTGTGATGAAACTGTGTTGTTGGTGCATGAATTCTATGCTCATACATGCTAGGGACATCCAAATATTTATGTATATGGACTATTTTGATTGTGATGATGGTTAGAAGGGAAGAGGAAGGTGGCAGCATATGTAGAGAAGTGGCCTTCTGCATGAAACAATTTTGGTTACAAGTTAGTTTCAATGTTTAAGTAAAGTGAAAGTGTAGTTTTGTAGTTCTAATACTTGAAACCTACAAAGTAAATGATAAACAAGATTAAAGCTTGTTGGAAATCTTTTATTAACCATAATTAATGCTTAATTAACATCTTTACTAAGTCTTTACCCTGGACAGTCTCTTACTAAGTAAAAATCTTACACAAAGAATGTTCAAAACTGAAATTTTTTGCCATTATCCCTGTTCCTAACTCGGCAGCCCCTTTTTTTTGACAAAACCAACCCCTAACTAAGTGTCTAACTTGCAAACTAAGGTTCTTTAATCAATTTCCAGTAAACCTTAACCTTATTGAACATCCCTAGCATGTAAGAGCATAAAATTCATGCACTAACAAAACAATTTCATCACAACAAGCTTCAAACATGTTATTAAATAACCAAACACAACCACCAACCTCAAAACATGCCCTTAAAAATTTCAAAATCAATATTAACACTACAAACAATATTTGTAATGGCAGTTGAGACATTCTCACTTGAATTTTGAGTTGAAACCACAAGAAAAAGTTTGTTTCGTTCCTCTTCTAGCTCTCAGTTGAGCTCCCTCTCACTCTTTCTTTTTTTTTTTTGGTTTTCTCTCTCTCTCTCTCTCTCTCTCTCCCTCTCTCAGCTTCTCTCTCTCTCTCCCTTGCCCAAATTTTGTTCAGCGCCTCTCTTTCCCTTCCTTTCTTATTAATTCTATAGTCAAATATGATGTTGACGACTCAATCATGCAACCATTTGAGTTCCAACACCTAGCCAATTTGGATAAGTACAATTAGGCTAATCTAACTTTACTCAGGCCTAATTAAGCTTGTTTAGATTGAGTTAATTATGATTAGTTAGTCTTAAGCTTGATTAATTTTAGATTTGTTGTAGTGTTGACAACTCAAGTATGCAACCAATTGAGTTGCAATACCTAGCTCATTTGAATAGACATAATTAGGTTAATCTAATCTCAATTAAGGTTGATTAATGTAGGTGAATCATAATTACTTAGTCCTAATCTTGATTAACACTAATCTATACTTAATTAGTCTTAATCAAGTCTTAAGTATGATTAGAGATGATTAATCAAGATTTAGGATTAATTAATCATAATTATGGCTTAATTAATCACAATTAATACTAATTAATCACAATTAAGGTTAATCATGATTAATGGTCAACTAATCATCATTAAGGGCCTAATTAATCCTGATTTAGGTTAATTAATTGCAGTTAGCACTAACTTCTCCTTCTTTTTGAAACTAAACAACAAAAAATACTTCCAAAAAACTAAACCAATCACCCCCTTAAGTTACACCCGGTAGAATCATAAACATGCAATCCAATAATTATATTGCATATTTTATTTGACTGAATCATCTTTATTTTCTTTGTGTGACTTTGGGATTTAAGTTGACTAAGTAAAAATAAATTTACTAAGTCATTTTTTAACCAGCTTAAAATAATTGGTAGACCAAATTATCCTTTTTAAGCTGGCTTTTCTATTTAAAAAACTACATTTACATGTTTTATTCAGACTTAATTATCCTTACTTTCTTTGTGTGACTTTAGTATTTTAGTTGACTAAGTAAAAATAAATTTACCAAGTCATTTTTTAACCAGTTAAAAATAATTGGCAGACTGAATTGTCCTTATTAAGCTAGCTTTCCTATTTAAAAAACTACATTTACATATTTGTCCTTATTATTATAGTCGTTAAAAATGATGCGGTCGATCAAACTATTTTGATTATATTAATTCTTTATATTATTTAAGAAATAGTTTGCCTAGTTATTATTATTTATTGAGTAATTTAAGAAGATTAATTAAATAGATTTTCATTGTTAATACCATTGAAGTCATATATACACCCCAAAGATATTAGGCTATTGTTATATTCACGTCCTCAATTGCTTTACACACGCACAAAAAGATATGCAAGAGTCATACCATTAGCTTGCTTCATGCGTGTATGGAGGAGATTAGCGTGCAAATATCAATAACCAAGATATTATTCTCAATCTTCGAATTTCATACATCCTATGTTTGTATTTTTCCATATACGTAATTCTTAACTTCGTTTCCGAATACTTCAATAAATCAATTTATACTCACCATCAACATTTTCTAACGACCGACCACGATGTAAAATAATTTAGTTTACATGCTACATTAATGAATTTAATTTATATTATACACATTTATTACCAATCCCTGACTAAAAAATAGATTCACGTGTGTGTTGGTGCAACACAAGTGCGCAACTGCTACTATTTACCAAAAAGAACAATTGACATTTGCCAAGCAACAATGTTTGGCTAATAATTAAAAAAATTAAGACAGCATTGGTCGGAAATAAAGCTTTGGAAATTTTTTTTTTTTTTGACCGAAAGCTTTGGAAATTTTAATTCACTAGACATGCTCCTATAAAATGAACCTAATCCATTAACTATATACGGTTTCACTTACTATAATTGATTATAATCTCGTTCCAAATTGAAATCAGTGATAAATAAATGAAAGGGTTCATGGAAAATTTTAAATTCGTGGTAAGTCAGATTAGGTTTTTTTTAAAAAAAAGAAAAAACAAAAGATAGAGCATTCGTGAAAATGAATTAGTTGCTTTTGTGGCACTATGGACATAGTCAAAAAAGCCCGAGCCAGAGCAAAACTACCAGTTTCTTACAATATCATGGGAAAACAGGGAATCATAACCTTAAAGACAACGCTTTTATCTCCCGAAGGGAATATCCAGATTTACCAAGTTTTAATCCGCGTCCATTTCTTCGAGTGCAACTTTAGCAGCAGTCTTGGCTTCCTCTAAGAGTTCCTCAGGAACCTGAAAATATCATAACAACCATTAATAAGGTATGATCAGACACATAGTGAAACTTTTAACGCTTATATCCCCCCAACCTTACAGCCTACAATGCTAGACAATAATATCTTCCAAAGGGACGTCCAAATAGTTAGTAGTCTAGACATTCATTTATGAGTTGAGTTCTCAGTTTCGAATACTTAGGGAGTGAGAATTCATCGCTCAACAGGCTTCCTAATGAGCCAAAAGAAATATATATATTAGACAGCAATAATCTCTCTTCCGTAACAAGTTCATTCTGGTATTTGTTAGTGCTGTGTCACCTCATTTGACCATGGCTACTCCATCTAAAAAGGGACTATAAGAAAAGCAAATTTCACCACTATTAAAAAGATGTATTATAAAGCTAGTTGGAATTGGCTTTGGGTAGCTCGCTTCTGCCTTTCCAACCCTGCATCTGGGAAGTTAGTTGGAACAGGCTTCTGCCTTTCCACTGATGTCAGTTGGCAGTCCTGGCATCATGTGTAAGACTAAGACCACTATATACTCCTTTTTTCCTTCATAATTTTAGAAGCTAATGCAAACTACGGGATTCAAATGCCAGCCTCAACTGCTTATACCATTCATGAACGTGATCAAATTTTAGTTACCTACATTGATTTCTACCATGAAGCAAACATTCTATAAAGGAAAAAAAAAATGAAGCACATGAGCTTTATCCAAAACAAAGAGTATAACAACATTTGTTATTTCTTATTCAATAAGATGAACCCAAATGATCCAGAAGAAAGATGGATCAGAATGTACCTTTGTGTGCTGTCTTTTTGACTCATCACAAACCCAGCTCAGTTCGAGTTCGAAGGCTTTGTCCTTTGCTTCATCATGCACCTTATAAATGCTGCTTAAAAGGAACAAAAATATTATTCTCTACAGAGAAAGGATTGAGCTTCTACATGCACACATTCACACAAACAAGCCAAGTGTTATCCCTCCCTTGAAGATCAGTAATATTATTTCTCTTCTAGCGAAACAAAACGTCAAAGTGTTGTAGTAACCAAATCCATTGCCTAGAGCAATAGAAACTATCTTAATCTGACCACAAATAGTAATCAGTACAAGTCTCAAAGCATTTACTTTACTCATCTCACTATCTGATTACCTTTCCATTCATCTCTTGGAGACCTATTTCAATGTGCATATTTGTTCAGTGACATTTTAACCTGGCCCCACCCCCCACCGTTCTCTTTATTGTCTATGGCACATAATCACACGAAACTAATATAAAGCTAGTTGAAGGCCAAATCAGAAACAGAAAAGAAATAAGGTATAACTGACAAGGAAAATTGGAAAGAGATGGTTTTTTCTTCAATCTTTCCCAGCTCAAAGTTGACCTTGTAGGCTTACAGTTTTGCCCAAATGTTTCTGTGCCCACTTTTTTATTCATCACTCACTTGTTTTATGTGTCTCCTTGTTTACAACTAAAATCCTCTGTTCCCATGCTCGTAAGCAACCAATTAATGGAAAATAAAATGGCATGACCATCAGTCTGAAGAGGACCATGGAATTGCTCTTGAAAACTCCACCACAGTGTTGGGAACCTCATCCAAATTAGAAGGTCATGCTGGTGGCAACATACAATACCAGTGAAAAAATAAGGGGAGAAAACACTTGTACACACAAATGATGGATATCCTGTATGATTTCTCAATTGTTTCCTTCAAGAAGATCTATGCTTTGACTCAACTAGCCTAGGGAAAGCATGGATGGACACCCAAGGTTTTTGCACAACAAATATAGACCCACTGAGAAAAAAACAAAGGGAAAGAAGCATATAAATATGTTCAGTGGAAGAGATGGGGAATCTCAGAATCTAACAATTTGCATTTGTAATTTGATTAGAAAGACCCAAGAGGAATGAAGAATAAGACGAGTGAAAAGGAAAAAGGCAGTAAATGCAAGTGCTCAGGGTTGGCCAAATGATGCAATAACAATATTAATGGACGAAAATATTTAATTAGTTAAAGCCAAAAAAAAAAGAATATCATAAAAACCCACCAAAAAAGAGAATGTATGTAGGAAGCAAAAAGGGGGAGGAGAGAGGAAACCAGAAGCAATACTCACATTTTGGCTACTTCAATAGCTCCTTCACGGCAAGTCATTTCAGAAAGTTTTAACTTTTCGATTTCTCTGTTGCCATCAGTAGAAAATATGCAATTTCAATATAACTAAAGCAACAAGCCAAAATTTAAAACAAATTAACAAGCTGAAGAAAAACCATAGATCTGCCAAGACAGATCCACATCTACTGGCACAAGCATACTAGGAAAAAAGAAGCAGTAACTCACGTCTTAGCGGCCTGCTTTCCCTTTCCGATTGCAGCACCAAAATATCTCTACACTCAGCGAAGGAAGGTATCAACATATTAGGGACACAGATTGCTCTTTTTAATTTTGGGTAGAGGTCAGATCTGTAACTAAACAACTTACATAAGAAATGCCAGATGGTTCAACCATGTATAATTGTGGACCATCTCTGTCATAACCACCAAGAATTATCCCACAACCAAAGGGCCTGTGGTATCAGCAAATTTTAGTAGTTATTCAAAAAAGGAACTGGTCATTATGCAGCTTCAGAAACTCGGAATTAAAAGTCAAGCCCTTTCTCACCTAAGCCACCAATAGAGAGTGCATAAATGCACATAACTGGCAACACGTTCAGCAAGTTCCTTCACAGGAATGGGTTCACCATAGACACTACAGGAAAATAATGTAAATTAACTGAGTTAGGAAAATGAGGGATGTATGGATGTTTAAAAAGAATGAAACAAAAAGGAACTAATTTCAATTCAAAATTGCGTTTACAAGAACTAACATACATAACATACCATAAAGGAATATAACTTTCAAGAACATACATAATATAAAAAGACCGGTCACTTCCATAAGAGATTGCAATGGTCATTCATTCACATAACAGTCCACTTCCTAAAAAACATCTAAATTTTGGAACATACAAACTACTTTACATAAGAATTTGTCAAGAGTGTCAAAAGAAAAAATTAACAAACCATGCTGTCAGTTAAACTAATGAAATTGTTTGACAGATATAATGAATCATAAGAAACTGAACAATGGGTTCATAGGATGCATCCAATTGTTCTACGCCCAAAGGGGGAGGATCAACAACATAACACACTTGCTATCAATGGACATGAGCTATGTGACGTTAAGAACCAGCCAAATCCATAATTTTAAACTCAAAATACCAGGACGAGAATTCTGGGCCCAAAATTCAACAAACCATACTAACATCTAAACAGAACAACTTTGTTAGTTGCATTCTTTACCAAACATGTAGGCTAGTTTCATCAAGAAGACAGCATCCTAACACCTATGATGGATGGTTTAAACAACGAACCTCTCATAATTGGTTGCCTCAGACTTTGCTCGAGCGACAATTTGTCTTCCATCACCAGCTAAGCCAGCAACAACCTAAAATTTGAAGCACAATGTGAGAGTGTGTGTGAAAGAAAGAAAGAGATAGCAGTCCACAAGTGTTTTGTATGACAAAATCGTTCATTCATTGGGTTAAGCAAACAAGCCAAACGTACATTGTCTCAAGAACCCGCAGTTGCAAACAAATTTTGAAATTCAAAGCGACAACACAACAGTGGAATTATCGAAGAAATGTCAATTTCTGCTGTTTCCCACGACAAAAAAAGTACTGCGAGTGATAATATTTTCTCAACCTCCACGCACTGAACAATAAAGGAAACACAGGATAAACAAGCAACACAAATCGACTGCAAGGTAAAGGAAGATCAACAACTCCACTTCTGCTCTTTAAACTTTTCTGATTAAAATGTCCTTGACGCGAACACACAAGGGGCAGATGCCAAGCAAATAAAACTGTAACATGAGCTCCAATAACTCAAACAGAATGTTTAAAAAGTCACAGGTAAATTAAATTAATTCTATAATTTTCTTTGCAAGTAGAAGGCTGTACCATGCCGGAATGGCGATGAACGGAGTGAATTCTCCGATTTGAACCCGGCAACATCATCTTAGACGCTACAAGCTTCTCTACACCCTAAAATCCAAAGAAAACAACAACAACAAAAATCAACACCAATTCTTTTTGAAAGAAAAAAAAATACCAAAAAAAATCAAAATCTGCAACAACGAAAGGAGAAACAAACATACCAAAACAATTCCGTCCTTGCATTTGATTCCAATGACAGTCCTGCAAATGCCAAAAAACAAAAATATAAATATAAATATAAAGATCGAAAGCACATTAAAAAAAACTCTTGGACCTTCGATTTTATTGCGAATCTATCATCAAAAAGAGCGAGAAATTTTGGATTTAATATTTAAAAAAATATTAAAAAAGCAGAAAAAAAAAAAAAAACGTTAAACAAACCCGCTGTTGTCAGCGGCTTTCGCGGCGTATTCGATCTGAAAAACGCGGCCGTCCGGTGAGAACGTAGTGACCGACAGGTCGTAACCAGTTCCGATACTGCTCATCGTCTCTTCGCCCTTTCACTCCTCCTCTTCTTCTTCTGTGCGTTTGTTTGTTTGTATGCTTGTGTTTTATTTATTTATTTATTTTTTAATCTTCGGCTCAACCAGAACAAGTTTTCGTCGTCCTCACGACAGTCGATGAGTTCCACAGAGGGCACAGAAAGTGCGCTCCCGAATATTTTAGTTTGCAAAATGGGTTGGGCTTTAGGATTACGGGCCGCCTGGGTCCGGCCCATTTATTCAACAGTGCTGGTTGTCAGTGGGAGTTCATCTTATTAGTAGGGCCCCGGTGGGAATTTAGCTGCTGTTTGGTCAAGATGGCCTCCATAACCAAATATAAACGATATCTCTTGATTTTAACTAAATTTGAAGAGCACTGAATTTAAATCAGTTGATTAGAGATGTGTATTTTTAAATCTTAGATCTAGAGTTTGAATTATAAGCTTAATGATCACTTTCTCTCTCTTTTTACCGTTAGGCTATCAGCTCCAATAAATTTAAAAAAAAAAACTAAATTGAAACTTTTTTGTATACTTGAGATAGCCAATACATATGCAAATTTTGCATTACTTAATTATATAATATTTATTTGAAATTTCGTTATTGTCCAACAAAAAAAGAAAATGAAATGATGTACATAATTCACATATTGTTCTTTTGCTATTGTTTTATTACATATACACGTAAAAGTGGCTCCATTTCTTGAATCCGCTACCATTGATGGATTTATTGAAGTTTAGAGACCCGTACCAAAAGGGCTTCAATACACTCTACTTAATTTTAAATAATACTAAAATAATCATACAACTCATTTAATAATATTTAATAATTTATCTATTTTTTTAATCATTAATGACACATATTACTTTAATTTTATTTAAAAAATCCTACTAAATATTTTTCTACCCAAAAATCATACAATAGCACGAATCCCCCTTCTCCCCCAAATTATCAAGGGAACGAAAGCCGTTGCCATGTTGTATATATGTCTGATGACTTGCTTTTAAAATGAAAAAGCAAGATGATACTATAATCCCGTCAGAACATCAAGTTAATTGACAGACAAACTCTGCAGGCACATGTTTAACCTCATCAAATGTCTTGAGTAAATTCGAATTCTATCTTATGACATGTTAACGAACGACCTCTTTACCATTAGATCACAACAATCAGTGCCACAATTAAAAAATTATTAGTCTCGTCCGTTAATACAGCCACATTTCATAATTCTGCAAATATATCTAAAAGGACATTATTATGGTTACCGACAATTTACAAAATCACCATATGAGACCAACCCAAACATATAACATGCATTTGTAGGACTTATTGGCACCTGTTAATCTGTGTTTGCGAAAATGCATACATAGTAGGTGAGCTTATAATTTTCTCTTTGCCTTAAAAAATCCAATGAACAGCAATAAAGTGATAGAGAATGAACAAGAAGTCTAAGAATGATCTATGACACTCCATATTTCATTTTAATGTTCCAATTTGAAGTAGAAATCACCAACGGTAAAATGCGGAGGCAATTGATTAGTGGAGTCGTCTGCTGATGGAATGAGAGTGAGACACCTCCAACTTTAAGCAAAATCACAAACAAAGAGACTTTAAGATGTGACAATGAATTACAAGAAATGTGAAGGAAATATTCATGTTTGTTCCTCCTTGTGGGGTGGTGTGAAAAGAATTTTATGGAAATTCTGCTAGAGTTTCAGAGTCTCAAAGTGCCATTTTTTTTACGAAGGAGATAGTTTTTGTTGGCAGTAGGTAAAATAAGAGCAGGACAGAAGATGATGGTCTTTTTGAGGAAGGTGATAGTTTCAGAGAGATTTTGTTGATCTCCTAAGATGGAAGCCAGCTTGTACACAGGAGGCCAGAAGCGCTAGCTCACTGTTGAGATTCATTGCATATGGAGAGTCTCCTCTGAAAAAGGACTCATCATCTTCAATCCAACTGCAGTTACCTTTTATGTACAGAGACGGCCCCACCCAGAGACCCCAGGGCGTCAACGCGGATGCTCCTTGTAATTCAACCATGTAGACTGCAGTGAGACAAATTATGTCGCTGTCGACCATGAAATTGTCTTCTCTTCAACTGAGCTGAGAAGATATTAGAAACATTAAGTGAAAGTCAATTAGCCTCAATCCCCTTCGATAAACAGCCACAAATTAGCCCTGCCTAAGACATTGTACTTTAGGCCGTTCTATCTCTAGAAAGAACCAAAAGAATTCATGTTTCAAGCCGTGTACATTGGTTAAAAGCCCTAAAATCTGCACTTCCATTATATTCAATATCCTACGAGAAACATTTGACCACTTGTAATTTGGGCTCAAGATGATACCGTAGAATCAGATACTTTAAAATTGGTTGTAATTAATTAATGTGAGAATACTTTCTTCTAAACAAAACACTGCGTACCTCTGTAAGTATAGTAACTTGTAAAAGCAGCTACAATGCAGTGAATCGTTCACTAAATTCAGGAAGACCAAACCCTCTCCTGAACGTTGCCATCAAGCATCTCTCAGCCTCAGCTGCCCTTCCGTGCTTAGAAAGACCGCTTACCATGGTGTCATAAGTCTGCCGGTTAGGCTCGTGTCCTTTCTGGCGTATCCTATTGAACAACTCCAAGGCATGGTCCATGTCACTCGCACATAGTCTTCTCAACAATAAATTGTAAGTGAAGATGTCAGGTCGGAAGCACTGTTCAATCACTTCATCTAAGTTGTAAGCTTGATGAATCAATCTATTATGAGAGGAGGCAGCACCAATGAGCTGGCCAAGAACTGAAAGACTGTAAGACGTCTCACTCTGTGCCTCTCTACATCGAATCCAAGTCTTAAGAAGTCCATCACCATTCAAAGCATGCAACAATATTTGGTTACCTATGAAGGATGAAATACAGCGCCCTTCTCTCCCCAACTCATCAATAAGATGTATCACTTTATCATATCTCTCACTCGAACACAACTGCCTTACAAGCTCCTCAAAGCAGCATATGCTAGGAGTCAATCCTTCACTCAGCATTTTGCTCAAAAAGTCTAATGCAAGGTCTACCTTATTGGCTTTGCATAGACCAACAACCATTGTATTATAAAGTCTTTTCCCAATTTTTCCTCTTCTATGACGCACAACATCTAAGAAGTTTAAGGCATCAGAGATCCTTTCACTCTTCAGATAACACTGTAACATAAGAATGTCAGATATCACATTTGGTGAAATCCCACTTCTTTCCATCATCTCGAATACTTGTCTGCCCAGGTCTGGCCTCTTAGCATAGCCAGCTCCACTAATGAAGAAGTTATAAGTGTAACAATTCGGTTCATGACGGGACAGCTGCATCCCTAACAATTTGAAGAATTGCAATTCAGTATTTTCCATACTGCATAAACATTGGATGACAAATCTGATCAATCGCAATGTTGGCTCGTAACCCTTATCCTGCATTTCAAGAAGAAGCCTAGCAGCAATATCTCCCCTACGTAACTTGCTAAAACCTTTGATCAAGTTTACATAAGTAGTTACTTTACCAACTCTATTAATTCTACTAAGTTGTTCATGTATCATATAAGCATCTTCTACCCTCCTAGCCCTGCATAATGCCGCTATAAACTTGTCATATGTGGAATCAGCGGGCGTCAAATTCTGCTCTAGTGTGTAGAGAAGTAACTCCTTCATCTTATCAAGCTTCCCTTCTCTACATAAAGCATTAGCAAGTATGACAAATGTCCTCCTACCAGGGAAATATCCTTGACCGGCAGAATTTCTCAATACATGATAAGCTTCATCAGTGCTCCCATAACCCAATAGAGAATTGATAAGACAATTATAAGCCATGCTATTAGGCGAAAGCCCAAAGTCTGACCTGGAATTGTACAAGTCAAGTGCAACATCCACCATTCCTGCTTTGCAAAAGAAGCTCAATGCAGCATTCATGGTCACAGCATCAGGGGAAATCTGACTTTCAATCATCTCTATCAGCAAATCACAAGCCTCCTCAAGACGGTCCTCTTTCAGGAGCCTGACCAGCAAGGCATTGTAACGAAAAACCCCAGGAACATAGCCTTCCGAAAACTTCTGCTTCTGCAAGAACTCCAAAGCCTCGCCAAGCCTCCCAGCTTGAGCAAGGTTCCTGAACCACGCATCGTAAGCGGGCTCAATAGGTGCCACCCCCAAGTCCAGATACGTTTCAATCACGTTGCGCGCCTTCTCAAACTGATCATTTTGACAAAGTGCATCCACAAGAAAACTCACAGCATAACCGTATCTATCACCAACACCACGACCTTGATCACACGACAGCGCCCGATACAAATACGACTCAGCCTGATCAAATAACTTCTGCTTACAAAAACTCCTGATAATCACCGAATGCGTGACATCCCTCTGGAACCCCCTAGCCAAAATCTGATTGGAGATAGCCTCAACAGCCTCAAAGCAGCCTTCCTCAACCAAGGCACTGAGCAGTACATGGTAGCTATAAGGATCCAAATCAAGACCCATAAAGCGCATTCTACCAAACAGTTGGAGGGCAAAATGGGGCTTGCCCGCCAACGCATAGCCGACCACAAGAACTGAATAAAAAGTGAACTTGTGATGAACAAACTTGTCAGCCATATACTTATCAAGAAAATCAACGACGAGGGGCATCAACTTAGCTCTAGTAAGGATCCTGAAGATGGCGTAGAACGTGCTTCGGGTGTGGCGGAACCCCTTCTGGTGGCCGGCCCAGTCGAAGAACCTGAGACAAAAGAGCACATCGTTCTTGGCCCTGCCATAGGAAAGCACCTCCAGAACGAACTTGTCCGATAACCGGAGACCCAACTGGGAGAGCGCGACGGCGTGCTGCTCCTCCACCTCCTCCTCCTTCTCTCCCCGTCGGCCGCCGCCACTGCTCAGGATCTCGAAAATCCTTTCCAACATCACGGGCTTACCACCGCCGTCTTCTTCGTTCAACGACGCGCTTTGACCCCTCTTGAACCACTCCTTGAAGAAGCCGCTCACGCTCAAGCTGCTGCTACTAGTGACCTTGGTATCTTCAAAAGCTGCGGCGTAGGCAGCAGAATTGTAATAACAATAATTACAACAAAATAAAATAAAGAATTGTGGGTTCGTAATAATAACATTATTATTATTATTACTATTACAATTCATGTTTGCAGAACCTAGAATGGCAGCACAAGAATACGACGAAGAAGGAAAAATGAGAGCCCTTGGAGAAGACGATTTGGTTATTTGCTTGATGGATTGCATTTTTTTTTTTTTTGGGTGTTTGGTGAAGCTAAGGATGTCTATTAATCTCTTTCTTTGAAGTGGGTTCTTGTCTTTTGTCCCCACTCCCTGTTTTGTAATGGTAGGGATGTGTTATCGGAGGTCAGGTCTGCGGCGGCGGCGGCGGCTCTGTTCTTCTGGCGGCCCGGTTGCCCGATCCACGCCGCTGAGGGCGAAGCAGTTTTATTTATTTATTTTTTAAGTTTGGTTTAAGCTTATAAACATGTTGTACATTTTACACAGTGAAAAAGAATTATGTTATTTCGGTTCAAAAAAAGAAAAGGAATTATTTTATACTATTTTTTTGGTGCAAAAATTATGACAACATTATGTTATAAAAAATTATGTTATATTATATGACAACATTTATTATGGAAAAATTTATAAATTATAATAGTTTGATGCATTATTGAAATTATAGCCATAAATATATACTTAACAACATTAATATCTACCTTGTATTAAAACTATATTTTAAAAATTAGATCAGATAAACAGTCAGATTGAAGAATCATTAAATTAATAAGTAGTTCAGTTTAATCTGAACATCGAATCAGATATCCAACTATAAACAAATTGTTTAAAATGATTTCAACTAAATGATTTCATCAAACGGGTGAGCTAGTGAATTGCACCGATTTTTATTTTTATTTTTAATTTTTTAAAATGTATATAATTGTATTACTTAATTAATAATTAATTTCATATATATACTTTTATTTTATTTTATTTTAACAACGTTTTAGTTGTTTTTATATAATATAAAAATATCAATTATGTTTTGAAAAACTATTTGATTTATAAATCCAACCTTTAACCAAATGATAGAACCAAAGGAGTTAGTGAAGTGGATTTTTTTTTTTTTTCAGTGTTTAGTTTGGTTTTAAAATTTATAATCAACCAAAAAAAGCAACTAATCTGCAGCAGCTGCTTAAGAACTTAAAGCTCATAATGATGAATTTGTCAATGACAGAATTTGTTATTGAAGTTACATGGTGTTATGTTGACTTTTGGTTATCAAGTGTAAGGTTTTGGTTAGGGTTCCTATGTTATTCAAATATGAGTACCCCTTAGGGATTTAGTATCAATGCCGGTTCATTTGAGTGGTAAGGAATTCAGTTCCTCTTAAATAAGATCTCAAGTTCGAACATTGTAAATGAAGCAGATGGGTATTGAAAGAGCTTTGCCCCCTTGTGAGTTCACCAGGCTCGATTCAGATTAGACGGGGTCCATATGGCTTCTGGATACTAGTTGTCTCAAATGAAAAAAAAAAAAAAGATTTAGTGACAGTTTCAATTGTTGGATCTATTTTTCTCCTTCCTCAATATAGATCTTTAATCTTCAGTTCATTCTTCTCTGTTGGTTTCCTCTAAACCTTTGCTTGAATCAGCCTCTGGGTTTTAGCTTGAATGAGAGTGGTGGGATATGATGGGTCTTAGGCTGAATAGAGGTAGCAGACTTGCTTGATTTGCTGTCATGGTTTCTTCTATAATCCTGCTGCTATTTTCAAGAAGGTCAATGTGCAAAGCCTAAGACAATATTTTTTTTTCTATTTTTGGATTTCATCCCTTGGAGTTAATATGCATTTGTTCATTTATTTCATTGGCAATTGCTTTGACATGTTTACTTGGGTCTCATTGTCGACAACTATCAATTGCAACTAAACTCTGGCAAAGTTGTTGTTGTGGGTCCAAGAATCCATGATAGAGATGGAAAGCTTATCCCAATTACTGTAAAAGAAGAAGACACTGTTGTCTTACCTATGTATGGAGGCACTGAAGTGAAACTTGCTAATAAAGAGTGAGTTATGTCTGGGGCTTCATCCATTTTGCTTTTTTATTTATCAATAATAAGCACTTCACCTTAGCCCTTTAGATTTGTTTTATTCTTTTATTTTTTAATTTTTTAATTTTTTGCTAACTTTTTTTTTGTTTGATAATAATCACTTGATTTTGTCGCTATCAGTTATACAATAACATCTGTCAGTTACAAAACTTGCTAAAATTGGAATATAAGAGTATTTTATCTGTACCAATCTAGCTTTGTTTGATTTATGAATTTGTTTGATCTCAAGTATGAGTGGTATAAAATAATATGTATAGCATTGACCCTCGTGAAATAAACTATGTATTACAGACTTTGGCACACTGTGGTGGCTAAATGGCTCTTGGGAGTTGTGCCTAAATTAAAAAAAAAATTTATTTAAGTTTGTTTGATAGGATATGAAATTTTCAAATAATTTTTTCCTATCAATCATGTTTTATTCAATAATAAATGAGAACTATAATTTATTGTGTATTTGGTTTCACATGATTCGTAAATTATATGGTCGTACAGTTAGACTCATTTACTTGTATTAATTGATAAAAGTTGAAAAGGTTCTTGCATAAAAGAAGAAGACTTGAGATTTTACTTATTTGGTTTGTGTTTGATTTTGGCTCTGGACAGCCCTTACCACAACCACTTTGTGACTGCTGCTTTCCAGGATTTGTTTTGGGGCCTCTACTTCATATTATCAATTAGAATAGTTAATGGTTGGCTTGTTTTTACAAACAAACTAAAGTAATTAGATGAAAATGTTAGGGATAGAGAATTTGTAGTTGTGGAACTTCCTGCATGTCTTTCAATATTCATAGGAATCCCTATCTGCTGCATTAAGGCCATACTAGTTCTCAATGATCTACCTATGCAGTAGTAGACAAACAAAAGACTTGGTCTACATTTCGTAGAATTTTAGAACCAAGCTGACAAAATTAAATGTAGGATTGAGTGCTACTTAGTTTTGGAACCAGTTAATGCTGAATATCATCAAGCAGTTCCTCATACAGAATTCTTTGACATTAGATTTTATAACCTGATGTCCTTAGTATATGGGGACATTGTTCTTGAATAACCAAAACCTCATTTTTATTTCCTAACAAAATTCAAATAACAAGCTGGTTGAAACCAACTCATCAATTTCCAACCTTTTTGATATATTTCGATAGAATATTTGATTGCAGTTATTATAAATACTATTTTATTTTTTGTTGCAGATATCATTTGTACCTAGGCGAAAATATCCTGGCAACTCTTCATGACTAGTTCATAGTGTTTACGTGTATGTCAAAGAGTTGGAAATTAATCTGGTTGAACGAAACTTGATATTTGATACAATTTTGATTATGCTTATTTTTATTTCCTGTCATTTGAGTTTAAGCTTTTATCAAATTGTCTTTGGCAATGTTGTATGGACATATCCGAGATTAGCTTATTGTCCAAATGGAAAACACCAACTCTCATGCTTTCATTTAAGACCTTTGTTATCTTTATTATTTTTCTTCTACTGATGACATTTTAGTGTTGTTTGTGTAAGTATAATACCGTTTTAATTAGTATGGCCTTTAGTTGTAACATTACACCTTGTGTATAATTGGGTTCCATTGTCTTTTGCCTTTTGTGAAAGTGTGATAGTATCATCATTTCTAGATTAAATATCAAAATCATCCCTAACATTCTTTAAGCAATCATTTTTGTCCCTCATTTATGTTATTATTGGTTTCTTTCGATATTTTGTTTGGATACCAAGAAAATATGGTTCAACTTAAAGGGAGTTATGGTATTCTCACGTCGCGTGATCGATAATCTTAATTACATTTTGGTAAGTATGTAAACAAATTGATTTGGTTGATCTGATATTTATATTCAAACTAAATCGTTAGTGGTAGTTTAAATTTTATAGCTAATCAAATTGTGATTGTGGGTTGCTGATTAGCTAGTAGCACATAAGAAAAAAATTAGCATTTACAATATTAAATTTTTATCATTCTATATAAGAAATAATTTTTATTACTATAATTTTAAATATGTGATAGGGTTTTCTTGCATTGACTGTTCACTTATTAGCAAAGCTAAATAATAAAGATCATATCGATTTCTTTTCATGTATATACATCCTTAAGTATAGCAATGAGCTCACAAGTTCATCTTACAATTGTCGAAGTGCAAACTGGTGTTGCTAGCAAATTAGACCAAATGAAGCAGAATTTACATAACTTGAGAAATTGTCAGTGGTGCAGTATTTTCTAAGCCTCAAAATATGAATGCATTAGACAAAACATGCACAAAAGTAGTACTAATTAAAGAGAAAATAGGTTGTTGTGATGTTTCATTCTTAAATAAAATTGGAAAGGATTCTTTTACATAAACACTGTGTCTAATGGATACATTGTAATTTTGTATCAAATGGTACTCCATAAATAATATTTGGTACTTTTAAATTTTACATAAAAATCTACTCTATTTCTATACAACTCAACTTTATCATGTAATATCAAATGCTATTAATATAATATAAGCACATTATATTTTATTGTATCCATCATATAATATCTATCCAATATTTTCCAATCAGAATAGAGAAATAGAATTAAGAACAAAACTACCCAACAACCATCTCCTCATCTTCCTTTGTCCTGCCCAACTGACCTCTCTTTTGTAGATGTACGTGGCGCATATTATCAAGTTGTAAAAAAAAGTAATAAATATTAATAAAAACAAACAATAAATTGGAGAGCATATATATTTTTTCTTTCTATTATGAGATCTACTAAGGTGTGATATATCGCTGGTAGTTACCTCCATTACCATAAACCTCATTTTCCTTCCAAAAATTAGAATTTAAGACCTCCAAGATAAAAGTTTAAGATTTTAACTAATGAATGTGCTTAAAAAACTTCTAGAAGGCATTCCAATATACCAATTGTTAATTAATACATTTTTTATTCTTAATTTTTTATTATTATTTGAATAAATTAATTGTTAAATAAAATAAATAGACTATGCAGAAAGAGTATAAGTAAACAACTCCATCACTTACCACAGATTGTTGTGGTCTAATGATGAGGAGATTCGTTCGAACCATGTGATTATGCGTTCAAATTCCTGCCAAGATGTTCAGTAGAACTAAACATACATCTGCACCTGTACATACTTATGTTGTTAAATACTTTCGTATGCTTAGTGTCAAGTTTTTAATAAGTTTCTTCAATTAGTCTTAAAATGCTGAACTACATTGAAGACCCACATATGTAAAAAAAAAAAAAAGATGAAATTATGAATATTGGCATTGTGAAGCATTATTCTTCTTATGCTTGTGACATAAATCATAGCCTTCTAATTTTTATAAGGGGATTGGTGGAACAAAAAAAAAACTCTTGTTGTCCACCTAAGGATATTGAACCTCTTTGATAATCTACAAAAGCTGAAAATAAAGGATAGTTAGTTTTTTGTTTCTGTTAAATGAAGTTAGAAATTTCAAAATAATCACAAGTGCTTACTTGCTAGAGAGACATTTAAGAAAAAAGTAACGTTCTCGTTGCTATCTTTTTATTTTACTTTATAGCGTGTACATGAGTAAACCACTGTATTTTGAAGCCATAACACTAATAGTTTGAATCACTTACTAAATAACGAATGCAAATGATTGGACATATTTTCTTTGGCATGGAAGATTATGAAAGTTATATAATGAAGGCATTTCCTTGGAAAAGACATACAAAAGAACCATCCACAAGTGACCTTTTCAATAAGAAGATTTTGAGCTTATGCATGAACTACATGGTATCTCCAAACATTTATGAGTCATACTATTTTTTGAATCACCAACTTACTTGCAAAGGGCATGAAAAAGATGGATGTCATACGATAAACAATGTGATTCCTTATCTAAGTAAGGCTATGATGTTCCCAAGTGTTTATACATTATATTCATTTTGTTTTATTAGATAAGTAAACTACTCATGTTCATTTCTTGAGCTAGAGCTGCATTTGCCCATGAATCTACCATTTATGTTTGTAGTAATATATTTTTTTTTTTACTCTTTAAATTTGGGACAAAGTATGTTTTGAAAGTTATACTTAAGTTTGTGAAGATAGAAGAAGTTGGCCCTAGCAATAAATTGCAAAACAAGAAAACAATTGCTGCTACATATACAAAGATTGAGTGAGCGGGTTGTCAATTGTTAAGGTAATAGGTTTTGTCACCTAAATGGCTTCCTCAGGTAATTTGATCTCATTGTGTTAATGCTTTACTAAAGTAAAATTGATTATATCTATTTATTTGTCATGCTATTATTTGGACAGTGGGATATTCTATATTAGTGGAATTTTAGTATCAAAGTTGAGATTTTTGTGGCGTTAACTTAACAAAAAGCCAAAACTAAAAGGGGATACAATAAGTGTTTCATTATTTTTTATTTAAGCGACCTTATACAAGTTATTTACTTAACTATGGTAATAATTCTGAGTTTGCACATAATAAGTGCACTATTGTGAAGTTATAAACATTGCATGACAGTGCTAAAATAGCTTGTTTTTTGAAGAAGACTGCAGTTAATTAAGAAATTTCTATACATCTTCGTTAAAAATTCGATAGCTCGATTTGATAAGAACTCGCTCAAGCTTGCTCATTTAGTTAAATAAACAATGCTACAATACTCAAACCTAAGTTTAATAGGCTGTTTGGACTGTGAGAATCACATGTGAAAGAAAAGGAGAGAAGAAAATTACATTGAAAAAGAATAATCGCACATTTGGAGTGTATGAGAAAAGTATACGGGAAAGAAAACTTAGGAAATTGATGACAAAATTTCAATTAACCGTATTGTAAATTTTCTCACCAAAACGGTGAGAAAGTTGTGCAAGAGCAATTAGTGCACAATAAAATTACTAAAATGCCCTAACCACAACATTGTAAGCCAAAGGTAAAAAGAGAACACTGTAAGTCATCTGAAGATGAAAAAATCTGTGTATAGCCACAAATCCTCGATCTGATCCAAGCAATCTTCAGCATCAATAGCAAGTACCCCTCATTCGTTGATTCTTTCTTTGCATCTCTATTGTCTCAAATTTTTTTGTGATTTGGTATGTCAGCCCTTCTTGCTCATCTCTCTCCTTATAGTTCTGAGCTATCAGCTGGAGTGGTCTTCGTGATTATTGGCTGTCTTCAATGGCCTTAGCTTTGATTGTCTATTAGGTTTATATTTTTCACCTAAGTGTTTGCATATTTGTTGTCTTTCAATTCTCTTTTGTAGCTCTGTGCTTCATCCCCCTAGCTCAAACGAGTCATTTTTACTCGAGCTTTTTGATTGGATAATACGATAAGTAAAAAATTGAGTCATATTCATACAATCAAATATTGGTTATTGTCATGTTGGCCAGTTTAATGGCAAGAATTGGGAAAACTATTGGGTTTGGGGGCATAATTGTCTTTTTTATATATAAATTTTCTTTCTCTCTATATTCTCACTATATACAAATAAATAATTTATTTTTTCACCACTTTCTTTCTCATATATTTCTCACATATCCAAATAACCTATCATAAAATCATTTTTTTTTCCTTTTACTTTCTTTTTCACTACTTTCTTTTTTACTACGTTCTTTCTTAACTCTTTTTCAACTCCAAACACAGTGTAATTGGTCTGAGCAATGACAAGCTTTGCTCGTGAATAGCTCATTTACAACTCGTTTAAAAATAGGATAAGTATAACAGTAAAAGTTCGCTTAAATGTTGATGAGAGGCTCATTTAAGGCTCTTTAAAAGTATCATTTAAGGCTTGCCTAATGTGTCGTTTAATTCATAGTATAAATAACAAAGATTTTAGGTTTTGTATCTCATCTTGAGAAATTATATCTCTTCACAGCCGCCGCTGCCTCCCCCAGTTTCCTCTTCTTAGCATTTGTTCCCCTTTGACCTCTCTCTTTCCTAGCTTTTTTTCTTTCTCTCCGCCTCACCCTAACAGGTACTTTTCTTAATCTTTTTGTCTTTCCTAACTTTATTTCTTTGTTTTTCCTTTTTATCATAGTTTTAGTTGTTGGGCATCATTTATTGTGGATTTATGGTTCCTTTTGTATTTACTTTTCATTTTTGGAGCAATAAAATTTTTGAATCTCTAGATCTTGGGGCACTTGGGCATCATTTGTGTTTGTGCTTGGGATTTTTATTGTTGTTATCTATTTGTTTTTATTTTTGGAGTTATAAAATCTCCAAATGTTTGGATTTTGGGCCTCCTAAGTGTTGTTTGGTTTGTATTTTTGGAATTGTATTGTTGTTATTCTAGATTATTTGTCTAGACTCGATCTTTTATAAAATTTTTTGTTATTTTTTCATTTTTATTATTGTTGTGTTTATTTTTAATTGATTTAAATTTCTTCTCCTCCAATTATTTTTTCGCTATATTTTAGTCAAATCTTGGTTTTGAAACTTGAATGTTAATTTTATTCTATTTAAAAGAACTCTCATTTTAGAAAAAAAAATATAAATTATCAAGCTAAGATCAAGCTTAAAAACTAAAATCAACTATATTCTTATCGATTCAAGCATGAATAAGGTAAAGTTTGGCTCAACACAGCTTATTTATAACCTTATTAATGTATTTCGTATGTAGATTAATGTAATTGAGTCTATAATTTTGAAATAGACTACCACATGTTATAAGCTCTCTTCTGTAAACTAATGGATCTAGATCAAAGATCATTACCATCTCTCTCTCTCTCTCTCTCTCTCTCTAAGGCATACAAGAATTTTCTGATTTTGAGCATGCATTTGAAAACTCTGTCGATGTGAATCTTCACTCATATGTCATATCACTTGCTGTACGTGTGATCATTAATTTTATCTTTGTTTTTTTTTCTACTGCAAACAGTTAGCAGATGCAAGAGATAGAATGGTAGCTCATGGTAAGAGTTATAATATGTTATTATTGATATAGATTTAATGATCTCTTTTCATCTCATTATTCTGGGAAAAAAAATCATTAAAGCTATACAACTAGACAGATGCAGCAGGGTTTCATCTTCCATGGAAAAGTCAGTTGATCGATACACTTCTTTGGCCAGATGATCAATGAAAGCATTTTTCATGCATCCTTATATTAACATTTTTTATATGGTCTTCTTGAGTGAAGAGTTCACAAAAAAAATATATAACCATTTATTAAGAATGTAACAATGTCAATTAAGCTAGCAGTTTGTTTTTTTCTAATCTTTAGGAAATAAGGCATTACAAAACTGGCAAATAAAAGCAACACAAAAATGGTAGTCCAAAAGAATGAACTTATGGTTGCTACAATCTGTAGCTACCATTTTTATATTATTTTTATCTTCTTATTTATTAGTTTCTCAATGTCTTATTTTCTAAAGTTATACAAAACAACTTCTAGCTTAATTGTCACTATTATGTTTATACAGTAATTATCCATTGTCCACATGTCTTATTTGAAACTTTGTACCCTACCTTAAATTTCTTGCTTGACTATTAACTACTTCCTTAATAAATAGCTATATTCTTTAGGAAGTCTTAACCCTAAAAGATCATATAGAACATGTCAAATGGGTTGAATGAAATTGCTATTATGGGTTATCTAGCAAAGGAAGAGTATCGGTAAACTAACTTTTCATAGAAGATGCAACCTGCTCCATCTGTCTGGTTAGATAGCTTTGATGATTGCTTTTCCATGAAAATGGATCATTATATTTATATTGAATGAACATATTATGCCTCTTATCATTGCCTATTCTGACATCTCAACTAAGGTCTAACATTGTCACAATGGCTTGATAGTTGTCTACGACACTTTTTTCTATGAATTAGAGGCAGTTATTGTTGCTGCTAGTGCTAAAGCAATTGCAGTTTTTGCATTAGCTTCTAAGTTATTCTGAAAGTCAAACATCAATTATAGCATCGAAGAGAGTTTTGCTCATTATCTTGTTGTTACTCGTGCTGCTAATGAGCTGTCAATTCATATTGGTTGGTATGTCTTTTTTATTCTTATGTTGGAAATCTCTTGTCCCACTAAAAATATAATGAAAAGAAATTTTAGGATATAATATTTATGAGTTGTTTAAGCAACTACTGCAGGTAATAAAACATTTTAGTTGAGCACATGACAAAAATTAGTCTATTACTTAATTTATGTCTGTTGATTCTTTAGTCGCTAGCTTGGCTAGGCACCCATACGTAAGAGGTCTTCCAATTTTGTTGCAACTGAAGATATTATCTACAAACTTAACAGACTTGGTGTAAAGACCATTGTTGATCTACCAAAGCTTCTGTCTGTTGGTGACTTTAACTACTAGAAATTACTGTTAACAATCAAGTTCAAAGACAGCCATAGCCTTAAGCCAAGTTACAGGGGATGCCTTCAAAATTTAAGAGGTTGCAATTAGGCGTCTATTTCCAAATACATTGTTAAGTACACTTGAGAGCTATGTCTCTAGAAGTTATGTTATTAACACGTATACTACCTCATTTGTACATATTATTGTATAAAAATAAAACAAGAGCAATAGCGTTATTGTAACATATAATTTCAATACAGCATAAAATTTGATTTATATGATTACATATTTTCTAAAATAGAAGTTATTATTAAGGTGAATGGGAAAGTTTGCATCTTGAACCACGAAGAGGTAAATTCTATTCCTAACCTAAAATGCCTACATGTTTAGAAAGAAAAAAAGGTAAGCGATAAGATTCCTAAATTTTAAAGAGTGTCAATAATAATCAAAAATAATAATTAACTACATTTGTGTAGTTTAAAATTATATATATATATTATATTCACAAAAAGCTAAGTATAGTAAGCACATACAAAATGCATGTCTTTTATGTTTTATCATCCAAATATGTTTCTCTGATCTCAACCTAGAACAACATAACGAGCTTTCTAATATTCTTTTATTCTTTATCTTTTTGGGAACTATCCTTCCTTATGAGGGTAATACCACCATGAGCCCCTACCAAACCCATAGGAGGTCTAAGAGCTGAGAACATAGCCCAACTTTTAGTCCTGCTCTTCATATCAAAGCCTTAGTCAACTCACTCCATCTAAGTCAGAAATAAATCAGCTCTCACTCTAGTCATCTCCTCGACCAATTTGACAAAGTTGTCTCTCACTACTACATCGAATGTTAGGCCTGCCGAAGAACAAATCAACATTATACTCTAAAGGCCATTGGCACATTCTCTATTCAAACCAACCCTAAGTTTTTAATCTCTAACCTTAATCTTCTCCCAGTTCGGCTCGAGCATATAATCATATGAGCATTGGAGTGCTGATGCTGAGCCACAATCCAATGCCCCCAAAACTTTCTCTTTGTCTTGTAGGTCAAAGTCCAAGCTCGCTATTCCTCAAATCACAAACATGATCACTTTCGTAACGTGTCTATCTCAAAAAGAAACAAAAAAGTAAAAAGAAAAGAAAAAACAATGCCAACTCCCAAAGCCTAAAGTTCACATTTTGTAAAAATTTAAGAGAATTTAAATTTAAATCTCTAATTCCTTTAAAAGGTTTTGTTCTTGTGGCTAATTAAATTAAGTATAGTTGGTTCAAGTAAGCCAATTTTACTAAAAAATTGTTTGTGGACCATCAAACTACAATCTTGCCCATCCTCAGCGTTTGCACTGCCCCCCTCCATTTGTAAAGGTCTAAGGTTCAATCCTTATCTTCCACACTCCTACTACTTTTTTCTTTTCTTTTGTTTTTTTTTTTTTTTTGCCTATTTGCTTTTCTATTTCTTTCTTTGTTTTAAAAAAATGGTTTTTTTTTCTATTTTTCTTTTTATTTTCTTGGTAAACAATTTCCAATGTATTTACTAAAATTATTTCCATTTACTTTTAAAATTATTTCAATAATATTTTGATATTAATATTAGCACTTTTTTCAAAAATAATTTCTTTTAATAAAACAAATTATTAACAATGATTGCTATTAAAAAGGAAAAAATATTTTAAAACACATTGTGTATCTAAACATATATTCATTTATAAAATTGACTCAATTTTACCAGTTACAACAATTATACTAAATAATTTTTTTTGGAAGAATATTATAAAAAATTTCATAGTTGAATGAGAGATAAATAATTAAATAATTAAATAATTAAATAATTATTTATATAAAAAATGTATTTGATTGTATAAAAAAATTAAAAATTAAAACATTATTACTCACATGATATAATTATAATATTTATTATTCATAATAATTAATATATTATTTTTTATTGTATATATATATATATATATATATATATATATATATATATATATGTATATATATATATATGAAGTTCGCCCTCTCTAAGATTTTTTTCTGGATCCGCCACTGTGCATATCTATAGATTTTTCAAGATGCGTCATTATCTAAATCAATATGATCGAAAGGATACATCTTCTCATAATTTTTTTTTTTTCAAATCCATTGATTATTTGCTCTTAAACATTTCTATATATTTGTTTGCATCTGTCAAATTACCACTTCTTTGCTCGCAGTTCGCATCATTCTTCCCATTGGTAACAAAATATGGTCTTTGTTTCAAGCAAAAAACCGCAACAATGAATAATCATGGCAATTATCCTGAAAATTAGCCGAAATGAGTTGTTGGTTATTGATAATTGAAACCAGAATAGGGTTTTAAACAAGAATATACAATACAATTCATGGATGTGACATAGAAAATGCAACTGCAACCTCGGATTTCCAAAAGCACGAGGCAACCGTCCAATAAAAAAAATTTAAACAAAAAGAACGAAGGCACCATCCAATTATATCTCATTCCTTGCTTTGGAGTCTGGATGAGTGTTAGGGTTCAGATATCTTTTTTTTTTTTACATATATAATAGAAAAATATGAATGACAATTTATTATCTCTTTAGGAAGAATTGTATTTTTTTTTTTGTCACACTATAGGTTAAATTTCTATACCAAACTCATAGGAAAACAAATTTTACTATGTCCGACAGAAATTATAGTCTATTTTAAAATTGTGTGAAGTTAGATACACGTTTAGTTTTACTGAACATTTTAATTAAAATTCAAACTCATAACTCTATGTTGCCAACGAAATTTTTTAATTATTATACTACAAAGATTGATAGTAAATATCCCCATCATTAAGAACCAAAAATTAAAAATACAAAAGCAAAAACAAAAATTAGATTTATTTTAAAAAAAACAGCTCAATGGGCAGTCCACCGCGTCTTACTCTGCGGGCTTTATTTATAAGCTAATTAGATTAATAGGTCGATTAGATGCATACTATTTTGCTATTATTAATCAGTAAAAATGTACATATTATTATTGTCTTGACAAGAAATGAAAAGAAAACAATACTAATGATTAATATGTATTTACAAACGACGGATAAATACATTAATCAATCAATACTAGTGTGTAGCTAACCAGATCAGTTTTTTGTTTTGTATAAGATGAAGCTAATAGGTTAGCCCATTAGGCAAGTGTTCGAACTGCCGCCTGGTTCCTCATTTTTCATGTTGTTAAGTGGACTCTCTTTAACCATGTCATTTTAGTTAGCAAACCAAATAAAAAAGTTACCCAGAATTTAAAAGAATTTACAGAAATAAAACTCTATTTATACCTACGCATAGTAAAATTTTTTCTAATCAAATAAAATGCGATATTATTTTGAGTTAGATTTAAATAATTTTACTTTTGTTTTATACAAAGAAAATATTTTCATGACTCAAATTTAAGAGGTTATGATCAACAAATTATAATAGAATATTTTTTTTTAGACTTTCTTTTCGCTAATTAAATATTTAATGCACACTTCAAAATTGGTACGTAGCCCAGTTACACAATGTGTCTCTGTGAACAAAAAGCAAAAACGAATGCCGCAATTTTGTCCTGGCATGAATGGTAATAGTTAAAGAATGAATGTATTTTAAGTAGCATTAAAATAATTATGTAGTATATTTAACGATATTTAAGAATTTTTTTTTTTTTAAATTTAATTATTTAACAGTCTAATCACTTTAATCTCATTTAAAAATTTCAACTAATATTTACTATATGTAAATTACAGGGCAGGGTATCTTATATAACTTGGTCAAAAAAAAAAAAAAAAGGGCTCTTATATACCATCGACGACCGTTGTGTCGGACGCTGCCAACTATAGGGACATAATATTGTTCATCCAGCAATACAAGAAAAGGCATTCTATCTTGACTTCATCGAACATGATGCCGTCTCTTTTGTCTTGCCATTCTTCTTTGTACCATTGTTTTTTCCCCCATAGTAGGATTGCCGAATTGACTAAAAGAACCAATTTCATCTGTAACATGGAAGAATTTCATTTAAGCTAAAACAAGAAAGAAAACGGACACAACTTAAATATTAAACGCTTCATTCAATCACAATCACTGATTATTATGCATGAAAAAAAGTAAAAATTACAATTAACAGTTATTATTGTATATTTGTAAGTTTGTATTTGCAGTTGTGCCTCCTTTCAGTTTTGAATATAGAAATGATTTTTTTAAAAATAAAATCTCGTATGGTCCAACTAATAAAGGTGGGCTTTGAATGAGAAATATTAATATTCGAAGTACTACTATAAGTGTTTTTTTTTTTTTGAGACCATCCAATATTCAGTTCAATAAGTTGACTAATCTGGACCGACCCAAATAATATCTCAAAGGGTGGCAAAAATCTCTCAGCAAGTATTTAACGCGACTGCATTCCCAGAAATTCGAACTCAAAACTTCTGGTTAAGCGGTGACGGACTCCTATCATCCGCACCAGCGTTTACTGGTACTATTATAAGTGTTTGATGGGACTAAATTTATCTAAATTTTACAGAGTTATGAATGGTTCAGTGATGTTTGCCGAGTATCGTAGGGTTTACTTTTTCATAAGTCCAGTGTAAATTATTTGACATGCTTTACATAAAGAATTCGAGCATCAGAGCAAATCTCTCTGATAAATTTAAAAAACATCACCCTACTTACTCATTTTGTAAATTAAAAAAAAAATTTAAAATTTTGAGGATATGTTGAAAGCAAATTATACAATTTAACCATCTGCTTATACAGTTAATCCATCTATTTGCTAACTAGATACTTTATATAAATGCAAAAGGGGGGTTTCCTTAGTTTCAGGACCAAAAAGCCTATACCTAACTATACTTTTATCAACAGAGATCAATTCTTTGTCATCAGAGGGTCTTGAATTTCTACACCTAAACAATGCCACTTGATGAAATCCCAAATGATCTTTTCTATGCAAGTGCACCCATAAGAACCAGCAGAGTCAAAGTAGACTACAGGCGCGTCCATGGCTTGCCCAAGGCTGCTGCTGAGCCAAAAACAACAATATTAACATACAAGGATGCAGTAGTTTCCGAGCTGGTTGACTTCAAGTTCGAAAATAGTGGTCGTTTCATCGACGAATATGACTTTGAAACCAGCCGGAATCTCGATGAGGATCAACAAGAGCATACTAATTATGAATACAAGGTAACATCTTTTATGGTGGATGATCACGACGAGTTTTTTGGTGATGAGAAGAAGATGATGCCCCTCAAGCCTCCACCCGGGCTTCCTTGTTCTCACGATAACAACTCCGGCAACGGCAGCCAGAGCCCCGGTGCCATGCCTTCGCCGGGGACTCCCACGTTGGCATTGAGGAATCTATTTACACGGCAAAGCTTGTGGAACGATGATTATGATCCGTTCACGGCTGCTTTGGAGACTGTCAAGCAGGGAGAAAATAATGAAAAACGCAAGAAAAGCAAGCACAGACGGGCCCAGTCCAATGGGAAGGTTGTGGACGAAAACAAACAATTGGACCCTCTCAACAAGAATGCCGCCAATTACTGGTCGTTTAGAGAAATGGGCCATCGAGAATCTCCGGGTAGCCCAATGAGGCTTGGTGAGCCCAAAGGAGTGGCCTTTGCGAGGCACGTGAGATTGGTGAGAATGGATCATGAAAAGGCCGAAAAGCCCCCCACTGGAGCCGCCAGCTTATTTCACAAAGATGTAGGCCATTCGTCGTCGTTTAGAAAGTCAAACGACGAAATGGGTCCTCGAGAGGACGGGGAACAGGCCCATTTTAGCCCAAGAAGGCTGGTTGAATCCATAAGAGATGGCCTTTCGAGGTCCGGAAGGCTACTGAAAGCGGACCACGAAAAAGGGAGAAAGCCCCCGAGCCCTCTCACGAAGCCTGTTGAAAATGTGGGAGAGAATGCTAAAAATAGCCTTGGGAATTCTCATGAGGGAAAGAGGCAAAAGATCAAGAATTTCATTAAGAGCTTGTCAATGGCGAAAGTGGATGGTGACCACAAGCAGACCCAACAAAAAGTTGAAAGCTCAAAGCACAAACTTATAGGTCCATTAAGCAACAAACATATAGTTCAAAGCAATGGGCTCGCTGAGGCTAGAAAGATGGCATGGGCGCATCATGGGCAAAGGCTACTTCCATTCATTGGCGTCGGGCCCAAATTTGCAAAGCGATGAACCATCTACATATTGCCTCCGGAGATGGCATCACTCATCAGGTAGTTCGCCTAAATCTTTCCTTTTGATTTTGGTTTTTACGATTATTCTCGGTGGTTATCTTGCCTAGGTGAAATAGCTTTCGCTAATTGATGATCATTGATTATATATTTGTGTCTTCCATTTAAATGTAAGTATCGATACGATTAACAATCATAATAGTGTGATGTGATTTTTTTTATAAATTTGTATCTGTCTATCTATCATTTTTTACACATCTTATTTCTATCTATAAATTAAGACTAACGATTTATCGCTAGGAATTTATGATGAATCGTCATTCACCAAAACAAAAGGAAAAGGGAATAATATACGAAGTAACAGTATCAGCCCCTAGGAGGGTTTCTAGTTGTTACGCAAAAGAATAGCCAAGAAATAGGATCAAATTTTATGTTACAATCTCTTTTTTTTTTTTGTCATTCTCCATCTTGCTTTTTCCTTCTCAAGAGAATTAAAGAGACCGCTGATTTTTTGGGGTGATAAAACAAGAGAATAATCGGATAAATAAATTAAAATATTTATTTACTTTTTGAGATCTATATAACTATTATATTATAACCTTGATAAAAGATTTATGAGATATTAGAAAGTATAGTTGTTATAAAGAAATTATCACAATGCTTAAGTTTCATGAAATATCAGTGCTGCACGATGCTCTCGCACTGGGAGAATTTGAAAATTGCACATTACCATTTTGTTTTAGGATTCAATAGATAACCAAACTATGTAACTTGCATTATAATAATCAGTAATTTCAGTTTTGTACAAACCCTCATATACAACTACTTGCCACCTTAATTTTTGCCAAGTGCAAAAATTTTCTTCCCAGATACATGGCTGTGTCATGGAGAAAACTATAATCTGTAGACAGTCAGATGCTAGTTGAGAGGTCTGACTTTCTAAGTTTGTCAAAGCAACTTTAAATCCAACTTATGTGTTCTAGCTATGCCATCTTGTTCTATAGTTTAGTGCTATTTTAATTCTTTGATCACCCATTTTACACCAAACCAAAAAGAAAAAGACCTACTTATATTGCAAATATCTCGCCTTGTCTTGCCCCCATATCAGCAACTGAAGGAAATCATGCTTTTTTTTTTGGTTAGGAATAGGATGTGTATTATATTCGAGATAAAGGAAAAATTAATCTTATATCTTTTATGAATTTTTACAATTAGGTCTTAAACTCTTTTATCCTTTCAACATTTCAGATTTATTTCAATCAAGTCCTTCATAAACAGTATTGAGATTATTTTCATTAGGTCAATTTATAATATTAAACGGTTTGGCCTAATTCCGTCAATAAAAAGATTTGATTACAACATATTTTAAAGATTTAGAACTGAAATGAAAAGAACAAAACGATTGAAGATCAACTGTAAAAATTCTTAAAAGCTTAGGACTAATATTTCTATACTATGGAAGGATACTTAAGGGAAACTTGCGTGTTCTTTTAGAGGCCAAAACTGTCCTGATACCTCCACATCAGAATCAATCCAATGAAAAATTTCACTGTTCTGTTCTTTTGTTGTGTAGGTGATGATCCAAGTGCTTTATCATTGCCATGAATTCAGGAGGCAAACGACCAAATGACATACATGTTGATGCTGAAGTTTAAAGATTGAACTTTCTGTGTATTTTATTAAGACGTAAATAATGTACATCACAGTTTGCACAAATGAGTGACAATTCACACTATAATAACATGCTGCCAAGTTTAGGAGACTCTTATATTGTAAGGTTTAGAGAAAGGTCAGACCCTCATAACCTCGTCTCTATTTCTGCAGAAATTGTTGGTGTAATTTGAACCCGCGACTTCCAGATCATGATTAAGTAACTTTACCGTTTCACTACAGCTCACCCTTCTAGAGACAATCCACACACATCAGGATTGTATATGTGAATATATAATAGAAAACAAGGGCAAGGAAAAGAGATGGACAAGGCCTCCACATTCATTTTGCAGAAATAGAAGGCAGTGATTACAAAAGCTGCTTGTATGACGGCAGAAATTGGAGCGTTCTGGAAGCACCTTGGGCTTCCATGGCAACCGAAAGTGGATTCCTGAAAGCCCTGGTAGAACCTGCTAATGTTGCAAGCCTTATTCCAAGACTTCCCTAGGCCAAAGCCGCTTCCACTTGGAAACTTCCTCCTCCTTGCTCAGCTTTCTGATTCCTCCATAAAACCCATCCGCCTTATTTCCCTCCTCCTGGTGGTCTTTCCTGTTAATTGTAGTACATCTCCACCGTGAACCTGGAGTATACTGATGGAACTCCAGCGCGACAGTATCTGCTAGCACAAATATGGTATTAGGTGTCAACAAAATATCAATTGCAGGAAATTATTTTTGTGGCATTTAAAACAGAAGCATATGTGCGTTTCCTTTTCAATTCAACTTGCAAGCAACATGAGAAAAAGGCGTCTTTTTGGTGATGTAACATGGCTAGTGGGTCATCTAGTGGTGCAAAATTCTTGAAAACAATTGAGACTTATTTTGTTGGGAAGAAGACAGAAAATAGGTGAAAGAGAATGAACTAACAACTAACTAGTGCAGCCCCACATAGCCTAGAGATTCCAGCTTAACAAACGGATGGAAGCCTATAGAAGACAGAGTTCTTTCAATGAAGCAAGCCACAAATTTTCCACTGAGAGACACGAATTATTTCCATGTTGGTGGAAGGCATGACATATAGACAATGATTTGTCTCGGGGACCAAAGAAACAGCATTATGGTGGTGGTCCAAAGATGGAAAGCTAGAATTCAAGACAATAGCCTCTCCAGCACAGGGCCTTATCTGGGAAAGTAAACTTTTTATTCATCTCATCCACATTTTTTGCAGAAAAAATATTAAAGGCACCATTAATGAAAATTTCAAGCAGTTACTCTCTTTAAAACGTCTTGCCTTTTGCCTTGCAACAATTTAAGGCTTCTTTCTCTTATCATTGCCGTATAACAGAACTAGTTGGAAATTGCCATATCTTTTATCTTCTTGGACATTGGTATAAAACGTAGAAAAGAGTTTGATTCGCCGGATTTTATATCTTCCATTCAATGGCAATGGAAAATAAAGTGCTGCTTGCATAAACGAAAGATGAAATAGACTAACCGCTGTTACGACACCGGCAATAGTTCTCATTTCCATCACATGGCTCCAAATGACCAACAACACCATACCACCAACCTGCAGATACACATTAAATGTTCAATCCAAGACAAACAATTTTTTTTTTTTTTTTTTGACAATCAAGACAAACAATTTGATTGTGGATTTAGAATTCAATAATTTATCTGCTTAAAACAAGGGTTCACGTTCATTTAGGTATATTCAATAGCATCATTTAAATAGGAATTGGTCCTCTGCTGTCTCTGGCTCTTTCTGACAAAAAAAGACTAAAATTATTCATAGACTTGTAGGTTCAAAATTATAAAATAAGCTATCTCCCACTTTTCTTTATGGTCAAAGATGCCAATATCACATGTTATGGCTGAATAGGTATCCTCTCAACATTTAAGCCAAGATAGATCACACAGAAAAAAAAAAAAAAATCAGCTCACTAACAATTGATTGGTGTGAAGAACAAACCATAAGGGAATTCTTTGTTTCTTCTCCACTGAATCTCAATATGATCCCCAGGGCACAAATCATTCAAGCAATCAGAAATATGTAGATCATGTGGAGAAGTATCAACAGGTGGCGCTCTAAGCCTTTCCCACGGCACATTATTCTCTATGGCAATTGCTCTTCTTCCATGTGGCGGGTACCTGGAGCAGACCAAATAATATAAAATTCAATCCCCACTAAATTAAACAATTTTGTTATTCCTTTCCTCATCCAATAAGATTATAACCTAAACAAACATCTTTTAAGGCTAAAGCTAATCCTAGAATCTAGAATACCACATGCACATCAGCAACAATGGCAATTAAACTCTGAGAATCATTGGCCAGAAAAGCCACTGTTTTTTCAGATACCTGGCTTGAAATGTGTCCGTACGAGGATCATAGCTAAGATCAGCATCATAACATGATAGCATGAAACCAACATGTCCATTCTGCAATAAAGCACAATCAAAACAGTGGTCATCAAACTCACAAAAACATTGGAGAAAGGGACATAAAATTTTGAATGAAGTAAAGCTATTTCATGGGTGAAAATATATGAATGATGATGGATACCTCACGGTTGTAGACCTGAGCAGGAAACCAAAACCGGCCAGTTTCAAGGGCGAGATACAAGGACATGACTGTATCAACAAGCAAAGGGCTATTCTGCTTGCCATTACAATCAACCTTTGATCTAATCCAAGAAAAAGGCGAAAACATAGAAAGGAGCTTCATGATCCCATGCTGCTTGCCATGTTTACAACAGGCAAAATCCTTTCTTGAAGCAATATGCCATTGCCACTCCCTGTAAGCAGCAGGGCCAATTATGTTACCCCATTTCTGCTTCAATTGCCTTTCCCACAGGTGATCACTCACACACTTTTGCCTCAAAGAAGTGCAGACACCGGCCATGCTACAAAGACCTGCAGGTGGCAGCCTCTCAAGAATGCATTCCAAGGCCAGTTCTGGCAAGTCCAAAATTGACATCCCTCCATTCTCATCCACAGTGTTTTCAACATTCACACTTGAAATTAAAGCCATTTTATTTGAGGAAACTCTTGAGGAGGTACTATTGATGTAAAGGCCTTCGAAGAAGATGCTGTTTACTAAACCAGAATCAAGGAACAGAAACAACTCTTTCCCGAACCAGACTGACAACAATCTCATATCACTTGCCCACGGAGGCAGTGGTCTTAAAGGAAGGGACTTTAAAAGCAGGAGGAAGGAGAAACAAATGATCAACAAGCTAAGTAGCATTTAGAAAAAGGAGGAATTCTAATTACGGGTCAAATTGAAGTTTGGCATAAATGGCACGAGATAAAGTGGAATAACATTAATGAAGAGCCAACGAATTGTGGAAAAGCAATGTCTTCTGGACAAAAATAAAAATAAAAATAAAAAAGAGAAAGACACCCAATTGCTTTCTCCTTCTCCCCAATACCCACCTTTTAAAAAAAAAAAAAACAAGATGGGATCTTGAAGATGACCAAAGAGTTAAATAAAATTTACATGTAATAGTAATACACCTTTAAAGCTTTAATCTTTAAAGAAATGGGTTTTTATTGTTTCCAAGAAAGCCCACCAAACCCAACAGTGGGCCTCCTGTTCAAGGTCTAAGTGGAATAAACCGAAGGTATATGCAGCAAGATTGTAAATTTTCGCAAAGACAATCAAAGCTAACAGCTTTGATGAGATGTCAGCTAGCCAAAAACCCTCCAGAATCCAAATGGTCCTGATTTTTTTGAACAATTGCTTTCTCTTTTACAAAACACAATGACCACTACAATCAGATTCGTACAGACAGCCTCAACAGCTGTCATTCAAAAAGAGGAAGCCTAGAGAGAGAATACAAAGAGAGAGAAAGAGAGATTAGAATTGGATCAACCCAGCAGTGGTAGTGGGAGGCCAATGCAGGTGGTGGGGTATGGAGAAAAAATAAAAAATTGATGGGTTTCTGACACCTGGAAATTCCAAGAAGACAGCCACAAAGAAAGGTTAACAGACCAGATCAAAAAAAAAAAACAAAAGAAAGGTTAACAAAAAGTCTAGATACAGAGACCCATATCACTAAATATCTTAAATTTTTTGTACAAGAAAAAACAGAAATCTTTTCAAGGAAAAAAAAATGGGGTGGTTAAAAAGCATTAGGAGATCACAGATCTGGGGTAGTTGGGATTACAGAAGCACAATTTTGGTGCAAACCCAACAACCTCAAGATCTGTAATAAATTATAATAAATCTCAAGACAACAAGAAAAAAGAGACCAAGAAAGAAACTTTACAAGGAGGAAGCTATGAACAGGGAAAAAAAAAACAAAAAAAAGGGAGTTTGATGAAGAAAATGATCAATGCCAGTATGTATCAAAATAGCATATAGATACAGCAACGGAGAGAGAGAGAGAGAGAGAGAGAGAGAGAGAGAGAGACGGAGAGATGGTATCTTAGGGGGACCAAAACGTGAGGTTAGAGTTAAACTGGAATTTTAGTCAAATAATCTGGCATGGCATTGGCAGGATGGCGGAGAAAAATCTTGTAATTAGTCAAATAAAGGAAACGGAAAAAAAAAATAAAAGAAAAGAAAAGAACAGAAAAGAAAAGAACAGAGTTTTAGATAAATTTATAAAATAATGACGCGCGTAATTGGCGAAGAGCTTGATTGGCCGACAGCTTGACTACGGATACGGAGCGATGTCGTGTGAGATTCAAAAGTTGCAGTTTATTTAATAGCTTATATTATTTATTTTTATAATTTTATGGTTTTTTTTTACAAAATAACATCATATCAATACTTATTTTGGATTCAGATTACATAAAATATGAACACTGTTATGTGGCTGGTAGTTAGGTAATTTTTATAATTTTTTAACCTATCAATGAATTTTTTATTTTTCTATTATTATTATTAAAAAGAAAATAAATTAAGATATTATATCATATATTTTGATTTAACACATCGTATATTTTATTTTTAGTAATTATATATTTTAAATTCTATGTTATATATTTCGTCTAATACATCATATACTGACAGTTATTTAACAGTTACCTAACTTTACAGCTAAATAATTTTTTTCTAAAAATATTTAATAAAATATATAAAAATTATATAATTAATTTAATAATTTAATTTTTTATTTAATAAATTTTTTATAATTTAACAACTTAAATTATTACATATACATCATCTTCAAGAATGCATACCTAACACACTTTAATGTTCGCTATATTACTCCTACAGTTTTACCAAGAAATTGATTTCATTAATTAGTGCTTAACTTGTCGCGTTTTTCCAGCTTTCTTAGTTGCTTTTTGGTTTGTCTTTGTAGTTGTACGCTAGCGTTTTGAATTTGAAAATTTCTTTTCATTGGCTGTAAATAAACCAAACTTTTCAGTTCATTCATTAACAATTTTTTTTTTGTTCGAACAGCAAAGCAAAGGAGGATTTCATTAAAAAAAACAAAGCATTATACAGTCAAGTCCAAAAAGATAAGCCCCAAAATATAACTGTACATAACAGGCAAGTAACACCAACTCCACAGTTCATTCATTAACACCAATCAAAATATACCTGACTACATTATATTTTTTTCCGCATTTAGCATTGTAGATGTTATCTCAAATTAATTTTAGAATTAATTTTATTAAAAAACACGAAAAAATGGATAAAAAAGGACATTTTCTCATTTTATTTAATTATAATTTTGATTATTATGTGCAAATAAATAATAAAAACTGCAACTAATAATCATAATTGCATTCATTTTTCACACCTCTGTTACATTGCTATTAAAGGTATATGGTAATAAATCTAACTCCTTCAGTTGATATTAACCAACAAGTGAACCAATTAGTTTAAGTTTAAGAAATCTTAAAAAATATATATATAAACAAACAAGTCATGCATGTAAAATATCAAAACTCAAAAAAATGCACATATCGTCACTTACTTACAATGTGTGTCGAGACACTATTATTTTTTTAATACATCAAAATTGATTTTATAGTTTATAAAAATTGAAGAAAATTTTGCCCAATTGACCAATTTAATTTAATTTAATTTATTTTTTTTTAATTTTAGAGACGAAAGATAAGAAATACATCAAGCGAGCTCATAGGATATGCCTGAGTCCAACTTTGATATCGCCAAGTTAAGCGCTTTTTTTTTTTTTTTTTCCAATATGAACATTTAAATTTTAGTTTCAGATTAGCCGCCTTTGAAAGTTCAACGCCATAATTATTAAAATATAGAAGAAGTTGGTGGGGTGAGTGTTATTAAGACACACAATAGAGTTAAATATATATAACATTATATTGAATTATAAATAATTTAATATTTAAATTGAACTTGCAGAATTTATTTTCTTGAAAACTCAACGTATAATAACTTAATATGCTTAGAAATAATTAAATTACATAATTCTCTTTCATAAGTTAGCAAGGTAAATATCCTCTACTTACCAATTTTTTTAACAAAACAAAGGGGAAGTCTTACTAAAGGGTGTGAAGGTATTTATGATTTATGCCGCAATGATATGAATTGAGATTGAGGAATGTACCTCCGAAGGGTGTAAATTTGGTGGTAAGTTGGCATGGAGCTACGCGTCCGCGTGAAATTTGAATGTCGGCACAATATCATGTCTTTTTAGTTAAAAGAATGATTAAAATATTAAATGAAATTCAGATTTGGTATCACGTGTATTTTAACGTGGCTTTAGCCCATTAGCAATGATTAAGAATGGCCATTTTATGATGGATAAAAGAATTAGAGATTGAAGGATGCTCCAATATGTAACCGGTTAATGTAGGTAGATTTAGTTTCTCTTAATACCTAAGCAAAAAATTAAAATCTTAATTTTTGGCATAACAACTAATGAATTTCTTTACCTAAAGATCACAGGTGGTTGGCTTGTAAATTTGGTTTTTTTTTTTTGGTCAATTTAGCCTAATAACTAAAGAAAACTCACAAAGATATTGAAGAGAGGAGTGAGACTGAGTGAGAGATTCGGAGTTCAACCTGGTGATTGGATTCGACTTTGAGGAACTAAAGTCTACAGCTTCCATTGGGCGGGCCTTTAACTCTAAGCCTATTCCGGACATGGTTTGTTCCTTGGGCCTTGGCGGTGCAACGGCCTTGTAATGCACTAGCTTATTAGTTCTATCTCTCCCTCTCTCTCTTTATCATTGTTTTTTTTTTAACGCAATCGAGCTTAAGGCCCTTCAACTCCCAACAAAAAAAAAAAAAAAAAGGGAATCACTCTGTAGAAACAAATAATTTTTATAATGTTGTCTAAAATAAAAAAAATTACTTGGCTCAAGCATAAAGAGCTACAAACATAAAGTAATTAATTATATTTTTTCTAATTTTCTAATTTTCTTTATTTAGGCGCCCTTGGAAATTCCCCGTGTCTTTCACGTTTCATTGTTCATTTTCTGTGGAGATTTTCGAGTTATTTGATTTAGGCATTCTTGCATAACACAATTCTACCATTGCGCTCCAAGCACGGGAGACTCTCCAAAGATGCTTTAAAAAGCTCAGATTTGGGGGATCAATGGGGCTCAATCCCCAAAAGGAGGAAGAAAGAGTGAGTTTCCCTCTGTTTTTCCTTCATCAAATAATAAATATCAATCTTTATCAACTATACTGTTTTGTGGCTGACAATTACATGTGCATTACAGAGAGGGAACCTCACTGGTAACAAAACTGGATAAGAACATTGGTCCAACACAATACAGAAATATATATCATATTTGAAAAGTACCTCCTAGGTATTTTTGAGAATCTACGATTATTGATTTATTTATATTTACAATATTGCCCCTAAATATTACCACATAATTTGTCTTTTTCAATATAGGATCTGTACATACCAAAAACACCATGAATTTCCTGCTCACTATAATCAACCATGAGAATTCAACAGTAGTTAAATTAATTAGAGATAGTGACCTCCTAACTTAAGAAGTGAAGAGTTCGAATTTCAATCATTCCCTCACATTTAATGTTGTAAACCGCCGACTACTAACTTCAAAAGAACAAAAAAAAAAAAAAAAGGGCTATAAACGGCTCTAACGTATCAGGTTACTCTCGTTTACCAGCTTCTAGGTACGCTTGTCATCAAATTTCAACCAATTTAACAAGATGCACTAACAAATGGGAGACCCCAAATGGTCAGAAGGAAGAGGAAAGAGAGACCAGAGAAAGAGGAAATGATCAGAAGACAAAGAAAATGGACACTGTAGATCTTACTATTCATAAAATATTCATAGTTACAGAGTTGGAATACAGATGGCTTTATCATTTACATGAAGTGGAAGTATCTTCAACACTATTATTTAGTTAATTCAGATCAACTCCAAGTACAGCCACAGCCAAGGCTATAGATAGCCTCCAATTGCCTGAATTGAAAAGACATCATCAGTAATATGAATAAAAGATAACAAAACCAATTTATTTTCTGAATTTACCCGGTTTTCATCAGAAAAATAATAAGCACTTCAAGAACCCCGTGCAGGCAACAATCATTCAACACATTTTCAATTAGCAAACTTTTTTTTTAGCCATGAAAAAAAAAAGTTATTGTAGGTATATTAAGTATCGTATTTTTAAATTAAGATTGAAATAATTCTCATTTGAAACCTTATTTAATCATTTCATAAGAACACACCTGTTATTCAAATACTAAAAGATCGAGTAAATTTTTTCTGCAGTCCATCGACTCTAAAAGTTAATAATACTCTCTTAACATTAAATCCCGAATATTAGACTAACGGGACTGAAAAGACTTCAACTCAAATTGTAAAAGAGAAAGACATATTAAATAACCACTAAGGTGATAGCTCTCAAATCATGACCAGCTAAGTGCTTTTATAGCACTTTCTCTAAACTGATGCCATCAGGAAAAGGCATCTGAATATCAGATATATCAGACTAATATGAAAGCAAAAACAGGTCTGACCTCATGGCATCGCAAAAAAATCCTAACTAGCTGTGGTTAATTAAGGCTGCGTAGATGCCTAGAGAAGGGTTATACAAACTAAGAACATCTGACAATAAGCATGTTGCTGCCAGGCCCTTGAATTTTTAGATGCTGAATGATTGACAAACACTGTATGCAACCTATCAAATCATGACCTGTTAAGTGCATTTACAGCACTTTCTCCATATATTAACCCTCAAAAATAGTTTTTTTAAAAGAAGAAAAAAAAAAAAACACTCCAACATGACAAAGTTTGTTAGCTGCCACATAAAATTTGTAAGCTTTTCTTTATTTTTGAGTTTAATTAAACGGATCGAAAAAACCAACCAAAAACATTGACCTAAAAAATTTAAAGTACAATTTACCGATTAAATTGCATAACTAAAAGATTATTATTTATAATAAAAAATTAATAAAAAATATGTTAATTTTATTAATTTTTTATTGTAAATAATAATTATCTGATTGTATAATTCAATTGATTGAGTATAATTTAAATTTTTTTTTATTTTTCCTAGTCCGTGTAAGTTTTTCGATTGTTGTATATAAAGAATCTTCCTTAAAGACATTGGAGGGGATTGGCATAGGATTGGGGGGCTGAAATTACCAAGCTAAGTGGTAGAGCCAGAAGGGGTCTCATCATCAAGCTTAGAGTCAGAAGGGGTCTTATCATCAAGCTTAGAGACAGAAGGAGCATCACCAATAAGCTTGAATTCCTGAACCTCCCTGAAATTCAACCATGGCTTCTCCCACACCTTGCCTTCATATACCTTGAGCTGATCTCCATCCTTCACCTCCATGGTAATGTAGTAAATTGTCCCTGCCACCACTCGCTGCTTTGCACTTAACACTTTCTTAAACTCCAGGACTGAGTTCTGATTAACAACAACATTGTTAGTCCCCACTATATTTCAGTTATTTCAATATATCTATATATATATATATATATATATAAAGGACAACACACAACAACAAAGATCTTTTTTTTTTCTCCTTACCTCGAAAAGAGGACAATAACAATAATAAAAGAAATGCAAACATATATATAAAAAATGAAAAAAGAAGACTTGAACATGAACTGTAAAGAAAGAATTCCAGACATTATAAAATGAAAGTTCACATGGAACGAAATAATAAACGGTGAAATTGCCGGGAAACAAACAGGAAAGTGAAAGAAAAGGCTACCTCTTTCTTGTTATGGTCATCGACGGCGAAACGAGCAAGATTCTCGATTTCAATACTGTTCTCGACTCCACTGACATCTTGAACTCCACACGAAGTTGCCATTATCTCTTCTATAGTTCTATCTATACTTTTTTTTTTCCGATTATTCGTTGGGGTAATTGGATTGGGAAGGGCACATACATATATATAGAAAAAGACGAGAGAGAAGTCATTCTATTAAAATCTAAAGTTGATATTTTTATTCAATCTCGTTATTTTTTATTTAAAAATTATTTTACACAAGGGTTATTAAAAAAAATAGTAATGTTATTTATTAATATTCATATGTCCTGGAAAAAATCATTTTTAGTTGAAATACATTCCACAAATTAAGGCACAGAAGTTAGGAATTATAGTTAGGAGATTTTAGTCGTGATAGATATTGTTATTCAATAAGATTTCTTTTAATCATTGCTGTTATTACATCATGTAAAAAGTTTAAACAAGATACTTTCTAGAAATTATTTAAATTAATTGTAACAAAATCCGAATAATGTGATATAACTTTTGCTATTTTCTCAAAGATTGGCTTACGGTTTGATAGTGCTGGAGTTAGCTTACTTGAGTACTTCAACTAATTAACCATGGGGTTAATTTTTTCTTAAAAAAATTATTCTCTCATGATAGCTACAGCAACCCTCCCCCACTTAACGTTATGGAAATCCTACGTGGGCGGAAGAAAGGGTCCAGCCACAATTCACTCTTTTTTTGACAATATATATATATATATATAATTATATAATTTTCCAAAAACATAAAAAAAATTTCTATTATAGTATACGCATTATAAAAAAAAGGTATATACAAAATAAACTTTATACTATATTTCATATTGTATAAAGAGATTTTATATCAACATCTCTTAAAAATATCACTATTATATTTTTGACATTTATAATATTGTTTGCATAAAAAGAAATTTATTATGTCTACGCTTAAAAAATTTTATCTGCAACTTCCAACTACACACGTGTGCTCCTAAATGCAAATAATTTATACAATATACAAAATATTTTATATCATAATATTAACTTTTTATGTAATATATAGGAGGTTGTTGTAATTTATATTATTTTTATATATTTAATATATTGTATATAAAACAAATGCAGCCGTAAACATTTTTCTTATTAGTTATATAAAGTTGACACGTGTATTTGTGCCTGGTATAAAACGCGTTGCTAGTCGCCCGGTCAATTACGGCGCCCGTTTGGCTTCTGTTACACGATTAAATTTTTCGCTCAAAGTCTAGCTTTGTAATGATATTAAGTTACATTTAATCTTAGCCGCTTCTTAAAAAAAAAAATCTCAGTCAACGGTACGTGTAAGGATTGCATAATAGAACTTAGTAATAAATACATAACTCTCGCATTTAAGAATGGTAAAGAGAAGAGATAGAGGCGGGGATGGTATTCTCGTTCATTGTCCTCATCCCTAGCAGGAAGAGAATTTTAATTCTTATCTTCATCTCCTTTGGAAATCAGGTATCTTTGTCCTTGTCTCATCCTTACTTTTAATTTAGATTAAAACTAAAAATGATACAAATTAACAAGACACTAAAATCTAAAATACAGTAGACTTCAAATCCAAATTCAAAGTATAAAAGACTAGTATTCCAGCAATTAATTAATAATACAATGAGACATTAAAATGCATTAAGTCAAGACTAATCGTTTGCAAAGTTGGCAACAAAGCTGCAAACAAAGAAAATAATGGGAAAGCACTAAGTACGCCAACATTTCCTCTTCAAGTCTCCAGCATCTACTAGAAGATCTCACTTTGTTAATTCAATGACACAACTTTCAAGTTCTTAATTTGCATTAATGTAACAACATTGTAAAAATTATAAGTTTTAAGAAAATGTTGATCAGTATAAGTTATATAGATTTAATTAAATTAAGGAAAATACTTGGTTTATGCCAATATCTACATTCAAAACACAATTTACTATTTCATCCATAACTTTAACCATAACACCTTCATAATAAGAAAATAAATAAATAAATAAAATTCAACAAAAGAATACATAAAAATAAATAAAATTTAGACTGGATTTAAGGATATATATTTGTGTAAATGAATGTTCATGTTAGAATTTGATTCAAATAATCCATTAATTATGCAGTTTAAAGAGTAACAAAAAAAACAAAATGCATTAGATATGTTTTACGTGTCTATGATTCAATCGCCTATCAAAATCATGTCATGAATTAGAATGACACTTGAAATTAAAATATACAGGCAGAAGGTGCTGGAAGGAAAGTGCCTAGCTTTAATTAGATAATGACATGAATATGTTAGTTCGTTGACTGCACGCAATATAAATAAATTCAAGCTAGTTTCATCCATTGTATTTGATGTTGGTAACTTATACAGATAAAATTATAAAAAGGAGTGTTAGGGAATATCTTATAGAAGTTCATAAGTATCTAACAAGTAAGAGTAAATATTTACTCTGTTTCCATGATTACTCAAGGATAAGATTACTCAATCACTTTTCTTTTCTTCCTTCTACATGCACTGAGTTTATTGCCTAACTACAAATTATATTCACCCAAATGCAACAAGTCAAGAAATAGGTAAGTTATTATCAAAAAAAAAAAAAAAAAGGCAAGTCAATATATAACAAAGACACCAAAGTCAATGAGAAAGGGCATTATGCTAAAAAAATGGTACATAACTAAAAAAAAAAAATAAGGATTTCCATTTAAATGCAACCTAATTTTGAGTTAACAGGAAAAACTACATAACAAATTGGACTAGCAATTATGGCATTTTTGTGAACGGAAAAAAAAAAAAACAAGTGGTGTTTGTTCAGTTGATGCCTTGATTTTGGATGTCATTGGAAAGCAGTCACAGGATAATTGTGCGCTTGTACAGTGGACACATAAACTTGACATAAACATTGGCCAAAAATTACGGCCTTTCTACTGTAGGACATCAATAGAACAAACACCACACAACTACCAAGATTCAGTACCTTGTTATCTTGAACCAAAAAACTAAATTAGCAATAGCATGTGGCAATGGCAGTCTGTTGGTTGTTTGAATGAGGAAATATATGAACAAAATCATAAAGCTTATGCACTAAAAGTATGATTCCAAAATGAAATTGAAGCATTCAAGCATAAAAAAAACTAGAAAGGGATAAAGAGAGAGAGAGAGAGAGAGAGAGCTAACCAACTAACCAAGATCGAATACGAAGCTGAACATTGGCTCGAATGGTCATTGTAGAGGAAAAAGGATGGTGATCGTTGCAGAGGAACAAGGCTGTCGTTGTCCACTATGAGGAATAATAAAGACATGTCGCTATCGAGCTGAAGAAATTTTGAGAGAGTTTAGAGGAGACAGGCTGGCTGGAGAAGATAAGTAAGATTGAGGGATTTAGGTTTTGAGTAGAAAATTACAAAAATATCCTTAAAATGTTTTTATATAAATATTATATGAAGGATAAAAAAATAATTTAAAATACGGGGACAGGTACAGGGTGGAGATAGTGTATCCTACCCTCATACCCACTAAAAAAATGCGGGGAACAGAGATCCTTGCCCCGTTCCCTGGTCAAATAGCTTTGACCCCGTATTTGTCGGGGCAGCTACAGGTATTTCCCGACGGGTATGGGAAATATTACCATCCCTACCCGCATTCAAAACAGACATAAGAGTAGACGAGAAGCTCTCCCGATTTTTATTATTTTATCATAAAGTATACAAAGGAATAATTGTCACTGAATTCTCGGCAGTATTTTCCTCTTTCTCTTTGAGTAATTTCTCTCTCACTGAGTACAAATGACAACTCAAAGGATCTATTTATAAATAATACCCTAACTATCTAGGATTTGTAGATAATTGTTATCTCCCAATGATCTATATCACGACTGATAATTTTTATCTTCCCACGATCTCATTTATAACTCAATCTTGATAACCTTATCTCTCATGTTCATCTATCACTTGTTCTTGATAAGTCTTATTTACCCACGACCCTTAGCCATGCATGATCTGATGAGCATTATCTCGATGCTTGGCCAATAAGATAGAGTCACACCCACACGTCCTCGCGTTCCACATGTTTCAGGAGACTCGATGCTACGCAGTGTCTTCTAGTGTTATGCAAACTTGACCAATACCCAACCTTGTATTTGGACCTTTTGTCCCAAGCCCATAACCCATCTAATGGAACCCACGAACACGCGGTCCAGAATCCTCCATCCAGGCCATGCCTTGGTCTACCCTAAAACCCACATGTAGGCCTGTACCTACGCTGAAACCTCTCAGCTTTTACCTTACCTCAAAAAGTGCCTAGTCACTCCAAAATCTCATACTAGGAGTTAGTGTAAGGTTCCACTAACTCCTGCATGACAAGTGCTTAAGAACTAACAAACCACTCTCACCTGTTGAAGCCAATGTCCTCGTTGTTAAAGTAGATAGATAGTCTTCAATCTGCTTCTTGAACTACCAAAGAGTAACATCTCTTTCCCAGCTTGCCTCATTGTCTGGTGCATTCTTCCACTTGACTAAGTACTCAACTAGCTTGTTCTTCTTACTTTGTCCACGCACTCTACGGCCTGGGATTCTCTCCACTTCACGCTGGAACTCAGTTCTGATTATAAGGAGAGCACGTCGTGCTTGTTTCCTTAGAGGCTCATCGCCTACTTCCTCGTGGAAGGGTTTCAAAAGGCTCACATGGAAGATTGGGTGCACCTTCAACCTTTCTGAGAGTTGTAACTTGTATGCAATGTTGCCAATCTTCTTCACCACTTCAAAGGACCATCATAGTTTGGAATCAACCCACAATGTACTAATTTGCTATTAATCTTCTTCTAAATCTGGGGAGTAAGTTTCAACAATACCTTATCCCAAACTTAGAACTGCACATCCCTCTTTCCTCTGTCAGCATACTTCCTCATCAGCTTGGCTACCTTGTTCAGGCTATTCTAGGCCTCCTCAAGCTACTTTTGCTTAGAACGAACAAACCAGTACGCTGTTGGACATCTTCCTCTTGAGCTAGTTGTAGCCACATCATTAAAAGTAAGGGGCTGCTGCCCTATAACTAGCTTAAAGGGACTTAAACCTGTAGAAGAGGACCTGTGAAGATTGTAGCAGAATTAAGCTAAATCTAGTAACTTAAGCCAATTTTGCTGACTTGTAGTCACATCGTGCCAAAGATACTCCTCTAATAGGCCATTGATTCGTTCTGTCTGGTCATTAATCTGAGGATGGTTGGTAGTAGATAACTTCAGTTCCTAACCCATCATATTGAACAATGAGATTCAGAACCTGACAGTAAAACGAGGATCTCGATCACTCATAATATCTTCAAGCAAACCAAAATACTTTACTACCTGCTTGTAGAAAAGTTCGACAGCTGTCTTCGTTTAACATGAAGAGGGGACAGGAATGAACACCGTATACTTGGAGAACTGATCTACTATTGCCATAACAAATCTTATGCCATCAACCTTCTGGAACTCATCAATCAAATCCATTAAAACTGACAGTAATGGTTTTGTCGAAATGGTTAAGAGCTACAACAAACCTGTCTCCTTTTACCGCTCTGTCTTTTCTTGCTGACAAGTGATATACGTTTTGACATATGTCTCGACGTCATTTTCTATATTTGGCCAGTAGTAGTTGCAAGATAGTAAGACCATCATCCTCTTGACACGAAGATGACCAACCTATTGTGAATCATGACACTCTCACAGAATCTCCTCTCCAAGGCTTACACCATTGAGAACATACACACAATTACCCTTGGTATGCAATAAATCATCATCTAGTCAATATCGCCTTACCACACCCTCCCTCACTTGTTGTACCCTTACTGGCATGTGGCATTATGCGAGGCCTGTCTCTTGATTTTGTCCAGCAGGTCACTCTGTACTTGAGTGAGGGTCGCAACTGTTGCATTTGTTGGTAACTTGGGGCATTTGCAACCTAATTGTGTTTTCGTAGCTTATACTCCCATGTAAAATCATACTCAGTTAAGAATTTCTGCTACTGAATTTGTTGTGCAAAAAGCTTCTTTTAAGTCTGAAAAAATGTGTTAGTCACATTGTCGATCTGAACCATGAACCAAGTACCCAGTAAACACACCCTCCAAGTGCAAAGGCAATGCACCACTTTAAGCATCTCCTTCTCGTGAGCTAAATATCGTTGTTCTGCCTTGTTGAGTGTTTTGATTTTATAGGTAATAGGGTGGCTTTCTTACACCAACACACCTCCAATGGTTTTGTCTAAGGAGTCAGTCAGCATACTGAAAGGCAACTCAAAATTTGGAGGCCTCAAAACTGGCTCTATGGACACTGCTGCCTTCAATTTGTCAGAGGCTTCTTAGCAATCTGTGGTATAACCCTATGGTCTGTCCTTCTTGAGTAAGTCTGTCAATGGAGTCACCTTTTTGGAGTAACCCTACACGAACTTCCTGTAATAGTTAGATAAACTAAAAAAGGATCTCAACTCCGATACGTTGGTAGGAGCTGACCACTCGATTATTACATGAACTTTTCTTTATCCATTTTCACTTACTTGTGACTCACTCTATGGCCAAGGAACATAATCTCTCGTCAATCAAACTCATACTTTTGTTTCTCTACATATGAGTGGTGCTCTTTGAACCTAAACAACACTAACCTCAGGTGGAACAAGTGATCCTCCAAAAATTCACTATACACAACTATATATCAAGATATATGACCAAAAGTGATCAATAAAGTTATAAAATACATCATTTATTAAATTGCAGAAAGTAGCATGGACATTAGTTAAACTGAATGGCATTACTAGGAACTCATAGAAGCCATAACGAGTGATGACACATGGTTTTTCCTTCATTTCTTTCTGCAATTCTGACCTGCCAATATCTAGACCACAAATCCAGCTTGGTGAAATTGGAGGCTTTGGTCAGCCTATCGAATAAGTCTGCTATTAATGAGAAAAAATACTTGTTCTTTAGCGTCGTCTTATTCAATGCCCTGTAACCCACACATATTCATAAAGAGCCCTTGTGTTTTTTTTTAAACAACATCAGGACACTATATAGGACTTTGGAGGGCTGAACTAGGCCTGCATCTAGCAACTCAATTAACTGCTTCCTCAGTTCTGTCAATTCAAGCGAACTCATACGATATAAGACTTGTGTCTGAGGTTTGGAACTAGGTACCAAATCAATCTTGTTGTTAATGACACGCCTTAGGAAAAAATACTTGGGAAGTTCATGAGGCATCGCATAAGTGAACTCACCCAACAGATCCGCAACACTATTAGATACCTCTGCAACAACACTTTTTTTAATCTCCATCAAAGCTGCAAGGTAGGTGGCTTCTTCTTTTTTCAAATCATGCTCTGCCTACATAGCTGACAACATACCACCCGACTTCCTACCAATACTAGAAGAGGGAGTGAACTTTCTTAAGACAAAATATGAGTGATCCTCATGTATGATTATGAGACCATCCAAATGAAATAATAGAGTAACATTTGCACTCACAAAGAAATCAACTCTCTGTATGATATCAAAATCATCTAAAGGCATCACAATGAAGTTAAGCTTACCAGACAAGGTACCAATAGTTACTTCCACACCCAATGCCATGCCAAAAACCTCTCAGGCTACCGAGTTGATTGCCTTCATTCGACTATTGGTTTTGGTGACTTTCAGACCCAGTGGCTCTACCATTTTCTCAGCAACAAAATTGCGGGTAGCACCTGCGTCAGCCATCGCTTGTTACAGAGCCTGATCTTTACATACATCAAACCGAATTGTGGAGCATGTTTAGCTTGCATAGCACTCACTAACTATAGACAATTGACACTAGAGGCGCCAACATTATCCGTGATGTTGTTTCTACCACTCTTCTCAGTAACTATAACACTTAACTTCTCCCTTTTAGGACACTCATTGGCCTTGTATGATCTATTACAGATGAAATAGTTATAGTTAGACTTGTTGTTACTTATTTTTAGTAGACGATTTTGCCTTTATTCTTGCCGTCATCGTTGTGCTTATCCTTTTTGCCTTATTTCTTCTTCTTGCCCTTATCTTTGGGTTGCTTCCCAGCATCAGAATCAAAGGACTTGTTGATCCGAAAATCAACTAAACCATCAGTCGCAGCCATTGTAGAAAGTAAGTCCTTTACACCTTGCCTTATAAGCTCGAGTTAAGCCCAGGGTTGAAGACCAAAAAGAAAGTTGAAAAGCTTGGCCTCATCTAATATATTTCGGATATCAAGCATCAAGAAACTGAATTCCTTCACATAGTCACGTACCGTGCCGTTCTGCTTCAACTTCTTTAGGCACTCCCTTGCAACCCATGATGTCTTACAGGGTAAGAACTGGTCATTCAACTCCTTTTTCAAGCGCTTTCACGTATCGATCTTAGGTCTATCCGTACTTGCATCGTTATCTAATCGAGTCTGCTACCACAGATTGACATCCTAGGTTAGATACATGCTGGTCAGATTGACCTTCTCATTGTCTGAAACTTGGGTAGCTTTGAAGTACTGCTTCATGTCCCAAAGAGAATTCTCAATCTCTTTGGCATCCCTTGCTCCCTCGAAAGCTTTGGGTTTTGGCACCTTCATCTTGGTCGAGTCATCCATAAGACCTTTGCCTGGTTGACAGCTTACAGCCTTCTTGAGGATAGCTATTTCTACTGCCATCTCATCAACCCAAAAAGCTATATTTGTAGAGGTTACCATCTCATGTTACCGCTGCAGATCAACTATATACTACTCATGGAGAGCCAACGTTTGGAACACAATGAACTATGAATCCTCTAAAAGTTCACCAAGTACCTCAAAAATATTGGTTACGTGTTCACGAACTACATCAAGATTCGTACCAACTGCCATTAGTCGAACCTTTGTGCTCTAATACAACTATCACAGGACTAAATTTCTTACTCAAATTCTCACTTTGTGATGACACTAAGTCAACACTTAGTTTCAGTCAACAGAACACACAATGATAGCGCAATGGAACTTAGTAACAAGCACATAACTCACGCACTCAAAAGAGACACAAGAGGATACGGGAACATTTCCCAACTTTTATCACTTTATCATAAAATATACAAATGAACAACAGTCATTAAACTCTCAACAGTGTTTCCTTCTTTCTTTTTAAGTGATTCCTCTCTCATTGAGTACAAATGACAACCCAAAGGGTCTATTTATAGTTAACAATCCTAACTATTTAGGACTTGGAGATAACTGTTATCTTCCCCTAATTTCTATCATGATTAATAATCCTCATTTTCCCACAATCTCATCCACGACTTGATCTTGATAAGTCGTATCTCCCATGATCATTGGTTACTTTTTTAAACCACTTAACTTCAATTTTGTTTCAATATAATAACTTTATCACCCTATTAGATTAAAAGTTATAAAATTAATTTGTTAAAAATTACGTTTTTATGCGTTTAATTTCATTACATGTACTTTTGTTCAATTAATTTATTCATGTATTAAAATTATGTACATATTAGTCCAACAAAATCAAAATTATTTACATTATTGCAAATTACACAATGTAATAGTAGTGAGGATAATTTATAAAAATAAAAAAAAATTTTCTTACAATTTTTAGAATGATCTAAATGATTTTAATATATATACATGCTAATTGAACACAAGTAAATGTAATGGATTTAATTGCATAAAAATGTTTTTTTTAGTTGATTATTGATCCCACAAAAAAATATATAATGTTTTGATTATCGAAAACAACACAAAAAATTTTTTTTCCGTATAGATCAATTTTGTTAATTTATATGATCTGCTTTACCATGTTCATTTTGGGGTAACAAGTAAAAAAGAGAAAAATAGCACAAATACGCAATTAGCATTTTTTTTTTGGACACAGACAATTAAATTATTGATAACAATAATAACGAAATGGGTGTAGAGTGAAGCCGTGTTTTCAATATTAGGGTAAAATTATAATTTTAATGTTTATTAGTATATAAGGATGAAATATCTGTGTCAGTGTGTGTATTTCTCATATTAGTACATAACGGTTTTTAGTTTAACAAAATAAAGTTTAGTTTATTAAACTATAACAGCCGTTGACATAAATTACTCGACCAGTTAGTTGTCTAGGTAAAAGTGAAACATGTACATTTGTGTTTGTTCAACGATTAGAAAATACGAAAGCTCAAACTAAAAAAAAAGCGAATAGAAGGTACGAGATTGGTGCTAAGGAATTTATGTCCCAACGCAGAATCCGTATTGCCCATTAAATAAAGTTCGATTTTCTTTTTTTTTTCATAATCGAAGTTCAAGGGTAAATTTTTCATTGGTAATTAGGTGTGAGTGATGCTATAAGTTTCGAGTCTCAACAATTAGGTTTTAAAAATATAGATATAAATTATAAGTAAAAATTTAAAGTTTATATGTGGTCGATCTCTGTGTAATCCTCCAATTAATGCTCATTTATGATTTTATTAAGGGCCGCGAAGACTTGATCTTAATAAAAAGAGAATGAATTTTCACAGCTTGCTCTTGAACTGTAGAACATGAATTCCATTGGGGGCTGAAACTTGATCTCAGGGGATGCCATAATTCTAGCAAGAGTCGTAGAGATTTGATCTTAATCGGATTGGCTTGATTTTGATAAAGATCGTATGGGCTTGATCTCAGATGGATATATGGGTTTGATTTTAGATGGACTGGTTTGACTCTACTAAGGGTTAAGGATTGATCCCACTCAGACTAGTTTCGCCCTGTTGAGGGCCGTAAGGGCTTGATTTCAGATGAACTGATTTTACTGAGAACCATAGAAAGTTTAATCTTAAACGAATGTTTAATATTTTAATATTTTAGATTTTTGCTATTGCAGATCCCAATCAGTAGCTACTAAAGAGTATACACTCAAAATATATTTAAAAATGAATATATTAAATATTTTGGGCTTTTACTCTAAAAGATTGCACTTAATGGTCTCTAGAAAGTAGACGCTCAACATACAAAAATGTAGTGAGAGGAGAATGAGATTTTGGTTTTTGCAATATTTTGCACGCTTTTCTCCGATGATCCCATGAAGCTTGACTCATTACCTATAATGAGCCATGAAAAGAGACAAGTATCATTCCAATTGGTCAACTACATTAGGTAGTCGGTCATTGGAAATTTGCACGTATGCATAGTCATGTGTGCAACTTTTCAAAATTTTTTTTTTCTAGATGTCAGCCCTTGAATTTTTTCTTTTTTTTTTAATGTTTACAAATGTCTTCACTTCAAGGTTTGGTGAGTAAGAACCTTTGGACGCGATTTGAATCAAGTATTGAAATCCAGTTTAAAGTTTGAGATGTCTTGATGAACATTGAATTTTAAAGTCTTTAACTTTGACTAGCCTAACTACTGCTAAACTTCCATAGAACCGGATATGCTCTTATCGATATCAGCCCTCTAGCTAATATAGAAATCGAAACTTCATGGTTTTGGTGAGGATGATGCAATAGACAAAGGACTTGAACCTCTTCATAGAGAAGATCCAGTACCATAAAATGATAAGCTTATGATTTCTCTGTACGCCGTGACATAAGAAGATTAGTTGAGACTTTTTAATTCGTTGCCACATCTATAAACCCATGAGGAAAATCACAACTTCTCTGCACGTTGTGATAGACGCAAACTACGGAGAGTGGTTGAAACTTCATCAGTCATGATGGCAGCAGAGGTTGAGACTCGAGGATCCATCAACTCTTTCTCTGTCTAACTTTTGTGTTTGCAGCTTCTTGATTAAAGAATTTTTTTAAAAAGAGTACATAGGGACTAGCCATCTTCTTTATTTAGAGAAAAAGAAGACCTGAAAAATGAGTTCTATGATTTGATAATACCAGAAATATATATACACAAGAAAAGTTGCTTTTTTTTATCTTTTTTTTTTCAAAAATCAAAAAGAGAATATGCTAGATCAGGTGGGATTCTCTTTCACGTCCCTTTCTACCATAAGGGACAAATGAGACAGCGATCAATGCGTATTGCAGAACTTAAGGCAATAATGAGTGCTGTAAAAGTCACTGCACCTTATCCTTATCGACCGACCTCGTGGGGCATAAAGCGTAACTCCAAGTCAATTGCATCCTTATTTGGCAGGCCGGTGACGTGACACTCTAAAACTTTTTAGTTTTTTGGGCTGTTCACAATTTATATTCGTACGGGTTAGGAGTTTTAGACTGAGTCTTTTTTTTTTTTTGGGCCGTTTACAGTTTATACTCATGCAGGCCAGGAGTTCTTGACTAGGTCTTGCGTGATTGTTAAGGTCTTGCCTTTTATACTCGTGCGGGTTAAGGGTATGCTTGACCGTTGTAGTTGTCGCCTTTTATACTCGTGCGAAGCAAAAGTTCATTGTTGGGTTGTCACCTATTATACTTGTGCGAGGCAGAAGTTTAGATTTGTTATTGAGTTGTTCACCTTTTGTACTCATGCGAGGCAGGGGTCTGAATTTGTTGTTGAGTTGTTCGTCTTTTATATACGTGCGAGGTAAGGGTCTGAATTTGTTGTTGAGTTGTTCCTCTTTTATACTCGTGCGTTGCAGGAGTCTAAATTTGTTGTTTAGCTGTTTGCCTTTTATACTCATGTGAGACAGGAGTTTGTTGTCGTGTTATCGCCTTTTATACTTGTGCAAGGCAGACGTCTATTATCAGATTGTCGCCTTTTATACTCGTGCGAAGCAAAAGTCTGGATTTGCTTATCAGATTATCTTTTATACTCATGTAACATAGAAGTTTGGATTTGTTGTTTAGTTGTTCGTCTTTTATGCTGGTGCGAGACAGGAGTCTGAATTACTGAATTATTCGCCTTTTATACTCGTGCAAGGCTGGAGTGTGAATTTGTTACTGAATTGTTGTCTTTTATACTCGTGCGAGACAGGAGTGTTGAACTGTTGCAGAGCTGTCGTCTTTTATACTCGTGCGAGGTAGGAGTGTTGAACTATTGCAGTTGTCGCCTTTTATACTCGTGCGTGGCAGGAGTCTGAATTTGTTGTTGGACTTTTCACCTTTTATATTCGTGCGAGGTAAGAGCTTGTATTTGTTGTTGAGTTGTTTGCCTTTTATACTCCTGCGAGGTAGGAGTATGAATTTGTTGTTGAATTGCTGAGCTGTTGAGTTGGGTTTTGAGTCAAGGTTCGAGTTTTGCCCCGAATCTGGATATGGACTTCAGGCCAAAATTTGAATTTGAGCTTTGAGTCCAGGTTTGGGCTTTGAGATTAAGTTTGAACCCGAATTTGAATTTGAGGTTTATTGGGTTCGAATTTAGATTCTAAGCTGGAGTTTGAGTTTGGATTGGGGCTCGAACTTAGATTTGAGTTTTGAGGATTGAGTTTGGTTATGGATTTTGGACTTGAACTAGGATTTAGTTTTATGCTTTGATCTTGGATTTAGATTTGAACTTTGAGGAATGGTTTTGAACTTGGATTTAAATTGTTGAGCTAGACCTGCACATGAGTTTTAGAATTTTTTTTTCATTTTTTTTATTTTCCTTTTTCTCTTTTTTTCTTGCTTTTTGTTTTAAACTTTTTTCTTTTTTCTTTTTTTTCTTTTTTCTTTTTTTCAAATTTTTTGATTTTTTTATCTATACATAACAACGTTTTAAAATTTTACCACTGATTAGGTCAGTCCATATGCTTTTTTGGTTTGACAGCAAGTAAGTATTGTTGGTGTAGATTTCTTGAACCAGGTATACCCTGTCCCATTTGGAAGTGAGCTGTCGCTGGATTGGTGCTTTAATCTAGTTGAATAGAACTATGCGCCCGCCTTAGAAAACTAGAGTAGAGGGGCTTAGTAAGGATTTGATCCGCTGCCCTCTACTTCTGTCGGGGTTGATGGTCGACTTCTCTATTTGGCAAAAGAGTCAAGTAAGAGATTTTGCTACCATGTAAGCTGTAGTTTATCTTTTTTTTTTTTTTTTGCAGTGAGAAATCGTGTCCATGTGCTAGTTTGTGGAACTGCATACCCAGATAGGGTATTGATGCAGGTGATAGAGCAATCATTTTTTTGTTGGCAGAGGCAGTTTTATTCTCCCTCGATGCCACTGATGCAATTCTTGCACCCTTTTTTCTTGTGCCCCAGGGTTGTGTTGGTGTTGGCAATTTCATAACCAATTAATGCTCTTTTATAATTTTGTCAAGGGGTACGACAGTTTGATATTGACAGAAAGAGAATGAATTTTCACATTTTACTCTTGAACTGTAGGAAATAAATTCCCTTGAAAACCAAGATTTGATCTCAGAGGAATGTCGTAACTCTGGTAAGGGTCGTAAAGACTTGATCTCAATTAGATTGACTTAATTCCGATAGTGCTGTATGGGTTTGATTTTAGATGGACTAGTTTGACTCTACTGAGGGCCGGGGTTTAATCCCACTCGGACTGGTTTAGTTCCGCTAAGGGCCGTACAAACTTGATCTTAGATAGACTGATTTTGCTGAGGACTGTAGAATGTTTAATTTCAAACGGATGTTTGATATTTTAATATTTTAAATTTGTATTCTTATAAATTCTAATCAGTGGTGATTAGAAAATATACACAAAAAATATGTTTACAAATAAATATATTAAATATTTTGAATTTTCACTCTGAAAGATCACACTTAATGGAATTTAGAGAATATATACTCAAAACACAAAAACGTAGCGAGGGGAGAATAGGATTTTGGTTTTTGTAATGTTTTGCAAGCTTTTCTCCGATGATCCCATGAAGCTTGGCTCATTGCCTATAAAGAGCTACGAAAGAAGACAAGTATCATTCCAATTGATCGATTATATTAGATAGCCAACCATTGGAAATTTGCATGCATGCAACTTTTCATTTTTTTTTTTTTTCTTCTAAATGCCGGCCCTTGACTTTTTCCCCTTTTTTTTTTTTTAAATGTTTACATTAAGAACACTTCATTACACTATGAAAGGCATGAAAAGTTTTAAAAAAAAATGTTTAGGAAGCGACTCATGACATGTTTAACAAGATTTTATTTAGGAATAGTATACTCTACTAATAAATTAAATACAAAGACTTTTCTCCTATAATTAAGTTCTCTATGCCTGACAGCTGCTCCGATCTAATATATAGTGACAATGATGCTTCATGGCTTATCATTTGGTCCATTCCATAGTCATTGTGGAAATTAGAGAACTCATAAGCCAAGTAGGTCAATAGGCCAAATTTCTTGGAAATTTTTTCCACAGTTTCTTCTTTTCAAGTCTTCCACGTGGTTTCAAGTCTATTAGAACATGACCGTCAATTCCACCGACCATGCTTCAGGTCAAGATCATCTTTGAACGCCAAATTGAGAAATGACCCAAATGAGACATTAATCGCTATAAGAAGCTGCATCTTCCAAGTTAGAACTCGTTTTTATAAGTAGAGTGTAGTTTTGTAGTTAGAGAAAAAAATATTCCAAATTTTTTAAATAGACCCCATTATATTTGCATGAAAGCCCTTTTATATCAATATTTTTCGTGCTTTCGTAGAGTTAAAATAAAATATTATTTGTTAAAAAGCTTATTGCATTACATTTCACTTCAAAAATCTATCAAAATACTTTATACCCCGTTAAAGAGGAAAATTTACAAAAACTTTGCATTAAAATACTTTATATCTCGTCAAACTAAACCAATATAAAAAGAGAATTATGAAGAATCTTAAAAAAAATGTACTCCAAGTTAAATTAATTACTATAGAATTCGGACAAGATAGATTAATTAGGAACATAAGATAATCTCTGTATAGACATATATAGATAGAGAGTAATATAGGCGTGGGGTCTTTTCGGACCATGTCATTGTGGAAATTAGAGAACTTATAGCTCAAGTCGGTCAATGAGCGAAATTTCTTGGAAATATTTGCGTCAGTTTCTTCTTCTTTTTAAGTCTTGGACACGCTATGGAAAAATCCAAGTGTCCATTTTAGTAGAACACGAACATCAGTTCCATCAGTTCCATCTCTCTGCTTCAAGTCATGGCCATCTTTAGGCACAAAACTAGAAAATGAGACATTTATCGTTATAAAAAGTTGTATCTCACAAAAAAAAAAGATCCAAATTTACGAAATTGATCCCGTTACATTTACATGTAACCCCTTTTTTCTATATTAGTAGCTGTATTTTAGGTAACACTAATATTGTTATACAGTCCATCTGACAGCTTCTAATAGCTTGTCTTTTTTTTTTTTTTTTTAAATTCGATCATCTAACAATTTATATTATTTTAATTTTACTTAAAAAATCTCACTAAATATTTCCCTTATTTATTAAAGATAGTATAGCTAAGTCGCCAGTTTCTCTCTTTTGACAACCAAAGATAAAGTTTGGATCTGAGTAAAGAAATTGATTGTAAATTTTTCATTTCAGTCTAATGACATATAGTGGAATTCTAATTTAACTCATCTAAAAAGTAAATAAAGTTAACTCAACATGAGAAGTAAGTGAAAAAAAAAAAATTAAATATGCTCCAATTGAAAAAAATAATGATAAAATAAATTTGTATAATGTAAATTATATGTGTGTATTACATTCACAACAAAAACAAAAATGAGTAAGAATAAGAATCACATGTAGAAAGTGAAAGTAAAATGAAAATCTTTGAGATGGAATAATCTTGTCTTATAACTAAAGATAGGTCCGAGGAAAATAAATTATAAAAGAAAAAAGAAGAGTGAAACTTTAGGGATTGAAATAGTGAAAGGTGTGCATTACTGAAATTCAATAGTTCACTTCAAATATTAAGAGAGAGAGAGAGAGAGAGAGAGAAATTGAGACAACATTTGAAACGTGGAGCCGAAGTCTCTTAAAATTAGGGGATAAATGATTAAGAAGTCTTAAATTTTTAAAATTGTTATAATTGAGTCCTAAATATTTTATTGTTTATGAATAAATTCTAACTTTTAAATTGTATTCCAAATGAAGTTTTTTTTTTTAGACAAAAATTGGTAAAATTGGCATCAGCGCAATTTGACCTAACTGAAACTATATAAAAAAAATATTTAAACACATCCTAAAAATATATAAATATATTTACGTACGTATCTTATTGAATTTCTCTTCTTTCTCTTATAGACAAAAGGCAAAAGACATAAATTTTTAACCTAAGAATTAATCATTTTCGTCTTCTACATGTGAAGAAAATTTTTAAAAAAATTAGTGAAACACTCATGTGTTTCTGTATTTTAAGATGTATTTGAGTGTTTTTTATACTATTTCAAATTAGATCAAATTACTTATCTACCAGTTTGATAAATTTCTGTCTCAAAAAGGATTCATTTAGAATGAAAATTAAAAGTTTAGAGCTGACTTAAAATTCAAAAAACGAAAATAATTTATTGAAAAAATTTCTAACGATTTATCACTTATTATAAACCCAAAGAATTAGGCTTATAACAGTAATTTCCTTACACATTTGATACTTTGACAAGATTCAAAAGCAAAATAAGGGTTAATATATAAATAAATTCGTAATTTTGTGAATTGTAACAAATATAATCCATCCTTTAAAATGTAATAATCTTGTCATCTTATAATTATTTTTTAATAAATCTAACTATATTTAACTCATACTAACCGATTTCGGTAACTTTGCACATGAAATGCTTATGTAAAAAAAAAAAACTGGATAAGTAATATGGTAAGTAAAATTTAATTTAAAACTAATTAAAATAAAATAAAATTAAATAGAAAAAAATAAAATAATAATAAATTTTAGATACTTACACATATACTTACTGTTTCTATATCTAGAAAGGCACAGTCTGGAGTTCTTCTCTTGGCTTTAATGGCATTGCTGTTGGTATCCGGTGCTGCACAGTCTTCGGAAAAATTCCAGCGCCATCACTGACGATACCTCCTCCAGTCCCTCCTCCGACTCCACTGGCGGCTGCGCCTTCTCCAGCAATCATAGTGGCTCCATTGTCGTTGTCTTCTCCAACTCCGGCAATTCTCTCACTCAACTCAACTATACCCTCAATCATTCTAACTAAAGTGAATCATTACTCAAATTGTTGGCAAAACTCATGATTTTATCCACCATCTTTGTACTTTTTGAGAATTTCACTTACAAATTTTTTTGTTAGAATCCATCTTCCAATATTCTTCCAACAACCTTCACTATTTTCTGTTAAGCAACTGTTAAGTGTGAGGCTTGATAATCTCCTCATCTTCCTTTGCCGTAGCCAACTGCGCCCCTTTTTGTGGATTTACGTGGTGCATTTTATCAAGTTATAAAAAAATTAGTCAATATTAATAGAAACAAATAATAAATTGGAAAACAAATTTTTTTTCTTTCCATTATAAGGTCTATTGGATGTGATATATCGTTAGTAGTTACATCCATTCTCGTAAACCCCATTTTCCTTCCCAAAATTAGAATTTAAAACCTTCAAGATAAAAGTAATGTGCTTAAAATACTTCTAAAAATATTCTAATGGACTAATTGTTAATTAATACATTTTTATTGTTAATTCTTTATTATTATTTGAATAAATTAATTGTTAAATAAAATAAATAGACAATGAAGGAAGAGTATAGTTAAACAACTCCATCACATACCATAGATTGTTATGATATAATAGTTAAGACATTCGTTCGTACTATGTGATTATGAGTTCAAATTCTTGCTAAGAAGTTTAGTAGACCTAAATGTATGTCTGCACTCGTACATACTTTTGTTGTTGAATACTTTCATATACTTGGTGTGAAGTCTTTAATAAGCTGCTTCAATCAGTCTTAAAATACTAAACTACTTTGAAAACCTACAAATGTTGAAAAAAAAAAGATGGAAATTATGAATATTGGTCTTGTGAAGCATTATTCTTCTTATGATTGTGATATAAATTATAGCCTTTTGATTTTTATAAAGGGGCCAGTGAAACAAAAAGAAGCTGCTGTTGTTCAACTTAGGATACTAAACCTCTTCAATAACCTACAAAAGCTGAAAATAAAGGATAGTCAGTTTTTTTTTTTTTTCCTTTTATCCATTAAACGTACTTAGAAATTTCAAAATGATCACAACTACTTGCTCACTAGAGGGACATTTAGGAAAAAAAATAATGTTCTCGTTGCTATCCTTTTGTTTTATTTTATGAGGTGTACATGAGTAAACCATTGTATATTGAAATCATTACACTACTAGTTTGTTATGTTAATTTGAGAGAGGGAAGATAAGAGATATATCAAGCAGCTGAAGCACATAGGATATGCGTGAGTCCAAATCCAATATCGTCGAGTTAAGCGCTTTTTTTTTTTTGTTATTTTTCAACGTCAACATTTAAATTTAGTTGGAGACTAGCCGCCTTTGAAAGTTCAACATCATAATCATTAAAAACAAAGGGGAAGTTGGTAGGGTGAAAATGTCGGCAGCGAGATCTTGAGTTTAAACGTGACAAAAGAATGTTGTAAGGTTAAATATATATGACATCTTATTGAGCCATGAATAATTTAGTGTTCGAGTCAAATTCGCGAAGTTTGCTCTCTTTTGAACGTAATGTATATCAATTTAATTTACTTGGAGATAATGAAATCACGCAAATATTTATTGACTATCTGTATCTCGCCACTTTTACTTATCAATTTTTTTAACAAAACAAAGGAGAAGTCTTACTAAACGATGTGGAAGTATTCATAATTTATGCCGCAATAACATGAGTTGAGATTGAGGAATGCACCACCGGAGGGTGTAAATTTGGTGGTAAGTTGGCATGGAGCTACGAGTCCAAGTGAAATTTGAATGTCGGCACAATATCATGTCTTTTCTGTTAAAGAATGATTAAAATATTGAACGAAATTCAGATTTGGTATCACGTGTATTTTAACGTGGTTTTAGCCGTAAGCAATGATTAAGAATGCTCATTTTGTGATGGATAAAAGAAGACTTAAAACAAGATTTTGTCTCTACGATTTAATGATTTTCGTTATTTTGTCTTTATCATATTTTTATTAGATTATATTTTCTAACTGTTTTTTTGTCAATTATTTATATTTTTCACCGTTGGTCAACTGTTAGCCAATTGTTACGTGTAATTTTTAAACAAGTCAACATGTCACATTAAAAAAATTTCCACGTCAACATGTTACATTAGAAAAATTTGCTGACGTGGTATATTCCAAAAATCAAATTTTTTGTTTTTTTTATTTTGTTAATTTATATTTTTAATATGATAAAAAAAAGAAAAAATAATTTTCTTTTTTTTTGAAAAATCATAATTTTAATTTTTAAAAAAACACAAAAAAAGTCAAATTAGTTTCTTTTCTTTGAGTATCTATTTTCCAACAAAAAAGAAAACTAATTTTACTTTTTTGTGTTTTGTAAAATTAAAATTATGATTTTTTTTAAAAAATAAAATGAAAAGCAACAAAAATTATATTTCCAAAAATTAGTTTTTTTTTTGGTATCTTTTTTTTGGAAAAAAAGATACTGCAAAAAAAAACTAAATTTATTTTTTTATGTTTTTTAAAAAATTAAAATTATGATTTTTCAAAAAAAAAAAGAAAATTGTCTTTTCTTTTTCTTTTATCATATTAAAACTATAAATTAATAAAATGAAAAAAAAAGAAGAAAAAATCTGATTTTTAGAATATGTCACGTCAGCAAATTTTTTCTAACGTGGCAAGCTGACTTATCTAAAAACTACATGTGATAATTAACTAACGGTTGACTAACGATGAATAGTATAAACAGTTGACAGAAAAAAGTTAAAATGTATAATCTAACGAAAAAAAGACGATGACGGCAATCGGGCGGTGAGGATAAGTCAGAAGTTCACACTTTGGTTGGATTTGGAAGAGCTTGGATTGGGCTTCGAGGAACTAGAGTTTACGGTGGCCATTGGGCGGGCCTTTAACACTAAGCCTAATCCGGACATGGTTTGTTCCTTGGGCCTTGGCGGTACAACGACCTTGTAATGCAGTAGCTTATTAGTTTTCTCCTTTTTTTTTTTTTTTTTCAACGCAATCGGGCCTAAGGCCCATCAAATCCAACCTATCCAAAAGGGAATCACTAGGTGGATATATATAAAAATTATTGGCGAAAGCCAATAATTTTTATAATGTTGTCTAAAATAGAAAAAAATTATTTAACTTAACTGTAATGAAGCAGAAAGGGCTACAAATGCAAAGTAATTAATTATAATTTTTCTTATTTTCTTGTTTTTCTTTATTTAGGTACTTGGAAATTTTATGTATTTTTCACATTTCAGTGGTCATTTTCTGTGGAGATTCTCAAGTCATTTTGATTTAGGCATTCTTGCGTAACAGAATTTTACCATTGCGCTGCAATCAAGGGACACTCTCCAAAGATGCTTTAAAATGCTCAGGTTAGGGGAATCAATGGGGCTCAAGCCACACAAGGAGGAAGAAAGAGTGAGTTTCCTTCATCTGATAATATAACAGTGCCCGTATCATTATATCAATCTTTATCAACTGTACCATTTTGTGGCTAACAATTACTCATGCATTACAGAGGGGGAACCTCACTAATAGTATAGCTGGATAAAAGCATTGGTCCCAATCCAGAAACATACGTTAATCACCCACCCGAAAAATATAAAACGTGAAAGAAGTATGCAAAAATGCGTATTATCTTTTAAAGGTCATATTATTTTTGAAAAAATGCTCAAGGCTTGAGGTACGTAAGTCTCTAACCGTAAATGATAGTTTAGTTGGTATTTCGGCATGTTTCTCCCACGTTCAACTCGGGTTCGAGCGCCTGTAGTTATGCTTGGAGGCTTTGCCCTTCTTTGACTGTTCAGTTTTCTAGTGCTACTTACTATAAGTTTTAGATTCGTTAGAACGATACATTTTTTTTACGTTAAAAAAATTTATATGTTAATTTACTAATTGCTGTTGGTTTTAAAAGTAGCTCTTTGAAAAGTACTTTGCATGTATTTTTAGGAATTTTCGATCACTTTAATCAAAAACTCTAATTTTTTTTATCATTAACACTAGTTAAATTAAACATGACGTAATATGTTAACCTATAATAAAGAATTTTAATAAATTTTACAGTTTTAAATTTAACGAATTTTACTTAATAAAAAAACAAAATTAATAAATACTTTTTTCTTATAATATTCCATTTCCTTATCATCCTCTTTGATTGAAATTGAACATGTCCCAGACTCCCATAGTTGCTAGGTAATGGAACAATAGAGTTGCACAAGGGACTACAATATTTGCACAACCAAAGAAATCCTAGGCATGTGCTCCTGTGAAGGATTTGTGAAGGATTTCCAACATGGGAGGGGACTTGAGATCAGGTGTGGGCACTCGCAGCAATAACATAGACACAGAATATAGACACTGTAGATCATACTATTCGTAAAAGATTCATAGTTACAGAGGTGGAATATCCTTTACATGAAGTGGAAGTATCTTCAACACCATTATTTTACTTAATCCAAATCAACTCCAAGTACAGCCACAGCCAAGCCTATAGACAGCCTTCAACTACCTGTATTGAGAAGACATCATCAGTAATACGAATAAAAGACAACAAAACCGCCTTATTTTCTGAATTTACCCCCGGTTTTCATCAGAAAAATAATAAGCACTTCAAGCACCCCGTCCAGGCAACAATCATTTAACTATGGTTGTGAAAATCGACCCGGACCGGCTAGTCAGACTGGTTGAACTAATGACTGGCCGAAAGTCCGAGTCGGTTTAAGTGAATTTTGAGGAGTGAGCCAAACCAGAAAAAATCGTTTAAGAACTAGTAAAAATTGGTGAAAACCGAACCGGTCGGATCGATTCCATGAAAATAAAAAAATTATAAATTACAATTTGATTTCAAATGTTATTTAAATTATAATTTAAGTATTAAGTTTAATTAAAAAATTTAATTTAGTCTTAAATCTGATTAAAACTTTCAATTTCATTTTTAAAATTAAAAAAATTAATATTTAAGTACTATCTATAATTATTATTTTTTAATTATATATATATATATATTATTAAATACTAGTTCAAATACCAATTTAATACACATTTTTTGTTGCATTTGGTGATGGCACCAAAACAAAAGAACCAATAAAAAAACTACCAGCAATACACTATCACGGTGAGTATAAAAGAAAAGCAAAGTTAAACAGAAATATTTATGAAATTTTATTTGAAAGAAAGTGAGATTGCAGGCATCTGACTACCAAACTAATTAATATCAGATAGATCAGATTAATATGAAAGCAGAAACAGGTCTGTCCTCTGGCAACACGGAAAATCCTAACCAGCTGCGGTTAATTAAGGCTGAATATATAGATGCCTAGAAAAGGATTATACATACTAAGAGCATCAGTAATAGGCATGTTGCTCCCAGGCCCATGAATCTCAGAGGCTGATTGATTAGCACACTCTACATGCAACAGAAATTTTAATTTAACTTATTTTTTTTAATAAATATTAACTTATTTATCATCTAACGTCATATAATAAATGAAATTTATTTAAAATAAAAAATAAAAAAATTAATTTATTTAATATAAAATTATTAATAAAATATACTTAAAAAAAAAATTAGAAAGCACCAAAATTATGACCTATTAAGTGCATTTACAGCACTTTCTCTGTATACCAAACCACTAAATACAAAAAAGAAAAACAAAAAACACTCTAACATGACAAAATTCGTCAGGTGCCACATAAATTTGTAACCCTTTCTTTATTGTTGTATGTAAAGCATCTTCCTTTTAAGACATTGGAGGGGATAGCATAGGATTGAGGGGCTGAAATTACCAAGCTAAGTGGCAGATCCAGAAGGGGTCTTCCCATCATCAATCTTAGAGTCAGAAGGGGTCTTCTCACCATCAAACTTAGAGTCAGAAGGGACATCACCAATAAGCTTGAATTCCTGAACCTCCCTGAAATTCAACCATGGCTTCTCCCACACCCTGGCTTCATATACCTTGAGCTGATCTCCATCCTTGACCTCCATGGTAATGTAGTAAATTGTCCCAGCCACCACTTGCTGCTTTGCACTCAACACTTTCTTAAACTCCAGCTCTGAGTTCTGATTAATTAACAACAACTTTATTAGTCCCCACTTTTTCAGTTATTTCAATAGATTAAAAAAAAAAAAAAAAAAAAGCAAAAGACAAAACACAACAAGAAAGACCAAACATTACAACAAAACAAAACAAGCCAAGATCTTTTTTTTTTTTCCTTACCCTGAAAAGAGGAAAATAACAATAATAAAAGAAATGCAAAAATTTATATCAAAATAAAAAGGAGGACCTGAACATGAACTGTAAAGAAACAATTCCAGACATTATAAAATGAAATTCCACATGGAACCAAATAATAAACGGTTGGAATTCCCGGAAAACAAACAGAAAAGGGCAGGAAAAAGGATACCTCTATCTTGTTATGGTCATCGACGGCGAAACGAGCAAGATTCTCGATTTCAATAATGTTAGCGATTCCCTTGATGTCTTGAACTCCACCCAAAGTTGCCATTATCTGTTCTATCTGCGGTCTTTTTTCTTGTTTTTTTCCGACTATTCGTTGGGGAAATTGGATTTGGAAGGGTGTATATATAGAGAAAAAGAGGTGGATAGAGAAAATTAGAATGCGCTACCTTAAAAAAAAACGGTGTATGGCACATATATTTGTTATCATGACTATGAGTTGAGATTAGAACTATTTATTTGTATTTTCTTTTAATTGTTTTATAGCAGAGAGAATTATAGCGTGCTATTAATTGTTATTTTTGATTTAAAAATCATTTTTCACAAGGTCTGTTAAAAAAAATTAGTAATGTTCTTTATTAATATTCATACCACATGAAAAGAAAAAATTTAGTAGAAATAAACTCTACAAATTAAGGCAGAGTAGATTGGGAGCCGACAGAATTATAGTTAGGCTTCAGTAGTTTTAGTCTTCATAAATATTATTATTTAATAAGATTTGACTTATGTGTTAACTTTGTGATTTTTCATCTAATTATTTTTTCTGTTATTACATCAATTAAAAATTTTAATCAAGATATTTTTCTAGAAATTATTTAAATTAATTGTAATAAAATTCGAATAATGTGACGTAAATTTTGCTATTTTCTCAAAGATTTATTTACGGTTTGATAGTGCTGGAGTTACCTTACTCGAGTACTTCAACTAATTAACTAGGGGGTTAATTTTTTCTTTAAAAAATTTTCTCATAAATTTAACTTAAGTTTTACGCAAAAAAATCTCATCATAGCTGCAGCAACCCTCCCCCAGTTAAAAAAGGTGTCATTACATTTTTAGAATTGGGTATCTGTCCGAATATTTTTTTATACAATAAGACAGTAATTTTGTATAACAAGACTACTATTTTGTACAATAAAAAAAATACAGAAAAATACAAATTTTTTTTATTACATAAAATATCAGTTTAGTTATACAAAATTACTGTCTTTTTATAAAAAAAAAATTCGGTCAGATGCCCAATTCTAACAGCCTAATTTTTTCCTTATGGAAATCGTACTTGGGCGGAAGAAAGGGTCCAGCTACAATTCACTCTTTTTCAACCTCTCTCTCTCTATATATATATATATATATATATATATTATATTTTATATCGTATAAAGAGATTTTATATTAATATCTCTTAAAAATATCACTGTTATATTTTTATATTTATAATATTGTTTGTATAAAAAAAAATTTATTATGTCTACGTTCAAAAAATTTTGTTTACAGCTACAACTACGCAGACTCGTGCTTCTGAACGCAAATAATTTAGACAACATCCAAAATATTTTATATTATAATATAAATTTTTTATGTAATATATAATATATAAGAGATTGTTGTAATTTGTACTATTTTTATATATTTAATATATTATTAATTATGTGTAAAATATATGCTGCCGTAAACATTGTTCTCATTAGTTATGTGAAGTTGACACGTATACGTTTTGCCCAGCGCAAAACGCGTTGCCTTAGGACAAAAAACAAAAAAAAAAACGTGTTGCCTGTCGCCTGGTCAATTATGGCGTCTGTCTGTTGACGGCTACCCTGTACACGCTCTCAGCCTTGGGAAATTTCTTATCCTTTGCACTTTCCAATCCAATAGACATCGCCCACGGTTTGTAAAAATGTTGGGTTGTAGTTGCAAAAATTACTCAATAATTATTTCATTTTATTTTTTATTTGTTAAAAATTCCCCAACAAGTCCTCCGTTACACCTTAAGTTATGTGGAATTAAATGGACAATATTATTTAGTTACTCATTCCCTCTTTTTTTTTTTTTTTTAATCCACAAAGAAGAATTTTCAAAATATGCGTACGTAGTTATGTTTCAGTGCATTATTTTTATAGAAAAAAGTTGGTGGGCAGATGTAGGTATCATACGCTCGTAGGCAGACATAATTTTTATACAATTACGATTATATTTCGTACAATCAGAACGATAAAAAGTGAGATAAAAAAATATTACTGTTTTTTTACTACACATTTTTTAGTTACGATTACACAAAATACACTTGTGGTTGCACAAAGTCTATATTTGCCTAACGTGTATGACATCCTAGATGGGATCCTATTTTTTTTATTATAAGGGAGGCTGGGAAGTTAAAAGAAGAGAATAACATTACTACAATTGAAATGTAAAGTTAAAAAATTTTAAGAGAGTATTCAGTACTAATTTGGTAGATTAGACGCAAAGAGGGGAAATTGAGGAACAATGTGTGCAAATGATGCAATTACATCTTGTTAATAATGCATTATGTTTGGCCCGCAATAAATCCTTTGAATGGAAATTTAAATTCTAACAAGTGTTTTTTCTTTTTTGAAAATCATGCACAACACACATTTATCAGTTGTTATTTTTTTGATTAATTGATTACTCACTTATTTAGGTTCGAAACTCATAAGTGGAATATTCGCACAAAAAGTACGTTTTAATTAATGTTAGGAGATGGGTTTAAAAAAGAAGTAATATTAGGTAATTTTATTTAATTAATTTTAAAGTAATTATATAATGTATTTGATAATTTATTTAATCTTTAATTTTTTAAATATAATTATTTAATAATTTATATTATTTTATATTTATTTTAAAATTATATAAATCTAACGACCAAACTATTTCAAAAAAAAAAAAGATGTTAGTAGATTGATCGAAACAACGTTGAGATTCATCTTTTTAAATGGTTCTCTTACATCTGTCAGTTGGGAGACCTAACTAGTCCATCGATCAAAGTGGGGCAAAACAATATGATATTTTTAGACTTGGAAGATCAAATCGTTAGCACACCTCGGAACTAATTTGTAATTTTTTCCTTGCTGACTTTTATAAGTCATCACTATTTGCTATTTATCTAGCCTTTTGAATTGGACAAAGGATTCGTCCTTTTCCATTATTCGAGTATAATAATACTATATAATTTTAAATAAATAATAATATAGTCTCATTTAATAATATATATTATTTTATTTTATAAATTTAATTATTTAATAATTTATATCATATTATTTTTATTTTAAAATTATTTAAATTAAACAAAAAAAAAAATTTTCATTCTGACTGTTGGATATGAATGGATAATTGGACATGGAGGCGGCAGACAAGACTATAACTTGAGGTGATAAATGCTTATCTGATTAGAATAATCTGTCTCATTTCAACTCAAATAATTTGATTTCATCCATTTTAAAGTTAATTTGACCTAACCAAATTTGTATTGTCTAAAGAGATTCATGATTCATAATTGGAAGCCCCTGAAACTGAAATAGTCTAAAACCTCTCAAATAATTTGAAATTTGATTAACTTATAATTAGATTAACCCGAATTCGAGTTTGACGTCCAAGGGGCAATCAACCACCAAGTAAAAATGTACTGCTATTTAACATGCTTGCATCTCTCCTGAAAATTAAAAAAAAAAAAAAAAACAAAAGAAACAAACAAACAAAAGAAATATACCTCATGAGGTGCACATACTGCAGTATCAATCTTTACTTCATGCTCATCTTCCTACCGCCACAATCAGGTGTCTCAAAATGCAAAAACACAATACTACCAGGACAGCAGCCTTCATGGGACTCTCTGATAGCATGAAGCTGCTTTACCTTGCAAATACAATTTAAGTACAAAAGGCCAAAGCACCCTATGTATTGTCCTAAAAACCTGGAGGTGTAAAGGAAAAACATGTTCGTAGAGAAGAAGCAAATCTGTTGTACTCTATCGCCGTCCAACTGCGAGATGAAAAGAGAAGAGATGATTACATATCTTGAATACTTATAACAAAAGAGATGAAAATAAAAAAAAATAAAAGAAAGTTATTAAATACAATTTTCGTAATCGATCAGAATGAACAGCATTATTCAAACTAAAAGCTTGCGGTTTTTAGATACAAACATTGTAATTTAACAATTTTTTTGTGCCTAATCTTATCCAAAGTTGTAACCTTTTGCCTCAAACCCATCATCCTACACATTGCTATCACTTTCCTTTTTTAGCAACACCCTACAGCTTCTTCATAGCAAATGCCTCACCATTACTAAGCACAACCTTGTACACTTTCCCTTATGGTCCACTTCCTATATTACATATTGACATGTTATCCTCATCAAGACAATCGAAGAATTCATGTTCACTAAAACCCACTTTATGTAACGACATCAATGTCCAGTTGGGCTTAACAAAGCTCTTGTCTTATTGAACACTTTGTATTTCAGTAGAACCAAACCACAACAACAACAAACACTAGCGCAGCAAGTAGGAAAATGGACCTAACAATCATATACAACCTTAAGTTCATTGCTTTTCTTACAAGAATATCAACCCCAACTTGAAGCTCCTAGAAAGAAAATTACCATGAAGATCCAGACTCCCAAGCTGCTTCAAATTTACTGTACTTTGAGCAGAGACCCACTGAACCAATTTTGATTTCCTAAGAACTTAAGAAGATGCTCAATTAACCCAGTCTCCTATGCTATACTTCCATTAAATCTGTTCCATAGGACAACGAATTGGAAAAATATAATTAATTGAACAAAAAATAGTTCATTATATAGATTTGTTTTATAAAAATCACAAACAAAATATAAGTTTGAAATATCTCTTCCTCAATGACCTGTTTAACAAAGCTTGTCTGATTAATTGACTCAATCACCTCCGCTTGGAGCTCAATGCTTTCAGATTCTTAATTACATGCAACAATTCGGGTAACAAAATCCAGCAAACAGATAAGTCTACCATTCATTACGGATAGTTGAGAGCCAAAATTTTCTTTGGTATTTTTATTGTAGAGCTTACGATCCAATAGACTACCAAACGAATCCACAAAAATAAACAAGGCCATTAGCAAACAATCAAACAAAAATTCTCAATCATCAATATAACAGAAAATCCTATATTGTAAAGCCAAAACTGAAAAGACCAACCTGAGATTCCAGCTTCCATGAATCAAATACCCCGCATAAATATCAAACTCAGTTCGAATAAAATCGTGTAATGACAATGAAAAGTAAAATGGACAGAAAATATTACCTTTTTGGTCCGAAACTCAGCCAAGTTTTTGGCACGATACCATCATCCTCGCTCAAAATCGATCAAAAAAGGTGGTTACCGCAAAGAGGAAGCCATAGGCTAAGAGAATGGAATTATCAGAGAATTGGAAACAGTTTTCGCAACTTGAACATGTAATTGTATCATGTTTGTTTCCAGATTATTTGCGATGTTAAAGATTGCAACATAAAATCGGATCAATTTGTACGTAACTCAATTTAACTAAAATCAAATTTTAAAATAACAAAAAAAACCAGATGAATTTACCTAACACCAAGAGATATAACTTATAATTAAATATTTTATACGCATTAAGATAATAATAAATATTTTTATTTTAAAATAAATTTTATGAATAAAAAATCTTTTTCATCATGGTTATTTACTTGTCTATATTTAGCATTTAAATTTAAATTAAGTTTTATTTCATAGTAAATAGTTATAAAGTAATTATATAAATAAGTTTAATTTTTAAAAAATCATAAAAAACTAATTTTTTAAATTAAATCCTAAATATACTTATTATTAATTTAAATTTATTTAGTATTATTTCAAACATTAATTTAAAAATTTTCAAAAAAAAATTATTAAAAAATATATTTTATATCACTTATTAATGCTCTATAACTATTTTTGTTTTCCTAAATCTATAACTATTTCCTATATTACCTTAAAACGGGGGTATTTAAAACCGCAGAACTCATTTTGTTCGAAAGCTCCGGCGGCTCCGCTTCCTCGGCAAGAAAGGCAATTCGATTTGAATTTCATCATAAATTTTTTTAGTAAAAACCAGCAAACATTCGTTATCGAGATTCAACCAAAAATATTTTAGTGAAATTGAGCATTGATCAATGGAGGAAGAGGATCAACAGCAGCAGAAGCACCAAGAAGATGGAGCAGGCCAAGGGGAGCCCAAGAGGGCCACCAAAGCGCTCCTCTCATTCTACTCCAACAACTACATCTGGAACCGTCTCCTCACTTTCTTTCCCTCACACTCCAATTTTCTCGGGAAAATCTTAAATCTTTATCGCCAAACAGCCCGCAGCAGGCGTAGAGATTCCCGCCTTCCACTTCCATTGCCCTCCAGCTCTCGCGAATCTTCTCAGTATGCCTTCTCCTTCACTTTACTTCATTAGCTCCTTTGTATGGGTATATATATATATATTTCAATTCTAGCCTAAAACTGTATGTATTTACCAATGAAATGCATAGGAGGATCCAGCTTACTTGGAGTGGCAGAAGGCGTGTGCCTTTTGTAAGAGTGAGCGGTTTGAACCCCAGTCCCCTCTCACTAGCTGCCCCTCCTAAACGAGACAAAAAAAAAAAAAAAAAACCCAATGAAATGCATGCACTATCTTAGTTGTTAGAGATCGTAAGTTTGTGATTGAATGAAGAATTTGTTCAAACTTTGTATCTTTATTCTCTCATCAATTTATGGGTACTGGATAGATCACATGGCAAAGCTGGAGTCATGATTTGGGCAGGGTCTTGTCTTTAAAAATTCCCAATGAAATGCATACACTACCTTAGTTGTTAGAGTTTGTAAGTTTGTGATTGAATGAAGAATTTGTTCAAAGTTTGTATCTTTCTTCTCTCATCAGTTTATGGGTACTGGATAGATCCCATGGCAAAGCTGGAGTCATGGTTTGGGCAGGGTCTTGTCTTTAATGAAATGCATACACTATCTTTGTTGTTAGAGATTGTAAGTTTGTGATTGAATGAAGAATTTGTTCAAAGTTTGTATCTTTCTTCTCTCATCAGTTTATGGGTACTGGATAGATCCCATGGCAAAGCTGGAGTCATGGTTTGGGCAGGGTCTTGTCTTTAAAAATGCCCAATAAAATGCATGAACTATCTTTTTTGTTAGAGTTCGTAAGTTTGTGATTGAATGAAGAATGTGTTCAAAGTTTGTATATTTATTCTCTCATCAGTTTATGGGTGCTGCATAGATCACATGGCAAAGCTGGAGTCATGGTTTGGGCAGGTTCTTGTCTTTAAAAATGCCCAATGAAATGCATACACTATCTTTGTTGTTAGAGTTCGTAAGTTTGTGATTGAATGAAGAATTTTTTCAAAGTTTGTATCTTTCTTCTCTCATCAGTTTATGGGTACTGGATAGATCCCATGGCAAAGCTGGAGTCATGGTTTGGGCAGGGTCTTGTCTTTAAAAATGCCCAATGAAATGCATACACTATCTTTGTTGTTAGAGTTCGTAAGTTTGTGATTGAATGAGGAATGTGTTCAAAGTTTGTATATTTATTCTCTCATCAGTTTATGGGTGCTGCATAGATCACATGGCAAAGCTGGAGTCATGGTTTGGGCAGGTTCTCGTCTTTAAAAATGCCCAATGAAATGCATACACTATCTTTGTTGTTAGAGTTCGTAAGTTTGTGATTGAATGAAGAATTTGTTCAAAGTTTGTATCTCTCTTCTCTCATCAGTTTATGGGTGCTGCATAGATCACATGGCAAAGCTGGAGTCATGGTTTGGGCAGGTTCTTGTGTGTAAAAATGCCCAATGAAATGCGTACACTATCTTAGTTGTTAGAGTTCGTAAGTTTGTGATTGAATGAAGAATTTGTTCAAAGTTTGTATCTCTCTTCTCTCATCAGTTTATGGGTGCTGCATAGATCACATGGCAAAGCTGGAGTCATGGTTTGGGCAGGTTCTTGTGTTTAAAAATGCCCAATGAAATGCGTACACTATCTTAGTTGTTAGAGTTCGTAAGTTTGTGATTGAATGAAGAATTTGTTCAAAGTTTGTATCTTTCTTCTCTCATCAGTTTATGGGTGCTGCATAGATCACATAGCAAAGCTGGAGTCATGGTTTGGGAAGGGTCTTGTTTTTAAAAATGTGAAAGTCCCACCTCAAGCAACTCCCTTTGGTTAAAAGGGGTGTTGAACACAAGGTTCTCACACTTTGGGGTGTGGGCTACAATTGGACATGACGTTACCCTTGTTTTTCCCCAAGAGACTATTTCATGACTCGAACATGTGACCACCTCCAATTTCATTTGTCTGCAAACAAATGTGAATTGGGGTCCACTAGCGTCGCCATTGGTGCTTTGTGATTATTGCTATGGTGATTATCCATGAATCTACTGGGAAAATCATGTGCTGTGCCGTTCTTCATAAATTTAGCTTTCATCTCTTGCCACTTGCAATAGGGAGGTATTCAATCATGTGCTGTACCGTTCTTCATAATATGTTAATGGAGGACATTTTGGGGCAGAATTTAAAGGAGAAAATTTTAGAAGTTTGGGATATATTCAAGATATCTGGCTTCCACGCCTGTGATGCTTCAGATAACACACTTGCAGTTTCCTTCATGGCACACTTTTTCAAAATTACATCCCACAATCCTAGGAGAAGCTGAACTCTGCGTAATTTCTTTGATACTGACATCTTTCCTTGATTTAAAGCATTTCATGAGAATCTGTGGACTGCTAGATACCCTTGGAAAAGCTTAAAAAAATGAAGTAACAAGTAAACATGAAATGTGAAACAAAGATTAGATGAGAAAAATAAAAAAACAAACCCTTAAAACATGACCCAAATTCTATGACTTGGGCAGCAAATCTAAAATTGCTAAAATTTTGCTTGCACTCTAAAGTTGTGAAACTAGATCAGCAGCCAATTTAGTTATGCTGTGATTATGTTAAGAGAAGAAAGCACTCTCTATCTCTTGTCAGAAATGATTTACCAGTCCTAGACACCAAAATTTGATTTGTCTTTATCCCTTTAAATTTGCATTAGTCAAACGGAAAGTACTCGTCATTTTATTTAATCTTGATTTGAGAATTCTAGACAGGATGCTGTTGAATTTAATCTTGATGTTCTTTTTCTGCTACACATGCAGGATTATGACAGAGACATCTAGGGCTTGTGAGGTTTTGGAAGATATAATGGAACACATCATTATTAACTTGCGTAATATCCAAAAGAATTTGCAATTTTGGCAATCTAGAGCAGAGGTTGGCGAAGAACATCCTCTTGGTTGCAGGCAGTGTTTGCTGATCTACTTTATGTACTATTGTTTTTCATGATGTTTGTTATTTTTCCTCTTTAATTTCAGGGTTCCAATGCTCAAAAAATATTTTTCATGATCTTTGAGAGAGGACCCCGGGCTTTCATTGATGAAACAGCACACTTCTTGCGCAAATGTGTTGCCGAGGGCTCTTCCATTCAACATCTTTGCCAATCTGCATCTGTTTACGTATCTGAAAGGATAGCAGTCTTAAGCACCATAAGATCTGCCCTTGCTACATTTTTGGCAGAGGTCCTTACCTCATTTCTTGTTTCTTTTATTCCCCTCCCCCCTCATTTTGTTGATGTCGCTTATCTATTTTGCCCACATTTATGAGATCATCACAAATAATCCCACACTATTGTTCTATGTTCTCTTTGTTTTTGACGAGTAATCAGAGCTAGCGCCAGCTATAGTCATGAGAACTTCCACGTTGTCTTTTTCTGTACACAATAGCTCTACTGTTCCTTGGATTTTCACCTCCCTCCCTAGGATTAGGGATTTGCTCATGTCAGGAGCCATGGGTATGAACAGATGATGCATGGTATGTGCTATCATTAGAGCTATCAAAATTACAACTGGCTGGATTGCTCTTGAAAACTGGGGAGAGATATTTCCATAAATTGCAGGGACCTGAAACATCCAATGTTACTCTACCTACAAATACAAGCATTCCTTCATACTTGCTTATATCAACTGTTTGTTTTAAACTTCTTGTACTTGATTGCCAGTTTATCATATTTGTTACAGATTACAAAAAATACATATGTCAGATGAAATGGTGGTTGTTGCTCTCTGCTCCAATAACGAGTCATTGGTTTCACTAAATAACTAAATGAATAACTAAATAAAATAGATAGACCCTTCTATACTATGCCTTGTTACACGACTTTGTTTGGGCCAGCATCTGTGCAGGACTTATGCAGTTTATGCTTATGCGCCATGCAGTCTCAAAAAAATGTGCTTGCAAATATAATCATTTGGTGTTGTCAAAAGAGCATGAAAAATTAATTTTTGATAATTTTCCCATGCTGTCAGGTTTATGTGGAGGTTGACAGATTTGGAGAAGACTTGGTGAAGGATCCAGAAAAGTCATTTCCCTCATTACTAGCCACTATTAATGGTATGTTTTCAAATTTGGAGGCATCAATTGGCCATCTGCACGCAATACATCAGGTAACCATGTTAATAAAGATATCACATTCCTTCTCATCCTTGTGGTAATTACAGTTTGCTTTTGACCATGCTACTTTATATGCATGCTGATTATGCATCAGTAATTTGCCAGATAATTTGTCTTTTTTATTCTACACCTCTTTGTTTCGCAGACTACTTCTGTTGATGGAAGCTATTCATCTCCTCTGCTGCTTAAGAAACTACCGGAAGTTAATCGAGAAGGCTCTCACTGGACAGATTGTGAACTGAGGGATGCCATCAATGTGGTTTACAATAATCTAGAGAAACTAAACTCATATTTAGCTCTCATTGTAAGAAATTCCACCATCATTTTTCATTCTGCTGGCCATTTGATGTTATTCTATTCTGATAGAATCGTAGTTACTAATCATTTATTAAAGGATGCATTATTTCTTCTGTTCCTTTCTGCTCCCAGGTTGCCAAACACCAAAAGCCCAGGAAAATAACACAGTACTGGATTCGCTACACATGTGGTGCTGTTGGTCTTTCAGTTTGTTCTATGTGGATCCTCCGTCACAGTAGTTTGATGGGAAGTTCTGATATTGACAATTGGATTCATGAAGCAAGGGACTCAATTGTTAACTTCTTTAGTGATCATGTGGAGCAACCGGTACCTGAAACATGCTCTTCTCATTATTGAGTTACTTGATTGCGCTATCTTTGGGGATATTATGAGCAATATGTTGAAATTCAAATTTACTTTGACATGTCGGTAGCATATGTTTTTTTGAGCAAAGTTATCTTGTTCTTAATGGAATCTTGGATCTATGCCTTTGTAGTTAATTAGGCACTCGATCATTGTTTTGACATGTACCTTGCAAAGTTGTGCTAATTGTCTTATAATCTTATATGTAGGAACTGTGTAGATATTTATTTGTCAATCATGTAAACCAAGTGTTCCATCAATCATAAATTTGGATTTGCGAAGTGGTGTCTCATGTTAGGCTCGAGGGTGGTTTTGAGTCTTGCCATTTTTTGAAGGGTTGTTTTTGGATCTGGGATAATAAGTTACATCATTTTCACCTGATTGTGTCATTTATCTCATCACACATTCTAGAAATCTCTCTCTCTCTCTCTCTCTCTCTCTCTCTCTGTTCCCTCCTCGAGTTCATTTTGGTTAAGGTACTACTTCAGAATGTTAAGGTACTTAATGTGTTCAACTGGATTTATGATCAGCTTCTGTCCATTAGAGATGAACTTTTTGAGACATTCAGAAAGAGACACAAAGGCGTAATGGAGGCAGAAGAAGTGCAGTTGACTGCCAATTCTCTGCACAGGTTATTACTTCTTTTCCTATTATTTAGTAGTGATGATTCATTATCAAAATTGGCATTTATATGTCTTAGAATGACTCGTTTATAAACTTCCTTTATAATTGTTTTGTATCTTAATGTTCCTCTGGGTTTGGTACTCAAATGTACTTCTACAATGCATTTAATTTTATTTGCTAAAGTTTAAGATATGATCCAGTGCCTAGACCTCACCCAAAAGCTTATGCTTTTGATTAAAGAAAATTTCACTCTAATAGTCTAATGCAACAGAGCATGATATATGTGTATCACTCTGCTATAAGGATGGAACCAATATCCTATCTATGATGCTCGTGTATTTTACTTTGAAAGAAGAAGAAAAACATGTTTTCATATTCAAGTGCTGGTCCCATGGATGTTGGGACAAAAAGAACTGGCATACAGGTTTTCATTGATTATCATACCACTTTTATGCATTTGCATAAATAATGGTTCTTGCTGCCGAAGTGCAGTAGAGTGTCTTACCTTATTCTCTTCAATAGTGCCCAGTCGATCCTGAGGGTGCGATTGGTTAGCCTTGAAATGATGGCAGTCGATTGCTTTCAGTATATCTGAGTTATTACTGGATATGGTAGTATTTTGCTCAGTAATGGGGCTGGCATATGTATGTTATGACATGAAGATATTTGTCACACATATTGAAATTGGATGGCTTGAATTCTCAACTATAAACACATTAGTAACATCCCCTTTTCTCCATATATGCATTGGATGCAGTCATTTTCTCTGGTAAATTGACCATGAAGTCTTCTACTCTGTTGCCTAAAATCACATCCTTGTATAGATATAGTGGAATATTTTCTGAACCCCTTGATGAGATGCATACACACAATTCTAGTTTTAGGTCATATGTTCCCCATAGCCTATACAAGATGTAGGACAATTGCAATCTCCTGTGTCCCCCCCCCCCCCCCCTCTCCCGTTCCCTCCACCTTTGCAGTTGACGTAAATATTATGGGGGACATTGGGGTCTGCAGGATCTTCTTCCAGTTCTTCTATGTGTTGTATTGATGATTTACAATGTTGTCTTCTTAGATGTTCAATCTCGCAGGGAAAAAAGTCTGCTTTGTTCAGCTTGCATTTGAGCTTTGTTGAGCTTGCATTTGATTTGAGGTGATTATTTGTTTGAGTTGCAGAATGTTATTAGCTTTCAGTGAGCAGACAAAAGGTCAAAAGTTCCCAGAGAATCCATCAGATCAGGAGATGCTTGAGATAGTTATGGGCAGGTAGGTTGCTTTCTAAGCCTATAGGTAGTTATCTATGATTCAGCAGTGAGGGGAAGAGATTAATACAAATGTGTATCAAACAAGGCTACAACATTTTCAATGAGCTGCCCTAATGTCAGCTTTGAGCATTCCTTCTCCCGTCTCATTTGTTTGTTCACTTTTTGTGGGTTGTAGTTGTAAGTAATGACACATCCAAGCCATGAATGTATTACATTTGTAGTCTTATGTCATTGCACATGTGGACTGTGCTTAATTCTCTCTATATGTAATATAACCTTGAACAATAATGCACTAAGCGGCAGTCATACGCATACAATTAAACTGGAAAGCAAATATAGCAAATACAATTGTCATAACCATGAAGCTAGAAATTCGAGTGAGACAATCCAATAGCCACTAAGATCTTTTGCTTCTTTATTTTCTTCAGTGGAAAATTTAATTCCTATGCTTTTGGAACTTAGGTATGAAAAGGAATTAATGCATCCAATTCAGAATCTTATAAGTGGTGAGCTTGCTCGTGCATTGCTGATCCAGGTACCATCAGAATACTTAAATATTGCAATTTCTGCTCCTAATGTTGGTCGTAATAAACGGGTTCTTGCCATTTCAGGTTCAGAAGCTAAAGCTCGATATTGAGACGTGAGTTCTCTGAGCGGAACTTGGACTGACAATTATTTCTTGTTTGCTTTCCTAGTATGTTTAATTCTTCTGTCTTTAAGCAGGGCAATGCTTGAACTTGATCAGATTCTCAGGGCAAATGAAATAAATTTTGCTATTTTAGCTGCCTTGCCAGCCTTTTTCCTCTCCCTCATTCTGTTGATGTTAGTGCGTGCGTGGCTCAAACAGGTAAGCCTCACAGAAAATTTATTTCAAGCTTGTCGGGCAAAAGTCAATTATATCTGTTCATAGTGTTGGGTGTAATTTCTGTATCTCGCACTAGTTTATGGGAATTATGTGTTCCTTTAGTTTAGCCTATCGACCCAACTTTGAGTTGATGTACATTCGCCTTCATGATGAGGAGTAAGGTGAAGTTGTTCTCATTTGTGGAATCTACACTATTATGATTTCAGAAGTGGGTTGAGAAAGAAATTTATTACTTAAATGGAGTGCTTGAATTTCATTACTCTGGGAAAATTTTCATTACTAGTAAATTTTATTATAGTATACACGAAAAGGTTGGTAATGAATCTGATGTCTGGCAATTTGTCAGACAATATTTTGGGAAATGAGATTCCACAATGCATAAAAGCATGCTTTGAAAACAATAGAAATGTTGGCGACCAAGATTCCTGTACTGCAATGTCAGACGAGGTTAGATGTATCAGAAGACTATATTTTCCACTGAAGACTATATTCCTGTACTGCAATGTCAGACGAGGTTAGATGTCTGGCAATTTGTGCTCTCTACATCATAGGCGACACTATATTTTTCTCCATGAGGGATGAATTTTATTAGCCCAGAAGTAGCACAAGACCTTCAACAGAGTTGCAACAAAAAGAATAACATAAGGAGAACTTAAATATTGGAAATCAATCAAAAAAGCTACTTGACAGGACAGAGTTACCTCGAAGGACCAATTTGTGAAAGGCTACAACCATTTATAACGATGTTAGATTTATTGTTTGATAGAGATATTCAGCATGCAGCATTCTCTGTCCGATTTCATTCGACAGTTTCTGAGACAATGTTACAGTAGATCTTCAATATTTGATGACAGATTTTCATATTTATTTCCTGTACATATAATGAGTTCTAAGTTTTCAAGTTCAACATGGTGGAGTGGGATGGGAGGGGATTTATGCTGGGCAAATTAAAAAATATGGAATGAACATTATTCTGCATATCTAGATACAAAATTGGGAATTATTGAACGTATCTCTAAGTAACAATATTCTTGTGTTTCATTTGGAGGCCCATCGAGCCATGGGCCATACAACAAGCATAGTCCTTCACTACCCCATAAATCTTCTCCATTTCATCTGGTGAATTTGAGCTAAGACCTATTTGAAAGTTCAAGTTCTTACTCAAAGGGATGACCACTTGGGACTAAAAATTTCATGCACTTTTTGATGTCCTTGTTCTCTACTTGGTGACCTTGTCTTTCAGGGCAGTTGTCAGAGTTTGCCAAACGTACTGGATCCTTATAGTTCCCATGCATCATCTACTTTGCTCAGCTTCATGATTTAGCTTCAGTTTGAATCATTGATTGGGAAATCAGTTTCATCAACTACAAATTTGGATGTATTTGTTAGACAGAAGGGCGAGTCTTGGTGTAATAGTAGATTACTCCAATGTGACCTGGAGGTCACGTCTTTTTGTAAAAACAAGGGTAAGGTTCTATACATCTGACCATTCTTCAGATCCCAGTGTGGGAGCCTTTACATTGGGATGCCCTTTTACCTTATTAGATAGTCGTAGTTTCCTCCTTATGGCAGATGTTGTATCTGATATTATGTAGCATTCCAATGGGACGTTTTGCTGTGACAACATTGTGTCTTGTGCTATTGTGACCTTCTAGTGCCTTATCCCTTGGATCTGATTGTCAGATCTGTGGGTCTGTTGGCTGTTTAATGCTATAACGATGCATCCTGATTGTGCAATTAGGATACTAGAGCGGAAGGAAGGGGAAGGATCGCCCGACGCCAAAGGAGGCTACTCTTAGCAGAAGTTGAAAGAAGGATTATGCAGTACCAAATTTATGTCGAGCAAGGGCTGGTAAGAAGTCGGATTTATTGTTTGAATGTTATTGTGCCTTGTTTAGTCCCTTGATCTCTCCCCTTTCTCTGATAGTATTCTCTGTTGATTTCTTATTTATCATAAAAGCCAAAAAATCAAGCTTCAAAGATTGATGTTTTCTTAATTTCTCCTCTTTTTTATCCTGCATCAAGGTCTTCAGTGCAAGTTAGAACAATCCAAGATGCAATTTTGCTTGCTAGTTGGTAGATCAAAACTTAGTGCTGCCCATAACCCAACCATTTAACCAGAAGCCCAAGGGCCCGACTGCATTTTTCTCTTTTTAACTGGCTTAACAAAGTGAAACACGCTTATGGGTTTTTTCACTAAAGAAAATGTTCAGCCATGTGAACAACTAATTCAATGGTGATTGTTGCATACCTGAACGTAGTTCATGCACCTTACAGGAGAAAGAATCGCAATGCATGTTCGGGTTAGTACTGTACAGTTTGGATTGCCTGTTCCATGCTGTTGAGAGACATGCAAAGGCAACTGGTGAATGGCAGTGGTCAGTTTTGCTTGCTCCCAGTTCTATATAATTATCTTTAATCCGCATGTGCTTGGCAGCTGCATAATTACCATGTGCTTGTCCATGCACATGAATATGGTGAATTTGGTCTGGAACTAACTAGTGATGCGGTGAACAGGTTGAGACAAGATATCCTTGATCTGGCGAAGCCTAGCATTCAAACTACTTACAAGCTCACAGTGACGTCACGTATGGCCTGCATCTATGAGTGCTTACTTCCTTCGTTGAAATCACAATAGGTTTCCTTTCTATTATTTGCTCTTGATTATCCACCTAGAAACAACTGGAGGTTCGAGCCCCTCCATTATATTCGTCGTGTGGTTGTTACTTGACACCCCATGCTTGAATCTGGCAATACGCAAGAGGAAAGAAATTTCATTAAACTGTATTGCTTATTGGTTCAGTTTTGCAAGTTGCATGGGAAAATTTCCAGTCGCATGGCCACATTACCAATTGAGTGATCTGACATTACTTTGAATCATTCCTTTGATTCAAAATTATGGGATAATGTGAATCCCTTTTGGGCGTTCGTAGTTATTTTTCAAAATTATATATCTTCTGGGCGCTGCTTTCATGTTTTGCTCCTATTTCCATATAGGAAAGAGTTTGTGTTTTATGCTTGTTCTCAAAGAGCTTGGCAATCAAAGTTTTGGCATATTTTGTAATGTGCTGTGTAACATTGTCTAGGGACATTAAAAAAAAAAAAAAAAGAAAGAAAAAGAAAAAAGAAAGTTTTACTGTACAAAAGTGTAGCATAACAGTGAGTTCGGATACGCATCGCTAGCAATATCGTCTGTCTAACTTGGTGCTGTTTGGACTATAAAGTGTGGAAGACTCGTGTATTGAGATGTCCTTGTTGCTGTCGGTATTCGAAGGGATAGTTCAATTCTCTCTCTAGGTGCGGACAATTTGATTTTAGATCAAAAAAAATCTGTTGTGACCTACACATACAATTGTATGATAGATATAATTGAACGATTGACATGGAAGCGACAGGTACAAAATGCATAACAAATGGCTTAACCAGCAGCTGCAAAACGCGCAATTATAGGCCTTCTTTTCAATAAACATTTCAAAACTTATGCTACAACAAGACTCCGCTATTGTATGTTTTTTCAGCTGAAAGTTGCATGTGATGATTCAATCAAATACCAGCAATACAACTCTAACTATAAAAGAAAAAAAACCATATTACCAGCAAAAAGTTAAAGAAAAGAAATTTAAAAAATTAAAGATGGGAGCTTAGGGATACAATCTACACAGGGTAAGCACTGCATGTCTCTTGCCGCGGGTATGAAGCACCACTCAATAACAGCAACTACCAAAAAAGTTGAGTTCAATCTACCATGAAGCATACAGCAAGTGACAGACGAGTTCAACAAGCAGCGGTCGTCCAGACTCTGAATTGGAGGAAAGAGAAAAAGAAAGGGAGAGAGAGAGAGAGAGAGAGAGACTGCCTGACAATCTTTTAATACGACCCGCTCTTGGAGCTGTACATTATTGCAGATCACAGGACCTTGGATTGAACAACCATCTCCAATGGTAACATGATCCATGACAACTGAATTAACAACCTTCATTTACAAACGAGAACAGTTGAATTCCAAGACTTGACTAAATTACAACGATTACATTGTTTCCCTCTGAATTCACAAAATATAAAGCCAATAACACGACGACCAAAGGGAAACAGAAGGATTCCAGCAATTCTGTTATGATGTTCGTCGTCACATTCATGACAAAGAAAATGGTCATACCTTCACGTTCGATCCTATCCGGCAGTGTTGGCCAATAACAGATCGCTTTACGCTGCACTTGTCATCCATATATGAACCCTCCCCCAGCATACAATGAGGTCCTACCTGCAACAATCAAACTCTGTGACATTTTGTGAACCATAAAACAGTTACACATTTTTCTACCAGTTATTACATTAGGGACAATGTATTATACTAAATTCCTAATGGGGTCTCATTTTAAGTGATTTTGGATGCAAAGCATCGTTGAGAAGTATGAGACTCACAGTAGTTCTTGATCCAAGCTGTGCAAAGGGATGGATGATATTGTTATAAGCTGAAAAGGAATACCCTGAAAGATGATTTGCCTCATCGATGACCTAAATATTAGAATAAATCCCAACTCATTAAAGCAAAAGCGCACCAGTGGCAACGGAATAACCAGAAAGATATTCAACTGGATAAACTCACATCTGTGTTTATGTCGCTGCATGCTTGAATAGAATCCAAGCGTGCACAGTATTTGCTGTTGCTGGCAATATAAACACAACACTTATGGGATCTTTGGACAGGAGCAGTACCATTATGACACAGTGCATAAAGTGCATAAAAGCTCTGGCCGAGTGCATGAGTAAGGATTTGAGTCACCATTGCTTGGTTTTTCTGAGAACTAATCTTCTCATTTCCATTTTCTTCAGTTTGTGGTGCAACATTCAATGATAGCTCTGATTTCTAATGGTCATAAAACATATTTCTACCACTTTGGATCCTACATAAGAACCTTAACATGCATAAAAATATACAGGAAGTTAAATTAGACACACCAGTTGGCTCCGAACAAGGTAAAGAATACATCTTGCTTTAAACTTCGAAATTTGTCCTTTTCATCTAACACTTCTTGCAGCACAGACCTGAAAGAGAAGTGCAGGGACATTGGTGATGGAGGACACATAATATGCAAGGCTAGTTGGAAGCAAGGATACTTAAAACAGTTTCATAAATATCTCTTTATCAATCAAAAAGAAAAGAAAGAATAAAGGAGAAAGAAGGAAGGTTTGAACCTTTTGAATGCGTACATATGAGCATCCATAAGATCAGCTCTTATATCCATCTAACAAAAAATACAAAAGGGAATATCAGAACAATGAACAAGTAGGACATTCTTAAATCTATTCCCATCAGACTAGCTTTCAAGATAGAAATCCAAGCTTCCTTGTATCTGTAACATCTTTTTCCCTAATCTATTTTTAATACTCAGACTAAAAACGAAGTATTAGCAGAATAAATACCATAACAAAAAAAAAAAAAGTAAAAAAAAGTGAACCTCCATAAAAACAGACTTCCTTAGAGTGCTAGAATTGGCTAACATGTAAAGATTTTGACAAGATCAACAAGGAAATAGTATAATCAGACCGGTAACTGAACAGTAGCATGCAGAGAACCTAGAAGTTACTTTCAAGCCCATGGATGGTGCAGCATAAATGCACGAAGCCTTTGGAATCATTGCATAATTTGTATGTCATGGATCAAGTTCACCAGATGCTTATCAGGTATTATCAGATTGTCTTCTTTAACCTGGCCAACAGCAGGAAGAATGCTTCTCTGAATCTTGTTAATGTCTTTCTCAACCTCCGCTCCTGCAAAAGGTTCCAAGATGCCGCATAACGAACAGATGTCATAGAACATAAACAACACACAAATGTACTATCTAACCTGTTGCTATGTATAACAAAAATTGCTTTGTATTGTCCAACCCAATGACATTGTAGACTCTAGGTTTCTTAACTTTTTCTTTGCCAGATGTGGATCCTGAATCCGCAGTCCCACTGACAGGAGCAGAGCATAGCATCATAGTCACTGCTGCATCATGCCTTCTATGAGCGGCCGCAGCTGCTCCGAGAGGAACATCAGAAACAAGATCACCACTCACAACCTGCAGGGAGATGAAGTGACAACAGCTGTAAATAGAAAAGCCCAAACTGGAACTCCTACTATAAGGAATTTGAATGCTGACCAAAATGTCTTTTGCAGTCAAGTGGCGTGCAATAGCCCAAAGAGCAACACCAGTCCCAACATCTTCAGGAACTGCAGCAACCTGCAGTGTCACATGGAACCTTGAAATTCTATTGCTTGAAAATAAAGGACTTATAGGATCCAGCAAGCCATCATACAACCACGATAGAAGAACATAAAAGAGCCATCAATGTGTTAGGCACGCAGAAGAAGGCATCCAGCAATGGCTTCCAGATATAAGGCAGCACTAGGGAATACAAAGATCCCCAGATAGTACCCAGTTGTCAATTCACTGACACGTCAAATGCAAAAAACACTTGTCCCCGGTCAATGACCATTGCATTAGGGCTAACAACTAGCCAGCAAGTAACTTATGGTGCCCTTTTCTTCCCTCACAATCTTCATGTTCTTGTATGGTTAACAAAAGAATAAAGGGAATGGTAGACATGGACAATTCATAAACCAGCCAGCGTCATCCTGATGCCATGCCATACTTTACTTAATTAACATTACAGTCCCATCTAAGCTATTTACTTTTATCCTGTCCCCCTTTCTAACACCTACCCCAGTATGTCAGCATCGACATCAAATCCTTTGCAATGACAACTTTTCAACAGAATGAACATGTGTGTGAAGCAAAAGGAAACACGATCAACGGGATTTACTTAAAATCACCACAAAAGCACGTCTATTCTATGTCTTACGAAAAGTAGTGCGGTAGAAAGTTGGTTCATGCTAGTCTACTCAAAGTACTCAAGAAAATGGCAAACTCTTAGACGTAGTTGATACAGCAGGAAACCAAAATAAATTGTAAAAGAAAGAAATTGTAAAGATAGACGTCGGTGACGCTGCAGTAAACCAAGACTACTTGTTGTAAAGACATAGAAGCTAGCAGAACAAGTGTGCCAAATAGTTGAAATTAGAGTTGTTTCGTCTTGTAGTGAGCAATAATGTCCAACTTACATATATGTATGCGTGAAATGAGTAGTGGGTATTGTTTGTCTTATGTACATAGTAGTATAACTAATCACGTTAGTTTGTTGAACATTAAAAATGTAGCATACAAAGTCTTTTATCTTTAGTTTGTGTTTATATTTACAAGTCAGCAGCCGAAATTTATTAAATTAGTTCACATTTATTTGTAAGCCTATTAAAAGATATGTTGTGACCATTGTATGAAGTAGAAAGAAAAAAAGGGTTCAAAAGTTATATATTTTTAAAATTCTCTCCTGTTCTAATTATTTTGTTTCATTCTTTTTCTCTATATAACATTTATTTTACTGCAAAAATAATCTTTTCTCTTATCAAGTATTTATATACCTTTTAAATCATTACATCAACACAAACAAAACATGTTTTCGTCGTTTCGTTAAGAAATTCCACATAGGTTATATTTTCTCTGTAACCCAGTGATCATTGCTAATTATCCCTTGCCTGCATCAACCAAATTGGTTAATAAGGAAAATTGTTCATGATCAAGCAGACACTCTGCCCTATGTCAATAATATTTTCTGAGAAATATAAATTAAAGCTATCTAAAGTGTGGGTCAAAGTGAATATGATCTGGCCGACCCAGAATCAAGCATACCTCAACATGTAGACGATCAACAAAAGCCCCCTGATATCCAACCACTGACACGAAGAGCTGCATCTTCGCCTTCAACCACCTATATCACAACACAACATACAGAGATCGAAAAACATAAAATCAACAGAATGCGCTTGGATGGATGCCCCAAACCCCAAAACAACAAAGATCACATCCATGCACATTTAAAGCTGTTGCAAATTTAAATTAAAGAGACCGTAATATGTCAACTTCATTAGCATATACTCCTTCATGCAAAATTATCAGTGTCATTTCCTATACTCTCTTCCTAAGTGGGAGAGAGAGAGAGACTTATGACAATAAGATTCTTTTTTTTTTTTTTTTTTGACTCGATACGACGATAAGATTCTTAAGGTTGCTGAGTTCCAGCTGGTCCAAACCATAGGACAGAACGGGACGGTTGGCTACCGGAAGAAGTGCTTTTGGGACCTACTGCAAATTGCATTCACATAAAGACTCAGAAAAAAAAGAAAAAAACGCAATGCAAATCATTGTTGTAAAAATTAAATCAGATTGATTGGTGAGACCTGTTCAATTGGTAATCGGTCAGGGTTCGGTCTGGTTGAAGGTTGTTTTTCAAAAAAAATTAGATTGATCAAAATCAATCATAACTGATGAAGAACCGGTGTAAGTTAGTTAAAATTGGTAAAAATCCGACCAGTTGAATTAGTTCAAACTAATTTAAAATTTTCTTAAATTATAATTTGATCTCAAATGTTATTCAAATTATAATTTAAATTTTAAATTTAATTAAAAATTTTAATTTAATTTTAAATTTATTAAAACTTTCAATTTAATCTTTAAAATTAAAAAAAAATAATATTTAATCACTATCTATAAATATTATTTTTTAACTACTCTTATATATATATATATATATATATATATATATTATTAAATATCGGTTCAAATATTAGTTCAACTAATTCAACCGATTAAACATTATACCACTAATACTTTCAGTTCGATAATTAGTCTGATTCTGACAATCTTGATACAAATTAGGCTAAAAAGAGCAAAAAAACAACAAGAATCCCAGTTGGCTCCGTGCAAAGTTTAAAAGAAATGAAAAAGAAAAGAAAAAAAACAAGAATCCCCAAATGGGTTTCTTTCCGTGTCTTGACAATAAAATTTTATTAGTCTAAACAAGATCTCAACTATTTCAAGAGAAAAAGAAAAAGAAAGCGCCTTTGAGACAAGAGGAAGCAGTTTCTTTGAAGTGCCACCAGCAAGCACTACCACTTGGAAATCCATCATCTCTTTCAAGATTCAGAGACACAGCTAAAGTTAAAAATAAAAAAAAAAAATAAAAAAATAACAACGGACAAAATAGAGTCGAAGGGTTTTTCAGTAATATTCACTCTTGTAATTGTTTTTACCCCCCAGAATTCAGCAGTTTCAGCAATCTCAGTTCATCAAATGTTTTATTTTATTTCATGATAATTTTATACTAGGTGTCAGTTTTTTTGGCAGGGGCATAAGTTTTTTTGAAATTAAGAAGAATTATGTTATTATATAACTCATAGTATAACAGTTTTAAAAAAAAATTCGGAACTAATTAAGTATTATTTATTTTTTTGCAACCCTTGTTTAGATAACAACGATGAAAAAAAAAAGAAAAGAAAATTAAACTAGCGTAATTTTTTTTTTTGTTTCAAAAATTTAGAAAAAAGTGAAAAACAAAGAATAAAAATAACATGTATAAAAATATTAATTTTATTTTATATTAAAATACTACACATATATAATATAAATAAATAATAAATATATTATTAAATATTATTAAATAAATTATATTATTATATTATTATTACATAAAATTAAACTGCACTGTAAAACAAGAAACTAATGCCAATGATGCTAAGGTTTAAGGTTTCAGTATTCCATCACTGTCGGGTGTGGTGCTTTTTAAGGTTTCAGTCTGACAGTGGGATCTTATCCAAAACAGCCGAAGCAATTAGGGTCAGTACTCGACAACAATTGGATATTGCGTCAGATCAAAATACAGCATCCATGAAGAATGCCATCATCTTCTCCATCTAATCAGTGAAGGTATTAGTTAGTTGATCTGAAACACATCTACCCATAAAGGTATAGCTCATTTCCATGGAATAAGTTTAGGAGCCAGAGCCTTTTGGGAGTCTTGAAAATAGTTTGAGTGTGATAAATATTTATTTTTAAATGATAATATTTATATTTTACATGAAAAAAATTTGAAGTGTAAAATTTTTATTATATAAAATATGAATATTATTATTTAAAATTAATTATTTGTTATATTTAAATTGTCTTTTAAGTACAAAATTCTCTTGCTCTAAATCAAAGCTCTATTTCTATTTTCTAAAGATGAAAAAAAAAACGTCGGATGGAATGGAGGCATATATAAATCCAATGGGGAAGGCAAAATGAGTATGAAGTGTCACAAAGGGAAAATTTATGTATTTTATGTAGGCATGTAATTGTTAATATAAAATTAACATGTAAGATTTGAACTATTATATCATAAAAAATATATTAAATTTAAAAAAAATAGATAAATTATTAAATTAATTACATATTTTTTATATTCACAGATTGTATATCTATTGAGTCATATCCCTATTATGAAAGCCAGTCCAACTCTTTCCAAAGTTGTTTTCCCTATTCCATAACCTGTGCTCTCCGATGCAGGCATGGTCTTCTCTTTGAATGTTTCGAATGTGATGCAGACATTGTCTTCTCTTTGATTAATTTGGGGATCTGAAATTATAACCACAAAATCACAATAAATTTTTTTTTTTTTTACACTAAGGCTTACATTTCTAAATATTTGCTGATACGCAAACAAAATCGTTCATTATCATCGACAAACTTATTAAAGTTACTGATTTTAATTGAACAATTTTAAATTACTAACTTACATTTGGTAAAATCATATTAGTAATTTATTTGTGAGTTTATCCGTATTATTCATCAACATTACCTTTACATTATATTTAGGAGAGAGAAAAAGGGGAGGAGAGAGGAAAATAAGTAAAAAAGAATTATGTTTGTATTTCCTGAATATTTAGAAGAGGAAATAATGAGAACAAGAAAACTCAATTTTATTTTGAGTGTGACTACAAAGACCTAAGATATAATCATATCCACCCGAATGAGTTTAGTTTTTGATAAATAATTAAATTTTGTTTTAATTTAACCCTAAACGTGCTTAGTATTTTTCTAAATACACTTGTATTGTCTCAAGTCTTGATTTCAAAATTTTTTTTTACTAAAAAGAACTTTTGTACTTCCTATGACTATTTTCTAATGTCCTCCTAGTTTTTCTCTTTTATTTTTGACCTAACAAATCGATTTTTTCCACATAATTGAGATTTTTTTTTAATAACATATTACTTTGTTATTATTTTATTACCATTTAAATACTATTACTTAATAGTTTTTTTGAGTGATTTCAGTACAAATAATTATTAAAATAAATTGAAACATATATATACTATAATTTTCTTTACGTTCTGTTTAAATTCAAATTTTTAACGTCGAGTGAATTTTAAAACTGAACTATTTTTTTTTTCTTGTTTTGATTTTTTTTTTTTTTGTAACGTCTAAATCCAAACATTTCTTGTTTGCTTTTTCAGTAGCCAGGAATTTTCAAAAGCATCTGGGCCAGTCTTAAGAAAATAATAATAATAATAATAATAAATGTAGAAACAAAACAAGCCCATATATCTAACAAAAACGCCGCGTTTGATCTACTGTTTATGAGAGGCCAGTGCATTTTACTTGCCGGTAAGGCTCCGAATCTCTTGTTGAGCAATAAAAAAATAAGAGGGCTTCTCAAACTCCTGAAATTTTTCGCATTACTCATTAAACTTCTTTCTAGGGGTTAACATTTACTGAAAAACTACATTAGTGTCACCTAATGAAAGTATTTTTCTTGCCAATAATAAAAATTTATGATTTTAGTCCTAATAGAATTGGAAAGTTTTGGTAATCATGAGTTTCGTGGATACAAATAGCCACAAAAGAGATTGATATTACATGTAAAACATTTTATACTAAGCGCATCACATTTTATACAATATAAAAGTGTTTTATAATAACTTATAGGTTTGACTACGTAACAATGTAGTAAGAGACATACAGAAGGGTTCATGGGCAATTCCTGTCAAAAATATTTAATATGATAGATCAAGACGCATCCACCACATTACTCTTATTGCATTGATACTAAATTTTTTCATGTTTAATATTATATGTGTAATATAAAGTTTTTTTGGTCTATTAGAATTGATAGCCTAATAGTAACGGAAGAGGGAAAGTAAACATCATAATTGGGGTTTGAACCTCAAATTTGGAGGTGGATGTACATATTTTCAACTAACTGAGTTAAATTCAGTACTTTAATATAAACTTTTTTGTAAGAAAAGTTTAGAGAGTAAAATTTTATTGAGCACACATAAATATATAGTAATATAAACTATTAGATAATTAAATTTAAAATAAAAAAATAAAATATTAAATATTATTAGATAAGTTGTATAATCACTTTACCATGTTGTTGGGAATGATCTATAGGTGATGCTGGTTGTGTTATATGTAACATAAACTGTTTTTGTGGCTAGTGATGCCCACGAAAATTTGTGGGCATATGATAATTTAAAAAAATACAAGTAATGTGAGTAAAAATTAAAGATACATAAATAAATATATAATTTACTTAAAAATATATAATAATTTATCTAACTTTGATCTCTTTCAAATTTTGCCGAGTTTACAGTAAATATTTTCCATCAAAGAGAAATAAGGGTCCAACTATAGTGTCCCGTATAGGAGAAAAGACAGAATGATGTGATAGGTATTCATTCTGCGTGCAACTCATTCTTTTTTTTTTTATTAAAAAATTTTAATGTGTACATAAATAAATAAAATGTATAGAAAAATTATTTTAATAATTAGACAAGAAAATAATAATTTTTTTTAATAATTATATTTATATTTTATTATTTATTTTATATATTTATTTTAACTATATATAGATCATAATTTTTTAAAAAAATATAAAAAATACAAAGATACAAGACTTACGTGGAATCACGCCGCGACTTCACTGCATCCGCCCTCATGTCTACTATATCGGTCTTTCTAGCTTTTTCCAAGAAAAAACAAAAGGTCATCGATCGCGGCAAACTCTTATCCGATTTGCACTCAGCGTCAACGAACGAGCGGGGCCCATTCGATCAAGAGCACGTTTTCCCAAATCGCCACATCAGACCACATCAGTAAGCGATAGGCACAACAATAAAATACGAATAAATTGGTCGCCATGCCTAATCCCACGTGGGACCCACCACATTTCGGCTACCCCACATCCAGCAACAAGGCCACCATTATCCACTTCTCGGCTTCTTTGTCGTTTTCTTTCTTTTACTTTTTTTTTTAATTTTTAATATACAATTACCACCTTACAAATATTACAATTATCATAATTATTTTTTTATTAAAAAAAGCGCATTACGTAGTTTATTGTACTTGTTCGTTAAAGTCGAAAGTTATTCGTTAATATTTTATTTAATCTCTTTAATAGAAGAAATTTATCATCTGAATACTAATAAATTTGAACTTAACTCCCCCACAATTTATTTAGTGATTGTTAAATTTAAATCTTATATTTAACTGTTATCAAATCTTACAAACTCATATTGGGATAAGGGCATCCATAAGTCGAGAGACTATGCAGTACAAAAATTTACATTTGAATCGATTATGTAAAACACACACTAAATTATCATATAAATTATTATTACAGTAATAATTATCATAATTATTAAATATAATTTAGTAGTCATTAAGTGCAATTTTGAACCAAAATAAATCTCGGATATTCACGATCACATAATTCAAAATCGCACCTCGTCACGCAATAAAGTGCTAATTCAACATATTTTAACAATTTAGATGAATTTTTCTTCTATTAATAATAAAGAAAAATGTACGTGGCTCCACCCCTTACTTGGCTAGAAAAAATAAAATAATTTTTTAAAAATAATTTAAAGTATAATTAAATTTATAATATAATAAATATTTATAAAATTAAAAGTCTCAAATTTAATTCTGAATTTACGCCGATTAATCTGTAAAAAAAATTATTTAAAGGCATTGGATAATGTTGCATTGCATGTATAACAATACTATTTATATAGCAGGTAAATCATGGAAATTAAGAACAATTTGTCAATTTTTCGATCTAAGAAAGTTGGTTGCTTGGTAGATCTGATTGATTTTGTTGTTATTAGTAAAGATCAAGATTTGCAAAAACACAAATGGGAAATGCAAATGGAAAAGAAGATGATGGGCTGAGATCTGAACAATCGGCGCCGATTTCTCATGGCGGCGGCGGCGGTGCTGCTACTTCGGACTCCGTGACCGCTGGTGTCGCTCCTCCTCTCTACAGCCCTGCTCCTCCTCTCCTGTTCGCTTCTCCGGTCAGTCATTATCCTCATTCTTTAGAGCTAACGTTTTGCAGCTACTCGTTGCTTCGTTCAATTTTTTTCGACTGTTCTTTATGTTTTGTCCTGTTTTTAAGCACTTCAATTATACGTTTGAAATTTTCTCCGGAAATTCTCGGTATTTTAATCTTTGATTCATTCTTGAACTCGAATCATGAAGTAATCATCAACTTCGTAGAACAACTACAAAGTCTTGATCCCAAATTAAATTTGGGGTCGGGCTATATGAATCTTTTCTCGTCATTCTGTTCTATTATACGCTAAGTCTGAAGAACGGAATCCGGATAGAGAAGGAGGGTCGTGGTAGGTGTAGTTTTTTCACGAATGAGAAAAAAAATATTGACACGTTATTGGTAACATTTTTTGATTAGGGGAGGCATTGCTGGCATAAAGTTGCCTTGCAGTATAGTAAATATATGATCTTGTGTGTGTGTGTGTGGCTGAATTCAAATGGGTATGCTATTGGGAGAGGAGGAGAAAGACTGAAAGACACTAGAAGTTGTCTCTCTCTCTCTCTTTTTTTTGTTGGGTTTTCTGAATTGATAAAGAGGCAGTCCTTGTTAGCTTTTGGCATTGCATATGAGGTAGCAACTTTTGGAAGTCAACGCTTTATCGGTTGATGATGAGGATGGAATTGTTTTGAACTGAAGGAACGAAATTCGGTCAAATTTAGAATGATAATTACTCCAATTTAAACTTATAACAAACAACGCGCAAATCTCAAAATATGATCTCTCAGATTTTGTTGAAAAGAAGCACAAGTTTTTATTATTGCAAAATTTTCCTTATTTCGTGAAATTTTGTGGGCGGCGTGTGTGGAGTGTGTCCATTTCTTATTTACAATAAAATGCAATGAAACTCACTGCAAGAGAGGCCTGGAGTATTGATTATGTTCACCATGAGCTAAGAAAGTATCTGCCTTGTCAATGACTTTTTAGCTGACAGGCTTCTCTCTCTCCATTTGCAGGTCCCTGTTGCTCCCTTGCAAAGGTCTGACTCTCCTTCCCAATCTAATCAAATTTGGCCTAATGGACCACATGGTGTTGTTGATCATCCTCCAGAACCTGGAATCCCTACCATTATCACCTGGAATTATGGTGGTTCTAATGTGGCTGTGGAAGGATCTTGGGACAACTGGACATCAAGGTCATTTTCTGCTACTTATCGCCTCCAGAACATTCGGAAGATTCATGTGTACCAAAGGTTACTTGCAATTCTAACTGATAATGATTGGTCTATCCTTTCTCACTGCAGGAAGCAATTACAAAGATCCGGAAAGGATCATTCTATTCTTCTGGTACTGCAATCAGGTATATACCATTACAAGTTTATTGTGGATGGTGAGTGGAGATATGTTCCAGATCTTCCCTTTGTCGCTGACGAAATGGGGCGTGTTTGCAATGTTCTTGACGTTAATGTAAGTGTCATTCTGGACTACCTAAATGGTAAAGCATTTTTTGTTCTTGCTGCTTCATTCTTCAGAGATTGTAATCCCACTGCCAGGAATGGTACACATTTACCCATGATATTGAATGCAACCAAACTTGACATGTGTGGACCTGGCAACATGAATTCTTCTCCACATTTATTCACCTGAATGCACATGCGACCATTTTTTTATGTACAAGCCTTGATTAATATCTTCTTTCCTAATTTCAGCACTTGAAAAGAGAAAAAAATTAAAAAAATGAAGCAGGAAAGTTTTTGTGGTGGGGGTGGGGGGAGAAAGAGAGAAGTAGCATTTTTCTAGGGAGTATCAGTCTTTAACTCCTTTCTAGACTGATGTATGTACCACAATGTCTTAGTTTCCTGAGTTGCTTTTGACATTACATGTAGGACTATGTGCCAGAAATCCCAGAGAGTATCTCTGAGTTTGAGCCTCCAGCATCTCCAGACTCCACCTATGGTCAGGCACTTCCAACTGAAGAAGATTTTGCAAAGGAGCCGGCAATGGTTCCATCGCAGCTGCATCTTACGGTACTTGATGAAGCTTCTTCTTCCAAGCCTCAGCACGTTGTACTCAACCACCTTTTCGTTGAGAAAGAATGGGCGTCTCAATCTCTGGTTTCCTTGGGAATGACTCATAGGTTCGAATCCAAGTATGTCACTGTTGTCCTTTATAAGCCACTCAAAAGGTAGCGATCCCCTATCTTTTCCGTCGTTGATTTTGTAAAGAAACCGATTTTCTTCATTTACAATATTGTAGTCATTTGTGCTCTCGGTTGTTCTGCTGTAGTTGACATTGACTTTCAGATAATTTGCTCCTTTGAACAAGGGCCTGCAAGGTGAAATAGTAACGCAAATGTGCTGGCCAGTGTAGTTTACAGTGCTAACCGTGCTCTGCCATTGTACATGACAAACTGTGTAGGAATTACAGGTTAACACTTTGAGCAAGATAACTTGAAGCTATCATACTTAGTTCAGAACTTACAAAAGAAACATTAGAAATGTAATAGAATAGTCTGCTGGGGATGAAGCCTTCTTCTGCTGCAATCAAGTCACCATATTTCTGTCCCTCCCGGTTTTAATTACACCCGCCAATTTTTGAGATGGATCGTATATTAAATTTTACCGTTCAGGTGAGTTTCAAGATGGATCATGTATTAAATTTTAACATTCCTATCATGCTGATAATTGATATCCCAAATTTCCAATGAAGTTAGCAGGCAATGCAAACAGTTTCGTTAAAATTTCAACTTGTGTGCCAGAAGACAGGTCATTGTGTTTGCTGTTGGTGTGGTAGCTCCATGAGCAGGGGGCATGGTAGCAAACATGAACAGAAGATGGACCTCAACGATTCTGAAGGAACAAATGAAAGTGCACAAGGGAAAAATGAAAGTGCATAAAACCAATCCATAATTGTCAGCTTCCTTTAAAGCTGGCACAAATGAAAGGCCCCCCAAGAACGTTGGTGACCTTTTAAGCCCTTGTTTCTATGTTCTTTGGGTCAAATAGTCATTAGCTGCAAATACAACATACGTCAAAATTTAGTGTGGCTCAATGAATAAAAATGCCAAAAAAGAAAGAATGAGGATATGACTAATGATTAATCAAAGAGAAAAGAAGCATTAAAATTGCACGACTTGCCAATGGTTGCCTAATATGATGTTTGCAATCGTCGTCGAAAGTTGACTCCCTTTCTATTTTTTACCCGGAAAAAAACAAAAGACTACTCAAACTATCTAGTTGGAAGAATTAATCCCAATCATATCATCCTGCAATAAAGTGCATGATGTTCAGCCATATCTTCTAGGGCCCATCCATCCCATTTAATCTATTTCCTGTCACGGGCACAAGTTTGTGACACCCCAAATAAAATCGTTTTTGATGCACTTTTTGTGAGCAGCATCAGTAAATATTTTCCCAATAACCTATTCCTGCCACAATGCTTGATTGGGCAAAACAGGAGATTCTGGAATTCTCTGTAATTTTTGGCGAGCCTTTTTAAGCCAGTTACGGTGGAAAAAGAACATATATATATATATATATATATATAGAGGAGGTCTCACATGCAATAGCGGATGCAAACATCTGCACTTTCAATAATATGCCATCATTGACATCTAAGGTAGACTCGGTCAAAAGAAAACCTTTATAACCTTTGTATCAGCCATCCTGCCCCACCATACAGCGTGATATATCTACAAAGCGTATTACTATCTATCGCAACTTAAGCTGTCGATTTTTTTTCGGCTACCTGCCTGAAACAGCTGTAGCAAGGAGTGCTGAACTTAATTTAATTTTTTAGTTTTTCACTTAAATTAATCACAAAAAAGTCTTAAGAAATTATTTGTGATGGATATTACTATTCTATCTTTACAAAGAATGCTACTTAATCAAGTATTGGAAGAAGACTTTCGTAGGTTAATAACTTAAATCTCAAAAAGAAGTTGAAATTTAAATTGAAGGATGAGAAAAAACATACGAAGTAAATGAAACCTCTCTTATTACATAATCCAAGGCCTGGAAAACACTTCTAAATTTGCGTACCAAAAAGAGAAACGCGGAATACCATCATCCTAACCATTGCACTAGGCCAAAAACTAAACTAGAATTAATCTTCTTTTTCCTTTTCATCTCATTGGGAATCCTTTTCAAGGGAATCTAATTTTTGACTGACATCATGTGTTTTTCAGATAATTAAGTGAAACCCTTTTTGTCCGGTGGTGCAGAACGAAGACAAATCCTCACAAAATTCCAAATATGTAAACTGGCCACATCTACAAGGCCGCATGCATCCCATCTTCCATACACTTGTCACTTTAGAGAGAGAGAGAGAAAGAGAGAGAGGTATGCAACACCAGATTCAGCCAAAACACAAGGATTGTGCATATAAATAGAAAATGACAACTGGATTTTGACATACTGACAAAATTGACAACATTAGCCATCCATAAGCAAAATCATCCAATTCTCCCAATTGTTCAGTGTTTTGTAGTGCCAAAGATGGAAAGAAAAATAACAAACATCAACAAAGGCCACTAACAAACTACTAGACAATAGATAGTGCAGGCAAGTAGATATTAAAGAAACATGTCACAAAATAATGCAAACCAGAAACCAGACAACCCAACCAAAGCTAAAAACCGCGATGCCCTAATGGAAATAAAATTCCCATCAAACTATTCTGCCTCGTTTCCCTTTCTGTTTTCATGAATTTTGTCTTTTTATTATGGTTAAGTCATCCTCACTTGGCCATCATGACTTTAACAAACTCTTCATAGTTGATCTGCCCATCTCCATCCACATCGGCCTCGCGGATCATCTCATCAACTTCCTCATCTGTCAGCTTCTCCCCAAGATTTGTCATGACATGACGGAGCTCCGCAGCAGAGATGAAGCCATTCTGGTCCTTGTCAAAGACCCGGAAGGCTTCCTTCAGCTCCTCCTCAGAATCAGTGTCCTTCATCTTGCGGGCCATCAGATTAAGGAACTCAGGAAAGTCGATGGTCCCATTTCCATCAGCATCAACCTCATTTATCATGTCCTGGAGCTCTGCCTCAGTTGGGTTCTGACCCAGTGAACGCATCACAGTTCCCAGCTCCTTAGTCGTGATGCAGCCTGTAATAAAAAAAGAAACACTTAATGGCTGGAAAAAAGCATCAAAATTATTTCTATCCAAGCATATATAGCAAAATGCAAAATATTCTAGCTGTCAGTAAGTTAGAATGGACATTGAAAATGTTTCCACACAAAATAATGTCAGAGGATATTGCAGAAAAACTTCTTTCAATCAAAAAGGAAAAAGATATCCTATTCTAAAACAACAAATCCCCAAATGAACAAAGTGGTTGCCAGGCAATGGATCAGCAATTGAAAGCCACATGTTTCCACGGGGAAAAGTCTATTAGAAACTAAGTTTTCGAAAAGAAATTCGACATCAGTAGTAGGGTAAACATGAAGTTACAAGTCCGTTATAACAAGAATTCTCAAAGTTCTGTCATAACCATATGCTGAATTGACCAGTTAGACGCTCTGAACATTATTTTCACCTAATTACTGGATTCCACCCCTTGATGCAAAAGCTGCTCTTTTCAGATCTCAAACTCGATCATAAGCGACCTCATCCAACAATTATGATCCTCCTATGATTTTAACAAAAACCCAAAAAACTGACTTCCCCATTTCCTTTCCTAGCTAACTCAATTCACATTATCCGGGCAGAACAATAAGGCACAAAACCTGATAAGAACTAAATTTTGCAGATTATAAAGGAATGCTATGGTTCTTTCACGATAACTCATAACATTAATATCCATCATGCCCCTAAAATGACATTTCTCAGATCCCATTCAACCCCCAACATCGCCAACATCCCAACAAAAAAAAAAAAAAAAACAATAATAATAATAATAACAAATAATAAATAAGACCGTCTCAATCCGAGGCCCCCACATTAGTCCGAGGCTCTCGCATTGGGGGGATCTGAATCAAATGTGGGCAGCCTCACCATTATCTTTGGTAAGCAGGTTGTTTCCGCGACTCAAAAATCACAAAAAAAAAAAACAAAAAAAACCAAAAACAAAAAACACGATGAAGATAACAAAATTCCACTACGAGAGATTCGAAAACCATTTGCAATCCATCACAGATCCATATTCGACGATCAACCACACTAGCATAAATCTATTAGAAATGATCCAAGTAAATAATAAATAACAAAAAAAACAGCAAAAAAAAAAAATCGATAACTAGATCTGAGAAATAAGAGCCGAAAGCGATCCAAAAAAACAAAGGAAAAAAACAAAAAGGAAAGGGAAAGGGAAGAGAGATCTGAGGGAGAGAGGGAGAGAGAGACCGTCGCCGTCCTTGTCGAAGAGGCTGAAGGCCTCCTTGAACTCAGAGATCTGGTCGTCGGTGAGCTGGTCGGCCATTTTCTTGCGCCTGTTTGGACAGCGAGAAAGAGAGGGAAAATATCAGCTCGCGAGAGAGGAAAACAGAAAATAATCGATTTGCACCTCTCTCCGTCCCTTTTTTTTTTTTCTTTTTGTCTTTTGAATGAATTATGAATCTTTTGTTTCAGGAAAATAAATAGGCAAAAAAAAAAAATCATTTAGACTTTTCTCTTTTTTTTTTTTTTTCCTAATCACAATGAGTGTTTTAAAAAGTTAGAAGCAAAAATTGGGTGCCACTTTTCTATTGGTCCACTACTTAGCCCGGCCCCCAAGACAATCGGGCAAATCAGCGAACAAAGAGTGAGTTACCGGATGGAGTTCGGGTCGAATTATTTTTAAATATAAATTATTTTAAATAAAAATATTTTTAGTTCGAGTTATTTGTGAGTTATTTTTTAATTTTTCTCTTTTTTATTTTTTATTTTTTTATTTCTTCTTTTTTTTCTTTCTCTTTTCTCTCTCTCTTTTTTTTCGTCATATTTATAATTTCATTATTCATTCGTTTCTATTTTTCTGGGGTCATTATCATTCATTCTACTGTACACTATACTTCTAAGCATCTAGCCGAGGTTATTATATTTTTAAAATTATTTGTTATGTAAATTTTTTCGTGAAGTGCAAACACTCTTGCAAGTACAAAATTACATAAATTAAAGCTGATACATTTTATAAGATTATATGACATATGGTGGAGAAATCGTTAATTTCTTTGGTACAAGTCTGTCTAGCTAGTGGTATCTGTTAGCTTACTTGACGGAGCCTTTGTTTTGAACTTGTTGGTTATAAGACTTTAAATCAATTAAAAAAAATAAAATCATTAAAATTTAAATACTAAATTAAAAAATTTTAACTAAATATCTTAATTAATTATATTAAAAATATGAGACAATTTTATTTTAAACTATTTATTCACATTGTTTCAACTGATTCAGACTTAAAAGAAAAAATAGAGGACAATTATTATATGCTGTCGGTGAGTAACTGATGCAGCTCTCCAAAAGGTCCAATTGTTTGCTAGAAACTCCCAATTATAATTTAATCGAAGGACATCAAACACCTTAAAATTAGGCTTTAGACTTCTAGGGTAAACCAAAAATAGCAACACAATTACTTTGGGGATTTTATTCTTTGGTTCCAAGACAAGACGTGAGGTTCCAAGACAACAATGATGGACCCCAGTAAGCAAAACAAAACAATTTGAACACTTCAGTTCAGTTCAGCTTGTCTCACATTAGGTGGCCAAATGCATCGCTCAAGCTTCAGGCCAAAAGAGGAAATCTTTGCAACAGGTGGGAAAAAGCAGGTCAAAACTTTTAGATTTCCTTTGATTAAAAGAAAATAAAAAAAAATGTTACGTGAAATTAAAAGCAAAAATGAGACTCGCACTTACAAAAATATCACTTTGTATTATTACTATCGTTAATTGAATATTTATAATAGTCCAATATATGATCACAACTGATAATATAATTTACACCCAAACTCATATTGCTAATAATCAAGTCCATAAACTTTAATTTCATTGACATTTCAGTCCCCAACCATATTTTGCCCTCATTCGCTTATATTTTAGGCTTATGTCTTGATCTAAACGCAACTAAGACCTTCCAGTCAACTACCCCCTAATTTCCATTGAACCTGATGGTCACAGGTTTTGATTTTTGATGAAAGAAAATTTTTGAAAAACCCTACAAAATCGAAAATCATGCATTGGATAGATGCTCAGGCATTGAGAAGGAAGGACACCCTCAAAAGCAAAAGGTTATTTATTTATTTATTTATTCAAATTCAAAAATAAAGATAACTACTTTAACACGTTTTCGTTGGTGAAATTTTCCTTAAGAAAATATATTTTGATCACAAAGTAACTGCTACTATAACCTCCAAGGGAAATTACGTAAAAGTTTAAATGAAAGTGTTCAATTGCATGCAAAATAATAACAACTAAGAACTAAAATCTAAAAACTTGGTTATAAAAAAGAATAGGCCTCAACCGTTTTTACTTGAATTTTTGCATTGCTGACTGAGAAGAGAGAATCAAAAAGAGCAGCAGTAATGGCAAAAACCAACCTCAGTTATTACTATGGCTCCCGTAATTGTTTTAAAAGTATATGAATCCGCCATTGATTGGCAACATCATCGTAACACTTCTATTCACAAAAATTAACATACAGCATTTCGACCAGATTAAGAGGATCCTAATTCTTCTCCATAATAATAGCTGCCATGGCCGGTGGTATGTAAAAATAGCACATCCTTACAAGGGAACTCGTATTTTTGCATCACTTCTTATTCTTCGCCTTAAATATTGTCTCCTTATAATATTTGAGTTCCGCAATGCTTTCTCTAATATCATCCATGGCTCTATGTTTATTTTCCTTTACAGGGGCTTTCTTCTGATCTGTAAACATAGTGATCCTCGTTCATTTACAGTGGTGGAAAAAATGTTGAATTAAGATGCTGCACTATTTACGCGCATGCATAACACATAATTTACATGATATGAGTGAGTGATGAGTAAGCTTATAAAAAGGTGAGAAAATTAGGACTAATGGACGGTAAGCTAATAATGCAGAATCTTAAGACGCATAAGTAATAAAGCCTAAAACATGAAAATCACATCCTTTCTTACCGAGAAGGAAAGTGGTGGAAAGGAGGTGGTGACACAATCTACCCAGTTACCCAAAGAAGAACAATGTATGAACTATCCTTTCCAACACACCAAAAAAACCCTACAGGAATTATGAACTGCCATAGACTTATAGATTTAAGTAAAATCCCAAGGTACCATGAAAATTATGGTGAACTTGGTAGGACAAAGGGCATTTCAATGCATAAGACTTCCACACTAAGAAATCTAAGGAAAGGTAAGATGTACGCAGCTATTCCCACAACTCGAACCTATGACCTTGATACGCTCAAAATTATATGGGAAAATCAATAATAAGATACAATAGCATCTTGTTCTGTCCATTTGGTGATCAAACATAAGGTTAAATCATCATGGCTCGTCCTATGCCATCTTACAGAACTAAATCGAGTGTACGTGTGTGATGTGAGACATTTACCTTTAGGAAACCAGCGGATGCACAAAGCTTTAACGCTGCTCACATCAACAAGAACATGAGAGAAGAGACAAGCCAAATTTGGCATGTATTTCTGTAAAAAGGAAAAGAAAAAGGAAAAGATAGTAACAAAATGGGTTAGGAAGGATAGTAAAACTGGCATCACACAAATAAATTGAAGACATCATTGCTTCAGCATCTAAAGAATATGGGAACCATCAAAGAATGACAACAGAAGAAGAACTAAGTTGACGGCAAAGAAGGGTAGGAGCGTTCAGAGTGTTCAGCTTATGCAGAAAATCATCATCGAAACAATCCATTTTTGAAATCATAAGAAGAATTTAAGAGCATTGGAAGGAGTAACAGCCCCAATTCCCTTGCGTTGGACTGGATGAGTTTACATAAAATTACAAATGTCTCTTGGTTTCCCACGGCCCTGAACTTGGTATTCAGAATTAGAAAAGGAGAATAGCAATGCCTGATACAATGTAAAAATGAAAAAAATAATAATAATAAATTCAAATTCAAAATAGAAATCCCGAAAAAAAAAAAAAAAAACAAAGAAATACTTATTGATTAAAGCTTTGTACATGGCAATGAAACTATTCTAAGGAACTACCAGACAAAGATTCTAGTATTTCTTGAAAAACTTAAGTCTAGTATTATAAGGCAACTTTTTACTGCAGTGACTATGGAACGTAATGTGAAATAATGTCAAATACCTTCAAAAATAGATAATCAGTGTACACTGAATTTCCTGCTAAAAGAGGTGTGTATGTACCAACGTGTCTCTTAACAAATTCTATAATCTGCAGTGTTCAAGCATATAATAGATTAATCTGGTCAGAAATACAAAAAACAAACAACAACAAACATTCGTCTAAAACAAAATTAAAAACATTAAGGCAATGAAGTATAAATGTCAAAGAATGTCTACCTGTGACCAAATGTTGGGTCAGAACTCAGGGTAACATGGGATAAATAGGGAGGGGTTGATTTGGTTAAAGAAGTTACAGCAGCAAAGAAAATGTAAAAATAAAATAAAAGTGGCACTGTAAAATAAAGGAGAATGCAAGAAAAAGAAAGAAAAGAGAGAGAGGGGCACGGGAAAAGAAAATATTTCATCAAACAAACAAACAAAAACATTCAAAATTCTAATTATTTATAATGCCTCAAGAATTCTTCGCCTCTACAATTACTAGTCTTTTTAATAGTTTCCTCACGCATCAAAATAATAGCCTTCTGTTCATGACACTAGAAATTGTGATTCTCAGCTACTATTAAGATGAGATTCCTTGAAAAAGTAAATCTCACCGTTAATCAAAAGGCACTAAAAGTGCAAAACATTTCAATAATTAGCATTTTTTATTGGCGCTTTCCAAACAAGTGGAATACACACCACCTGCTGTACCAAAAATGTTGGAAAATAGACATCTAGCAGATATAGTTCTTACAAACCTGCTTCTCAGCTTCTCTTTCACTAACCGTGCTTTCAAGAACTTTCTTTGTTAAACCTGGAGTAATGAAGCTTGTTAGTTGTTCGGTGCTAAACAGAAAGCATCACTATACTCAAACTTCTTGTCAGAGACTGTTCTTACCACTAGCTGCATGATGGCTCTGACACCATTCTCCCATCTGATCTAAACACTCCTTGCTTTGATAGATTACCAAATCAGGACCCTACAGAGGATAACAAATTCTGTCAAAAGGTGATCATAACGTGGTGCTCGCTGATCCAATAGAATGCAAGAACATAATTAACTGTCACATGACCTCAAACAAAAAGATCATGACAATTGTGTTAGAGCCCTCACAATGGTTTCAGTGAAGGCTACACTTAAAGAATGTATTCTACATCCATTGAAATTTTTGCACGATATTTTATATTGTTCCAAAGGTCTCTAAATCTGTTTCCAATAAATGACACCTTGTCTGGAATTTCCTATAGGGGGCAGGGACAAAATCCTCAAGGAATGGCTGCTTCCAAAGGGGAAATTTAATGGAACTTTTGCATATGGAATACACACAACTTTAAAAAGATGTTTCTGGAACAGAGAATGAATCATGATTTCAACCTTTTTATGGTTCAAATGACAGGACTTCTTTGTTAAGTTTGAAAAGATGGAAAGATAAACCTAAAAGAACAACAAGAAGAAACAAAACCATGTATAAGCACAAAAAAGTGCAATTCAACACACCTCCACTGATTTGGTTAAATTGCCATTTGTAATTATACATGCAATCTCCAAGATTCTATCAACTTCGATGTTCAAACCTGCATGGGAGTATAAGAAAAAAAATGCAATGACCACTCCACCATCAGTTTGCAAATCATTTAGTTCATTCGTAATGTACGCATAAAACAATGTGAAATGAAGAACAGTATACTCTATTATCATTCCGTGACCTGAAACTCTCCATATGTAGTGAGGAACAGTTTCAGCATCCTCAGAAGAATGATCCAGGCTTTTCATATGAATAAGAATGTGATAGCATTATACATAGGAGTTTCCTCAGTGACTTCATCGGGTCGAAATTGTCCAACCAAACAACTTGCTCACTTTGCACTTGGATGTATCAGTTTATCATGATTTCAAAGTTTATTATTTTCTATCTTACAAGACAAAAAAAAAAGCATGAAAATTCAACAGCAAACCATGTCAACTTAGAACATGAAGATGTGAAAACAATGTCACTTGTTTAGTTGTTACTTAAAGAATCAAGCAGATGATGAAAACCTAGCATCACCCCAAAGCTTTTCAAAAACCAAACTAAAAGATATCCTAGCATAACTCAAAAAAAAGTTATAGAAAAGGTTTAAAAAAATACAAAACTAGAATCTACACACTAAATTGGCACACTTACCAGTCATTTCCATGTCAATCCACACAAGGGGCATTTTGCATTCTCCCGAAGTCGTTGCCAGATCCTGTCCACTTGGTATCTCATTTCTCACTGCCTCACTAGTGTTATCTACTCTCTTCTTGCTCCTTCCTGGCTCTAACACAACATTTTATCAACTGTCAATAACTCCAAAAGATCAGAAAAAATTCCTCTAATTCCTCCTAACTAGTGGCACAGCGCTGGAGGAGCTAAATGGAGCCACGAGCCACAGCACTGCTCCAAAATCTGTCCTTAAAGTATAAGGATCAAATCGTCTACAGCCCACAGGCCAACCACGCAATTGACAAAACTCATCAGAAGTTACAATATGCACGAATTTGATTTCCTCCACGCACATTAGAAGAGAAATCCAAATAACTAAAACCAGAAACCATAACAAATTGATCACAGGCAAAATCTCAGTGCATGATCAAAAGGACGAACAAAACGGCCATGTAGGTCTTGATTCATGAGGTCCATGATGCAATTCCTTTATGAAATATGCGAAAGAGAAAAACTAGGTGGCGCACCCTAATAAGGGCACAATTAGGTAGGCAGTGATATGAGTCATCCTTAAACTTGGGGGAAAAATAAAATAGCTATCAGATGTCGTTAGATGAACTGCGTGCCTAATTCCGTTTTTTTATTTGATAACAGAACCCTCAGCAAACCTGAGGTAGCTTTGAAGCTAAGGCCGTATGCTTAACTCACACAATCTATCTATGGGCGGTTATTCAACAAGAAAAAACAAAAATGTGACTAGTAACCAAAATCAAACCCTAAACACTAAAGTCATATAATTAAGACATGACCTGTTTCTCGGGCAGACGTTGGTTTGGCAGAAGAAGAAGCAGAAGGGACAGCAGTAGCAGCGTTGACTTGGTCGTCTTCCGCATCGAAGTTCAGCACAGCAAAGGCATTGGAGAGGAGGTCCATGCCTGAGTCGACGTCGGATTACTATTTTCAACTTCAATTGGGGATCGACAATATATTATTTATATTTATATGGCCCAATATAAAATTAATTGACTAATATCACTAGTATTAAAGGAATTATATTAATTTTAGAATTTTTAAAAAATTGTTTTAATAAATTTCTTAATAATTATGCGGTGGAAAACAAAAGCCAACAAATAGGGAGCTAGAAAGAGAAAGCTAGGCACCTGTGCCCAGGCAAGCACGAGATAAAAATATGTTTATCGTCTTTTTGTAGATAAACAAATCCGCTCTTAGAGTTAAATTAATGCATAAACAAATGAATAGAGCTTAAAGAGTCAGTTGCACGGTAAATATTGTAAAAAGGGCAAAAAAAAAAAAAGGTTAGTTGTTTTTTTTTAAAAACAATTAAAAAAATATTAATAAATATATCAGTTATAATATGTATAAGTTAAGGTTAGTTTGTCTGATTGTTAGATGTCTACATTTAACTATCTCAAATAATAAATCTATTATTTAATTACTGTTAGATTTTGATAAGTCTCTTCATGTGCGATCACAAAATAAATCTATTATTTAATTACTATTAAATTTTAATAAGTCTCTTCATGTGCGATCACAATAATAATAAGTCTAAAACTTATTATTGCCCTTTCAACATAAGTCGCCTTTTTAATTGAAGAAAGCGTTGGCAAGGAAACTTAAGATTGGGTCGCGAGAGAAAGTATGCAATATTATTATCAGATTATTACGTATAATATGAAAATTTAATTGACACTTTTTTTACGTATAATATTCTTTTATAAGAGGTACTAATCCAAGATTTTTTTTTGAATCACAAGAACAAAACTACGAAAAATTATGATAAAAAATTAAATTAATTATAATCAATTATGAGCACTACGAAATTTGTTTGGATGAAAAAATAAATTAAATTGGAAAATTTAATTAAAAAGAGTAAAAAAGAAATATCAAAACATAATTATAGTTTTATAGCGTGAAAAAGACAATCGCATCCATACATGAATTTTAAATAAGAATGAAATACTAATTCTATTAGAATAACAATGATTATAATCGTTGGAAATCTATTAAAAATGCTAATCTTATTAGAATAAGAAGATTATAATTTTAAGTTTTAATTTTATTATTTTAGTTGATTTTATATTTTATAAATATGATTATATTTTATTACTAAATTGTTGACTTGGGTATGACAGCTTTGTATAGTTGCAATGTGTGGTGCAGAAACTATGCCAGGATGTTTTAGGAAAGTGATGGAAAATGAATTTTTTTAAAAATTTTTTTATAACTCATCAGATTTTAGTCCTCTTAGAAAGAAAATTATTGATCTTTTTTCATAAAATGAATAATTTAATGACTAACTTACTTGTACTAATTATCCTTGTTAACACCCATTGATTTTCGTACAATGATAAGAATTATATTTTAATACATGTTATTTTTTACTCATTTTTCAATCTTCTTTAAGTAAAGATTTTTTTTTTCCCACGTCATTATCCTTTTGGACCTTTTCTAAACACGTAGGAGAAGAAATTTTGTTTCACTCGCTTTTCATTTCTTTTATTTTTCTTCATTTTGTTTCTCTCTCCACACTTCCTTAGTCAAACATAATGTAAACAGTTATTAGTAAATTTTTGTGAGTATTAGCCTAACTAATGTAGAATTCGAACCCCTCTGGCTACAGGAGGAGATTCATTCATTTCACGAAATTCTGAAATAAAATACAAAAGTTATGAAAATATGAAAAATTATTTTTATTATATAATTAATAATATTATATAACTCCTAATGAAAAATTTATTATTATTTGAAGTAGTAGTTTAGTGATAATTTGATGTGCTTCTTTCACTCGTTGTTTGAGTTTGAATTTCACTGACAGCGTGTGGCGTTAGACACCTTCTTGTTCGTCAATGACCAATGTTGTGCACATTTAGTTGTAAATTTAGTAATTATTGTGGCCGATTTAGGGGAGTCACGCTTGGGTGTATTAGTACTCAAGTAGCAGATTGACTCTTATGAGAATTATTAAATAAAGTATTCAAATAAAATTATTTGAATTTCAACTAAAAAAATATGATAACTAACATATTAATATTTTTTTTTTCTGTTCAAAAAAAGAAAAACATATTACCAATAAGGATGGTAAATATTATACAAGTTATTGTTGATGGATCTTAACAGGTTAAAAGTAATAATTGGTATAAAAATACATTTTTAGTTACTTTTTAAACTCAAATAATTACATTTTTATTTTTATATTATACTGATGAATTTCTAAAAAAAAGTTAAATAAATACAATAATTATGAACATAAATTTAATTTTATAAATATAATAATTTACGTACTTTTTCTGTCGTTGAAAAAACAGAACTCAAAATAATTGTAGATTAGTATAGTTAACTTTGACAAAATTATGTATAAAGATAATTGGTTGCCATGATTATCGTATAGTCCTACCTATCATCATCTCCGCCATAAACAATTTCCCGACTCCTCGAAGGTCGAAGCAGAAACCCTAGCTCCGATTATTTAGAAATCCTAATCAAGATTAAGCTTCCTTCTATCTCTGTCTCTCGCAAATGGCCAGAAAGCGAAAGCAGCGATCCTCTGAAACCGCAATCATTGAAAACCCTGATCCCCACCCCAAACAAGAAGAACAATCGCAGCCCGAACCAATCCAAGAAGAGGCGGCGCACGAGAACGCACAAGTCACTGCCGCAGAGGACAATTCCAATAATGGAGAGCAGCAGCAGGAGGAGCAGCAGCAAGAAGCCAAGGTAGAGGAGGAGGAGGAGGAGGAGGAGGAGGTAGGAACAGAAGAGGAACAGGAGCAAGAGCAGCAGCATCAACAACCTGAAACCCTAGATCAGCCGAACGACGATGTTCCGTCGGTCAATGCGGAAATAGAACAACAACAATCCCAAGCCAACGGAGCCAAAGAGGAGATTGCCGCCGGCGGTATGCAAGCGGAGGAGGAGGAGGAGGAGGAGTTTTTGGACGACGAGCCTCTTGAGAATCTTCTAGAACCTTTCGGGAAAGACCAGCTTGTGGCCCTCCTTAGGAAAGCCGTGGATAAGCATCCCGATTTGATGGACTCCGTGAGGGAATTCGCTGACGTCGACCCTGCCCACCGCAAGATCTTCGTGCACGGCCTCGGATGGGACACTACGGCTGAGATTCTCAAATCGGAGTTTGGAAATTACGGGGAAATTGAGGACTGCAAGGTTGTAATGGACCGCGTTTCGGGTAAATCCAAGGGCTATGCGTTCATTTTGTACAAGCGCAGGATTGGGGCACGCAAGGCTCTTGAGCAGCCTCAGAAGAAGATTGGGAATAGAATTACCTCCTGCCAATTGGCCACTATTGGTCCTGTCCCGGCACCGCCTCCGACGGCTGCTGCTGCTGCTGCTACTCCATCGGTGTCTGAGTATACTCAGAGGAAGATTTTTGTGAGCAATGTGTCCGCGGAGATTGATCCGGATAAGCTGCTGCAGTTTTTTAGGCAGTATGGGGAGATTGAGGAGGGTCCACTTGGTATTGATAAGCATACTGGCAGGCCTAAGGGTTTTGCTCTGTTTGTGTACAAGAGCATTGAGAGTGCAAAGAAGGCATTGGAGGAGCCTCACAAGAATTTTGAAGGCCATGTTCTGAATTGCCAGAAAGCAGTTGATGGGCCGAAACCCGGCAAACAAGGTTATGGATATGGAACTCCTAGTGGTGGTGGTGGTGCCCATCATTATCAGCAAAGTCACCAGCATCAGCCACATTACCAGCAGCATGCCGCCAAGAAAGGGAGGTATACTTCTAGTGGTGCGTCCGGTCCTGGGCATTTGATGGCACCCTCAGCATCATCTGGCAACTTCAATCAAGGGATGGCGGCGCAGAATCTGAATCCAGCTCTTGGGCAGGCACTGACTGCTTTGATTGCCACACAAGGTACTGGATTGGGGATCAATAATCTTTTTGGATCTCTTGGAGGAGCACAACTGGGCCAGGGAGGGCCACCTACAGGATACGGGAATCAGGCCGCTGGGGGATATGGCAACCAACCGGTGATGCAGGGTGGATATGTGAACCCACAGATGAACACACAAATGGGCCAGGGCGGTGCTGGTAGGTCTCAACATGGTGGTGCTCCTTATACCGGATATTAGGTCAGTGTTTATTTCTTTTTTTTTTTTTTTGGTTACATTTCTATTTTGTCATCTATTTTCCTTTTTGCTGCCCTTAGTGTTGTTCCATCATTCCAAAGAACTAGGTTGTATGAAGCTAGTAATTATGGGAAAACAGAGAACAAATCTGATGTTTAAGGCTTGTCCACCACCTGAGCATTGGCAGATGTGGCAGCGTAGTTATGTGGGTTTAGACTTCAGAGTGAGTTTAGGTTTTCCTCTTTACACACCAACCACAATGCGGTAATTGCTTGTTTTCATTTGGATCAGATGACCGAAAACAAATATAACTATGTCGGAAAGGTGTTCTGGTATTTAATTTAACAATTACCTATTGCTCAATTATGAAGGAATGCAAACATCTAGAATTGCACTTATGAATCTCTTATGTTTTTTGCTTGGTGTTTACCTTATTGGAAAATGTTTTCTGAGTTAGATTTTTTGTGGCCTAGGTACTTTCTCACTTGACGGCTGCACATTGCCTCCCTAGAGTTGTAAGTTCAAATTTTCCTTTGCTATGTGTGCCTGTGTGTTCCATCTTGCATTTTCTGGTTTTCTTGTTAGTTATCTCTCTTAAATTTTTTTGTTGAAACTTGAATATAAATAATCCATATGCCAAAGAAGCTTTGTTGCTGTGAGTGATTATGGGTCTCCTTTTCCAATCAATCCCGTTAAGGCTGTTATTATTATTATTTTTTTTCAACTTCAGTCTGTTTCAGAACTTGGTGAAATTTTACTCCTGTAACAAGCTACATAGAGGCTGATTGATTTTGTCAGTAGAACTTTTCTTGTAGGTTTTTACTTGTTTTGCATTTCTTTATCTTCATATATCAATTTTTTGTTGTAGACATGGATATGGATGGGAAAATAATAAAATTCACAATAGTTTTTATCTTTTTTTTTTCTTTCTCTGTATTCTGCTCTTTATGGTGTTTTTCATTTCAAACACGAGGCATATACTTTTATCAATCATAGTGGAGTGAATGTAAGGTCAAAGAATTCTTGTCTTTTCATCATGGTCTAAATTTTAGGTAGGATTTATATGTGCAAGTAGACAGTACATTCTAGTGATTATAATGTCTTTTATATATTTTTTTTTCAATGTTGATCTTGCGAAATTGGCAGGTTTCCAGATCCTAAGACAATTATCTCAGTGATTTTTGTTTGGACAAAACAGAATGATAATTCTCTTTAACATAGATGGACCATAAGTCCAATTCTTTTTGTATATCTCCTATGTAAGTAGAAGTTTAGGCGGAGCCAAAGTATCAATGTAAACATTCTGTAGTTTGGGTCGTTCACGTAATGCAACCTTGCTTGAGGGTAAACAAGTTATTGCTGGTAGTTGATGAGTCTGTCAGGACCTTGGAGAAAAGCTGTTGTTCAGGTTGTGGGAAGTCTTTGGCAATTATTGGCAGATTTTTTCTGGCCAAGTGATGAAGAAGGGGAATTAATGTATGAGATTGAAATGGGTGCTATGTGGGCAAAAGATATGTTCTTTAGTTCACCTTCCAGTTCAACTGGAGCTCATGGTTCAAGTTTGATTTCTTATGGAAATTGCTTGAATACGTACGGTTTCTTGACTAGGTTAGTCATTGTTTTGTTCCTTTATGCTTTTCATGTATAGTAGTCGTCGTCATCTGTTCTAGTGGTCCCCTCCTCCTCTCTTCTCCCCCCCCCCTGCCCCCAAAAAAATTTTTTTTTTTCGCTTGTTAGCCCAACAAAAACCAAAAAGGGTTTCATTAAAGAGGAAAGCATATACTGTAGTATAATTTTTCCTCTTATGTCTTCATATAGCCCACTTGCATGTTGCTCACGTACGCATGCATGATGTCTTTGGAGCAAGTGGTCCTCAGGTAGGAAAGCTACTAGATGGTGACTTAATATAGTTGGATATGTTTAAGGTTAGTAAAGGACCCAATTTTTAATCCATTATTAGATGATGTACTGGCATTTTTCTCACAGTACAGGTACAAATTAACCAGTTGAAATCACCACAAATGCATTTTTGCCTGTTACAAGAGGCTTCTTTGTTTCAGATTTGGCGATCTTCAGTGGCTTTTGATCTAGTCCAATCCAAATTTATTTGTTGCTTCCATGTCAACCACACATGCCTCATGAGCAGGTTTTGAAGCTATGAATGTGTGAACTTAAAAATTCAAATGCATACATGCAAATGATGCATGAATATATGTAGTTTTTTTGGCGTTCTGGGTAAAAAACTTGGTATGATATCTATCAGTTCTTTATTTTAGATTAGCAGATAGGATACTTCATTTACAAGGCTACTTTGCATGAGCATTAAGAAGTTACTAGCAATTATATGTGATCATCTCTTTTTTTTTTTTTTTAATTCTACAAGGTTGGTCGTATTTATGTCTCTTTGAGTGCTCTAACTAGTATTATATGTGGATTATCGCACAGTGTTGCAGGGTTGTTTTTGTGAAATTTTGTTCAATGTTGAATTAATGATATGTAGGGAGAACGCTAATACTATCTCAATGACATTTTCATATGTTCTTTGTCATGATGTTATCTCCTTTGTGTGACCTTTTCTTCTGTGATTATTAGTTGATAAATGCTATTATTCTTGTGCCCTCTTCTCTATCCTTAAGGTACTTTTGGTATGCAGTTGTTGAAATTTTTAGAAATAGATTTGTGCTTGCACTATAATGTTTGATAATACATTATGCTAGGTTTATTCATTCATCCCCCTTTGCTTCTCACTTTCTTAAAATGAATTGTTTCCTGCTCTTTTGTTGCTTAAACTATATGCTAAACTATTTTCCTTTAAATTGCCTAAGGTATGGGCTTTCAGCGTTTTTCTTTTCTGATATCATTGCAAGCTTACAATTTTAAAATCAGCTTTTTTCATGCTTTATCTATTCATTGTGCAGATCCCTCATAGATGCATCACTAATTTAGTTTTGGGCTCTGGTGATTCTTCTGAAGTTCAAGCCACTCTTGCAAACGAAGTCTTAAATTTGGAATGAAAAGTCACTGTTTTGCCCATAAAGGCCAGAATGTCAAACCTGTATTTTGTTTCTGTTTCAGTACTTCATCCGATCCTATACTTTTGAAACAATGTAGTAGCTTGTGTTAACGCTCTTTTTCCCTAAAACTTGTTGCGGAAAAAGAAGAATTTTCTCGGTGGAAGTACTTTTTCTGTAGGATTGCATAATGCCTGCTGCATACCGCCACAATTTCCAAGCTTTCCTTTTTTGGTTTCTCTCTCTTTAAAGCTCATTAAATTTTATTTATCTGCCTGTTGCCATAAATTCCATTTTGCTGTCCGTCATATGAGTTATTTGAAACTTTGTTTTGCTGCTGTTATGCTTTGTTTTATTTTTGACGGATCACACTGTTCTCCCCAATTTGTCATCATTGCCTTGCCCTAAATAACGACGGAGATAAAATTAGTTACTGCCATTCAATATTTTTCCCTTTTTTTGGGGGGGTTCAATTGGTCTACAATAGACATTTGAATTTATGTGTTGGTATTCCGTATGTTTCTCTTTACCTTTTTTGCACCATTTACCTGAATTTCATTCCATCAATTTATGCGAAGATCTTCTGAGAAAATTCTTCAGTATTGTAGTAAGTCTATTCTCCGCAAATCTGCAAATTTCATCGGTTGCTGAAATGGGTCTGTTATTACTGGCCTAAGAATGCTGTTTGATAAGTAAAAGTTTTAGCAACCTATGGATTTGTTAAATTGCATTTATTGTTTTTGGTACTTTCATGCATTATGGCCCCACTGTTGCAAGATGTGAAAAAGGTCATGCTGTGGTTGGTGTACCCATGGTGTATAGAGTTTAGTTCTCATATCCAGAGCTCTTTGATCTGCACTGAGGCTTGAAGGTTGCTTGCATCTTGATAATTTGCACTGCTTTGAGAAGCTCTTCTTTCACAAGGCAAGAAGTCCCCATTTTGGCGTCCTTCATGTTCTGCCAGCAACTGTTGTGCTGCACAACTGTGGTTTCTTCATCCTAAGGGAAGAAGCTGGTTCTGCAGTTGGTTCCTTCATCTAAAGCTCAACCGGGCCATGTTCTGTAATTGTAATTACATTGCTGTCTTTTGGAGCTTATGTTCCTGTCCCTCTAGATGAGTGAAGCCTTTCGAACTGACCTTGCAATTAAAACTAGCGCACCAGGACTTACTAACCAAAGCCATCTACCGTTGTTGTAGCAATAGGAGTCAGTTTGCTATCTAAGAGTCCTATTAGGTTGAAAAGAATATATTACCAAATTATCATTTGCTCGTGCTTTGTCTTTGCCTCAGTTTCTTGCTAGACCAGTTCATGGTACTCTTAAATGGTTGTCCATTTCTGAATACTTGCCACTGTAGCAAATATAAGATCTGAATGCACAAAATAACGACAATCTGACCTTATTTTGGAGTGCCTGTCTTGGAGGATTGATATTCATATACATATATCTGAGTGCAGAATTTTGATAATCTGCTCTTATTACGGAGTGCAAGTCCTTGAATATGGCTTGGCTATTGCATCGCCATCTACCTTAATTGACTAGGCTAGCAGAGAGCACGTGATGCCATGACATGGTTAATCCAAGTACATTTATTACATTCTTTTGCATCCAGCAAAACACGGTGTAGAAGTTTTTGGAGGTCCAGTCTAGTATATGTCTGACCAGGTGGCTGACGTGTTTTGAGTCTAGCTGCTTGTTTTTCACAGTTGATCGCATTTCGTTATGGCTTTTTTGTTTGGTTGTGATGTCACATATTTTTAGTTATGAGAAGTTATTCAATACATATGTTGCTCATTTAGGCGATGAAATGGATGGCCATGCTGTTGATGGTCCCGTTGGGCAGAGCTGTTGGGCAGAGCCTAAATAGGAGACTAGGAGTTGGGAGTGAGTGAACTTGTTGGGAGTTTGTTTTGAAGACCATAATGGGTAATTCTGGCAATTGCGGTCAAATAGCATCATATTTGTCTTCTTTTTTCCTTTTTTCTGTCCTGTTTAGAGTTCCGTGGGGTCATGAGCAATACGACGAAGTTGCTTTCTTTCCATAAATCTTACATCCCGTCTTAAGAATAGAACTTAAACTTCTACAATAAAAATGTAAGCTCTAACTGGTGGATGTTCCAGGAGAGATCATCTCATTCGTTTTGGGCTTATGCTAATTCGGTCAAAAACAATCATCCATGTTAAAATTTGTAATAAACAATAGGTATGAGGATGTTTGGTAATGATTTTCGTTTTTTGGGGAACCGCAAGCTATTTTTTGAATAAAAATCTTTAAAAGGTTAAAAATACTCCTTACGAATGCCACTCTAATACCAACAACTTTGGGGAGGCGAGACCTAAGATTTCCAGGGGTTTCCACCCTTCTTCTGTGGCGTATCTCCCACTTCATGGATGGAGGGGCCTTATAAATTATAATGTGGTTCCCCATTCCTTGGTTAAGAGGAGTGGACGAGAGTGGGAAAGTTTCGGTAAACTAATGGGTTCAAATATTAATGAACTCTCTAGATGAGTTATCTATTGGAACCCTATGATTACCGTCTACAATGCCTGCACTTCTGCCTCTAATCTCTAACGAATTTGACTAATTGTGTCCTAGTTAAAAAGCCATGTAATATATTGACTTGTCAAGTGTTTTTAGCACATCATCCGTGCTCAACCTAATGAAATTGTTGCTAAATTAACGAATACAAGAAAAGGGCGAAATCATTCTTTATTGTTTACTTGCCGATTGGTTGTGTTATTAGATGACAAATATAATCCAATCTTTCTACCCTTTTTTTTTTTTTTTTCCAGAAAGAGTACAAAGGAAATATAACGAAAAGACTTATTTATTTCCTCAAAAAAAAAAAGAAAAGACTTATTAACTGTAGCATGGAATGTTCTAAATGGTTATTTTTATTATTTAACAAGAACACACAATATTAGTCTGATGATAATTCTTTTTATTCATTAGTAACTACAATTGGTAAACAATAACAATAATCAACAAATGGTTATTTTTATAGATATACCTATTAATACAACAACACAACGAAACAGTAAGGAGAGACCTATAAATTTTGTTTGTCATTATCTTCATCATTAATAACCACCTTTACTGTGATTACTCACATAGAAAAATAACGGTGCTTAACTTATACACAACATAGACATTTCTTCCACTCTATGTACCTCGAAAACATTTCTTCCACTAGTCATCTTCATATATATCTGATTCTCATGAGCTCATAAAAAATGGGTAATGACTAATACCTGACTAGTTAAACAGAGCATTCTGTCTCTCCCCCGGGAAGAGTTTTTGTGTATTTAGGCACCAACAACAGTTTTTGCATGGTAACTAAACAATAATTATGCCGTCTATAGCTATTTTAATTTTTTTTAAAAAGTAAATTTACTTTGTCTTTTATGATCGTCAGGGAAAACGATGAGATGTTTTTAATCCAAAAAATATAAATTTATCCAACGGCTAATAACTACAAAATAAATTAGTTCAGGGAATACAAATCACCAAATTTCACTGATTAAATAATCTCTAATTGAATGGGATGATTCTAGTTGAGGAACTAAATGGTTTTAACTAGGAAACCATGATATGTTAGTTAAAAATGTCTTTTTCTCCATCAAAAAATGCTTTTATTTTTCTCTTTAAGAAGTAACAACAACAAAGAAATAATTTGAAGGTAAATCCAGTTTCTGGAAACCATATTACTGCTCAAGCTTTTGCTATTTTTTGAGGCAAAAAGGAAAAAAGGATATAAACATGCTTAGGGGTCACTCAAGCCTAGCACAAAACGTCTTATTTAAACAATATAAGAAAAATCATGCATGACAATGAAATTTCAATGATCAGATGGTACTACTCAATTCATGCCAAATTAGCACTTAGTACACCAACTTCCCTGATACAAGAAACGCATGTGATGACAGTTATTTAAACCATGTCATGCAATTCCAGGCTTAATTTGGAGGGAGGGACGGAGAGATCAAAAAGTGTCTGAAAGAGACAGAGATCAAAAAGTGTCTGAAAGAGTGAAAAAAAAAAAATGGAGCTTTGGGGTCTGAGGAAATCAAGACTTGTGTGGTTGGTGGTGGTGACACTCATATTGTTGACTGCAGATTGCAGGCAGCCAGTTTTGCACAGAGTGGGAGGAGGGCAGTATACTTGGGCACCAAATTTCGACTTCACTAACTGGACCAGCCATGAGACATTTTGTGCGGGCGATTGGCTCTGTAATATCTCTCTCTCTCTCTCTCTCTCTCTCTCTCTGTCTATGCTTTGATTGCTGAGACAATGCAGAAAATCATCATAGAGCAATGTGATTGTTTAATATATAGTTTATGAGCCTTGTATACATATACATATTCATATGTTACTGTAATCCATAAGCAGCTTTTATCAGACAATTGAAGATTAATTTCATATGTCACTAACTGATGATTCTACTTCATTATTTTTTGGTTCTTTCCAAAGACTTTGGATTTGACAAAAGCCGCTACAGTGTGTTGGAGGTGAACAAGACAGGCTACGAGAGGTGCATTGAGAAAAATTTCGTAACAAATATCACAAGGGGTGGGCGTGATGTGTTCAATCTCACACAAGCAAGACCATACTACTTCATCAGCGGCCGCGGATACTGCTTTAAGGGTATGAAAGTTGCGGTGGTCAACGTTCAAGATTGCCCACCTAATCATCCAGCACCACCTGCAACTGCAATGCTCATGAGTAGTGCTACTCCATCAAATACTTCTACCCAAGTGAAGCTTCTTCCCGTGGCTGTTGCTGTGGCATGGGCCTTCCTCTTCAAATACATTTAGTGCTACTAAATTAAACATGATCATTTTATTTATTAGAATATTATGATAACGATGATTAAGTACTAGAATATAGGGATTAATAGTAGTTTAAAATGAAGATTGTCATGTTTTTAAAATATAGTTTAATTAAGAGACTATTTCAAGACCTATTATCTTAAATTGCCTTGGATTTTCTGGAGGACTTCAGATTATGCCTATTTGTTTTTGTTATTTTTCTTGTTCTCTGAAAACAGACTGTCATGCCATACCCGAGCGCTGAGACAACAACATTAACTGATATCAATTATTTTATCAGTATTACTCATCATTTGATTTGGCTACAGATTTGAATTCTCAAATCCAAGTCAATTGATGGTATTTAAGCAAGTTGATGAACATCCATTACGTTAAGAACGAAGCATGCCAATGGTGACTGCCGGAGGGGACCATCAATGTGTTTAAGAAATAAACTGAGACGAAAACCCACAAACTTGGAGCATGGGAAAATCATGTAATCGAAACTCTGATCTGGTTGTTTAACTAAGATGGAAACATATGAACCCGCTGCTCAGTGCGCAAACTCGCAGGATCGGCAGTCAAAAAATCAAAACTTTGATCCGGTTGTTCAACACATATGGACACCGGCGACTGCATGCCCACTGGCCTATAGAGACTGACATTGAGTCCTGTAGTGATTATCGATTTCGAGTCACGTAGCGGTCACTGATTTTGACGACGAAATCTATCAGTCACAAACTCTAGAATGCTGAATCTTAAAAGAGCCAAGCGTTATGGAGCACACCAATCAGAAAAATAAAAACAGTACTGGTTCATTGCCATGTCGTACGTTCTTACAAAGTTTACGGTTGGCCAAAAGGACAAAAGCAGGTTTCACCAACAAAAGCCTAGGCGCTAGGCGACAAGAGTGTGCCTCAGTCACACATATAACAAGACTAGACTGCCTGCGCGATGTCTAAAAGACATTAGCAGCCTAAACTGCATGCAAGATGTCAGAAAGACACTAGCAGGTCTCACCAACAAAAAAGCCCGAGGCAAGGCTAAAACCGTACCTAATATATAAACAAGATTAAACTACCGCAAGTCTTGACTAGGAAACGGTGGCAATCAACAAAAGAACATAGAATTGCAAACATTCTCCTGCAATCTTGGCAGCTGGGGAACGGGCACTGCACCTGCAGAAGTAACCCCACCATGGCTAGATGAAGTTTCAGAACTCTCATCAAATTTCATGAACTGTCCCACCTGAGTAGCGGCAAGGTGGGCATAGCATATAGGTGCAACTGCACAAAACCAATACAATTAGGACAGGGTAACCTTCAATGTCCTAAAAAAATGAATAGCTACCGAACCCATTTAATTATATCCCCTACAAAAAAAAATGACGGCAATTGATCTGAAGACTATTCATCTGACAGTCACAGCATCCTCTAAGCTAAGGACCCCCTGGGACAAATATTATGACGAGGAAGATCGGAAAGTACCACCAAGACAATATTACGACACGGCAGTTAGAGAGAAGGGGAATGGCAATTAAATGGAGAGAGAACAAAGGCTAGGCCATCACATAACATCAAAGACATAACACTAATACATCCAGAAGTTAGACATTTGACATACCAACAGAAATGGCAGTTGTGCTTCTCTGATACCTGCAATAACGATTACAAACATTATTCAGAGAAATTCTGTTAGACATAAAGCTGGAGATCAGTGATTGACAAATCAGGGGGTTAAAAAAAAAACCCCTGCTAGTGCAAAACAAAACACTACTTACACATATGACAAAGAATGCACAAGTTCTTGAAGATCATCTGTAGAAAAGCCAACATCATCTAACAATACGTGGTAGTGAGTTGGCCTTGTAGTGCCCTGCACAACAATCATGGATCAGAATAGCAAAACTAAGAATGCTTTTGTCAGAAGTATGACGCATAAAAAATTGTGAACAAGTAACAAACAGGAAAAGCACCCTGGAGAAATCAACTTGCTAGAACCAAAAAGCATAGAGCTTCAACATATCAAGGTTTTATAAATTTGTAACAATGGAAAATTATTTTCAGAGTTCAACGATAACACTCACAATCATTCCAGCATGCGCACAGAGATAGAAGTCATTGTTCCTTGGATGGCAGATTTTGTTATCAATAACTGTGCCTAAAAATGGAAAAAAAATACACATGAAGAGTTAAAAACCATTACACCACGTCTAGCTAATATCATAATTATTTCTTCATAAATTGTCTCCTAAAATATTTCTTGTGATGTTTCTTTTCTAATAATACCAGCGCGTGCCCTTTGGTTTTTTTTTTGGGAGGTGTTCAAGGATGTACCAGGTGGAACATTTTCAGCAGCATTGGGCTGAAAGAACTTTGTGTGGTGGTTTTTCTGTGCAACAATCACCACAAACTTGGGGGACCAGGTCTCATCAAGAAACTTGCATGCCTGTTAAAAATCAATCATCTCCTCAGCTAAGTAAGTAAGGCATTAAAATTCCTTGGATAATGAAAGATATTACAGCAGCTAAGTGTACTCAATGTAAGGCATTAAAATAAACCTCTATGATCTGATCAAGTTCAACATTTAGGACTTGATTGAATTGTGACTCACTGACACCATCCCTGCATGTAAAAGCATTCTGATCAGGATTAAGATGTACATTCGACAAATATACACAACAGCATAACAGCCACAAGGAAGCTTTATATTCATGCGAGGACAAACAGAACAAATCACCTAAAAATACTTTTCAGAAAATACAAATTAGGAGATCACGGGAAGGGAAAATAATCATAAAAAACTGAATCACAAGACCGTACAAGGATGAATGTGCAAATTCTGTCATGCAGAACATTAGCTGACTATTATTTAGCCCAATTCATCATTCATGAAACATGGCTAAAGCTATACAGCTGATAAAAATTATGGCAGGTAAAATTTCAGCAAATCATCTTTATTAGTTGAGTAACATCGATATAGAAAGGATGGACGTGAACATCATTTGACTTCCATATTAGCCCTTACCGTTCATATAACTTGGGTACACCCACAGTGCTGATAAAATAACAGGTAATGTAATATCAAAGTTCATATACGAAGGCTCAGTACTATATTGGGATAAAGACATACACTTTCCAGGACAATCACAAGAACTATATACAATATAATAATCATTAGCAGAATGTATATCTGATTATATACGAAAAACAGATTTAACTCTTTATTTTCCTTGGGTCACTATACCCATCAATGGGGGTAGTACCAAAACTTAAAATAGGAGTGGATTAGAAGAAACTTGCACAAAATACCTTAAAATTTTGAATACAGTGGAACCTAAGGACTGATTTAAATATGCTCCTTTGCTAGCAAATGTACCTAAATATGATGATCTGGTCAGGTTTCCTTTTACCCGAACTCGTATAAAAGTCCAGCAGAAGCTCCCTGAAATGGAAGAAAAATCATATATTACCAACAAATCTGGAAAGAAATCAGTCGTCACAGGAGCATTGCATCATTCACATGGCAAACCAACTAAACATGGTCTCCTGCCAAACTTTACCTCATAATGCCTTCATCCTCATTGTCAGATACTCGTTTGAATAAAGAATCAATCATTTCAACCTTTGGAGACTGTGTGCGCACAGATGCCCTATAGCGGGAAATGAATGGCCACTGCCTGGAGCTGACTACCTAAAGATTCCAATACACAAAAAAGTAATATAACCTAAAACAAACTATAACAAATCTTGATTCATAAATGTTTAACTAACATTAACATTAGCATCGTAGATACCAGATGACAGAACAAAGGATGAAAGAAATCAACTAGGGGTTAAATACAATACCGCAGCAATTGAGGGGACATCAGATTGTCCAGGAGAACCATGGGAGACATCCATTCCAAGAATGATGGTGGGAACCTTGGAAACCAACATGGATGGAGAACGTTCAACTGCTAACACAGAGTTCAATCCACCAAGCTGCATTGAAAGTGAACAGATGAGCTATAGATTAATATGTAAACCACCAATTAATAACAAAGGCTTATGCCAAAAGCTCACAATACGAACCAAAACCAGGAAAAGAGAAGAACTAAAATGATTAAAATATCAGAAGCTTGAACAATATGATACCTTTGCATTGATCTTGAGCAGAACATTTGTGAGATACTGGTCATTAATCCTTTGAGGAGCAATGCACTGAGTTACTATTCCAAATTCAGCAAGATTCTTCCGTTTCCATGGACCTTGCAAATACAAGAATTATGAAATGTTAATCCCCAAGATGCAAAGTTCACAACAGCAAAAACATATTAGCCCACAGACCATAGACGTCAGAGTTCTTCCTCTCAGGAAGTAAACAGAGAAGGAATTTTGGTGCTCCAGGAAGTTTAGATTGTATCTCCTCAAACATTTTCTCCACTCTAACCACTGGTGGCGCACGTCTTAATTGAGGGCTCTCCTCAAACACATCAAAGGGGTCTTCAATAGGCTAATGAAGGTGAGGAAATTTAATTTACAGTTACAGTCAGCGGCGAACAACTATTATCCAACAAATTAAATTAACATGAAAGAAAACTTACAATCCCTTTCATTTCTGCACATTTCTTCAGATCTCGCACAAGGCCGCGTATATCGCAGCGAGCTGAGAAGTTAACTACGGCCCATCGTTCTATCTTGGATGGCTCTACTAGTTTCTTCAGAACCCAAAATATAATGAGCATTTTATAACAAAATCCTAATCAAAAGGAAAGTCCAAAAATCACCTTGTTGTTGAAATTCCACCGTCCATTTCGAGGAGCGAAATCCTCCCCATTGCCCACTTTTAGCTGTTAAGAAAGGAAAGAAATTCATATGCTTTTATGCGCTCTACCACTTGTTGTCAACAGACATCATTGCAAATTTTTGCAAAACAAATAGCCGAGACATCTAAAAGCAAAGCCACTTTACAAAACCAAGTTAGACACATGCCTTCGGAGCTGGCAGAACGCGGCCCTCCACTTGAGTAAAACCATTACTGATTGATACGCCACATGAACGAAGCATAGGCTCAGAGTCATACTTGCTGCTTCTAAGAGCCTGAAGAAATACAATGAAAGACAATAATATTGCAATGCATGGAGGCATAACACAGAATCAGAAATTTAGAAATACCTACATGACTTAAAACACTCATCCTTTCTTGCGGCTTCTGCCTTGATTTCTCTACCAGAGAAGCTCTCTGAAGGTTGGTCAGTGATTTTGTGTAACGTTGTAAAGACACTAACGAACATAGCTACAAAGAACAAAACGAATATTGAAAACATCAATGCATGAGGTAAGACAAATCATATCACATAACAAGTTACAGTCTAGATGATTCACCTCCAGAGGAATATAAGTTGGGCGCTTTGGCTTCCCAACATTAATGCATGGTAAATCTCCAGAATATCGCAACTCTATGCTACGATGAGTGACAAAATATTCATAAACAGTTATTTCAGCTGGCTCAGTCTCACCATCAGCACTTTTCTGTTTCAATTGAAACCTGAAACCAGCAAAGGCACCAAAAGATCAGTTCCCAAATTTTTATAAAATGTAGAATGGGGAAAAGTGCAACAAAAAGCTCCTAAACAAAATAAGCCCCTTTGTTGAACAAACTAATGTAACATGAGAAAAGCTTACATTTGCTCCTTGCAAAGTTTCTCACTCAACCCGGTTATCTTGTACTCTTGATTGGAGGGGCTAGCCTTGATCCTCAGATTTTTTAACATTCTTTTGGCCTGTGAACAGAAACAAGCAACACTTCAGAAAAACCGAAAAGAATAAAACAAAGCAACAGAATTCCAAGAAACATCGTTTACCTTGGCCCAGTCAAGAGAAAAGGGATCTCTGACATTCTGGTTAGCAATTAGGAAATCCACCACCGGACCAGGCTGTACTATCATAGTAGTGGATACATCTGTGTACAAGAGTAACATTCCAAGTTTAAGAAGACGAATAAGAAATATTAGAGTAGACAGATAAAGAAGTTCTTTTTCATTCTCACCAACATTGAGAGACAAGCCACCCTGTGTTGTTCTAAAACTCGAGTGAAAACCCCTACAGCCTACAACACCACCGCCTAAATCCACAAAATTTTTTGGATCATCGTGGAAAAAGGATTGACGAACAAGTAGGCAACCCCTGCAACATCATCATATAGCCAGATTTGCAAAGGTATCCATCATCACAAAATGCCAAAAAGAACTTTTGTAAAAAAAAAAAAAAGCAAAAGACAGAGATCAACTGTTTAGACGCATGCTGCCGCAGGACAATATCCAGGACTCTTAATGCTTCTTGAGAATTCTCAGATTCCTGTCCACGTAGAGCATTTGCTATAGCTTGCATTGGAATTTTGGCAGCAAAACTGATTTCCACTTTAAATGCTTTGGTATGATATGGACGGCGTAATCTCTTTCGGTCACTTTCATGTGGACTTCCATCATCATCATAATTTGCATTTCCGTTACTTCTGCAAAGAAAAAACCTCCAAACCACAGTAAACAAAACGAAGAAACATCAAAAGCAGAAACTGAAGGGAACTACTAGTAGGAGCTTAATATATCAAAAGAGAGCATATCACCGGCCAGACGAGACGTCTTCAAGCACAACATTGAACTCAAGTTTGTTCCGTGGAAGTGGTCCAACAGTGAACAAGCTCTTCTCTCCATCATAAGCAAAGTCTTTTCCAGCTAACTCGGAACCATAAGTTTCTTGCACTCTATCAATCACTTTTCGCCCTGCGCCCTTACCAGCAACAGGACGACCATCTTCATAGGAGACAGAAACCTGTTTAATAAAAACAAAATTCCAAAAAACTCATATCACATCCAAACATTTTATAAGACAAGGAAACGAGAGACCATGAAGCAAAGAGTTTGAGCATACACTGTAGTGAAAAAAGTAACCCTCAACACTTGTAACATTGACTTTAAAATGATTAGTAAGAAGAGATATCTTCTGCCCTTTGGATCCAATACCACGCCTCGCTATTGGAACCCTCACCACCTTTTTCTTTGGCATTTCTTGTTCGGCCTGGACTGGGACCACATTTGCTGGAACAGGTGGCGGTGGTGGTAAGGCATCCTGTGACCCATTGCCATCGCGCTCAAATGTATCCATTTCCTACAAACCAAAAAAAAACATGATAGGCAATGAAGCAGACAGCACAAAATTGATTGTCAAAGTCAATGTGCCAATGACTGAAAAATCTACCCAACTTAACTCGAGAAAAACATGGACATACTTTTTTCAACGACCCCTAAATTTTTCTTTCTTATCCAAAAAAAAAAAAAAGGTTACGGCAAGGGCATGTAGTGCAAAATAAAGTAAATTGGAGACACTTTCATTATGAATAATAAAGTAAAGTCCTTCTATCTCTTTAAAAAGAGGTACTAAAAAACCCAAAATGTTTGACACCACAGACAGACCGAAAACCCACTAATAGAGTTAAAATGGTCAGAAATCACTATATTCTTGTTTGGATACGTAATAATCTTTGACAAGCCGAAACAATTTACATCTAACAAAGTGAGAAGAAAAAAAGGGATAACAATACATGTAGTAATATAGCAGGCATAACATGAAAAGCTTGCATTGCAACAACGTTTTAATATAGAGCAGAACAAACAAATACACAAACAGAAGAACAATTCGATGCATGTAGGACTTTTCTGGAGACCCATTTCTTGAAAAAGAAATCAAATTCGACAAAACAAGAGAAAAGCGTAACAAATGAACACACAACTCTACGAAAAATGGTACATGCAATCATTAACAAGCAAACATTTTTATAATACAACAACATATTACCTAAAATATTAGACTAACGGCTGCCGGAAATCGCTTATATAAGTTCCTTTTCAGTGTAAAAAGAAAACAGCAACAATATGCATAGAACAACCTTCAAATTACCGTAAAAATAATGAATAAACCACACCAAAAAAAAAAAAAAAACCTTATCAAACTTAAAAAAAAACACAGAGAGAAAAGGGCATACAACAGAGACAATGGCATAGAACAGCTAAACAAGACCCCAAAAAAAAAATTTTAAAACAAAAAATAAAATAAAACGAGACTTAAAAGTAATATATAAATATCCAAATTATTTTTTTAAAAAATTATTTCTTGAAAAAATAAATAAAGATCCGCAAACAGTACTTTACAATATATTTATTTTCTAAAATACAAAAAAAAAAGTAGGTAGGTATTATCTTTTTAACGAGATAATAAAAATAAATAAATAAACAAAACGAAACGACAAGAACAAAGCCGAGATGCTTAAAAGAACAGGAAAAAGGATTAAAAAAAAAAAAACAACAACAACAACAAAAGGAAAATGCAGAAAACGAAGCGACATTGAACTCAAACAAAAAGTATAACGACGGCGCAAATCAGAAAACGCCGTCACCACCTCCGTCGTCACCGCGACGGAAGCACGAGAAATTAAAAAAAAAAAAAAAGCAGCAAAAAAAAAACCCTAGAATACGCGCTATAAAAAACAAACCGAAAAGAAAAAAGAAATAGAGGAAGAAGAAAGCCAGTAGTCTACCTCGATGCTTTCCAAAACCCTAACCGGAGAGAAAGAGAGACTCCCACTCTACACACACTACAGTGCCCACTCACTGTCAACGAGCGAGAGAAACGAGCAAATTTATGATGAAAGGGCACGATCGAGTGCATCCAAACTCAGCTACATCCACTCTCTTCGAAAGTTAATCTGCCCCGTCGATTGCCGGAAGTTCCGAATTCGTGCGGATCATTACCGTTGATATGCGCGAAAAATTGGGATGGGGTTGTTGTGGGGCCCAGAAACGGAGTGGGGCCCGAGATAAGTGGAGCGCTCTGAGCGTTTGTTGTTGTTGCTGCTGATGAGACCAGCGCGCACGCATTTCGGTCCTCTTTTTGGTGTGTTGTCAGATATATCATCACGTCCTTCCCTCGGGTTCCTCCGTGCGTGCGAGATGGAGTTATGTAATGACTGTTTTACCCTCCACTCAAAAAATTGATTTACAGAATGGCGAGCGTCCACTCCGCTCCAGAGCGCTGACGTTAGAAGAGTTGGACCGAGAGTGGAGGCGATTATGGTAAAACAACACAAGGTTAGAAAGGGTAACTAGAGAAAGAGGATGGTACAAATTTACAAATTGGGTCGCTGTCTTTTTGGTTTGTTTGAAAATCGACGTGGAAAAAGTTTGGTTTTAGTTGAATAGTTTTAAATTAATTATAAAGTAATGTTTTTAGTTAAATAATTGAATATCAGAAAAACTGAAAATTACTTTTACTTGAAAGATTGAATTTTAAAAAAATAAAGTATAAATAAATTGTTAGTAAATGAAATTGTGTTGTTATTTTAAAATTATCTTAGTAAATTCAATTAATATTACTCAAGGAAAAAAACATAGCGATAGCAAAAATAACAAATAAATTGATGTAGCTTAGCTGATTACTACATCTAAATAAATTTTTTGTGTTCAAACATTACCTCTTATTGCTCTTTCTCTCTCTTATGTATGTATGAATTGTAATCTTTTTGAAAAGACAAAAAAAAAAAAAAAGGAGATGTGGCATTTCCTAGATGAGTTGAGTTGAATGAACCTTTTAAATAGGAGATATTCCGACTTCAACTCATAAATTTAATGATCAATATATCTGCGATGAATTTTTTTTTTCTCAAAAAAAAAACTATGGTTCGGGGGAATGAAATTCAAGTTTATGAAGATAAAACAAAAAAAAAAAGAAAAAAAGCGTGCATGGGAAGAGAGAGAATGATTGCCGAGAACGTAAGGGATATTTTGTTGTTGTAACCCTACATATTTGTACTCATTACGCTTGCGCAAGACCTTTCTTTCAATATGTGCTTTTGAAAGGATATTAGTTGCGCGGCATCGAGTTCAAACGTCACAGGGATATAAGTGAAGAACAGGAGATGATGTTAAGGTAAAAAATATATATATATAAATTCTTGGGAATTTTCATATAATAATTTGGCAGCTTGTTTCCCCGATTGTTGATAGAATTGCAGAGTTTTAAGTTGATCTTATTGGATGTGAAAAACGTAAGTCCTGTTATAAATTATTGATGATGTATAAATGCTCTCTAATCTTAGATTAAGAACACCCCTTACGAGTTGTTGTTGTATGTTATGTGATCACACTTAATCTTAATGGCGTGGTAACAAGAAACCAAAAATGGTCCGTTAGACTGGGAGGATAGTAATTCATCCCCAAGAAATCCTGCTCCGAGCTAAGTGCCCTAGGTATATGACAATTTTAATTTTTACTATTGAATTATAATTCAATTGATGTTAAAGTTGTTTCTAAAATTTAAAGTTTCGAGTTTAAATTTTAATTAAAATTAATTAATTTATAAACAAAAAAATGATTTCAATTAAATTGAGATTATTTTAGTCCAATTTTACTCTGTTGTTGAAATTTGTGTTGCTCAAATTCTACAAGGATGTAGGACGCCAAAATCACCCCTTAATCCGGCGGAGCAGTTAAATGTAGCCAGCCCATATACAGTTAACAAATGAACAGCAATATCCAGCTTTGTGTCGCCGCTAGCCTTTGCAGTTTACTACTTATCAAGAAGTTAAATCGAAAGTCGCAATATATTGTTTTTGTTTTCACTTTCGCATTTATGTTTTGGAAGTTGTTTTTTTTTTTTAATCTAAAAATACGTTATATTAATATAATTTGATTCTGTATATAAAACCAACACAAAAGTGTCAGAAGGATTTGTACAGAGCAGAATTACAAGACGGTCAAAGTGGACTACACTAACTCGGTCGCAATGATCATTAACTAATAGGACACATGATTCGTTTTGACAAACTCTCTTAACGAAAGAAGAAATCGACACTAAGCTACACTTACCTAAAACTAAAGTTTCAAACATATCGTACTTGTTTGGACAAAGCAACATATTACAACACAAACTGTATATTGGTAAACTTACGATGGAAATCAACTGGGTATACCTAACAACGATTTCTCACAAATTTAAACTACAGCCCAACACAACTAGTCGTGCATCCCAAAGTGCATCAATCAAACAAAGCTAACATCTACCCAAAATTAAGTCCACAAGAGTCTATCCCCCTGGAACCAAAATCTGTGGCGGTATGCAAAAGCAGAGGCGGTGGCAGTGGTGGCAACAAGGATGTCGTCATCGTCGACAACCACTCTAATAGTGGAGGTTGTGCTGGCAGCGGTAGTGGCAAGGGTGGCATCGGCCCTCTCAATGGCATTATCAATAGCTTTGGCCTCGACAACAGGGGAAGTAGTGACTCCAATAGTAGTTACTTTGGCATCCCTAGCAGTGTCACATTCGTCTATGGCATGAAAGTCCGGCGCCGTGGCACCATCGCCGAAGATGAAGACCAAAAGTATGAAAAGGGTGGCAGTGATAAGGAGATCTTGAATCTTGTACCAGGATGGCCATGAGTATCATTATTGAGACTTAACTAAATCTGAAAACCAAAATAACTAAGAAAACTATAAAAAGAAACAGAGATGGCGGGAGAGGAGGGGAGGGGCGATGTAGTGACTTCAAGCGCCGAGGTACGGAGGAAATGGAGGAAAAAAGAAAAGTAGGACGAAGGGGTGGCTGGCTGGTGGTGGCGGCAAGACACCACCGGAGACACCACCGCCAGCCATAGGGGGAGGCACTTTGTTAGGAGAGCTAAGAGAGAGTGGGCTAGAGAGAGGTTAGAGAGTGGCTGTTTCCCTTGCTAGCTTGGAAGTTAATGGCATTGAGCCATTGCGCAATCAAAATTCACCCGTTGTGCTCCAAAAAAAACCTTTGACATTTGTGTTCAGTTTTTGCGAGAGAATGGATTCTTTGGTCCGCGTGCATCCTTTATAATGAAGTGCAAGCAACCCAACAAAACGTGTTATCTTATTACCGCAACTCAAAGAACACAATAAAGTTATAGCTTGTATGGTATGGAAAGCTTAATTGAAACTAAAATGCCTAGTATGTGATCTCACATGACCACAACATCTTTTGCAAACACATAGAATCAGAGAACCTGCTTGATCGAAGTGGAAGCTGAAATGGAAAAGCCTAACAGTCACGTGGCAAAAAGTTATGTCCACCATAGCAATAAACTATTTCAAGCCAAAGTATAAAGTACGATTACTGACCGGATGCATTTTGTTAACAGAATTGGACCATGGTGTTGAAAAACCAATAAAAATACTCTCAGCAAGCAAAAAACTGGAACCTAAATAATCCATAATATTTTCCAAAGTTAATTTTTCAAACTGTGAACATATTTTAAAAATGCACTTTGTAGCAGCGGTGTAGTGCTTAGAAAGATTCATTCCAGCAAGCATTATATTTTATACCCAGATGCTCTAGGCTTTCTTTCTGAAACTTGTGAACTTCCAGATTAAAGGAATCCTACACATCTTTATATCAAACCAAGTAGCATACCAGTAATAAACGCAAAAATGGATTTTTAGTGTCATTCTCTTTCTGTTGACATAACAACCAGGCACTATAGGCCTTCAACATGCCATTTCTGACAATTCTAAAGGAACAGAAGCCACAAGAAACAAAGGGGAAAGAAAACAATCTAAGAAGAAGTGAAAGACAAAAGACATTAGACCAATGCCAAAACTGGCTAAGAAGAGAGAAGCCTACAAGAGTTCGTCTTCATATTTTATTGAAGGCAACAATGTCACAGCTTTGGACATATTCACTGCAAGGCTCAACTGTGAGATATTCCTCTATAAGCTCGTCCACAGATACCAGGTCGTCCACGATGGTCATCATGATCTGCAGCTTCTTTATACCATAACCAACTGGAACTTGTTTGGCTGTAACAGATCCAACGTGAAATAGACAGTAAATCAAATACAATACACCGAGAAAAGACAATAGATAACAACTAATATCAAGTCAAATCATACATGCACCCCACAGAAGACCATCCATTTTAACATTTCGAACTTCCTCCTCCAACTTCTTCATGTCCGTTTCATCATCCCAAGGTTTGACATCCAACAGAACAGAAGACTTCCCACCTGATAAACAGAGAAAAAGAAAAGAAAAGAAAAACTATTGAATACCCCATTGTTATAAACTGTAGGACGCTGCAAAGGCATAATAAATTTTTAATGAATTGAATCAACTGGCATATCAACCTCCTAAACGAATCCAGCTAAATTTCATTGCTTGGTATAAACTTCTCAAGACATAAAAGATCCATCAAAAACACACATAATATAAAAATTTCAAAACACCATTGCCTGTAAATTGCACAATAATGGACTATGAAAGAACTAGATGTGACTGAGAAAACTTACTCTCTTTCTTCTTTGAAGATTCCTTCTTTACAGCATCCCTTTCCTCAGCTGCTTTCTTTTCCTCCTCTGTCTCATCACCAAAGAGATCCAAATCATCATCCTCCCCAGCAGGGGCAGCAGCCTGGAGTTGAAATGGGAAAACTTCTCGAATAAATGCCCAAATATATACCCGAAAACTCCATAATCTCTAACATGCCCGCGAAACCAATGAGCAACTTAACCACAAAAAACCCCGGTATCCTCATCAGCCGGGTACTGCAGAGTCAGTGTCATATCTTAAAAACTAGGACTACTCCAATGTTACAAGTGGTCAACACTTCTTCCCATTGATAACATCGGACAAAGTTCCACCAATTGTATGTCAAATAATAAACCTTGGACAAAACCCAATTCAGCTTTGTAACTACAAACCCCAAGAAAAAACAAAAAACAATGCAATTTTTGATCTTATAATAGTCTAAGCTGAAAAGGGAAAGTTATATTTTATGAAGTATAAGTAAAGAGATGGGGACCTCTTCAGCAGGAGCAGCTTTAACTGGCGCGGCTCTGCCACCAATCCTTACCCCAACAGCTTTCCCAGGGAAGCTGCAAATCAAGGAAAAATAACCAAAAAAAAAAAACAAAACAAAAAGAAAGAAAATTTAGACCATTAACAGAACAAAAATTAAATTAAAAATGCAAAACTCTAAATTGATCACGTGGCAGTAGCTGACTGGGTAGGAAGGAAACGAACCTCGTGGCGAGAAATGAAGAGACGCAGTCGTACCACTTGCTGGCATTGGGGAAGGAATCTCCAGGCTTCTCCAAAACGGCGGCGTATACCTTGATGTCATCCTTGGTAATCTGATCCCTGAAATTGGCAAACAATTTTTTTTTTAAAAAAAAGCCAAAATTTTAATTTTTCTTAAAAAAAGAGAGATAAAGAAGAAGCAAAAGAAAAAGAAATACCCATAAATATAAGATTTGCCGTCCAAAAAGTCGTTAAGAGATTTGAGTCCGGATTCGGTGTGAAGATCGGTGAAGGTGACGGCCATTGTTGGATATTGGATCCAAATGAACAGAAAGAAGAAGAAGAAGAAGGCAGGAGGAGCGGAGATGGCAAATGGGACTCAAGCAGACAGAAGCCGCTCCCTTTGGTTGCGCTTTAACACTTTTATAATAATGTGCGGATCTAAACCCTAGCTCAGAATATGCTTCGATTCGGCTCCTGTTTTTTTTGTTTTGTTTTGTTTTTGTTTTTTATTTTTTTTATTAATAAAATAAGAAAATGAGAATGAAAAATTTTAATAAGAGTGGTACTTCTAAGTAAAAGAGCATGGTCAGATTGCATTTTATTTAAATAATATCTATATTATGATTAACAGTATATTTTATGTGATTATAATTTTAAAAGGTTAGCTAAAAAAAATATTATTATTTTTTATTATACATTTTTTTATTATAATTATCTAAAATATATATTAATTATTGTAATATAGACACTTTTAGACAAATTTTAATTTGACTATTTAACACTACTGAAAAGTATTGTTATCTCTAAAGTAAATTTCGCGTAAATTAAAACAGTTTGGTTGATTTGTTGTTATTTATTATTAACTTTAAATTAGTTGGTGATTAAAATAAAATTATAATATTTAGTTAAATTAATTTTTTTATTGTTACTTAAATAATAAAGTAATTATTTAGTACATTATATTTTTATTTTATTTTATAAGTATAATATTATAAGAATATTTTAGTTAAAAATTTATTTGTCAGGTAATTCATCGAAAATGTCAGTTTTTTGTAGACTGATTATTGTTTAATGAGTTATGAGTAAAGAACAATTAAAAAAAATATATTTACCGAATACTGCCCTGACATTCAGAACTGAATGGTAAAAAATATCAAAAAAAACTAAATCAAACGCTTTTTTTGTGGTTCAAAATCAAATTCTTTCTTGGTTTTTTTTTTTTTTTTCATCCTTAACACTTTCTTAGGGCCGTTTGTTTTACAGTTCAGTATTGAAATAGAAATTTAGCAGACATGTTTAGTTTATTTAAAAATTAAAATAAAAAATTTATATAATTCTTTATTTTAATTTAGAATCAGAATTAATATCTGATATATATAATATTTATGTCATGAACAAAAAATTTAAAAACAAAAATTGAAACGCATACAAGAGGGGGAAGAACGAGAGAAAAGTTGTGATAGTATAAAATGGGCCAGGCTTATTGTGGGGCCCATTTAGGAGCCCAGTAAGACCGGCCCATTAGCTCGGCACAACTGCAAACCCTAACGCGCACCTTTTTCCGCAATATATGAAAGCGAAAACCCTATCCTGCCGTCCTCACTTCACTTCTCGCTTTCTTGTCATTTCAAGAGGAGACGTCTCTGTGAAATCCGCAAACCGACGATGGCTGAAAGAGGAGGAGGAGACAGAGGATTCCGGCGGGGATTCGGCGGCGGGCCACGCGGCGACCGTGGAGGAAGAGGAGGACGGCGTCGCGCTCGCGGCGAAAAGAAGGAGGAGTGGGTCCCGGTCACCAAGCTGGGCCGACTGGTGAAAGACGGGAGGATCCAAAGCCTGGAGCAAATCTACCTCCACTCGCTCCCAATCAAGGAGTACCAGATCGTCGACCTGCTCGTCGGACCCTCCCTGAAGGACGAGGTCATGAAGATCTCTCCCGTCCAGAAGCAGACCCGCGCCGGCCAGCGGACGCGGTTCAAGGCCTTCGTCGTCGTCGGAGACGGGAACGGCCACGTCGGTCTGGGTGTCAAGTGCTCTAAGGAAGTCGCCACGGCCATACGTGGCGCTATTATATTGGCTAAGCTGTCAGTGATCCCCGTGAGGAGAGGGTATTGGGGGAACAAGATCGGGAAGCCCCATACGGTGCCGTGTAAGGTGACCGGTAAGTGTGGGTCCGTGACGGTCAGGATGGTGCCAGCTCCCCGTGGCTCCGGAATCGTGGCGGCCCGTGTTCCCAAGAAGGTTCTGCAGTTTGCTGGGATTGACGATGTTTTCACATCCTCCAGAGGCTCTACCAAGACTCTCGGAAATTTCGTCAAGGTCTAATCTTTCCTCTGTTTTTTTTTTCAATTTTTATTGGTGTAAGTAGTAGTGAGATAATTAGCATTTAATTGTTTTATTATGTGCAGGCTTGAATTGAAATGATCTTAATATTGGGTTTGAGTGTTCAGTTCTTGACTGGCTTTTGTATAATTTTCTTATATTACTTCGTTTCCTTTTATTTCAATTGTTAATAGTAGCTTAGTATTCTTGATGGTTTATTTTTGGGGTTATATTTAGGAATTGTTTAGTTGTTGTGCTGCTTTATTTTTTTTCAGATTTCCTAGGCATAGACTTAGACCAACTGATTAGGGTACGAACCTTTGACCTCTCGATTGTAGGCATATTGCCACTATTTTCTCTATTTTTAGGAAGTGGATTTGTTGCTAAGCTCACCTAAGATCACTCTGAATTTAGCAGATTTGCTTGTATGTTTACTTGGTTGTGAAATGTTCTTTTGATGTGTTAGTAGGAAAGCCTTTGGTAAATCTGGTTGAACTTTTAGTAGGAAAGCCTTTGGTAAATCTGGTTGAACTTTTGTCGTATTCATAGAAGGCTGAAATGGTTATTATTGTCTGAGATTTTTTGTGATTACGAATTTGGAGATTTTTCTTGATTCACTCCTTAGAGGTTGGAGCATTTTTCGAATGCTTGTTGCCTTTTTTTTTTTTCTTTCCTGGCGGACTTAAATGGTGGATTTACAAGATTATTATCTATATATAGATAAAGCTTTAGTATGCAGTAATTACATTTAATTGAAAGGTTAAAGTGACATAGCTTATATATCTACACTCTAACATTATTTTTTTTAAGTTGTGGTTTTTTGCAACCTTTTTTTGCTGTTTGATTCATGCTTGAATTAATTTGCATTCTTAACTTGAGAATGCAGGCAACTTTTGGCTGTCTCATGAAAACATACGGTTTCTTGACACCTGATTTTTGGAGGGAAACACGCTTCACCAAGTCCCCATTCCAGGAGTACACTGATCTTCTGGGGAAGCCAACATCAAAAGCCCTCATTCTTGACGATGTGGATAGAGAGTGATGCGGTGCATTCGCATGGACATTGGGAGGCGGTCATAGCCTCTTGAGGCCAGCAGAAGAATTATGAATTGCTTAACACTCTTTAAAACTATTAGTATGGTCTCTTTTGGTTGTTTATGCTATTGTCTGGGAATTTTGAGGTTCGCTAATTACTGGGCTTTTTTTGTTACTTAAAATTGGGATCTGTTTGCTGCAACTATTACGAGTTAAATTTTTCGTTGTGATTTCGCGTCATGATTAATTCGAAAACATTGCATCATTGGGAAATTGGGTATTGCAACTGATGCCGAAGTTATCCAAGAAAAAAGTATTATGTTGCTTCGTGAATTGTGGTTTTTTTTTTTTTAATGTTATTTCTGAAAGTCTCGTATATCCATTATATGTTCAAAGACGTGAAAACCGGTAATACTGGGCATGTTTTACGGGTTTAAAGTTGCAAACTATGGGTAGAGTTCCTGTTTTTGAATAAAAATTTATGTCCAGCATATAATGCTAATCTAAGAACTGATGTCCCTGCAAGCAACGGTGCCCTTTGTCATGAACCGGTCGGTTGCCCCGGATAATTACAACTTTGTTGGAATGGAACCCCAAGTTTGCAACTTGTTGGACTGAAGCTGTTTAAAATTACATTGGCATGATCGAAGATAAGGGTTAATATACAGATCAACCAAAGAGTTGAATCGTTGGTGGCAATGGATCCGACTTTATGGTAAAATACATACCGCAAAAATCTAATTCAAGTAAAATTTGAGTACGTCAAGAACAGAAGCAATGCCCCTTGTCTTGTTATCAGTTGCAATTTTTGCGGTTAGGGGTGACCAAGGCTCTCTAGAATCTCAGATATAATGACATAACCAGAACATCCAATAACTAAGCCAAGGGTAATTCTTCCTCCAGGAACTTGCTGTGGTAGTTTCACGGTTGCTGATGATGAGTACCTGTCTGACCAAGCCATTGCGGCTGGGATAATTCCAAAGAGCACCAATACTAACACAAGCAGGAATACATAGATGTCAATTGAATAGAAAAATGCTTAGTGACATACAAAAACTTTTGACATTAAATGGTCACTTGGAAAGAAAAATTGCCATCTGGGAGTGTACCTCCGTATGTTCCGGCAAAGTCCAAGGCCTTGAAAAATATTTCAGGGTCTAGCAGTGACAATACCAGCGGTGGAATCAAAGTCAATATGTATGGCAAAGGCTGGTTCCGATTAGCCGGGAGTTTCAGCACTGCATTTTACACAAAATGAAGCTGTAAAATTTTTTATGGAAACAATACTCACAATTTCAGCAAATTAAGATTTTGTCTGAAAAGAGAGTACCATGTACACAACAACTTTTGACGGAAAATGATAAGTGAGAATAAGAAGCAAGCAAATTCCAAGTTCTCTCTAATGTTACTAAGAAACATGTGTGGTAATTGGAGATTAGATTAAAGATGACTGCCTCCAAGCCAGGGAGAGGGATCAGAGGTCCAAACCCCACCTCTTCTATAATTACACAGAATGTGAGAACCTCGGCCTGGTGTCACGTATTTACAAATGTATGCACTCATGCACGCTTATCAACATAAAAATCGTATTTGTGCTCAATCAATTTAATTGCTACATAAGTACTGTTGGACACCTTTTCTTTACAGTATTTGTACATGAAAACATTGACGCAATAGCAATATGCTCCCTCATATTTATTTGAAAACTTGCATTTATTGTCCAACCACCTGAATATCTGTTTTGCAAGCATGCAATTCCAGATAATGACTTGCATTATTCTTTTTAGTAACTAAGAAATAAAAAAATAGTGAGAAGAAAGAAAACCTCTCCAAAAGACTTAAGTCAGGGGACAAATTTGTAATTGCCAAGGAGCCATTAAATCTGAAATCTTAAACTGTTGAATGAGCTGGAAATGGTTCATGGACAAAGTAAAGTTACCATTCTTCTGAAATCATAACTAATTTTGAACATGTGACCACTTTATCTCCTAAAGACGCATACACTGCTAAAGGAATTATTGAACTCAAAGCTAACTAATGGGTAAGGCTTATGATGACTCATATATTATTGGGACAAGTGCATCAAAATTTCTAAAATTATGGATGCTTTACTAGCTAGATTTAGTAGATCATCTCAGTTAATCTTTTACTTAACTAGATCTGAGAGAATAGCGATGTGAAAATCTTGTGTGCCACTTAGTTTCCTTTTTTTTTTTTTGGTTACGATGACACCAAAAAGACAAAAAAGTGTACAGCAACTAATGTGTACTGTTACACATTTTTTTTGACGTTATTGTCTCTGTCCTAGTGAAAACGAGTTTCAACAAAGTACTAACAGAGACGATTCTGATAGAGTAAACGATTTCAGACAATTTATCGTAATGTAAATCAGCTAAAGAAATATCCTTAGCATAAGACCTATCAAACGAAAAGAAAGAAAATCCTAAACACGAGTTGATAAAATGGATGGACAATAACAAACTATGGAAAGCATAGCAACTGTTGTTAACTTAGTGCAAATGAGGAAGGTCCACTTACAATCTGCGAGGAAGTCAGAAAGGCCTAAAACAAATCCAATATAAGATGTTGCAATTGCCAGAAGGGAGAACACCTCAATTATAGGCTGCAGGATCAAAAGAAAATCTTTTTTTTAATTTCATTCACATGTAACTTAAAAGCTGAACCTTTTCCTCAAAAAAAACAAAAAAAAGGGAGAAGAAGCTGATCCTTGTCACAAGAAACTCACTCCAACAACTGCATTGGTAGATCGCAACAGTTGCAATGGATCAAACATCTTATCAGCTGTCTCTGAGTTTGGAATGGATCCTAGAATAACAGCATTCCATACAAGAAACAAACCAAGGGGTACAGCTGTGCCTACAACAATAGCTGTCCTGAAAATAATGAGAGTAACAATATAAAAGGAATTTAATTTATAGCTATAGCAGAAAAACATTAAACAACAAAATGTTAATAAGTCCATCAACGTATATGACATGCACAAGTTTGATGAGAAGAAATATCACCTTACTTTTGAAAGGTTTCCTTCAAGATTTGTGCAAAGAACAGGTACTACATTCTAAAGAAAGCAGACATAAAACGTTATTGCCTGCTTCCATTATGAAATATTACAGGTTGGTAATTCTACCTGATAAACAAATGAAAGTGCAATTATTGGTATACTCATTGGAACAGCTTCAAAGTTGGCTTTCAATAGAGCGTCCCAGTGCAGTTCTCCACTTGCAACTACCTAGGAAGAATCACACACTAATATCATCTATCAAGACAATATCATCTGCAAAAAATACACACTACAGGATATCGTGCTGAATATGTCCTATTCATAAGTGACACCAAATAAAAAGGAATAGCATGTGGACAAGATGGATTATGACTAGAACCTACTAAATACTTTTGGCCTTTACTGTATTTGGAGAAACATGCTTCAATTATAGAGCTGTTGAGAACTTAGTTTTTTTTTTTCTGTTTCTTTCTTTTCTTTTTTTTTTCTTCTCTCTCTTTTTTTTTAATAAAAAAAAAAAATCTTCATTCTGTTGAACTTTTACATTGTTCTATCCAAAAAAAGGCATGCAGCAAATTTTTAAGGTTATAGTTGAAAGAGTTAATACTGTTGATAAATTAAGATCTCATCAACATACACAAAACATTTCAGTTGAAACCAAAAATTCAATATCTAGGTAAATGAGGTACAGAGCTTTGTATAATACATGGAGAGAATTACCACAAGAGCAGTGAAAGAAATGATGATTCCAAGAACTAGAACTCCATTAACTGCACCAATTAAGCGTTGGCTACAAATCAAGAACTGCATGAAGTCAACTATACTTGCACGAGAAAGAGAGACAGAGACAGCTGTTTGAATGCTCATTGCTGAAGTTAGAAAAATCGCAAATTTTGTCCCAACCATAAGCTGTTACATTTCAAGCATAAAGAATGCATTTAGAAAATTGATCCTTTTCTCATCGCATTTGGCAAATTGATCTTTTTCTCACCCAATAACCATTAATTTATGGCACTTAACACTGAATAATCTTTAATTTGAATTGTATGACTACTGACTAAATGCATAAAACCCAGCCTGGTCTGGTCTAACACAGCCAAACCAGAAAACCACGTCACAAATGTGTCTAGTGGTAAGTCATAAAATTTAACACGTACGGCTATTAAATAAAACTAAATTATAAGAAGTTGTATTCTAAAATTTGACAACAAAAACTCTTTAAACCATCTATAAATTCACATCAAATGTGAAATGGAAGTTTGATAAATACCAATATTGTCCATATACAGTATTGCTAAGACATGGTTTCTATTATTATCCCCACTTCTTGGACCACTTAACAATTGACTTATCCCTCATTTGATTGGCAAGCTAAGTCTTACAACCATTCTCTCAGTGGATCCTGGCATCATAAAAAAGGGTGTCCTAGAGCATGAGCCTCCCATATTGTGTAGTCTGGAGAAAGGTACGCAACATTACCTAGGTCGTTCACAAAGTATAACGGAAAAAAACACACTTAAATTACACCCGCAGCAGCAAGCAAACATGCAGCAGAGACATGAGTGTTTAAATTTTTTTCCATCCCAAAGCATTTTATCTAGATTAGTTACCACGCAACACAAACTTTGGTTACAGTTCTACAAGGCTGACCAGCACGCTAGGGTTGATGAGAATGACCTATTTCAGCAATAATTTCAAAGAGCATGCTTTGGACATAAACATATATAATGCCAGGGTACCATCTAATATAGAAAGAAATGTTTGTAAAACAAGACTAATATGAGTAGGTAATCCCACTTCCTGAAAACAACACTAGGAATGGATGAAGAAGTATCACTAACCTTCCAAAATAGCATAAGGTACCCAAAGTCAAGGAGAACATAGTTGCACTTTCCCATCTGCAAACATAATGCGGCCATCAACTCCTAGAAAACCGGTGCAATATTGACAAAAGCAATATTCAGGGCAGTTGAGGAATAAAACAAATCGCAGTTCACATAAATGTTCAAAAGCTAGAGTCATACAATGGAATGCCGACAAAGTTTGTCAAAATATTTGAAGAACGAGCAACATAGGCAACCAATAGAGCGTAATGGATAAATAGGTATGACCAACTGCAAGACAAACAGAAAATACAAAGATTGTGATCAATTAGAAGACAATATGCAGTCAAATTATGGAAGATAACAACTCACATTCAAATAATTTGAATTGTGCAACCGTTATAAAACTATGAAGTCTAGTATTTAACAAAGCTAGAAAAGTGAACTAAAAATTTGTTCGCTAAGGATGCATTTTCCATTGATATCTTCCAAACTCAACAAATGGTATGACCACTCGATAAAAGTATAAAATAAATTATCACCCTACCATGCAATCTGAACTCCAGTCTTTCCAAGAGTTCTCATGGCCATTGAAACCTGAAATCAGTCACATAACTGTAAACTGATTGGCTAAAGGGCAAGTGAATTTGAAAGTACACCTAAACTACAAGCCAGAATTGAATAAAATAACAAGATTGCTGAAAAAATAACTTGAACATTACGAAGTCATTAGAGTCTGTCAGGTATCCATAATAAGACCCATTTCCTGGGAGGCCCTTTTTTCTGTCCAGATTATGGGACCTGGTAAACCAAACATAGTAGGATGCAGCACATTTTACATAGTGGCTAGTTTCCGCCATACACTGTATATCCCTCCTCACATCTAACCGGTTCAAATTTTTACATCATTTAGACTCAATGGGTGGAGGAAGGGGCAGAACCAACAGTTTTGTCCACAATTTTTCAGTTGTTCAAACACCAGTGATTTCTAGGCTAAAGGAGAAGAGACATCAAAGAAAGGAATAATTAAATCCCCATTTTCTGCACACACACACACACGCAAAAAGAATCTACCATCGCAATGATACTGCATTTAAAATAAATAATAGGAAGATAACAATTTTCTCTCCTACACCAAGAAATTACCAAGGACACTCCACCAGAGCCCAGTTCACACATTGTGTTCGCATTCACTTCAGCAATAAGTAATCCAGTAGCAACCTGCACGACAGTTCAAAAGCTTAACGCACTAACACATCAAAACAATAATTCAAGCAAAAGGATGTATAAAAATAGCAGCAATTGCAAACAAATCTGGAAAAGCTGTTGGCTATTTTACAACAAATTTTGGTCAGGACACTTTTCTTTTTTTACAATTTGCTTTGTTTGAACTTTGAACAAACTTTACAGTTATAAACCCAAAAAAAAAAAAAAAAAAAACTAAAATTCAAGACAAACTCTGGCAAACTAAATTTTGCAAGGGGAGTGATTACCATAAATACCCAACAAAGAATGCAGGCAACCGCAGAGGCCAAAAATCCAGATTCTTGAGTTACCGCAGGAATTGCCAGGATCCCAGCACCCACCTAAATGATCCAATTACACATTGGAACGAAATGTAGGTAAAACGGAAAAAGGTTGTTGGACTGAGTAGGGTGGATTGAGTGGGCGACAGAATTAAGTTTTGTGCACATGTTCAAAAGTTTGTTACACATTAATTCAATTGTAAATTTCATAAATTTTTTTACCATTTTTTCTCTATAACTTAATGACGTGCAAAACTACTAAGGTTTAATTGATGCACAACACTTAACTCAATCCCCACTTATCTCTCCCTCTCTGTGTCCAGGTACCCATACCCAGCTAAAACATAAAACCATAATCTAAAATTTTGAAAGGCCTACCGTAGTGCCAGCAACCAGAAAAATTGCACCGGACAAGCTTCCTGGAAACAGAGAAAAGAACCCCATAAAAAAGGAAAGGAACTCTGTGAAAACTAGGAAGACAACAAAAAGAGAGCAGCCAAGATATGAATAATAATGGCAGTGCCAGTCAGGAAATTTTACCAGGTTCTCTCTTTAATGTGACTTGGTTAAGGTTAGAAAACAGCCTCTCAACTTCATACTCCTGCTCAGTTTGACTTTTAGACAGGCAATGAAAACGTCTTAGAGGAGACCCACTTGAAAAGAGCCGCCGCCGGTGGTAGTGGTGGCGGTGGTGGCTGCGGCGGTGCTCAATGAGTGGTCTTTTTAAAGGGGTCTTGTTTTGATCAGGTGAACGAATGTGTGGCAGCAATTCATGCCTTGTTGAAGGTCTTAAAAAAAGATTTGGAATTTTTAACGAAGAAGACGAATAAGAAATCAGCATTCTTTGGTTGACTTTAAACTTTCAGGAACTTTTCCGACAACACAGCAGTGGAAGACAGAAGACAAGAGTGGAGCGAGATGGCTAAGTTAGCTATACGGAGAAGAGACATTGGCGCTATTTCCGGTTTGATGCTTCTGAGTTTGAGGGGATGATTTTGCCACGACATAAGTGGGGTTATTCTGAAAACTCTTCCATCAAATTACACGTGTCTTCTCCACAGTAATGATTTTTTACATGATTTAACCGCCCGTGGCTTAAGGGTAATCGTTGGCTGTTGTATCTTGCGAGTTCTCAACCATTTAAATATGTTATAATTATTTAAATTCTTCATATTTTTTAAAAGATAGACCATAGACGTAATATTTTTTAATAAAATTATTAAAATATTATTTTATTTTTTTATTATATAAAAAAAACAAGAGAGAGACAGAGCAAGGGGAAACAAAGTTAGGATACAAAACTTTTTTTTTAAACTTTTTTTTAAAGCTAAACAGCACTTTGATTTGTGTATTAAAACAATTTATTCAGTAACTAAATCGAAAGGAATAACATTTACCCACTTCTAAATCCATGATCAAAATTTTTGTACATAGAAATAATATGCTGGTGATTACAGAAGTTTTGTAGTAAGAAACAAGGTCCCAAGTAACCAGCATAAAAACAGTTTGGAGGTAAAACAGAGTCAAATACTTTTATGGTTTTCCTGTGGTTGTCACTTTTCAGTAATCGCCGGAAAGTGGTTGTTGTTACAGTTGTTTGTGTCGCCGGTTGGGAGGTTTTATAACCAATAACCAATCAAAACTGATTTAAGCATTTATTGCAGATAAAAATGAAATTTTACACCGGTGGCAAGTAGAAATTTCATAATTGCTGGTGTGTACGTTATTAAGGTATTTTCTTACCACCACACGATATGGTTTAGTAGTAAAAGAGTATGTTTATTATGAGACTAAATGTTCTAATTCGAGTTTTTGTGTAAACATTTAGTGAAATTAAACACTCTTAATGTTTTATTTTTACATGTGTCATTTGTTCCAAAAAAAAAAAAAAAAAAAAAAGAAAGAAAGAAAGAAAATAGGTATTCTCTTAACCAAATGGTCCTCAGAATCAAGACAATGCACATATATCACAACTGAAATGGGGTTGTCGAAAAAATTACTTCATAAAATAAGGTAGCTTTCAAAGCAGCAATTTCTTTGGCATCCGATTTTCCACGTCTGCCATTCCGATTCTCATATATGTTATTATGCATATAACTATTGGCACCAATTGAACAAAACAGAATCTGCATTTCCACTGCCAACTTGATTTGTGCTCTTTAATGTGACCAAGATGACATCCATTTTGTCTTGGGTTTGGAACAACGAAAGCCAACTTTTTTAGTTTTTTCAATAAAATAAAAAAGTATGAGTGTTGTCTTACAGTCTTATTATGGAGTATTACGATTCTGTATTTAAAGAAAATGTAATATGACTGGATAATTACGATATTATACTACTAATTTGATTTGTGCTCTTAATCTCACCACTTAACCCTGATAAAACTCAAACTCATAATCTCTCATATAAATCTAGATTCTTTTTTTTTTGTCAAAAATTCCCATTTCTTTTTTTCTTTTTTGCCCTTGATCCAAATTCTTTTTTTTTTTATCTATAAAGAACCTTATTAGGTATTTAGGTAGACAGAGGTGAGGTTTAGTGGGATTTAAACTCTCACTTACTAATTGATAAACAACTCGCTCAACCAATTGAACAAATGTTAAACTACTTCCAAATTCTTTAATTAGGTGAAAGTGGTAAAGAAATCCAAAGTTGACCACCGGCTTTGCTTCAATTGGGCCTCGGTGTATTAAGGTAGGTATGCTGATCCAGGGATTCCTTATAAGGCGTGGATTGGATGATACATACCTACCTGCCACTAAAAATATACTTACATTTGACCAAAAAAAAAAAAATAAAAATATATATATATATATATATACACTTACAGTCTACTAAGTATGGTTTAGTGTTCACCAAATTTTAAGTTTCAGGTGAGATCCTTCAAATTTATGAACTCTAAACTTTATACAAAATAATAATCCCTCTCTAACTTATTAGACCAACAAAAAATAAATTTACATTCAACAATCGAAGAGCCGAATTTGGTGTACACCTTGATTTGACTAGAAACCTACTTGAAAATCGGATTAGTTCAAAGTCACAATATCAGACCTCTTAGCATTCAGACCGATTAATCCCGATTGGATTTCACAAATAAAACCCATCAACCTAGTTTTCGTTAACCCGCAGGCTTATAGAAGGGACAACCTGAGTAATCAATTGGACCAGTTAGTAGTCAGACGCCTGGTTGGGTTTCACAAGCAAAACCCATCAACCTGATTTTTTTTTACCCGAGGTTTATAGAGGGTCTAAACATATTTTGAACAGCCTTTAAAACTGAGCCATTTTTATGCTTCACAATTCATTGCACCACCGAGTGCATGGTTCAAATGATAAAGTCATTAGCTTGGTTAACACTCAACAAATGTTTGAGTGTCCAGGAGCGCAGAGTGAGATTAAACATTCGATTAATTTCATATAATTTTGAAAGTGATTGATGACTCTTGCTGGATATCAAAGAGTATACTCCTCCACTAGTTCAGTATAGTAGTCCAGTCTACTATACAACACATTAACGCAATCCTTCCAATAGATTTCGTAGGACAACCACCCTTATATTCCTATTTTTTGAACCCACAATTCACAAATCGCTCGGCCATTGTGTTACTTAAACCCTGAATTCCCAATCCTTATGAAACCCCTCGTCTCATCCTCATCATCATTATCATTCTCTTCTCCTCCTCCCTTGGCCCTTTATTTTTTCTAGCAAATGAGTTATTATGAGCTTGTTTGTATGCAATGTGCTTGGATTCCAACGACAACTAATGCATCGATCTCGCTCGCTTCGAATCCTACTGCCTAAGGTTAGTTTAGTTTGTTTTTCAAATTTTTTAACCCCAAAAGAGTTTTAATCGAAGATGTTCCTGTCCCCACAAAATGTTAAAAGGGTAAATTTGATATTTCATAAATTAGGGCCCACCTATCTATCATTTCACTAACCCAACAATTTTAATTTATTTTGTTAATACTAGTATACAATAAATAAATTAAAACATATAAGTTAGTTTAATTCTGTTTTTTGATAAGAAGAGGTGGGTATAGAGGTGTCAAAAAGTCAGGTCGGGTTGAGTTCGAGTTGAGTCGTTTCGGGTTTGGGTCATTTTCGGTTTAGTTATTTTCAAGTTACGTTACCTTCGGTTCGGGTTTAGGTTGAATCGTTTCAGATTCGGGTTGGATTCAGATCGAATTTAGGTCGAATTCACACTGAACCATTATTTTTTTAAGTCATTTTTCACTAAAATAAACATTTTGATTAAATTTAAAACTCATTTCTATAATGAACTACACTTTTAAATTTAGTTTTTACGTCATATATATCTATATTTTACGAAAATGGTAATAATTAGTATTTAAAAAAGATAAGTCAAAGGTAAAAGTCAAAAAAATTTTCACTATGTTATCTTTTTCTAAACTCAACAGGTGACCCGGATCCAACCCAAAATTTTTGGGTTATTTTCAGGTTAGGTCACTTTTGGATTCGGGTTGAAAAATCAGATTCCTGACCCAATATTTTCGGATGGATTCAAACGGATTATCGAGTTTAGTCACTTTTTGACACCTCTAAGTGGGTGTCATCCATTCTCCTGTTCTCATTCGATTATTAAAAATTCAATTATTAAAAGAAGGATGTACCACTTTAATATTATTTGGCCCAATAAATTTTTCTTATATTCAATCACGATATTAATTAATTTAGAAGTTAATAGTGCGTCTCTGCATAAATTCTTATTTTATATTGGAGATAGGAGACACAGTAAAGAGATTTGAACTCGAATCGTGACAAGAAATATGGCAGGAAAAGCACAATAGATTACTCACAGACTACCATTTCAGATGATTAGTTAAATTTTATTTGTAAATTTATTTTTAATAATTTTAATTATTTTTATCAATACCAATAGACAATAAATTAAATGATAAATATACAAAAATATCATCAATTTTATTTAAAGTAAAAAATTTAGTACTAATTTTATTTTGAATATTTTGTAACAAATAGAAAAATAATAGATTTTATATGAAGAGAATTTGTTAATTTTGATAACATATGTATATAAATATGTCTGTTTCGATAATATGATAATCATATAAATTAGTATTATATTATCAAAATAAATAAATTTTATTTAATAAATTTCATAGAGTATTAAATTTATTATAAAAAATTAAAAAAAATAAACTATTACTTTTTAAAATTAATATTGAATTCATTACTTTAAATAAAATTAATAATTTTTTGGTATATTAATCCAATTAAAACATAATAACATAAATCGGTATACATTCTATTATTTTGAGCCAGGAAGACTTACATTCTTTTATTTTTTGATGTTAAAAAAAATCCAAAAAAACAATCAAGACATTCTAATCCATTGCTGCGTTGTTGGCGTGTTCAAGGGAATACAAGTTGCGTTGCTTTCGTTCGTATTTTTTTGCTTATCAAAGCAAATAAAAGTTTCGAAGAAACTAAAAGCCTTTCCGCTGCCGGGGTTCGAACCCGGATTAATTCAGACAGAGAATTTTAGCCATTGTGCTACAGCGGAATTATGGAAAGAAGTTGACATATTTATACATATATTGGCTTCTACTTTTGCCCAATTTCAACACTGGACAAGGATTTTAGCCATCTCCGCCACCTTCCGGCGACTCTTGGCGGTTCATGTAAGAAGAAAACAATCACAACACAAAATATCTCTCTTCTTTTTTTTTTTTCTTGACATCCCTTCTCCTTGAATACCCCAATATTCTCTCTTTCTTGTTCTCTCACTTTTATTTTATTTTATTTTATTTTTTCTTTTTTCTTTTGAAGTCTTCCCTTTATAGTGCGTTCAATCAATACAAATCTACAGTAACCGTTGCTTTCTTATCTATCTATTTCTGTGGAAAGAACTTAACTTTTCGTTTGTTGGATTTTAATTTGATTGCGGGTAAGCTATTTTGCATACTGGGTAATGATTCTTGATTCCTTGTTCTTCTTCTTCTTCTTCTTGATTTTATTTTTATTTGGTTATACTTTAACTGATTTCAGTGTCTAATTTGTTTTCTTTTTTTATTTAGATTTTATTTGAAGTGCAATTCTTCTTTTTTATTTTTTTAAAGCTTCCCAGTTGTTTTTTTTTTTTTTTTTTTTTTCAAAATACATTTTTTAGATGGGAAGCTTAATGCGGCAGAAGCAGAAAAAGAACGAAAAATTCGCAAAAGGATTAATAGCTGTAAGAGAGAAAAGGAGGTGGAAATTGCAGAAAGAACAAAAATAAAAGGATTTGTGTATAAATTTCTGACTGTATATGGTTAGCCTAGTGGTATGAATAGTTGTGAGAAGTAATTTGCAATTGTGTAGGTTAGACGCAAGATTTGAGTTTGAAACTTCGGAGCCGCGAATAAAGGAAAAAAATTTGGATTGTATAACTGGGAAAGAAGATGTTTACCAATGACAGAAGGCAAGAAGAACGAACTGGTAGATATGGGTCTCCAAGGCTACAATACATTCAGGTTTTCTTGGCCCTTCCTAGGTTTAAGTTTATGTTGAATGGCTTTTCGATGATTTTATTGTTGTTTTCCTCACATTTTGATTGACACCCACAAATTTTCTTTTTGGTAATACAGGAATTGGTGAGCCAGTTTCAGAATACAGCTGATGAAGGTGTGTGTGTGTGTGTGTGTGTGTGTGTGTGTGTGTGGTTGCTTGTTGTGATCCCCTTTTGGGTGTCTGATTCAGAACTATATCATTTTAAACATTCATGCTTATGGTTGCAGAAACAAAAGAGAAAATTGTTGCTAACCTGGCAAACTTCGCTTATGATCCATACAATTATCCCTTTTTACGTCAGGTTAGAATTAAGTTGATGTAGGATTTTGTTGGCTATAAATATGTAGTAGACTTGTTTTTTATTCTTTTTCTATAAGTTTGCTTTAAAAACCAATTTCCAGTGATTTTTGAACAGCTCAATGTTTTGGAACTCTTCCTAGATTGCATGACAGAACCAAATGAGAGGCTTGTAGAATTTGGAGTTGGAGGGATATGCAATTCTTGTGTTGGTAAGACCAGCTAAACTTGCATATAACACTGGTGACAGGTTTTCTCTGTTTCTCCCTTCAGGTTTCAAGTTCTTTTGCTTAATTCATGTTTGATCACCTTCTTCTCTTTCTTTGCAGATTCAGCAAATGCTGCAGTTGTTACTGAGTGTGGTGGTATACCGCTCGTTATTCAATGCTTATCAAGCCCAGTTAGAAACACAGTAGGTGAATTTAACTGTTTGAAATCCTTCTTTACTCATTTTTTCAGTCATCATTGAAGTTGAACTGAGAACTTAGATCAGAAGAGACTTGTATTCTGAGTTACAATCAGAATGTGAACCACACCACCTATGAAGACATTTTCCCTAGAAACTGAATGGATTACCCCCTCCCCTTCTTTTGTTTTTCCACCCCTTCGTAAACAATTAGTTTTGCAGGTGGGGTTTGCTGCCAAGGATGCGGCTTGAGACTTGTTATACCTTCATCAGATTCAAAACTAGGATTTTTTTAGTACCTAGGCTGAGAGGATTAAAATTGAGGCTTTTGTCTATGTTTTCTTTCTGTACTAGACAGCCCTTTTCTGCCCATCAAAAACACTCAGCCATTATCTTTCTTCATCAAACTAATGGATTGCATTTTACTTTATCTTTGTTTGATTAGTAATATTTCCTTAGTTGCAGAGTTTTGTACAGGAAAAGGTCCTTGCATGAGGCTTTAGTTTAACAACTTTGTCATTGATATAGAAATCTAGCACTATGGATGAATGAATTGTTTATTATGTAATTGCCCCCTGCCAAAAAATATGCAGCTATTTGGTTTTACTGATATATGCACAAATCTATGTGGTTTTTGCAGGTGAATTACGCTCTTGGGGCACTTTATTATCTCTGCTATACATCTGATAAGGAAGAGATATTGAAGCCGGACGTCATTGACCTTATCAAAAGGTATGCAGAGGCCGAGTCAGTAAATTTCAGTAACCTGGCTAAAGCTTTACTCGACAAGCATGTGTCCTGATACAAGTCAAAATGGCCCTAATTGGACACTCTTGTAGATGCTCTTCTAATCTATTTGACTCTATTGCTCTTAATGTATTTGGACATCTCTCTTAATATTTTCATGTCGTTTACAAGACAACTATAATAGTTTGATTTCCAGTACATGTAATTATACAAGCCACACAGAAATTCCGGTAGACTAAGGCCATTGAAGGATAGACATTGTAATGCATAAGAGCAACGTAGAGAAAATTACCTCCCAACCTCAATCCATTGAGGAGCAGTTTGTGTATCCTAGATATTCTTCATAAATCTGAAGTGGTTTTCAAGTGCACAAACCTTTGTACTACTTTCTTTCATCTAATTACGACGATCAATTGGAAAAGTTTGCAAACAAATCAATCTTTATTAGGTAAAATTACACTTTAACTCTCGTATCTTTTCCTTTGGAAATCTCAACGGGTAATGGGCTATATAATAGGAAGTAGTCTCTCGTTGGAGAGGTCATTAAGGAGAGCGATTGGAGGAAATATCACTTGTTTCAAGACAACAATTCCTGATCACGTTCATAACTTACATACAAGATGAACTTAAGACCACTGGTTAATAGCTTATGCCGCTTATAAAGTTCCACCCAAAACTTGGGAAAATGTAGCGTTGTTCTACTGCAGGGAAGGAAGCAACCAACGCATGACAATTAAAGCAAAATAGATCAGCAAAAGGAGAAACAATCAATATGTATCCCAACATAATCCCATGAAGAGTTGTTCTGGTATAGTTCATAATACCGAGGACGCCTACAATCAATGACAAAAAGACCATAAATGTGAGTAAGGTTTCAAATTTGAACAATCATCAAAGTCAACACGGCAAAAAGCCTCATTTGTCATTTGAGCACCCTTTGGCTAGCATCTTTTACCATTGTCTTTACCAAGTGCCCAAATGCATTGGTCATTTTTAAGCGATCAGCCCAAACCAAGCAAAACATCTGGCCTAGTGAAGTCCATGCAGTCGGAACTACCTTGCACATGAGAATTACAGATCAGAGTACCCTTTTGCTAGCATCTCTTGCCTTTGTCTTCACCAAGAAGCGCCCCATTGAAATGGTCATTAGCACGCTCATTTTTAAGTGACCAGCCTGAGCCAAGTAAAACATCTGGCCTAGTAAAGTCTACACATTTTGGAACTACCTTGTCTTCAGCATATGGAGCCAGAAACTGTTCCACTATTTCAGGCTTAACATCACATCCTACACAAGACAAAGGGGCAACTTCATTAATAAAACTGCGCATTTCCAGAAAGTTCACGCAACATAATAGAATCTTACCCCGTTCATCGGATGTAACTCCACTGATAAGAGTACAATCACTGAATACTGAGCCAGCAGAGTGACATAAAGGAGAGTTCAAATCAGCATGTGCTTCCCACTTTGTCCCGCCATGATCTAGTGTTGAATCACGGACCAAATCATCAGGTGCCACAAAGGTATCTGAAATTTGCTGAGCTGAAACTTTCTTCAAGTTTTTCAGACTCTGTGATTCATAAAGTACTGCTTCCAACAGACCACTGCTGCGTGGCGAAAGGCAACCTGACTGGGTCTGGTCAGTTGGAGAAGACTGAAATTGAGTGTCAGCAGACTCAAGTGAGGGTAGTGAGGAAGCGGATGTGCCCCACCTCTCTTGTCGAGTCTCTGAATATTGGAGTGAAGGGAGCTCCAACTTCATAGGCCCACTAATGGGCTCAGAAGAAGAAGTACTGCCATTTAACAAGGCATGGCTGCCTGAAAGAACAGCCAATGGTGGCTGCTCATAGACATCAGAATCATATAGACAAGACAACCCTAAGGGCTCTGGAACCCTTTCATAAGCATAATATGACAATTGATTGAATTCTGGAAAATCATAGCCGACACTATAATCCAGACAAGGGAACATGGTCTCTGACTCTCTTGGGCGTTTGGGGGGATGAATTGTTGGAAACATACAGGTATTTCTATGGGATGAGTCTACATTTTGTTTCTGCATATTGCTCGAAGGGATATCATTCAGGGTAGTTGAATAGGACAAAACACCTTGACTGAGCTCTAAATTTTTGAATTCTATGTCTGGAATCTCAAAATGGTCTGACTGTATTAGATCAGCACCATGGGTGTCCCCAGTTAGCAATGTACCCATGCTTTGACTTTCTTGACTGTCATTTAATCCTCCCAGACACACATCCAGAGGATAAATTGGTAAACCAGCACGTTGCAGTCTCTTTATTCTCGTATTCCAGTAGTTCTTTATCTCATTATCTGTGCGTCCAGGCAACTGTAACAGAAAGAAATATTACATCAAAGTCGAATTATAAACCACAAAAGAAAGGGGGAATATGAGATATGCTAGACTGAATAAAACAATCTTCAAGAAATTGAACAAACTTTTAGTTTATTCATTAAAACTCACATCGAGTGTTAGCTTAAAGCCTCATATTCTAGACAAGAGAACAATATCTTACATGGACAAGAGCAACTCAAGACACAATGAAACAAACTATTGTATATACACATCATGGTTTCTTCTTGGAAAAAAAAAAAAAAAATCCTAGTGCACGAGACTCACAGAATGGGTTCTAGAGAAGGCTTAAATGTATGCATCTTTACCCTTGTTGACCGTCATCCCAAATATCACAATGGTATTATAAGCTTACCATTATACCACTAAGATTATCATGGTTTCTTCTAAAAAAATTAAAAAAGATAAAATAAGCATTCTAGTGCACAAGACTCACAAATGAGGTTTTGGAGAAGGCTCAAATGTATGCAAAGTCATCCTTGTTTTGTTTTCATAAAGATGCTGTTTTCCAGACCCAAACAAGGGACCTCCATGTCACAATAGAGCAACCTTACCGTTGTCTCTTCCCAATGAAGCAAAAATATTATTGCACTGCAAAAACTTAGCGGAATAATGAACTGTGCTGTGCCACCTTCAAAATTTGTAAACCCAGAACCAAAGAAAGGACTTCCACATATGGACATAGATGAAGAGTATCGCTTCAATGGGGTATCAGCATGCCTGCTACAGTGTTGATCATTACCCTAAAGTACCTAATGTACGAATAACATAAAAAGGACCAAAATTATTCCCCATTGAAACATATAGAAGGGGAAAACAATTAACTAGAGAAGTTTTGTTTTATTTCTTTTTGAAACATGAAAATTTAAATTTTTCACAGAGATGCGTAAAACAGATTCCTATAATTCATTGAACAGGTAAACAAGGTTATATAATGGAAAAAAGAAAAAGAAAAATAAAATAAAAATCAGTGTTTAACTTGATTCACGGCAAATTCCAGAATCTTCTTCTTCCAAATTATTTTTATCAAAATAAAAAAAATAACATTGATGTACTAGGATGGAAGAATGTCAACTTGACAGGCTTGCACCTTATGCATAATGCAGTTAACCCAGAAAATTGGTCATATGTTAATTGTTCCAAAGACATCTGAGCATTTCAAAATATCATCTCTCCTACTTTCAGTAGCTCTGAAGAGCAGTATATATGGCTTTCTTCCAATATCCTCTAGCCATCCCTCTCAGATCCATCAGTAGTGCCCCAGAACACAAAATTTTTTACCATCATTGTCATTTCTTCTCCAATCCATAGGGGGAAGAGATTGTGCCCAAGGGCAGTCCAGTCCTACTCTTGTGAAATCTATGCCACTTTACAAGATCCACCCATTTTAGATTCCTTGTAAACCTGGACACATGCCATGAGTCCTATGATCGAAGAACCACACAGATTCATGACCCTCATTCAATCTCGGAAAACAGCCAGAAGATATAATTATCTAAACAAAATATCTCATTGCACTGTATTCATATGAAAAGTGCTTATATAAAATCTTGAAATGGGTCACCAACCTCTGCAGCCATTCGAGCCCATTTGTTCCCCAACTTAGCATGGAGTTCAATAATACGATGCTCTTCCTCTGGAGTGAATGCACCCTTTCTCAGATCTGGTCTTAGGTGATTTGTCCATCGCAAACGGCAGCTTTTGCCACACCGGGAAAGCCCTGAGTGCTTCTGGACAGCATTCCAGTTCCCCTCTCCATGCTTATTGACATAGTCCACCAAAATTACGTCTTCTGCAGAGGTCCATGGGCCTTTCTTCAATGGACCATTGCCAGGCAAAGTTCCCCCATTGCTAGCTTCTTCAACCAGCAAATCTCGACGGCCCTTGGATCTCTTCCTATTTTCACTCCCTGTCATCATGTTACTCATCCCCTGCGCTCATAGCCGAAGAGCCAAAAGAAGAAGAAAATTGAAAATACCATGGAGATAAAACTAAAGCAAAGAAAGCTAATTGATGGATTTGAATCCATAGAAAAGTACCAAACCCACAATGGATCATGGAACCCATTTGAAGGGGATTGATGTAACAAAAATGGGTATCAGGGCGTTTCAAGCAAAAGTTTGTAAGCCTAGAGAGTATTTAAAGCAAATAAAATTCCCACCACAAGATTATAAACTTTATTCCATTAAGTTTCTAATGAATCCAACGCCAGCTCATGCGATACGTACTGCATAAAAGAAGCATGGCATAACCCCACTACAAATCCCCCATTTCATCCATCTTTAAATGAATTTCTATTATCAACTTCTAACTGTCTTACTGCCTTATTCGGTCACCCAGAGGTGGCAGTCAATGGAAGCCCTAGTCCCTCAGTTTCAGGATCTTTTTATTCATCTTTCCTTTTCAAATACACAGACTAACGTCCTTATCAGAATAATCATTAAAACTACTAACTGTCAAAGATAAGTCCAAGTTCAGATTACAATGAAATGGGAAATGGAAAAAGCAATAATTTTATTTTACCTTCATGAAACAAAGTCCCACTGATAATCTTCAGACCCCTGCTGCCCCCTCCACCATAAAACCCTTGCAGAAATCTCTCAAAAATCTATCAACCACCAATTAGCCCAAACAAGAAAGGAAAACTGTAACAGAAAACAGAAAAAAAAAAAAAAAGACCACCCCAATATCTCAATACTGGAATAGTTTTACGTAACTTGAATTGTCAGAATCAGTACTTGAAAAACAAAAGGAAATTAGGGGGGAAAAATAGAGATTAAAAAAAGGAAAAAGAAAAAAGAAAACCAATCAAAACCCAGAACCCCAAAATTCACAGAAATTGGAGATTGGAGCTTTAAAATTTGAGTTTGTGCTTTTTTTTAATCTTTTTCTGTCATCATCATCTTCTTTTTCTTCTTCATCTCCTTCTTCCGTTAATAAAGACACAGCGACATGAACAACTTCGGACCATACCAACAAAATCATCAAAAACTGAATAACACCCAGATCCGGAAAAGGAAAATCCTACTCAAATTCACTGCATTACGTTTTAACGTCACAACAAAAATATAATGGGTACAAAATTTTTTTTTTTTCAAATTTTTTAAAAAAATTAATCAAATGGAAATTGGGTAGAGAGAGAAACAGCTCCTTAGGGGCTGATTGAAATGATAAAATAGAATCTTGAGTCTTGATTTGGAGAGCTGAAAATGTGGCTGGAATTGAGTGGAAAAAGAAGCCTCAACTCAGGTTTTAGAGCTGAGAAATGGCAAGAGGAGAGTCGAAATAGGAGAGCAGCCCAGCTGTTCTTCGCTCTTTTTAACTTTATTTTATTTTACTTTTTCTTTTTTTCTCCTTAACAAGCCATCAAAAAAGAATTTGTTTTTTTTTTTTCACTCTTTGCCTTAATCTCACAATTTCTTTTATTCTAATAAACTCTGCGTCCTTTCTTAATGCTTTTAAAATAAAAAAATTTTAATTTTAATTATTAGATGTCTTGTAAAGATATTAGAAAGTAAAGTAGTGATATGTTTTAGGAAAACTTATTTCCTGATTTTTCACGAAACTAAGTTTTACATAAATTTGGTATTATCTTAAAGATTAAGATCCTAAAATTTAGGATAACATTAGATTTATTAGATTTATGTATGATTTAATTTTAAAAAATAAAAATAAAATACAAAAAAATTTATTACTGTATCAAATAATATTAATTTGTGAACAATTAATAATCAAATTTTTGTATGATTTATCATTTCTCTATCAAAAAATACGTTCTTCGGTTCTTGCATTCCGTAAAATTTAGTTTTACATACAGGTTGGAGTGTGAATACGTTTCCGTAAGATCGTTAAGATCGTTTGTTCAAAAAAGATCGTTAAGATTGTGACCTAAGAGGTAGAATGGTAGGATCCTACGAAACTAAACTATCAGATAGAATCGCATGCATAATGTATTTATCGTAAATTTATAAATTTTTTTACTTTATTGAGAGTACTTTTTGGTTAAGTAAATAAAAATAAATAATCAATAAAGATAACTAACAACTTTATATTATTAATACAAAGATTTAATACTAACAAAAACATACGTGTGCATATGTATAATGCAACTATATGTTATAATTAGATGTAAGATACATACATAGATTAATTTTGATTAAAGTTTTAATTCATTGACATACTCTTTCGATTTTTCGATCAATTATATTTTCAAAATATTAATTTTTATTTTTAAAGTAACATATTGTATATAACTAAAGCTATATTATTGAATTTACATATTATTGTTTGTTAATTTTCATTTTTTTCTGTATTAAATTTTTTTTTATTTCAGATAGAATCATACCAACAAAAAGCTAAATTTTTAAGTGCCACAAAAATTACATGCTTAATACATTGCATCTCAAGGATTAAAGGAACGCGTAAGTAATAGAAACAAAATCGATTAGTGTAAATCAACATGAAATTCTTTACGTGGAATAGTGGGAAGATGATTGTGTTTTTTGTTTTTTCTTCTTTTCCTTTCTGCAAATGGAAGATGATTGTAGTTGATATGTGAAAAAGTCATAATTTTTAAGAACGATAGAAAAAAGAAACACACGCCACATTATCACAAAATGGAATTAATATTTATGGATTGGACTCTCATAAACTGATAAACAATGGCTGATCTTGCTTGATCTCACTTGGTCTTTTGGATTACACAAGTTATTTCCAATCAGACCCACCGGAATAGACCAATTTTTTTGGGCATTACAAAAAGTTTATACTTTAAGATTCTTTTTAAAAAAAAATTTGACTCAGTTAAAAAAAGTGAATCTAAGTTATATTAATTTTAAATGTGAGTAAAATTAATAAAAAAAAAGTAAGCGATATCTAATTAAAACAAAAAATGATAGATAAATTTACATATCTTAAAATCATATGTGTTATACTCATAGAGATATAACAAATACCTATAATTTATGGTATGGGGATAACTACCAAAATAACATTTTTAATGTTTAAAATTTCATTTTGAATATTTTTATTGTTAGTAGCCCAAAACATTAATGAAAACAACTCATGTAAGTCTGTGAAGCTTAAATGCATGATTAGGCTTGAAATCCCACATTATCGAATACAAACAATTCCTAATCGGAGTGACTATCAGTTTTGACAACTACTCATCAAGCATGTGAGAACCGTCTTGGTTAATATCGTACGAGCAGATTTACTTGCCGACCAGTAACATCCTCGTTTCTACTCCCTAGGCAATTTACAAAATCCCATAGTTTTAATCGAGGCATCAACTTAAAAAACCAACATGTACAAATTAATTTCTATCTGTCCCAATGACTCGTTAATGTTGCTTTGCTCCGACTCTGGATACCAAAGAAAATGATTGGGAATTAGTACTCCAACTCCAGTCAGCTTGGTTTCAATACCTTGTTTTGAAAAGGACGTCTCAATGCACGAAACTCTTACATTATGAGATCTAAAAAAAGATCAATATGAGCAATATCTCTTTGTTTTTATTCAACTGTTTTCAAAATTCGAATCTGTGACTATAAAATCATAATAGAGTAACATTTCCATTATATCAATACTCGCCCTTCCTCTTAATGAAAAGGGAAACAAAAAAAAAAAAAAAAACTAAACATATGACGCTTTCCTAAAATTTTGGACTCACTGGACAAGAGAGGATACAGGCAGGCCTCTCACCCTCATCTACCTACAATACAGAGTTTTATGCAGTCGTACTTCATTTGTGCCAAATGTTTCATAGCTGCTTAAGAATGACGAGGAGATCAAGGCAAAAACAATCAACACGTCAAAACAGGTTCACGTTAAGTATGCGCGTTTACCTATTTCACAAGCCTCGTTAGGATCTCCAGTAAATCCCATTGAGGTTTCCTGAACAATTTCTTAGTCCAGGTTTTCAAAGATGTCAATGCATTTTTTCAGGTATGATTTAGACTCCTCATTTTTTTCCACTTCATGTAGATGAAGAAGCTCTTCCTTGTATCCTACATTTGTCCACCGTAAGGATTCAAGGCTTCCGTACAACTTGGTGATCTCCAGAAGGCACTCTGAAGCAGTGATATGAACCTATGTCACCAAAGGGAAATCAGATCAAAATCAAACACATGTATCCGAGTGGCCGTCATCATAAATTAAAAAACCATGAAAACTGGAATAGTGAAAAATGCCCAAATTCTTCCGCGAGTGATAAGGACAATAGTTCTTTCTTTAGATGCCAGTTTTTGCATAAAGGGATAATTGGAACATAGATAAAAGAGAAAAATGAGTAGTGCACTGAATGCAATGGATTGAATCATTGATAGGTCGGAAAGAAGGACAATTAATATGTGAAACTATCCACCTCTTTCTCTTCATTTTCAAAAAGAATTTACAAGAAGCCGTTAAAGCAACTGCTCAGTTCAACTCTCTCCTAATCAGATACCATGCTAGAATGATTTGTAGCTTCCACTATGAACTAAAGAAGAAGACATACCTGAGCAATCTTTACTGTGCTTATGCATTCGATTATCATAGGTGAGAAAGCGCTGAACAACTGTATACAAAGGGTACAATCTGTCAGCCTACACAGGCACTGTGACACTAAACTCAAGAATGTATTTTCATTACCTCCCGAATGAAAGAATTTATGTTGCTGCGTAGAGCATTTCCCTCAGTGTCATAGAAGAAGCTCTGTAGCCTTGTGCATAGTTCTTTAATTATTGAAAGTGCTGAAAGTTTGACTGTCCATAACAATTCTACAATTAGAGGTGAAAAAACTTAAGTAATATGCAATTGAAAGAAAGGTGATCAAAGATACCAGTCCACTGATAACCAGGTGAGAAGGAAATTGTAAACACACACATCAAGTTGTCTTTATGTTCTAGGATATCTTTTGCCTGGGCCACGTGAATGATGGACATCATGCAGCACAAAACCTTGTCGAGTGGAACAGAAGAGTCATCAAAAGCATCTGATTCTGTATAAAAGAATGTGAGCTCAGACCATTGCTATATTTTGAAAAGCTTTCATTCGCTTGCATATCATTTTAGTTTAATAAAACAGAAATATGTAGGTAAGAGGCACATAAAACAACATCATGAGCCATTGTTTGACACACCGTATTGCTTTTTTGAAAATAAGGTGGTGTCTAGTGGATCAAGGAAATTAAAACTTATCAAGTATTTCCACTAGATTCTACTGAAAGTGGCACACAAATGAAAATGGAGCAACCAGCTCTTGAAATCTGACGGCCCATCGTTTATTCATCAATCAAACTATGCCATCATACTTCAAGCAGATAAACTTCGCTCTTGTTCATCTAGTTTCTTACTGTTCAGTTGCACTGTGTTATACCCAATGTAACTTAAGTAGCCTCATGCCTTATTGCAACAAAAACAAGAAGGCAGCACCCAAATGAAAGATAGGATCTCAAACCTGCTTTAGCAGCATCATTTGAAATTGGCGCTGGCCCAGTTTTATTTGCAGCAGCTGAGTTGCACATTTCAAATAATGGAGGAAAAGCAATATTGAAGAACTCTGGATTACCAAAAGCTTTTATGACCTGAAGAAAACCAAAGAAAAAAGTTTCAATATGAAGTATAGAACAAAGGAAGGTTTCATCTCAATAACCCTGAGGGAGCAAAAACTCAGCAATCACTATGGTAGAAGTCCTTAAAAATTATGTTCCTTTCTCTCACAGCTTTCCCTTCCCTCCCTAATCCATTCCTTCAAAACACATTTTATTGTTGGACATAGCGAATGAAAGAGAGTCTAAGCATAAACTTTCCTTGAACTGGAATTTGTTAATTCAAATTAGTGCCTTCACACGTGTGGATTCAGATTAGCAATAAAAAGTAAAGTGGCCAGAGTTAGTTTGTCTTCAGATATTAAAGTATAGATAAACCTACCAAGTGTTTCGATTTATCCTCACATCAAAGTCAAGTGGTGAGAGTCCATCTGTCTAAATATTTACATTTTGGCGTAAGTGATAAAGACAGGAAACCAGCAGAAATAACTTACATCTGGACCTCATTCTAATTCTCTCTCGAAGAGGAAAAACTAATAATCATTCTAGCCTTAAAGCAGATACTAATGTACGCTTGCTGACAATAGTCGCTAATCTTGCCATCAAAAGGTTTGACTTTACGACTTTTTCTCAAAGATTCAAATGAGTGGCAAGCAGTTTTAGACAATAAATGAAAAGGAGATGAAAAATGCTGCAAGGACTTTATATAATATAATTCAAAGAGAATTGTTATATCAAAAACATCAAAAGAATAGCTACAAAATATCTACCTGATCAAGAGAAGAGAGGGCTGCTTCACGGTATTTTTTCACCTTTTTCATCGATGCAGATAACACCACCGTCAAAATGGTGCTGGGAATTGCAGGATTTTCAGAGGAAATTGCTTTGTGGCAAGATGTAGAAAGTGCACCAATTGCAAACAAAAGAGCATCCTTTCCCTGTTAACAATAAAAAAATCTTCTTCTTCAAACAACAAGTAAAGAGGCATTACAAACATCATCCTTCCTACGATAAAATCCCCTTATCCACGAAGAGAGGAAAGTTGGCAAACATTGCATACTGCCCTCTTGTTTTTCTTTCTTGTACAACGAAGGTCAAGGACCAATATTTACAACCTAGAGCCACCATGACTCGGACCTGGAACTAATGACTCCTAACAGGGTGCCCCTACTTTCGCACTGCAAGCACAGGATTTCTTTTGTTACACTCCAACGATATGATACTTGGCACTTCCATTTTCCATCTTATTTCAATTAGTATCTTTCCTCGCAACATCTCATGCTCTCACCTCTTTTTCATAAACAAAAACTTGTCTATTAAGTTTAAAAATCCAACATTAGCAAAGTTATCATAATTACGCTTTTTTTTTGGGGGGGGGGGGGGTTAACTACATTTACATCTCCAACTTTTGAAGGTTCGTTTCATTTTAAACCCCAACCTTTAAAACACTACACATAAAGCCTTAATATTTAATTCTGTTGCAACTTCAACCTCAATCCATCTCCCATTAGAAAATGTAGGGAAATGATCATGTCTCATGATTCAGAAGAACGTGAGAAAATGAAATTGTTTCCCCTAAATTGCTGAAATTCAGTCAAAATTAGAAGTAAAATTGTATCTTCGATAACAACATTGGATCAGAAATTGTATTCTTTATAATGAACTTAGGGGAAAAGTTTCACTTCTGCGCCTTCTTTGGATGTCAGGGACAAATGATGGGGCCCATAACGATTTCTGTTCATTTTCTAATGGGAGATGGATCAGGTGCTGTAATTGCAATGGAATTGAACATTAGGGTTTTATGTGTAATACCTTAAAGGTTAGGGTTTAAGAATGAAATGAATCCCAAACATTGGAGTGTATTAGGTAACTAATCCATTTTTTTGGATAAAGATGAAGGTTTTGAATTAAAAGGGATTTGCAGGTTCTATTCATCAATGCTACTTCAACAAAGAGCATTTAATGTCCTGCGAAAACAAAAATTGCTTATTCATTTGGTAGTCATCAGAATTGTTAAAGCACAATTAAGAAGGCCCCCCTCGGGCTAGGGCACCCATTAGGATTAGCCTGTCACAAACAATTAGCAAATACAACAGATAACAAGAAGCCACACTCATAACTTTGAAAACAGGTGTTTCATTTCCAGGTTCAAATTAATGCAGGTTCATTTCCAGGTGCTTCATTTGACACATAGAAGATCATAGATAAATATCTCTACCTCCCATAAACGACCAGGAATTTCTTTCATGAGATGTTCTAGCAGAACATTGTTATATGTTGACAATGACTCCCCCAAAACTTCTCCAAGCTTGCAAACTGCCTGGGCTGACTGCATATGAAAGCAACAAAATGACAAGTACACAACCTACAAAAGAAGCCTACACAGCTACACAAGGATGGGCAGAATTTGCAATCTATCAATAACGAAAAAAAAGGAAACAAAAATGAAAAGAAAGGGCAAAGGAAGTGCCAATTACCTTTCTTTTACTTGCCCATGATGATGATGTAAGGCCCTCACAAATAAGAGAGACAATTTCCTCCAAGTACAACTGAACTGTGATACGTTCACCACTTGCATTGTCTTCCCACAACTCCTCAAATAGGCCAGAAACATGCTTGTCATCCTCAAATCTGCACAAATTAACATGTTAAACTTCAATGAAAATAAGAGTTTGTTGCAAATATTGATACGTGCAGAACGTGACAACAAATTTCCAGATAAAATTCAGTCAGAAGTTTCTTCCAAGTTGATTTAAGCTCCTTATAGATACAGCTTGGGATAAGATTAAGGCAAAAATAAATCTTAGTGACTTGATTCTACAACTTCCAAATTTAAAAGTTAAATAGCTAAGACAATTACTCATCAACAGATAATGTTCACATTCTGATTTCAGGAAATTCAGAGCAGTAAATGGAAAAAGAAATTCACAGGAGGAGTGGCAATAGAACTGGTCTTTATCTAACTTGCATGGTTGAGAGGTAGAGATAGCACATGGTAGCACCCAACCCAACTACCTATATACGATGCAGTTTGCTGGAACGATTGCAAAGCTGTCAACAACAATTTTGTCCCCACACTCCAGAAGGTGATGGTTGTTAAAAAAAATCATATTCCCGAGACACTTATGTTTATGGTTGATAGTTACTTGAAGTTGAAAGGCGATGATCAACTTCAACAATTCTTGTTTATGAGACAAACCCGATTAGATTTCTAAATTATCAGATAGAGCAACAGAAAATTTTTGTGAAACTCATCTATGTCTCCATCATTCCAGAACATTATAAGGTTAGTCACTTTTGATGCACTAACTAATTTTGACAAGGGCTAAATCTAGGTAGACCAAAGACTGGACTCTAAATGAAAGAGAAAGAATCACAAAGTATCAGAAACAGTAGCATCAAAATCCAGTTCAACCCAAAAGCTTAAGCTGTTGCGTGAGGCTCAAGAATAAATCACATGTTAAACTCCACCACGCCCCTTCGTGTGGAAGCTCACTTGGGCTTAAAGCATGAACAAAGAAGAGGTTCACCTTCCCTGTAGAAATTCACAATTAATTGAAGGCTTTGATATTATGTCAAGAAAGCATTTCAATTCAAAAGCTTTAGTTGTTAGGTGAGACCCAATAGTTAATCACATATTAAACTCCAACAAGTAGTTTGTGCAGCATCATACTATTTTCATCCATGTGATATTATAATATGTAAAGTATGAGAAAAGAGCAAAAAAACTTATGAGAACGGTCACAAGGACAAGTAAAATACACTCGATTGGAGAGAACTATTTAATCCAGACCTTGACACAAATATTACTGGAAAAATGGCTGCGTGATATCCACTCACAACATCAGATGCCATGGATGTATAGCTTTTCAAAAGAATTGCACAAGATATCTGCTCAGTCCTTTCACCCGCATGCAAAGCTGCAGTGTCCTCAATCAACTTTTGTGCTTGGGAAGGTCCAGAATGCTTCAGAACCATGGCACAGGCATTTGCAAAAGCACGCTTTGCAACAGCACTTTTCTCATCTTTTGCAACAGGAAATAACAGCCTCAACAGCATGCTTGTGAATGGTTTTATATCTGCACCAACTTTTTGAACCAATAAGCTGATAAAGCTGGCAACACCAACCCTGCGACAGAGAAAGTTTCAACTCAGAATCAGTAAAGAGTGATTCCTCTAGAGTCTCTTATCTGACAAGGATCTAGAATTTTGGAAACTGCTTAGCCTTGATGACAACCAACAAGCTTATCAATTTTTGAGATCTTAATACACGAGTGTGTTGCTTAACACTCTTCAGGTGACCTCACAGGGATAATCTAATCCACTAAAAGAAAGATATCATTAACAGTGTGCCAAGGAGAGTAGAAGCATTGAAGATTGTCTTGCATGACAGATGGTGGGATGTGAATTCCCTCACAAATATTTCATGCTGGAAAATTCATACTGAAAAAAGTTATTCTAGAAACAGTAAAATCCCTAGCAGCAAATTCACCCACCTAGTGTTAAGGCCAACTCCTGATCGAACCAATTGAGCAAGACGAGGAACTAAGAGATCTAATGTTTCGTGATCCACTATATTAATGCATAGATCAAGAGTTTCCCACATGGGAGAGCTTTTTGCAATTGAAACCCGCAAATTCTCAAGCTTTTCTGTGTGTATTCCAGCATTTGCTGCATGCATCTAAAAGAGAAGTTGATAGATAACTGCATACACAGGATAAAGCATGGATTGTTCTTTCAAAATACTGAAGTCCCACAAACCTCAACATAATTGAGCCCTTGGTCTTCAAGGCTTGATAAACTTTCCAGCATGCAACAAACCAAATCAGGCAAATGTGGACGTAGAGCTAATCCTGCACCCTGAGACAGAAATTCTATGATTCAACTTCTGCAGTATGGATAGATGTGTGGATTAGTGTGTGAAATTATCCATTCAATTTTCATTAAGGTATTTCATCGGTCAGACAGGGGTTGGCCTCTTTCTGAGTGTTGTCTATGACCTTGTCAACAACTGAAATGTGAACATAAGTAAAACAGATCATCAAAGATTCTGTCCAGCATTTGCTTTCAGAGTCCCAATCAATTGGTAAGTGGTAACTCATGGTTGCTGCTAGAATTATTATCTTTACTGGTCTTTTTAAGAGTCCCTTCCTCAGGGATTATGTCCCGTCTGCATCTTCCAAACAAATGAACCATATGCTATAGAGCTAGGCACATTCTCCTCCAGGTGTAATCTCGTGCTTGAATCAGGTTTTACCCTTCTAACTATTAACTTGTATATTATGTGTTGTTTTGCTATCAATACATACAAGAACGTTGATCTGTGCAACTTCCTAACTGTTAACAACATGGCTACAAATGGATTTACGTATTGATATCTGGTAAAATGTACTCAGAACATGTTGATCACATGAATGACAAAGTTGATTGCATAGGACACTGAATAGAATGTGCAGTTATAACTCAAGAAACTCAGCATAATAACATTGCACAATATTATATAGTTAACCTTTGCAAGCTTCATGACGATTCCGATAGAAGACTTCCGGACAGTCTCAACTTTACTTAACATGCCATCTGCAAGCAACAAAGGCAGAACGATACTCATTGCTGCACTGGCATCTGATATCTCGGTGAGCGAGACATCACAAAGCCTTATTGTTAATGACATCACGGTACGACATAATTTATCTCCAGCATTTCGAACAGTCTCCTTTATGTCATCCATGGCACGGAATGTTGCCGTCCAGATGTTCTTCAAATGGTTTTTCACCTAATGTGAGAAAAGACAACCACAATGGGAGACATTTTAAAGATGTTACAGACAAATATACAATTTCTGATAGTTTCCTAAAAATTATGCTATTGGCTCAGGCCCATGATTGGCTTATATCTCCGATTTGGACACCCATCCCCAAGTCCAGTGGGCAGGTGCGGGATGGATAAACCAGCAGCATATTTGTACCTTTTAAAATTAATTATAAGCTGCACCTGTGCCATGTGTGGCTTGAAAACAGGACTTCCCATCTAATACCAAGTGGAGGAATCATTCAACCTAAAAATTAAGTTGGCGGGTGAGGCCCATTATTGTTTTAAAACTTTAATTGCAAACATAATTACCATTGCACATTCTTATCAGGATATTATTTCCGTATAACAGAACACCTCTCAAAACAATTGCAGTTTACCATTATCCAGATATATTTATGCCAGGATATTGTACATCATATTTTCAAATATAGCTGAGGGGACTCACCAAGAAATTGAGAGATGGAACGATTGAAAATCTAAATTCCTCGGCTGAGTAAAATAAAACTGAAAACAAGCTCATTACCTGATCAAATTTTCGACCTTGGATAATATCCGCAAGGGCAAGACATGAAGCCTCACGTGAACGCCAAAGCCTAGATCCACATTGTGTTATTAAATCATGAATAATAAGGTCCAAGTGCTCATCAACAGTTTTCTTAGGGTCTGCCACTAGTGACTTCCATATATGTGCCATGGCATCCTGCAGGTATCAAGAAAGACAATGAAAAAAGGTCGTTAAACAGAGAACCATTCATATTTGAGAAGTAGAATTCTAAGGCTGCAGCAAACCAGAAAGTTTCCCTAAATAATGGAAAAGCAAAATGATCTTGCCTCCCTCCCTCTCTCTCTCTCTCTCTCTGAGACAATATCAAGGACCTTACCTGCACATTTTTGTCAGGATCATATTGATATCTAACCAGTCGCGGAATCAACAACCGTAAGTGTGGTTGAAGGGCATCCCCAGCTTGTTTGGCTATCTTTGAAAATCCAAAAGCAGCACCCCTCTTCGAATTTAGTGACGCTTGATAATTAGCTAGATCCATGAACTTATAAATTAATTCTGGTTGACCCATATCATTTGCTAGACTGCAGAGCTCCTTATAAGTTGTGAGTTTCCCTCCATTAGGACTTCCACCAATACCCCCTTCTGGAAAAACTTCAGTGTCTTCAACCAGCTGCAAATTAAAACCTTCAGAAATCACTTCTCAAAATCCCACATTTGCAGATTAAATGCGCCAAGAAAAAACAGGAAACCACATTTCTTTTACCTTGATAGCTCTTTTCTTCTTCCCTGAACCAGTCAAATTTGTTACAAGTGCATCTACCAAGTCCTTCTTCATTGATGCATCACCAAGTTCATAGACAATACTCATGCCATGGGATGCTAGCTCCTGAGTGAGTTCATTCTGATCACCAAGCAGAGTCGAAAAAGCTTCCTGCATCCATTTGAAATCTTTTGAACATCATATACCACACAAACAGCAGCAGCAGCAGTAGAGTCAATACAAGTTCAAATAATGAGAATGTCCTCCAAGCCCCTTTCCACTTATCAGCCAGAAAGAAAAAAAATCTACTTGCCAATCAGAATGATCATTGATAATAAGGCCCTCATAACTTGCCAAGAGTTTCAATCATTCAGTTCTCAAAAGACCAACAGAGACATACAAACCCTGCGGTAGCATTAAAAGTTCTCAACACTCATTAATACGTCAAGTGATGCCCTTGCTATCATCCAATTCTCCACAGAATAAGAGAGGCACAAACATCATAACTTTTTGAAAACTTAGTAGTTTAAAAGTAATATACTAATTCATTGTGTCTTCTCTTTTTCTATCTTAAATATTTACAAGGGAAATCCTTTGTTATTTGGTTAGGGACTAACTACACATGCAAACCTCACACTCTAAAACAAGAAACCAGGGCAGAGAAAAGGGGAGAAATGGAAGCAAACAAATTGCCTTGGATAATATTTTAAAGCCTTCCACCTGCTTTCACTTCAATGGATCATGACTATGCACCTGCCATGCCATTCATTTGAGAAACTGTGCTGGGGAAAAAGGATGAAAACATTCGGCCAATTTATCCCTATGATAGTAAAGTTTGTATTAACACAAGACAATAATAGAGTACATTGCCAATTTGGTTCAGTAGCGGGAAAAGATTCATATAGCAATCAAAACAATTTGGGGATTATGGATTTGATTGAGTTGAGCTGAATTCAATAATAGAAAATCCGGCGGTCTGCCTTTCTGTTTAAACTCGAAGGCCAGAGCAAATAAGTAATTATAGAAAAACATTTTGCAGTAACACTTTAACCACAATTAAATGATAGTCAGTTTAGTGAAAGATTGACAATGGGTATCAATGGTACAAACTAGTAAGCTTTCTTGACTAATGACAAACCTGAATTTCTGGAAGCATTTGTTGAATGGAGGAATGACGGCCACAATACATTGTCAATGACAGTAGCCAAACAGTTCCAGCACAGCGCTCTTCTTTCCTACTACTGTACAAAAGAACATCAAAAAGCTTTCTGCTAATTTTTTCTCTAACTTCGATGTGGTAACCTTCATTAGCTTGACTATCCCCATCAAGGCTGTGTTTTAACAAAGACAAGCTGGCATCTTCTAGAAGAAAGTTTGAAGTCATAGTAAGTGTCGAATAATTCGTTTTAAGAATTATGTCAGCAGTAACAGGCACACTGCCCCACAAAAAGGCCAGAGCCTCCCCAGCAGCAAATAGAATATCCTCAACCTGTAAAGCTCCAAAAAAAACCGTGGAAATCTTTACTTCTAGACTAATATAAAAACAACTAAGGATTCATTCCAACCATTAAATACTGTCTTGCAAGTTGGAAGTAAAACAAAGAATTCTTTTCCACACACCTTTGACCTGGAAAGGCTGAAAATCAAGTCAAGGGCAATATTCAGATGTGAAGTAGATGTTTCCTTTACACAGATATGTCCAAGGGCAATAACAATTTTCTGCACCACCTTAATATCATCACCAGAAAGTAGTTTGCTCAACTTTTCATTCAAGTATGTTAGAACATGAACTGCAGTTTTAGCAATGGGATACTGTTAGAACATGAACTGAAAAGTTTCCGAGGGAGTTTAAAAACTACTTGAGCTTCAAGGAAAATGATACATGCTATTCTTGTAAACTATGACCATAACCTGAACTAGAATCTTCCATCAGTGGTGGTAAAGGTATGCGTAGCCCAATGTGGCCTAGAGCTTCAATAGCAACAGAGGCTAAACTTGCTGTCTCAGACACAGCAACACGAGTCAAACATCTAAGTACGTTCTGCAAGGCTGTCTCTGGAACCTGCAAATTAATTCATGAAATTTTGTGCAAAAGCTTTTGAATTGGGAAACTAACTTCCAGAGATATGATGAAATATTTGCAAACATGCATATACCCCCTAGGCCTTTTCCTTTATGATTTTTAAATGACAGTGTCCCATCAAGTTTTGGCTATGTGTCCACAAGGAGGCCGTACTGACTAGGCCCTCTGAACTGTGGTTAAAATGGCATATATGAAGAGAGTTGTATTGAGAAACTGGGTAACAAATTAACAAAATCGTGTACAAGCAATGGCGAACAATAAGGTCCTTTCACCTTGGCTCAAAAAACACAGAGGCAGTACACATCGAGGTCCTAGCTCCATGTTTACTGATTGACTAGAAAAGGAAAATAATATGAAAGTAATTGTTCAAAAACAGAAACATAACTTACAGGAGGTATTCTAGTTACCAAATCGGCAGTGACATATCCCATGGCACACAATGTTCCATGATATAACTCAAACCTGAGAAAGTAATGTTCATTCAACTCCGGGTTAGAAATTGTAGAGACTGCGACTTAGCTACAAAGCAAGTTAGAACAAATAAAGTTCTGGAAACGTATTACCTTATATTGCCACTCCTGCTAATTGAGGACACTAGTTCACTAATAAGATCAGAAGATGCATGACTGGGAAGAGCAGAGCAAGCTATGCCAAGTAGGCGTGCTACAGACTCGCGAGTATCCCAGTCAACATTACTCAATAACTGCTTTAGCCATGAAATTTTAGGTGCATAGTGTGATGCTATCATCTGCAGGATTTTTTTTTTTTTTTTTTTGGGTTGGGGGCCAGGGGGAGAGATGGAGAGACAAGTACACACATCAGCAAGCAATGAGATACAACACGATACACAAATTCAATCTGAAGAATGAAACAAAGTACAGTTAGCTACCTCTGGAAGATAAGACCCAATCGTAATTAATGTTTTAGAAGCAGTGGCATGCAATTCAGCAGAGCCCTCATAAGACATGGCATGTTCTAGCAGTGCACACATTTTTTCCACTGAAGACAGAAATTCAGAAGAAGTCCCTACAGAATTGTTCTCCTCCAACTCTGCCTCAATGCACTTTAACAAGAATCTAATCATGGCCACATACACTGCTGATGGAAAAAGGAGCCTTTGTCCCCTCATGTCACTTGAATCTAATAACATTGGCTCCTGCTTAAGAATATAATGTAACATCTCTACAAACTTTGGGTATTTGAATGGCATATGGTTTTGACTGGTACTTCGAGCTTCATCTTTGACAAGAAACAGGCCTTCAAGTGCCATTTCCCTTGAGAGCAACAGATGGACAGCAGGAAAAAGAAAAGAATGAAAACACTGAGTTTCCATAATTGAGAAAAAACAAAATGAAATGAAAGCATATCTATAACTAAGACATCTTAGTAAGGGTACTTGATGCAAGATTGTCATTACAAATGTGGTAATAAGACAGGGATATATAGGGCCTTCCAAGCCCCCAGTTTTTCTCATTTCATCTCTGTTCATAACACAATCATTCTAATGATGCCTTCCAATGAGATGCATGAATTTTAATGCTGAACCATAAAACCGAAACATGAATGCAAATGTGTGTCCCCAGTTGACATATTTACAGAAATAGACAGCATGCACATCACAAAAAAAGAAAAGGGAAAAGAAAACAGGAGCATCAATAAAAAAGTATCTCATCAAGTTTATTAAAACATATGCTATAATAGTCAAAGCAATAAACCAAGAACCAGAAGGGGGGCTATTATCCAAATGGACAACCTAAAGCAAAGTTCACAGCTTGCACACCGTGATGTATGTGTATGTGACTGAGGAACAGACACATTGCTTCTTCAATTTTGTAGTGGAATCAGTTAGCACCAGTTAAATATAAAATAGGGATACAATTATTGTAACCAAAAGTTTTGTACGAGGAAGCTTATCCCAATGTTAATTTATATAATGGTGGAATTCAATGTGCAAGGGTACTATGACCCCTTCCCATGTTACCCTAACAGGACAATGCTAAACAAATTGCCACATGATAAGATTATAGATACTCCCTAATGGGTCTCACGCCTTCTTGCTTCATTTTTTGTTTTGAACAGATGAAGGTGCACATTAGTGCCTCCTACTGCTTGAGATATCCAGATGCCACAACTTTACATTCAAAATGCCACATACCAACACCGAGTTAAACATTCTCTCAGCTTTGACTATCCTATTAGTTTGCATGTTAACATATAACAACTATAGAAGATAAATCAGGGCAAGCAGAATTGGCTGCATTTTCTCCTTTTGTTTTCTTCAGTTTGTAACAAATGAGCAAAGCAATACAAAAATTTAGTGGACAGATCCTTACAATTTCATGCCACAGGAGGAAAATGAACAACTCTTTCCCTGTTCCTTTTAAAGAAAAGGTAGTTAATTTTCACATACAAAACTGTTTTAATATACGTGATAAAGGCTTTAAACCCTGTAATTTCCACAACATTATCTCATTACTTCTGCTTGCAGAGCCTTCCTCCATTTTATTTTTTACATATTTCTGTTCCTTTCAGAAGTTTCAAGGAACCATTTTGAGCTGCACATAACCACCAGTTAGACTTTGCCGAGTGTAAAATCATGCTGTACACAAAACAAAGCCTTCTCATGCCTTATGTTGCAAGTTCAAAACCTCTTTTAAAAACTAAACCCAGTGATATATAGTTGAATTATAAAACAAATAATATGGTATGGATGCTGACTGAACTAAGGATGGAAATCAACTTAAACTTTACAAGGAGGGAAAATTTTTCTTGATTTGATGGAATGATGGTTGAATGGGATTTAAAGTTAGACTGCCAATTACGACTGTCGACTCCAATTGATTTTGGGATTAAGGATTTTTTGTTGTGGTTGTAGAATCCTACTATTAATTGGATTATTCTAGCTAATTGATTCCTATTAGTTAGTGGTTGGAAGACTCTAGCTTACTTCTACTTCTGTCAGTTTTTCTTAGTTGAACAATAGTTTTAGTTCAAGTGTCCTAGTTATTTAGGGCAAAAAATAAAAAAAAAAATTCAGACCAATAAGGCTTTAGGAATCACTCCTAAGAAATTTCTATCAAGTTAAACCAATAAGATCTGCTTTGCTAACTCTAAACACTAAAACAAGCGTCTCAGTGCATGAGGCTCCCCCATCATAGGGTCAATGGGAGAGTGAGATGTGGGGAGCTTTACCCTTGTTTTTCACACAAAGGTTGTTTCCGCAACTCAAACTTGTGACCTCCAGGTCACAATAGAGTAGCCTTTCCGTAACACTAATGTTGTGTTTGGATTGATAGAAAGTTGTGAGAAAGAAAATTGTGAGAAAATAAAGTTGTTTGTATTGATAGAAGGTTGTGAGAAAGAAAATGATGAGAAAGTTGTGAGAAAATAATACAGTGATGAAGATGTTTTTTGACTAAGGATTTTCCATTCATTTTCCATCAAACCAAATACACTATAAGGCTCGCCCTTCATCAACTAAAAGCAATTGTTGTAGAATAAGTGCAAGATGAAAAGCTTCACTACCTTATATCCAGCCTAGAATCTGCTGCTCTTAGCATACAAATATATCGACTTGCACAGTGTTGGGAACCAAATAAAGAAGTCGACCATCTCACAGCGCAGAAACGGACTTCATTTTGCTCCTGATTTCAAAAACAAAAATTTAATCCCGTGACTGACCAGTAGAGCTACTGATAAAACTAAGCCATATGTGAGAGAGTCGAATATGAACTAATAAACAGTCAAGGGAAGTTCATCAATTATTCATTACCACTTGAGAATTTTCCAGTAGAAGTGTCTCCAAATGCATCAGTACACTAGCTGGTGCACCCTAATACACACATAGGATTGTCAACCACGTCAATGGAGCAATGAGTTTTACATAATTGAAAGGTAAATGCTTATTGTTGTAATGAACTATAAGTAGGAGCAGCTGACAAGCATCATTTCACCAAGTCTTATGACTTCCAAAATACAGTGGTATCTGAAAACAATCCAGACGATTGGCCCCTACTAGTTTGGGGTTAAGACTCAGTTTAGTGCAGACCTTGCTTTCTAGAATCTAGATAAGAAGTTTACCCATTCAATCAAAATATTCAGCCTGCTTCACAAAGAAACACAAATTCAATCATAGATTCCAAACGTTCCTTTTCCTCTTTAATTTCATAGAATCCACGGGGCCCCACCATAGATGAATTCCATAGATCTCCAAATTAAAATTGCAAGGAAAGAAACCAGAAAGAGTCACATACCAACAGGATTAGAAACAAGGAAAATGACGAATGAATGAACAAGTTTAGAACTGTTTAATTTTGTTTTGCCCCCAAGATCTAGTAACACACGCTGCCTCTCCCATTTCCGGATACTCAAAAGAATCTAATTGTTCAGAAAAATAAGACCACAATGACAAGCTTAAAATAAAAGTTTGATTACAAGTTATATCATCAGCTACCTCTCTTCTTTAAATGCATTTTTGTCAAACAGCCATTCCATATTGCAAAGAAATGTACAATTCCAATGGAGATATATTTAATTATACCTGTAGTCTTTTGGTAATAAAGAAAGCCAGAGCAGTCATATAAGAAGTATACAAGACTCACTGACACTGGGCAACTAGGTGAATTTTCAACCCCTTTCGCAGTTGCATGCGTCACATATTATCCACACATCCTCTGAGAAGGTATAAAGTGACGACAAGAAATTGCATACACAACATCTAGCTATTTTCCTTTTCGCATTATACCAACAACTTTCAAGAACACAAATCAGCTAATCATGGGTGCAAAAGGAGCTTGTCAGTGGAGATGTTCATAATTTGAGGATTAGATTGTTTTGGGAAAGGCAACTTTGGAATTTTTTTCATATTATGGTTTTTTGGAACTTTCTATATTTTAGGATTGTATAGTACCTCTACTATAGTGCACGAAACCGGTTAATCAACATAATGTGACATCAAGTATGGAAGAGAACATCACATAACATTCTCGATGTAACTATGCCAAAGCTGTCTTCGACTTCAGTTAATGACAAATTATTATCTCAAGATAAAGAAAACTGAGAATAATATTAGAGAGAGAGAGAGAGAGAGAGAGAGAGTTGCTATTCTGACTGAAATGTTCTCACGCCTATTCTATGATACAATTACATTTTCAGAATAAAAACAATGTCTATCATCTTCATCTTTCATTAAGTGTATCGTACCTTGTATGCAGTAGCAAGAGAACTAGCTGCATCCAAGACAACTGGACGAAGAGACTGGGCCTCCTCTTTTAGTGCGCCAAAAAGACGAAGAGCCATGTCAACCTTGTCTCTGACATGACGAGAATAGTCATCAGTTTATTCTAGAACAGAAACAGAAAATGCAGCCATGGACCCAAAGCAAGAGACAGGTAAAGCACCTAAATAGATAGGGGAGGCGCTGTGCAAGCAATCCAATTGCCTGGAAAGAAAAACTTCTCATCTCCCTAGCAATAGCATCTGGAGTGCATCAAGCAGATCCGTTGCATTTAGTGAATGAAGTAACGTGATCAATCAAATTGAAACTCTTCCTAATGTAGAAGATCTATAAATAGAAAACAAACAAGTTTTGTTTGTGCAGCACCTGATTCTGAATTTGAACGACCGTCAAGTAGCTTTAAAATGCCATTTAGTATAACTGGGCCCATAAGCTTCAACTGATCAACTTTTGCCTGCGCACATGGTAATAGAGAACAACTCTATAAATCAAATTTGAAGCTTTTTCTTTTTCCTTTTTTGGTTGTTACAGAAATGTTGTATTTTGCATTGCAAATCAGAATTGCAAGTAGATCTTAGGATAATATTATTCCAAGATCGCATATTAAAATTTGTCACTTTCAGAGCATCAGTTGTGGGTTTAAGAGGTACAATCACCATACCTGTTTATGACACAATTATGGTCACGAAACTACTTTTGTGACGCTTTGTGTACTTTAACCTAATTTTTTGGTTGAAGAAAACTCTGATATAACATTGCTCTCCTATAGATCCATCATAAGAAGACCATCAAAATAGTCCACAAGAACAAAATGATCCACATGAAAACTCTTTCCACCCAAAAAAGATTTGAAGTTATCCATTTACCCATACATTCATTTACTGGCTCAAATTTTCAAAAGCCCCTCGTCCTTACACATGTCCAGTAGGTAGCCAAACGAAGGCATCTGAATTGTATGATTCATGTTTCTCAGGTGCTATATCCACAAGGCCATCATAATTCATGTTCTGATTAGGGAATGCACATATACATGAAATCACGTGGGTCAAGGACAAAAAGGTACGGTAACTAGCACTAGCCATCTTCGTTCATTGTACAAGTCTCAAACAAGGAAAACTGTCAAGAAACCATTTCATCCAAAAGTTTAAGCTGTTCGGCGAAAAGGTGGATAAAGAAAGGTCTCTTGGGTCCTAGAAGTTCATAACTAATCCATAATTAAATGTGAGAGTAGCGAGATTAAAATTCATGATCTCATGGCTCTATTACCGTGTCGGAAAACCATTCCACCCAAAAGCTTAACAAAAACAAAATAGAAAGATGCTAGAACCCATATAGGACTTTGAATTAGAACTCCATAATCTGTACCTCGGATCAGATTCTGTCTAAAACTAAATCATCTTTTAAGAGTTCTTCCATGATATGTTATACTATCTCATAGCATCTCCACATTTTACCTTCTTCAAGTGCATTGTCCCTTGCAAGAAACATCACGTCAAAATCCCAAATTGTTTAACTATCATTTTCATTTAATTGTATTGCTCTTCATCTCAACTCCTAAAATCCTATTATGTTTGTGGTCTAACTTTTCCTCGCTTAATTTCAACAAAAACTTGAAGTCCAGTAGAATGTACGGAAACGTCTTGTTAGACAAAATAGGAAAAATCATGCCTGCATATTTATCAACACCAAATTGGATCCAAAATAGCTTAGCGTTTTATGGATCTTTATCCTTCATTATTGACAAAATAACAGGCTTCCATTAATAAACTTGTTGACGCACACCCAAAAAATAATTAATGAACTTGTTGACATTTTTGCTTTCCTTTTTCTCCATCACATCATAAAATGTCCCTGATCTCATTGACTACCCTTGGGCTCCATTTAGCCATCACCTCCTATTCTTATTTATTTCTTCTTCACATCTCCTCCTTGTCCCCCACTACCCATCAGAACAAGCAGCATAAACGTACCTGCATCAACCCACCAACTGCAACTACACATTCTTGCTTTTTTTCCATTCATATTATCAAAATAGTGCAGGGCCACATTTAACCCTCTTTGAAGGAACTTGATTTTCAATGCAATCCAAGCAGGCTATCCATTTTCCAAATGAAGCTTAACCTCTTTTGTGCCACTCAGGTCCATTTCTATTAGACCGGCCAAGGCCATTAATGATCTGAATTTTCATTCAGCTGACTCCAATTTGATTTCTTTCAATAGTAGTGTTCTCATCACCTCTAATTAACAAGATCTTTCTTAGTCAATAACCATTTGGTTTTAGAAAATTTTGTTTATATTTTTCTACGTCTCCTGGTGGTCATGGGTACTCAGTAGTACCCCTTTTTGCTACCCTGGGCAATAAGTTATTGAGGATAAGCACATGTTATCTTAAAAAGGCAAATCAAGACAAGTAGGCAGCCCCTGCATAAATTTAGACGTGACTTAAAAAAGAATTAGTGCCAAAGCATCTTCTTGGTAAGTTTAACTTAACTAAGTAATCCAAAATGTAGCGACAAGGATCTTACATGTTTAAAAACCCAAACACAGAATTCCATTCCCAGCTGCTTCAACCTTGAGGTAGTACCATTTCCTAGTACATTAAAAAATTATCAACAGACAAACAAATTAATCAACAGTGGCAATTTCAGCTACAGTGTATATATATATATATATAACTAATACATGAAAATCTGAACTCTTTGGTATAACTTAGATGTCAACATCCAGGGAACCAAACCATCAAAAGTTCGCCATATAAGGAGAAAAAAAAAAAACTAAAACTAAAATCCGTGCCATCATTCCATTTCAAGATGGCAGATGCACGTCAGAACAGCATATAATGAGAATTTAACCACTTCCCAAGTTTTTTTCCCAACACAACAAGAACAAACTAAGAAAGAGAAAACATGATATTTTCATAGTAAAATAAAAATCTTGATCTGCAAGAAAAAGTCACTGATTGTTAACAATCAGAAAACTGCAAAGAAGCAACCGAGCAGGATAAAATAGGCATAGACCAGACCATCATTCTTCTCAATTCATGAGTATTAAGTACTGCTACATATCGCTATTCCTGTGGGAAAGGCCGAACTTTATAGCAGTGTATACTATCTACAGCTTTAAAATGCTACTGTACTGGTTTTTTGGTACCATAAAAAAAGTCAAACTATCCAGCTAAAGGGATGTCAAGTGGAATACTTTGAAAAGCAAAGCATAGAAAGTTTGAAATGTACAAGTGGAGTGCTGCATTACTGGATTTGACAAAATGCTTCGTAGTCAAATACATAGTTCATACCAAATATGCAGCCAAAAATACACTGCAATGTCGCTGGAAAACTGTTTGCTGCAGTAATAGACCGACAAAAAACAGACATAAGCTTTACTTTTAGAACAACATTTCCAGGGTTGACTCTAGATTCTGGAGCTATATTTTCAGCTTCAAGGGTACCTGCATGAAATTGCATCAATCCACATCAAGGACAAACTAAAATGTGTACATATAAAGAACCAAGTCAACTGTGCTATAAACCATGACTCTTGCATTCACTTAGACAAAGTAATCCCTTTACAGCACAAAAGACTCTATATAAATTCTACTTTAATTTGCCAAAGCAAATAAATCTCAAGCTATTTTCATGGAGTGGACAGCTCTTTATTTTCTCCGCCTTTTCTACCAATTTAAATAGAAAGAGTGTGTATGCGTAGAGGGGTGGGGAGGAAGCCATAAAGGCCAGGCAAATTTAAAAGACTACCAAGGCTTTTGGGATTTGGCAGGTCAAATGATTACAACTTCATCTAGTAGTAATTATCCAAAAAACCAAGAGCAACTAATGAAAATTATACATCCTACCGTTAAATAGAAGAAATAATTTGCTTAACAGGTTTGAATCATCTAAATTAGCATTGGAAGCCTTCTTCTTCAGGAGCTCCTCCCCCCTATTAGTAACCTGCTCTTGACTGGTAAGAATCAATCATCAATAAAGAAGTCATGTTCTGCATCTCATGCAAAATAAAAAAAGATCAAACTAACGAACAAAATCAGCTTAATTTTAAGTCATTGAAAGAGAAACACGTACCAGTCTGTACTAGCAGCCAGACATATAGGATAAACAAGTTCTGGATCCAGCTCCATAGCTTCAATAACATTCAAAATTCCTAACTGCCCACATGAAGCCAAGAGGAGAAAATCTACATCATGAAAAATCCTGAAATCAAGCTTTAGTCTTTACTATTATGCAATAGTCAGCGCCTCTATTCACCTTTCTCATGAGAAGGTCATCACTTGTCAACGGATGCTTTCCAACAACACGTTTGCTTTGTGCAATTGAGAGCCCAGGTGGGCCTCCCCCACTGAAAGTAAAAAGTTCCCCATTAGTGACAATAGAATGACAAAAGGATGGTAATGCTGTCATAATGAATAAGTTCAGACCCTTGTGATGGCTGCTGGTACAACATTAAATGAAGGCAAAATTCCATGAACAGTCCTCGGTCCTCAAAACTGTTAACTAATCGATACTTTACAGCAAACTCCTCACCAATTCCATTAGCATGGCATTCACCAATCACCTGTAACCAAATAAAGCCAAGAAACAAAAATAGCCATGTCTCCAGACACTCTCAAAGCCTATGGTCATCCTACTAAAAGCATTAATATTCTACAATAAGTGCAAAGGGGAAACATACCAAAGGATCAACCTGAGGCAGACATCTTGGAGCTAAGAAACAATACTTAAGTTATCCATTCATAATTGCTAGGAAGTTGTGACCAACAAACAGCCCTCAGTACAACTTAGTTCATTTAAACCGAAAACCTTGTTCTTGTCTACAATGTTATCCAAGGTCCCCAAAAAAAATCAAGGGAGAAAAAAATCATTATTTCTGTTACTCAACAACTTATTTAGCTAACAGTAACAAAGAGATGTCTAAAACTTTCCTTCCTTCTATAAAATCACTTCAAGTGGAAGTAACCATACGTCCCAACATAAGATTGTCTACTAGGATAACTCTAGCACAAGATCACGGCCCCCATCGTTAGAGGTGTCAAATTTTGACTCGGCATGAGGGGTCAACCAGATCCCATGCGAAAAAAACCTGATCTGAAACCAACCCGAAAATGGCCTAAATTGAATTTGACCTGAACTTGAAATGACCCGAAAATTTAAGGCCAAACCAGACCCGACCGGCAACGACCAGCAAACTGACCTTTTTTTTTCCTTGAGAAAATAACAAAAAATAAAATAATAGACTATAACATTTAAATCATATATTTTATGTTACAAAAACATAGATTCTATTATTTTCACTCTAAATCTTAACCATAAATTCTTTACAAAATATTTTTGATATTTTTATGAATTTTTAGATTTGATTTTTTAGAATTTTTTTTTTTAAAAAAAAACTTATTAAAATATGTTTTGATCTATAATATTTTTTTACTTTTCAGATTTTTTTACAAAATCTTTTGAATTTTTTAAACTTTCAAAAGTTTTGATAAAAATGTCCCGTCATAAGAAATAATGACGTGGCCAACCCGCAAGTCGCCCTGAAACCGAAGTGAGCCAACCCAAAATGTCCCGAAGGTAATTTGACCCAAAATTAACCCAAAATAAAAATGACCCGAACCTAAAGTAACCGACCCGACGACCCGTTTTGACACCTCCATCATCAAACAACTAAGTATCAATTCTTTAACTTGAATAGAAACAATTTTCCTTGAGTACATATATAATGTACACATAAATCATGCTTTTTAGAACCAATGGCTCAAAAAAAAAGATTAAAAAAAGAGAGTAAAATAAATAAGTCAAAAGAACAATTAAAAAAGAAAAAAAAATTAATCCCAAATTTACTTGGGGTGGTCTCTATGAATCTCTAAGAAAAAAAAATTAATCCCAAATTTACTCGGGGTGGTCTCTATGAATCTCTCCTTGTCATTCCGTGCTAATATGAAATAAGTTTAGTGTGAAATCTAACTGTTTTAAATCCATTCTAACCAAAGATTTTTTAGTCAAATTATGTCGCTCTCTCCCTCTTCAAGCGTTACCTGCATGGATTTGGTCACACCTCTTAATTGGATCATTTGCAGATCTACATTGGAAATGCCAAAACCAACACAAATGCCTCTCCCCCTTTTTAGCTCCAATCAGTGTTACATGTGCTTTGCTACAAATATCTTCCTTTATCATTTGGTCCTTCCTATAGAGACCAAATATTCATCTAAGCGGTCATTTTAGCTCTACTCCTTTTTTTTTTTGGACATTTTGTTTCTTGAGAGCCCAACATTTACTATCGCAGAGCATCACTATTTAGCTAATGTTCAATGGTATGTACCCTTCAACTTAATGAGAATTTTGTGATGACACAAAACTCGAATGACACACTTTCATTTTAGTCGTCAACCAATCCTCCGATGATGAATGTCCTCCTCTATATTTTCATCCGTCTAAATAGTAAAGCCTAAATATCAAAATTGGCTGGACTTTTGCACTATCTACTTATATAGTATGTCCTACTACTCTTCTAACATTACTAAAATTATAATGCATATGGTGTGTTTTTGTGCCACTCAATCTAAAATCCTTAGATTTAGGGTATCCCTCCATAATTTTGATTTAACGTCTAATCTCCAGCTAATCTCATCTACTAGTATGATATTGATTGCAAACAACATGCACTATAGGACATTGTCCTCAATATGTCCAGTCAATTCATCCATAATTAGCATGAATATCAAAGGACTTAGAGCTGACTTGTTATGTTCCACCTCTCCTGTGCGAAACTATGGAACTCATATGAAAAGTCAATTTTAGACCTTGTTGCATGAACTCTAAATCTGGTGATTAGGAAGTTCTGTATCTCACCTCCTACTGTCCCCATGTGGATTACTGCTCCATACATGTCCCTAACTAGATTACTAAATAATGTGGGAATCTTCTTCCCATTCAGTGCCCACCACATTACTTGCCAAGGAATCCTGTAATATGCAATGAACATTGCATATTCGAGACTAAAGAATTTAAGCATGATCGGTGATAGTGATCATGGCAATTTTTCAACTGAAGGGGGTTGCAGATTCTATGTACAAGGAAGAAATAAAAGAATACTAAATCACTTGGACATCAATCAACAACTGAAACATCATACCTTGGTAGCAATTCTCAACATAATCTCTTGATGTTGGTGAGGAACCTTAGATATGTTTGCCACAAGCACAGGGGCCATATTTTCCTTTTCCTAAATTTGATCAACAATTAAATCCAACACAGATTCCACTTCCACTTGAATGCTCATTCAAACACAAATCAAGAAAACTTCGTATTGGAAAAAATCGAATGTCAGCAAAAGATGTGCTTACCGTTACATGTGCACGCTCAAATGCCATTTCAATGTAGACAACACAAAAGTTCTTCACCATTGGATTAGCATTAGCTCCCATATACAATTTCCATAACTCATCCAATGGTAACGTGATATCAGGTTGGTGCTTCACTCTCTTATTCACATGACTCAAAATTTCAAGCACCTGAATCCCAACTCATCCATAAGAATCTCATTATATACATTACTTAATACAAAAGATCATATAGCACTCAAAGAAAAATACAGAAACATATTAAAAAAATAAAATAAAAGCCCTAAGTGGCCCAAAATATCTCAATAGAATCAAACCAACCCACAATTTCCAATTTCCAATTTTCAATTTCCATTTCCTACAACATGAGACTTCTATCTTGCGTGCAAACAGACGGGGAATTCCTTTCAAGAAAGCGAAATTAAACACGAAACCTCCAAAATATTCAAGTGAAATTGCTCTTGCAAACAAACAATAGTTCAGTCGCAATACAGCAAACACAAGATAAGCACAGACGCTAACTGCTCGCGTAGAAACGAAAATCCAAAGAAGATCCGGCCATTATGCACGAGATTGAACCCGTTTTTCCATTACTAAAACGACGAACTAAAAGAATCTTGATGGACAAAAAAAAATAATAATAACAAGAAAGAGTCGGTTCAAGATAGGGCAAGCGAACTTAAACAAGAAACCGCCACAATATTCAAAGAAAATTCACAAAGAACTTAGGTATTATTATTGCCTTGTTGCGGACGGCGGTGGAGGCGGAAGAGAGAGAAGAGAGAGTGAAGGGGATGAGCTTGGAAAGTAAGGCTTCGAGCTTGGAGTCTTCGCAGAAAGCCAATCGAGTGAGCATCCGATCCAGTAATTCCTCCGTCTCCGCGTCGGACTTCGCCGCTGTTGCCGCTGCCGTTGACGACGACGACTCCGCCATTTTGATTTTCTTTGGCTTGCTTTTGGAATAAGACAGAGCACCGTAGAATAAACCAGAAACTTGAAAGAAACCCTTCTTGTTTGGGCTTGGGCGCTTGATATTTATACCATACGGCCGTTCGCTGTCCATCGGCCGCCGCTACGGCAATTTTTTTGTATATTTTCTTTTTTTTCCGCTTAAAAATCCCTCACTGGAATTTTGTCAAATATAAGTTTCTAACTTCAATTACTTAATTATTTAGCCGAGAAAAAAAAAATTGGTTGAAAAGAAAAATATTATTAGTAATACTGGCATGGTAAACATTTTCATTAATATATACTGTATATCAACTTTATTTAATAAGAAACTTATTAAAATATAAATTATAAAATGACAATAACTTTTCTCAATTATATAAATTTATACTTTCTTTTATTTAATATAAGAATAAGAAAATTTGAAAATAAAGAACTAATAACTTCTCCTAAAATAATGTATGTTGTTTAGTGATGGGGTTAAAAAAAAATTGGACTGCCCATGGCAATTATGCCCAATTGACCGAGCTGAGAAAAGAACAAAATTTCAATTATACAACTCTATGGCAACATCGGTACGGATCTTTCTCACAGAACAAAAAAAGAAGGGGGGGGGGGGGGGCGTGCAAAAACAAAACAATTATATGTTGAGATATTGAAAAAATCTAAAATTTTAAAGCTAATTTTTTTGCAAAAAATTTTTTTGTTGTTTTCACTTCTAATATAGTTCAACCGGATCATAATGCCGACCATAACCCTTTTTGAAAATAATAATAATAATTACTTAGACCGTTCTCTTCACACCTACAAGTTTGGATCTAAAAGACCCCTACGCACCAATACAAAAAACGAAGAAGAAAATTTCACGTTAAAAATGGTAAAACTAAGAGCAACAAAATGTGCAGACATTCTTCCTTCTACCAATTGATCTGACGTTGACAATCATTCAATATATATCTTTCTTACATCATTCAATGTCCAGTTTTTACTCGGTCAATGGAGACAACAAGAAGACCCTTTTTGTCACAAAAATGGTGGTGGTGGCAGGACCGTCCTGAAGATGGCTTTCATGCAATTGCTAATGCTACATTATTTTCTCAGGGACTGAACCAATCTGGACATGTTCCGCAGGCTCTTGTTATATGTAAGAGAACTAATCTAGGCTTAGAATCCGGGGTCAGTGTAGAAGACCCTTTGAATTATCCCTTTGCTTTGATCTCGGCATATGGAGCTATGATTGTCGTGATCACTCGGATTGTTCGTTTTCTTCTCAAGCCTTTCGGGCAGCCTCGGGTTGTTTCAGAGATAATTGTGAGTTTTATCTCTCTTGTTTTGTATATTCATTTGTCATGCATCCAGTGTATATGTAATTTATGCATTGTGATTCAATTTTACTAAATTTGTTGCGATTTTTGGTTTGATAATGCAAGGGTGGTACAATCGTTGGTCCGTCAGTTTTTGGCCGGAATAAGAAGTTTGCTTCAATGTTCCTTTCTGATAATGTGAGATATGCGATTAGGAAGGTTGGACTCATGGGTTATATGTATTTCCTTTTCATAATTGGTATTAAAATGGACCTCTCCTTGATTGTAGCCAAGACAGGAAGAGGGCAGAGGATCATGACATTTGCAGGAGTGGTCATTCCCATTGTTGCAGTGACTATGGTTGGTCTCTTTCTCCGGCCCCGGATGGATGAAGAACTTGCAGAGTTTTCTTCGATAAATGCAATTGCTTCATCGTTGGCTATGACGTTATTTTTCGTGATTTATCCCATCATTGATGAGATAAACTTGCTAAGCTCCGAGGTCGGACGGATGGCTCTTTGCATATCAATGGCAACTGATATGGCAGGGATCGGATTTCTTGTCATATTTGAGTCAATGATGCATGTAGAAATCAGTGCTTATGCTGCTTTTTGGCAATTTGGTTTGGCAGTAGGCCTTATATGGTTCAAGTTTGTCACCCTCAGGAAAGCAGCAAAATGGGTTGTGAAAAGGACCCCAGAAGGCAGCCTGCGAAGCAGTTCCACTTAATTATCATTTTGATGGGGGTTCTGGTAAAGGGGTTCCTCACCGATTTGTTCGGTATTGGCATTGCCACTGGATCACTATGGCTAGGACTGGTGATACCTAACGGTCCTCTGCTGGGATCAGCCCTTGTGAAGAGAAGCGAGACCTTCATAATGGAATTTGTCGTGCCATTTTCGTACGCGTTTTTTGGAATTCTCATTGATGTGTTTGCCATGGCTAGTGCTCCATGGTCCAAAATGGCACCAGTCTTTTTCATGACTCTGACAGGTTATGCCGCTGAATTGCTAACCACTCTTGTGACTTCTATACTAATACACATGCCATGGAAAGATGGCCTCCCCCTTAGCCACATCTTAAACTTGAGAGGTCAGTTGGAGTTCGTGGTTTACATGCACTTGGTAGATAAACGGCTATGCTCTACTTCTTCACATTTTCACAAGGAATTTGTCAATGAACCTAAATGGATTTGTTGTTTTTTTCAATGAATATTAACAGATTCTTCATGTCCCATCTTACACAATGATGGTGATGTTATCAACCGCGGTGACCGCAATTTCCACACCTCTCATTAGCATTCTTCACGTCTAAGGCCGGTTATTCTTAGCCTCAACAAAAATTCATTGCTTGAAAACAATGAAATCCCAAATAACCCCAGCACAGATGTACAAGAGACCCATTGATACAAAGAACCAGAAAAAAAAATAAAAGCAAAGATTGAGACATATAAAAATGAGTTCTATTACATGCCCAAATGAATTTTTTCTATTGCATCGATACGTGTTTTTTTTTCTACAATCACAAGTATTTTTTTGTGTAATCATGAGGGGTAAATGTGAAACGAAAAAATAGTAATATTTTTTATATCATTTTTTATTATTATGATTATAAAAAAAAAATTGTGATTAAAAAAAAAATCGTGATTAAAAAAAAAATACATATCAACACAATAAAAAAATTTCATACGCTCATCAAATTTTTGCCTAGAATAACCTTTGGAGCTATAGTATTGGTTCTGAATATCAACGTCCTGCTCCTCCGGCTCCTCGTCCGAGAACTCAAACCCATAATCCTCCATATCCGTATCTGCACATTCCATTCCAAAGAAAAAAAAAAACAATTCATTCTTACAATCATTGCCCAACTCGCCACGTGAATCAAATTGTTAACCCTGACAAATTAATCACACAAACAACATCACATGATTTTGATTTCTACCATATCATCATTACTCATTACCTAAACCCATGATCACTTGATTTACTGAGTTAAGATTGTTGAGAAGAAGCAGCAACAATAGGAAATTTGATTTCCAACAATAGTGGAAGCCACTGAGTCAAAGTTAAAGACTTTTTTGTGAGATAATAATTTTGTTTGTGAAGAGAAAAATATGTTAAAAACCAAAATGAAAAAAAAAAAAGTTGGCATTGCTAAGCAATCAAGAGGGGAGAGAGAGACATACAGGCCAAGAACTCTAAACAGAAAGAGAGTCCGGGACGGCGGCCGTTGGAACCACTGGCATCACCGCTGTGAGATGGAGACACGCTCTAGACCAAATGATTTGTTTTTTCGTTTGAAGAGACACAAAAGAGACAAATGAGCCTGGACTTGAAAGCCTACGAATGAAATGTTTATAAAATTTGGAGAATTGGGCAAAGCCCACAGCCGTAGCTACTAACGAGAGGTCGGAGATCTGTGAGGGTGGGGTTCGAACATCCGACTTTGTCTTCTCCCATTAATCTCTTGTATTGCTGTTTTGCAGCTCGTTTAACTTTAAAAAAAAGTATCACTGTATGATTATCTTTTAAATGATTATTTTGAACTTGTCATATTCTGATAGGCAAATCAAATAAAACAACTGAAGAATTGTACAATATGTTAAAAAAATTATATAATATATATAATTAGTTATTAATTTTTTTTAATATCTAATTACACTTATTATACAATTTTATTTGATATATCATATAATTTTTTTAATTAGATCATATAATTACTTATCATATCATATATATATATATATATATATCACAAAACAATCACGTAAAAAACTACTGTCAAAAAAATTTTTTGTTTAAAATAATGTTTATAAATTTTGAGAGTCGAGTATTTGACTAGTTTATCTGAGTTAATTTCCAGAGAACTCCTGCTCGACCAACTCACCTCTCTTAACCCCCATCTCTTAAACGACTTCAATAACCACTAAGCTACAAGATAAAATAAATAATAAATAAATAAATAAATTTTTAAATTCACTTTTTTTGCTTAATTTCGTTATTTTTTGAAAAGGGGCAATTTGACATCATTTGTTAAAATATAATCACCATTTTATATTTTCAACACTTTTTTTTGTACTATTTGTCGACTCTCTCAAGTTTCTTTCTTTTTTTTTTTCCTTTTTACTAGTCTTCATATCGATATTTGCCTTCTTTTTCTATTTCTTTTTTTTTTTCACTATTTTATCTCCCCTTACTTTTTCCATTTTTTTATACTTATCTAGTTTTATACTTATCTAGTTTTATACTTGTCTTTCTCTCTCCATTTTTTTCCTCTCCTTACTTATCTTCTCCATCTACTTTGTCTTTTTGTCAATATTTTTTCCTTTTCTTACCTTTCAGAGAAAAAAATTATTTTTTAAATATTTTTAAAACAATACATTAAATTTAAATTAAAAAAATAAGAAGAACATATTTATCAATAAATATAATAATTTATACATTGCACGACACTTATAACTAATAAATAATAATAGATGTTTGATTTTGCATACGAGAGCTATTGTTGCTGTTGTTAATCTAAAATGTAAGATATTAAATATTTAGTTAAATTTTTAATCAACTATTAATAACTGATAAATGCTCTAAAAAAATAATTCATAGGAAAAATAGCTTTATACTACTTTTTAGATGTAATCAACAGCTAATAACATTAAAAGTACAAAATTATCCTCTTCAAAGAATCAGTCGTTCGGATTACTGTGTAAAGAGTAAAAATGCCATTTTAATTTTCGTTTTGTTTCGTGTAAGACAATAAAGGTGTATTTGGTATGTAAATTGAATAGTATAGTATATGATAGTATAAATTAAAATAGTATAAGATAGGTTAAAATATTAATTTATATTATATTTAGATAGTATCAAAGAATATAAAATAGTTATCATATATAATATTTGAGTGATATATGATAAAATAATATAGTATATCAAAATAACTTTTTTACCCTTAAAAATAATTAGCTCACAATTACAATTAATTTTAATATTTTTATTAAAAATAATTAAAATTAAGTAATAAAATTAATATTTGTTTTATATATTATTATACATTATACCATTTATAAATTTTTAATTTTATATAAAAATATTTTTCAAAATTAAGCATTAATATTTTTTGTACACATAAATTTGAAGATATAAAAAAAAGGGATTAATATTTTTTAAAATATTCTTAAGAAAAAAAAGTAAAATAAATTTTAAGATATAAATTTTCAAACGTATTATATAAAAGAAACTGAAGGAACGAGTGAGAGAAAGAGAGAGAGAGAGAGAGAGAGGGAGAGGGGAGAGAGGAAGGAACTGAAGAAGGAGGAGAGAGGGAGGAAGGAGGAGAGAAAAGGGGAAGAGAGAGACAAATGAGAAAGAGAGGGGAGGGAGGAGAGAGAAAGAAAAGATAGAGAGAGAAAGAGAGAGGAGGAGTGAGAGAGAGAGGAGAGAGGAGAGACAAAGGAAAGAGGGAGAATAGAGAAGAGGCGTGAGAGGGCGAAGGGAGGAGAGAGAGGAAAAAAGAAGAGAAATAATTTTTTTATTTTATATTAATTTTTTAAAAATATTAAAAATTATTTTAAATAAAAAAATATTTTAGTAAATATACAATTTATTAACACTAGCACATCAAGATGAGATAAAATTGCCCATGAAAGTAAAAAAGGTAGTACTATCTTATATTTATAAAATAGTAAATCTAAATTAATTTATCCTATACCTATCCTATTTAGCAACCAAATATAGACTAAAATAAAATAATTAATTTCTACCTTCCACTATCATATCCTATCCAATAAAATAAATACACCCTAAATGCCTAGAAAAAGTAAATTGGGTCTCACGTTTTCTTTGTTTTATTTTTTGTGTTTTCTTTTCTTTTGGTACAGTAACTCTCTAACCTTTTTTGGCAACAACAACTCAAATCTTGCTTTTCTTTTAACACTTGATTAGGACTTTTTTATTTTTATTTTAATTTTTTTTCTCTAAGACATAAAAAAAATTAAAAATAAATTGAATAAGATACATTTTAAATGAGGAATATACATTTAAACAACATGGCCAAATAGTAATTGCCTCACCTTTTAAAATGCCTGCTATTGATCCCAATTCACCTATAATCACTCAAAAAGATATAAGAAATATTCATCATCAAGCGAACTATACTAATAAAACATTGCATACTATATCTCAACAACTAAATAATATTGAAACAAATATTATAACACAAAGTCCTCCTCCACCTAGTTATCCATCAACTTCAACTCATAAAAAATTGTCTTTAGAACAGCCTTTATTTCAAATCCCTGAAACACCTCCTGAATTACAATTAAAACAAAATCTTACTAATACCAATCTTTTAAATGAAATTACTAAAAGATTAGAAAGTTTAAAAGTTCAGGATCCAAAAATACAGGTTATTAATAAAACAGAATTTAGTGACTTTGATGACTCTAATGACCAATTAAATAAGAATCTATTAACTATTGAAGATTTAGAAGAACAATTTCAAGAATCTATGTATATTAATAAAATAAAAGGACCTATTAGGAATACTTCACAAAAGCAATATCCAAGATATGAAACTTATTATTATTATTCGCGACCCTCATTACCAGACGTATTAACAGAAGAAAAATTATCTAATCCAATATCCCAATTTACAGCAGATGGAGTTTTTGAATGGAATATTGATGGAATGAGTGAACATAATATACTGCAAGTAATAGAACAAATGACTATAGTTGCTACTGCTTATAAACATAGAAATAATACTGACAAAGCTGTTGCATGGAATTTAGTGTCAGGATTTACTGGAGCCCTTAAAGGCTGGTGGGATAATTATTTAACAGAAACACAAAGAAATTATATAATAAATTCAACTAAAGTTATACAAACTCCTATAGCAGTATCATCTCCTACTGATCCTACTACATCCACTGTTACAATAAAAGAAGAAACTCAAGAAAACGCTGTTGCTGTATTAATATTTGCTATAACTAAACATTTTCTAGGTGAACCTCAAGCATTACAAGATAAAACTTCTGAAATATTGAACAATCTGAGATGTCCAACTTTACATGATTTTAGATGGTATAAAGATATGTTTTTACAAAAAATATTTACTAGAACAGATTGCAATCAACCATATTGGAAAGAAAGATTTTTAGCTGGATTACCAAAATTATTTAGTGAAAAGGTAAAACAGAGAATAAAAGATTTACATAATAATAATATTCCTTATGACGATTTATCTTATGGTGATTTAATAACTCATATTAATAATGAAGGTTTACATTTGTGCACTGATTTAAAATTTAAAGCAAAATTAAAAAATGAACTAACTCAGAATAGAAAAGAATTAGGAGATTTTTGTAGACAATATGGATATGATCCAATAATAGCACCTTCTACATCCAAGAAAAAGAAATATAAGAAGCATAGAAAATCATATCGACCATATAGCAAATATAAAAAATATAAAAAATCTAAATATCAAAAACAAGACCATACTCCTGAATATAAAAGAAAAACATATAAAAAACCTTATAAACAACAAAAATATAATAATAAAAATAAAAAAGAAATAGTTTGTTATAAATGTGGAAAACCAGGACATTATAAAAGTCAATGTAAATTAAAAGACAAAATACAGAATTTAGACATGGATAAAGAATTAAAAAATAAAATATTAAATATAATAGAAAATACTGAAACAGATTCGGAATTCTCCTCTGATAATCATAGTCTTAATATAATTGAATCAGATACAGAATATTCTAGTGATAGTAATAATTCTGGATTATGTTGTAACTTAGAATGTGGACATATTAATGTTATAACTAATAATAATAGTAATAATACAGTACAAAATTCAACAAAACTTATACTAGAAATAATAGATCAAATCTCTGACCCTAATATTAAAAAAGAATACTTAACAAAGTTAAAAAACGAGTTAAATGAAAAACCAACTATAGATTATGAACCTTATTCATTAAGAAAAATATGGAATGAAGGAATAAAACAAGAACAAAAACAAGAATCACTATCAACAGTAAATTGGGTCTCACGTTTTCTTTGTTTTATTTTTTGTGTTTTCTTTTCTTTTGGTACAGTAACTCTCTAACCTTTTTTGGCAACAACAACTCAAATCTTGCTTTTCTTTTAACACTTGATTAGGACTTTTTTATTTTTATTTTAATTTTTTTTCTCTAAGACATAAAAAAAATTAAAAATAAATTGAATAAGATACATTTTAAATTTTTTAAGTAATTTTGTGAGAAAAATAAATTATAAAAAATAAAGATCTAGATTTCAATTAATTTTTAATTAATTATATTCAAGCACGCTTCAAAGTAATTTTTTACTATAATTATATTTAATTTTTGTATATTTATTATCAATTTTAGTTTAACTTCAAGTCACAAGAATTTTTTTTATACAAATATTAAATATCTTAAATAATCATTTTATTGTTTAATTAACAATAATTACTATTAATTTAATCAAATATTATAATTTTATTTTATTTATAAATAATAATAATAATCTACAACAATAATCAATAATTAACAATAATCACAACAATTAATAACAAAAATTATCAATAAATAAATCAAACACTCCCTAAAAATCACAGTAAACACGTCCTAAGCTGGTGGCTCTTCTAAAATTTGCTTAATGAGAACAAGCACATTCTGTTCCAAAAAAAAAAAAAAAACGAAAAAGCACATCAATCATCCCGCATCTTCAATCAGCTCAAACATAAATAATACAAAATAAACTAATATCGACGTCGAAGAGCTAACTTGCACGGTACTGTCGCGTGGTCCCAACTACACCCAATCATCGCAAAGCCCTCCCAGTCTCATCTGACGCTGATCACTGCCACCGAATTAATCCTTTGTTTGTTTTTTTTTTTGGAGACTGCCACCGAATTAACTTCATAGAACTCAAAAAATGAAAAAATAAAATAAAAATAATTCACCTGGACTAATAGTGTGGTGATTCGATTTTTTTTTTATTTTAATAAAAATTTGAGCCCCTTTGTTAATAATTAAATTTTAAAGTTGCTAATATTATAATCTAATGTATACATTTTAAACTCGATATTATTATAATTGAGTATTGAAAAAAAATTTTAAATTTAATAATATTTTAATTGTGAGATTTAAAAATATTTTAATATTAAATTTAAATTAAATGACGACATTTATCTAAGATCATTTTCCTTCTCTCACCAATATAATAGCTTACATAAATACATACTTTTTTTAATTATTAAAAAAAAAATAATAACGACACTTTTTCTTAACAACCACGTTCTTTCCGTGCTCGATCGTCCCTTCTCCCACCTAAGCCCCACGTCTGGCTGGGCGCCCATCTCCGCCCCGCCCATCCGCGCCATCGGCGCCGCCGCCGCCGCTTTTCAACTCTCCTACCTCTCGATTTATTCAGGAACGCTAATGCATAGTTTCCACGACACTCGAATTCCATTTCCATCGTGCTTTAGTAGCTGTAAGTAGATATTAAAAGCTGTAATATATAAAAGTAATTGAATCGAAAAATCAGAATTATACAATTGTAAATTTATTTTAGTTTATTAGAATTTTATAGTAAGATGATGGGATCGGAGAATCAAGGCTCTGAAGCAGCCCAGCTATACGCTTCCCGAGAAGAAATGGAAAATCTGCTGTTCGATGAGCCGTTGGATAACGGCAGCGCCGCCACCAGCACCAGTAGTAAGTCGATTTCGGCTTATCGTAGCGCCATGTCATCACTCGCCGACACGCATCACCCGCTGTCGCTGCCGCCGGAACCGGCCGATTCGGATCCCCTGCTATCTCCCCTGCCCCACCGCGATCTCCGAAACCCTAACTCCGCTTCCGATATTTCCTCCTACGTCCAACCGCCGGCCTACGCCGACGTCGTTTTAAGCCCTTTGCATGAAAGCGCCGCGGTCAACGAAATCAACGGCTTGGATCCTGCGAGTCAATCTTCCGATTCTCCTCTTTCGCTTTCGAGGCTGCCGTCCTCCAGCTCCGAGTACATCAGGATCACGGTCTCCAATCCGCAGAAGGAGCAAGAAACTTCTAGTTCGCTCGTTCCAGGAGGCAGCGCTTACGTTACGTATCTAATCACAACGAGAACGAATATACGGGAGTTTAATGGGATGGAATTTAGTGTACGGAGGCGATTTAGAGACGTGGTTACATTGTCGGATCGATTGGCAGAGTCATACAGAGGGTTTTTTGTCCCGCCGAGGCCAGACAAGAATGTTGTTGAGAGCCAGGTGATGCAGAAACAGGAGTTTGTGGAGCAAAGGAGAGTGGCTTTGGAGAAGTACTTGAGGAAACTTGCAGAACATCCTGTAATTAGAAAGAGCGATGAATTGAAGGTGTTCTTACAGGTGCAAGGGAAGTTGCCGCTGCCAACGAGCACTGATGTGGCTTCGAGGATGCTTGATGGCGCGGTGAAGCTACCAAAGCAGCTTTTTGGGGAGAGTGCAGTGGCGGCACCACAGGCTGTGGTGCAGCCCGCGAAAGGAGGGAGAGATTTGTTGAGGCTGTTTAAGGAGTTGAAGCAGTCTCTGGCTAATGATTGGGGAGGATCAAAGCCCCCAGTTGTTGAAGAAGATAAGGAGTTTTTGGGGAAGAAAGAGAGGATACAGCAACTTGAGCAGCAACTCAGCAATGCTTCACAGCAGGTATATTTTGCTGTCATTTCTTGTTCGGCATTTCCTTGCTTTGAAGGATGTTTAGATGGTCAGTAAAACTGCATGGTTTTGCAGCTTAGAGTTTATGGTGATCATTGCTTTGCTTGGTCATGTTGTGGAATTTTGTAATCTGTAGGCTGAATCGCTGGTAAAAGCCCAGCAAGATATGGGAGAGACAATGGGAGAATTGGGGTTGGCTTTTATTAAACTTACTAAATTCGAGAATGAAGAAGCTATCTTCAACACACAGAGAACAAGGGCCGCTGACATGAAAAATATTTTCACTGCTGCAGTCAAAGCAAGTCGATTTTATCGGGAATTAAATGCGCAGACTGTCAAGCATTTGGTGAGCTGCAGAATGTTTTGCTTTTGATTGCTGTTTGCTCTCTATTATTTGAGTTGGACTATCCATTACCTTTTATCTTTGCAGAAGCCTTTTGTTCTAACAACTTAAAGCATTCTGCATGAAACATATGATATCACTCATATTGCCAAAGAACTGAGTGTTTTTCCCTTATACTTTACTTTAAGCCTGTGGTACAATTCAGAGATACCAACTACTGGATTTCTAGTAACTGCAATCACAGATCCTCATCATTTTGTAGCAAACATTAATATTGTCTTTTTTTTTTTTTTTTCCTCATTGTCCTTGACAGGATACACTTCATGATTATCTAGGCCTGATGCTATCTGTCCATAGTGCGTTCTCGGATCGAACTAGTGCACTGTTGACCATGCAAACTCTTTTATCAGAACTATCCTCACTTCACTCGAGGGCTGAAAAACTTGAAGCTGCATCATCCAAGGTATTTGGTGGTGACAAGTCAAGGATTCGCAAGATAGAGGAGTTGAAAGAAACCATACAAGTCACAGAGGATGCTAAACATGTTGCAATAAGAGAGTACGAACGGATAAAGGTATTGCTTTATTCGTGGAATTTATGAAGGTGAATTGTTCCATTCTGAATCTTGGTCCCTATCAAACTATTTCCTTGCTTATGGCTTGCAACTTTCTATATTTGATCAACTTGGTTTTTTGTGGTAGATTGACATTGTGCTTGATGTATAAGAACTTGCTAAATTACATTTCACCTTTACGGGGCTCCATTTGGGATGTATTATTTAGTTTTTGCAATGGCAATGTTTATTGGCATCAATCCCTTCTAACAAAATTTGCAGCCTATTTGCTTGTGGTTATAAGACTCGGTGAACTTGGGACAATTTGGTGACAAATCCATGTTTTTGTCAATTACAAACCAATAGATAACGATTCTCTACAAGGGCGGGAGTCCCTTACTAGTACTTTCACATGTTGGGGTCAACTTGTGAATCCAGGCAGGGTAGACTAGTTAGATACCTTCATCGGGTATAAAGTCCATAAGTTTTTTCTTTTTGCCTTTCCTATGTCTTATTGTTCTTTTATAAATGGGAGGAAGCGCCTAAAGGTGATGTGTGATTGAGATATTGCGCACTCTCTAAACCTTAAAGAGAAATGTGAGAAATGAGCCCCAGATAAGTAAAATACAAAGATCCAGAGCTTGTTCTGTGTAGAGTGACTTTTCCTCGTTTTTAAATGACAAGAAGTTGATGACTTTTTAATTGTTATATTCATATATCTAGTGTTATTAGACTAACAAAAAGTAGCCTTCTTGATTTTTTTGTTTTTTGTTTTTTTGTTTTTGAAAAATAGCCTTCTTGGTCTTTGATGTGTTGCTCAAAGCTAGTTTGAGCTGATATTCATGGAATCTCTTTTATTTAAGTATATATCTTATGCACTCTATTCACTGGTTGTTTTTCACCCTTTGTAATCCTGTCATCTGGTTTGGCTAAAGTTTTAATACTGATGGCTCTTGTTCTGTTTTTCTATCTACGAATTTGTTGGTATGAGATTTTCATGTGGAACTCTCTGGCCTATTATTGCATCTAGTAGGCAAACATGGTTAATCATCACCTAATTACAGGAAAATAACAGGAGCGAACTGGTAAGGCTTGACAGAGAAAGACATGCTGATTTTTTGAACATGTTAAAGGGGTTTGTGCTCAATCAGGTACTGTATACATTTTCTCTGTTTCTGTGTGTGCTTTTGAACTTCTGCTTGTCACTATTTTCCGGTCATATGCTAGCTTGTCTGGGCGAAATTTGGACAAGCTGGTAGATCCTGCCGGAAAGAAATTTCTCTAAACTACAGGATTCCAGTTGTAATCCATCGTACTATGAAACAAGCCACAGGATGAATTTCCCTTCCAAAAATAAAAGTAGACATAGTCAAAGTGCAAATTATAAGAGCAGAGTGGTGTGACCATGTGTTGCAGGACGATGAAGTTAATGATATGCAAAAGCACACTGTTAAAGGCAATCTATTTAAGGCAACTTCCGACAGTCCTTAAAGTTCACTCCATGCTAGGAGGCCACACAACCAGGCAACATGTGTTGTGCCTTCATCCACCCCTTTGTAATAGACTTGCACACTCGACTTAAAGGGTATAAGATTTTCGAAGCTAAAGCTTCCATGGGTGGAGTGTATCAATAAGACACATGCCTCTGAGCTAAATCATTGAAGCCAAGAGAGTATCAGTGAGACCAATGCACCCCAAATCAACCTAAGTTTGGTTTTATACCATTTAGAGCATGTATCGTTTATGAAGAGGAGGAATAAATCATGGGAGAAAGACAAAAAGTTTTGAAGAGGGCAAAATTCTAAGCTACATTTTAGAGAACAGCTGAGGATTAGAGTAAGAGGATGTGCAGAGAGATATGTTTAAATGTTTTTATGCGCTACAATGCTTCAACCCCTTATTTTATGGTATGTATTAAGCAAACTAAATAAGAGGTTCTGATGTTAGACTCAATTTATTGGTGACTTGCATGTTACTGCACTTATGAGAAGGAAGCACTTCAAAGCCTCCCCGAGTGAAATAAGAAACTTGAGATATCTAGCATCTCTAAATTGCTCTATTCTTTTTGGTCCTTAAATTTCCGACGATGGCAGGGCATGTGGTAAATTGGTTTGACATACAGGGTATTAAATGTACTAATTCTAAAATTTGCACAATACACTAGTCTGATTGGTGTATGGATGCCCGGTGGGGTCTTTGTGGACATGCTTGTGTGTATGAGTGTGATTGATTGGCATGAATTGTGCATTTTCTTAAGAAAATATTATGTTAATGTTGCAGTGTGCCCTTTCTCACGTTTATGTGATTACACTTGAGTGTGCAGGTGGGATATGCTGAGAAAATTGCAGATGTGTGGACAAAGGTTGCGGAAGAGACTAGTGGATACGCAAGAGAGAGCACTTGAACGTGCAGCTGTAAATTCATATCTTCTGACCCTCTTTTCTCTTTTCTTTCCAGTTGTGGCCCTAGAGTAGAGTGGTTATTAATACATTTGTCGTTTATACAACGTTGCAGTATGCTTATTACCTGTTTAATGTCTGAAAGGGTTCAGCTGAGTTGCTCACTTGAGATGGCAAGGAAAGATAATCTCTGCAAATGCCTGGCACAATATGTAGCTTCAGCAAGACAGACTTCCATCTTCGAAGGAGGGGTTCGAATAATGGAAGCCTTTACTGTAGAGGGACGTTCCCTATTTCAGTTACGTAACAGAAAGAGTTCCCGAATGAGTTTCATATTGAGAGAGAAGATCAACGAATATGCAGGACGAGGTTGATTTCTTCTGTTTCACTTGTTGATCCATGGGGAGTTTTGTTTTACACAAAAAAAAAGAAAAGCCAACTTCAATTTTTGACTGCTAGTGAGAATGACGTTCGCTAACAAACGTGCAACTCCAATATTTTTTTTTTTCTCTTTTGATTAATTTCGCTTTCATTCAGAATAAGATCAAAGGCATTAATAGTTGTGTCCAGATCTTTTAATAAAAAAAAAAAAAATCGCTTGTAGCTATTTTCTAAAGCCAGAAGGGAGATAATAAAAAACTGCCAGTGGTCTAGGGGCTGAGATAAGACCCTACGCAAACCGAAGAAAGAGCGGACAAGACGCAGCACAACTAAGCCGCACAAGTGAGGGGACACAAAAAATAAGGCTTTAGTTTAAGCCCTAATTCCATAACCTCAAAAAAATTGGTATGATTTATCTAGCAATCTGGAAACTGGAACATTGATAAGCAAGCTAAAACTAACAGGTTATAATCGCAATAATAATAATGATAATAAGCAAAATCAAGATCCCGTGTGATAGTATTAGAGAAATTTCAGCATAAATTCTGGTGATTAAACTTGTCTTTAATGGTGGGTGTTGATTAGCTGTAGTTAGTGAATTCTCTTTGTTAAAACATTGGTTTAGTTATAATACCTGTCAGAGCTACAGGAAGGGACAATCGTATATTACAATTCCCTTCGTGTTATCAGCAACGGAATATCAAAATTTACGATCCAAATAGCTTTTTAAATTAGAGCCAGAAAATCCAATACCATTTCCATACATGGATCACTTTGGCCAATGCGGGGCCTTCATTATGAAGTGGAACCCTGAAGCGATTGTCGCTCCCACTAATCGAGAAAGTGTCTTATTATGTGAATAGGGGAAGATGTAGATGCAAGATAAACGTAAAATAATTGACTGATTATTTTGATAGATATTTGTTAGAAATGAGAAAAAAAAAAAACTTGTTGAACACATATTTATTGGACATCAATTAATAAAAAAAAACTAATTTTTATTGATAAATAATTACACGCACCCAAATATATAAAAATGAAGTATCATATTTTTAACCGTAATTTTAGTTTGTGTCTCATTTTTATTAATTGTGTAAGATATGTCTAATAAAATTTGAGTCCATGTAATTGCTGGTCAAGGTGTTTTTTGGAGCTATTGGTTGGTGTGTCTGCTCAACCACTCACGTTGTTTATATCATATTCATTTTATTCAATTACATTGGCGAAGGAGATTTAAGGAAATTCCGTATCATTTTTTATTTCCTAGAGGCTCATGGCGAGCCAAGGGGGAAAAAGACAAAAAAAATGTGGTGGCTTGGGACATCTTACCGACCAAGGTTCAATTTAGAGTCCAAATATCTATGCATCTTGAGTTTTTTCTACCACTTAAAGACTTCTTATAAAATAACTTGGTTATCCTAGTTCTTGATTTGGGACTCAAATTAGAATTGATTTAAGCTCCATTTCTGTGGCGTAGAATTTCTACACCAATCTCTAAGTATATATCCACGACTATTTAAGTAAATATATGGAAAATCGAGCTTATCATAGATTCCATGCATTTCGCTAATCAGATCAAATTAGGGTTGCATGTAGATCAGATTTTAATTACAGCCAAACGACCCGCGTCTCAATGTCAAATATAACATTATAAACAACTTTGTACCAAGAACCCCACAAATTCATGCCAGCTAGCCATCTGTACATACCGACAAAACTAATTATATAAGGCTCACAGATCAAGCACGATTCCCAAAAAAAAGAAAAAATTGCATGATTTTATTTAAAAAATAATAAATAACAATATAATTCTATTTATTAATATTTAATAATTTATTTATTTCATTAATTTAATTATTGATCACTTATATCATTTTATCGTTATTTGAAAACTGTTTTCATAAAATAAAAAAATTTTCTCCAAAAAAAAAACACACTGCATATAAAAAAAGTCTAGCATAAGAAATTTATATTTCACATACCATATCTTTAAAATTTACAGAAAACACATTAAAATTCAAGTGCGGCAACCAAAAAAAAAAATCTTTTATTAAGAAATACTTAGTATGTCAGGTGTAATTTATTCCCTAAAATCTTGACACAAATCAATAATAAGAAGCCAAACTTAAACTTAATTAAATTAGGGTTTGCACCGAGGATTTAGGGTAGACAGGCAGCCTTGAAGCGCGTTGTTCAATGAATTATTGGTTGCTTTCTTTGTTCAGTTTCATGCATAGATTCAATCTTACATTAGGAATCTTGTTGCAGGTCCCCCTCGTGCATTACCTTAAACAAAAATTTATCACAATCCATGCATGAAAACTTATTTTTTTGTCTTTCGTGCTTTGGTCGGTGCCTGAAAATCGCCGTCAATGAAGCTTCCCACCATTGGCAATTATGGGATGTTACACCCGCATAAGCAGACAAATTGACAGCTTAATTATGGGTTTCCATTGCTTGCATCTGTGAATCTCAAAAAGAAGCATAATCAGATCACAATACTTAGCTTTGTTATACCTTTATAAGTAAATAAAATTGTGTTTTTGCTGGTAAGTTGAGTTATTAGAAAGTCCGTTGGGTTATGAGTTATATAACGAGAATAGTTCATTCAATTTATATAAATCTCGCACCTGTTTTAGAACTTATAAAAATCAAATTGAAAATCTTAAACTTTAGTCCTAAAGTGTCCCTCAAGGGATAGGCTCAATTTAATATAGATTAAAATCAATGACATATTAATCAAAATATCTAAAATAAAATAATTTGAAATCCGAATAATTCAAACTCTAAAGAGTTTTACTATACAAATTAAATAATAACAAAATAATCACATAATTCATCTAATGACATATAATAATTTTAATTTTTTTTTGTAAATTTTAATTATCCAATTACTCATATCATTTTATTTATACCTTATTGCTAATTAGTATTTTCCAACCCAAAATGATTTAAAACTTAAATGGCTCAAAATTTAATTAACTAAAAATTTGAATACTCTGAATTAAAAAAACTTGAAACTCAAATACCAAATCAAAAAAATTCAAAATCTAACATATCCGATCGAAATTTAATAAACTTAAAATTTGATCTGAGATTGGATAAATTTAAAGTCTGATGACTCGGAATCCAAAATCTTTCGAGTTTGCACGTTCAAACCTTTCCTGCAAGAAGCAGTTCAGAGCCCTTTTCTTTTACGGTTCACTTTTTAGGATTGGGAATCTTATTATGAACAAGATATTTGGTGCAATTTTTGAAAACAAAAATTTGAGAGTAATGAAGTAAAATTATGGTCTTGTAAATTTTTGTATCTATCGATTCACCGCAATATGAGTGTCACGGGAAATTTGTCATTAAAAATTTAGATATTTCTTTTGAAGATTTTAGATTTATACCTTAAAAAGGCATTCTTAGTATATAATCTACGGTCTAATAACAATGTGATATATCAGCTATACATTTTTAACTCAGATGATATTGACAGTATATTAACAAGTATGAGATTGAAGATTCGAACTCTCAATCTCTCCAACTATCTCCTAATCAACTGATATAAATTTAAAAAAAATTTTTAAAAAAAAAAACAATGCGACATGCCGAAAGCAAAACAAAACCGCAAGCCGAGTTTTACGAGGATGTGAGTCCATCATCAGACGGTGCTCGGAATTGGATCATCGTAAAAGCTAAGCTGTACGTCTTGCTTCCCATTCCGTACGCGATCCACGGATCACTCATATTGGCATTTTTTGTTCATGACTTGACTATGCACACTTATATACGACAATGCTATTTAGCACAAAAAATTTTCTCAAATACTACAAAAAGAAAAAAGCTGTTACAATGAAATATTTTGCAGTTACAATAAAATATCCATTGTAAGCAATAATTGCTCTTCTCTCTCTCTCTCTCCCTCTTTTTTTACAGTTACCTTAATTTTTTTTAAAAAAATTCAAAACTTTAAACTTTTTTAAATAAAAGGAGAGTACGTAAACAATTTGTTTAAGAGAAAAAAAGTTGTTGTGGGGAGTCATGATGTTTTCCTTCGTGCCAAAAGCATTGTCCATACTAATATAGCAATGCAACAAGAAATGTACAGTATATTTAATTATATATATATATATATATATAATTCAATAAATTTTTTCTTAAATTACGTCAAGTTAATCTACTTTTATAGCATTGTTCTCACTATATTGTCATTACATTTTTTTATTTTTGTTTATTTAACAACAATATGTAGCAATGCTTATTAAACAATATGATATTTACAAAAAAAATAAAATAAAATAATTATTATCTTTTTAATTTAATTTATTTATATGATCAAATAAAATTTAATTAATTTATATTTTTTTTTTGTTCTTTTTTTTTCTCGTTCCTATTGTTTGTTGTTCTAATATTACTTTCTGAATATTGTTCTACCTTATCTTTTCACTTGATTATTTTATGTCTCGTACTGTGTGCTTTTTCAATTCGTCTTTTGTTCCCTTTCGGATCTCATGCCATTATTCGCGACAACTAGTTTATTGAATCATGTTGTGCGTCCCCACCTCATTACAACTGTACTTGGCCTTTTCTTTTTTTTTTTTTCTTTAAAAAATCTATCGAAAGTATGATAATTGTTAGATCAGATGATTGAGATTAACTTTTAAACTATTAATATTTTTATTTAACTTTTTATATAGAGAATACACTATTAGAGTATTATTAAATTTGAAATAAATTTTCACAATCCCGACTACAATATTAACGGATATTAAATTCATACACTGCGCTCATACTATGCACCCCTAATTGTGGAGAAAGCGGCAAAGCGGGGACTCTTACTCGGGTCAATGTTGAGGGCGATATGTCAGATTACTACTAAACTGTTACCTCCAGTGATTACTTGGCCTTCTCTATTCTACTTTACATACCATCGTATTATTAAAAAAGAAAGATTATATGATTATATTTAAATAATAATAAATAATACTATAATTTTATTTAATATTTTTAATAATTTATTTATTTTTTAATTTTATAAATAAATTATTTATATTATTTTATTGTTGTTTTAAATTTCACTTATGAAATTAAAAAAAAATTCTTTATTAGAATTTTTTAAAATTGTACTTTTGTTCACCATGCTGTTGGACTGATGGAATTATCAACACCACTACTTTAATCTTACTTTAATTTCACATAATTTATATTCAACGAGTATTTCTTAGTTTCCTTTCATATAAAACTCCTCTTTTTTTCTTTGAACAATGAATATAGAATTTAAAAGTCTTTTACCCATAGTATCATTGCAAATCCAATAAAGCTTTCACAGTATTCGACGATAATCCTAATCTTAATCAATTATAACCACTTTTTCTTGGCAAGAATAATCATATGCCGATATGCACTTGAAAGGATTAAGTTAATCACCCATCCATGGAACCCACCGTTCAAAATTTAAAAGACTAATCATAAAAGATTTATTGCCAAAACATATTACATTGCAGTCAATGATTATATATTTGTTGCATGTATCTATCGCTGATTACGATCATACGATAGAAAATTAAAAAAGCACAAATAACAGCCATAATAACAAAAATGTTTAAATTTTTGTTTAACATGCATCTAATTCATCTTGTCTGTAAATATTTAATAAGATTAAAGCATACCATTTATTTTTTTTTGCCTCGAAATCACGGATATTGTGACTTACATAATAAAACAAGCTCTCTTCATTTTCTTAAATTACTATGTCTCGTCAGTATTAAAATCTAAAATCTGAAAAATAGAAATTTAAGTCATTAATTAAGGGTGCGTACGGACTGTTACTGTATATATAACCTTGTCCATCATCTTGGTCACATTGTTACAGAGAAGCAATAAGCTAACGAGAGAGAGAGAGAGAGAGAGAGAGAGAGAGAGAGAGAGTTAGGAGATCAGCAGAAATGGGTAATAGTTTAAGGTGTTTTTTGGCTTGTCTTTGTCCTTGTGGAGCTCTAGACTTGGTCCGCATAGTTCATTTGAATGGCTACGTAGAAGAAATGACAGGATCGGTCACCGCCGGCGAGATCCTCCGGGCAAACCCAAACCATGTTCTGAGCAAACCCTGCTCTCAAGGTGTCGTCCGTAGAATATTGATCCTCTCACCGGAATCCGAGCTCGAAAGAGGAAGCATATACTTCTTGATTCCGGCTTCTTCCTTGCCGGAGAAGAAAAAATCAGGTGATAATAACAATAATAAGAAGAAGAACAGCCGCAACAAGTCATCAAGAAAGAGCAAAAAAAGCGACAGCACTGCTGATGATGTGTCGGATTATGAACATCATCGTTTCCCAACATACAACGTTGTGCATAGAAAGCATTTCTCAGGATTATCACGTCATGATCATCGCCGGACTGGCCGTGTCAGAGTATGGAGGCCGCATCTCCAGAGCATCTCCGAAGACTAACATGTCCTTCTTTTTTTTCCCGATGTCGGAGCCTGACATTTCGGTAATACAGCCAAAATGGGGCAGGATGCTCCAGGGGTTATTGGTTTAACTTTGTGGGTATAATGTACATAATTTTTTTTTTTTTAACCACATCGTTTGTAGTCTAATAGTTAAAGATTCGTTTGTATCATTAAGTTGTTTGTTCGAATCCTGCTAAAATATTCGATATAGATAAACATTCCTTAGACTTTGTATAGATGTGGGATTGTGCAATGACCCTTGCTAAGTATATTACTTATTATGTGTTTTGCTTAGTGCAATCTTTCTATCAAGTGTATAAGTTGCCACCTCTTTCCTATTTATAAAAAATTCGTATTTTTCTTAAGAACTTTTGTTTGGATTACCGAGAAAATTTTGCAAGCGGGGGAGAGAGAATTGTATTATAATGGAAACGTATTTACTTACTACCAAGTTGTATGTAAATAATGCTTTATGTGGTTTCATATTTTTAGTCTTCTGCTGGTATCAACATGAAGGAGGTGATTTCTGTTCTATCTACTTTTAAAGATATTTTGGTTTTCTCATTCTTTTTATCCATTAACATTTTATTTTTTTTTTACCCATAACTCATTATTTTTTATACTTTTTATTGGAAAGCATATGGTAACTCGGTTAGGCTGATTATTAGCAAGTACACTATTTATCCAATCACATTTCATCTTTTACCCTTCACTCACTGTTTTTTTTTTATATAAAAAATTTATTCGACCGCAGATGGCAATTCCACTAAGCTGATTATTAAAAGTATGTCCCCATAATAATACTATTCTTAGTATAATTAATCTTCAATCTAGAGCAACATTGAAAACGCACCAAAATCTGCTCACAATTGCCAACGAAGTTGTCATCTAGGTTAAGATAATAGAATCGTATCATTAGCAAATCACAAATGAGAAACTTTAATGATCATTAAGAAGTACATGTGGATTCGGCATAGAACGAGCAATGCCTGATTTGATTCTTATTTTTATCTTTCCCAATTCTTCAAAATCAGACTTTTACCAATTTTCAAAAAAAAAAAAAAGGGAAGAATAAAGAGGCTCGTTTTTTTTTTTTTTTTGTTAAAGAGAGAGACTCGTTGCCATCATCATAGGGATAGAGTAATACATGGGTGGATTCAGAAATATTTCTCAATGAGGGCAAAAGTTGCATGTAAATAAAAAAAAAAAAAGAAAAAATGTGTGGGCCTATGGGAGCAAAAAAAAAAAAAAAACTAGTACAGGCAGAAATAATATTTCAGTGGGAGTAATAATATAAAATTTAACCATATTATTTTTTCAATAAGAGTAATTACCCTGCAACTTTCAACAAAATTTAACAATATCATTTTTTTTCAAAATGGAGGCAGTTGCCTTCACAACTTTCAACATAGCTCCGCCCCTCGATTTACGTGTATGGTAGTTTTTAATACAAATTTAAACAAATCCTAGTATGCAAGGTGAGCTTAAGCTGAGTTTATCTCACTTGTGCAACTAATATTATTAGCATTAATCTATGGAAGGGTTATCATATACACACGGGGCAGTTAGTGGACTTCCTAATATTTTTGTACCTAAGATCGCTAGGAGTCATGCCCCTTGAAGTGGTTACCAGTTGTGATTATTATTAAAATTACGTACAATAAATGCTAAATCATCGGCCATATCTGTGGCTGTCACAGCTAATGCAGACAAAAATATGTGTGTTTTTATACATGTTGTATGCTGTGCATATAGCAATTGATCTAGACGAGCTAAGTCATTTTTTATGAGGTCAAACGTGATAATGGTGTAGGTTAGGCATTTCTTTAGCCAGCAAAATAATAGAGGAAATATTAGCCAGCCGTATGCTAAAGATTTTGTGGTTAGAAATTGGATATCCGTCTCTTCCAAAATGCGACATGATGGGCCTAAATTTGATATAAAACCGCTGTGTTGCAAACTTTGGCTGTCCCGGGTGCAGAAGAAGTTAACAAAGTCAAGTAATAGGTTTAAATATACGTAAATTCTGTTGGGTCACGAACAATATTAGATATTGTGTTATTGAGTTTTAAGATTTGTTCTCTTATGAGTTTCATGTAAATAACCCAAATTTATTTAGTGATGATAAACTTATACAGTTTTTTTAGTAGGTGTACAGGACACTGCTGCTAGTTACTTAGGTTTGTTTCTCTAAATGTGAAATTTAGATGTTATTGTACTTTTTTGTTTTTTGGCATTTAACTCAAAACGCAGTTTCACAAATCGTAACCACAATTGAAATGTAGGGTTGAAAAGTTCAAACCGTAGAGTACAAATAATATCATATGAAGGCCACCAAATTAAGGTTTGATTTGCGAATTTTTTTTCCAGTGCTAGGATATTCGTAAGTTTAAGATTTAACCCTAAATATGAAGTTATTGATCCTAAATCTGAACTCCTTGCCGGGTCTTAGCTGGAAGGAAAAGAAAGCTAACTCCTTGCCATTATTTATTCTCTTGTATATATCTTAATGTTTTGTTAATTCTTTTTGTTTAAGATGCTCTTAACAATGGAATAATTTTGATAATTTTATTTAAATAATTTTTAAAATAATATTAAAGTGATATATGTTATTAAATAATTAAATTTATAAAAAAATTAATTATCAAACATTATTTAATAGAACTGTTATTATTTATTATGATCTATTTATTCATGAATAATATTGGTATTACTGTTAAATAAATAAGCAAATCAATTCAAAAGCACCCAAATAGCGACAATTCCACGATGCACATGTAAAAACTAAATGCATACAAGCTGGCAAATGTTCTTTAATATTAAAATTGTATCGGATAACCCACTCTTCACATGGATTCCTTCTTCTCCTTTCCCCATAAAGATTAGACAAACTTGTCATTTCCCTGTCTCAAACTCTACGAAAACGTCTTAATTATTGATAGTTTAGGCCACAAGCCAACATCGATTTTAGTTCGTGCATGTGTTTCTTTTTCTTTAAGAGGAAATATTTATCAGCGTACAAAAAGTTATCATACAGTGATTAAGTTATAATAATTATTATATTTTATATAAAAATAATAATAAAATATAAAATAAAAAATAATCATTACTTTTTTTAATACACACTTTTTTATTACGGTTACATAAAATATACTAATTATTATAATTTTATCACTGTTTGACAATTTTTTTATGACCACATAATGGAACCGTTTCTATAATTACTTTGCCAATGTTAATCTCAGATCATAAACATTAATTATGTTCATTTACGTTGCAATAAGGTAGTTAGACCTAAATATATAAACTATAAACATAATCAATTTGCATATAACATATCAATTACGAGCATTGTCTCACGCTTATAGCACAATCGTTATAACGATTCTTGGCAGTAATTAAAATAGATTGGTCTTTTAATTCTCCAAATTATAAGTATCTACCTTAATTCCCTCATTATATAGAAAGAATCACGCCTTATCATATTTTATTCATTATGCTAAACACTCATTTGCGATGCACCAAAAATTTGATATGTAACACTTTAATGCAACAAGGTCGACCTTGTGCAATCTCAAATATTATGATAATGACCAATCGGGCCGTTAAACTTATATTTAATCAGTTGCGTTTTTAACTTCCAAAAAGTTTAGACAAAAAAAAATGTAAAGTTAGGGGTCTTGTTTATTTAAGAAAATGATTTTTGACAATACAATCGTGACCCATAGTGACACATAGAGACCTGAATTATTAAATTAAAAAGATTATTAAACTTGAAAAAAAATATTAACTATTATTAAATTAATTGTATACTCCCGTACGTGCCATTAAACGCGTTTCCATAATTTTCTTCATTTGTTCCGGATCAACACTCAAAAGGGTTGACATGTTTATTTGTCGAAAATAGTATTGCCAATCATTTATTTACTTGAGATTTGGAGATCCCAATGAACCATTAAATGCTCCAGCTTTGTGCAAGGCTGACTGTGGCAAAACTTGAGCCTCTTAACAAAAAAAATAAAAAAAATTTTTTTTTGACTAATTTATTTAAATAATTTTAAAACAGTAATAAAATATCATATATTAGATAATTAAATTTAAAAAAATTAAATTATTAAATATTAATAAATGAAACTATACAATTATTTTTTGCCATATATTTGAAGTTTTGTAATATTACTTCAAAGAAAAAACTAATTGTGATGCGTGGTTGACGGGTTCTTCGACCAATAGCTAGTTATCTCAGAAGAGAATGGTAGAATCTCTCTAGACTGGGGACAAGCTTCTGATGAACCGAATTTAGTCTGGTTGCCCACAAGGCCACAAGAGTAAAATTATCGGAGAGACTAGAAATTATAACCTTAGCGTCCTCAAATTCCACAACATATCTGCTTTAATTCTGGTGTACCAGGATAAAAATATGCATTGCTAGAGGCAGTAAAATTTATCAGGGAATTAATTAACAACGAGGTAGAATTATTTAGTGGAACATTTCTTTTTTCCGTACATATTAGCGAAACCTTTCAACTTCTGCTTTGTAAAAAAAAAAAAGAATAAAACCGTAAGGAATACATTTTCCCCTGATTATTGCCTCCAAAAAAAAAAAAAAAAGGCTTAACGAAGCATCCTCAGCCCCTCTGCCGACAATTTGGTAAGCCTTAACATTTGTGCGGAGGAAACAATGAGATGATACCCAAGGCAAAGTCAGGATTTTTTTTTTTTTTGTCTTTTTATAGCTGTTAGAGCTGTGGTAAGAAAGGGAGAATTGTATAAATAAGATTTAAAATTCAAACCTTACGTTTCGTGTTTACAGGTATTTAATGCGATTGTATTTCCAAAATTCAAAACCGAAATATCTATTTAAACGAACTCAAATTCTTATTATCTGAACCAACGCCTGCTGGTATTAAGGATTTGGTATAAATGCTTGTCTTCAAACTAGGGATGGTGGGCTCATTTAATATCTTAGACTGGTTGGGCCATGTGGGCCTTCAGACGCGTAAGACTGAACCCCCATAACAAAGGGCTTTTTTTTTTCTTTTAAAAACAAAACAGCTTCCAAAAAACAAAAGTAAAAACAAAACAAGGACCTTTTTTTTTCTTCCCTTACCGATGACTGCACTGGAGCATCATTTACAAAAAAAAAAAACAGACAAAAAAATATGTGAATACAATATTCAGACATAAAATAATTGTATAAACTTATTATTTAAATTTAAATTATTAATTGAATGATCAGTTTAATATTGTTAATAATTTAAATTTAAATAATAAATTTATATTATCATTTTGGATCTAATATATCTATATATATATATATATATATATATATATAATGAAATTTAAGAACAAAAACTAAAACCCAAATACACCATCACCAAAACCCAAACCTCCATCATCCCCACCGTTGCCCCTCTCTAGAAAATTTTAAAAGAAAAGCAATTCCACATGACTACCAAATCAGCTACAACAACCACAGCCACCCTCCCGATTGGCGTCTGCCTTTTTTTTTTTTTTTTCAAATTGATTATATTGCATTAATGAAGTAACAAAATTACATACATTGTGATCTTATAATTAAAGAATTTTATTCGTACTACAAAGTCATAACTTTAAATTCTCGTTAAGGAATTCAGTGAGATTAATGTACATATGACTGTATAAAATGTTAGAGTGGTCGATGACCCTTACTACCCTTATGTTTCGCTATCTTATGGTTTAATTTAGGTACCCGACCTATCCCGTAATGTATATCTAATGTAATCCTCCCTGATAAAATTATGAAGTATCACTTTTTTTTTTATTTTAGTAGAAAAAAAAATGTAAGAAGATTATAAAATTGCTAGCGGATTTAGCAAACTTTTTTTTGATCCTTAAAATCTGACTTCGAACGACAAAAATTGGTTCCATTGTTGTCCCCGCTGGTTGCCGGACCGATGGCCACACATCGAGACAAACACTACCATTTGATGACCCAAAATCGTGTGCCATACTCTAGGCCCAACATCGCTGGACCTTTCACCATTAGTGGCCCATGCCAAGTCCACCCAAAGTTCCATGCATAATTTATTGCGCATGCCACTACATTTTCAAAGAAATAAATAGGTGTTAGGAGAATTTTATTTTTTAATGAGATTTTTTTCAATTTAAACTGAATTAATTGAATTGTAATTTTATTTTTAAATATCAGAGTCTAGCATAAAAAATATATAAATAAATAAATAAATTGTCAGATGAAAAAAATAAAAAATAAAACAAAACTGATTGACTAAATATTCTAAAATTTACAATTTATTTTTAAAATTTATTACTAAGCATACGACTCTTCGATGTAGAGATTCTACCTCCCATTTCCAAAATGCCCTCTTAAAATTTATTAATAAGCATGTGACTCTTCAATCTTATTTACTCTAGTTTATAAAGCCCTCGAATCTCTATCGAAATTATTTACATTATTCTAAATCATCTTTGATCATAATTAACCATCACCAAAAAAAAAAAAATCGTTATATAAATACAGTTAACTTGATTTGTTTCAGATGAACTCCACATTGTCATTGTTATACCACAATTACTGAATAAAAGGACAAATCAAAGTAGGGCAAAGAGGCGCAATTGCCGCCTAACCTCGATCTCTATTTATTTATTTATTTTTTTTTGTGATTAAAATAGAAGAATAGGGGTGATGTCTCACAAATCTGTTAAAAAATTATTTTTTTTTTTTAGAAGAATTTTGAAACTGTTTAAATGGTTACATTATAATCAGGATTTTTCGAAAAAAAAGAGTAAATTTAATCTCATTACGCATCCTGACGTACTCAAACTTAAGATCTCATAATCAGTACATTCTATACATTACTATTATACTACAATATGCATACAGTTCATTTATTCTTAATATATATGTAATACTTATACAATTAACTAATATTTTTTGTCCTCCTAAATTTTTTTTAGATGCACCGCATTCAAATGCGTAAATTCGCTTCTAGAATGCCTCCACTTCACCTAATAGAACATCGCCGTCATCAACTGCCAAAACAACGTTGACAATGGCCCAACGTGCTCGGAAATCAATCCCCAGCACCTATCTTTTGACCAATTCAAAAAGCCTACATAAGTTCTTGCGTACGCGTCTTTAAAATCAAATTAGGCGTTCATATCCGACAATCCTTTGTTTTTTTTTTTCAGTTCCGACACGAATATAAATTTAAAATTTTTAATTTTATAGAGGACTATCATACTAATTAAACTATAATTTATCGATATATCTCACATTTTCTTTACCCACACGTGTAATAGCTGCTTTTTCCTCTTGCCGTTACAAAAATGTAATTAAAATTTAAAAACAAAAATATTATATAAAAATATATTAGTCAAATCGATCCCTTGACGTAATAATTTAATAATAAATTAATATATTTTTATATTGAGAGATTTAAGTTTGAGTTCTGACACTTATATACTCTTCTAATAAAATACAATCTTTCATTTATGAGTAATAAATGTAATGCGACGTTGATTTCAAATTAAGAAATTATTTTGATTTTCAATAAAAATGGCCTATTCGGCTCTAATGATATTCGAGTGGTAAATCTTACCTTATGGAAATAGTTAAATGGAGTAGGTTAAAATTTGAGTTATCTCAAATTTTGACTCATAGATGCAATAATCAACACATCTGCAGTATATTTTTTTTATTGGCATCGAGAATAATCTTGCATTAACTATGACAAATGTTATAATTATCAGTTGTGCATTTTAAATTTTTTGATGTATGATTACAATAAACAATTAATATTGTATAATACAGACTCGTGAGTAATTGTTTCGCATCAGATTTTATGCATCCATTAGTTCATTTTACATACGAGGAAGAACATTGAAATATAATTTGTTGATTGTGTACCTAAAAAAAAAAATCAACAAAAGAACACTGCGTGTGTGTGATACAAAAATTGATTTGAAGCTTGCAATTCAGTACAATCAAAAAATGGAGTTGACATAAACAAAATCACAACTCCCTACACCATGCCAAGAGCTATTTCGAGATATTAATCAAAAAGTAAAATTTATTGTTAAGGAAATATGCAACAAACAAACAGAGTGCAAATTAAATCAATGAACTTGACTTTCCTTAATTTTCTATGGGAAATCCTTAGTGAGTGTAGATGAGATGAGATTAAAGTGGGATAAAGTGATATCAGTCGTTAAATCCTTGAATTTAAAAAAAATAAAAAAAATTAATAAACTCTTAAATAAACTGTATTTCACTTATATTTTCCTGATCTACATCTATGTAATACTCTTTTCTATTTTTGATTCCCCTTGAGGAAGTCACCTTCCCGTTAATTTCAGCAAAGCAATGACTGGACAAACAAATCATCTCGAGGTTCTTCCTTGGCCCTGGAAAATATGTTGTCCGCTGATTGGTTCATGTAAGACCCCAAAGGGTTCCCAAATCCTGAGAAACCAAAACTTCCAGGGCTTTGCGACGCGTCCAGCGGAAAGGGTTCTGCTTCCTCTTCAGGAATTGTTGCTGATGGCCTTAAACTTTGAAAAGGGTTGGTTGTGACAGAGTTGTCGGAATGATGGTTCACAGGAGATGGCCTCATTGCCATGGCTGCTGCATTGGTGCTGCTATTGTTGCTGGTAGTACTACTCCCATTGTTATCCGGCAATGGCCTATTATTAACTGAGTGGCCACCACTGCCGCGAGCAGCTGGAACATCATGGTTGTGCTTTCCTTCATAGGTTGTGATCACTGCCCTGAGGTCATTGGATGCTCTTTCAACATGCTTTCTAACAGGACATCCTGGATATGTACACTTGTAGTAACTCCTGTAAGCAAATGACAAAAAATACACATGCAAATAAGAAAAGAGCAGTCTAGAACTTGGGGACTGGAACATGGAAGATAGATATCACTAAATAAAAAATGTTATTACATTAAATTTCAGTATCTTAATTGGTATTTTAAATAAAATAAAGTTTATAGTTTTTATAACAAAATTAATAATATTTACAATGAAAACTATTTTTTATTGTAAAAATTATCAGTTTTACTATAAAATTATTAATTTTATTACATTTAGGCCACTAATTAAAACATCAAAATTCGACATAATGCGAGCTTATCACTAAAACTAAAAATTTATATCAAATCTGTATCTTTTTATTGGAGAAGACAAATCCCATTCAAAAGGATGACATAGGGGCTGAACCACCTACAAAATGTTGTTAATAAACTGTTGATTAACAACAGAAACCTTGGTTGAAACTTCCACATGACGAAAAAAAGGTTATATTTTAATTGCAAAAAAAAAAAATAAAAGACTCTTCCAGAAATTTTTAAGAAAAGAAAGATGAATCAGTGAAGAGAAAGTAAAACCTCACCTTGGATTTGGATTTCCCTTGACTACTTTCTGTCCATATTTCCTCCATCTGTATCCATCATCTAGAATGTCAATGTCACTGGTGGTTTGAACCACAACTCTCGGCTCTCTCACTGTTCTGCTTCCAGGACCTGAAATTCCTTCATTCTCACCCTCCCTTTTCCTGATATACAAAATAAACACAGCAAATCAAGTTATTCATAATAAAAAAAATAAAAAGTTAAAAAGCCAAAGAACAAGTTAACATCACATGTAATATAATTAAACACTGCATTTTTTTTATCAGAACTTACCATCTCTTGGCCTCAGAATCATCTTCATCAAATTCTTCACCTACTGATTTATTGCTCTTTTGGGAATCAAAATCCTCATCCCCAATTGATATGGAAGAGTTCTCAGGGGTAGCAACTGAGTCCATTTGGCCACCACCAAGAGATGCAAATGACCGATCCTGAATGTCATTTGTTGAATTGGGATTAGGATGTCGAAGTGCATAATTAGAGACTGATGATGAGGATGATCTCCTAGTAGTCTGAGGCTTAGGATGGTTGTGACTGCCTTTGTAAACTATCTCAGTAATCTGTCCATCTAAAGACCTCTCAACTTTCTTCTTTGTTGGGCAATTGGGGAATGTGCACTTGTAATAACTTCTGGGGTTTTCACTTCCTTTAACTTGTTTCTGTCCATATTTTCTCCAATTATATCCATCATCAGATCTTCTCTGCTGCTCCCTAATTGACTGAATTTGCTGCTGCTGCTGATTCCCATGATCAGACTGGAAGCCATTTTTGGTTTGAGTGTGTGTTTGAATTGGAGCAATCTCACCATTCCCAGAGGAAAAATCATCTTGCTTTGCAGATTTTTGGAAATTCCAAGGCTGTTGCTGTGCCTGCAAATATGATCAACCAAATTCAAAAACAGCTAAAACAACACACATTCAAGAAAGCAATGAGAGTTGCAGTAATAAATTTCACATACAGCTTGAATTGTTGCTGATGAGGTTGTGGGGGGCCTTGCTGATGGCTGGAAAGAGAAATCAGAATAAATTCTGTCTTCTTCTTCCTTGACATTCTGCCTTTTCTGGCCATAACTGTTCTTCCAATTCAAAGACTGAGCAGCAAAAGCCCCAGTTGTTGGGGATGGTAAAATCTGCGCATGCAAACAAAGAGAAGACCAACCCATCAATCAAATCATTCCATCAAAGCAAGCCAAATACCAAAAAAAGGAAAGAGTTTGGCTAAGCAAACATGCTTAATAAAACATATATGAGATACGTAATTAATTCAATAATATAAAATGATTTATTTAGTTTTTATTTTTTCGAATTCAATATACTTTTTACGATTTAATAATCCAAATTGTTGCCTTACCACCTATCCTGTAAGCATTTTCCAAAAAAGAAGAACCAAGCGTGTTTTGCTTGCCTTTGATCAGACAACATAAAACAGGACGGCTAAAAAGACACGTACGTTAGAATGATTGAACAAGACAGGAGAGTCCAAAAGCTCAGAAGGGCTTAATCCGGGAGGAATAGCAAAGAAAGAAGAAGGAGAAACAGCTGCAGGAGGAGGAGGAGGAGGTGGAATAGACTTGAACTTGGGCACACCAGACCCAGTTCTCTCTGCTATTCTTTCAGCCAATCCCCGCCGTTGATCGCCACCGGAGTTAGTATTAGTGGGACCATCATCAGCGGACGCCAGAAGCTCAGAGAAAGAGGCCATGAAAGATGGTTGAAAGATGGTTGAAAGACTGAAACTTTGATGATGGTGGGCAGAGTTTGTGGAGGTTTCCGAGCTTCCAGAAGAAGAGGCAATGAAGTTTGAAAGGAAATGCAGAGAGAGAGAGAGAGAGAGAGAGATGTTTGCTTGTTGGTATTGAGGATGAAGAAGAAGAAGAAGAAGAAGAAGAGAAGTTTGATTTGGTCACGTAGGGGGTTGCCTTGTCATTGGAGGAACCAAGGATGGTTCTTGGAAGATGCTGCTGACGTTGGAGAGCAAGAAGAGACAAATGTTAGTTTGACTACAGACATATCTAGCTTTGCGGGATTCATGCACGGTGCTGATGTGTAGGAGATGACAAATTTTATGCAGATAAAGATTACAACACGATTATAAATTTCAAATTTGCCAAATCACTCTAATAATTTTTATATGAAGTCATATTTAATTTTATTAGTATTTTTTTTTAATAAAAATAGTTAAAGACAATATTATAAATAAGATTATTTTTATCTTAATTTATAAATACAATAACTAACATAAAATATATTTTTATTTCTATTCATAAAAAATAAGAAAAATATTAGTATCATATATATAAGTTAAGGTCAGACATTATTAGTCGTTGTCTTTAATGAATATCCTGAAGAGTAAGTATTGTTAAATTTAAATAAATTTTCGCTACACTTTATTTTAGCATTAATTTGTTTGAAACTTAAAATCATTTTATTTTATTGGCGTAAATTTCATTTATCGGAGACTTACGATGAAGAGAAGAATTGAATCCAAACAATTACAGCACCGAATCAACTGCCATTTCGAGTGGTTATTGCCGCGATATGTTATGTGACCATTATTCATTTTCGTATGATTTAATTAAATTATTTATTATGCATTCCTCTTAGATTCTACAGTCAGTTAAAAAACGAATTACAATATAATAATCCTCAAATAAATTAACTAATATTATAACTTTTCTTTTTCACCAGCTGAATTCGATATTCTTAAAATAAATAATTGTTTTATAACCTAATAATTACATGATTGATTTTATTTGTATCAAACATTCCAATAAAAAAAACATTTGAGACATGTATGTAGCCACTTAGAAAAAGCTAAAAAAGGCCACCGAGCAACTTTATCCTACGAAAATGCATTATTTTAGCGTATTCTCAACATACAATACAAAATTCAGATGTTGGCACCAAGTAGACCTGACACTGATGATGAGTTTTCTTTTAGATTAAATGAAAATTTAACTGCAAGTGAATTCTGATACTCAATTCTTAGATAATCTCAGATCTCACATCAAATTTTTAAATTTAGTAGCTATTAGACTGTACTTAATAGTTACACCGACGAGTTTCTTGAAGGAATGAAAATGCCGTATCATTTTGTTAAAGATCACCAATATTTGAGGACTATCTCAATAATAGTTGAGATGAACAAAAGTAATAACCTCAAACTGGAAATAAAGTTTGAAATATAGTCATTTTCTCATTTTTCTCAATCCCTCAACTGTTAGACTACCAACTTTAAAGAATAAAAAAAAAATCATAAAAATTTCTTAATATGCTACTAAACTTATTCCAAGATCTCAGATAGAATTGATAATGAAGCAATTAATGAGTTGGGCGTTACTTGATCGAGATGGCCCAAAAGAAACTGAATAAATGCACGGTGCACGAATGGCAGCTCGATATATAGATACATGCTAGAGAGTGATGGGCAAATACAGAGAGCTATTCTAAAATTGTGTCTAAAACACCTGGCATATTGACAGAAAAATAGAATAGACAAGGAAGAAGAAAAAACAAAGAAAAAAGAAAAACAGAGCTCTGGTTGAAAAGCATTCACATTTATATTATTGTCTTTTAAAAGATGGGTTTTATCGACAAAAGATGCTAATATTTGACGCTAGCAGCCACTCAGAAAATGCAAGAAAAGTCATTTAGTAATAACACATTTAAAGTGACAAAACATATTTACTTTGTGTAAATGTTCTGTACATTGACTGAATGCTTTTGCCGGATTCTGGCTTTGCCCTGAATGTTGCGGCCAAAAGAATTAAGGCAGAACATAAAGTCACCAATCATGCAGCAATTACAAGTGGGAATTTGACAAACACACAAATATGAAGAAAGTGCTCAGGATTTTTCAAGTTGTTTGCTACCCAGGAGAAAGGTATATCCAACTGTGGCTCAATCCCTTGGATGCGGACAAGCTTAATTTCAGCAGCATTGGTTGTGTGGCCAGATTCTGCAAGTTGACACGAAATATCTGCACCTTCTTCTGCCCTTCTTTCACTGCTCGAATCGTCCGATGAAACATTTAGTTTATCCTCGCCTTCAGCTCCACCTGATTCCTCATTCATCGAGGATTTGTTCAAAAAGAATTCTGGCAGAAGGGTTTTAAGTGCATCGTGCAGGGTGAAGTATTTACCTGTAGCACAAGGGCAATAAGCAACTCACAACGCTATAACTTCAACTGAAGCAGGTCATCAATCTGTAATATGAGACCTTATTATGATGCCTTGACATGTTCACAGTATTCTCCCTCATATACCGACCCACACAAATTACAATCAACTAATGAAGCAAACCAGGGCATTAAAAACATAGCTATCAAGAAGTCGATACTCTCTGCTGCGCTGAACTCACCCACAATTACATCTATAATTAGGGCAGTGAGCATTAACTCTCACATCGTACCCAGTCCTAATAGCAATAATGCATATTTCAACTGTTCAGAAGGATGTTTCTCATTAAGGCCTTCAACCGGTCAATGCCTAATATTTCCTCTAATTAAAACAAAGGAATTTATGTAGACACCCAAGTTACCTTCTTCTCTGTGAATCTCTAGAGGTCGATTTATGTAAGAAATTTTGTCCCAACTGTCAACTGGCGGAAGATCTTCCAAATCATCAAAATCTTCAATTATATTCCAAAGGTACAATCGAACAGGAATTTTCCCTGACCATGTTAGAATATTTAAGAAGATCAGAAAAACAAGATTGTTAGTTAGAGATTACAAATAAAGTCAAAAGACAACATTTTAGCCCAAAAAAAAGTAGAAACCCAATCATTCATACACATAACTAAAATATCTAACTAAAGTCAACTTATCACACGACAACTCTCCTCCCACCCCCCACGCCCCCCCCCCCCCCCCCCCACCCACCCCCGGGGCAGCGGGTCCTTGTTGATTTTGTTTCTGTACAGAAAATTGGAAAGCCAGCAGACACGAAACTAGGGTTTCACCAAAAAGTTAACAGTAAAAATATTGGGAGTGATAACCTAAAAAATGGCCATAATACTGCACATTGAGGTTTAAAATAATGCGAGCACATTAGTGGAGACCACATCTTTTGTAAATAGTTCATATACGATGTGCAAGACATGATCGTTTGCATGCTCTCATGTAATGTGCACTGACATCTAATCCATTCAGCTGTGAAACTTTCTAGTTCAATTTTAATCATAGGTCAGGTGACAAGTGAAATCAAATATTATTGCTTCAACATCATAAGGTCATTGGATTACGAAAGATAAGCAAAGAAAATTAATTCTTTCCAGCATAATAGAAGTTCTTTCTCTGCAGCTTTAACAAACTTTCAATGAAAGGATTACGTAAAAGGATAGAATGATAAACTGAAGAATAATGCTGACGGTGTTTCAGAAAAACTGTGTACACAGTGAAATCCATAAACCCTCACTAATTTTCGCTCACAAATGCTGTAACTTTGTGAGACTAAATTTGCATGTTCATGTGTTTCGGTAATACATCTATTATGCTTACCTGTCTTAATCTGCCTAGCCGTGTCAAGCTCACCAGTAATCTTTTGAGACTTTGGAGAGCACAAATCAGTATTTATTGCATACTCATCCTCAACTGTTCCAAGTTTAAGCTTAGATGACGCGTGCAAGTAGGCTTCCAAACTACCTGAAACAAAAGCAGTTTTCGAAGAAGAAAACAGGCAAGCCTTAAAATCTGACAGATAACATGTAAAAGCAGTCCAGAAACGAGAACTTGAATTACAATCATTTAATCAGGTTGCACTAGATTGAGGTTGCGTTGCATAAAAGTATTACAGACGGAAACAAAGGATAGGCAAAGAAAAAGATGACAAGAAAGAATGGTCTTTCAGAAAATAGTGATGTGGAAAGGCTACCACACAAAAAGTACAGGGTCATGCAGGGTTTTCATTGGAGTACAAGTGTCTAACGTCTTCACTCTTCAAATGCACCACTATCTCACCTTTTATTTACATCCTCTTGGCATAGACCAGAAAATGAAGTGTCCGAAATAGCTGAAAAGGAACTGTAACTCGAATCAAATCCTAATCAATGAGTAGACACTAGACATACCATTCATCACTGAGCGCCATAGCTCCAACTGATCAGATTGAGACATATGCATGACGTTTTTGCAGCTTCCATTAATTATGTAATCTGCCTGGAGAACCAATCAAATAAAGTTAAGAAACCATTTCAAAACATGTAATTTTCCTTCTAAAACTCTTAAGATTATAAATTCAGAGGGTGGAGCTAAATAAAAGAGAATACAAAGGAAGCAGAAAGAAGATGTGAATGGTTGAATAAGGTTCAATATCAAGCAAGTTCTGGTCAAAACAAATGAGTGAGCCATGCGCTAACCTCTTTCAGTGAATTGATAAAGCTCCACTTAACAGAGTCTTCACCTTCACAAGGGATCAATAAATTGCTCGGATATCCTCTAACATGAACCTACAAAAATGGCCCCACTAATCAGCAACTAAATGAGGAAGTCATGACATAATCACAATACACTTTGCAGCTACTCAATAAGGATACAAAGTCATCAGTAGTAGATGAGCCAATGGCATCGCCAAGTGCTCTGTCTCCCACATCCATATCATTATAGTTACTAGCACAACTGCATAGAGTGATCACGTTACAGAAATAATGATCCTAGCGTGTGTTTGACGCCAAAACAGGTATTTAGTTCATTATCCAGAACAGCCGAATGAAGCTGGCATTGTAAAATGGAAATTTAATTTCCATAGAAATTCTTTTCAAATTTGGAAGTTTCAACTTTGTTTCTAAATCCAACACCCAGAAGAGAGCCTGCCTAACTAATCTATCAGGGATCAAACAAAACATATGAAGCAGCATAAGCACATAAATATATGCCAAAAGGATAACATCATACCGTCAAATTCCAGGGTCTTTCGGGTTCAGGGCACAGAAGATCAAAAAGCACCCCAGTTGGTATGTACCTACAAAGCAATTGTTGGCTGTTGACTAAGAATGAATTAACACATCTAAAGCACAAAACTAAAAATGCCATTTCTCAGTATACAAGACTCCCACACTACGAGGTCCACTATGAGCTCCAGAGAAACTCAGATGTATCCAAACTTATCCTCGTCTTTTTTTTTTCTTTTCTTTTTTCTTTCTTCATAATGAGGCCGCTTTTGCAACATAAAGCACACAACTAAAAAGGGAGCTTTCGAGTGTACAAGAATTCCCCTACTACAAGGTCTCGATAAGCTCAAATGTAAGCAACCACACCCTTGTTATTATCATTTTTTTTTTTTTCACAAAGAGGCTGCTTCCGCGATATAAAGGTGCATAAGAAAGAAAAATGGAACAAACTAGTACCATTTGAGGGGCAAGCCTTTGTAGTCAAACCAAAGGGTGTCATTCCCAGGTGGAAGAGCAGTGGCAAAATAAGGCTTCAAAAGGGGAAGTAACAAAGGCAAGTATCCAATTCTGGGTGCCAATATCAGTGCTGGTGGAGGTGGTGGCAGCGTCGTCACTTCCGATTCCACTAAATGAATCTGCAGCGGAATTGCTCCTTCCCACACATACTTCTTCCCTTCCATTCTTTTCTTTTCTTTCCTTCCTTTTTTTTTTTCCCCAACAATTTTTTTTTTCAATTTTTTTGTGCCTTTTCTTTCACTTTCTTCTTTTAACTAACAACAACGTCATTCTCACCCAAACTAGCAAACATCAAGCCAGATGATCATGATGATGAGGATGATGAACTGGGTGCCGGGTCGGGTCGGGTCGACGTGAAGTCTTCACCAGTCTGTTGTAGAATATAATTCCAAAAAAATTGGGGAATACCCAGTTCAGCGGGATCATGTTACTATTGCTTAACACATTATATTCGAATTAATTTGGCCAAAATAAATAAATAAATAAATAAAAATTGCTCGAGCTCTTTCTATGGAAAAACAAAGAGATTGAGAGAGAGCAGGAAACGTAAGTAGACCTGACAGATGTGGCGCGTCCTTCAGGGAGATCTCTTTGCTTGTGAATCTAGTTAAAACCAAGAAGCAGAAACTTAAATATTCCAAAATAAATTAAAAAAAAAAAAGAGTAGAAAAGAGAATAATAATAGAAAAAAGGAAAAAAAAAAAGTTGAGTAAACAAGAAGAAAAACTGAAGAAGAAGATATCGGAACAATGCTAGTCGGACTCCTTGAGAAAAAACAAGGGCAACCAGGAGAGCCGGGAGAGCAGGCTGTGCCTAAACGGCACCGTTTCGATCATATAATTTATTTTTTTCATTTAATTGACTGACTAAAGTCTTTCAGGTTTGGAGAAGATTAAGAAATTAATTTTACTTCTTGATTTTCTCTGAGAATCAAGATATCTGTGGTGAATGTCACTTTTTTTTTTTTTTTGTTTAAGCAGGAGCCAATGCCAATTTACCACGCGATTAGTACCATAAATGAGGAGCTAATCGCCTAATCCACGTTTAATGATAATGTATATAAATTAATTGTCATCCAAACCATTATTGCCACTAATGAATATTATGTGGACTCAGATAAAGAATCGGCTCCTGGCCCACCCAAGCCTCTTGTTGGGCCTAGAGCTCATCACCAAACCTCATCCTTTTAGGCCCAATTCACTCTCATTCGCGAGGTTCCCCACGTGTCATCCCAGGGATCCCCATTTCCTTAAAACTAATAGCAGCGGTAAACTAAAAAACACACAAACTGACTTAAATATCGAAGTGTTAACGTTTCTAGCCTCTCATCGTTTTTTCCTTCTTGCAACTAATAGCTCCAAGGATGAGCACAAACTAGCGACTTGGTGAACCGCCTCACAAGACTCATTTGCTAAGCGAAGCAAACCAAAAGTATTACATCCAGCATCAAGATGCCTATTTGATCAAATTTTAGACTTTCTTCACCTGCTTCATTCTTCAAAATGTTCAAATAAACATCAAAGAAGATTAACGTCCAAAATTTACGTCACTACATTACATGGAAACTCTTCAATGTCCCAAGTAGAATACGAAGGCAAGAGGGTTGGGAAGATAACTGATCTCGGACTATTTCTTGGCATAAGTAATAGCCATGGGGTTCTGAGGAGTAATTTTGAAGCCTTGAAGGGCCTGCATGGCCATGGAAGATTGAACGTCATCTTCGAATTCCACAAATGCAATACCAGGCTTTGCTTCGATCATTCGGACTTCCCTAAATCCTGGGTATTGCTGGAAGAGCACTTGCAACATCATGCTAGTCGTTTCATGGGGCAAATTCTGTATAAATAGTATATTATTAGGCGGAACAGCTTCTTCTGCACCCTGTGTCCCACGACGGAAAGAAGCCTACAGAAGATACGCATGCACAACCAACATAATCAGCAATGGTATTGGTGAGATAGAATATTGAAATTGGATACATTGGTATCTGCAAGAGGAATATTTAAGAAAGAGAGAGTAAGAAAATGAAATGTTAACAGAAAGTGTGCAACCAACTTACCGGGCCTCCATTACTCACAGTATTGGTACCATTAGCTGCTGCAGAGTGCCGCACTTCTTCAGCACGTCTTTTCCTTTCAGCTGAAATGAAAATTTATCTCAAAATTATTGTCATGGATACCATAACCTTAACCATCAAGCAAAGCAGAAGGTGGTCACCCCTTACTCTCAAGGGTGATTAATTTGGATAATCAAGTGGGCATTGGAATTTGAATTAGGCCCCAGTAAAACACAGGGTATTATATAATTGCTCAACCTTTTCTTCCCCAGAGCTATTAGCAATTATATCCAGAAACAAAAGAAAATGCACAGATATCACCCTCTGTTTCTCGCCTTATATTTAGTGCTTCTTATAATCCCCAGTGTAACAGAACAAAATCCAGTATCAACAAAATAGTGCATAAGCAAAATCTCCACACACTCTAAGTTTCATATAAAAAAGAAGAATAAAAAAAAATTAATTCAAAGGTGATGCTCTGGCAACCAATTAAAGCACTGGGAACCTATTTGAAGAAAAATCTGTTCAAACAACGATGCTAGCCAATGTAATCTGGTCCAACAATTTCAGTAATTCTGTTCATCACTGGTTTCTGAAACAGATCAAAGTATAGCCTTTCACTATATATTTGTATTCAATTTAAAGTTCCATCTGTTTCCATTCTTCATTATTTAATATAGATAAAACCACACATAATGTAGTACATCCTATTGTGCAACAAATTGGGTTTAGGAAGCTTTAGCTAATTATAAAATCACAATAGCAAATAACAATACAACATAGTTAACATAGTATAAAATCACGATTGACTGCTACTCACCTTTCTCTTCTTGCTTCTTCTTCTTCTTTGCATTTGGGTCATAGATCCCTTCCGCCTCTGCAAGGCAATCAGATTTTGATTTTGCATACTGGATCCGCTGCACAAAGGCAGTAATTCCCAGTATTAAAGAGACGTCTCACAAGACTCAAATTAAGATCCCAAATCAAGTGCATGGTCGACCAATACCCAAAAGATAAAGTCATGAAGTTCAATCCTACCTATGGGAAAGGCCCATGTCAACAAGCAGTAGGCCATATTTTGTAAAACCCACAGGCAGGATATAAAACATGACTCGATTATGTAATTGTGGCATTCTATATCGGAAAAAAAATTGCACAACTCAAAACATGGAGAACTTATAAGAAACCTTTATGTAACAGCACTGATAATCTTCTTGGTAGATGGGCAAGAAGAAGAAGAACAATGCCCCTAGGCCCTCTACCTTTTTCCGAAGAAAATTTTGTGTTCTTTTTCTAACCATAACAGTACACAATCATTAGCTCATGAAAGTCCACGATTTTTCTCATAAACTCAATCTTCCTATGACAGGAACGACCAATTACCATACGTAATTATAATATATAAAGCACAGGAAGAGATCCTTGCCACACAATTTATTAAATCCACAATGAGAAGGCTGGAATTTAATGGTAGTGCCACAAAATACAAAAAGGATTAGTTGACCCCAAGATCCAATATTTTAGAGCAGAATTCGATACCACCAAAATCCCAAAACCTCCAATAAAGATAACAGCATAAGAAAACCTAACCCGAGTTACAGAAGTAGAAAACAGATGCCCATGAAGCATACCAAGCACATGCCCAATCACATACGACAGAATAAGAAAACAGCAACTTGATTTCTAGAGATGTACCATAGGTTTGTCATATAAAGGAAAACCCTGCATTTGCCGCACGGCGTTACTTGCAGCTGTCAGTTCACTAAAACAGACCCATGCTTGCCCCCGAAGCTTTGGTGTCTTCAAGGCAACAACATCCAAAATCCTTCCATATTGAGAGAACAAACAATAAAGGCCTCTCTTCAATTCTGTCAAGATTAGTTCATAAAAATATGCCAATCAAATTAGATATTACACATTTCTAAAGGGCAACAAAATACAGTAATGCCATACGGTCCAGCATCAACAGCTAAATGAAATTCTTGATACTACTCCTCTGTAACTTTCATCTAGATAAAAAAAGAAAAATACCCCACAGGATCATACATCTAAAACCCGAGCCTAACAGAATTCACTTTTATCGACAAATGCTGGGTTCAATTCAGATGCAGGATTTAATCAACAAAGGACAGAGAGAGACCAGCCCATATGCCTCCATATTCATAAATGCTACATCATTTTATCAAGTACTCTCTTTCTCACAGTTTGTACAATAGCCAGATACAAATTTGGGCACGTTCTCAACTGAATTAAGTCTTAATCCCATACTGATAGGAGGACATGAACCAACCCATTTACTGAGACCTTGGTGGCTTGGCTCTTGGTAAGAGCTCGTTCATTTACATAAACGAGCAACACTCAAGCCTAATTTCAAAACCCGTATAATAAAGAAGCCAAGTCAGAATAAGCTCGACTCATTTAACCTCGTAAACAGCTCGTTTAAAAATCCGGATCATAAACTCGTAATAGCTTATAATTGACAGACAATTAGCAACTGTTTCCTGTCTTTCTAAGCAAAATTGAGTTCAGCAGGCTGCCAAATAGTAAATTAGGAGCAAAAGTGAGATCATTAGGATTTGCTTTCTGTTTCTTATTATTATTATTATTATTATTATTATTAAATTCTGGCCAGTTTGGTTGGTTTTCCCGGCAGCCAAACAAGAACCTAACTAAACAAAGGAAATCAAAGGAAGAAAAAAAAAGTTGCAAAAGCGTTACCTTCTTTCTTGACCTTCTCGTTGAGGTTTTTAATGTATATTGTTTGGTTTGGAGGTATGTCCCCTGTTAGCATTGTCGCTGCTCTGTAAGAAAGAGAGAGAGAGAGAATTCTCTCGGAATTCAGAGACGGTGGGAGCGGGAGGGAGAGATGTGTTCTTGAACAGACCAAGCCCTAGCTATCTGGCTGTTTCATTTGGGCCTAGTGGTCAGCAAATGGGCTCCTCCATTAAATTTGTACTGGACTTTCTAAGCCCAAAATAATGAATGTCCTTCATACACTCAATTAGTCCGAGAAGTATGAGATATGTGTGTTTTATGCAGCGGGGAAATTTCAAATCTCCATTCTCTTTTCATCTTCTCATGTGAGACCCTTCTTTTAAGACAAATATATATATATATATATATATATATACATTAGTAAATAACTCGCTTGATGCGCGGGATCAATAAGTATTTTTTAGTTAATTAATTGCATATTTTATAGAAGCACATGTAAACTATTATTTTTTGTGTATAAAAAATTTTTGAAATTATTTAAGTAAAAGTTATTAAAAAAAACACAAAATATATATAATCTACACAGATACTATTGTTTTCAATATAAGGTCATCCTAATATCTATATATATATATATATATATATATATATATATATCTATACAAATGCTATAAATATTATTGATACAAATTCTATGGCGGTACAATTTTCTTTTATGTAATAGTTTTTTTTTTGGTGGTAAGTATTTAATATTTAATTGCAAATTCCCCTCACCGTATTTATAAAGGATGCTATTTTCGAATGCTATTTTGTTCATATATGTACCACTAACAAAATATACAATAATAAAAAAAGAATAAAAAATACTTTAATGACAATAAAAAAAAATGCCTGGGCAAAAAGTAATATGAAACTGGGCATTAACTCCTTTTGGCTTACATGTAGAAATTATTACCAAAATAATTCAGATAAGAAACTAATTAAGAACAAAAGACAATATAAAATTGGGCAATAACCACCTTTGGCATACATGAAGAAATTATTACCAAAATAATTCGAACGAGAAACTAATCAAGAATAAAAGACTACACGTATGATTACCAAAAAAACAATAATAATTTGGATGAGAAATTATTACCTATAATTCAGAAATATAGTTTAGAGAAAACGAAAGATTATTGAGAAGTAAAAGAATATGAAGAAATATGAATTTTAGCCAAATATGATTACGATTTTATATTGTAAAAAAGATGACTGTATGCATATTAAAATTATAATTCTATTTAAATTCTAAAAAATCTTACATATTGAAATCTTAATTTTATTCAAATTCTAGGAAAGATTACAAATCGATTTTTCTTTTTTAATTTTCTTATATTAAATAATTTTTATTCTAGATTAAAAATTTTACAATAATTTTTTATTCTTTTCTAATTTTATTTTATTATAAATAAAATTTTATAATTATAAAAATTTAATTAGAGTCAAAATAGTACTATAAAAAATCAATAAAATCCTTATTTGATTACAATTAAATTTATATTAATTAATTTATAAAATCAAAATCCTGATTGTAACAAAAATTTGAAAATTATAATATATTATAATATTCTTAATTTACAAAAAATTTATAATTATAAGGATTTAATTAGAGTCAAAGTACTATTATACAAAATCAATAGAATTCTTGTTTGATTACAATTAAATTGATAAAATACTAATCCTGATTGTAACAGAAATTTGAAAATTAAAAAATATTTTAATATTTTTAACATACAAATATATGAGAAGCTGACACATAACATAAAGAGAAAGTCTTCGGATGAGAATCTAATTAATAACAAAAGACTACACATATGATTACCAAAAAGTAATAATAATTTGGATGAGAAATTATTACCTATGATTCAAAAATATAGTTGAAAGAAGACAAAAGATTATTGAGAAGTAAAAGAATATGGAGAAATATGAATTTTGACCAAATATGCTTGCGATTTTATATTGTAAAAAAGATGACTGTATGGATATTAAAATCATAATTCTATTTAAATTCTAAAAATTCTTACATATTGAAATCCTAATTATATTCAAATTATAGGAAAGACTACAAACCGATTTTTATTTTTTTAATTTTCTTATATTAAATAATTTTTATTCCAAAATAAAAATTTTGTAATAATTTTTTATTCTTTTCTAATTTTCTTTTATTATAAATAAAATTTTATAATTATAAAAATTTAATTAGAGTCAAAATAGTACTATAAAAAATCAATAAAATCCTTATTTGATTACAATTAAATTTATATTAATTAATTTATAAAATTATAATCTTGATTGTAAAAGAAATTTGAAAATTATAAAATATTATAATATTCTTAATTTACAAAAAATTTATAATTATAAGGATTTAATTAGAGTCAAAGTAGTACTATAAAAAATAATAGAATTTTTATTTGATTGCAATTAAATTTATAAAATATTAATTCTAATTGTAACAAAATTTTGAAAATTAAAAAATATTTTAATATTTTTAACTTACAAATATATGAAAAATTGACACATGACATAGAGAAAAAGTTTGAGATTTTCTCTCAACTTCAGTTTTATATACTTATATATAGATTGAATATGCTCTTTTTTTTTTCCCCTTGTTTTTGAGTAAGGAAATTTTGATAATTTTTTAAAATAATAATAAAGTGATATAGATTATTTACCTATTAAATTAATAAAAAAATAGATAAATTATTAAATATAATTAAATTTTATATAATTACTTGTTATTAACAATGTAAAAACATATATTATTGTTCTTTGAATAATCAATGTTATATCACTTAATAATTTTTCATGCATGCGAGGTTTTTGACGTGCTGGCATTTTTTATTATATTATTATCAATGATTACATATAAAGTTCTATCATTAATTGTGACTACGTATTAAAATATAAAAATAAGCGCACAACTAATATAATAACGTAATATAAGTACGAGGCAGAGTTTGTTTCGAATCACGCGTGTATGTACAATTTCGGTTAGTTTTAATTTGACGTAGGCGTTTAGGTATCCTAATTACCTAGACGATGACTATTAGAACCAAGATCTTTTTTTTATAATTAATTGGCTCTTATTAAACTGTTTGAAATGCATACTCTGCCTGGAAATGATTCCATTAATGAGCTAATTACAAGAAATTTATTAACCCTCAAAGGCTCCTTTATATATCTACGGAGAGTGCCAAGTATTTGACACACTAGAAGTGAAAGGAGTGACCATGCTTAGTCACGCAAAGTCACACAAGAACAAAATTATAAGATATTTGCTCACACACTAAGATGTAATAATATTGAAAACATAAAATTTAGACAAAATTTAGAATTCAAACTCTAAACTTTAGGTATATTAAATTCTATTATATTAATTCTATTATTTCAATCTAATTAGACAAAAAAGAAGACAACACAAAAAAAAAATATAAATGAACAAAATAAGTAAATTGAGATAGCTCTTACAAACATACAAAAAAAAATTACTCAAATTTACTAATAGATAAGCTGAATTATTTATATTATATTTATGAAAAAGTAAAAATCATAATCTAGTAAACATTAATAAACTATTCAACATCTAATAGGACTTGCATATTGACGAGACTTGACCCATAATTTTTGATATGAATTCGAGTTTCTTAGCCAGTTGAACTACGCTAGAGTGCCAAAACAAGACCAGGCACGGACTCGCTGTCCGAGAGCTTACTTTGCCAGACCCTCTGGGAAATGCTGGCCGGCGGGGATGTCATCCTCGCCGCCGCAGGCGTCGATCCAAAGCGGGTGACTGTGACAAAAGTGTTAATGTACTCTTTAACCTGAGTAACAATACACCCATCTTTGACAGTCCATGCATGCACCCACGAAACATTCCATTCTGGGTTGAACCCTTCAGCGAGGACCGTTGATTCAACTGCAAAGATGGAGGTAGGGACGAAAAAAAAGGAATTTTGTGATGACGATGATGATGGTGATCCAGTGAGTAAGTGCATTCGGTGGGCCATGGAACCACCAGTCGAGGTCCGGTGCTAGCAGCCGGTGCACCGTCTCTACGTCCTTGATCGCCAACGCCACATATAAGGCTTTCACCACCCTTTTGCTTTGTTCTTCTTTTCCTCTTCCCATACTATAATTAGCTTTAGCTTGACTCCTCCTAGTTTTGAGAATGTTTTGCAATAAAGAGTGGTGGAATGTTTGTTTTAATTTCTTGGCTTAGCTATGGAGATTTGAGGTGGAATGGAAGTGCTTATATAGAAACCATAGTGTTGTTCAATTTCAGTAAGTGTGCACAATTAATATATATATATGTTAACTGTAGAGTCAAGTTTAGTATATGTATTATATATGAACTTTAAATCAGGTTACTTTTCTAAAAGTTTAAATTGTTAGGATGAGATTCAAGATATTAATTTTATATTAAATTTTAACAACATTGAAATTAATATTAATAAAAGTTCACAAGGATTCATTCAAAAAATATCCAATATATACTAATATTAATTAATAGTTAATATATTATTAACTATTTCTATTTTACATATGATAGAGGATCGAGCTAATTACGACTTTCTTCTATATATATGATATAATAAAATACAAAAGTTACCTAAAAGATTCCAAATTACTAACTTTATTATTCTAGACAGTAATATTAGGTGACTTTACATAAATAATAAATAACGACATAATTTTATTTAATGATATATAATACTTTTTTATTTTTATTGTTCATAAATTCAATTATCTAACAGTTTATATCATTTTATAGTTACTTTAAAATTATTTAAATGAAGCTACCAAATTTTTTTTTTATTCGAAACTCCTTAGTGACAGACAATATAAGAAACTATTCAGTTTTATATGTGAAGCTATATTGCAAAAGCTAAAGATTTTGTGTATCTAAGTTGATGGCGCTTAACCATGCACTTGCTAACATATATTGTGTCCTACAAGATCACTACGATAAAGAACGATGCTTGATAAGCTTGAACATGCAAGTGTACTGTTTCTTCTAATCGGTAATCGCTTGAAGTTGTGGGTCGCAGAATATCTTTTTCTTAAAAATTTTTTTTTGCTAGATCCACGTCTTGGCTGGCTAAGATCCATCTCTCTAGTTGCCTTGTGTGTATGTGTTTTCTTTTCTCGACTGCAAGTTATAATAGGACAAATCTCTTCATTCTCATAAATTTAACAATTTTTTCTTAAAACTAAAATTTAGAACTTTAAAAATAAAAGTCTAAATTTATTATCATCGAAATATCCTGAAAGATTAATGTGTATGGGTTTTCGTTTCTTATTAGTTGTGTTGGGTGTGAGTTTATTATTTAGTGTGTGCAACTGTTAGCAATTACAAGTATTTTTTACTTTAAATGTTTTATTTTTTGTCCATAACTTAAGAGATAGGAAGGTTAATCAACTCACACTCTGTCTCAACAGTAGATATTACACTACTCCATAAATTAGTGTATCTCTACGAATATTACTCACCACGAGCTCCTTTGTTTTTGTTTTTTTTTTTCGAGGAACAAGAGCTCCTTCTTGTTGTTTCTCCTTTTTTTATTTTTTCTTGAAATATTCATGACTGCAGATCCTGAATTTTTTATTATAGGAGGCAACGTTCACATGCACATAAAAATAAACAACAAAATTCAATAAATTCAAAATACAGTAAAAGGAATAATTAATATAAATATTACAATTATTTCCTCCGTGTCATCAATAACAGCATCAATTACACGTCAACTCTGTCAAGGTCCAAGAGTAACTTGACATGAATAATTCTCCTTGGAAATTACTCAAAAATTATTAAAATAATGACAAAAAAAATCTTGATTCAATCTGGCTCAATATTTAATGAGTAAAATAACCATCGCAAGGACAGGAGTCAAAGACGAAAGTTCTGCTAAGTTTCCCTTAAGAGTAGAAATTTATTTATTTAACCAAAAATGAAAATAGCAATTTTTTGATTTTGTCATAACACCGAGTTCTTTTGATATTTATAATTTTGATTATTATAAAGGTGCGAGGGCAAGTAAATTAGAAGCTTTTTTTTTAACAGAAAAAAAAAATGTATTCTTGATATACAAATAATTGTATTTACAAGTTGAGAGTGAAATTTATTCGTTGATGTTATTATATAACAAGTAGAACCAATGATATAAAATTTAACTAAACTCTTCATAATTTTATTATTTTAATAAGCGAAATAAATAATTTTTGCTTGCTCCTACTAAGCCAAATGTGCATCAGACGTATGATAACTCCCTTATGTCTACTCCGGCTGATTTTGGGCATCTCAAAGGACGTACGGTCCACACTAATAAATAATTGATTCAATTTTTTTTGGTTCCTAGGGAATAAAAAAGAGCACTTTTAAATAGATGCGAATTATATGAGATTAAAATAGAATAAAAATGATATATGTAGTTAGATTTGAATGAAAATTTGCCTTTTACATGCTCAATTACATGGTACTTAGTTCATGAGTTTTGATTAACTCGTTGTCCAACAGAAACACCCGTATGAATATATCTAGCACACAATAACTACCAATTAATGACGTGATTAAAATCCACATGCAACTTTTTTTTTTGACAGTACATGCAACTTATATAATGCAAGTATGCCCCATAAAAATACCAATAATCAAATGTACACCAAAAAAATGATTGAAAAATAATTGTACGAATTGACAAAAAAAGATTAATTATAAAATTTTAAAGCAAATATTTCTAACAAGCAACGACGAACTTAACTACCCACTATCTACCAAACTTATCAAATCGCCAAACAATAGATAAAATAAATTATATGTGTTTAGCTACCACATTACGAATAAGATAATTAATCGCTAAGTCATTATCGATCGTGTACATTTAATTAATACGTTCCCACAAAGTTTGGATCAGATGATTTCTGCCCAGCCCTGACCTGCTTAGATAATCAAGCTCTAGCTATTGCATCCATTCAATTAACACAATCCTATAAAGTTTGGTTAGATGATTTCTGTCCAGGCCTGACCTGTTTAGATAATCAAGCTCTAGGTATTGCATCGCCTTTTGCAATCTTGCAGGCCGGATGACTATGCAATGTTTGAATTAATCTTAATTTGATGCGTTCTAGCTATACTTCATGTTAAATGGAACAAAAAAAAAGGTAGACCCAAGAAGAATAAATAGAGCGAACGACGAGCCGCATAGACATATCCAAACACTACTCATAACTCCAAGATTTCCTCGTAAAATTGGACTTAGTTGTGACTGGATAGGAGATAGACCAATGTGTCACATCAAAATTGAAGAGGTTAAATATTGGAATAAAGGTCAATTTGACCCACCACGTTTTACTTTATTTTAAATTTCACCTATAACATTTTTTTTTTTTGTTAAATTTGGTCCATAACGTTACGTCCGTTAGTCTAATTTGATCCTTCCGTCCATAAAGCCGTTAACTCTGCTGACGTGGCATGACGGAATTTGACACGTCAGCAATTTTTCCACGTTAGCATGTCACGTCAACAACTGTTGTTGACGTGGTATAAGTATAAAGGCTAATTTGACCCATAATATTTTATCTTATTTTAAATTTCACCCATAACGTTTTTTTATGGTTAAAATTGGCCCATAACGTTATATCTTTTAGTCTAATTTGATCTTTTCGTACATAACGTTGTTAACTCAGCAAATATGATACGACGGAGTATAACACATCAATAATTTTCGTCTATATTAACATGTCACGTTTGCAGTAAAATTTTAAAATCCAAACCAAACATTTATACTGAAAATCACACTCTACAAATTTAAACAAAATAAAAAACTAAAATTCATAAATATATATCCACTTGAATACTTTTGTTTTTTTAGCAAAAAAAATAAATTAATAAAATTCAATAAAAGTTATTGTTATCTTAATTTTTAAATTTTTTCTTTTCTGCTGTTGTCACTATTTCCTCATCAAATTATTGTCGCTGCCTCCAACCACCATTAGCATTGCCAGTACGGAGCCATCTCTTTGGAAAAAAATTAATAACGTGTCAAATTCTGTTACGCTATATCAGCGAAATTAACGACATTAGGTACGAAAAAATCAAATTAGACTAAAAGATATAATGTTATGGGCCAATTTTAACCATAAAAAAACGTTATGGGTGAAATTTAAAATATGCTGAAACATTGTGGGTCAAATTAGCCTTTATACCTATGCCACGTCAGTAACAGATGTTGACGTGGCATGCTGACATGAAAAAATTGCTGACGTGTCAAACTCCGTCATACCACGTCAGCAGAGTTAACGGCGTTATGGATAGAAGGACCAAATTAGACTAACGGACGTAACGTTGTGGGCCAAATTTAACTAAAAAAAACATTGTGGATGAAATTTCAAATAAAGTAAAACGTGGTGGGTCAAATTAACCTTTATTCTTTAAATATTAGTATAACATGTTCTGTTTGCTCAATGCCAAATAATGCCTTGAAACATCATGTGTCCAAAAAAAATGTACTATTGTGGGTCATTTAAGGTCCTGATACTTTATTGATTTTATATTCTAAACACACTTTCTAATAGGTGTTAGAACCGGCTAATATATAGAACAATGAAATTAAACTCTAGAAAACTCCAAAGTATATACCCTACTAGTATTAGTTGAATTGATAAAACTGATGATATGGAAATTAAAGAGGTGAACTAGGTGAACCGTCAAGTGACAAGTAAGACTTTAATATCATGTTAGGTAATGAAACTATGAACTCAAACTTATAACTACATCTTGGAACCTTATATCCACCTATAAGCTCAAACTTGTAGGTAATGAAACTATAAATAATTAGATATTATAAATCATATTAGGTGCTTTACGGATGAAGAATTTTGTACTCTCTACACCACACATATCACATCATTAGCTACAGTTTTAGTGTTTGCTCATATTTTTTAACAGTATAACATATACATAATCTTATACTACATAAATTTTTTATATTTTTATTTAAACTGAACCCAACTTAAAAGTTTTTTGTTTAATCATATTTGAAATTGAGTCAATTTAACTCACATTTTAAGTGAGTTAAATTAAAAATATCATGTAGAGTTATATATGGACTTATTATGGATAGAGCAAAATTTTATAGTTTTTTTTTTATGAATTTAATTATATAAAGATTTATATTATTTTATTAATATTTTAAAATTACTTTTGTGCAGTCAAGAAGTTTTTTTTCCATACGATAAGCAAAAGTTGCTTGGATTATCGGAGATGCTTTCAGTCCTTTGACCAATTGATATAAGGATCTTGTACGATACAATATATTGTGCTTCATTGGCTGGCAAACCGTTCCACTGCCTAACAATGGCCCATGCTTTTTTTTTTTTCCCCTTGAGAATGGCTAATGCTGCAAATTGATTGATTGAGAATTAGTGTAGTCATCAATGTCTTGGTATAGAAAGTCTGGTTATCACCTGTCCAGTTGCATTAGCTGCCGCCATTCCTTCTCTCGCTAACCTATCTCTATCCTTCTTGAATGTCGCTGTTGAGGGAAGATATGAACATTGAAACAATACCCTTTCTATTGCATAGTTTGGTAGTAGATTAGTTTAACTTTTAAATCTAATAACTTACGTCCAAATCTTAGTATTAACGAACAAAAAAGGCAAAGAACAGTGCCTTTTCGTTAGGCGTTTTAAAAATTTATTAGAAAACACCGTAGTTGTTGGATGATAAACTATAAACAAATCCAAGAAAGGAGCAATGAGAGCCCACCACGAGTTACATCTAAAATTTTGTCCATGAATAGCTAATGGCATCCAGCTTCACGCGTGAGCTCTTGCACCAGTCATTTCATAATAGGATGTACACAAATACATATACAAATAGGTATTTATAATGTAAATTTTTTTTTTTTTTTGTTCTTGACGTGAGATATTCTCACATAATATTACATGTGAGACTACTCCCGCTCGTGGAATTGAGGCTATCACTGACTTAAGGGAATTTGACTATACACGAATTTAAACATAAAAACATGTCTCATTATGAATCGTTTTCGTTTAATACTTGAATTAGTTAACCACTCAAGTCAACACCTTTATATACACACACACACGTAAATTTTGTCGTCGGAAGCGAATGACATCTTGCTTCACGCGTAAGATCTTGCACAAATCATTTCTATATATATATATATAATTGTCATGTTGATACCAACGACTGTTTGACAGGCGAATTGATATTATAATAGACTAAGGTGAGTGAAATAGCAAAATTTAATTTTATTCTGTCAATATGTTTTTTGGGGTGATTGATTAGAAATGAAACTAGAGCTAGTTATCTTTGGCATTAGTGCCTTGCGCCTGGAATTTTTTTCGCTTATAATGATCTAGAGATGAAATTTTAGTGCATTGGGAGATTCAGTGGTCATAGAACATATTAGAGATTTAAATACAAAATCTTGAATATAGATGCTAATTTTTTTTTTATTACACCCAATTCAGTTCTAAATATTTATGAATTTGTTTAATGTAATCCTAAACGTTTTAACTTTGTTAATCAAGTGTTAAATGTTTCAGTTCCTTTACAAATTAGTCATTTCATTAACAAAAGTTAGTTAAACTGTTAAAAATAATGGATGACCAAACAGAGATTAATAAAAAAATCTTAAATTCAGTTTCTTTTATATTTTTTCGTTTCAATCAAGTTTTCAACCTTTTAAAAGTTTATAATCAAGTTCTAAATGTTCTAAAATTTTTTCAATTGAGTCCTATAATTAAAAAAATGGTGATAGTGCGGTATTATGGGGTTTTTATATTTTTTATTATGTTTGCCATTTTTAAAAAAATTAATCATTTTTAATTATTTTTCCTTTTAAAATATTTTTTTAATATTACAACTAAAAAATACCAAAAAAACCATATATCCAATTTTTTTTATTCATTTTCGTTTTGTCAACTATCGTTTTAAACCGTTTGACTAACTTCTGTTAACGGAAAGACTAATTTGTAAAAGAGCTGAAAGATTTATGATTCAATTTAAAAAATTTAAAAGTTTAAGATTAAATTAACAAAATTTATAAATATTTAAAATTGAATTGAGTATTGTCCCTTTTTTTTTTTTTCACTGTCAGGATGCTACAAAATTCTTTCTTTCTTTCTTTCTTTCTTTTTTTTTGTCCAGTGCCCGATGCCACAAAATTCTTTTGTGCTTTAAAAACTCCAGTTATGGCTTGTTAAGGCACAAATTTTCTTGGTTAGCTCGGGGCCCGTCCTGTTTTGAGCTTTCATTTGAGTCGGACCAGTCATAGGAGATGTGCAAGTGGGCTTGGTCCAAATTGAGACTAGATTAGGCCTTTTTTGTTTTTGTATACTTGAGATTAAACGTATTAAGATTGGAGATGTGTACTTTTTTTAAGTAATAAATTTAGTTCAGTTGATTAAAAATGTATATCTCCAACTTTTAAGTTTAGGATTTGAATCTTAGATTTGATGCTCATTTTTTCCTTATTTTTACTCTTGGACTATCAACTCTAATGAAAAAAAAAATTCATAAAAGGAAAAAAAAAAAAAAAAACATTGATTGTATGAGACAATGAAATCAATTCAAGAAAGAGAGGACAAGTGTTTTTTCCTAGAATTCTCATTCATGCATCAATTGTCTGTACCCTGTAAAAAAAACTCATTGTTTAACGAATCCAGTTTCTAGAAAGTTATATAAAACGACCACCATTACATAACAATTATTGGGAAATAACATGATAGTAATATAAAGATAGTAAAATAATTTTCTTACTTCTGACTTCATTTATTTATGGAACCAAATAATATAGAATTAGTCCATAATTTTTATTACCACTATATTGTTCCTTAATCCCTTGTTTGGGAAAAAAAAAAAAAAGAAAGGCAGAGAGAGAACTAAGATGAATGAAAGTGAAGGGAATGAATATCATAAGAGAAGAACGTATTTCATCATTTTTTTGTATTTGAGAAAGTATAATGTGAAGAAAAAAGTTCAAAATATTTATTTGAAAAAGAGTAAAAAGTAAGATAGAAAATAATATTTATTATAATACTAAATTTACCTTTGAGAAAAATAAATTAAAATATAAAAGTAAGGATAAAAATATAATTAAAAAAAAAAAAACAAGACAATAAAGTTTAGTGGCGGCCAAACATCAGTCACTTTTGTCATTTTTTATTCCTTACCAATCCCCCTAAATTTGGGAGGATTAGATTGTGGTGGATCCAAGAAAAAAGCCTGGCCCTACTTTTTATTTTATTTTATTTGGTCCATTCATTCCCAAACAACAAATCATTACCCATTCCATCGCGCATGCCTTCGTTCATTAAGAAATTCCTCCTAGACCAAAAAAAAAAAAAAAGAAATTCCTCCCATTTTTTCTTCCCTAAGACACTGTAAGTGTTGATATCGAGTTTTTCTATGAGAACTTGGACTTGCTGAGTCTGAAATTTGGAACAAGCAATTTAAGTACCGTTGTTTCCATTTGTTTCATTGAAGAAACATACAAAGAACGAATTGAATTTTGGATGGGGTGCTTCACATACAGTTTCAAGTTCACTTCTGCTACTAAAATAATAAAAGCTAATTTTCTCTTCTCTAAATTGAATTAGATGTTTTACTCTCTGCAAAATTTTTGTATTATTATGACTTATGAGGTATCAATTGAAGTATTTAGTACAATAGATGCAATGAACTTTTTGTTTTTCTCTTTAAAACTGATAACGATTTAAAACTAATAACTCAATGATTTGAATTGGGAGAAGTGAGAGCATAAGCAGGAGATTCAAATGAGGCACAACCTAGCTAGGCGAAAACTTATGGAATGAACTTATCCTGTGATTTCAAGTGGGAAAAAAATTTGGTAGACCTATTTAATTAGTTTCAAAATAGTTATAAATTTATATAAATTGTTAAATAATTAAATTTATAAAAAAATGAAGACAAAAAATTATTTAATACTTTTAAATGAAATTGTATAATTAGTTATTACTATCTATCTGAAACAACCTAATTTTACTCTTTCAAGCGATACATGCATTTTGCCCAACCTTTATCATCTTATTGCCAGAAAATCCCAAAAAGATATTCAAAGTACCAAATCAGTCCTCCAGTCTCCTCCTTACACTGTTCCATCCTCAAGAGTCACGACAGAAAACCCCCCCTAAACCCAAAAAACCAGCAATCAAGAGGGAGAGAGAGGCATTTAGAGCAATTCTGAGGGGGACAATCAAAACCTAAAAGAGCCCCACCAAAGAACTTCCCATTAAACCCCAAGATCAGACCTTCATTGTCTACATCACCATTTCAGTACTTCTCCACAAAGACCTCCAAGGCCACAAAGAACAAGCCTCAACAGAAACAGAAGCCCAACAAGAACTCTTCCGCTGCCGCCGACACCGCTAATTAAGAGAGGAAGCAATAAAGAGTAAGTGGCGAAGGCAGCTCTATGATTGGGGTGAAAAGGCTTGTCCCTCCTGGTACAAATCCTGTTGAAATCCCCTGAATCTCCTCTTAATGCAAATCACCTAAAGGAAAGTAAATGCTGATTCCCACAAGTCTTGGTGGGAGGTAAGGAAGATTCGTCCCGTCAGGTCCAAATCCTGGAGAAGCCTCTCCTATTCAGGGAAAGCTCAGGTCCGTAGAAGAAAAATGAGCCAAAGTTTAGGTCTCTAAGGATCATCAAACCTATTCCTTTCCAAGTTAAAAAAAGAAAAAACATGTGTTTGTCGTGACCATGGAAACAAATATCCAACTGTACAATAAGATATCGTTAAGTTATTCAATTTCATGCATCCAGGAATATTACAATCAAAGCCACAATTAACGCATGATCTACCCCTTCTGGAAATATGGTCAGTCGAAATTTACTCCTCCCGACAAAAATCTGGTGAAGCTTGTACATAAGACTGGTCTGCATCAAAATAACAAAGACCATTCCGTCAAGTTTTGAAGAGAGAAATAATTTGAAACAGTAATCCAACGAAAATGAGTGAAGAGGACAATGAAAAAGGCCACATGTCGCAATGCAACAGCGAGTAGGGCATATTGACATGGATCAAAATTAGAAAATTAAAAAAAAAAAACAAAAGGCGTTGTATGACTCTGGTAGCTAATAAAAAATCACAGTGATATACGTTTCAGAATCTTCTGATGACTCCTTCTCACACTCAGAGAACCTAACGGGTGAAGAGCTCCCACAACATAGTACGCCATTATTCTTGAAAGAGCAACAATAGTGAAGAGCTCCCTCAACATTTATGCAACGAATTAATGCGGTACACAGAGAAAAATGCAAACTCCGAAAAACAGAAGCAAAACGCAAACTTTGGAAGATGCTCCGAATGCAGAGTGGTGATGAGAGGATTATTCAATGTATCAACTGCTCATAAAAAAGCTAAAACAAGATTAGATTAGCTTGTAGCAGTTTGGGAACAAGTAAAAGTGTCTTTTGTACTCAGTTATCATATGGAATGAAACATCCATGAAACTTCACCGTCAAGAAATAATACTACTGTACAAAAAAGAGCCTGCAAAGACCATAGAATAAGTGATAAAATAGTGATAAAATGATAAAACATGAAGAAGCTTGGCTCTAACACCTCACTGCTGGAAAACATAGAATAAGGCATTAACACTTTCTTTTATTTATCAAGCAAAATCTATGATAATGAGTGAGTCTCAGCTGCAAATGATCGTTGAGAATACCTGGGCCACAATGGAGTTGCCTTTATAGATCGTACAAGATCTTTGGAAAGGGAAACCTGCCATCTTAAAGTCATGGGTCGGCTCCCCAATATTTTCTCTCACAAGAAAGACCTCCAGCTCAGTTCTCGTAAACTTATTAAGTGTTCTTTCCACTCTGAAAACCAAATCCTTGTCCTCGTAGTCAACCCCCTTAAAAGCTTGCCAAGATCCTTTCTACAACATTGAAATTAAAAATTGCAATACTTTTGGTAAGCCCACAAAACAACAACCGTGAAATCTGAAACTAATCATAAGATTTTGTTCTTATAACACGAATGCGACTTCCCCACTTGATTTGGTCCATTCTGAAAAATGGAAAAGACGCAATGAGGGCTTCATCATGTGTTACTCAACCATAGATGAAGACCCATAATGTCCTACTGGTAGTATTTTTCTTTTCCCACATGTCCCTTATTACAACAAGCCAAGACTGCATGGAAAAGAGTAAAACCCGATTCATGGTACATGGGGTCTAACAGTTATTAATTTTCAATCATCTTCCAAGTCATTATCCAATAGCACCCGAGAATGAAATTGTGCTTGTACATCTGGTAATCGATTTCAACGACAATTTGGGGGAATTGGGGTTACTTCTATTTCAAAATATGTGGAATTGATTCCCACTCAAATTTTCCTTCAAATAACTTACCATTCTTTTTTTCAATTGTCAAGTTCTATGAACTCAGAACAGCAAAATGCAATATTAGAGAAACCCCACGATTGGACACTACCTTAATTATAGGTTTTACTTCAATAAAATCTCTAAAACCCCATTATCAGAGGAAAAATGAATCAAACAAATCAATTGAAATCAATACATCAAAAAAAAAAAAAAACTGACATGGGTTCGGCAGATGGAGAAGATGGGGTTTCCGGAGGCATCAAGGACCAGTCTTCGACGGCGAGCAGAAGATTCATGGCCAGAAGAAGTAGAGCCGCGAATGGCCCTGAAGACTACATTAGCAGAGGAATCGGCGAAGCCCAATTCTCCAGGAGAAAGGCCAGGATGTTTCTTGGAGACAAAGAGGTCGATTGGGATAGGTGAAAAGGCTGCACCTTCTTGGTACGCATTCTGAGCAGCTGAACTTGCCATCGGTGCAGTAATGTACGTGTGGCTACTTTAATTCCTGGTTACCGCTGCTGTGGTTTTTCTTGTTGTTGTTGTTGATTTTGGTCGAGGATGCGCTGTCCGTCTCTGAGTCAGCATTCGAGGAAGAAATAACGAAGTGGGGAGTGATTGGTTTGGACATCTGGAAGCTTTGTCGGTTCCCTTTGCGCTAGGACAAGAAGATTCTGCTGCTTTCGGCTGGATAGAAAGTAGAGTTGCGTGGAACAATGTTACGATATGGGTACATTATAAAAATATATTAAATTTTAAAATAAATTATATTATTAAATTAATTATGTATATTTTTTTATTTTAATAAATATATTTTCGTAATTTCACTTTATTTTTAACTCTCATTTGATAAATACGTTATTTAGCTAATAATTACAGAGAATTTTGAATTGTCAATAATATAAAAATAATCTAAATAAGGTAAATAATTTAAAAAAATATCGTGAATGAGTCATTAAATATTAAATTGCTATGACTTGATAAGTTAACAATTAATGTACTGAAATTTATGCATTTTGCGTATATGGGATAAAAAAAATACTCAAGTACAAGAATATCTAACAATCACATGACAAAGATATAAAAAAACTTTTAATGCTTAGATAACAAAAATTACTTAAATACAGTCCATAAGATTTTTACAAAAAGTTAAATTTGTTGGATTTGAGTAAGAATTTTGTTATTGACAATTATTTTTTATTTTTTTATTTATAATTATGAATCAAAAATCAACATATTAATAATTTTTAATATCAAATTTATAATATATTTCACTTTTAATTTTTTAATAATCAATTAACATATATTACGTATGAGTTACGGTAATAGAGAAAGCAAAAAGATTGTTACTAATAAAATACTTTTAAGTAATTTCAGTCTAGGAAACTATAGAAGTACAAATACTAATTAGGATAAGTACAAATACTAATTAATATACTATTTTTTTAAATTATTGACCTTATGTCAACTATTTTTCTATTATCATTTAAATTTAAACTTTTCAATAGTTATTTTTGTTACAATAAAATTATTGGTTAAAATACATTAAATTCTCTGTAATTTGATTATTTTACATTTAATCTCTAATGGTTTTAATTTTAGTATTAAATCATTTTGTGATTTTCAATTTTTATAATTTGCTCCCTTGACAATTTAAATTTATTGATAAAAATTAGTTAGAATTATATTATTTTGTAATTACAAAAACTTCGTCATATTTTCATGCTGAAGTTGACCATATATACTATCTCAAACATTTTATAACGGCATGAGCAATGCATTGAAAAAAAAAAAGAGTAAAGAATGTGAAGAATATAAGGTAAAATGAAACTCAAGTACACACCAAAATTTAATTTGAGAGATATATTACATATTTTTATAAAATTTGGTAGAAAAATAAAAATTAACAATTACAAAAAATAATGTAATTTTAACTAAATTCTATTTTTTTAGTAAGTATTTTAACTAAATTCTATTAATATATTTAATGAAATCTTGATCAAAGAGGTAAATTGAAAAAAATTGAAAAGGACTGAGGAATTTGATGCTTAAATTAAAGTTGAAGTTAAATGCAAAACAGTCATGTACTACATGACGTTTAATGCATTTTAATCTTAAAATTATTATCCCTTTCAATTTTCAATTTTCCATTTCGTCTTTTTAGAAACCGAAAAGATATGTTTGGTCAAAAAACTTGCAAACATATAAAAATTGAATAAAGGTTGGTGTCCCGGAGTTGGTGTGCTGAAATTTGTACCGAATGAAACCGTGACTGTTATTTTTAAAATTAAAATTGATATTTTTAAAACAGTTATTTTTTTTTATATTTCAAAAATATCAATCGCGGTTTTAAAAATATCAGTCCCAGTTTCGCCCGAGATAAAATCTCAGAATAAAAGTATTGAGATACGTAACTGCACTCATAAAAATTAGGGTAACGCGGCAATATTCGACTATCCGTAGGTGTTGCCACAAGTTGATTGGTTCGAGTTCTTATTGGTTTGGTCCGGGGAACCACAAAATCATAATCTCTTTATACCACGCGCCGTCGCCCCCGCCACAATAGCCACCGGGTCGTTGGACGTGCCTGTCCCCCTTCGGCCATAGCAACTCGCCGTCTCGTGTAGCTCGGGGCTTTACCAGCCATCTGCACCGTTGCATTCGATCTCCATTCAGGTTTTTGGTTTTTTTTTTTTTTTAAATTTTTGGTTCTCGTTTAATTAATTAGGAAATAATTAAACCGGCCTTCGTATTTTGGCTTTTTTTTTTTGTCGATTTTGCTTCTGATTGTGTATATAGGATCTGTTTGGTATTGTCCTTGAGTTTTGCTGTTAATTTGGTTCCAAAAGCTTCTATCAGCAGCAAACGGAATTGACTGTTTAGTGATAGTTTGGGACGTTTTGACAGAAAAATAAACAATTTGCTATTTTAGTTTTTCCATGTGGTTAAATTGTAAGTACTTTATGTCACATTTTTGCTTAGAAGATTATTAAACTGTGTATAGGCACTATACTAAGGAAAGAGGTCGGGGATTTAATCTCACTTCTTCTAAATCTCCTCTTTCCTTTTTGTAAGACGAACTTTGACCCCCTCTACTGCAGTTGCTTGTGAGTCAAAAATGCCAGTTTCCAAACTACAACTACAGTCCCATACACACCCTTAATATATATATATATATTTAATCCTTTAAAACTAATAATCTAACAGTTGGGATATGGTGGATGAGAGACTGTTATTCGAACTCTAAACTTTTCAGTTGAAGGTCTATTTTTAATCACCTCGACTATTGTCCTTGACACCCTTACACTGTATTTGGATAAAATTTTTGAGAGAGAGGAAAGTGGAGGAGAGAATCATTAGAGGAAGATAATATTTTCTATCATCTCTTGTGTTTGGAAAGAGGTGATGAGAGAGAGGAAAATTATAAATTCTTTTGTTTGATAAAGGGTGGAAAGTGAGAGAGAGGAACATAAAATGTGTTGGAATAACAATTTTATCCTTCATAATAAATTCTATTAAAATATTTTGTTTAGGTAAAATTGTAATTTTTAAATTATGTGAGGGGTAATTGAGTCATTTAATAAATTTTATAGGAGAATTAACAACTTTCCTCCCATTTTTGAGAGAATTGGTTTTGGTGGGATAGGAAGGATTAGGGGAATTAGAAATTTTCTTCTCTCTCACTTTTCAAACATTTCCCAAATACAACAATTTACTTTAATCCTCTCACTTTCCTCTCCCTCCCCCCACTTTCCACATTCCCAAACACAGTGTTACTATGTTAGTAGTGTCTGAATACTGCTCTATAAATGTTGATATTTTATTGGCTTTGGTACACTGGGGCTATGTCCTAGCTCAGAAAAGTTTCTGTCACATTTTCAATGCCTAGAGAGGTGTAGTTTTCTTTTCCTCAGGTTTAGGGTTCCAAAGGAAAGGTCTTGGAATAGTTTCATTTGTGGGGTTTCTTGCATGACTTTGTTTTAAGTTTTTATTTCTTAGTTTTCTAGTTGATTTTTGGCCTCTATCTTTCTTCTGCACTTTGTTGTGTTTACAATAAAAAACTGGGAGACTTGTCCCTTGTTCATTTTTAAAGGCATTGAGAGTTGCAGCCTGTTTAAAAAATTGGTCTTGAAGTCTTGGAAATTTTTTAAGGTTGTTTTTTTTGAAACGAACATGGCTGATCTTCTGAGCTTGCTTTGAAACTGCAACACTCAAGTTGTAAGGGATCTTTTAATCCGATTATATTATGTCAGAGTTGTTTGCATCTATTTTCTAATGGTAAGGACAGGGTATGCTTTTACTTTCCAATGTATTCAAGATAAGTAAGTGACTTCGAAATCTATGTTTTGCAAAGAGTAACATGATTTATTTAACTAATCAGATATCGAATATAATTTGGGTCATATCTGCTTTATTGCTTACCGTGGATAATCTGGGAATCTGGCTTGTAACTGGGTGATGAGTGCTCTTATGGCTATTTAGCTACTTTGGGCCTTCCCTAGCTGCTAACTTCTTCTTTCTTCTTTTCTCAGACCCATTTCTACCCTGCCCAAAGCAAAAATCAGGATCAGTGCCTGGTTTGGCAATCTTAATCTTGTCAATGGAAGAGGCACAGCAGATTTTAGGGAATAACAGTCTTGAAGATGCAAGCTGGCTTTGTTCCCTTTCTGAGTCTGAGCTTGTAAGGCAATTTCTTAAATATAGATGCGTTTACATATGTTATGCTAGGAACACTATCTGCCTTATTTGGTTGTCTGCCCTGTTTTTGTTTATTTGGTTTTCTGCCCTATCTTCATTAATTTGGTCTGATATAGGACTCTCTAGAGTTTAAAGCCCCATATATTTTTTGCATTGTCAAGGACGTATGATTTAGGTGGGTTACTGTGGATGCTCTGCTGAGTTTTTGAGCTTCCAAGTTTTGAATGTCATAAACACCGTCTGCACTGGAAATGCATATATTACAAGAAAAGAGTTACAATATGGTTCTTTTATTTAATTGGCCAGTGAGGCTTCTTGCAGCTTAACAGTTTTGAGCTGTCAGTGTCACATTATGCTTCTCAATGCAAAGAATTAGTCAATAAATAAAGTGAATTCCTTTTGCAGGATTTGTTGATCAGCTTGAAATTGCTTGTGCTACAGCGGGCTAAAGTCCTCCGTCGTGCCGAACTAGCAGAAAAATTTGATCTTAAGATGCTTCGAGCCCTTGGTATGTTTGCTTGTCATGTATGCATATTTCTGAAAATAGAGCATGTCTACTTTCATGTTTATGACTGGCAAACAAAGACTTGTATGCCATAATATTTGATAGTTATTTGTCCTGCATATCACCACTTTATGTGCAAGAGGAGTCTTCATCTCTTATAAATCAAAATGAGATTAAATTATGTGAAGTGTCGGTTTTTAACAGAGGAATTGTGCTTTCCATCCATTAAAATAAAAGGACCTTTATTCTTGTCATGTATATTCTGATTTACTGATGGTTAATTTGATCAATCTGGACTAATACTGATCCCATTCCTTCTGAGCCTTTTGCAGCATTTGTTTTGATGGAGCATATAAAAGGAAAGGTTGAAGATCTTCCACAAATTCTTGGCTCGACTGAGTGTACTCCATTTATGGATGGATGCAATTTATTGAAATGTGAATCCGTGGGCATCTTAAGCGTTGAAGAGCTAAAGGCATGTATTGGTAGCAGTGAAAGAAAGAGACCGGCTAAAAGGTATGTTGATTCTCAGGGCATACGTGACAAGTGCGTTGAGTTGGGATCTGTTTTCTGCTGGTTGTCTAGTCTGTAAATATGTACTTTAAAGATGCTTTTTCAGCAAATGTGTCAAAATGACTATAATGAGGTTAGTTTCATGCGTCCTGAGGGAGGACAATGTACGAAAAGATTCTTGTAAATGCATGTTATGGCTGAAGAAAAGGTAAAGCCAGGGCTCAAGGGCCTGCAGAATATGATATCTACACTAGTGATAGTTCTGAATTGTTGAATGAATGCGGTATTCCAGTCGACAGTTAGCTGAAACATAATGATGGATTTTATTTTCTAATCATTGTTTAGAATTTTTTTCTTTTCTTCAAATTCTATTTCAGCAGGATGGAAAACTTGCATAGAGGCCTGTTAGTATTACTGGTCATTCTTGTATGATGGCATGCAAAACTTATTTCATAATAGAAATATTTCTGGCTAGTTTAACGAACAAAAAGTTACACCAATGACATCCTTGCATTCCCGTATGAATCAATAATTTGATTTATGATGATACTGTATTAATTTCTTATCATGAGTTTTGCACCAAAGCATGTATGAGGAATTTGCACCCCAGCATGCTCTTTGATTTCTTTGTCCATAATATAAATGCTTGATTCTACTTGTCACTTCTTCATTTGTAGATCGCATGAAGTCAATCATGAGAAAGAAAGAATTTGAAACGATGCTTATGTGCTAACTAAAAGGTACGCCAATTTGTCTAAGATTTGGTCCGGGGCGATTCAAGTGCCTGCAGTGCACAGCCAGAATCCATGTTGTATATTTGAAAGAGGTTGACCTCCTAACAGTTAACCAGCGGTGCCTCTTGACACAGGCAACTGGCTTTTGGTGCAAGTGCTTTTGCATTTCACTTCCTAGTTCCAAACTTGTTTTTGAGCAACCTGTTATCATCTAGCAACCATCTCATTTTGGGAGTTGCATCAGTTGCAGGTCCTGCATTAACAAGCTTTTTTGAGGCCACGCGGCAACATTGAAGGATATCGGGGTTAGTGATGCAATGAAGACAATTAGTACATTTGCCTTGTGAGGAAGTTTTGCCACCCAGCTCCTCTTGATTGTCTTACTTCTTGATGTTTCTTTGAAGAGCTTTGCTTTTTCGGACAACACTGGGATTTTGGGATTATTTGCTATAGAGAGACTATTCAAAATGGTTGAGCAATCTGCAGAAATTATTGAAGTAGCGCCTATCATGGTCATTTATTAGACTATATATGTATATATCCTCTCAAAGAGGTGGACAATATATGTTTTTTTTTGACCTCAAGAGATGGACAATATTGGAACGAACAGAAATTGGAATTTACAGAAATAAAATTGCCAGCATGAATTTTTATCCGAAAATTTATGTCGAAACGAAGAAAAGAGATCAAATGGTGATGAAAAATTTAAAAATAAATTCACAATTCCATTTTTATCTAAAATTCCAAGTAATTTAATTACGCTGACTTGACATTCTTGATAACAGTTCATTTTTGTTTTTTTAAAGCCCGCATTCCCTGGTAAGTTGTGACGCATCAGGATTCAGCAAACCACCGTTCAATATGATTTTTCCTCACCAACATTCTTGATAAAATTTTAGAGAAAAAAATTTATGTTTACTTTTTGATTTTTTTTGTAATCGAATTTCAATACAAAATAATAACATAATAATAATTATACTTTGTACAATTAATAAAATTAGTTTAATTTTAAGATTTTACTACGCATATGTGCAATCTCATTGATAACTAGTATAAATTCACTATTTTTTTTGTTACTTTTTTTCCATCTACTTCCAAATCCAAACACTCTAATAAATCTCATTGATAAATTTTTTAAAATGTATCAGTCAGATTCAACTGAATGGTCTACAAATTAATTTCATTTTTGGCCGATGCAGTTCTCAGTTCGATTCACCGTTTAGTGAAAGAAATTGGTCCCATACAAAAATACAAGAATGACATATTGTTTTTCTTTGGAGGAGTAAATTCATTTATAAAATAATAAAAATTAATATTAAACTCGTATGATACATGGATTTATTATATTTATTAAAAAACATATTTTCACTTATATTTTATTCAAATAAAAAATAAAAAAAACTTAGATTATAAATATTTTTTAAAAAATAAAAAATAAAATTGAAAGTAATTTTTTAATCTTTAAGAAAATTAGGGTAAAAACAAAAAAAGAACATTAGCATTTTTTAAGGAAAAAAAAAAGTAAATTTAGAAATAGTTTTCTTTTTTTCTTTGAATTTATCTGCCTTCTCCTTGTTTCCTTCTTCCTCTCCCTTCTTCTTTGGTTTAAACCCTATGCCTTCCGGCTTTTCTTCCTCTCTCGTCTCCTCTTAAAACGACACCGTCTTCGTTCACACAGTTCAGGGTTTAGAGTGAGAAATAGCCATGAATCCCTATCTCCTCTCAACCTCTACTTCTTCTTCTACTTCTTTCATCCCTCTCTTCCATTCCCGGCGACCGTCTTCCCTCTCCCTCCTCCATGACCGGCAGCAGCGGCGGCGTCGTATCAAAATTGCCGTCCCCCGATGCTCCTCCTCCGACGCCAAATCTTCGGACGATGGCCCCCCGCCGCCGCCGCTTATTTCTTCCAATGTTTTCGGAGGCCGGAGGGAGCTCACGGGGATCCAACCGCTGGTGGACAGTCTGTCTCCGCCTGCCAGAATGGCCGGTTCCGCGGTGATTCTGGCCGGAGCTTTGGCGGCTGGGTATGGTTTGGGGCTTAGGTTCGGCGGGACCCGGAATTTGGCCCTCGCTGGTGCTGCCGTCGCGGGAGCTGCCGGCGGGGCCTTGACCTATTCGTTGAATTCTAGTGTTCCGGAAGTTGCTGCCGCTAGTTTGCACAATTATGTGGTGGACTGCGACGATCCCAAGGCAGTTAGGAAGGAGGATATTGAGCAGATTGCCAAAAAGTTAGTCTTTTTACTTTTTATTTTCCGAAGTAACAATATTGCCGAGTGGTAGCTATGTAGTTAAGCAACAAGATTTTTTAATCTAATGCAATACGGTCATTTAACCGGACCCCGAAATGTGAGAGACTCGTGCACTGAAACATTCATTTATCAATTATCCTTATTACTGTTATTTAGATTCTATTGACGTTAGTTGATAGTCAGGTTTGCCTTTTGTGCTACGATTTTGGTTGAATTTATGTTTAAGGTTCGTATCGATGATTATGTGCTTGGTGTCAATCCAGAATGCATTTTGATTCTGGAATTGGGTGCTGTGCATCCTTTTGAATGAGTATTGGATGGTCTTTTTTCTCTTATGAAATATTGGTTATTTGGAGTTTCTGCTTTTTGTGATTGGTATTGGTCTTCATGTTCTTTTATTAGTTTTTGAACTGTCTTTAAAATGTTAATATTTCAGATATGGTGTGAGCAAGCAAGATTCAGCCTTCAATCAAGAGCTTTGTGATATATACTGCCGGTGAGTGGAAAGCTATGGTTTTGGGTTTGTTTGGTGGTCAAATTAAAATAAATGTTAGCAATTTGTGGTTTTTGGTTGGTGATTCTATTTGCAATACAGAATGAGGTGAGATAGATGTGTTTGTTTATTTTACCTGTAAATCTTTTTAGTTTTTGTCCTTTTCAATAATCGTTTCTGGGTTGTTTCTTGGCATTTTAGGTTTGTGTCCTCTGTCCTCCCTCCAGGAAATGAAGATCTTGAGGGGAGTGAAGTTGAAAAAATAATCAATTTCAAGAATGCTCTGGGCATTGATGACCCTGATGCAGCCGCAATGCATATGGAGGTGTTGTTACATAAATTATTCTTATCCTCTGTAAAAGAATTTGCATCCTTGCAGTCGTATGTGTAGCAAATCTACAAAAATATTGGTGTCCTCCCACGTGTTAATTTTGGCTGGTTGTTCTAGATTGGTAGGCAGATTTTCAGGCAACGGCTTGAAACTGGAGATCGTGATGGTGATGTAGAGCAACGTCGGGTAGGTTATTTTTCTTTTATGTAGGTTCTCAATTTGTAGGGTGTGGACTAATTTAACCTGAATCTTTGAAGGGAGATGCGGAGCTTGACCATTCGTACTGATTTTTCAGTGCAGGCATTTCAGAAGTTGATCTATGTTTCAAATCTTGTTTTTGGAGAGGCCTCATCATTTCTTTTACCTTGGAAGCGTGTTTTCAAGGTCACTAATTCCCAGGTAACTTTGTTGATGACATTTTATTTCTAACGTTCATGGTCTTTTCCATGTGGTTGAAACATGCTTTAGTGCATTAGAGCTGGAGATCTGTACCCTAGTTTGCAGTTTTTGCTTTTAATTTTTTGTTAAACATCTATATTCTTTAGGTCCTGCAGGTTTTGAAGCTTTCATTGCTTACATTTTATCTCTGCTGTGCATTTGCCTTGTGGTTCCTGACATTTCTATTTCTGTCATTGCTCTGTTTTCCAGGTTGAAATTGCTATTCGCGATAATGCTCAGAGGCTATATGCCTCTAAGCTTAAAGCTGTTAGCAGAGGTAAATGCTATTAACCTAGGATTTTTAGTGATACGATTGTCAATTGTTGGCTATCTTAGCAGCAACAAATGCCAGAACATTTAGCAGTTTAATATGCTCACTTGGTTGCTGTGCCTATCCCTAAATGTTCAAAAAGACTAATATGTTTGATTTGCATGCTATAGAGAGAGACATTATCTCCCTCTCTCTCGCTCGGTATTAACCATTTAGCTACGAATTTCAGCGGAAGAGTTGAAAATTCTTTAAGCTGAAGTCAGGACCTATTTTATATATTTCTAATGAAACTCCTTGCCGTACAGATATTGATGTGGACCGGCTTGTTAGCCTTAGACAAGCACAACTCCAGTATCGACTTTCTGACGAGGTTCTTAATTTGCCAATCAAAACTTCTTGTCCTTGATACATCTTTTTCCAATGCTTATAATTGGTACTTTAACTAATATATTTTGCTTTGTACAGCTTGCAGAGGACCTGTTTAGGCAACATACGAGAAAAATGGTTGAAGAAAATATTTCATCAGTGCTCAGTGTACTTAAATCAAGAACAAGAGCAGTGTATGATTTAAGTCATGTAATATGCAAATGATATGATTTAATTATTGATGATAAGGTGTTTTGAGATCTCTCAAAAACTCGGGCTGTGGGAGGATGCATTTACCTTTTTGCAGAATTGGAATACTAATAGATTTTTTGGTTTTACAGTGATGGTGTGAAACATGCCGTGGAAGAGCTTGATAAGATACTTGCATTCAACAGTAAGCTTATCACATTGAAGAACCATGCAGATGCAGGTTCCTTTACCCGTGGGGTTGGTCCTGTTTCCTTATTAGGTTGGGATATGACAAAGCTTTTAAGTTCAATTTCTTGAAAAGAGTTCTGACATCTTTAATCTACAATCTGGTACTAATGTCTTTCTTTTGTCTAGGTGGTGACTATGATAGTGAGAGAAAGATGGATGACTTGAAGCTCCTTTATAGAGCATATCTAACAGACGCTTTGTCTGGTGGTCGCATGGAAGAAAATAAGGTGAAAAATAGTGGCTTGCATGTATTTGTTTCTATGACACATTTTTGTTACAAGGTCTTCTGTATGCAAGGATATAAGGGAGGGGACAGCCCTTCCACAAGTAGCATTAAGCTTTTCTTGTTCTTGCCACTCCGTATGGTTTCTGTTGCGCAGCTTGAGCACATGACTTTGAATAGCGAAACCCCTCCTCCTGTCATGCATAGTATCAATAATTGAAGAATAATCTGTTGGAAACTCATGATAAATGTGAATGCCCATTTGGCTAATCTTCCCAGATGGATCTGTTTTGGTTCTTTTCCCCAGAGGAATTGGAAAGTAAACTCTACCTCCATCCTATTCTGGAATTGCATAACCAATAACAGCTTGAACCCCCCAGGGCGTCACAATGCCCAAAAACCATCAGTCATCTCCAGCTGCCATATTCGTACTTTAAATTGGTTGCACCTGCTAATTATTTAAACTCCGCTTATTAACTTAATAATAAATCTAGCATTAATTTCATCACTATAGAATTCAATCCTCTGTGGCTTATGGTACCTGTATGACCTTGTCCATCGGTTTTTTTTCCTTGTAAAGTTAATTAGGTTAGCAGACCAACCAGGATGGTTGGGTTTTGTTGAGAAGCGAGGAAATAGAAAGATTTAGCTTCATAAGCGCTTCTGTCTGGTGCTTCTCTTTGCTTCGGAGTTTTATTTGTCAAACTTGCACTTACGTTTTTTGGATCATCAAACTTCTGAAATGGACATTTAGGTGGATGGTCTTTACCCTCCAGACCAGCCACGCACTTTTACTATCCCCAAGCAGATAAGCAATGTAGAAAAATCGAAGGCATCGAAAATTATCTTTTGCTGCAAGAAGATTTTGGGTAACATAAATTTCATTGGAAATATGAACAGTTTGACTAATTTGCCCTTTTTTTTCATTTATGAATGATTGATATCTGTACCTCATGGTTTTTAGAGACGGGCAGTGAGGTTATTTTTGTAGGTTTTTTTCCCCTTCTAAATTTATGTACCCTAATTTGAGAGTCAAAGTCCTCGTGTTTTATGATGAATCACCTTGAGACAAAGGAGAATGCTTTGTAGTTAACATTTTATGAGGACCATGCTCTTTGATTTGCATAATCACAGGACAACAGAACTGGCTCCTCCTTATTCTGTAAAACCTCCTTGTAACTTTAGCACAGCTTTGTTTTTGTTATATCATGGTTATAACTGTGTTATCTTTGTGCTTCTTGATACTTGATTTTTGTTGGTGGGTTTTTTGGTATTCTACTTAGTTGTTCAAGTAAAATAACACCCTGTTTTTGTTCTTTCTTTTGTAGCTTGGTGCATTGAATCAATTGAGGAATATATTTGGTTTAGGTAAAAGGGAGGCAGAAGCTATTACACTTGATGTTACTTCAAAGGTGTATCGTAAACGACTTGCACAAGCTGTTTCAAGTGGTGATCTGGAGTTCGCTGACAGTAAAGCAGCCTTCCTACAGAATCTCTGTGAGGAGTTACATTTTGATCCACAGAAGGCCACTGAGATTCATGAAGGTGATAAATAATGTCAGAGACACCCATGTGCTTTAATATCTAAAAACTTGCTAGCTGTCAGAAATTATTTTGGCTGGTTGCAATTTTCTTGTGCATTGACAGATTTACTAATTGGTTTCTTTCTTTTTAAGAAATTTACCGGCAAAAACTTGAGCAATGTGTAGCCGATAAAGAGCTTAGTGAAGGGGATGTTGTTGCCTTGACCCGTTTGCGGGTCATGCTCTGTATTCCTCAGCAAACTATTGATGCAGCTCACTCAGATATTTGTGGAAGTTTATTTGAAAAGGTAACTATAATTTTTATTTTGTTTATATTCTCAAACTTCTTGTTCATTTATGCCATATTCTGAATATTTAGGCTCTGTCAATTGTCCTGACTTCCCATTAGTCTTTCTGCATCTGATGCCTGGCTTTTCAGTATTCGATGAAAAGAATGTATGCTGTTTACCTGGGGCTACATTACTGATTGTTTTCAAGTTAAAGTATATATTGTTAAATTACAACTTTTAGTTTGCTAATTAGTAAGGCAGGGCAAAAACTTGCTCTTATGGAGGATTTTGACCTATACATATTTTTTTTTGGAAAGGGAAATCTACGTAGTTATATGGTTTACATTGCACATGTGTTGAACATTTTTTTCAGATATGATCTAGCCCATGATAGATGATACTCATGGATGCAGCTTATTGTCCAAAATTCCTGGACGTGGAGTCCCATTGGGAACAATTTTAATTAATCTTTCTTTAAAGTTTACCAGCAGTTTATCAGTTTGTAAGACATTTATATGAGATAAAGCTTTTTGCTTTTTGTCAGTTTGTTGGATTCCTGCTTCTTTCAGTTTTAGCTGTGTTATTTTTGATTTCTCTGGGGGTAGCAATTTCCTACCTCTGTTGGTTATCTAGAATAAAAAGATACTCATACTGTGCTCTTAGTTTGCCTGTTGCTATCGCTGCTGGCTATTTGGCTGAAAACTTTGTTCAGTTGTGCTTATAACATGGTTGCCTGTTTAGGTGGTTAAGGAGGCAATCGCTTCTGGGGTTGATGGTTATGATATGGATGTTAAGAAGGCCGTGAGAAAGGCTGCACATGGGTTACGATTAACACGGGAGGCTGCTATGTCTATTGCTGGCAAGGCAGTGCGTATCTGCGCTAAATACTCTTATGCTGATGATTATAAAACAGGTATATTTTCCAAACAAGGAAATTTTCTTTCTATTAACATTGGTTTTTTCAATTCACGTGCAGGTCCGAAGGATTTTCCTAAACTATATAAAGCGAGCAAGGGCAGCTGGCAGCCGCAATGAGGCCGCAAAGGAATTAAAGAAAATGATTGGTTTCAATAATTTGGTTGTGACTGAATTAGTGGCCGACATAAAAGGTGAATCTACAGATACTCCTCCAGAAGAGCCTACTAAGAAGGATGAGAAACAAATTGATGGTGATGAGGAGTGGGATGATGAGGAATGGGAATCCCTCGAGACACTAAAGAAAATAAGACCCAGTGAGGAACTTGCTGCAAAGATGGGAAAGCCTGGCCAGACAGAGATAAATCTGAAGGATGACCTTTCTGAAAGAGATAGGAGTGACCTCTACAAGACATTTTTGCTGTATTGCTTAACTGGGGAAGTCACCAGGATTCCATTTGGGACAGAGATTACCACAAAAAAGGATGACTCGGAGTTTCTTTTGCTGAATCAGCTTGGTGGTATACTTGGTTTGTCTGTTAAGGAAGTTGTAGAAGTTCATAGGGGGCTCGCAGAGCAGGCTTTTAGGCAGCAAGCTGAGGTGATTTTAGCTGATGGACAATTGACAAAAGCTAGGGTTGAGCAGCTAGCTGAGGTGCAGAAGCAAGTTGGCTTGCCACCAGAGTATGCCCAAAAGGTAATAAAGAGTATCACAACTACAAAAATGGCAGCTGCCATTGAAACTGCCATCAGTCGGGGGAGACTTAGTATACAGCAGATAAGAGAATTGAAGGAAGCAAATGTTACTTTGGACAGCATGATATCCGAGAGCTTGCGTGAGAACCTGTTCAAAAAAACTGTACATGAGATTTTCTCTTCAGGCACCGGAGACTTTGATGAGGAGGAAGTCTATAAGAAAATGCCAGAGGATCTCAACATCAACGCTGAAAAGGCCAAAGGAGTGGTTCATGAGCTTGCACGCAGTAGACTATCAAACTCACTGATACAGGCAGTTGCTCTACTGAGGCAGAGAAATCATCAAGGAGTGGTATGATTTCTGAACTCATTACATATTGTTGCTTTTGTATATGATAACTTGGTAGAGACTGCTTCTAAGTATGCACACAGTGCTAGTAGGTTTGATGTCTTTTTCTGCTCTCGTAGGTTTCCACTCTTAATGACTTACTGGCTTGCGACAAAGCTGTGTCTTCTGAGCCTTTGACGTGGGAGGTGCCTGAGGAGCTGGCTGATCTGTATACTATATACATGAAAAGTGACCCAGCACTGGAGAAACTGTCCCGTTTGCAGTACTTGCTGGGAATAAGTGACTCCACAGCTGCTTCTCTCCAAGAGATGAAAGGGAGGGTACTCCCCATTGGGGCAGAAGAAGAAAACTTTGTGTTCTAGCTGTTAGTAGTGATATGGTAGATGTGTTGGGTAAACTTAATGGGTGTTTGAGCAGTTGCTTAGTTTTCCCTTTATAAAGAAATGAAATGTTGAGGCAAAACTGAGCGATTGATAGAGACGAAGTTTTCATATTACATATTTAGATGATCAGATTTTGATAACCACTTGAATTGGCAACAGAATTTCGCGTATCCTTCACATTCTCTTTAGTTCCAATGAAATGTTTGCTGTTTGAAAACTAAATATTTACCCAACCTTACAAGAAAGAGAACAGGAAAGGGTTTTTAGCATTTCGGAATCAATGCAGTTGCCATTTCAATTTCTCTGCGGGAAAGGCTTCCGACATGTCATACGCTGATGTGTAGCCCTGTCCATTGTTCACTAGTCTTTTTCTATTTTTCTTCAATAATTAATGGAAGGTTCATTGGTCTCACAAAATAAAAGTAGGTCTTTTCAACTTTATAATTCATATGTTCTTTTTAAGATAAGAATATGACATCTTACAGATTAAAATTTAAGTTCTCTAATTAGTTAGCCTTCGGTGACCACGAATTTGCTCATCATTCAAAAAATGACAATTATACCTAGATCGCTGATTGGGAAATTAAGATTGTGATTTTTGCTTTTTCTTCTGTGGGACAGCAGAATATCCACGTCATACTTTACCATCAAATTAGATTTTACAAAAACAATGGTTAGTGTTAGCAACTTGAAATTGTGATGTTTTTTTATGAGTACTCTGATAGTCAGTTTTTAGATCTCTATTTTAGAGATTTCAGATTCTAATAATGAGAATGAAGGGTGTGAAATTTATGAGAAAGACATAACTACTTTTATCGTGTAACTTATTACCCAATAAGAATTAAAACAAAATGCTTGTAATTGTGATAATACTTGTTGGAGTGATGGTAGAGATGATGGTAATCAGTCACGAAAATAACATAAGAGGAAACTTGTAATGAGGCTTGGGTTCTATTTATACGACAATACTATTTTCCAACTTCGGAGTTAAGTGGTGTCATAGACCAGATTTCTTTCATTGTATACAGTTTGATATTCTTTTCACTGTATGCAGTTTCGTCGTAATTGTTTGAAGGTTAGGACATTTGCAGATAATTATCTTATTTACGGTACGAGATTATGGTTGGTCTAATAGTAAGAGTAGATTGGGGATTGCGTGAAAAAGGTGCTTGATACCAACTCAACTTGGCCTGGGTTCAAATCTTAATTCCCAATTTTAATAAAATATGAACTCTCATCTTTTTTTTTTTTGTTTTAACAGTAAAAAAGTGTTTTGCAGGCATCACACTTGTCGTCCGATGTCAAGAGTTATCCATTACTATCACATTTAACTATCTCTCATAAGAGCAACCTACCACCTAAATATTCCGGTACACCAAAAACAACAGAAATACTCTCACACCGACACACAAACAATACGATGCCTTCAACGTATACTTTCACTGTATTAGTGGCAAATTTTCTTGAGCTAGAACAAGATTATGCGCGCAAATAGAAGTTAGACAATGATGTTCTCCGTTTTCAGCGAGGCATATAAGTCTAGCTGTGTTTTCAAAGTAAATCCTTGCACGTTTTGTATCTTGGAAAGTTGCCTTTCCGATTTAGGACTTTCGAGAGAAATTATATCTTGTAACCAGATCCTCTATGATTAAAAACTTAATTTACAATGTTGGAATCTACCCACTTGCTAATTTTCGATTAAGAGGAATTCCTTTCAGGAAAATTGCAGGTTGTTAGCGCGACTCCTGCCGTCGCAGCTCCTCCTACTTGTTTCATCGAAGGCTATGCATGGCAAGTGTGCTTCGTATTTCTTGCAAGAGCTTTGCTAATTAGACCTGCCACTCTCCATTCTGGCAGTGCAGTCATGCATAGAAAAATTAGTTATATGTCACAAGGAGGTAAATGAACTCAAGGATTAGGTTCAAGTCTTTTGAGCAACATTCGGGTAAATAAAATGCAAATTAAGTTAATATTTGAAAATTGTGCTGTCCAATTAATTAAACCCTCATCGTCCATATATGGTGCCTAACTTTGATTTGGGTCCACGTTTTTGCCATCCATAATTAATGTTTCAATAATTCAATACAAACCGACAAAGGGGAAGGACAGTTCTAGATGTACAGGCTAACGATAGGAGCCAAGAATTGCATCATAATAAGTTTTTTACTTCTACTCTTTGTTTTTTTGGACACAAGCGAAGGTTGAAAGGACATAAAATAATAATAGAATCTATTAAAAAGTAGAAAAGAACTACATTTTTAGAAAAAGAATCACCTGAATTGTTGTCTAAATGTGATTAGGCGAATTCGATGTGCAACTAATTATAAGAAAAAAAATTATTTTTTATATTACACAAGCGAAGATTGAAAGGACATAAAATAATAATAGAATCTATTAAAAGGTAGAAAAGAACTATATTTTCAGAAGAAGAATCACCTGAATTGCTGCCTAAATGTAATTAGGCGGATTCGATGTGCAACTAATTATAAGAAGAAAATTATTTTTTATATTTAATTATACATGCAATTCGATCGGTTGCACATAAAATCTAACTGATTGCATTCGGTAACAATTCAAACACATTTTCTTCTGAAAATATAACAATACTCTAAAAGTTATAAAAGATCGAACATAATTTATATTACTTATAATTTTTTCTTTCAATTGACTTAAATTTTTAGGTGATAGCACTTAATTTACTCTTTTGTTTGTTTTGACAGTTTGACCCTTCAAATAAAAGATTGACTCATTTTAGTTTAGTTTTTTTTATTTCACGTATTAATTGAGTTTAATATGTGAATATGAAATATTAAAGAGTACAAAATCTCATAATGATAAAATACAAAGATTTAAAATAATGCATAATACTCTTAAATTTTCTTTCTTACTAATTTAAACTTTTAAATAAATTTAAGATCTAAAAACCTTATTTAATAGAACTATTAAAATTTAAATACAAGTTCAAAAGATCTCAATGTATTATTCTCTAATTATATTAGAAGCAAAATCATAACAAGTTATCATTATCAAATTGGGTTTTCTTTTCAGTAAAAGGTGTCAAGACATGACTTGAATACAATCAACAAGTTTCTTTTTTTTTGAAAAACACTTAAGAATCTTGTATCGCCCTAAGTTACGTAACAAAAACAACTATCTCGATTTTTATAAACCACATAATCACATGCCCTCTCCCGGATTGGGAATCCTAAGATAGAAGCCCAGCTGTAACAAATGGATTTTAATATAATATAATACGGTTATAGACCAGGATCACGTGCCAATTTAATGATTTTAGTCTAATTGTTTATACTTTATGATGTTTCGCCTCTGTATCCATTGATTCAGCTGAACCAAAGGAAGAAGCGCATACAAGTTTTTGGTTTCTTTTTAACAATTATCATTTATTAACTATGTTCCACCTTACCAATTAGTTGTTTGCCAGTCTCCCATAGTTCATCATAAATAGGGAAACATTAATTGAAATTTCCTCGTCGTACAAAATTTGGTATTAATGTGTGTCTTCAATTAAAAAATTTAAGTTTTGAATCTTAATCTTTTTTTTTTAAGTGTCTTTCTCTTTAACTCCAGATAAAAAAAAAAAAGGGCACTGGCGTAATGCCATTGAGACGAATCTTCTCCAGCTATACCTTGAAAATAACCAAAAAAAAAAAAAAAAAAACCTAGAAAGTACCAGGAAATTAAGCATCAAATTGATACATCTCCCATTGTTACTTTTCTAGCAAAATTTTTCCACGTTTTGCCCCGACCTTTCCACGTAGTAATTGGAAAATCGTAAAAGCTGTCGGTTTCATAATTATTATAATCTCTGGCCAACACAAAAAAGATCTTGTTGTTTTACCAGGTGACTGCGTGATTAGTAATACAAAAGCACACTAGGGTTGATCAAGACACTTTAAACGAAATTTCCATATGATAACAAATTTTGACCATTCAACAAAAAGTAGACAATAATGGACTCCTTCAACTTCAACAGCTAGTTAATCATTAGGCACTTTCAACATTCAATTACGTATCACTTTTATCACAAGCTGGTTATTGCATGGCGGCTAACCTAAATTGAGAATCAAACGCTAATGTCTGTGGTCCAAGAAAATAAAATACACAATTGATAAGCTAACGAACCTACTGTTAATTTTGACAAAATTACAAGGTACCAATGCGTGCGTACTGTGTAACTTTTTGTTTTGTTTTTGGTATAACATTACGAAGAGACCAAAAAGACATATCTACGTCAAAATATCAAATTAAATTCAAGAAGTTCTACTATACCCAAATCATTGTAGTTTTCTTACATGTTCAATCATTGAAACGTGGTTTGGATTATATCATCAAATCAGATAAAAGCTTTATTATATGAATATAATCAATTTAACGCATCACAAACACTCTAACTCACATCGCACTATTGTTACAATTTATACAAATTTGTGGTTTTATCATTAACTACATCGTTAACCATAATACTATATCAATAAGCCAAAAATATGCAACTAACAGTTATTATTGCGATGTTGCAGTGTTTGGATTACTGTATGAAACACGTCCCACTCATTGTGCAACTTTTCTCATATAATTGGCTTTCCAAGTTTACATTTATTAATGTTGAAAAAAAATGCTTCAGTGCATGGACCCGTCTCTAGCGTTAGGTAGCCCTATGACTAGACTACTTCATAAACTGAATAATCCACTTTAACTCCCTAGATATATATATATATATCCCAATGTCTTGTGCCCCAAACACAAATCCTATAAATGCTTCCCTAAACATATATCTGTTGCAACAGATTTAAAATAACGTGAAAAAATGGCTGCTAAAAATCGTTCTTTCTCTTGTTTTTTCGTTATTACGCTGGCTTTCTTCCTTGTGGCCTTTACAGGGACATCCTCAGCCCAGCTCTCCACAAAGTTTTATTCTAAAAGTTGCCCGAAGCTGTTCAGTACTGTGAAATCTGCTGTTCAATCAGCCGTGTCCAAAGAACGGCGCATGGGTGCTTCCCTCATTCGCTTGTTCTTTCATGACTGTTTTGTCAATGTAAAGTTTCTCTATCCTTTTCTTTCTTTTTTTTTTTTTTTGGGTTCTCCTTTGGTAACCCTGCGGTTGAAAAATAAAAGAGGTGAGGCTATGAGCAGAAGATCGAATCTAGGCCCATGTGATTGAGATGCCTTAGCCATTTCAGCTAGGCCGGAACCTCTTCTATATCCTTTTCTAAACCTTATGTATAGCTCTTGTTCATTTCCCAACTCCCATGCATAATGACACTGGCAGTCATCTGCTGAAAAAGAAATGATAACTTAAAAAATGATTAAAGAGTAATGAAAACTGTTAAAAGATTCTTTGTAGAAATTAGTAATGATAAGATTGCATAGACCTAATCATTTTAAATCACACGTTAGAGAGTGGTGTGGTGCGATGCCTTTTTTTTTTTTTTTTTTTAAGTATCACAACAAATGTGCGATAATGGAGTTGATTTGCATGTACATAATGGGTACAGTAGGTTTGATTGTTTGGCTGTGATTTTAAGTAGGTAAACGATGTAATTGCACTTTAGTTGAATTTTCCACATCGTGTCATACGTACCAGGTAAGGAAATTTAACTTTTTGTTTAGGATTTCGTTCCTTTTTTTTTTCCCTTAATTTATTAAAAAGTTTATTATATTATGAACTATATACTATAAATATATTTGTCTATTCTCATAAATTAAACCTTAGAATTCTTCTCAGAAAGGCCAAAATCTTGAAAATAAAAAATTAACTTCTTAGCCACTGGAGTGTTACGGTTATAACTCCAAAACGAATATACCCAAAAATTTGAGTTGCAATCGATTTTAAGGAATTGCTTAGGTTTTTGCTAATTGCATTCATTTATTGTAACAGGGTTGCGATGGGTCCATACTCTTAGAAGACACTGCCTCTTTCGTAGGGGAGCAAACAGCAGCTCCAAACAATAACTCTGTGAGGGGATATAACGTCATCAACCGAATAAAGTCCAAGGTGGAAAATGTGTGCCCCGGCGTTGTGTCATGCTCCGATATCCTAGCCATCGCCGCTCGGGACTCCACCGTCCTGGTCAGTAGTACCAATTTGCTTAAGTACCCTTTTCTTTTTACATGTCTTTTCATGTCATTTAATAATCTTAATGTGTGAGCTCACATCCAAGACACATTTAGTTCACTCTGTTTATATAATATGATAAGGAAGGGGTGACCCTTTTCCGAAATTATAAATATATAAGCTACTATGTACTAACTGGTATTTGTTAATTTTATTCATTTTTTAGTGAGTAAAATTAACTCATGATTTAACAATATTTAAAAATTATTTTTAATATTTTATTTAAATAGACTTCACTTATTATATAATATAAGATAATGAATAAGAGTTATTTTGCTCCTGTAGGGTTTTGACATATATTTTTAAAATTTATTCATTAGTTCTTTTGTCATATATATTTGTAAAATTTTTGCCCCTAAAAAATTGTTTTGTATCCGGCCCCTTTCATTGATATATATGCATTGTTAAATTAAACCGGCAGCTGGGAGGCCCAAATTGGGATGTCAAACTAGGAAGGAGGGACTCAAAAACGGCCAGCTTTTCTGCTGCCGACAGTGGTGTTATCCCACCTCCCTCTTCCACACTTAGCAACCTCATCAACCGTTTTCAAGCTAAGGGTCTCTCTGCCAAGGATATGGTCGCCTTATCAGGTACTATTCATATACACATACATACACATATATTCTATAATTAGAAATTTAATTTTATACTGTAATTCAACTATTTTAGATTCGTTGAAAAAATTACAGTTTAAATTCTATTATAATCAAATAATGAGACTAAATTTATGATTCTAACCATCTAGTCACCATCCTTGATAGAATTTGCGGAACTGTAAGACACTATCTATTTTTCTTATTTTTACACAAAAAAAAAGAAATTAAAATTTACAAATATGTTGCCCAATTTGAGTTCAAGACTGCAATTTAAAACCTTGCTCATTTCAACATATAAAATTTTTTTACCTTGATTTATAATAATCATCAATATTAAGGATTGGCGGGACTGTGGGATACTATTCATTTTTTTTCATTTTTATACAAAAAAAAGAAATTAAAATTTACAAATATGTTGCCCAATTGCAATTTAAAACCTTGCTCATTTCAACATATAAAAATTGTTTACCTTCATTTATAATAATCATCAATATTACTAGGGGCTCACACGATTGGGCAAGCAAGGTGCACAATTTTCAGAAGTCGAATATACAACGAGACCAATATTGATAGTTCGTTTGCCCGTACAAGGCAAAAGAACTGTCCAAGAGCTATAGGGTCAGGAGACAACAATTTGGCACCTCTTGATATCCAAACTCCCAATGCCTTTGACAATGCCTACTACAAAAATCTGATTGACCAGAAGGGCCTTCTTCATTCAGACCAAGTCCTTTTCAATGGCGGATCTACGGATTCTTTGGTCAGACGGTACCGCAACAACCCGAAAACCTTCAACTCGGACTTTGTGGCCGCCATGATTAAGATGGGAGACATTGATCCCCTCACTGGTTCGAAAGGTGAAATCAGGAAGATGTGCAATAGGGTGAACTAAGTAATGAGGCAGTTTCCCTCAATGCGTGATTGGAATTAGAATTTTTGTTCTTTTGGTGGCCTGTGGTTCGTGTGTTATAATAATTTCTAGATTGAATGATTGTGAAAACCCAAGTGTGAATGATATGCAGACTTTTTTTTTTTTGAACCAATTTGTAGAATTTGGGTTGTTCTGGGATTGTCAACAAAATAATTACATCCAATAAAGACAACAAGAACTCTGTTTTAAAAGAGCCCGATTGTGTTGATAGTCTCGTCTTTGTTTTACATACCCGTAAAATTTTACAAGCAAAGTTTATACGATGACTGATAGGACTCCCTTGTAATTATTAATAAGACGCAGAAGTACGGGGAGAAATATTAATAATACAATAATTTTAATTATTTTTATAATAAAATTAATAAAATATAATATAATAAATTATAATATTATTTTTTATTATAAAAAAATTAATATCTTTATAAAATATTCCTAATTATTCTATTATTAACACGTTTCTATTCACCTCATTTGGTTTTCCCATTTTTTTACGTTATTAATAATTAAAAGTAGTGACCGGGAGCCTTAGTCCAAACGGTCATTGACTTTTATGACCGAGTCCTGCCACCCCTCCTCTCCCTCATCTTGTACGGGCACTAACTCTCTTCTAGACAAAAAATACAAAAAAACAAAAAGATAGAACAACTTGTTGTTGAAACGAAATCTGGCGAATGGATGAGGTGTCAAATTTAGGTTACTTTAGATCTTGAGTCATTATCTTTCAAATTTCAAGTATTTTTTGAGTTTAATGATTTTTAAGTCGTGCAAATTTCAGATATTTTAAACTCTAAATTCATTAGATTTTGAATTTATCAGATTGTTGGGTTATTCGATTTAAGATTAATCAGATTTCTAAAACACTGAGTCATCAATTCACCGGATTTTAAATATGTTAGTTTTATTATCCGTATTAGGCGTGGATGTTATATTATACTTGTATTATCCACACCAGATGAATCAGATTTCTCAATGAATCCGCATAGTAGAATCTTAGAATCTCTCAGCTGTTAAATTGGCATTCTATATTAGTCTAGGTTTCTAAGAATACTTTGCTAATCTAGAATGCCTCCAAGTAAGTTCTTTGTATGCACTAAGCGTGGTCTTTTGCCTATATGACGAGCTTAAAAGCAGAGTATTCTTCCTTGACTAATCACAATAACTTTTAAAGGTCCACCTAATATGAAACACGAAATGTAGGCACCTAATATGGATTATTTGGGTTTCAGATTAATCAATTTTTAAATCAATTTAAGACAATTTGAGTTTGAAGTGATTTCATGGTTGGATTATTTTTGCCTATGGTATTTCAAATTACAGAACCATTAATTTTCTAGTTAATGCAAGTTAGGTTGAGTCACATGTGGAGCAATATTCGAGTGAGATGAGTTTTTACTACCTCTACATCTAAAATATGAGTATCTATCTGATAATGTTTCTTTCAGGGCGTTTAGTTAATTTTTATTTTCCTCCTTTTGGTCCATATATGCAACTCTATGGCAATCAACTCATTTTTGCGGCAGGAGCTTGGCGTTCCAGTACGCTTCTTTGCTAAAGAAGCTGCTCCCATGCTCTCAAGGAAGATGGCCATTTACATTCCTCTCGGCAGCCCAAACACATGGAAAGCTCATGTATTGAAATTAATTCACTAACAGTGTGTCACATGCGTACATTATGATGTTTTGTTTAATTTTTTTTAGGGTATTTTTTGATGTTCAGTTCTAAATTTTTTTTTTTTTTTGAGGGATGTTTGTTATTGATTATTCCCTAAACAACAACTGACAAACAAAGCTATTTTTTGGATGAAATGGTTACTGATATTTTTTTTTTTTTACTAAAATACCATCATAATATTATCTTCATAAAATAGAAAGATAATGCACTAGATTGTCATTTTATTATTTAAATAAGAACAAGTAAATAACAGTGTAATCAATTGCACTACATAATCATTTCAGTCATCAACAACAATAATTAGTAATAATAATCAACAATCAACAATTGTAATAGCAATTAATAATAAGTAAATCAAATGAGCTTTTTATTTGGTGAAATTACTTAGCGGAGCATAAAACATAGACGAAAAGCCAAGTAAATCTGACCCTTTTGTTACCCCCATCTGTTAGCCACAAGATTTAGAGCGTCGCATAAGGAGGGAATACGCGGTAACTTATATGCCAAAAGATACTTATCAAGACATATTTTTGCTTTTGCCAAAAGAAAAAGATGGGATTCCAAAGTAATTGTGGAAGTGAGGAACCATAACGTCCTTGAACATGGGTATAGATCTGGAGAAAAATTTGTCAGAGAAGTATTTATAATATATTAATCTTAAAATTTTTTATAATCATATTAATAAAAAATACAATAAAAGAAAAATTATAATTTTTTATATTTTATATTTTATTATTGTAATTGTAAAAAATTCTAACCTTGCCACGTTACGTAATACTTCCCTGACAAATTCTCCCCTGAACATGTACTTTTTTTGCACTGTACTTTTATTCGCCAAATCACATGGCTTTGTTTCATTCACACTACATAGATAGAGTCCTGACCAAATCAAATGTCCTTGATGTTGTACGCGGCCTACTCAAATCCAAAACAGCATCGATCAAACGGCACAAATGCATGGTTGAATTGTCTCATTACTTGTCTCGTTAGCATTGACGGAGGAATAGTAACCGCAATTATGAATTCATCCAAATTGACTAATTTCTAAAAGTTTGTTACTTAAAATTAACTAAAATTCAGATCTAAAATCAAAAATTTACAGCCTATGACTAAAAGTTATCGAAATAAGAGTATGTAACTCAAAACCACGAAAGTTGCAATTCAATTCATGCTTATTTAACCCTATATATATATAGAGACTTTCTGGACTTGTAAGGAGATATTTTTGAGGGTCGAAACAAAATTGATAAGATAAGGATAATAATCTTTGGTAAAAAAAAAAAAAAAAAAGATAAGGATAATAATGACCGACTATCTTTTACAACTTTCTGGACTTGTAAGGAGATATTTTTGAGGATCGAAACAAAATTGATAGGACAAGGACGTCAAGCCACCACAACTTCGTTTAGATGAATGAAAATACAGAGCACCAAACATACGGCCAGAAGGCATTTGATTTGACTATTCATTCACACTATATAGACAGATGAAGTACGCTGTTGCCCACCACACCAAATCCAAAACAACATCCATCTAACGGGCCAAATGCGTAGGTAGTCGGTGTGAGTGGCTTTGCAAATTAAATTTGAGAGACTAGAAAAAACCTTCAGGTAACTATTTTGTCATTGACTTCACGTTGTCGTGCCTTTCACTCATTCTTTTCAGTTGCATTAATCACTTGGCCTAACAGTGCCACCAAAGCAATTATACATGTTTCCGACCATAGCATGTGTCATTAGGATCAAATCAAAGACAAGTTTGACCAGTTAATTTACCAACCTATATTTACGACTATGTAGCTGTATTGTACTGTGATACTGTTGGCAGATTCCACGAAAAAATAAAAGTAGCTAGACGTTATCATAATAAGTAAGTTTATCTGAGCTGAGTAAAATGTCTCAAATTTTATTTTGAGATAAATCGTGTTTATTATTTTTGAAATCGTAACTGATATTTTTGAAACGTAAAAATAGAAGTGTTGCGAAAATATTATTTTTATTTTAAAAATAACAGTCACAGTTTCATTTAAAATAAAAATCTACATATTAAATACCGATCCATATATATTTTTTCTATCGTGATAAAGATCTTAACACCAATATATAATGAACTGTGTTAATAAAAAAAGAGAAGTATACAATGAATTGCTAAAAATAATTGTGATGAGTGACATCATTCTCTCACTATATATTCTTGAAAGAAAATTAACATAAAAACTAAAAATTTTAATTTAAAAAATTAGAGGGATGTATTGCGTACATGCTTCTATATAAATAGCAGACAATAGTCTAATGATAATGCGATCCATCTCTAACAAGGAAGAATTTTAAAGACAGAATAATATATAAATTTATGAGAGCGAAAAAATTATTTAACTTCAACAAAGGTTTTGACGAGAGAGACCAAAACTTACAGTTTTGCCGATAAGGTCACAATCTATCTTAGAAGCTGAGGCAGAGGACAAACAAAAAGGTCCGAAAGAAAGTCTACATATGCCCGCTGAAGACCTGCATTCACCACGATATGTCGTGACTTGACAGAAATAAAAAAGCACTTTAGCGAAAAACAGTGGCAGTGCAAACAGTGTACCAATCAATTGGGGGAATAAAATTAGAAACAATACCAACTGAAAAGATAAATATTATGAACCAAACAATTAAATTCCTAACATCCAGAATTCAAACACCCAGGATGCACCCAGAATAAAAAGAACAAAACTTGGGTTTAAAGATAAAGATAAAGAAGAACTAAATTTACCAATTTCGTTGATTTCTTGCTGCTGGTTTATCCAGCTCAACCTCTTCAAATAACTGCATAAAGAAAAAATAATAATAATAACAGTGATAATCAAAGTCATAACAAATCTAAAGACGTGCCAAAATATTACCAGAAACGAAAAAAGAGAACGACCAGCAAATAAGGAGTAGAAAAAAAACCTGATTGAGGCAGTAGATTTTTTTTAAGTTTTTATATGGAGATATACAAACTTTATTATATAATATTTGGGTGGCAAGAAGAGATAGAGTTTATCTTAATTAGAGAAAATATGTATCTTGGTTGTTTGTGTCGATCGAATATAAAAATATTATATGGAAATTAGGAGTAAAATGGATTGAATTTAGATAGCAGTGATTAGATGAAATTTAAATTAAGTTGTGAGTTTATCATAATAATATATTTTAATTAAATTTAAAAAATAAAAATAATTAAAATAGACAGCTTGTCACGTAAAGTAAAAAAACTTTCAAAAGAAAAAACTCTCTCTTCTATAATTATATATATATTACATAGATTATAAACATTAACTTTGATGAAAAATTATTTAGGTGAAAAATTAAAATCTGAAATTAAAAAAACAAAAATAAAACAGCACCCAATTCATAAGTATTAAAAAAAAAGCCAATTCATAAGTATTAAAAAAAAGCCAAAAAAAAAAAAAAAAACAAAAGACAAATAATTTAATGCACATGCTTGGTCGGGTTTTGATTCTCGAACACTTGCTCCAACACATCCTCCAACACACTAATGGCCAATACCTGTTGCTATAAAGTTCAGAGAGTAAAAAGAGGGGATAAATATTTTTAAAATCTTAAATTTTTAAATTTTTTTATATTTGAGTTTTAAACATTTTTAACATTTTATTTGAATTCTAAATCTTTTAATTTTTTATTATATCAGTCCTTTAAATTACAAAAAGTAGTCAATCTATTAATAAGTGAGTTTAATTTAATAAAAATCATTTTAAAAAGCTTAAATAAATGAGTTAAATATCTTTTTCATCAACAAAATATGCATATTAAATATTTTTTTAATCAACAAATATACGAATTAAATAGGCAACATGTATATTTTTTTATAAAAAAGATATTCAATTCATATATTTAATCTTTTTTAAATAATTTTTTGTAAAGTTAAAATTATTTTTTAATAGATTGATCACTTTTGTTAAATAGAAGGACTAATTTGGTAGAAAATCAAAAAGTTTAGGACTCAAATGAAATGTGAAAAAGGTTTAAGACTTAAACGTAAAAAAAACCTAAAGGTTTAGGACTAAAAAAATCCTTATCCCGTAAAAAGAGTTAGCCAACCCATGAATTTTCGTCATGAAACTAACCTAGCTTTACTTTTTTTTTTTTATTATTAAAAGGTCCGTTAGGGTATTAGTTATATAATAGATATAATTCTCTCTTCCTATAAACTTCTTCCCTTCAATCTCAAGATTTAAATTTAAAATTTTTAAAATAAAAATTTTAAATTTAAATTACTGGAGTGTTTTCTATAAAAATTTAACCTAACTTTACTGATTCGTCATAATATTTGCCGATATAAAAAGTTTAAAAATCAAAGATCATGATTAGCTACTTTGCTTGCAAACAGATAATCATGATGCGTGAGATTTACGTGTGTGCTTATGTTACATGATTGAAAATACAAACCTACACAGATTTACCTTCAATTTTGTTGGAACAATTGCTAAAAGAAAAAAAAAGTAGAAATTTGCTGCTACAAACTTGAATCTCGTTGATTCGTCTCGTTCACTGAATAAAGAAAGTGACAGACATAACGTGGGTTTCTCAACGAAACCTAATGTAATAAAATTAATTAATTATTAAAAAAATAAATGAAGGAGCCGAAAATCAAACAATTATCATTAGATACCAATCAAGAAATTTTAATTTGTGAAATTATCAGAAATTAAGAATAATGATTATTTTATATTATCACATAACGATATGAAAAAAAAAACTAAGAAAAAACTATAATAAAAAAATTAAAATAACTATAATCAATATTAAACGCTAATCTTATTTAGAATTGAAAAATCTAATTAAGAAAAAACAAAAGAATAATAATGCAAACAAAAGATACATGTGCTTTTATAATGTGAAAATGATGAATGCACGTGAGAATCTTAATTCTATTGTAATTGAAATTCTATTTCTATTGGAACACTATGAAAGATTATAATTGTTTAGAATTTATTAAATTCAAAAATTCAAAAATCTAGAAATTTAGCTTTTAAGAATTCCAACACCAAAAAGGATGTTACATAAGCATGTGAATATTTTCTCTACTTTTGTTATTATATTTTACTAGTGATAGACTACCGTAATGCACAGATTTAATCATATTTGTTAACAAATTAATTTTTACTTTATTTTATTTTTAAAAAATTCTAATTTTGAGTATTATTTTTTAGGAGTATTTTAAATTTTTTAAAGAAAATAAAAGGAATTTTTTTCTTTTTCATGAAAAAAAAAAAGAAAGAGTTTGAAGTTGTATTTTTTTTTTCGAGAAAATTTTAGCGTAGTTCTCTTTTCCTTTTTTAAGAAAAGATAAGTAAATTTAATAGATTTTGTTAAAAAGATGGATTTGAGAATTAGAAAATTTTATAGTTATAAAGATTTAATTATAGTTAAAGTAGGAATATAAAATCAATAAAATTTTTATTTAATTACAATTAAATATTTATAGAATCATAATTTTAATTGTAATAGAATTTTCATAATTATAAAATATTTTAATGTTATTTATAATTTATAAATTTATGAAAAGTTGCCACATGTTACAAAAAGAAAGCTTGAGATTTTCTATCAGTTTCGGCTTTATATAGTTGCATTACTAGTAGACCTACGTGAAGCGTGGATTTATCATATTTTTTTAAAAACTTATTTTTTCTTTATTTCATTTTAAAAAGAAAATAAAAAATTCTAAATTTTGAGTATTATTTTTTAAGGAATTTTTAAAATTTTTTTGAGAAAATAAAAAGAACATTTTTTCTTTTTAGGGAAACAAATTTGGAAGTAATGTTTTTTTTTTCCTTTGAGTAAAAAATTATAGGTAAATTTGAGAGTTTTTTTTAATCTTTTTTCTTTTCTAAAAAGGAGAATTCATGAAATATTTTTTTTATTATTTTATTTTATTATAAAATTTATAGTTACAGAGATTTAACTATAATTAAAGTAAGAATATATAAATCGATAAAATTATTATTTAATTATAATTATAATTATATTAATTGTGAATGCTAATTTTAATTGTGATAAAATTTTCATAATTATAAAATACTGTAATATTATTTTTAATTTACGAGTTTATGAAGAATCTATATGTCATAGAGAGAAAGATTAAAATTTTCTCTCGATTTCGATTTTATATATACTTGCATATAGATGTATGATTTAATTTTGGATCATTTAGGTTTTAGAATTAGGCTATTCAGATTTTGATTTTATAAATTCACCTATTCGTGTCAATCACCCTTCGAGTCATTTCAATTTCGAATTACTTCGTTTTCAGATTGTTTTGGTCTCGCGTAATTCTGAGTTACTGATTTTATAAATTAATGATTCAATCGATTCAGATTTCAAGCAATTTAAATTGAATTATTGGGACTAGGCCACTAATTGAAACTTGAATGTTAATAGGATGAGATTGCTCTCATTCTAGCGCAAATGGGACCGGAACAGGCAAAGTAGCTTGAGGGTAGCTTCATGAGGCCCAAACTTGTCCAGTGCTTGCGATTGATTTGACGTTAGATTATTGATAAGAATAAATTACGGCCCAACATTCTCCAGCCCAGGCCTTAAAACCATAACCAATAATAGAGAATCTCGAATGTCTCCGGTTTCGTCCAAATTGCGAGAGTCTCATTCCGCGTCTCATGTGTCTGGCACATGAAACAGGATTTATCTTTCTTATTTGTACCTCCTTTCAACTAATGGGAATTCATTAAATCTCTTATAAATATCCACGAGTATTATTTTTAAGATAATAACCTAAGTTTTAGTAAATTTTATAGCTTTACCTTACTTTATAAGTCAGGAGTCTGATCCATTATCTATCTCCTATATACAATTAGCCAGCCCCTTATCACCCGGGACCAGATTTGATCAAATATAAAAATCGAATGTTGCAAGTGACCATGAATTGGAACCAAATTCCATCCCTACTCTAATTGGCTTCCGGCATTGAAATTGGTCTCTCAACCATATCCTTTTCTACAGGGTTTTTGTCTCTGCACCATCATCACGCAACCACCCGCTTAATTTGCTTATGTTATTTGTAAGTTGAGCTCCACATGCCAAAGAAAATTATAACATTTTATTTTTTGTAACAAAAATGAAAAAAAATAAAGGTAGTACTATATAATGTTGTCAGCAAATATTACAAATTATTAGAAGAACAAATTTTGTGATCATACATTTAGTTTCATTGAATGCTTTCGTAGAAAATTGGACTCATAACTTTTTATAGGGTAACGAATGAGTCTTTACCACTAGATCACATCGATCTATAATTTTATAACATATTTCTAGACATTGAGACCTTGGCCCTTCTAGGAATACATGTATATTTGTTATGCCTCAACTTTGTCTAATCATTCTAGAAAGCTAACCTAATGAAGTTGGTGGTCTGATAGTACTGGTAATCACAAGTTCAGATTTGTCTAGTGCTAAAAATCGAAACATTACAAACTCCAAATATAAGTAATTCGAGCCCGAAAGTCCAAAATGTAAAAATTAATGACCCGCTAAATGTTAATAAAATCATCATTTGAAAACTAATGCAGCCCGAAGCTTGAACAATCAAAAACCACTGTAACTCAAAAGTCTCAAGGCTTAACTGACCGGACTGTACTTAACCGATTTAGCATGTCCATTTGCCTTCTCTAGTTTCTTCGGTCTCCACCACAATAGTTCATTCGCTTTTGTTTAAAAGTAAAGGGGGAGATTTGAAAATAAGACATTTTGATCCCAAGCCTGCAATTGAGAATGAAGGCCCCCTGAAACTATACAATTTTACAAATTTGCCCCTAAGTTGGTTAATTTTGGAAAACATGGCCTTGGCCCCACCAAATATTTCTATGTATTCCTCAACGTTGTGCGGTGTTCATTTGCATCCTAATTTTCTTACATAACACGGCTAAATCGCCACTCCTTGCAGTCAGCACGAACTTTAAAGAATGATTAAGGTGATTCAAATGATTAGAGATAAATATTAATTATTTATCATTTTAAGCAAAGTGAAAACTAAAAAGATAAATAAAGAGATAACTATTTAAATAATCTTTACCCTTAAAAGTTGTTTTTTTTTTTTTAAACTTTCTAAACTTAGACTAATTAATTAGGAGAGGGAGGACATTTGAAAAGATCAATAATTTGAATCCTTGATCTCTCTTTTATTAACATATTGTCAATACCATTTAAGTTGCAAACTTATGACTTAAAAGTTCATTAGTTTAGTTTGAATTAGTTAATTACAATCACTTACCTTAATAGGAGGAAGTGAGATCCCATCAATAAATGACAAAGTTCCTAATCTAGCATATATAAGAGCATATATAAAGGGAAGCCTGTGAACCATCAACGTGTGCTTCTGGAAAAAAAAACCTTTATTCTATCTATATTGTGATTGCGTTCTTTATATTGGTTGTCATCGGAGGTAAGACGTCCACTCAATTTACAGTGACTTCTGTAATCATATTCTTTCATTCAGTGCTTGTTAGTGAACAATATGACTGCCCATATGAGTTTACTTTGTCTAATCTTCGAAAGTTGCCTTTCAGATTTATGAGTTTCGGGACAAAAAATTATATCTTGTAACCTGATCCTTTATGACTCCAAACTTAATCTACAACGTGGGAATCTACTCACTTGCTAATTTCCTATCACGAGGAATTCTTTTCAGGTAAAGTGTGAGTTATTAGTAGATTTCTACCGTCGCAGCCAGGAGTGGAGGTATATAGAATATTGTGGGGGCAACTGCCCCTACTAAAAAAAGAAAAAAAAGGTGTAATAGGGTTTAGTTTCGTGTTGTTGCTGCCATTGGAAAATTATTTCTGTCCCCACTGAATTTTTTTGCCCCCATAAGACCATGTAATGACTTTTTTTTTTTTTTTTGGCTCCTACAAGCTTACATGATTAATTTTTTTCGCCCCCACGAATCCACATAATGACTGTTTTTTCTCTCGCAAGCCCACATAATAACTATTTTTTTATGAGCTAAACAAAATCAAGAACTTAATCAATAAACTAATTTATATTGGTTCAAATAAAATAAAATACAGATGATTTAAACTCAATTTAAACCAAAAAAAAAAAAATTGCTCTGTCTAACAAGCCCATTTGTACGCGGAAATTTTACCTCCATAAAGAATTGTTTTTAATCCGCCCGTGGTCGCAGCTCCTCCTACTTGTTTCATAGAAGGCTATGCATGGCAAGTGTGCTTCGTATTTCTTGTATGGGCTTTGCTAATTAGACCAGCCACCGGAGTCACTCTCCTTACTGGCTGTGCAATCATTCATCAGAAAATTAGTATATGTCACAACGAGGTAAATGAAGTCAAAGATTAGGTTCAAGTCCTTTTAGCAACATTTCTGAAAAAAAAAAAGCAAATTAAGTTGATAGAGATTTCTAATTTAATTTACGTTTTTTACTCATAATCATATACTACACAATAAGTTCAATAAGTCGGATCCATTTGAAATAAAAAAAAAAAAGAAAAATGAATTTATGTAGTATAGAATAATAAATAAATTATACTAACAAAAAAAATAAATAAAAATAATAAACACTTTTAAGTTAATATTTGAAAATTGAGCTCTCCAATTAACTAAACCCTCATCGTCCATATATGGTGCCTAACTTTGATTTGGGTCCACGATTTTGCCATCCATAATTAATGTTTCAATAACTCAATACCAACCGACAAAGAGGAAGGTTAGATTTGGATATAGAAGCTAATGATAGGAGCAAAGAATTTCATCATAACAAGTCTTGTTTATCTTTTTTTTTTTTTTTTTTTAACTAGGTTGAAAGAACATACAATAATAATAGTGCTTGTTAAAGAGTATTAAATTTCATATTAATAAAATACATATATCTGATATAATTTATAATATTTATGACTTTCTCTCCTACTGACTTAAACTTTTAAGTGTTAGAGTTTGGTTTATTCTCTTATTTACCTTAACAGTTTGACTCTTTAAATACAAACTTAACCCATTTTAATAAAGTTTTCTTATGAAACCTGTTAATCGGGTTTACCATATATGAATATGGTGTATTAAAAAGTATAAAGTCTTATAGTGATAAAATACAACGTTCTGAAAAGATTTATAATACTCTTGACCTTCTTATCGACTTAAGTTTTTAGATGGATTTAAAGTTTAAAGACCTTATTTGTCAAAGTAAGTAAGACTCAAACATAGGTGTAACAAATCTCAACATATTCGCCTCCAGTTATGTAAGAAGTATGAGACAAAATTATAAGTAGTTTTTGTTATCTATTTCTTTTTGGTAAAAGTTTTTTAGATGGCTATACATGACTTGAATACAATCAACAAATTTTTTTTTTCTTGCAAATTAAGAGTTTAATTAGACCTTAAGCTACACAGAAATAATTATTGCAATTTCTATAAATCATATAGTCACATGCCCATTTCCCGAATGGAGAACTCTAAGATAGAAGCCCAGCAGTAACAAATGGATTTAATATAATATAATAAAGATATAGACCAGGATCACGTGCCAATCTAGTGATTTTAGTCTAATTATGCATACTTTATAATGTTTCGCCTCTGTATCCATTGATTCAGCTGAATCAAAGAAAGAAGCGCATACAATTTTTTGGTTTCTTTTTAACAATTATCATTTATTAACTATGTTCCACCTTACCAGTTAGTTGTTTGCCCGTCTCCAACAGTATAACGTTAGTTCATCATAAAAAGGGAAACACTGAATTTTCCTCGTGCAAGAAAATTTGGCATTAGTGTGTAAAGTTTGAGTTTCGAACTTCAATCCTTTCTCTTACATGCCCATCTCTCCGATGATGAATTATCATATTTTTTATAGACACAAAAAAAAAAAGCATTGATGTAATGCCATGGAGACGAATCTTCACCAGCTATACCTTGCAAATAACTGTGAAGCAAAATGAACCAAGAAAGTACCAGGAAATTGAAATTGAAAATAACTGAGAAGAAAAAATGAACCAAGAAAGTGCCAGGAAATTGAACATAAATTTGATACATCTCCCATTATTTCTTTTCTAGCAAAATTTCCAGGTGGCAATTGGAAAATTCACTACAACAAATGAGTGAATTCGCGACTATTTTTTTTTTGACTAATCTCTAAATAGTCGTTAAATGTATAATTTTTGTGACTACTTACAGAAGTAGTCGCCTAATTTGAAAAATTTTTCCTCTCCACGTTTTCTTTCAAATGGGGCAACTTTTAACGACTAATTTGTACAAGTAGTCGCTAAAAAAGTAATTTTTTGCGACTAAGTGAATATTGGGCGCTAAAAAGTTAATTTTTTGCGACTAAATAAATATTAGAAGCTAAAAAATTAGTTTTTTGTGACTAAATAAATGTTAGACACTAAAAAGTAGTTATTTTGTGACTAAATACATATTAGACGCAAACTATGTTAATTATTGTGACTAAAATACAATCAGTCGCCAAAACGGAACTACATTCTGCGACTATTCAGTAAATAGTCGTGGATAGGTTTATTAAAATATCCAATTACATAATCAATATTTTAGGAAAAAAAAACTATTGGATCAAACAAATCGGGCCTGAAAGGCACCCTTTTGCAAACACTCTGAAGCTCTCTTTCTCGCTTTTTCTCCCTCTCAGTCTCTCTCACCCTCCAACTCTCTCTCTCTCGCTCACCCTCTAAAGTTCTCTCTCTGGCTCTTTCTTTTTCTCTCTCCCTCGCTCGTCCTCTGAAGCTATCTCTTGCTCTCTCAGGTAACTCTTTCCTTTTTTTTTTTTTTTTCTTTCAACTAATTGATTTGTTTTTGTAAAATTGGCTATCTTTGTGTGCATAATCTTTCACATTGATTATGGGTTTTTGGGGGTTTGATTTACTGATCGTGTGTTTAAGCGCTTGGACGCCATCCAAGGTACTCACGCCATTGTAGAACGCCTTGAGAGTTACCAAATCCCTAATTTGTGTTTCTTTTTGTTTTTTTTTTTTTTTTTGGAAACACAAAACTGATATTCTCATTGTGTAACCATTAACTAATATTTCAATGTATGAGCTTTTGAAGGGTCTGAATCTCTAGAAAAAGTAGGGATTTTGGGCAAGCATGTAGAGAGGGTACTTAACAACGGGTTTTTCGAGTCCATCAAGTCATGCTGATCGAACCAAAGGTAATCAATCTAAAAACATTGTTTGAATTTCGCTATTTGCCCTTTTTTCTGTTTTTTTTAACGCAATTCCTTAGAAGAGAAGTAGAATACAAATGATAGGTCTTAGGTGCTATTGCGTTCTTTAGAGATTGTTTGCTCTTTTGTTGGATGATAATCGAATTACATCGTCTTTTTTATGCTGCTTACATATAACAGATGACGTGGGTAGGAAAACCTTGGATCTTTTGAAATTGAAAACTGTTTTTCTTTGAGAGTTGATTGACACATAAAGCTTGAAGCCTATGGGAATCTTGAAGATGCAAGTTGTTGGCCTGGTAATTCTATTTTACTACCAACTCAAAAAATTATTAGTGAAGAAGGTTGGAAATGAGTTTAAGATCTGCCAATGAGATTGTTCTTGAGTCCCAACTGAAAATTCTTGAGTCTAACTTACCTCTCTTGTGCAGCCCTGATATATGTTTTGTTACGGTGTTATTCCTGCTATCCAATACCTATGGTAAGGACTGCATTCTAGTAAATTCCCAAATATTAGATGATAATTGAATGGTTCAAGGACATAAAACTAGTTTGTTTTGTTGCAGGATGGTATGCATATCTGTGGCTACCATTTATCCCCATAATTGTAAGCTTCAACTTTTTCATGCTTCTCAAACTAGTACTTAATAGTCAATAATTGGTTATAGTTACCACTAAAGAATTTGCATTGTGATTTTTGCAGATAATTTTGGTGGTAGGGGATAAGTTGCAAGTGATCATAATTCAACTTGGGACAAGGATTCAAAGGAGAGCAGATGTGGTTAAAAGTGCTCCTGTGATTCTACCCAATGATGATCTTTTCTAGTTTGGCCAGCCACGCCTTAGCTTCTTTCTCATACAAATCTCTATGTTTTTTCGTGCTCCTTCCATCAACTAGGAATACAGGATTGGAGGTAGAGGTGTCAAAATCTGACCCAACCCGATAGGTTGACCCGAACCACCTGAAAAAATACGACCCGAATCCGACCCGAAGGATGGCCTAACCCGAAATGACCCAAACCCGAATGACCCAAAAATCTTTGGGTCAAACCCGACCCAACCATAACCTGACCCGTTTGACCCGAATTTTTTTTTTAAGGGAACAAAAAAATAAAATAAAAAAATTTAGCATATTTTATATTATAAAAAGTATAGATTATACTATTTTCAATATAAATCTTAATTATAAATTTTTTAAGAATATTTTGAAATTTTTTATACAGTTTTAAATTTTATTTTAATTTTTTAAAATATTTTAAAAGAAATTTCTTCAATTATTTTTCAATCATATGATTTTCTTTGATTTTTAAGAATTTTTAGTAAAATTTTTGAAATTTTTAAATTTTTAAAATTTTTAATAAAAAATGTCACGTCATCATTTTTTATGACGTGACCAACCCGTGGGTTAACCCGAACCCGACCTGAACCTGAAGTGACCCAACCCAAAATGACCCGAAGATAACTTGACCCATAAGTAACCCGACCCGAAGTGACCCGAACCCAAAGTGACCCAGCCTGAACTCAACCCGATGACCCGTTTTGACACCTATAATTGGAGGAAGGAATACCTAGTCTTAGGAAAGTAGGTTTGGAAATGGGCTTTATAACTCTTTGGAATTGTTTTTGATGGGTGTTTTTCTTTTTCTTTTGTAAAATACATATTGATGATTTCTTATGCACAAAAGTATTGTATTTCTTTCGTTAGACAATGAGGATCTACATATTATTTATTAATATTAATTAATGTTTTTACTTGCAACAATTTGAGATTTTAATTTCATATGATTATTGCAACATTTAAACATAAAAAATAATAACTGGAAAAAGGGGAAAAAAAAAAGGCAAACATTCACTTTTTGTGACTATTCACAGTTTTAGTCGCAAATAGTGTCTCGTTTAGCGACTATTTATATTATTAGTCGTGCAAAGTGCTTCATTTAGTGACTAATTTTGCTATGTAGTCGAGCATACCGAACACCTTTTGCGACCAAATACAATAATTAGTCTCTAATAGGAGGGGTAGTGCATCAACTATGACCCATGTTTAAAAACTAACTTCAAAGAATAATCACCTATAATTCTATGTCTAGCGACTATTTATTTTTAGTCGCTAAATTTTTATTTTTAGCGACTATTAGTAATAGTCGCTAAAAATAACTATAGGTGACTAATCGTGATTTTAGTCTCCATATCAATCCACGACTGCAATTAGACGACTATCTTGGCGACTATTTTTTTTAGTGGTAAATAGTTTTGGCGACTAAAAATGAACTTTTAGCGACTAATTTTTAATCGCTAATTGCCCTTTTTTCTGTAGTGAGTGTAAAAGCTGTCGGTTTCATAATTATTATAAACTCTTACCAACACTAAAAAAAACCTTGTTGTTTTGCCAGATGACTACGTGATTAGTAATACAAATGCACGCTAGAGCTCATCAAGACACTTTAAACGAAATTTCCATATGATACATGCATGATTCTCAAAGGAAAAATTTTAACTAGTCAACAAAAAGTAGACAATAATGCTAAAACCCCAATTTGTAATTTACAAAAATGAAAGGAGTATAAATTTTTTTTCTCTTGTTAATTAATAATTGAAACTTAATATCTACCCGAAAGATTTAAGCTTTAGTGAAACCCATAAACATAACAAACTATGTCACATCTTTGTATTTTATCATTAATATGTGATATGTACTCTTAAAACATTCTTTGTATTTTATCGATGCAGGATTTATACTCTTAACACCTCTGATGAATCAAAACATATATTTTTGTGACGCTTGGGCTGACTGGAAAAGTTGTAGATGGGATGACCACGAGTTCTAGTTCAATTGATCATTAACCTTTAGGGGCAGAAACCAAATGGATCATGGACTAGTTAAAAGAAATATTTTTCTCTCGTAACAATCTGTAGCTGAGAATTGGTTGCATGACCAACCGGGAGTTACTTATTGACTCCTTCAACTTCAACAGCTAGTTAATTGTTAGGCGCTTTCAACATTCAATACATTTGGTCAAGCAGAAACCGAAGGGACCATGGACTAGTTAAAAGAAATATTTTTCTCTCGTAACAATCTGTAGCTGAGAATTGGTTGCATATCCTACCGGGAGTTACTTATTGACTCCGTCAACTTCAACAGCTAGTTACTTATTACGCACTTTCAACATTCAATTACGTATCCCTTTTATCTCAAGCTGGTTATTGCATGGCGGCTAACCTAAGTTGAGAATCAAAAGCTAATGTTCATGATCCAAGAAAATGAAATATACACTTGATAAGCTAACGAACCTACTGTTAATTTTGACAAAATTAAAAGGTGCCAATGCGTACGTGCTGTGTAACTTTTTGTTTGTGATATAACATTACAGAAGAGACCAAAAAGACATATCTACGTCAAATTATCAAATTAAATTCAAGAAGTTCTACTATACCCAAATTACTATACCCAAATTATTGTAGTTTTCTTACATATTCAATCATTAAAAAGGGATTTGGATTATATCATCAAATCAAATAAAAGCTTTATTATGTGAATCTAATCAATTTAATGCACTAAAAACACCCTAGCTCACATCGCACCATTATTACAATTCATACAAATTTGTGATCTTAACTACAACGTTAACTATAAGACTACGTCAACAGGCCAAAAATATGCAACCAACAGTTATTACTGCAATGTTGCAATGTTTAGGTTCCTGTATAAAACACGACCCACTCATTATGTAACTTTTCTCATATAATTGGCTCTCCAAGTTTACATTTATTAATGTTGAAAAAAAAAAGCTTCGGTGCATGAACTAGTCTTTAGGGTTAGGTAGCCCTATTACTAGTCTACTTCATAAATTGAATAATCCACCTTTAACTCCCTATATATATATATAGCAATGTATTGTGCCCAAACAGTACAAATCCTATAAATGCTTCACTAAACATATGTTTGTTGCAACATTTTTAAAATAACGTGAAAAAATGGCTGCTAAAAATCGTTCTTTCTCTTGTTTTTTTGTTATTACACTGGCTTTCTTCCTTGTGGCCTTTACAGGGACATCCTTAGCCCAGCTATCTACAAAGTTTTATTCTAAGAGTTGCCCTAAGCTGTTCAGTACTGCGAAATCTGCTGTTCAATCTGCCGTGTCCAAAGAACGGCGCATGGGTGCTTCCCTCATTCGCTTGTTCTTTCATGACTGTTTTGTCAATGTACAATTTCTCTATCCTTTCCTTTTTATTTTTTCCTTTTTCTTTTGGGTTCTTTAAAGCTATTAATCAGCAACTAGTGAACGAAAGAGGTAAGCGTATAAACGGAAAATCGAATTCCCGTCTATATAGTTGAAATGCCTCAATCATTCCAATTAAACTGAAACTTCTTCTCTATTTTTTCTAAACCTTATATAAAGCTCTTGTTCATTTCTCCACTCCCATAATGACCATGGAAGTCATATGCTGAAAAAAAAAAACGATAACTAAAAACATCAATTGTAGAAAGCTACTTTGTCAAAATTAATAATGATAAATTTCCATATATCTAATCATTTTTCAATCACGCATTGTGAGAGTGGTGGGATGCTCTTTTTTTTTTTTTTTTAAGTATCACAGCAAACCGTGCGATAAGTGAGTTGACTTGCATGTAAATTATGGGTATACTAGCACATAGATTTGATTGTTTGGCTGTGATTTTAAGTAGGTAAACGATGTAATTATACTTCCTTAGAATTTTGATACCGTTTTGGTGCCTTCCTTGTGTTCATGTACACCGGGTGAGGAAATTTTATTTTTTGCTTAGGATTTTTTTTTGTCATTAATAGACCTATTTCATTCAGTATTTTTTCTAGTGTATTAACAGGTCTATTAGATTATGAATTACGTGCTACAAATATATCTTTTAGTTCTCATAAATTACATCCTACGCCCTTGTTAGAAAATCTGAAATTTCGAAAGTAAAAATTTAACTTCTTAGCCACTAGATGTTACCGTTACAACTCCAAACCGAATATGCACAAAAATTAGAGCTGCACTCGATTTTAAGGAATTGCTTAGATTTTTGCTAATTGCATTCATTTATTGTAACAGGGTTGCGATGGGTCCATACTCTTAGAAGACACTGCCTCTTTCGTAGGGGAGCAAACAGCAGCTCCAAACAATAACTCTGTGAGGGGATTTAACGTTATCAACCGAATAAAGTCCAAGGTGGAAAATGTGTGCCCCGGCGTTGTGTCATGCGCCGATATCCTAGCCATCGCCGCTCGGGACTCCACCGTCCTGGTCAGTAGTACCAATTTGCTGATGTACCTATATATATATATATATATATATATATATATATATATATATATTCATGTCATTTAATTTGATCTTAACGTGTGTGCTCACATCCAGGACATGTTTAGTTCACTACGTTTATATAATATGATAAGGGAGGGGTGACCCCTTTCTGAAATTATGAATATATATGCTAATACATACTAAATCTATCATTTGGTGCTGTGGTTAGAGTTATTTTGCTCCTGTAGGATTTTGGTATATATTTTTAAAAATTATTCATTAGTTATTTTATCATATATATTTGTAAAATTTTTCCTCCTAAAAAATTGTTTTGTAACCGTCGCCTTTCATTGATATATATGCATTGTTAAATTAAACCGGCAGCTGGGAGGCCCAAATTGGGATGTCAAACTAGGAAGGAGGGATTCAAAGACGGCCAGCTTTTCTGCTGCCAACAGTGGTGTTCTCCCAAATGCCTCTTCCACACTTAGCAACCTCATCAACCGTTTTCAAGCTAAGGGTCTCTCTACCAAGGATATGGTTGCCTTATCAGGTACTATTCATATACACATATATTCTATAATTAGAAATTTAATTTTATACTGTAGTTCAACTAGCTAAAGAATTCAGATCCGTAAAAAGATCATGAGTTCGAATTTTATCAGAGTCAAGTAGTAAAACTAAACTTACGATTCTAACAATCTAGTCGTCATCTTTTATAGGATTGGTAGAACTATGAGACATTATCCTTTTTTTCTCATTTTTACACCAAAAAAAAAGAAGAAATTAAATTTTACAAATATGTTGCTCAATTTGAGTACTAGACTGCAATTTAAAACGTTGCTCATTTCAACATATAAATAGTTTTTACCTTGATTTATAATAATCATCAATATTACTAGGGGCTCACACAATTGGGCAAGCAAGGTGCAGAGTTTTCAGAAGTCGAATATACAACGAGACCAACATTGACAGTTCGTTTGCCAGTACAAGGCAAAAGAACTGTCCAAGAGCTACAGGGTCAGGAGACGACAATTTGGCACCCCTTGATACTAAAACTCCCAATGCCTTTGACAATGCCTACTACAAAAATCTCATTGACCAGAAGGGCCTTCTTCATTCAGACCAAGTCCTCTTTAATGGCGGATCTACGGATTCTTTGGTCAGACTGTACCGCAACAACCCGAAAACCTTCAACTCGGACTTCGTGGCCGCCATGATTAAGATGGGAGACATTGATCTCCTCACTGGTTCGAAAGGTGAAATCAGGAAGATGTGCAATAGGGTGAACTAAGTAATGAGGCAATTTCTCTCAATGCGTGATTGGAATTAGAATTTTTGTTCATTTGGGTGGCCTGTGGTTTGTGTGTTGTAATAATTTTTAGATTGAATGATTGTGAAAACCCAAGTGTGAATGGTATGTAGACTTTTTTTTTTTGGAACCAATTTGTAGAATTTGGGTTGTTCTTGGATTGTCAACAAAATAATTGCATCCAATAAAGGCAACAAGAACTCTGTTTTAAAAGAGCCCGATTGTGTTGATAGTCTTGTCTTTGTTTTACATACCCGTAAAATTTTGCAAGCAAAGTTTATACGATGACTAATAGGGCTCCCTTCCAAATAATTAATAATTAAAAATAGTATTAGGGAGCCTTAGTTCAAATGTTCAGTGACTTTTATGAGCAGGACCTGCCACCCCTCCTCTCCCTCTTCTTGTACGGGCACTAACTCTCCTTAAAAAAAAAAAGAAAAACGAAGATAGAACAACCAGTTGTTGAAACGAAAGCTGGCAAATGGATGAGGTGTCAAATTTTAGGTTAATTTAGATCTCGAGTCATTATCGTTTAAATTTCAAGTATTCTTTGAGTTTATTGAACTTTAGGTCATGCAAATTTTAGATATTTTAGGCTATAAACTCATCAGATTTTGAATTTATCGGTTGTTGGGTTATTCGATTTTAGATCAATCAGATTTCTAAAACATTGAGTTATGGATTCACCGAATTTTAGATATACCTGTATTATTATCCGCATTATACACGGATGTTATATTATACTTATTTTTTATTAACTCTTTTTTATAAAAAAATATATTTAATAAAATAAAAGGATTAGATTTGACTTGAGGAAAGCCATCTCAATGAATCCGCATAGTAGAATCTTAGAATCTCTCAGCTGTTAAATTGGCATTCTGTATTAGTCTAGGTTTCTAAGAATACTTTGCTAATATAGAATGCCTCCAAGTAAGTTTTTTGTATGTACTAAGTGCGGTCTTTTGCCTATACAATGAGCTTAAAAGTAGAGCATTCTTCCTTGACTAATCACAATAGCTTTTAAAGGTCCACCTAATATGAAATACGAAATGGAGGCAACTAATATGGGTTATTTGGGTTTCAGATTAATCAAATTTTGAATCAATTTAAGACGATTTGAGTTTGAGGTGATTTCATGGTTGGACTATTTTTGCCTATGGTATTTCAAATTATAGAACCATTAATTGTCTAGTTAATGCAAGTTAGGTTGAGTCACGTGTGGAGCGATATTTGAGTGACATGAGCCTTTATTACCTCTACATGTAAAGTACGAGCATCTATTTGATAATGTTTAATTCTTTCAGGGCTTTTAGTTAATTTTATTTTTCTCCTTTGGTCCATATATGCAGCTCTATGGCAATCAACTCATTTTTTGCGGCAGGGGCTTGGCGTTCCAGTACGCTTCTTTGCTAAAGAAGCTGCTCCCAAGCTCTCAGGGAAGATGGCCATTTACATCCCTCTCGGCAGCCCGCAGGAAAGGAAATGAAAAAGAAAGAGAATAGAAAATAATACAGTAATGATGATGTTATAATTGATAAAAAGTAATGATTAGAAAATTGTGAGAAAGAAAATGAATAGTAATTTGTAAGAAAAAAAGTAAAAGTTAATTGTTTGGATTGATAGAAAATGAATAGAAAAGAATATAAATAAAAAATCCTATGATTTTCTTTTCCTACCACTTCCTATGCTTTGCCAAACAAAGCACAAGCTCATGTATTGATATTAATTCACTAACACTGTGTCACATGCGTACATTATGATGCCTGGTTTAATTTTTTTAGGGTATTTTTTGCTGTTCAGTTCCAAATGATTTTTTTTTTTGAGGAATGTTTTTTATTAATTATCCCCTAAACAACAACTGACCAAACTAAGCTATTTTTTGGATGAAACTGTTACTGATAAATATTTTTTTTAACTAAAATACAATCATAATATTATCTTTATAAATCAGAAAAATAATGCAATAAATTGTCATTTTATTATATAACTAAGAACAAGTAAATAACAGTTTAATCAATTGAACTACATATTTATTTCGGTCGTCAGTAACAATAATTGGTAACAATAATCAGTAATCAATAACGTAACAGTAATTAATGATAAGTAAATCAAATAAGCTTTTTATTTAGTGAAGTTACTTAGTGGAGTATAAAAAATAGATGAAAAGCCAAGTAAATCTGATCCTTTTGTTACCCCCATTGTTAGCCACAAGATTTAGAGCGTCGCATGAGGAAGGAATACGCGGTAGCTTATATGCCAAAAGATACCAAATATCATGACATATTTTTGCTTTTGCCAAAAGAAAAAGATGGGATTCTACAGTAATTGTGGAAGTGAGGAACCATAATGTCCTTGAGCATGGGTATAGATCTCAAGGAAAATTTATCAGAGAAGTGTCTGTAATGCATTAATTTTAAAATTTTTTATGACTACATTAATAAAAAGTGTATAAAAAAAAGAAAAAAATTATAATTTTTTTATTTTACATTTTATTATTATAATTACAAAAAATTCTAACTTTATTACATTATGTACACTTCAACTTCTCCTCTAAACGATCTCAAGGAAAATTTATCAGAGAAGTGTCTGTAATGCATTAATTTTAAAATTTTTTATGACTACATTAATAAAAAGTGTATAAAAAAAAGAAAAAAATTATAATTTTTTTATTTTACATTTTATTATTATAATTACAAAAAATTCTAACTTTATTACATTATGTACACTTCAACTTCTCCTCTAAACATGTACTTTTTTTTTTCCGTTGTCCTTTTATTGGCCAAATCATATGGCTTTGTTTCATTCACTTTATCTAGATAGAGTCCTGACCAAGTCAAATGTCTTTGATGTTGTACGCAGCCTACCCAAATCCTAAACAGCGTCGATCTAACGGCACAAATGCATAGTTGAATTGTCTCATTACTTGTCTCGTTAGCATTGATGGAGGAATAGTAACCGCAATTATGAATTCATCCAAATTGACTAATTTCTAAAAGTTTGTTACTTAAATTGACTAAAATTAAGATCTAAAACAAAAAATTTACAGCCTATGGCTAAAAGTTATCAAAATAAGAGCATGTAACTCAAAACGACGAAGTTATCATTACTTGCAAACAGATAATCAGTGTTTATGTTACATGATTGAATATACATACCTACACAGATTTGTCTCCAACTTTGCTGGAATAATTGCTACAAGAAAAAAAAAAAAAAAAAAAGAAATTTGCTGCAACAAACTTGAATCTCGTTGATTCCTCTCGTTCACCGAATAAAAAAGTAACAGACAAACGTGGGCTTCTTAACCAAACCTAATGTAATAGAATTAATTAATTATAAAAAAATAAATGATGGAGCTGAAAATCAAGCAATTATCATTAGGTACCAATCAAAAAATTTTAATTTGTGAAATTATCAAAAAACGAATAATGATTATATCAACAAATATTATTACATAATTATATGTAAAAAAAAAACTAAGAAAAAACTGTAATAAAAAATTAAGTGTCCGTTTGAAAACACTGTCAATTTTTTGTTGCTGTTTCTTATTTTTTATTTTTCTATTTTTTCTGTTTACTAAATTTTTGTATTTATTACTGTCAACTTTTATTTTTTTTTAAATGAATAAAAAAGTAGATAGAGAAAAGATAGTGAGAGAAATGATTAAAAAGAGTATGAAAAGAGAGAAAAAAAATATAGATAATGATCGATAGAGAGATGAAAAGTAAAATGAATTGTTAGAGAGAGATGATAGAAAATGGATAGAGAGAGAAAAGGGGGAGAGAGAGCGAGAAAAAGAGTAGAGAGAGAATGAGTAGAGAGAATAATAGAGGGAGAAAAAGGAGAGAGAAAGAGGTAGAGAGAAAAAGGAGAGAGAGAGGACAAAGAGAGAAGGTACAGAGAGAAAAGAGGTAGAGAAGGTAGAGAAAGAATGAGTCAAGAGAATGGTAGAGACAGAAAAATGAGAGAGAGAGGGTAGAGAGAGAATGAATAGAGAGACTGATAGAGCAAGAAAAATGAGAGAGTGTGTGGGTTGGGAGAATGAGTAGAGAGAGAAAAATGAGAGAGAGAGAGAGGGTAGAGACAGAATAAGTAGAGAGAATGGTAAAGAGAGAAAAATGACAAAGAGGGTAACAGAGAATGAGTAGAGAGACTGGTAGAGTAAGAAAAATGAGAGAGAGAGTGTGAGTAGAGCAAGAAAAATGTGAGAGAGTGTGAGTAGAGAGAAAAAAAGGAGAAAAAGGGGGTAGAGGGAGAATGAGTAGAGAGAATGGTAGACCAAAAAAAAGGAAAGAGAGTGTGAGTGGAGAGAGAATGAGTAGAGAGAGAATGAGTAGAGAGAATGGTAGAGTGAGAAAAAAGAGAGAGAGAGTAGATAGAACGAGAATGAGTAAAGAAAATGGTAGAAAGAGAAAAAGAGAGAGAGAGAGAGAGAGAGAGGGTAAAGAGAGGATAAATAGAGAGAATGGTAGAGAGAGAAATATGGGAGAGAGAGAGAGGATAGAGAGAGAATGAGTAGAGAGACTGGTAAAGAGAGAAAAATGAGAGTGAGAGGGTAGAGAGAGAAAGAGTAGAGAAAGAAGAAAATAAAAGGATAGAGAGAGGATGAGTAGAGAGATATGGTGAAGATGGTGGATAGAGACAGAAAAGATTGTGAGAGAAAGTATAGAAAAGAAAGTGAAAAACAAATTGGAAAAGTACCTTTTATTGTTTTCCCAATTTGTTTTTCTCTTTGAAAAATGCTTTCAACATTTCAACAAAAAAACTAAAAACAAAAATGATATCAAACATGTTTTTTATTTTTTATAAAAAATAAACAAAAAATAGAAAATAAAATCGTTACCAAATGGACACTAAAATAACTATAATCGATTTTAAGCATTAATTTTGATAAAAAATTGTTTAGATGAAAAAACTAAAATTTGGAATTGAGAAATCTAGTTAAAAGAAAACAAAAGAATAATATGCAAATAAAGGATATATGTGCTTTTATAATGTGAAAAGGATGAATTTTGTAATTAAAATTGTAATTCTATTAGAACACTGTGAAAGATTACAATTATTAAGAATTTATTAAATTCAAAAATCTAGCAATTTAGGTTTTAAGAATTTCAATATGAGAGGCTGCTAGGTCAGCATGTGAATATTTTATCTACTTCTATTATTATATTTTATTGGCAATAGACTCGGACAATGGGTGAATTTAATCATATGTTAACAAATTTATTTTTACTTTATTTTATTTTAAAAACAAAAAAAATTCTAATTTTGAGAATTATTTTTTTTTAGGAATATTTTAAACTTTTTGAAGAAAATAAAAAGGATTTTTTTCTTTTTCAGGAAAAAAAAAGAAAGATTTTAAAATTGTTTTTTTAATTTTTTTTAGAAAATTTTAACGTAGTTCTCTTTTCCTTTTTTAAGAAAAGATAAGTAAATTTAATAGATTTTTTAAAAAAGGAGGATTTGAGAACTAGAAAATTTGATAATTATAAAGATTTAATTATAGTCAAAGTATAATATATAAATCAATAGAATTCTTATTTGATTACAATTAAATTTATATAGAATCATAATTTTAATTGTAATAGAATTTTTATAATTATAAAATATTTTAATATTATTTATAATTTATAAATTTATGAGAAATTATCATATGTTAGGGAGAAAACCTGAGATTTTCTCTCAACTTCGGCTTTATATAATTACACTAGTATTGAGCTCGCATAATGTACGGGTTTATCAAATTTATTGCAAATTTTATTTTTGAATGTATATTATTTAAAATAGGAAAATAAATTGAAATTCAAATAATATTATTTGTGTTTTTAAGTTTGTTTTAAATTTGTCTCATAGTCAATTTGAATTTAAAAAACACTAGTTAAATTAAAATTGATTTAAAAAAAAAGTTGGATTTGAAAATAGTTCTTTTTGCATTGTTGTTTGCTTTATTGTTGTTGCTTTTATAGTGTATGAGAATTTTGTTTGGGAGTCTATTAAAAAAAAACTAAGATTAGGACATGGCATAAAATTCAGAACGTTAACTGGGGCAGTAAAATCAACTGCAAAGGTAGAGGCATAAAACAATCGGAAAATTTTAAGCCAAAGGGCAAAAAAATAAAAGAAACACACCCTCCCATCCAGGTTTGCAGACCCTACATTCGATTGTTGGGATTTTTCTCTGCACTTGCTTGCTCTGCAGCAACGCCAGCGCTAATGAACAGTTAATGATCAGTATTAACGGTTTAGGAATAATGGACAATAACTAAAAAAAAAATGATGGAATTTTGAAGAATAACAACAACAATAATAAAAAATTCAAATTTGAATTTAATTGAAGTTTGTTACATGATCTATTTTTGTCATGCCATGTCAACCCCATTGCTTTTGAAATTATAAAAAATTATATAAATTTGCATTAATACTCAGATTGAAAATACAAAGAAAAAACTAAATCCCAAATACCAAGTAAAAAAATTCCAGTGATGATCCACAAAAAGAAAGTAAATTTTCAACTGAATTAATTAAGAATTTTTAAACTCGCTGAAAAACATTCATAATAAAAAAAAGGAAAACAAAAAGCCTCACCACTGAACAAAATAACAAAATTCATGAGCAAGCAAGCTAATTTTTTTTCTCAAAATAAAAGACTGATTTTTTTTTTCACTCCAATTAGTTTTTGAAAAATTAGTAAGCAACACGTCGACTTATATACCAGAAGCTAATTACACAATACACACACATACACCACCCTGTGTTAACTTTTTCTCGTATTCAAATAAAAGAATTTTCTTATAAACCAAACGTAAAAGCATAATTTTAGCCTAAGTTTAGAATCCGATAAATTGAAGTTATATGATAAGAATTTTGAGAGTCATTACCTAAATTTTAAAAGCAACTCAGATTTTTAACATTGCTCGAGTCAAGAGTCCACCACTAATTGAATCTCTGCAATAGACAATTTTCTATTGTAATGAGTTAATAATTAAAATTAAGTATCTTATTTGCGAAAATCACAAGAAAATAAATAACAAACTTGTTTAGGATATTTGGAAAAAAAACTAAAATCTGAAATTGAGAATTCTATTAAGAGAACATAAAAAAAAAATAATGCAAGAAAATAATAGTTGGATATTTGGTGCTTTTATAGTGTGAAACATAAGACTTCATGCGTGCTTTAGAATCTTAAAATCTATTAAATTTGAAATTCTAGTTTTAATATGATAGTAAGTAAGACTACAATTATTGAAATCCTAATTTTATTTGAGTACTAAGAAACAATATAATCCTTGATAATTTATTAAATTAAAAAATTCAAAATTTCTAAAATTAAACTTTTGAGAATTCAAATACCACAAGCTGCCACATAAGTATATGAATATTTTATATGTTTTTGTTATTACATTTTATATATGATTACTAATAGAACCACGCCGTTCGCGAATTTATCATATTTTTTAAAAATTTTATTTTTATTTTATTTTATTTAAAAGAGAAAATAAAAAAATTCTAAATTTTGAGTATTATTTGTTTAGGACTTTTTAAAAGTTTTTTTAAGAAAATAAAAAGAACATTTTTCCTTTTTAGGAAAACAAATTTGGAAGTAATGTTTTTTTTTTATTTTGAGGAAAAAATTATAGGTAAATTTGAGTATTTTTTTTTAATCTTTTTTCTTTTTTAAAAAGGAGTATTTGTGAAATTTTTTTTCTTTTTTATTTTTTATTTTATTATAAAATTTATAGTTATAGAGATTTAACTATAGTTAAATTAGGAATATATAAATCAATAAAATTTGTATTTGATTATAATTAGATTTATATTAATTGTGAATCTTAATTCTAATTGTGATAAAATGTTCATAATTATAAAATATTTTAATATTATTTCTAATTTATGAATTTATGAGGGTCTCCATATACCAAAGAGAGAAAAAGATTAAGATTTTCTCTTAACTTTTATTTTATTTACTTACATACAGATATATAATTTAATTTTAGATCATTTGGATTTTAGAATTAGGTCATTCGAATTTTGATTTTATAAATTCACTTATTCGTGTCAATCACCCTTTGAGTCATTTCAATTTTGAATTACTTCGTTTTCAGAGTGTTTTGGTCTCGTGTAATTCTAAGTTACTGATTTTCTAAATTAATGGTTCAATCGATTCAGATTTCAAGCAATTTAAATTGAATTATTGGGACTAGGCCACTAATTGAAACTTGAATGTTAACATAAGATGAGATTGCTCTCAGTCTAGCACAAATGGGACCGGAAAGGGTAAAGTAGCTTAAGGGGAGCTTCATGAGGCCCAAACTTGTCAACTGCTTTCGATTGATTTGACGTTAGATTATTGATAAGGATAAATCACGGCCCAACATTCTCGAGCCCAGGCCTAAAAACCATAACCAATGAAGAATCTCGAATGTCTCCGGTTTCGTCCAAATGGCTAGAATCTCATTCCGAGTCTCATGTGTTTGGCGCATGAAGTAGGATTATCTTTCTTATTTGCACCTCCCTTCAACTAATGGGAGTTAATTAAATACATTATAAATATCCACTCGTATTATTTTTAAAAAAATAATCTAATTTTTACTAGATTTTCTACTATTTATCTTTTCTACACGCTGCTAATTTAAAAAAAAAAGTGTTAACATCTAATCTTATTTTAGTACCTATAACTTTACCTTATTTTATATGTCAGGAGTCCCACCCATCGTCCATCTCCTCTATATAATTAGCCAGCCCCTTATCACCCAGGACCAGATTTGATCAAATATAAAAAGCGAATGTTGCAAGTGACCATGAATTGGAACCAAATTCCATCCCTACTCTAATTGGCTTCCGGCATTGAAATTGGTCTCTCAACCATATCCTTTTCTACAGGGTTTTCGTCTGTCATCACGCAACCACTCTTCTTAATTTGCTTATGCTATTTGTAAGTTGAGCTCCACACGCCAAATAAAATTATAACACTTATTATTATTTTAACAAAAAAAAAAAAAATAGTACTCTGTTTGTCATGAAATATTATAAATAATTAGAAGAATAAATTCTGTAAGCATGCATTAAGTTTCATTGAATATTTTCGTAAAAAAGCGAACTCATAACTTTTCGTAAGATAACAAATGACTCTTACTATTAGATCACATCGTTCAATAATTCTATAGCACATTTCTAGACATTGAGACCTAAACCCTTCTAGGAATACATGTATATTTGTTATGCCTCAAATTTGTCTAATCATTCTAGAAAGCTAACCTAATGAAGTTGGTGATCTGATAATACTGGTAATCACAAGTTCAGATTAGACTAGTGCTAAAAATAGAAGCATTACAAACTCCAAATATAAGTAATTCGAGCCCGAAAGTCCAAAATGTAAAAATTAATGACCCGCTAAATGTTAATAAAATCATCATTTGAAAACAAATGCAGCCCGAAGCATGAACAATCAAAAACCACTGTAACTCAAAAGTCTCAAGGCTTAACTGACCGGACTGTACTTAACCGATTTAGCATGTCCATTTGCCTTCTCTAGTTTCTTCGGTCTCCACCACAATAGTTCATTCGTTTTTGTTTTAAAGTAAAGGGGGAGATTTGAAAATAAGACATTTTGATCCCAAGCCTGCAATTGAGTATGAAGGCCCCTGAAACTATATAATTTTACAAATTTGCCCCTAAGTTGGTTAATTTTAGAAAAATGGCCTTAGCCCCACCAAATATTTCTATGTATTCCTCAACGTTGTGTGGTGTTCATTTGCATCCTAATTTTCTTACATAACACGGCTAAATCGCCACAAATCGCCACTCCTTGCAGTCAGCACGAACTTTAAAGAATGATTAAGGTGATTCAAATGATTAGAGATAAATATTAATTATTTATCATTTTAAGTAAGGTGAAAACTAAAAAGATAAATAAAGAGATAACTACTTAAAATAATCTTTACCACTAAAAATTATTTTTTTTTTTGAATTTTTTAGACTTAAACTAACTGATTAAAAGAATGGAACAGTCAAAAAGATTAAGAATTTGAACTTTTGTAGACCAAAAAAAAAAAAAGAGCTTGAACTTTTAATTTCATTTTTATTAGTATATTGTCAATATTATTTGAATTATAAGTTTATGATTCAAAAGTTAGTTAGTTTAGTTTGAATTAGTTAATTACAATCGCTTACCTGAATAGGAGGAAGTGAGATCCCATCAATAACTGACAAAGTTTCTAATCTAGCATGTATAAGGAGAAACCTGTGAATCATCAACGTATGCTTCTGGAAAAAAAAATTCTTTATTCTATCTATATTGTGATTGCATTATTTATATTTGTTGATCATTGGAGATAAGACGTCCACTCAATTTACTGTGACTTCTGTAATTATATTCTTTCATTCAGTGCTTGTTAGTGAACAATATGACTGCCCATATGAACAACTAATAAGATAAATATCTCATTAGTATAACCTGTAATTAAGGTTTATTTGTAAAAAAATTTTGCAGATATATCATTTTCCTCGGACAAAAACTAAAAGATTCCAATTGTTATTGTTCTTTTGATAGTGGCCATTGTTTGAACTTTCAAGTGTTTCCATGTATCAAAGAGCAGTATGTACCCAAAAAAAATGTATGAAAGAGCAGTGCCAGGGCTACGATACAACTTGCTCCAAAATTTTCGTACTGTGACTATTGTGAAGTCTTAACTCAAATTCGGAATCACAATATTGCAAGAAAGCTGTAAAATTGATGCGCGAAAATTACATGATTAGCTTGGTTTCCCATAAAATTGAGTTATGTTTTTCTTCTTAACTTGTTTGCCTAAATAAGTATTGTTACATGGTCAGAACATCTAGTCAAAATTCAATTAAAGTAATATCATGTTAATATTATTTTTAATTTTACAAGTTATTTTTACTCATGTGAAATTCAAACTAATAATATATTTACATCGTCTAATAAATTCTGAGCAAGTTCTCTGATTACATATATTTTTCCATCCCGAATACACTATGAAAGGAAAGTATTAGAAAAGTAAACTTTCTTTTTTAATCTTCTTTATTTTTTCAATCTCATTTGTCCAAATGTCAGCTCTTGGGTTTATAACTCATTGAAATATGAAACTTGACTACACAATTAATGGCGATGCTCATCGATCTTCGTTGTTAATTTCTATCCAATAATTAAGCATATGAAAGAGATAAATCCAATTGCCATTGGCATTTTATGTTATATCGAAATTCCAACTCAAGCAAAGGACCTCAGGTCTAACTCTCTACTACTCTTGAAACATGTTAAAAGGGTCAATTGTTTTCATTGCTTTGCCTGTTGCCTACTTGCATGTTCTTGATTATGATTTCTGACGGGGTAGCTGTTACATAAACGGGAGAATGGGTGAGTCGGACAGAGAGATGGAATTACCTCTTGTGTGTAATTTTTATAACTTTGTTATATATCAACTTTAGTATTTTTGCACGTCATAAGTTATACAAAAACAAATCGTATAAAAATTTATGAAACTTATAGTTAAAATTCATGTGCAACAAATTTATAAACGATATTGAGAGACGAAACTAGAAAAAAATTTAAGGGAGACAAATTTTGTATGTATACTTACAATAATAAAATTAATTTTTATAATAAAAATAATATATATATATATATGTATTAATTATTTTGAGTAATAAATATTATAATTATAGCTTGTGATGTTTAATGTTTTAAAACTATTTTTATTTTTTATGTAATTCAATATATAAGTAATAATTGAATTATTTAGTCATTTATCTTTCATATAATTGCACAACAAATTCTTTATGATATTTATTATAGAAAATATAGTGTTTTTGCGTACTTATTACAATCGATAAAATTCAATTCAATTTTGTAAATGAATACATGTTTAAATATACAATGTATCTCTCAATAACTTTTTATTTTTTAATGTCAATTATTAATAATTTGTTTCATTAAAACAATAAATATTTATCAAAAGTCTTTATAAAAATAAGAAAATTTTATTCAAATATTTTTAGAGTAAATTAAACAATTTCATTAAATAAACTTCAAATTTAAAAAATAAAATAGTAAACTATAAAACTTAAAAAATTGAATTTTAAAGAAAACAAAAAAGTAATTCCTAAAACAAAGAAGAAGAAGAAAGTTAGTCAATTAAACAAAAAAAAAAAAAAGAAAAGAAAAGAAAAAAAAGCATTTGGCCCAAAAAGAAAAAACTTGAAAACAGCCGAATCCGCCATTTTAAGAGTCGAACTCCGGACCGGGGCAAAGTGACTTGGTAAAAAAATTACTAGCAAATGGGCACCTCTATGTGCCTTCGTCCCTGACGATGTACATTACAGTTAATTCTATTGTCATCCTGTGCATCGCCACCCGTCTGTCTATTACTTGCCTTCTGACTACAACAGTTAGCAAAGTACATGGTGAAGCCAAAAGCATGAAAACTGGCCATGGGTTGCTGTCAATGTAGCAAAAAAAAAACAAAATAGGAAAAGACAATTGCAAGTGAAGTACCAGACATGATGGTTAATGGGTAAGTGATAGACGTCATTTGGCAAAACTTACAAGGACCAGCCATATGAATTCAAACTGGTAATTTCACATGGGAAAGAAGATTAAGAAGCAGTAACGGCATGACAATCCTCAATTAAATGATGGGCAATAGTTTTGACTTTACCTAGGGAAAATCACAACCCGCCACACCTTTTGTCTCCCCCACATGATCAAATGGATAAACTTATGTCAGATTCTTTTTATTTCAGATTCTTTCATGGCACAAACTAACATGTATGGAATTTTAGAAAAGTTTCAGTCAAAGGCTCAACGCCATTTGCCAGTGTCTGGTCCAACCCAAAGTCACTTAAATTAACCTAAAGAGTCTATATAGCAACATGGTGATCCATAGTTCATGGTAGGATACCCATTGACACAATCTATGAATGTAAATGACTCTAAATAACATAAGGTCTTTTATTGTTGTACCCAAAGTTGTTAAAAGCAAAATTGAAGAAGAAAAATTGGATGAAACTGAAACAACTAAATGGCCCATCTCAGTGGTAAACACATTGAAGATCAGCTCAGAACCTAAACTTATATAAGATAAGGATGTTTTCAAGTTCACTGATTTTCTTTTCAATGGTTTATGAAACTTGATATGTCAAAGGGGTAAATAATTACAACAGATCGGACTATATTTCTAATGTCAGAATCAAATAGAAATTAACATAGAAAAGCTGATTATGTTCTGTAGAGTTAACCAAAATAAGGAACATTCTCACTCGAAAGGGAGCTATAACCAGTTGTGCTAGTGGTAGAAGTATACAGAGAAGAAGCAGACGATGAAGAAGAGGAAGAGGAAATGACAATAGAAGGAGGAGGAAGTCGAGGGGGAGGCGGCGGTGGAGGGACAGAGGAAGGCAGAGTTGGTGATGGTGCAGCAATGGAAACAGCCCCAGATGGAATTAAAGCAGCAGGTTGAGCAGAAGAGTTGATGTTGCCACTGGCCTCTCTATACTTGTACTTGAGTATCTCAGCCCTTACTGCATTAAGTTCCAATTGCAAAGATTGGATTTGTTGCTGCAAAATTGAAATTGCACCCATACAGCCAAAAACTGGATCCCTCAGCCTTAGGTTTGCCTCATAAACAAGACTGTTTGCTGCATCAGCTCTCTGGCTTTCAGGCACCTCCTAGTAGTAGTTTTAAGTCGTAGAAAGCCAACAAAAGATACATAGGACTTCAGAATTTTTGTTTAATTACATGAAGATATAACATGAAACATAGTAATTACTGGACAGTAAGTCCAATTAAGAGGTGAGAAGATCGAACCCCACTTCATATTAGTTGAGAACTCATTTGTCTTAATTAGCTTATTTGTACCCAAAAAAACAAAAAAAAAAACATGAAACTCTAGGGGGAAAAAAATGCAAAGAAAAGCAAAATTAAGGAATTAATGATATACCGTTAACATCTTGGAGACATTGCTTGCACCAAAAACTTTGTGAACAGCTGCAAATTTCTGGGGTTCATGTGGAGAAAAGTATGGACAGAAGGGGCACTCCTCAGCACACCTTCTTCTCAAAAGCTTACATGCAGCACAAGGTGTGATGGTGTTCAAGATACCAGAAGGACTTAATTTGTGTCTTCTTCCCATTTGAGAAGATGCATCAGTCTCTGATCTCTTGATCTTCTTTGCTATCTCATCATCAAATATCTCCCTGTAAAACAACAAGATGATAGTTACAAACAAAAAGGCCAAAAAAAAAAAAAAAGTAAAATCTTTGTCAACACCACAATTTATTGACTACTTAAATTCAACATCATATAAATCAAGCTCTAAATTGGAGAGAGTTTTATCTTTTTCAGAGACAAAAAGAGCCTTGCTTTCTATTCTTTTCTGGGTATTTTCACCTTTGATTGGACATTAAAGCATGCTAGCTTGTTGTCTGAATCAAAAAGAGGTTGAGAGGATGAGAGCTTCAATTGTACAAAAGAAGAAGAAGAAGAATAGGAGTAGAGAAAGGAGTGCCTACAAGGCAAGTTAATTACAGAAAGTAGGTCGATCTTTTTCTTTTTGTTTTGTTTTCTGAAACAAAAAAGGAAACAAGACAAAAGAAAATATAAAGAATGGATTGAAGTAATTAGAATATTAATAAATCACTTAATATACTTTTTGACGTCATTAATTATAATACTTAAGAGTGATTTTGAGGTTAAAACCTAAATCTCACTCATAAATAACTCTTCCTTTTCCTCTAATATTCCTACTATTAAAAAAAATATATATATATATATATTAATTTGGCTACCAATTCGGTGATTTTATATAATTCTAGTTCGCAGCTGATGTTCTAGCATCAAAGGATTCGATTATTGAAACAAGAGTTGAAACTTGAAAAGAGAAAGAAAGTCCAATGTCAAATGTTATTAGCTTGCCCACGTGCGTGTGCTGCTGTTGACTTTGAAATCTAGGCATGGTCCAACTGGTTTTACATCTTAGGCAGCAGGTGCATTGCGTTCGCTTTCGTCCCCAAACTTGTCATTGTTTCCAACCTAAATTTGTTGACATTGAGCTTGCAATTACTTATGTTGCACGTAACAAACATGGCAAATTGTCAAGTGTTTCATTTCATGCACACTGTTAATTTGACGTGTTCTAGAGAAGTTTACATTGGACCATTAATATTAGATGTACATTGTTGATTCCATAGTTAAAGTACATAGTAATCTTATGCTATATAGCATTCATGCTCTATGGTTTGATTGTGATTGAAACCTGCTGCTTAAGCCTAGCTGGCAATGCTATGAGATAAAATGCTGCTTGTGAATAAAAGTAAGTAAACACAAGATCCACTTATACGTCTTTAATCATGAGATTTAAAGTTCTAATCTCAGACCTCTTCCTTACATGCTTCTTTCTCAATAATGGGTTACTATATCCTATACAACCCAAAAAAGAAGTATCATAGACAAAATCACTTAGATCTTTATTTTTTAAGTCTTGGATTCTAGTCATAAGAGTCGTTTATTGTGTCACTCAGGATATCCCCCTTAATGGATATATATATTAGCGTTAAATTTTGGATTGGGCGTAATATTCCATAAAAAATCTGATTCATCTTATTAACAACTGCCTAATTTGTGATTTGGGCTTAATTCAGTCCGTTGCTGTTGTTTTGACCTCCAATATATTCGATATCCATGTGTACACATTTCTCTTGAATGTTGCTCCATTTAAACTTTTTTTTTTTTAATAGTTAAGATGTTGTTTGATTAACAAACTAACAATGTACGAAAGCTGAATTAGTTGCATAGAATAACTGATTTATTAATATTATGTTATGAAGGAGGTTGTGATTTGACCCTCACCTATTCTAAATTTCTTTTTCTATAATTGTAATATTAGCTTTAATCATTACTTGAGAGCGCATTCTTTCATCAATCTAATGCATCGAAGGAAATTACTCCCCTGGTCTGGAATTCTAACTCGAGATTGCAAGAAAAGGAGCAAACTTCTTTCCCACCAATATATGCCTCCATTTTCTTTTTGGACGCTGAGGTTCTTTCTTGCACAACTAATTAAGACTGTGTCTCCCAAGAAGAGTTAGAAGACCCAATTCAAAAGACAAACTAATACTTCGTTTAATTAGGTTTTGGCTTGACAAGGCAAGATGGGTTTCTTGAGAGGCGTACTAACTATTATTATTGGTAGGTAAAGAAAAGGAAGGAAACCTGAAAATGGCTATATTGGGAGGAATATTTTAAGCTTTTTGCTCGCTTAAAATACCAGTGAACCAAACCATCAGTTCTTGTTTGACCCGCATTTTAAGCCTACGAACCTGCCCTTCTGCATGCTTCTCCATTTCCAATCTAGTGTTTTTTTTTCAATTTTTAGCTTTACTACTCAGAAGAAAGAAAATTGAACATTTATACACACAAAATTTAAAATAATAATGGCTTTGAAGAAACATTTTGATTTTTTTTTTTTGAGAAATAAAAAAATAAGGATGACACTCCACAGTTTCGATAAGAAGGGTTGTGCTAATCGTGGTACAATAGACTATGCCTCTACATCAAACCTAGAGGAGATCAAATTCTTCATTTCCTAGCAAGGATTATTAGTCGTTCCTAGAATTGTGCAGGACCAAATGCCTTGGAAAGCTTTTCGAAACTAATAATCTGATAATACGAACTACTAGATATTTTGGACTTTCTCGTCGTTCTCCGAATCACTTTTCATCGGACAATAACGTTTTGCCCTCGAGTTATGGTAAAATAGGTTTGTTTTGAATTTCGGACAGTCACCATTTTTCAACGAGCAACTAGTCACCAGTTATTTAATATTGATGGAGTAACATTAATAATTTGTTTATCACCACTAACATTTGATAATCACCGGCCGTTGCCCTTTCCACGTTGATTTCTTTTGATTGTATGGGTACTTGAATTAAATTAATTACAATTTGTAATAAATGAATCAAAGTCTTTTGATCTACGACTCATTCAAAATTTCAAATGCAAATGTTCCTTGGATTTTGAGAAGAAGAGTTTTAAATTACAAGTCTAAATTAGAAGAACATTAAAAAACCACTTGATTTGCCGGAGGGAGATTAGCCGTTGATACAAGTTATCTAGATGCATGCTACTATGCTAGACAGTGATAGACGCTGCCAGCGAATATCAGATAACCAAAAAGACACGTGTATGTTGATTGCCTGTGTTCAAACACGCAACTTTTGTCTCTTCAAATACACTTCGCTACGTAGTTTCGAATTTAGATAATTATTTTTTAAGTTTTGAGTTTTAATTCAAAAAATGTAGATATGAGGTTTATATGATGGAAAAAATTATTTATATTATATAATCTATAACTTAACGAATTTTCAATGAAAAGAAGGAAAATGCAACCTTTCTTATCGGTTGCTTTTTTATTTTTAGTACTGCTGTTAATCTAATATCATCTGTGCATTTTTCTTCTCATCAATGGTACCATTTTCCAACAATAAAGAAAAGATCTGTAATTCCTCCAACAAACGTGTTTTTGGCCTCAGAAGGGTAGCCTCAACAAAGTTTACAGCATGCAAGTTTTTTTGATCCTTGAAGTATCCCCTGTGGGCAAGTTCTGACTCTAGAAGAAGATTTGCTTGAAATGGTCCAATGTTTCTCTGCAAGAAAGTGCTGAAGCTTTGATAATTTATCCTCCCATTTCCACCAAAAAAGCATACCCCAGATGCTTCCTGACAGTGACAAACAACCAAAGCTCAGAAAATCTCCCTTAATTAGTGAAAAACTAGAATTCTCTTTTCAAATATATAAATATGGCTTCTTTTGTAAGTTCATTCTAATCAACTTGCATAAGGGAAACGTCATGTAAAAGGCCAGCCCGAATGCCACTCAGACCTATCAGTAATTTGTAGTTCCTTCAATTTTGGAATGCCTCACATAACGGAGGTTCATTTCCTGAAAGGGAAAAGTTACAAAACCCGAGTTGTTGCTGTCCGAACTGTTTCCCGAGTGAAATGGGGAAGTAATTTTTCAACACGGCTATTAAACTTTTTGCAACAAAAAAAAAAGTAAGTACATCAAATTATTTTGTTGAGTGTAATTACGTATTTCGAGACTTTTATCTAAGGATTTTGTGCCGAACGAAACCGTAACTATTATTTTTGAAACTGCGACTGATATTTTTGAAATGTATAAATAACAACTGGTTCAAAAATATCATTTTTAATTTGAAAAATAACAATTTCAGTTTCATTCAGCATATAATTTAACACAAAAATCACCGACCACCAACATTTATTTTATTTTATTTTATTGTAAAAAGTGCAACTGACGTTTCAAAATATGTTCTCCCATTTCATTCGAGTAGAAATTGGGGCACTTAATTCTCCAAGTATGTACGTGAACTCTTCTTAAAAATGATGCATGTTAGGAATGGTCCATGATAACGCTATTAACAAATACAATAATGATAGTACGAGAAAGTAGAGCCCTTTTCAGGGGACTGCAAAAGGTTTCAACGCTAGAAATCAAATGCCACCCGTGACAGGCAAGAAGGAACTCAGAATATGAGGGTTAAATGACTGAGTTTATAAAAATAAATAAATAAATTATTAAACGTTGAAATAAATTATACAGTAACTTTATTACTATCCTGGCTACGTAACAGAAGGCTCCCCAAAATTTAATGAACATGGGAAATTTAAAGCCCTTATTAGTTCCCTTAGAACAGTCGTTATCCCCATGTGAGCATTATGACTCAATGTCAGCCCTGTCTATAAAACTGACGAAAATAATCAGTTTGGTGGTCGGAAGTCGGGGCGGTTGGTGTTGCAACAGCCAGCCGGACTGCTGTTGCGGCCTTTCTTTGTGGGATTAATTACAAAGTATAATATTAAGTAGATATAAAATAATTATTCAGTCTATTTAAAATTATTTAACAATTAATTTATTTTTAAAAAAAAATTTAACATTCAACAGTATATGTCATTTTATTGTTAAGTTTTTTTATCTAAATATTGTTAATTAATATTTTTTCAATTAAATTTCCACTGATCTAATAAGAGTGTGCAAGAGATTAGAAGACCGAACTGAATTTTATGATTAATTAGCCAGAATTGATATAAACAAATTTTTTTGTTCAACTAAAATCTTAATTTTTAAAAAAGCATAATTGTTCAAATGTTATTTTATATTTATATTTTTATAATATTAATAGAATGTCAATAAAATTATTAATAAAAATTTCACTAACTAAGAAAAAATAACTAATTAAAATAAAAAATCAAAATTGTAGAAAAATCATTATTTTCATTTATATCTTGTATAGTTGTTTTCTTCTATTAAACTTAACGGAATTTTTCAGCTTGGCTTAGATTTTGATTTTTGACTGTTCAGACCTTTTAAATACAAAAATAGTTAATGATTAACTTGGTAGATAATAATAACGAATAAAAAAATGGGTCTAAAAGTACTGCAGAAAGACTGTGAATCATGAGGAGATTGACTCGGACGGAACCGCGGACACTGTAACTTACATGATGAGGCTTCCCGCACCATGTTTTATACAATCTGGTGAAACATGATAACACATTCTTTTTCCCTTTTGTCCCAACTCCGAACGTAAGCAAACGGCATAATGGGGATGAAATTCCAAACGTGCCACCGAACGATCCCAAGAGTATTTTTTGAGCACAAAAAAAAAAAAATTACGTTATTGTATTTGCAGGTCTATTTTATCATTGGTGGTTAGTGTAATCAATTTTGTTTAAAATGAATTTATCATTTAAATATCGATAATTTTAATTAAATTTTTTGTGTATTTAATTACAGTGTTAAGTGAGTGTTAAGTTATCTCGAAGTCAATGCTGCCTCTCCAGATGCATCCTCAATTGGAGGGAGCAGGTAGCAATTAAAAACCGTAATTCCAATCAATATGTTTAAAATACCCCATATCGGTATCCATGCTAGCCCCATGGTGCTAACCATCCCAATAATAAAACCAACCTTTTTTAGCTTTGTGAAGACTTAAAATCATTAGTGCCTTTTCCATTGTTTTCACTTTCAAGACTTAAAAAAAAAAAAAAAAAAAAAGAGAGAGAGAGAGAAAAGAGCTTCCTGCACTGCTTGTCTTCGATTTAATTAAAGGTAATTACTTTCGCTTCTCTTTGGTTTTGTTGGCGTTAGTTAAAGTGATTTCATGTGTTTTTTTTTTTTTTTTTTGTTTCTCGGGGTTTATATTTTGTTGGTTTTTTTGACGGTTTGGATTCACTTAAAACAGCTGTTTTGGGTTTATGTCTATAATTTCCCAGTGTTTGATCCAGTCATTTCTTGTTTAAGAGAGACTCAAGGTTTTGTTGGGTTTTAGCTGTTTTGTGCATATTTAAGTTTGTTATTCTGTTTCTAGTACTGTAGTAATAGAAAAGAAGAAAGACATGACAGAGCAAATTGGAAAGTTTCAATCTTTTAGGATAGCTAGTTGATTGATCATGGGCAATTGGAATTTGTTTATAATTATCATAAGAGTAAAGGAAGTGAGCTCATATTTTGAGAAAACTTGTGATAAGTTTTTGTAGCGTTGTATTTTGGGTTCTTTGATTTGATGAAGAGTTTTGTATATGTAGCTGTTTTTGATTCCTTTCAGCATACAAAACTAGAAAAGGGCAAAAAAGGATTTGGTTCTCTTCTTTAATTCTTTATGAGTTCTCTGCTGCTTTTTTGTTGATTTGGGTCTCTATCTCTTTTTCTTTTTTCTTTTTTTTTTTTCAGGGCATAGGTTCTGGTTCCATTCTGAAATTGGTTAGATTATCCATAGAAGCTGTCTTTCCATCATCCTTGAGTTTGGTCCTTTGAAAGGGGAATATTCAGGGAATGCTGAATGATGTGTCTAAATATTCGGAATTTCGTTTCTGAAGCCCATGAGGTTGTGGATTTAAGCGGGATCGAGATGCCTTTCTTTATCCTCAATGAGATTGGATTTATAGATTGTGCTTCATTTTCATTTAGTGCTCAAATGCACTGTGGCAGTACAAGTTGCTGCAGATTCCCTGTTGTGCCATGCAAAGACGGTTGAGCTGGTTTAATCACACATAACTTGCTGATTCATTTGTAAATTATTCAGTGTTTCTGGTGGGAGATTTTAGTGTGCTAAACTTGGTTTTCAATATTTAGCCTGGGATGGAAAATAAACCGCGCGTGTTGACACAGAAATATGAAGTAGGGAGATTGCTTGGCCAAGGAACTTTTGCAAAGGTTTATTATGCAAGAAGTAAAGAAACGAACCAGAGTGTGGCCATTAAAGTGATTGAAAAGGAGAAGATTTTGAGGGCAGGGCTTGTTGATCAAATCAAGAGAGAAATATCCGTGATGAGAATTGTTAGGCATCCTAATATTGTGCATCTTTATGAGGTTATGGCCACCAAAAGTAAGATTTTCTTTGTTATGGAATATGCTAAAGGCGGCGAACTTTTCAACAAGGTCGCCAAAGGAAGATTAAAGGGGGATGTTGCACGAAAGTATTTTCAACAGTTGATCGATGCAGTTGATTTCTGCCATAGTAGAGGTGTTTATCACCGCGATATAAAGCCAGAGAACTTATTATTGGATGAGAACGAGAACCTGAAGATATCTGATTTCGGGTTGAGTGCCCTGGCTGAATCCAAGCACCAAGATGGACTACTCCATACAGCTTGTGGGACACCGGCCTATGTTGCTCCAGAAGTAATCAACAGGAAAGGCTATGATGGAGCTAAGGCTGATATTTGGTCTTGTGGGGTGGTTTTATTTGTGTTACTGGCAGGCTATCTCCCATTTCATGATTCAAATTTGATGGAGATGTATAGGAAAATTGGCAAAGCCGACTTTAAGATCCCGAATTGGTTTCCACTTGAAGTTTGCAGGTTGCTGAGGAGGATCCTGGATCCAAACCCAAGTACCAGGATTTCTATGGCTAAGATTAAGGAATCTTCTTGGTTTAGAAAAGGATTGAAACCCAAACAAATCAAATCTGAAGCAGAAACCATGGATGCAGCTTCTTTGGATAAGAATGGTTCTGGTCCTTCTGAGACTAGCAGTGACCCTTTTGAGTTTACAGAAGGGCCAGCCAGGCCTCCTAACCTAAATGCATTTGATATCATTTCACTTTCTGCTGGGTTTGATCTGTCTGGATTATTTGAGAGCAACTTTCAAAAGACAGAAGCCAGATTTGCTTCTAAGCTGCCTCCCTCGGTCATCATCTCTAAACTGGAAGATATTGGTAAGCGCCTAAGTCTGAAGGTGACGAAGAAGGAAGCAGGTTTACTCAAATTTGAGAGTCTCAAGGAAGGCAGAGAAGGACCCTTGTCAATTGATGCGGAGATTTTTGAAGTCTCTCCGAGTGTTCATTTGGTGGAGTTAAAAAAATCTGGTGGAGATGCATTGGAATATCAGAAGATAATGAATGAGGGTATACGGCCTGCTCTTCAAGACATTGTTTGGGTTTGGCAGGTTCAACCAGAACAGCAGGCACAGCATCAGCAAGAACAAGAACTTCAGCAGCAAAACCAACTAGAGCGAAGCTTGTCACACTAGCTTCCCCAATTTCTCGTGATGTTTTATGTGTGTTTAAACAATCGGATGAACTGGAGAACTGCTCATATTTAACTTGTCATTGTGAGTGTCATGGCCTCACCTGAGTGAATTTGCCTGTATTTAATATCTTCTGTGACCCATGACGACTTTCGTTTAATGCACTTCAAACAATTTCTAGAATGTTATGCTGTTCATTTTTCTGTTCCGAAATTACATGTCCTTATTTCCCTAGATTTCTCAATGGATTTGTACAATTTCTCCCCGGCATTTGGTCTCCATTTTGTTCCTTTTGTCTGTTGAAAGGCCTTGCAACCTCTTACTACAGTGAGCTAGCAATCCTGTGTCTTCAGTGTGACAGCACTTCTTTGCCAATACCATTGTGAACCCATCATTGATGCCAGTTAAAAGAGTATTTAATTTGTCTATTTGACATTTTTTTACTAATTTTTATTAAGTTAAATTTATTTATTAATGAGTTTGATGACTTTTTATAAACAAAATAACTAATTTAATAAAAAAATTAAAAAATTAAAGACTAAAATAAAATGTTAAAAAAATCTAAGATTTATATGTAAGAAAATATAAATATTTAACACAAAAAAAAATTGCATATCCCAAAATCTAAGCGAGGTTGTCTCCTGAAAAACATGGAACTTCCTGGAGCGGAAGAAAGACTGTTACCAGAACCCCGATGGAGAACTCTGATTAAGCATTTGATTTTGGAATGCCAAACTAGCAAGAAGCTCCTTCAGTTCATGCATTTCCTTCTGGTGACCGTCCTTACAACTCTGCACATTTTCCCTTCAGACCTGAAGTCTGGAATCTCCTTTCAACTGCGTTTTTTTTCAAGGCGGCCAACTGTCTGGACATAACCTTCATGAATTCCTCGATTCGCTTCAATTCCGTGTTTGCCACATTGTGAGAACTAGTATTAGAAGCTATTGAACCCCAACAGCGAGGATCAAGGACTCTGATACCGAAATTGATAGGCATTGAATCGCTCCAGGAAACCGAATGCAAGAATGAGTGTCGAGCTCGATTAGAGAATCTAGAAAGAGAGAATCAGAAGAGCAGAGAAGATGAGGATTTCTGTCATTGATTCAACTTGTTCGTTACTTTACATCATGGAAATACTTCCGTTTTATAGTATCTGATCATCACAACATCACAGCTTTACAGAATACTTTCTAATACATTCTGATGCACTATTCCCTAGACTCCACCCTACTGGATTATAGCTATACAACTGAAAAAACTAACAGAACAACATTCCGGCCTATTCTCCGACGAATCCGCAACTGCTGCCACGTGTTTCCTTAGATTCCCAGTTTCTCTTTAGCCCTGCCTCGCCGTGTTGACCGAACCATTGACCACGTTTTTAATTCGAACTTTGTCATCCGTGCTAAAACCGACCATTTTTAGCTTTCTGAATACTTATATAACTTAATAACATTAGTGCCATTTCCATTCCTTTCTTTTTATTATTTTTTTTTTTTTAAGAGCTGGTAATCTCACAGAAGATTTGAAATATGTAAAAAGAATTAACGTTTAAATTTTAATTCTTTTAATTAAAAATTACTGCTTTTAATTATCTCAACCAGTGTTAAGTCTTGTTATTTTTATTTTTTTTAATTTTAGCACTTTTTAAGAAAAAGGAAAAAAAAAAGAAAAAAAAAAAAAAGGAAAGAAGAGAACAAATCTTCCTTTGCTTCTTGACTTCGATTTAAGTAAAGATAATTACTTTCGGTGCTCTTTGGCTTTGTCGGCGCTCTTTGGCTTTGTCGGCGTTAGTTAGGTGATTGCACGTGGTTTTCTTTTTTTTGGTTTCTCGGGGTTCATATTTTGTTGGTTTTTTACGGTTTGGAATCACTTAAAAGAGCTGTTTTGGGTTTATGTCTATAATTTCCTAATGTTTTGATCCGATCAGTTCTTGTTTAAGAGAGAGTCAAGGTTTTGTTGGGTTTTAGCAGTTTTGTGTACTGCAGGAATAGAAAAGAAGAAAGAAAGGTAAACAAATTGGAAAGTTTCAATCTTTTAGGATAGTTAGTTGATTGATCATGGAAAATTGGAATTTGTTTATAATTATCACAAGAGTAAAGGAAGTGAGCTCATATTTTGAGAAAACTTGTGGTAAGTTTTTGTAGCCTTGTATTTTGGGTTCTTTGATTAGATGAAGAGTTTTGTATCTGAAGTTGTTTTTGATTCCTTTCAGCATACAAAACTAGAAAAAGGCAAAAAAAGATTTGGTTCTCTTCTTTGATTCCTTATAAGAGTTCTCTGCTGCTTTTTTCTGCTGCTGTTGATTTGGGTTTTTATCTTCTTCTTTTTTTTTTTTCTCTTTTGTTTTTTTTTTTTTTTTCAGTGCATAGATTCTGATTCTGTTCTGAAGTTGGCTAGATTATCTATAGAAGCTGTCTTTCCATCAACCTTTAGTTTGGTCCTTTGAAAGAAGAAAATTCAGGGAATGCTGAATGATGTGTTTAGATATTCCTAATTTCATTCCTGAAGCCCACGAGGCTGTGGATTTAATCCGGGATGCCTTTCTTCATCCCCAGTGAGATTGGATTTATAGATTGTGCTTCATTTTCATTTAGTACTCAGATGCACTGTGGCAGTACAAGTTGCTGTAGATTCCCTGTGGTGCCAGGCGAAGGCGGTTGAGCTGGTTTAATCATACATAACTTGCTGATTCGTTTGTGAATTATACAGTATTTCTGGTGGGAGATTCTAGTGTGCTAAACTTTGTTTTTTATATTTAGCCTGGGATGGAAAATAAACCGCGCGCGTTGACACAGAAATATGAAGTAGGGAGATTGCTTGGTCAAGGAACTTTTGCAAAGGTTTATTATGCAACAAGTAAAGAAACGAACCAGAGTGTGGCCATTAAAGTGATTGAAAAAGAGAAGATTTTGAGGCTAGGGCTTGTTGATCAGACCAAGAGAGAAATAACTGGGATGAAAATTGCCAGGCATCCTAATATTGTGCAGCTTTATGAGGTCATGGCCACCAAAAGTAGGATTTTCTTTGTTATGGAATATGCTGAAGGTGGCGAACTTTTGCACAAGGTCCCCAAAGGAGGATTAGAGGAGGATGTTGGACGGAAGCATTTTCAACAATTGATCGATGCAGTTGATTTCTGCCATAGTAGAGGCGTTTATCACCGCGATATAAAGCCAGAGAACTTATTATTGGATGAGAATGAAAACCTGAAGATATCTGATTTCGGGTTGAGTGCGCTGGCTAAATCCAAGCGCCAAGATGGACTACTCCATACAACCTGTGGGACACCGGCCTATATTGCTCCGGAAGTAATCGACCGGAAAGGCTATGATGGAGCTAAGGCTGATATTTGGTCTTGTGGGGTGGTTTTATTTGTGCTACTAGCAGGCCGTCTCCCATTTCATGATCCAAAATTGACGGAGATGTATACGAAGATTCGCCAAGCCCATATTAAGTTCCCGAATGGGGTTCCACCTGAAGTTCGCGGGTTGCTGATGAGGATCCTGCATCCAAACCCAAATACCAGGATTTGTATGGCTAAGATTAAGGAATCTTCTTGGTTTAGAAAAGGATTGAAAACCAAACAAATCAAATCCATAGCAGAAACCAAGGATGCAGCTTCTCTGGATAAGAATGGTTCTGGTCCTTCTGAGACTAGCAGTGTGCCTTGCGAGTCTACGGAAGGGCCAGCCAGACCTCCTTACCTAAATGCATTTGAGATCATTTCGCTTTCTCCTTGGTTTGATCTGTCTGGATTATTTGAGAGCAATTTTCAAAAGACCGAAGCCACATTTGCTTCCCAGCTGCCTCCCTCGGTCATCATCTCTAAACTGGAAGATATTGGTAAGCGCCTAAGTCTGAAGGTGACGAAGAAGGAACCAGGTTTATTGAAATTTGAGAGTCACAGGGAAGGCAAAAAAGGACCCTTGTCGATTCATGCGGAGATTTTTGAAGTCTCTCCAAGTGTTCATTTGGTGGAGTTAAAAAAATCTGGCGGAGATACATTGGAATATCAGAAGATAATGAATGAGGGTATACGGCCTGCTCTTCGAGAGATGGTTTGGGTTTGGCAGGTTCAACCAGAACAGCAGGCACCGCATCAGCAGGAACAAGAACTACAGCAGCAATACCAACTAGAACGAAGCTTGTCACACTAGCTTCCCCAATTTCTCTTGATGTTTTATGTGTGTTTAATCAATCGGATGAACTGGAAAAATGCTCATATTTAACTTGTCATTGTGAGTGTCATGGCCTCACCTGAGTGAATTTGCCTGTATTTAATATCTTCTGTGACCCATGACGACTTTCGTTTAACGCACTTCAAACAATTTCTAGAATGTTATGCCGTTCATTTTTTCTGTTCCGAAATTACATGTCCTTATTTCCCTAGATTTCTCAATGGATTTTTACAATTTCTCCCCGGCATTTGGTCTCCATTTTGTTCCTTTTGTCTTCAGTACCTGTTGAAAGGCCTTGCAACCCCTCTACTACAGTGAGCTAGCAATCCTGTGTTTTGACTATGACACCCACTTCTTTGCCAATACCAGTGTGAGCACATCATTGATGCCAGTTAAAATATAGGAAAGTAACCACAAACCTTCCTGTGACTTCCAAGCCTATTGGTCAGAGGCTAATTAAATTTTCCTAAATGGAATAATGTACCATGGTTGCAAAGCAAAGAGGGCATACGGGAGGGAGAAATAGAGAGGGTTCATCAAAGTTTTGTTCTTAATCCAACATATGAACAAGAAGCCTCATGATAACAAATTAAAAGTAATTTAGACTACTTGCTTAAGCCACCAAGTCTTCCCAAAATTGTCAATGATTCTCATCCAATACCAGCTGCAAACAACGATTCCCTGCAAACATGTTACAGTAATGTAATATATATATATACAGATTTGCAGCCAATAATTGTTTAGAATATCAACTTATCTTGAAACACAGAACACTCAAACAACAAAAAATTGAAAAAGATTCAGACAGCTTCTTCCAGCACAGTAAGGCATAGAAAGTATAAAAACTGTTACCATTTATTCACTTTTAGCACATAGAGTGTGTATACCAATACTCTCCTAACAAAATTCTGTGTCAGCTGTCAAGAGTGTAAGTTATTTACATCCCACCGTGACAACACTTTATTCAAAACCCCAGAATTGATGATAATAACTTCGACGAAGACTTGTGCTTGAAACTCTCAACCTGTCTGAAAGCTGAACCGACCATGAGTTACAAGTACAAGGACAGCCTTTTTTTTTTTTCGTTAGAATTTGACCATAGAATTTAAATGAGTAATTATAATTACGGTTTATTACAAACAACATAGCCGGGATTTCGTTTTCTCCGGCGGAGGCTGCCGGGAAAATTTTAGTCACCAGCAACTTGACTTTCTTGTTGGTCAATTGTGACGCAGCTGAGCGCAGGTTTAAGCTTGTCTTTCCACATCTCCTTGTAGCATCCGGCGTCGCCGCCCCTCCTCTTGGCCTCAACAACCACCAAATCTTCCGTTAACCGGTAAACCTCGACCTCGATCATGAAATTCCCGTTTTGCCCTTCAAGCTCAAAACCCCAATCTTTCTTTCTCCTCACCCTCAAATTCTCCACCTTGGCAAGCCTCTCAACTTTCTCCATCAATTTCTCTGGCGGCTCCGCCGACACGAACCTCTCGCCGTCGTCCACCACGTTGTAAGAATCGTCGAACAAGCCCGACAAGTCCAAACCTGGCGAGAAGGAGATGATGTCGAAAGCGTTCAAGCTGCAATCGCCGTGGTCCTCCTCCTTCTCGGCCGCCTTGCTGCCGTCGTTGTCGTAGAAATTAATTTCCTTGAATCCTCCTTTCTTGAACCATGGGTCTCGGAGAATCTCGTCGATGGTGATTCTGGTACTGGGGTTCGTATCGAGAAGCCGAGCCAATAAGCGTTTGAGGTCGCCGGACATCCATTTCGGGCACCGGAATTCCCCGTTGTAAATCTTCTTGTACATGACCATGAGATTGGGGTCGTTGAACGGCAAGTAGCCGGCGGTCAGCACGAAAAGAATGACCCCACATGACCAAACATCCACCTTGGCGCCGTCGTATCCTTTCTTCCCGAGAATCTCCGGCGCCACGTAAGCCGGCGTCCCACAGAGAGTATGCAACAGCCCGTCAGGTCGAATCTGATCGGTGACGGCACTGAGTCCAAAATCCGAGACTTTCAAGTCCCCATTCTCGTCGAGGAGGAGATTCTCCGGCTTCAAGTCACGGTGGAAAACGCCGCGAGAATGGCAATACCCGATGGCGGAGATCAATTGGCGGAAGTATTTCCGGCTGAGGTCCTCCGTGAAGCGGCCTTTGGCGACTTTAGCGAACAACTCGCCGCCTTTGACGAACTCCATGACGAAATAGATTTTGGTCTTGGTGGCGAGGACCTCGAAAAGCTTGACGATGTGGCGGTGGCTGAGGCGGCGCATAACGGTGATTTCCCGCTTGACGTTCGACATCAAGGTGGCGTTGGAAATCTTCTTCTTGTTGATCACCTTTACGGCCACGCTCTGCCCCGTCCGGACATTGCGAGCGTGGTAGACTTTAGCGAACGCGCCGCAGCCTAGAAGCTTGCCGAGCTCGTACTTGCCAAACAAGGCGTTCTCCGCCGCATGTTCGATCTCCGGCATCTGGGTTTCCGTCGCCCCCGGAGATCGAACCACCACCACCCCTTGCGGCGGCTGGTCCGATTAATCAGAAGAAGAAGAATACAGCGAGAAAGCGAGAGAAGGATTGTAATTATACGGTTGTTAATTTTAGTGTGATCTAATGAAGGAAAAGCTAAATTGGGGGAAATTGGTGGATATAAAGAAAAGGAATCGAGGGGCTGTAGCCTTTAGGTAAGTTCCAGGTTGTCGCGATGCTCTGACTTCTAAGGTATTTATAATTCGGGAAAAATTTGGCTGCGATATCACTTGGTAAGCCCGCAATGAAATATGGTAATTGAGTAAACGATTTATTAAATTTAAAGAAAAAAAATAGAATCTGCTTTTTTAAAAAAAAAAAAAAAAAGATCTTACTATTATATAAATTATTAGATCTTTAAGGCAGGTTGAAGTAATTTTTATTTATTAAAATCTCGTTCAAAGGCTTTAAAATAATCGACTCACCTCTCAAAAATTAATAAAATCAAGTATAACTCTGTCACTAAAATTCACGCAAGTAAACTTTCTTTCATCTCTATACATCATTGCTTATACTTAAAACTGTTCATAACATAAGTCAGGCAGGACTTTCTAATACTTTAAACTGCAATTGTTACTTAGTTAACTTTTTTAATTTCTTTTAAGTGAAACTTTTTCACTCGAAAATAATAAAATTTTATAATTTTGTTATACAAAATATATTTTAAATAATAAAAAATATTGTAAAAATTAGATGACATAATACACGTTTTTTGAGCTAGACATAATGCACGTTAATATGACACAATTTGATAAAAAAAAATTTAAATTAAATAAAAAATATATAAATTATTAAATAAACTTTGCATTTCTTAAACTTTTATGTAATTAAGTCCAAAATATTGTTGTGTTGGAAATAAATTTATAAGGTTGTATGCTTATGTAGCCATTTTTCTTTATTTGAAGAAATTAATGAACAAACTTTTTAACTTTTTAACTTTTATGTAACTTTATTTTTGAAGTTGACGGCTAGTCCAGTTTTTTAATTTAAATTAAAAAAAATTTGGTGATAAATTAGCAACGTCATAAGAGTATTACAATAGCGTACTAATATAATGAAATTTAATAAAATATTTACTAAATTTAAAATAAAAAATATATAAATCATTGACTCAATTATATGTTCTTTTTATGTTCGTTGCGTAATCAAACTCTTTAAATTACTCCAACCGCACACGTGGCAGACCTTCTGTTTAAACGCGCCGGCGAAGGTCTTCTGTTTGAATCCAACTGTCTTTTCGGACTTTTCGGACTTTGCGTTGCTACTCCAACCAATCAGTTTTTCCTAATGCTGTGTTTGTTGTGCCGTAGAAAGGTAGAAAAAGAAAAAAAAGTAAGAAAAATAAATTATTTAAATAAATAAAAAATATAAATAATAAAAAATAATTTATAAGAAAAAAAGTAGTAAAAAAAATAAATTATGTAGATAAGTGAAGAAAATTGAGATAAAAAAGTGTGAAAAAAAATGAAAAAAAATGATTATAATTTTTTCTCACTAAGAGAAAGTACAGCAAACACGCCCTAATCCTGGGGCACGTGCAAGGTTGCAATTGGAGAACTAAAACTGGACGTGTAGGGGTGTACCGCGACTGTCCAGTGACGTCCCCATCCTGATGCGCGTTCAAAGACCGACACTACGAAAGACTAACGGGAGTAGTCCGCGTCCACCTCGCGTAAAAAGTCACGAAAAGTTGTTTTAAGAATTTTTAATTTAAATGATATTAATAATATATTAATAAATATAAAATTTAAATTTTAAATTATTTTTTAAGGCGAGAATTTGAATTCTTAATTTTTTTAATTATACTCTTTTTCTAATCAGTTTGTTTAGACTTAAAAAAATTTTAAAAAATGTGTGTTCAAAAAAAAAGAAAAAAAAGTGTTAAAAAAAGGTTATTTCAAATAAAGTGATGAGATTAAAAATAAGCAGGTCTTGGCTACATTTTAAAAACACTTGTTGAGTTCAAGATTTGTTGTTTGTGAGTTTAGAGTAAATAATTTCACTTGCTTAATAATTATAAACCTGCACAATAGTTTTTTAATTGGTTTGTAAAGAATAACTTCTATTTACTCATTTACAATGCTAAAAAAGATTAGCTTCTAAAAAATTATTTATTACAAATTAGAAATTTATAATTTAACAATTATTATATTTTTGTGCATATTTTTTTATCTGTGTCAATAACTTATGTTATTTTATTTTATTTATTTGAGCGAGTCTCTCCCCTATAATTCTTATAAATACAATTATTGGAGTGATCGGATAGTGAAAAATTAAATAAAAAAATAATATAGTAATGATGATATTATAATAAATAAAAAGTAATAATTAGAAAATTGTAAGAAAGAAAATAAATACTAATTTGTGAGAAAAAAATTAAAAATTAATTATTTAGATTGATAAAAAATAAAAAAAAATAATATTTTTTCTTCCATTTCCTTTTTTTTCTTTAAAAAATACCCAAACACACCAATGTGTCACCTTAGTCAAAAAGAACAGAACCTTCTCAAAAGTTCTGGATGGACCCCGTGAACCACGACCTTGCTGTAATGACATCGACAGTTTACCACTGGGACGCCTTTTGCGTCCACTTTTCTCCCACTTTACGGCAAACTCACATGACAAAACTCAGCACCCCAAGTGCAACGCGGCATTCACATGTGCAACGTGGCTGATTAAGGTTTCAAACTATAAAACATGGATTTGAAATTTTATACTTGGCAATAAGAACAAGCAAATGGCACCGGATGGTCGGCAGCTTGATAATGCATATGAATGTGAATGCTACCACTCTTGAGTTGTCCAAGTGGTCCCTTGCCAAATATTAAAGAAGGGATCACGGCTTGAATTTTAGTTTCCTTAGCCTTCTTTTTGAGCTACATATCCTTTTCACCCAAAAAAAAAAAAAAAAATCTACAGAAAAACCCTAATAATTAAAACTTAGATTTTTATTTTAGAAATTTTAAATTTTAATTATATATCTCATGACTAATAAACTTTTCAATAAAAAAATAAAGAAATATAAATGTGACTGCATATGTTCAATTGCCAAATTAAGCGGTTTTGTCCACTTAACTCGGGAATTGCAATGGTTGAATTTGATTGCTCGAATATCAAATTGAGTAGCCGTCTGTCTTTAGTAATTGTGCATTCAGAACTAGAGATTGCTTTTGTTCAAAAGAAAAAGAAGAAAAAAAGGAAAAAACTAGAGATTGCTAATAATGTGAGTTGAATGATAAGAGATAAACCAACAAGTTATAGTGTTCAATTGAAAATCATCCCTAAAATTAAAAGTTTTAAAGTTAAGTCACAATCAAAACTATTGATTAAAAAAATTAGAGATATATAATTGTGGTAAATTTTTTTTTAGAGGATGGGGTACCGTTTCTAAACGCCATAGAAAACAGTTACCCTTCCTTTTGAGTTATCAGCCTCATTATATTTCTAGAAGAAATGTTGTCCGAAAATGCAATCGAATATAACTGTTCAGATTCAATATGCAACCAACTATATTCATTGTGTAATTAAAAAAAATTGTTATTATTTCTTTACATACTAAATCTAACTGGTTGCACATAAAATCTAATCAGTTGTATTCGGACAACTTTTCGAGTGATTTTTTTTTTGGAAACGTAACTTGTTCCTTAAGTTATAGGGAAAGTTTTTGTTTTTGTGTTTGTGTTTGTGTTTGTTTTTTTTGTTTTTAATAATTCCAAGTGAACGCGCGCACCGTTCGGATGAAAGTAAGCCGATAGAAGTTTCAAAACAGTAGGACGGTTCACGTACCGTTTGCATGCTGCGAGTAATTAGCCAGTAAGTATTGTGCTTAATTATAAAAATTTAGTAGATCATTTTGTTAAGCACTGGTTAGAATTCGATTATTTAAGAATTGAATGATATAAGTCTAAGTTTAAGGTTTATATTAAAAAAAAAATAGTGAAGTTGAAGAAACAATATGCGTAATTTGCTAAGGTTCCCAAGTCACTCATGTTTATTTAACATGCTTATTAGAGAATTATGGAAAATTTAGGAATTTTGCCATTGGATTTCCACTCTGTTTAGTCTTTTTGAAAGCTGAATAACAGTAAACTTATCATTGTTTAGTAAACTTATCGTTGTTTGATCTGTTTCAGTTTAGAGAATTCTAATATAATCAGTTTTAGGTATTGAGAATGCCACCACTAAAACATCCTCAAACATTGTTAGAGAACTTTTCTAATATAGAGCTCTGCATAATTGATTAATTACTAATATCTTAATTGGATCATGTTCAGATTTAATTGTACAATTCTCTAACATATATATTAGAGTTATTGTACTATGTGACATATATTATTAAATAAGAAAGATGTAATACTTCTATATCTCTATCCTATAAATACAAATCGTTACGATTAAACTATGTATCTCTTTCTGTTGTCTTTATTCAATCTCTTTCTTACTTGTCTTTTCACATGGAATCTTCTATATTTTAACAAACATAACTGAAATTGCATCAAATTTGCTGAAGTTTGCAAATTGGGGTCAGTTGGTGTCCTCTCCAACGTAACTCCGAGTTACCGCTATCATCAGAACCCCCCCGGTCCATCAATGGTGGGAGATAGCAGTGATGGCACCTAGGAGATAGAATGTGATAGGGAGAAAGTCCATCCACACGCTGGAGTCCTTCAAAGTTAAGGCAACATACATGGTGAATGGCTATACTTTTGAGTTATTTGAGGCAGTTTCTGCCCTGAAATTTGCTTATTTTGAGCTTCAAAAAGCTCAATTCCCCCTATAACCCGGATAAGATTGTAGCTGCTGATGAACTCTATGCAGCTCAACTGCAATCGCTTTGTAAGCTCTAACGGACATGTAAAAAGAGGACATATGCAAAATCTAAGCTTGACTCCATTCGTTTGGAACGTTTACCAGATGAAGTCAAGGGAGTTCTAGAGAAACCAAAGTCCCCAATCAGAGGAAAAGATACTGAGATTGCGCGTTTGCAACAAAAACTTCATGATTTGGATTTGGGGAACACCATATTGGCTGAGAGGATGAGGCCAATGAGATTGGGGAATGTTAAAAGAGTACAAATTCTCGTTGGGAAAATATCTTCCTTCACATAGTATCCGAACTTTATAATCAGGTATTCTCAAATTGCATTTAATTGTGAATTTTACAGTGAATTTTACAGATATGATGAGCATAATTTTTGTTTATAAGAGAGTGTAATGTATGATTCATCTCCTTAACCCTAACAGTTTAAATTTTTAGATTAAATGTGTGGAAACGGCTTTTAACATTGGCATGTTCAAGGAAACCATTAAACAAGTTTCAAAGTCACATTCGTGATTTCACAAACCCAGTAACTAGCTTCACATAAGCTTCAAGTTGGGGATTTGGACCTCGCAGCAGATTCAAGTGAGAGGCCGTATTGGCGGATCTATTCATCATTGAGGGTGGGCACATCCTAAAAAAAAAAATTATGTATATTTAAATATAATTTATCTTAATTTTAATTCATTGTCTCATTTGAAATTATAACTTTACTCCCCTAAATTGTATAGATACTCTTTTTTACAATTTTTTTTATATGTATATAAATTTTACTCTTCCTAACAAAAATTTCTGGAACCGCCACTAAAAGAGATGTTGTTTATTCAAAACTGTCACACAAGAAATAAGCCTTTGAAGCGTTCATTGTACGAAGAATGTTTGGTGGGATATTGCTTAGATCTTATGCTGTGGACTGTGTCATGAGGTTTTGATAAGCCTCTAGAATCTTTGATACAAAATCCAGTTCAGAATTTGCCAAGTTCTGCAGGGAGAAGTACTGATTTGTTGTTCATCCACTGATGGAGATATCTTTTTTCGTGAATTCGGATCGGCGGATGTTTGTATTGAGTGGCAAGCATCCAAGGACCCCATTCCACCAAATATGTGCGAAAATGGCAAAATGGATTTGGGTTCCACAAGGACTTGCTTCCCTAATTTCTCGTGATGTTTTATGCGTGTATAAGCAATTGGATGAACTGCTCATATTAAACTTGTCAATTGTCATAGTGAGTGTCATGGCCTCACCTGAGTGCATTTGGCCGTATTTGGTATCTGGGTTTCATTAGTAGGACAGAAGTTAGAATTGTCAATAATGCAACTACAGGGTATATTTGTGCAACAAGACCAGTAAAATGTGTAACAAAAAATTATCGCAGTATGTTTTGTTGCACAAAAAATCAATTCTGTTGCACAAATATGTCTTCTAGTTGCATTATATACACTTTTCTGTCCACCAAATTCTGTCCTCTAATCTTCTTCCTTGGTATCTTGTATGACGCATGGTTACTTTCGTTTGATGCACGGTGCCGCCAGATGCCTCCTTCTATACTCAATTGATGGTGGGACTTGCAGTTAATATAATTATCAGTAAGTATATATAGTTTAAGTATTTTTATCTTAAATAGTATTTCAGGTGAAATTATAATTAATATTTTTAAAATAAAATTAATAATTTTTAAAATATAAAAATAATATGTATTTTAAAATATTAATTTTCGTTTCAAAAATATTAATTGTAATTTCAATCAAAATACTGTCCAAGACGAAAATACTCGAGACACAAAAATTTTTTTTATAATTATATTTAAACTTTTGCAAAAAAAATGATTAAAGTGATTGTTTATTAATAAAATATAATGAAATTGATAAAATTTTAAATAATAAAATTAAAAATTAAAATTAATTAACTGTTATCTTAAAATTTAATGCATAAATCTTATATGATGTGTGTTAAATAAAAATTACTTTTCCCATTTATTAATAAAATATAATTAAATTCATAAAATATAAAATAATAAAAATAAAATTTAAAACTAAATGAATTTTATTTTAAAATTTAAAATATAAATTTTATATGATATGTACACATTTTGTGATTGTATTTTATTAAGAAATAATTATATATTTTTTAAAAAAATTTATTAATTATTAAAAAATATTAATGTGGGCTCCACACCTCTTACTGACCCCTACCAATAAGCTGGCACGTCAGATTGGCTGGTGGGTTTGACGTACCTGTTAGGTCTAAAACATGTCTAAACTTTATTAGTTTGGTGTCGTGTCTTTGACGGTAAATTTTAAATTGAAATTTAATTAAAATCAGTTTTAAAAAAAAATAAAAGAGATATAGTTGTGGTCAATATTTTAGTTGAGAATAGGCACTGATTCCAAGTTTCTTTTCCCTCTCTTGTAGGGTAAAATTTTTGGTTCCATGTGAACGTGTCCACGTGTTCGGATGAGCGTGAACTGACCGATCGAAGTTTCAACTCAATCAACGGTACGACAACTCACTGAACCGTTAGCATTGCTAAACATTCACATGGAAGTTTTTATTTAATATCTTTTTTTTTTCTTGAAATTTAGTATATGAAAAATAAGCAGATGATGTGCTGAATTTTTTAGTGAGTATTTAGCCCTTAAATATTGTGCTTAATTAATTACTCACCAAAAAATTAGTAGATCATTTTAACGAGGACTCGTTAAAGTTCGTCCCATCACATCAGGTGTAAGTTTAAGGTTTATAAAAAAAAAAGCTTAAAAGATAATTTCACTCATAAAATTTCAGCTATAGACTAACATTATGTTTGGAATGCATATGGGGTGAGGATAGAAAGTAGAGAGAAAAAAAGTTAGGAGAAAGAAAGTGGAGGGATAGAAAGTAATTTTCTCTCCGATTGTTTGGAATGATAAGAGAAATGGAAGGAAAGAAAGTGAAGAGAAAAAAATAATTAGTTTAGATATAAAATGAAAGTGGAGAGAAAGAAAAATGTTTACATTAAAATGACAAATATACTCACATTTAAGTCAAAAATGAATTAATTTTTTTAACCAATGATAAATGCCAAATAGTTTGGATGGCTTACGTTGCTAATTATTTTTTTTTTCCCCCAAGATATGTTACTCTACATATATGTGATGGCTATATATACGTGTATACATTACAACCAACTCAAATTGCCACCTCATTTGCACGTGGAATGGAGATTGGTTTGGTAGAAATGAATAATTTGGAGAGAATGAAAGCACGCCCCAATAATGAAATGACATGATTTTGTACAAATGCAAGCACGTCGATTTGGAGACGATGGTACATCCGTCAATTCACTGTAACTAGTCAGCTTTTCTCTACTTTTCTCCCCGATTTGGAGAGAACTTTCGTATAGTAAAGGCAAGGCATTACTTTCACCTCACTTTCGCCCCTGAGTCCTTCCCCAGGTTTTCCAAACGAACGAAAATGCTTCATTCTGTGTAGCTTTCTTTCTTCTTCTTTTCTTTCCCCTGCTTTCCTGCCTTTCCAAACATAGTGTAATGATATGTTTGGAGTGGAAGAAAAAAAAAAAGAAAAAAAAATATAATTATTATCATCTATTTTTTTAATATTTTTTTCTTTTTATTTTTTACATTATTTCAAATAATTTTATTTTTTCTCCATTTTTTCTCTTACAAATTACTATTCACTTTTTCTTTTATCATTTCTCCTAACTTTTTACACCACTCCAAATAATTTTATTTTCTTCACCATTTTTTCTCTCATAGATTATTATTCATTTTTTCTTTCAACATACTTCATTTCTCTTAATTTTTTCTATCACTTCAAATAATTTTATTTTCTCTCAATTTTTTTTCTGTTTCCCCTCCTTTCTCAATCATTCCTCCCACTTTAAACACACCCTAAATCAATCTTAAACATTAACTCTATTAGATTGGCTTGATTATTTTATTAATAATATAGTTAAATATGCTGATTTAACTTGACGGTACATGATAAGTAATTAATTTTTAACATGTCAATTTATTACGTCAGTATCTTAAACTAAAGTGATATTTTTAATTTATTTTTAATAATATTTAAAAAAGTTTAAAAAATTATATCTTTTTAAAATCTATTTAATAAAAAAGAAAAAATAAAATAAATTAAAAAAATTTCTTTCTCTATCTAAGATCCCTCTCTCTCTCTCTCCTCTTCTTCTTCTTCTCTGGTTCTTCTTCTGTTACACCACTAAATAGTAATGTCGGGATCGAAGACAGGAGGAGGGATGGTGGTGAGTGGAGCGAAGAGAGTGGAGGGGCCAGATCATGTGCTGGAGGAAGAGTCGGAGGAGAGAGAGGAATCGGCCATGGCAACTCGTTGAAGCCGAGATGAGAGAGGATGCAACCGAGAAGAGAATCCCATAGGACATTACCAACAGAACTAATCAATTATGGTGCTGCCCATTGTCCGATTCTTTTCCACCCTAATTGGTTTGTAGGATTTTGAATAGGAAATAAATAAAAAAATAAAAAATAATATAATAATATTATTATTATAATTAATAAAAAATAATAATTAAAAAATAATAATTTATGAAAAAAAAATAAATCGTAAAAAAAAATTTATTTTTTTTATTTTCATTTAAAAATTCTCAATCATAGTGTTAATGATAGTGTTGTGCTTCGTTGTCCTCTTATTAGCGGCTCCGTGATTCCTACGAAAGCAAAGGTAATTAATACTTTTCCTTCAATCTTTCTATTTTTTTTTTTAAATTTTTATGTTCTTGTTCATCAATCATCAACATCGATGCTTGGTTTACGTGTACTTTTAACTTAAATAGTATTAATGATATATTAATAAATATAAAATTAAAATTTTTAATTTTTAATTTTTTTAATTATTTTTTTTTAATCAATTAGTTTAAATTTAAAAAAATTAAAAATCCATGCTCGGATTTTTTTATGGTTGTCTTTTCCTGTAAATCAACTGCTTGCAATTGAAATTTTTTTATTGCTTTTGTAGGTCGGCTCAATCCGTTGGAGTAATTAGTCTAGATTTCTGTCAACAAATCATGCGCTAGGCTCATCAAAAGAAGAACGACAGAAGAAGAGAAGAGAGAGCGAAAGCCGTTAGAGAGAGAGGGATTTTTTTTTTAATCTATTTTGTTTTTTTTTCTTTTATTATACAGACTTTTGAAAAAAAATTTAAAAAATTATTTAAAATTTTAAAAAATGCCACATGACGTTGACAAAGCTGACATGTTAAAAACTGATATTGTATTGTGTGACATTGACCACAACAGTATATTTAACAATGTTATGAACAAAAATACCGATTTAATCTAACAAAGTAAACATTTAAGATTGATTTTAAAAAAATATTTTACACTAAATAGAAATTTACCATCATGCTAACATTGTTTAATCAAACTCCTTTTGTTTTCTTAGGTTGAACCAAATTCCCATTGCATTTCTTTATAGTGTGTTTAGATTGATAGAAAATGATAATAAAAAAATAAATAGAAAATAGTAGAGTAATAATAATGTTATAATTGATAAAAAATAATTATGAGAAAGTTATGAAAAATAATAAATAGTAATTTGTGAGAAAAAAAATAAAAATTAATTATTTAAATTGATAAAAAAATAAATTAAAAATAAATAAGAAATAATTTTCTTTCTCTTTTTTTTTTTCCTTTTTCTTTTCTTTCCTACGAGTATTCAAACAGAGCATTAATCTCGGGTGCTTCCAAGCCCAGTTCCTGGCAGCCATTTGACCTGGGATCCCGCTAATTCTCGATGGTTTCTATGCATTGCATTGTCCCTATTTTCCTTTTCTTTTTTTTTTTCCTTCACTTTTTCCTCCTTTCCAGGACTATGCTTAGTCTTTTTGAAAGGTGAATGCCACTAATCTTTATCTTTTTGATAAAATGTTTTGTCTCAAATTGAGTGTTCTGATTGGTATTTTAATTAAAATTAATATTGATATTTTTAAAATAAAATTAATAATTTTTAAAAATATGAAAATAACTGGTATTTAAAAAATTATCAATTTTATTTTAAAAATATTAATTTTAATTTTAAATAAAATATTAACCGAAATACTAATTTCAAAATATGTATTAGTGATCTATTTTTTTTTTAATCTGTTTCAATTTAGAGTTCTAATATAATTTTTATTAGGTATGGAGTATGCCACCACTAAAACGTCCTCGAATATAACTGAAATGGCACGGGTTATAGTACCCGACAATTTTTTCTAAAACATTTTATTTGAATGTAGTAATTACCTAAATTTTTATAATGTTGCGTATGTTTTTTTATAATAAAAGATAAAAATAAATGAAACTATTTTTAAATTATAAAAAATAAAAATATTATTATAAAAATTTAGATGATTATTGTATCAAACAAAATCTTGGAACACAATTTCTTTAGGTGCTGTGACAGTTTCCAAACTGAAATTGCGTTCAAAATTTCTGAAGTTTGCAAATTGGGGTCAGTAATGGCAGTAGATAGCAGTGATGGCACGTAGGAGATAGAATGCGACAGGGAGAAAGTCCATCCACACCCTGAAGTCCGTCGTGAATGGCTATAATTTTTAGTTATTTCACGATTTCTGCCCCCAAGGATAAATTTGGGACCTCCAGCCTTGCGTACTGACGTCACAAACCGAGATTAATTTATTATTTTTTAAAAAAATTTTAAGAAAATTATTTTTTTAGTTGAAGTTGGTATTTATAGGTTTTTATCTATATTTGATATCCATATTGTAACGAATTTACTTATTTTTACGATAAAATTTATTATTTTTATAATATAAAATAACGTGATATTTTTTATTACAAAAATAATAAATCTTATCTAAAATAAATAAATAAATTCGTCACAATATATATAGTAAATTTAGATACAATATATAGATACTAAATTTTTTTGTATTTTTGTTTTAGTGTAAATCATTTGGACACGATTTTCAGTGTTACTAATCAGGTCCGCTCTGAAACTAGCTGATACCGAGCTTCAAAAAGCTCATCTTCCCTACGACCTGGACAAGATTGTAGCTGCTGACGAACTCTGTGGCTCAACTGCAAGCGCTTTGTAAGAGCAAACGGACATGTAAAGAGAAGACATGTGCAAAATCTAAGCTTGATTCTATTCGTTTGGGAATTGTTTACTCGCTGAAATCAAAGTTAACGAGGGAGTACTAGAGAACCTAAAGTCCCAAAACAGAGGAAAAGATGCCGTGCTTGTGCATTTGCGGCAAAAACTTCATGATTTGGATTTGGGGAACACCATATTGGCTGAGAGGATGAGGCAAATGAGATTGGAGAATGTTAAAGAGTATAAATTCTCACATGTGTTACGAAAATTGCTTCCTTGACATAGTATCCGAAATTTATGATCAAGTGTTCTTGCGTTCAAACTGCATTTAATCGTGAATTTTTAGAGGTATAACGGACATGTTTTTGGAATATGAGAGAGTTTAATCTATGATTTATCTCTTTGACCTCTCCCAACAGCTGAAGTTTTTAGGTTGAATGTTTGGAAACGGCTTTGAACATTGACATGTTCGAGGAAATCATTAAACAAGTTTCAAAGTCAAGTTCATGATTTCGCGAAGCCAGTAATTAGCTTCACGAAAGCTTCAGGTTGGGGAGTTGGGCCTTGCAGCAAATTCAATTGAAGCCGTGTTGTTTATTCAAAACTGTCACATAAGAAATATGCTTTTGAAGCGTTCATTGCACGAAGAATGTTTTGTGGGATATTGCTTAGATCTTATGCCTTGGATGGTGTCATGAGGTTTGATAAGCCTCTAGAATCTCTTATACAAAATCCAGTTCAGAATTTGCAAGTTCTGCAGGGAGAAATAGTGATTTGTTGTTCATCCACTGATGAAGGTGTCTTTTTCCGCTGAATTCGGGTCCGTGGATGTTTGTATTGAGTGGCAAGCATCCAAGGACCCCATTCTACCAAATATATGCAAAAATGGCAAAATGGATTTTGGTTCTACAAGGGATTGCAACATCAATTGATCCCAAAGCAAAATTTTCAGACAATGACATGGAACTTGTTGAAGACAATGGGGTAAGTGCACGTTCGTGTTATAAAAAATATGCCATTCACAGGGTTGAGTTTATGATCATTCTTGGCGTTAGAATTGGATACACATTGGTGAAGGCTCGGGCATATGTGGCAGATATGAAGCCATCTTTAGCAGCATGCTAACAATGTCCCAACTACAAATATACTAACAAACCTAATTACTTTCTGTTAGGAAAATGTCAATATTTAGCTTAAGTTACTTAAGAGTTTCTGTTTTAGATTGAAATTGTAGCCTACCTTATTGTTGTGGGATGAAACCCCTTAAGCACAGCAGTTGTACTTCTTTCTCTTTTAATTGTAACAGATGTATAAATTTTGAGTTGTAAATACCTGTTGTTTGCTTCTTTGAATGTAAGTAGGCGTACACTATACGATGTTGCTGCCATTGCTGTGACATTTTTTGCATCTAATTTAATGTGTGATGAGCGATAATTTTATACTCATTGTGTTGTTTACTCACTTGAGTTTAGACTTGCATAATCTAATATAAAATTATGTTAAACAACTAGAAAGGCAAGTCTTGCTGTAATGGTAAGTTTACTCCATTGTGAATCGAAGGTCACTAAATCGAGTTACAAAAATATTCTCTTCCCTAAAAAATGTGGTAGGGGTGAGGTTATTAGTGTTTTAATACTTGTTGGAATTGTAGAAACATTGATCCATGGCATTATTGATTTGTGGGAATAAAACTGCAAGTTATTTCAGCCCTGGAGCATGAAATTGATGCAAGTGTTGGACTGAATACCCTATTGACAGAAGGTACCCTATTGAAAGAAGGTGTATCAGAATATCCTATTTTGTTTTTCTTTGCGTTTGTTGCTAAGATTCTGTTATATTGAGGTTTTGAGAGTTCTTCTTGAGACTCAAGAAGCTGATATGGACGCTGAAGAGGAAGAAACGAACAGCTGCAGAAAAGAAGAACCAGCAGAAGCAGAAAATTGCAGACAGCCATTTGCTTGACAGAAAAGGAATTATTTTTGTAATGGATAGATAGTGGGATCATTTACACTGTTATGACTAAGCTTGTACTAAGTTAAGGTGTTTTAGATTTCTGGTATGGGACATAACTTGTACTAGTTGTTAAAGTACAAAGTTGTTTGTTTTGGAATCATCTTTCTTTTTCTTTTTTCTTTTTTTTTTGAGGAAATTGTTTTGGAATCATCTTACAACATGGTGTATGTCTCCTATAAAAAGAGCCAAATTTGCAGCAATGAAACTATCTCATTCTCTTGCAATTCTCTTCAATTGTCTTTCCCTTCTTTCTATATGTTTGTTAGAGAATTATGCAATTATGGAGATTAAAATGTGATCAAGTCAAAGTTCTAGCAATTAATCAAAATTGGAGTTCATTGTTTATGTGAGAAGATGTAAATCTTCTAGTTCTTTTGACCGTGGAAGTAAGTCTTTATGAACCTTTTTTTTTTTTTTTGTGTGTTATTCATTCTCTCTCTCTTACCTGTCTTGTCTTCTCACATAGTCTCTTCTTTATTTTAACAATGTTGTTGGCGTTCAAATTGAACTATTGTTCATTTCTGTCAGGATTACCTATCATTGATATCAGAACAAGTAGGAACTAGGAACTTGGTGGAGCTGAGCTCCTATGTGGAACAAACATTTGAGATGGCATTATTCTTGCATAGTGTGGTTAATGTTACAAAGGCATCAAACATAAGAGATGAGATTTTAGTTGAATGAATCGCACATAGAGATATGGATATTACACAGAGTGTTAATGGTATTTCATAGCTAATCTCCCATTGGGTGAGGACCAAATCAATGAAGACAGGGGTGCTTCAGGTTGCAATGTCGCTGCTGCTGCTGCTGCTGCCGCTGCTGTTGTCCTCAGGTGAAAACAAGTCTTTACAAAGCTCTCCATAGAATCTGCAGACCAAATCAATGAAGACAGGACACTTCAGGTTCTTCCAACAGTAGAGAAGATCTTCCACGTCCATCAAGTCCCTCAGATTTCCCTCTTCAACTATCATCTCTACCAGATAGTTCTCAAAACTCCTGCAAGCATCTTCAACGTCGTCCGCGTTACCAAAAATGCTGCCTTTACTGGCCCTGCTGCTGGCCTCTGTGTAAGCTGGTGTAACAGGTGATGGGAAGAGCTTTTTTTCATGCACTGGCACCTCAGAAACGCCCATTAGCTCTCCTGGTTTATCCATATTTCTCGACTGCTTAAAACAATGGAAACCTGAAGCTAGAGTGGCGTAAAATTGCTTCTTTGGACGAGCTTTTTTGGCTTTGTTGCTGCGAGCATGAAACCGGAGAGCTCTTATAAAGACTGGTTTTCTGAGTTTGAGTCTGAACAGTAGAGATAGTTTTCTGCAGGGGCTGAGAAGCTTTGATTTGAAGGCAATTAATGCTTTCATTTGCATTTCCAATGATTGGGGATCAAGGAGCAGTGCTATTGAAGAAACTGGCTTTTATTGCTTCTAATTACATTTGGGGAACAATTGGTGTGCGTTCAAATATATGTTAGCACTGACAGTTGGTGTACCAGAGAGAGAAAGATGGATGTTAGTTAACAGACATGTATATATATATTGAAAAAAATAGAAAAGAAGACAATTTTGTTAAAAAATATCAGAATTATGTATTTAGGAGAGTGTGAAGTGCGTTGAGTTGTAAGTTTAATCTTACCACTTAACTTCGATAAGATTCGAATCTATGATTTTTCATACAATTTTGAATCTTTTTAGTCAATTGAACTATAAAAGCAGTGGTAGAGAAATGTATATATATTATAGAAGATGATAGTTAATGTAGCCTTTCACATTCATCATTTCTTAGTTGGCTCCACGTCGTGGAATGGATTCTGGAGGGGAAGTGCCAGTGTGGCACCTAACGACATGAGCCCTCTCATGTTTGGACTTGCAATTTTTTATAACAAAGTGAGATCAGTCAAAATCTCAATAAAACATTAATGTTCTATCTCATGACGTGCACCACTAATACAGATTCCAGATTCAGAAGAATATTAGAGCTGAGTACTATATTGGAGGCATGAGTCTTTTGATTGATAAAAAGAGAGAGATTAATTCGCTAAAGGGTTTAGTTTAAAGATTTCCGGTAGCAATGAATTCTAAATCATCGATATTGTAATCATTTTGAGGATTGAAATTTTTGATTTCCAGTTCTAGTCATAATTAATTAACCACAAAAAAAAAAAAATTGCCCTTGGATATGGGAAAGTAAGGGAACCTGAAATTCGAACTCCGGATCTCTCTTGAAGCTACTGTATTAGATTTTGGGGCCAGGTGTTATGGAAAATCCTGGTTAATAAAGCAGACCACAAACTGGGGCTGTTCGTGTTCTTGTTACCCTGCTGTCTTTTGCTATGGCCTGTGAGACCAAGCTTTGCCACGGCCCAACCCTCCAGCCTCGTAATGGTATTGCCAGCAAAATGAGAGCATCTTATTACAGTGGCAAGATTCAAATTCCATGTCACTGCCGTGACCCAAAGGTTGCGAGGCCCAGCTGTGTTGGGCAGCTGGTTCATGTCACTGAAACTGACATAAAAGGATAGGACTGAAGAAAATTAGAGGGTTCCATCAATCTGGGCTTCTGTTATTGCCGAGAAAAAAACGGGGAAAGGATTTTTCTTTTTTCTCATTAAGAGGTTTAGTGAGCCATTAAATTATATAATAAGTATAGTTTTTTTTGTTCTCATAAACCATATTTCTCTTTCCAAGATTATTAGACCTGTGAAGATATAATTCTAAATTCTTAATTACTGTGAAAAGATTAAATCATAGGTTATATGTAGATGTAGCTTTTTTTGGATAAATTGTTCAAATCAATTTCATTCTCGTGTGTCTAGCATGGCTCTATGCAAATTATATTTCGTAATTTGATTAGTATTGCTTTGTCTTCCTCGAGATTGTTCTTAGAATGGAAAATATGAAAAAAAAAAAAAAAAAGGGTTCTACCATTGTTAGAGGAGCACTTTTTTAGTGATCCTAGATATACAAATTAGAGGTTTCTAGCATTGTTAAGAATATCAAATGCAAGTTAAAAGGGAATGTTACTTTTCAATATCAAAACATGTTTTAAGCATAGTTATAAAAATCCAACTGAGCCTGATCGGTCAGACTAGTGAATCAATGATTCAAATCTAGTTCAGTTCACCAAAGCTTAGTTAGGCGATTGATCCAAATTGACCTGGTCAACTCGATGATTAAACCAATCGATTTGATCAACCCAATGACCTTTTTTTTTTTTTTCTCTTTTTTCCCATTTTGTTTAATATAACATTTTTGTACCAAAAAATTTTGTTTCTAGAAAAATTAATTTTTAATTAAAACATTTAAAATATTAAATCAAATCTTTAAATCAATCTAATATTATTCTATTTGTAATATCTCACAAAATATTTAGGTTTTATATTTATAAAGAAATTTTATCTTAAACAAATAAAAGCAATTTTTTTATAATTATAATAAAAATATTTACATTTACTGAGAGTTCACAAAATTATATTAATAATTATGAGGAAAAATTGGATAATAAATGAATATTATAAAAATATTCAATATCATCAATTTGCCAGTTAAACCAGTACAAAGTGACCAAGATTTGTGGTCGAGTAGTTATTTGGGTAGGGTTTAGTAACTATGGTTTGAAGTCCGAGCATATGTGTGTAATTTTATTATGAAAGGTATATTTTTCTAAGATATAAAAGAGCATGTTTTGAGGTTGAACTACTTTTTTTTTTTGTTTTCGTGCAGTAAATGAAATACATAAGGGACCATTCATGGATGCAGGCTAACATAGAAGAGCCACCTAAATTATTATAGTTTGTCATTTCTCTTCTCTATATTATGTTACTTTATTTTTTGAGTTTAACTCTAGATAAATTTATCTGTCAACATATAGACACTTGTTAGATAGAGAGAAAACCCATAGTACTCTATTTCTCTACGTCGTCAGCCCTACCTGGACACTTTTTTTTTTTTTTTTTTTTTTTTTTTTTTGTTGAGTTCAGAAGGTGCCCAATTTTTCAGTAACGTTCATTTTACTCCTCAAATGGCAACTGTCTTTTACTTCTCTCAGAAGCAACATCAGCGACTTGTTGGCTCGAATCATCGCATAGATAGTTGTCAATGTCCGTCTTTCGAGGGTAACGTCTTGTTTTGTTTCTCAACTTTAACTGTTTAACAAGATGATCTGTCTCGGCTCTTTTAACTTGAATTTCAATGGCTTATTTTGTCATCTATTTTGACTTCTGTGGATTCCATGCATCTCTTTACTCTTTCACACCTTCAGCACCAGACACTTTGTCTGCATGCTCTAGTCTATAAAATCTCGGTGATTTTGAAAAGATTTTTTTTTTTTGTCTTAGTGAAAATAGTCTATTGTCATGAAAAATGAAGTTGGTGAGAGAATGAACTAGAAATCGCAACTCAATCTTCAATTAAGTATCACCTGCCAATCGTTCCGCTTAAAATGATTCTCGTGATTTTGGTTAAATTGATGAGAAGTTATTTTGACAGGGCCATACAGAAGATATCACAACATTACACATGTTTTCTAGCCTCAGTCTTGATTCCAATGGCATTTGGCCTCGGTCCCTCCCATGTTCTAAATTTCTAACTAGTAGATTTAGCCATTTAGACTTGGCTCCGGTTTGGTTCGGTTTTGGTTCAACAAACCACAGGTTAAGTATTACGGTTTGAACTATCGGTTTCGGTTCCAGTTCACTTTATATTTTGATATGATTTGATTGGGTTCAAAACTGTTTGATTCCGATGGAGTTGGTCCTGTTTCGGTCACTTTGTTTTGTGAAGATTTAAAATATTTAAGATTTTGATAAACAAAGGTCATACAAATCAACTGTAATCTTAAACGTTGATTCTCTTATTTATTTATCTCAAAAGAACCATGGGTTAAATGGGCGGGTTACATGTTCCTGGAGCGGAATCCAAATTTTCTACTTAGGGGGTGTTTGGGTTAGTTTTTGAAAGAGTGCATTTGCGTTTCATCTTCAAAAAGTAGGAAGATAGGTGTTTGGTAAACTTTTTAGTGTTGCTTTTTGATTCTGCTTATTTCCTTATTTGATTTCCTAACAGCAGCTGATTGAAAAGTAGTTCCGACTTACTTTTTGCTACTTTTTAGATTACTTTTCATTTTTTAATATTAATAATAATTTATATGGACTAAATTACCCTTAAAGAATATTTATATAATTTTACTATTATTTTTTTTACTTCACATATGAATTAGATATGTTAATTTATTTTATTAGTATTTATATAATTTCAATAATTTTTTTTTCAAATATTCTTAAATAATATTTTTTTTTACTTTAATTTTCTTTAATGTGGACATTTATAAAAAAAATCTCAAATATAATAATTTTTATAATTTAATAAAAATTAATATTTTTTTAAAAAAGTTAAAAATTAAGTAAAATAATTCTCAATATTATTTATAAAATATTATTCTAAAATATAAAATTATAAAATATAAAAATAAAAATATTTAATATAATATATCTACACAAATTATATGTCTAAATTAGACATTTCATTATTCAACAGTAACAGCAAGTATAAAATTAACCAAACACTTTATTAATTTTATCAGCAATCAGCAACAGCAAGTAGAAATCAGTAATCAGCAATCAGCAGCAGCAATCAGCAACAGCAATCAGTAACAGTAATATTCAACAGCTAACCCAAACAGGCCCTTAGTCCATCTCGAATATACTGCAGTCCGTTCCTTAAAAAGTTTAGGAGTAAAAAAAGTATTTTTTTTCTCAAAATTAGAAGATGGAAAATATAATTTTTTGGTGCTAAATTTTTATATTTCTTTTATATAAGTCATAAATTTTTTTGACATTTTATTTGAATTTTAAACTTTTTAATTTTTTACCAAATCAGTCATTTTATTTACAAAAAGTAGTTAATCTATTAATAAATGAGTTTAACTTAATGAAAATTATAGAAAAAATCAAATAAATGAATTAAATATTTTTTTCATTAACAAATGTGCACATAAAATATTTTTTTAATCAATAAATATACGAATTAAATATACAAAATGCATACTTTTTATAGAAAAAATTTTTAATTAGTGTATTTAATCTTTTTTTAATAATTTTTATAAGGTTAAAATTATTTTTTTAATAGATTGATCACTTTTCGTTAACAGATGTACTAATTTGATAAGAAATTAAAACGTTTAAAATTTAAATAAAATTTTAAAAAAATTTATCACACTTATATAAAAAAATATAAAATTTTAAAATTTTAAAATTACATATCCCGTTAAAAAATAATTTGTGATATGTACAAAGTACTAAAAACTTATACTTAGCCTAATGCGTTCGATAATTTGAGTGTGCTACCCTCTTTGGTGGGGAGTGGGGGCCATCAGGCATGTGCGTCTATAAGATATCAAACTTTAGAAAGGGCCTGGAGGAATATTTTTCAACTTGTGAACTGTGATATCATGAGAGACACAGTACTTAAGTAGACATTTGGGTCTTAATTATTGCTAAACCCATCATTGCTGTCAAATCTATCTAAGCAAGAGATTGGGGGCACAGATAAGGGTGTCGCCAGTTCTTCAAGTTGCGCTAGTGCGTTACCCACCGGCCATAGATGTGCATAAAATTGCCTAAGCAATTAATGGATCAATCTCTGAATTTAACCAACATCCTCAATATAGGATGACCTTTTTATTTTTATTTTTTATTTTTAACAATAAATCTCACTATTAGGTGAGATATGGACTCTTCCAATTTCAAAATGTTAAAAAATAAACTATCAGTTATAACTTAGCCACCATCGAATAATATGAGAATGAGATCTAAAATTAAAATCTTAAATTTCTTTCATAAGTTAACTCTCTCCAAAATTAATCAGAGATTTAAGTTTGGAAACGTAAGCCTAATAATTTAAATGAATTATAAGAGAGAAAAAATAAGTAACATTCAATATACTTTTAGACACTATATCTTATCTAAAACCTAATGTAACTCAAGAGCAAAAAAATTCGAACCATGATACTATGTAAAGATTTTTTAAAACGTATACCCAATAACTTAGATAAATTACAAGAGAAAAGAAGCAAACAACACTTAATGAGTTTTCAAATGCCACATCTTACCTAAAATTTTAAAACTTAAGTTATAAATTTTTTAACCATACTTATATATTATTTTACTCTTTTCTTCCTCTCTAATATAGTACTTTATATCTTATATTTCAACAGTAACAATGTCCCAAGTCCCTGCTACTAAGGTGCTGCCATACCCGCTATATGCGGACAACTCGGAAACTTTTGGTAGACAAACCCCAGGCTTGTGAAATTGTGCTAATCTATGGACCACTTGGATTGTGAGCAACAGTCAGAAAATGACCCCAATCCCAGGCATGGAATTTTTGACACTCGGTGGTGATTACAATGAAAAGCCCTGTAACTTCATGCTGCACTTTTTACATTGAACCCCCTCAGTGAAAACTTTTACACTCCACGGTTTGGAACTCTTTATATTTTATAGCTACTAAAGTCCCAACTTTCAGGTATCAAAGAGAGGCAAGCACAAATCAACTGAGGCAGAGGAAGAGAGAAAAAGGAAGATGGGGAATTACAAGTTTAGACTGTCAGATATGATACCAAATGTCTGGTTAAACAGGGTCATGGACATGAGCAAAAGCAGAAAGCATTACAGCTCTCAATCTCTCAAGAAAAAACCACCTTCAGAGTATTCAACATCAGGAAAATCAAATGTTTCTCAGCAAAGATACTCTTACTACTATGCCTCAGAACCAGGCATAGCTGAAGAATGCTGTGATTCAGCCGTAAATCCGGAAGGCTCAGATGCTCTCTTTCCTGATCCATCAATGAAAACATCCAGGAAAGTTAGCAAAAGGAAAACCATTTACAGGCCCTCTTCTAAACTTGGCTCCTCATCATTCTCTGCAGATTGCAGCTGTGATGCAGCGCTTAACTCGGTCTGGACTGAACTTAATCCAGTTTCCTTTACAGGCAATTCTAGCTCTTCCGGGGAGAGCTCACCAGAGCCTCACTTCCATGAGCCCCTACCATCCAGATCAGAGGCAGATGATGGCATTGTTGTTCGAGGCACATTTGATCATCAAGTAGCCTCCTTGTCTAGCTGTAAATTTAGTTCTTCTACTGATGATATTGTCATCGATGTAAATGATGAATCCTATCAGAAGGTTGATGGGTTTGCCATGATCCCCGAGCCATGGCTTCCTCGTATATCGACCAAGTCAGCAAGCTCTAATCCCAGTATCACTGAAGTCTCAAAGTTCCGAAGAAGTTCATCAAAGTTGGAAGAGGCAAAAGAATGCAGCTCTGTCTCTGTCAAACTTGTCAAGAAGGCAGCAAGCATTAGGAATCGTAAAGAGCAAGACCCCAATCATCCTGTGCGAAACTTCTCTGCCAAATCTAATGGAATAAGACTCCGGTCCAATTCACCGAGAATTTCTAGCAGGAAAATTCGGGCTTCTGCCCGAAAAAGTGTGTCATTGTCAAGAAATAAGACCCTTTCAGAGAGCCTTGCGATTGTTAAGTACTCAGTTGATCCTCAGAGAGACTTCGAGGAATCAATGATGGAGATGATTGTAGAGAACAATATCCGGTCATCGGAGGATTTGGAAGACCTCCTTGCTTGTTATCTTTCACTCAATTCAAATGAGTATCATGATCTCATAGTCAAGGCCTTTGAGCAAATCTGGTATGACATGACAGATTTGGGCCTGTGAAGTCTTCTCGATTATCAGATGCTCAAAGCATAGTCTTTTAAGTTCTAGTTCTTTCTCTTGTTGTTATAATCCCTGAGATTTCAAGTTGCATAGGGTCCATTGGCAATGCATACACTTCTAGTACTAATGGTTTTATTTAGCTCTTAATACTTAAATTTATATTGACTGCACCTTCTACAAGTAAGCTAAATGCCACCAAATATATCTTATTGCATTTCGCATCTTGAACACGAGCTCAATGATCCCGTCGTGGAAAATGGAGCTGAGATCTTGAATTGACATTATACTTGGCAATTGAATTTCTCCAACAAGTCATTAACTAATAAAGTTTTTAAAAGTTATTGCGTAGAAGGCTCCTGCACCTGATAGAACATCTAAACAAAGTGTACTAACTTCCACTAAGTAATGACTGCTTAATTGCATATGCAGGAGGCTTTAAGTGTGGAGCACAATAGCTTTAGATGTTTTCATATAAACATGCACTCCAGCATGCAAGAATTTGATTTAACAGTCTTTGTTGAATGGCGTGAAGTGTTCTCAATAAAGACTGCTTCAATGATTTCTGTGTCTAATTGCTAGTTAGTGATGCTGAATCATGGCAACCAGCATTTCAATTGATCATTACCATCTGTGTTTTTTCTTTGAATAAAGCATGTTAAGACACCAAGGAGTGTGTGCTTGGCACTCATTATTAATATTTATGGTGTTGTATAAGTGATTGCAGCTGCAATTGAAAAAAAACATATATTCAAAGAGAAGTGAATACTGAACAATAAGTGAAATTAATCAGTGCACAAAATACAAGAGGAATGATTGATCTTGTTGACAGTCTAAACATGCTTCTAAATCCTCATTATTGTCAAGAGCTAAAAATTTGCAGGTAAAAGTGCATGAAATTCATAACCTATGCTATAGATGAAACTTTACCTTATAGATACCAATCAAGTTTCATCTTTTTCCTCAAAAGCCAAGCTGTGGACAAAAAGGGAAACCATGTAGTACCAACTTGTAAAGTCCGAGTTGGGAATTGGGAATCCATTCAAATACAAGTACGTCTGTCCAATGGTCCTTCAGATGTTTGATTGTATAGGAACACTGACATTTTCACTAATGTGACAATTATTGTACACTCAGAAGAACTTAGTTGGTCAGATACAATTTATAGTGAAACAGGACCGCCAGGATTTCATTCAGATTGTTGAATGTAAGGGTAAAAGGTGATTCCCTAAGTGATTCATGGTTGTACTGGTCCCTTTAGCTACATCTAGTATTGCCATCTACACTGATGAATTTCAATCTCATAGATTTTTAGTGTTTCGTTGAGGATGATGGTTAACGTGTAGTTACTGGAAGGGCACGCTGTCTCCCTTCTACGGGGAGCGTTCAGCTGATGTTCAGAATCACCAATATTAGGCATTTATCAATGTTAGACTCTTATTTTTTTGCTTATTACATAACAGAAAGTATGAAGAAAAAAATGAAAATGAGAGAGAGACAAGTCCGGGGAGAAATCTGAGAAGGTCTAAGTAAGCAATAAACTTATAAACAAGTCCTAAATGTGTACTCCAGGCCTTCAAAAATTTTAAGTTTTGAAAAAGATAATCTATAGTGGCTGAGGATCTGAGGTGCAATTAGAACCTCTGCAAAGTGCCTAGTGACAAAGAGCCTTTCCAGTGCACCTAACAGAAACGTACCGTTAACTTCCTCCAAGGACCACAATATTTTAGATGTTAAGCATTTAGAATAAATCAAGAAGGGGCATGTGAATGAGGGAGTAGCCATCAGGCTATTGGTCCTTTGAGAACCTTATCCATGACAGTACACTTGAAAGGTCACTTTTCATGCAAAAAAAAACAAAAAAAACACACTTCCGGACTCGTTACTTTCACACACCGGCTGACATAAATTTTCCAACCTTTCCATCAGTTCTCAGTTCATCATCCTGTTGGAATAAAGTGTAAACCAAAAGATGACTTTTTGCTCTCATCCTAAACTCTATGAAGGTCAGAAAACTTGTGTTAAACAAAAGCAGAACAAAATCACATATGGGATAAAAGGTGGGGAGGATCATAATTCAGTCAAGATTCACTAAAATACTTCAATGACCACAATTTTCCAGTAAAGATAAACAGTCTAATTCTTTTCAATGATGTACTGTAAAAAACATAGCATGCTGTATTGCATGATTTGGCATTGTCATATTCTCCCACTATGATCACACAACATTAAATGCCAGCCTATTCATGGTCATTGACCTATTGCATAATACCTTACTGTGAAAAAAGTGAAGCCTGAAATGCACATCCATGCATTGAGCAAAACTGCAAATAGTAAACTCTACTCCTTTGATACAGTATATGGATGCGTATGCCAGAATTCCCTATAGCCTCAGCTAAAGGACTGATTAGAAGTGATTCCTCAAATGAACAAAACATGCTAATAAAAATAACTCTCTGGAAAAAGGTTGTCTTGCCAATTCATCCTCAATAATTGAACATTTTAGTGAAAAGTCAGCCAATCTTGCATTCAAACCAGACAAAGGAGTAGAGTCAACTATATCCAGTGCTTGCAGTAAAGAGAATAATTTGAATCAATAAAAGTGGAGTAAGCCAGATTAAAAGAAAAAAGAAAAATATTAAATTTGGTTTATGCTCCTATTCCGACACATCACACCAGGATAGGATGCCCGCATTGATGTATCCCTCATGACAGAGTACACTTACAACCACGAGTTGTAAGTTTTGGAGACAAATGCACATGCAATTTGCTTGTTGCAGAAACATATCTCTGTGATCTCTGCCTGTTTATTTTAAATAGGGTGTAGTATAAACAGCACACGCTGTGTTGAAGCCATACTAATAAACATTTACACTGATAGACTCTACTTCTTAACTGAATTATCGACGCAGCTCACAAGGGTGACTGAGCATTTCTCAAGTCTCCACTATGCAACAAAATCATCATTCCTCTTGGTTAGTGACAGCTGCTTTGCAGCGGATCTAATGTTTAGCTCCTTCCATTCCAAGTCCGCTGTGATGCATTTTTAGAAACATCAGGTGGTGCCTGAAATCCAAGTTTCTCTACAGCTCCTACTGTCTTAAACATTCGTCTCTTGTTCAGTTCTTCAACCAAAGACCGGTGTAGCAACTGACTACGAACATCAATTAGGGACTGGTTTCTTGATAACATGCGGCTGTCCATCACCCTTGTCCTTTGAGAGCTACAAGCTCTATATTGTGACTCCAGCAAGAAATTGCAGTGTTTGTAGGCATCTCTAGCTATTGCCTGACCAATATGAGAACTTGAGTTGTCTTGAGGATGAAATCTTGTCACATGGGGAATCCTTGTAATGGGTTGTTTATCTCTGCTTGCTGAGTTCACGATAAATGTGTGGTCGTCACCAGAAATGTAATTCAACTGGGAATATGATCCTGAGTGCGAAGAGCTTTGAGAACTGGTATCATCAAACAAGCCATCTGCAATAATATCAATTTCCGATTGGTATTCTGATTATACCATAATTCCCTACACTCCTTGTATGAAGTAACTAGTAGGTCTATTGGCCAATCACAAGTGATAGATACAGGGGAAGAGAGAAGGGGGGGGGGGGGAGGGTAGATTCTCGTGTTACATGTATAATTTATTTCATTCAAGAAATTAAAAACTAAGGAGGTGCTTTTTTGCAAGCAAATCAAAGATGAAGGACTAGTTTATTTTCAAGAGGAGACGCAGATGAATTGATTATGCATCTTGAAAGCAACAGAAGCATTTAAGAAACTCTAACCACAGGAATTTCCAATATTCTAGTCCTACTTCTTCGAAGAATGGGCCAGCCAGACGCAAGCACTTCTCAAGAACAATAGTTAGAGGACCGACCTGGTACTGCCACCTGATTTTGGGTTCAATGTGAAATTTGTTATGGATTATACAAAACTTCTCGTTCAGTGCAACTTTAAACAAGTTGTAGATCTAGACTCTTAGTTCTAGCAACCAGAGTTTACATAACAAAAAAAAAAAGAAAGAAAGAAAGAACACTAAAACAGATTTGAGGTTTCCAGTCTTTCATCAATGTGACAACCTTCTGTATGCATATTTATAAAAGCTCATCTTTAGCATGTAAGTCAAGCAGCCTATTTTTGCCCCAATTCTCATCGGCCGTTGTTAGATATCAATGGCCCACCAGTTAGAATGCCTAGCTTATATTGGGGCATAAATCAGATCAGGGTTGAGCCAAAAAATTTATTTGGTTGATAAAAATGGCTACGCTAACTTTCAAGCCTCTATTCAAATTCAGTTACACCAAAGCCAGCACTCACTAGCAGAGTCTTTGATCAGTGCTGCCATGTGGTGATTCTAATGTGCAATATTTCAACTGTTTTTAAAGCCAACAGTACAACAAAGAAGAAGCACAAGATACATGCCTTGGAGGCAATGTGTCATTAAGTCTGATAGGGACGCCTGAGACGATGAACATGAGGAAGGAGAGTGGAAAGGATTATGATGCCCATCACTCTTTTGGTAATCAAATGTATTATCAATATCAGGAAAGTCCCATTTCTTCCAGTTTGGCACCAGAGCTGAAATCTCTCCATCAATCATATCAGCAATTTCATGTGGCTCCCAATCATCTATTTCTAGCTCCCTGACCATCTCCATTGCAACATCCATTGGTGTGTCATGTAAAATGTCAAAGGGGAAATAAACGTTCCTAGATGAACCTGCAAGACAATTTAACAAGAGTATTTTGAACACTTGGAAGGGCTTAATTCAAAGATAACCACAAAGAGACATGGATAATATATTGACAGGCCAAGAGTAGTTTAGCTGTAGTGTCTCGAAATTCAAAAGAAAGTAGAAATGAGAGCAGCATAAGAAGGAAGAATCAGATTACATACCATCTTTATTAGCAATTTGCACTTTAAGAAACATAGTCTTGTCAGGATTTAGCTTTCCTGTTATTGTCATATCTGTCCTTCGCAGAACATCACTCAATTGCAATTTCTCCATTTCCCCTTTATTCAGAAATGGTTTCTGACTTCTGAGCCTTGAAAGAATTGGCATTTCATCTCCATCTGATGCGAGAAATGGATCAAGCAGTAGCTCCTTTGCGGACAATCTCTTTGAAGCAGTTACTAAACATTTTCCAATAAATTTCTGTGCTTCAAAGTCTTGAATTCTGTAGAAGGCCACTGGAAGCTTTCCCTAGACAACAAAACACTAATGATGGTCACTGTAGCTTATCCACAGATATAAAATTGATATCAAAACTGAGATTTACCGAGGTGACTTTCTTGTAAATCTGTGCTGCATTTGCACATTCACTGTAAGGGTATTCAGATGTAAGCATCTCTAAAAGACACATGCCAAACGAGTAGACATCAACTAATTCATTGTAATCTTCTTCATACAGTTCCGGTGCCATGAACTCTGGGGTGCCTAAAAACATTTAGCAACTTATTATTGTGATAACTGTTGGTACAAACAACCTTATTGTCAATTCTGTGTGTAGCAATAAAGGGCATAAGTAAAGTACCTATGACACTGTGAGCAGATTTGGAATCCCAAAGAATCGCTGCAAGGCCTAGATCACCAATTTTCACTTGCCCAAGATGGCCATTGACAAATATATTGTTACATTTCAGGTCTCTATGAATTACTGGAGGATCATGGCCATGTAGATACACAAGGCCCCGTAAGATTTGTCGAGCCCAGTGCTTAATGGCTCGGATGTTCACTTGCCTGTATTTCTTCATGTATCTGCATAATAATTGATAGTTACTCGCCTTTTCATTGCAACAAAAGATACAGCAACTGAAATAGTTTACCCTCAAACTTACAGATTAATTCGAGAATTTCAATGTCAATGCATGAATATATAACACTACCTAGGGAATTTGCTCTGTCGAGACATATTTTCTACTGCTTCTGCTGTTAACCATGAAACCAAAATCAATCTCTCTCAACTATGAAAATGATGATCTCTATGATGAAACATAACTGTTAACAAGATGTTTAATTTAGACATATTTCACTGCCTATATCTGACATAAGCATAACTAGTATTTTTTTTTTTGCCAGAACTGAACCATTGTTACTTGAATTAGCACATGTGCCCAACTGATTTCTAGGCTACATCCTGCATGTTGAGATACTGGAATTGTTAGCAAACTCTGAGCTGGGAAGAAAATTACTCTCTGAGAGTTCCTGAGGTAAACATTTCGGTGATGAAATTGAAGGTCTTTCGATGGACATCAATCCAATAGGTGTAGAAACGTATGATAGAGTCATGATTGAGAGTGTTGAGAAGGTGAACCTCCGAGTACAACCGCTCCATGTCCTCAGGTTTTTGAAGAACCTCATTGAGTTCGACCTGGTTCCATGCCACCTCTATTCCAAGAAGTTCATCAATTGCCTTGTATACTGTTTTCATTGCTCCTTTTCCAAGAACTTCATCCAACTGCTCTTGTAAAACGTGGATTTCATATTAAAACCAATCCATTTATTTTCTATAATGCCACTGATCAAGTAATCAGTCATTTGACCAAAAGGTCACACCATCCCTGTTCCATATTAGTGAATGCAAGCTTGTGTGTTGATATGTTGATAAGCCATGTAAAAATGCACCTTTGGGATAAACAAATGCATTATCAGAGAAATTCAACTCAGGCTTAAGCTGCTAACTAATCCATTTGGATCTCCAACAAAAATATTATTCCTGTCATAGGCAATTAACCATTTTTATCCTGTTAGACCTCGTTGGCCGTTCTGGCAGGTGCCTTAAGCTCTCAACACATTTCTCAAATATACTCCATTCATTTGTTTGCCGTTTCATTTATTTACGACTAATAATCCATTTGTCTCTAAAAGTTTCTACAGGTACAGTTGGTTGATTCTCTTTGGCTTCCTCTTTGATAAGAGTTTCCTTTTGGCCACAAACATTAAACAAAAAAACTATAAACATCAACACACAATAATTATGCATCAGTTGATGAACTCCATCATTCCTAATCCTTGGAAAATTTATATGCTAGGCTCTGATTCTTAGTTTCAAGAGTTGCTCAACAAAGAATGAATTGATCTTCTTATTTTCATTATAACTACAAGGATCTTCTCAAAGATATGATATCTCCCCTTTCAAAAGTGCCATTTTTCCAACAGAGTTTCTATCCCATAAATCAGATTACTTTCAGTTAACAGATAAAAAAAAATTTAACTTTTTGATTTTATTTTCTTGGTAAACCACTTGTACAATACTTCCACAAAGTGAACCTTTTCATTTCAGTTCAAAAGTGTATTACAACCAACACATAAATTGAAGCTTCTAGACTATGCATAGGATTTTTATAATAGGACCTCAGTTTTCCTCATATCATTGGATAAAAAATATCCCAATCATTGATATTAACAATATGTTACTTGTCATCAAGGCCCTGACAATGACCAAAATTTGACTACTTTGTTTAAGGCAGGATGGTGACTTCCCTAACTTATCCAAAGCAAGTTCACTCCAGTAAAGTACAGAAGTGAGCTGGACATGACAGAGATGTCATAAAAAAAATATCAAGAAATCTTACAATACAATAATGTTTGGAACATTTCAAGTTAAAATGATTATTCAAGAATTGATTAATACTAATCTCTATCATTAATTTTTGACATGTTTTTATTAATCTTTCGGGGAAGTTTAAAAACCCAGAAAGCTGTTTCAGAGTTTTCAAAGAACTTGTCTACTGTGACATCAGAAAATTACCAGTTGTTTGTCTCTACTTCCAAAAACCAGGAAGGTCTAGAAACCATTCAAATAATTGGAATTGCAATTGATAAACAATTCCAATAATGCATACAAAACTACATATAACAGCAATAGTACTATTCTAGTGGGTGCTTGACAATTCCTCCTCTGATATTTCATACATGAGAATTATTGCATCTAATTGAGACAAATATTGGATTATATATGGAAAATCGAAATTCATGCAAAATCTGCATCTAATCTATCTACCAAAAATCATATGAAGAACTGATATACTGTCAAAAAAACTCACCCTGCCATACCGGCCTGTGGGATCAATTTCGAGGTATCCCTGCTTAGTCTTGGCTTCATTGGAGTACTGTCCAACTTGCTTTCTGTGCATATCTAAGCTACCTGAACTTCAACTTGATTGCAAACTTTTTTTTGTGGGAAAATAATGGAGAAAAGAAAATTAATTTTCAAAACTTTCAACTGTATAACAGTATTGGAATATTGTACATGTCAAAGAAGATGACTTTATATGTATGCAAAGAGTGCTCTAAATCCGAGGCTTTCCTTCATGATTTTCATAGGAGAAGACACCAAAGAGGAGCCAAAAGAGCCTTGAGTAGTCAATCCATAGCATGATCCATGCCATTTCCACAACCAGATGAAAGAAGTTGTATGTCTTGGCAACCATTTGGAGTTGGAAAGCAAAAATATTTTGGGAGGGCTCTAACTGAGGCCTAGAATTGACCAAAAGACAGCACGGAAGTGGAAAATATTTTGAAAAGAAAATGTTAACTATGAAAGGATATGCCTTTCTTGAAAAAGTTAATATTCTGAAAATTGTTATCTCCTTAGGATAGGAGAGTTTTGGTGGGGTTGGAAAGCAAATATTGTTTGCAGGCAAGGACAATATAGGAAAATACTCTTATATATATATAGCAAGACACCTCAAGGAAAAGAAATTATGCAGCAAAAAAAAAAAAAAAGGACAGGCTAGAGAGTGATGGGATTCTGAATTTGAAGAATCTGTGGCCACCCTTTGTTGGAAACATTTGTGGTGGGAGAGAAATTAGCAGAAAACTAGGCTAACATCCTATTTCTTATATGAAAAGAGAAAGGAAAGCAATTTTAATTTTGGGAGCTTGGGGAGAGAACCTGCAAAGCAAAAGTGCAAAGTGTTTGTTTTTGTTAAGATATTGAGAAGAGAGCCGTGTGAAGATAGCTGACATGGGTTATTACACTTTTAACGTAAATGAAGGAATTAAATAGAAGAAAGTAGAGGCAGATTCTACTTGACCAAAGCAGGACGGGTGGTGGGGCCTACGATAATGGAATTTGGCAGCATGCAATAAGGGGCATACACTGGGTGGCAGTTGGCGTGTTGAGTGACATTTTCTTGATTTTCTGCTTGTTATTTCTCTCCACTGTAGTTCACAACTGATTATTAAGTTTTTGACCTTCATTATATGAAGGCATTAACTTGATGTAAGACACAGATCCATATCATACAATCTCAGTTGCTGGATTCACATTTGTTGAATTTGCATATGTACTTCTTTCATTAACTTTAATCATAAATTAAAATGAAACAGATGTATAATTAACGATCATAATAATATAATATACGAATTCAAATTTATAATATATCCAAATCATCGTGTCTATATAATTTTTTATGTAAATGTCTTTAACTAGTCTAGCTCATAATTGCATATATCTGGTTCTTGTTTGCAAAGATCTCATCTTAGAACAAAAGGGTGCTGTTTTCATTGAACATTTCTCTAATTTCAATATGGACAACATGTTTTCGAGTGATCAAGCAATTGGCTTGGGAAAAACCTAGAAAAAACTCATAGAAAGAACTAAAAACTTGAAAAACGTAGCATTTCAATCTTGACCTTTGATGCTGCCAAGCATGCCTCAAATCAAACCCAGTTCAATGTATTGCCACGCTATAAGTTTAGAGATACACGGCTTTCCTCTCTATGTATTGCAAGGATTGACATTATTATTATTGTTATTATTATTATTATTTGAGCTCAAGTATTGACATTTTTAAGTCCAGAAAAGTTTAAGACCCACACAAAATTGCCTCGAGGTTTGTCCAATTGTCAAATTTTTATAGCTGTAATGATAAAAAAAATAACAAAAAAATAAAATGATAGGATATATTTCAATTTTTTTATTACTCTTTTTATTAATATAGTTACAAAATATTGACCATTAATTACTCTTTGTATACACATTGGGACAAAATCTGAGGACAATTTTGTATGGGTCTAAAACCAAACCCTTCTAAGTCAGCTGAATTGGTGTTTTATGCAGCCATCCATGATCATATAAAGAGAAAACGGAAATAGAGCGGCAATATGATATACACCGGCCGCTTATAGCTGAGTGTCGGACATTATTGAAAGCAGATTGGTTTTGTACATTACAACATCCTCTTTCGGAATTCAATAGATGTACAGATTACCTAGCTAATTTGGGTCCATGGTGTTATGAACCGTTTGAAGTTTGGGAAATCCCTTCTCTGGGTCTTAATCCTTTCCTCCATGCGCGCATGGTTGGAGTTGGTAGATAAAACTATAAAATTTTTATGCTATCAACCTTTCAACGAATAGGGCCCTACTGTCACACGGAACACATAGATTAAGACTACAGACATGCGTTTGGAGGCCTTACACGGTAGACGGTCTAAAAATATAAATATTGGTTTTCTGTGTGAACAAATCCTTGAGTCAGATTATCACTTAAAGTGATAGTTTAGTTGGTAATTTAGTGTACTTTTTACCTCATTGGTCCGGTTCCAGTCCCAACAACTACGTCTTTTCAAGCCAAGACACTGTTATTTTGCGTGCTCTTAGTTCTAAACTTGTTAATATCGAGATAGGATGTGTAACAGACTCACTTGAATCTGACAGTATTTAAATGGTATATTCTCCTTATGAGAAAAATTGAATGAATACGTCAACAAATACCCACAACTTTGACTTATAAGTGTAATGACTCATGTACTGACTATGTATTCTTTTTTTTCTTAATAAAAAAAAAAGAATCATCTAGTAGGCTTCAAATCAATCAAGATGTTACTCTTGGCATTTTTTGAACCAATGTTACTCTTGACATTACTCTGATGCCTTTAGGATTTTACTATAATGATATTAAAAGGTAAGTTTCATGTCAATCGAGGTTCGGTCTCTCCATGTCATCAAATATCGACCTAATGCGTACAAGATTTTACTCTTCAAGTGCTTCAAGCAAGGTTAAATTGACAAGGAAAGGATCCATTCTTTTTGCCAACTGAATAAATCATTATTTTAATAGTCTATCACTTTGCTTATAGGTCAAATTTAACTAAGTTTTTTCTTGTATTCATTTTCTTAGATAAAAAGGCCCCTATTTTGATTTTAATTATAGTTTGACAGTCCCGAAGTCAACGTCTTAAAATTTTATAATTTTTTTGACATACTCTTATTATTTTTTGTTTTCTCATTTCAGTCTTATACTTCTGTATTTTGTCCTATTTGATTACATTTTAGATGAAATTTGAATTTTTTTACAACATATTTAATCTATTCAAACTCTATTTTACCGAATTGATTAATTCAATCTCAAATAGATTGACGTGAAACAAAATATAAAGATATAACACTAAATTGAAGAACAAAAATTAATATAATTATATTAAAAAAATTCATAAAAGTTTAGAATGCATGACTTTCAGACTTACTTCTCCCTGCTCGTTGATACGTTGATTGACACCAAGAAAAAAATAATCTCTATAAACAGAAGTATCACGAGAACTATTTGTATTTTTGGGTGGAAATTTATAAATTCTCTGGAATGACACGTTTTAAATGCCCTTTTACAAGCAACATTTTGGGAAATTTCTTCTAAAACATTTAGGAAATTTTTTTTTTTTACTTTACAAGAGTAATTTCAAAATATTCACAAAGTGATTTAAACGTTGAATAATTAAATTTATGGGAACAAATAAATTATCAGACATTATTATTATCACACATTATTAGAAAAGACTGTGTTAAATCATAAATAAAAAAGATTGTATTATTATTTATTATTATTTAAATGTAATTATGTATCGATATCAAGTCATTGTACCTGGCTGAAATTACAAAAGATCAGCAAACGTCAGTGGTCTTGTTTTTTTTCATTTTTTCTTGTGGCATCATACATAATTGGCACCTTAGTTTAAACAATCCCTCAAAAAACCTAATATAAATTACCATTTCAATTATGAACATGTAGTTCACATAATGAGGCAAACATCAAGACATCAAATCTTAAATTACAAGCACAAACAGATTTGATCAAATCTTGAATAATGGCTTCTTGCTCAAGATGTCCTGATGAGTGAATATTACGTGCGTGTTTTCTTTACATTGTTCAAAAAATCTTCAGCACATTGGAAATCTGACACAAAACTCTTATATTAGTAGAGTTTAGAGAAAAGAAATATATACGTAATCTTACTTTTATTTTTTATAAAAAGATTATTTTCACAATTTGAATTTGTGGCTGCTAAATCATAATGAAATAATTTTTTTGTTACACTAAAACTTTTTCTCTCTCAAATGCAAACAATGAGAGCAAACTAAAGAAAAAAAATTATGCATATAATAATAGTTGAGCGATATGATTTTATTCCCCAGGCCCACTTGTAATAGGCGCCCGTCTGGTTGGAGCCACAGATCAAGCCGAAAGTGCCTATTTTTTTCAAATACAAAACCAGTTAGTGGTTGATCTCTTAAATATTAATAAGAATGAGAAAAACAGATTTGCAAACACGTAAACAGCATTTAAAAGAAACAAAAACTCAAATTCCACTTGAGTGGGAGGATTGAATATGGCTGAAGTTACTCATCTAAATTTTCAATTGGAGCATTTGTTATTGGACCTCTCATTTTCGACGTCCATTTTCATTAGTCTTTTCCAACTGAAAGGCTACTGCTTCCACTTTTGTTGTTCTTATCCTTCTGAATAATTTCTTACAATCATGGAGAAACTTTGTACTCGCTTTATCAATATATAGCCTACAAAATGGCTAGCCTCACCTTATTGTCAACGATTACTCAAAACCATACAGTATGAGCCACGGAAATAAAATTGCCGATGATTGAGCTTTTTTTTTTTTTTTTTTTAATAATTGTGTCTGACTTGTCAACCTATACGGAGAAAAATTTATAACTTATTTTTTGAAAAATAGGGTAGTATCGTAATGTCGTATTAGAAAAGATTACGTTAATCGCACTCTACTATGAAGAACTTATAACTTTCAATCGGATGGATGTTATCCTAAATATAATTCAAGCTGTGAAATTATTAGGATTTGAAGTGAAGACTCTTAAAAGTTCTAACTTGTAAATTCTATTAGTGACTTGGATTGAATGGGGAGAAGGGAACGACGTACTTGATTTATGTGAATTAAACCATTCTCACAGCTTGGTTTAATTTCTTCTTTTTTTTTTATAAATTTTTCATACCAGTCCCTTAGAGTTATAAGCTTTTCTTTTCATTTAGTGATCTATCAAATCGTGAGTCTCAACATTCAGTACTCTTCTGTCACTTTTATTTTGGTATGTGTAGTCGATAATACATTTAACAGAGGAAGGAATCAAATATGAGTACAACTCACAGATTCAAGTAATTCAAACTAAGAGGTTAAACTCTTAATGCACAGAGGGTGGTTTCTTTTCCATTTCTTTTTTGTAGTGAGAGCAACTGGGGACACCCTCTTGCTGTGACATTACATTGTTTACTGTTTTTTCCATATTTATTTGTCTTTGACCTGTACATCTAGCCCATCATCAAGTGGTTCCCTAGTGGGGGACCCCAAACAATGGATCGACTCAATTTAAGAAGAGAAATACTTAGGTAAGTGTAAATGATTTGAGACTAAAGTAGGATTATAGTATCACTCAAAAAAAAAAAATTATAATAATATGAATCGATAGATAGTTGAATTTTAAAAATAAAAATAAAAAATAAATAAACTATTAAATACTGTCTATTTATATTTTCTTCTACACTCACTTAGTGGTACTCATCAATAAATGTGGACTTTGCTGGGAAAAGTCTTGTTCATTTAATGTGAAATTTAATCCACCATCACCCTTGTCTGTACAAGCTTTGAGGAAGCATGTGCTTTCGTTGAACACAAGGATGGAACCCCTTGGCAATTTGTGCCAATACTAGGGAATTTACTTTCCAACAAAATTTACTTGAGGTCGAGGGTTCAAGCAATACCCAAATCCAAGACAATGGCAACTTGTTACCCAATACAGAACAAGCCATACATTGTATCACACCAAAACTTCATTGGCTCTTGGGGTGCCTAGATTATTGTCAAAATACATTTTTCCAATATTAAAACCCGAACTCTCAAAAATAAAAATCTAAGTTTTTAATTACCGAAAGATCCCAGGTATCCCCTAACCCATGCAGGACTACAGAAAAGAGGCTTCCTCTTTTTTTTTTTTTTTTGGGAATTCTCCAAGAGACTTTGATAGTTCTACAAAATCGTTCGCCGATGGTGCCTTCTGTTTGCATATATTTGACTTGCATCACATCCAGCATGATGATGGAGCAGAATTAGACATTAACCAATTCATTTGTGGAGAGTTGTTAATCGTTCAATTTATAAATATACCCACGGATTAGTTGGATCCGACAAAGGCAGATTTTGACTTACTCAAGCTTTATATCATGTGTACTAGACCTTCAATATTTCAACCTAAACATCCACAAATGGAACTTGACCTCCAATCCTTCTCTCAAACACCCTACCCAAGGATACTAAATCTACAACCCACAAATCCTGTATGATCCACAGAGACACTGCACTCAGTTTCTTAGGCCATTATGGACTCTACGCAGCAGACTTCCAGTGTTAATCACGATGCAGTTATGCACGAGCCCAAGTATGCAGTTGTAAGCTCTCAATAGCAGAATCCATGAGCGCATGTGTATGTGTGTGTGTGTGAGAGAGACAGAGAGAGAGAGATCCTTGATATAGCAACAGAACACTCTACAAACATTTTTATTAGCACTTTTTCATTGAATAACATGCGAAGCAAGAGTTATGAAAATGTTATCATCACCAATAGAATCCTTGATAATTTCTCAGTTCACTCGCAATATTCAAAATTTTGCCACGACCAGATCTAAAAAGTTTGTACTCAAAAGATTTCTGTACCGTTGACTATCAGAGTAAAGAAAACTCAACAAACATCAGCTGGCATGCATCACCAGTCAGGGTAAAGCATATAAACGCGATGGAGCTAATTTTACCGGAAGAATGTACAAGTTGCACATCTGAACAACTTAGTGACAAAAAAGTGACCCTGAAAAGTAAAGGGAAAAGTAAAAAAAGCAAGTTTTCCCTAATTCTCGACTACTTGTTAGCATCTAAAGCTATGCTCACTCTCTTTTGTTACCTTATGCTCCAAACCATCCCTTCAACATGACAAAGGAGGAAAGTCGACTTCATCTTTCAAATGATATGACTGATGTGTGTCCCTAAAATCCAAAATGATAGAGAGCTAACAAAGTTTCCTTGGGGACAAACGAAATCACAAGCCAAAAGCCTGTCAAAATATCAAATAGATAACTTCTTGAAGTCAACACGAAAATTCTAGGTGCTAAGATACTCTTACCTGTCTTTTTCATTTTCCTGTGCTGGTTTGGGGCTCTGTCCTGTCCTCATCACAGGCCTTGAAGCAGATGCCTGAGGGTAGGAAGCACTCAAATCTGGCCAGTCCATAGTTTCTGGCTGGGCAATTTCCTGTGCTTTAGGGCTCTGAGACCCTGAATCAACCTCCTCCAGAGCGTTGGAGGAGCCATTGGCATTGGAAGATCCACATTCGTGTTTTTGAGATTGTTGAGGGACTGATAATTTGGGTTTTCCATTGCTCAGAGGTGGATATTCTGCCTCAGAAATCTCACGATCGTGTTCTGATGAATTAATGGCTTTTGGGCTTGTAACCAAACCATTGGTATTACTATGTTTGTGCTGTTGGTTCTGAATTACTGTCAACAGATGCTTTCCTCTTCTTGGAGAGAACCTATCCTTATTTGAATGGTAACTCTGCAAAATTGTAAGCAAACAACCGAATGCTGAGATCATTGAAGAAAAGGAATTCCATGCGCAACAAAAAAACGAAAAATCAAATGGCCAAAGTTACAGTCATCAGGTAAGAATACCACGTTGGGAATGTATGTTCCTGTTCCCCGACTTTTTTCCTTTTCTTCGTAATTACAAGTAGAATAAAATGGTGCCACATGGTTCACAGGGAAAGGCTGTCGTCCCAAAACAGTATTCGTATTCATTTGAGAATGAAGATTCTGCTTCAACTGTAAGGATTGACGGGCAGTTCCCCAATGACTCTTATTTGATTGAGGTAAAATGGGAGGACCAGGCAGCAAGTGTAAAGATGCACCATTCAAATGACAACTTCGAGCATATTCCACACTCCTCAAATGGCTATTGTAGTCGCCAGCGAGGTCCAAAAAGGATTTCAATGATTGAGGACTTCTGGAAATTCCAGCCAAATTTCTTTCTCCAGTTGCAAAGTTCTCTGAGGCACAATTGGCAGGGATGGAATCACTAATAGAAACTGAACCCACATGACTAGCCCGTGAAGAGACTGAATCACTAATCACAGAATAATCACAAACAGAGGAATTTGCTGAAGCAGGAGAACCTACACCTTCATGATTACATGAACAGACAGAATCAAGAATGGAAGAACTATTTTCTTTCAGTACTGACTCTAAAGAGCAGGGCATCTTATCAACAGTGGCAAAATCTCTGGACTTTTCTCTACAAGATATCCCATTTCCCATTTTTTCATTTTCCTTGCACGTGCCGAAGGAATAGGAAGGAGGACAAGATTTTGCAAAAACAGGCACACCCAAACTTGTGTCATTATTCTGGCCAACAGTCGATTTAAAAACTCTATTATCTTCATACTGCAATGATATTGATGGTGACACAGAATTCTCAGAACTTCCATGCCTATCCAAAGTATTTTCAAAGAACTTGTTAAGCTCATTAGCTATCTTATCTCGCGGCAACAAAAGAACTCGGCCAAGCTTACGGGCTCCATACTTGAAAGCACTCCGTATTCGATAATAATTACCTAAAGCCAAACCACGGTTCCATCATTGAGATGTTATAACACAAACACATTAGACAGGACGCTATTTGGTACACTACCACAAAAAAACAACCAAATTATAAGAAAGAAAATAAAAACTAGTTTTTCAATTGTACTCATTTGGTGCCTCATAAGTAGAAGTGTTTATATTGGGAAAAAGTCAGAAAATACAAATGGTTGTATCAAATAATAGCAATGCCAGTGTGTTGTAATCTGATAAATGGCAGTGAAGATGGCATGAGTGACAGGTGCAATGATGAATGATCATCATCATCACCATGTCATCATTAACAAGTGACATTACTGAAAAAATTTTCAATAACTTGCTATTATATTTATGGTCAGTTGCATCTCTTAATAAAACTTTCTTATTTATATTCAATAATTGCACTTTCATTTTTTTCCCATCAGATGAAGGAAACTAGCTCCAAACCTCTGTTGACACTGCGGCCAAGGTTGTTATTTTCTTTCAATGGGTCAATAATGTTAAGATACTTCAGTGGAAATGACCGCGAATTAATCTCAAGCTTCTTGGATGAAATTCGAAACTCCTCCACATATCTTTTTAGAAAGTCATCACTAAGCAACAGTTCACCCCTCCCATTTTCGGGTAGCAGAACTGCAAGGAAATGAAAGATTCAACCAGATTTCCCATATTCAAGCCATCTCATGTCAACAAAACAAAAACAACACCTCTTACCAACACTATCAGGCAGAGCAGACTTGCTTAGTGGCCCATTTAAACTGACGCAATAATTGTCCCAATCAAACTTGCTGAAGTAATCCAGAAATCTATACAGAGCCTATGAAAAGCATTGGCAAACACACTTAGATACTCTGGATACACCAGGTGCAAACTCCAACATTGAATTCATTGAGACTATATGTACATTATACATGGAACTCATATATGTTATTTGTGCAATGCATCTTTGGTTCAAAAAAATACTTACCGACAAAGGTCCATGCAAGGACGAGTGAAACTGATTGAAAATATACAGTACAAGGATTTCTAAAGCATAAGTTGAAATCAAGCCATGATGAGCACCAAGAATCCGACTCTCATAATAGCACCATGCTTTTATCAGTATAATGCTGCGTTTAAAGAGATGAACTTTACCAACGAGGCGATCAACCTGCAAGAAAAATAAATTACATGAAAGATGCTTATAAGCAAAAGGGATAAAGATACCGTTCGTCACCAACTTCACTAATTTTGTCAATTCAGGCTTTTGATCAACCAAGGTCATGAAGCTTAAAAATTTTGTTAACGGCTATTATAATGTTCATTGAGGATTAGTTGATGTTTAACTAAATAATGTTCATTGAGGATTCCACGCAAACTAATAACAAATTTCGAACAAGGATGCCAACGGTTATTATAGATTGACCCACTTTGACAAAATATTCAAAATTTGTGACCTTGATTGAACATCACAAAAAAAAAAACAAAAAGAATTTCAAACCTTAATTGACAAAAGTTTTAAAGTTCGTGACCTTCATTAAACAAAAAAAAAAAAAGGGTTTCCAACCTAAATAGACAAAATTAGTGAAGCTAATCCCCAATAATGTCATTAAACGAAAAAAACAAAGGATTCCAAACTCCACAATGCGTTGATTTACAGTTTGATCCATTATTGATCAAATAGTTGGATTATGATGAAGCCCAATTGCTAGATGGAAAACTTAAAACCTCAAAATCAATGCTAAAATTCAAATTCATCCATAATTCTTGTGGTGAACAATGAAGAAGATAACCTGCTCAAGAAAACATAGGGTATAAAGTCCTCCTGCTTGATTAAAGGATATATCTACCACGACATTCTGCACAATGCATTTTATAAGCTTAACCTGCCAGCAGAGAACAAAAATCAATCAGATGCGTTGGGGCAAGGAAGAATGTTGCATACAATTCAGTTCCTCAGAAAAAAACCAAATGAGTTTCTCCACCTGTAAATATGTCATAGGTATCCAAACAGTTGCAAATAATTCATCATAACTGATCAAAAGTGAAGTACTTGAAAAAGATAAATTGATGCAAGGAGCAAAGTATGCATGTTAAAAAATCCCAAACATTTCTCTTTCTGCAAATCAATGGAGATAAACTTCTGCAATTTGATTGCAATAAGTGCGAGCAGATGTTAGTGTGCATTAGAAACAACACAAGAAAAAAAAAAGGATAAATTTCTTGCAGAAAAAATTGCATAAAGAGGAACTCAATTCCTCCACAAAATACGCAACTAATTTGGAGCATATTGTAGAAATAGGGAATTAAAGACGGGAGAAACCTCAGCATCAATATAATGGACATCCTTTACTTCATATGGAGCATCCTCATTATGCTCTTTTCCCCTCAAAACAGCATAAACGTCTGAGACCAAGGCGTCCTCGAAGGCAGGACTGCTAATAGCAGTCAAATCTATATCACCATCTGGGAGAAATGTCTTTAATGGAACAGACCCGTAAGGAAACACCTGGAAAATACGAAAATGAAATTTTAAACGTGTATGTGCTTCAGAAAAATAGAGATATGAGTCATCAAAATTTACTTATGAAGGAATTGCAAATAAATTGTTGAGAAACCAAGAACAACCGAACTGACAAAACACAATTTGACAAGTGTTCAAAAAAACAGAGCACACAAAAATTCGCAGCCGAAGTCAACATTTAGTGGCCAATTACGACCACCGCAACTCAAGGTTTTTACTAGTTAGAGCAAAACCACATTAACAGACTAGATGCACAGGACAAGTATTCGGAAGAAATTATAATCACTACAGAAGCAGTGAAGTAGTCCAAGCTATTTCTCTCCTCACTACCTCTCTCCATCCGGATTATTCAAACATTTCTTAGTTAACATCACTTAACATCAAGAAGGCTCTTGCTCAATAGGTATCCAATTTTCTAGAACCACTGCCTTGGCTATAATCATCTAATCAATTTAATCAGGGCATCACTTCCCTATACTTGTCGTTGTTTATGACGAAGAATCCCTTCAAACCAAGCCCCAAACTGCTAGCACGGCCCCCACCGCTGTGCTTCCTGTACTTCTCATTGTACAACAAGTAACATTATATGCTATCAATACCAACTAGATCTTCACCAGCTTTTCAGCGAGAAAATTAAGAGACACCCAGCACTTCAGCCTTCCTAAACTTCAAGCCAACATGCAAGAAACAATGCAAATTATGAAATAACATTGAACCAAAACACATTATATTTGCACAAAGAAAAATACAACGAAAAAAAGAAAAAGAAAAAAAAAAAACCCACGTCCACTATGCACTAACTAGAGCAAAAATAACAAAACCCAGAAAACTTACAAAAGAATTCGAATGGAATTTAAAGCAGTGAACAACCTGAATTCCAAGCGAGGATTGAAAGAGACAGTTGACGTAGTCAATGACTCCCGTCCTCTTCCAATGAGCATCGACAGTTGGATGAATTGCACCAATTACCTCACGCGCCGCTTCCTCTGCAGAATTCCAAATTTCCGTCCCAACTGATTCTGGATCGGGGTTTGCCGCCGGTGACCACGGCGGCACAGCAATACAAAACCGATCCTCCCCAATCAAAACGTCGCCGTTTGGAAGATCACTCATCATCTGCCCACCCAAAACGGCAACCGAACAACACACCCAGATAGCCAAAAATTACAATAACAACAACAAGATCTGTCTCCAAAACTACAACCTTAAAAATAGAAACGGAAAGAACTGGGCAAAGGTTTTTTTTTTTTTTTTTTTTCCTTCTTCGGAAATTAAAGGGTCATTTTTTCTTTTCTTCCTTTACCCTAAATTATGGAAAATTTAAAAAGGAAAGAGGATCTAGAAAAAAAAAAAAAAAAAAGAAAAGAAAAAATCACAAAACCCCACCTTTCCTTGTTCCTAAACCTCTCACCTTTTTTTTTTTTAATTAATTCTTCTCTCTCTATCTGTCTTTCTTCGTATTTTCACACGTCGGTGGTTTTCTTTGTCTGGTGGCCAGACGCGACGGCATGGAAGCGGAAATGGGTCCTAATTTCATTAATGTTATATTTCGTACTATTTATCGTTTACAATAATTTGTAACTATTATTGTTTCCTTATTTTAAAAATTAAAAAAAATCAAAAAGCAAATTCATAGAAGTCTACGTTTTCATAATTTTAATAATCAATAATTTTATTAATTAAAAATATAATCAGAAATTTAATTCTCGGGTACTTTTTTTTTTTTTTAGTTAAACTCTTCATTAAAAACTAAAGAAGTTTATATTGTTATTTTTCATAAGTCATTTTTCATATAAATAATTTATTTTACATGAAAATGATCCAAGAAGATCATAATATATAATATATATCTAATTGGTGTAAATTTAAAAACTTTGTCAAATATATAATTGATTATAATGAGCATTAATTTTTGAATATAAATAATATAATTATTGATTTAATAAATTCATTTTTGTGTTAAAAAAATATATATGTTGTCTGACATGGGAAAGCCATCAAATTTCTTCGTCTGTACAGCTCAATCATTGAATCCATTTTCTGTTTTGGGCTGACTGCTTCCAGAGGATTTCTTTGTCGTTTTCCTTCTCTGTGTCGTGGCAGCAATAATAATTATTAATTACTTTTATTGTTGTCCTCAAAACGCCGTCGTTTGTTGTGTGCCTCGGTTAGTTTTTTTAGGACGAAAAATCTAGTTTTATTGAACTTTGTCGTGATGTAATCGTCAGATAATTTTGTTTGTACTTTAACAGTTTGTTTGGCAATTTTTCAAAAGACAAAAAAAAGAAAAAGAAAAAATTTTTTTTTATTTATTTATTTTTATTTATTTTTTATCAATTAAAAAAATATTTTTTACTTTTTTCTTACAAATTATTATTTATTTTTTTCTTACAACTTTCTAATTATTACTTTTTATCAATCATAATATCATTACTATTTTTTATTTATTTTTTGATTCATTTTCTAACTAAACAAACATGGCCTAAAATTATGAGGGGGATTAATAACTTTTATTGAGTTTTATAGAGTTTGTTTATACATAAATTAAGTGTAGAAATCTAACTCGTTATGTACTAAAATTAGAGCAATCTTTTTTAATAAGAATATAAAATGTTTTTCTCTTTTCTCATTTTTTTGAAAAAAATTTGTGTTCGACATGACTGGTCTTAAGTTCAAATCAAAGATTGAGTTGTGTGGTAAGTTGACAATCAAGCTAACGACGGATAAATAAAATGAAAAGTACAAACTATTAATATACGCTATAGCTATAATGTTCCATAAGCTATAATGTTGAATATATAGTTTCAGTTAAAGAAAATTTAGAAATAATTTTTTTTCATTTTTTTCACCTCTAAAATGAATAATTCAATTTTTTGTATTATTATATGTATGCATATAAAACATAATTTCACGTACAGTAAGTTTATGAAAAGATATTCTAATTGTTAAAATCTATATATTAATTTTAAATTTCTCAAGTTACAATATTAGAAAGAGAGATTATAATAAATAAATAAATAAAAAACCTCATATGATAAAAGCTTTGATGACTTCGACTTGTTGCCTTTCTTTCTATTATGATAATGAAGAAAACAATTTTCTTTCAGAGAAACTATCAAAACCCTTTTTTTTTTTTTTTTTTTTGTTTTACGTATCTTTACTGCAATGGATCAGATTTTAAGCGTCCACAAGTCATATTAATGAGCAAGAAGCCGAGATTCGCGACGATCAAAGGATTTGGCCTTTCCTGACAAAACACCTTTTTTTTTTTTTTTGGACTAGAGTGACAAACCATATACTTAAATTCTAATTTTTTTTTTAATTTTTTCTGGGACTGATTGTGGTTCAAACGGTGTCTTTCTTTATTGGGTTTAGTTTGGGAGCGCGAGAGATTTTGTCTCTGAATTTATTTTAATATATTTATAAAGAGCAATTAATTGTTAAATTGTTATAATTTTATTAGTAAAAAGAGTAATAAAAAATTTAAGTATAGAATATTATTTTATTTTTTCTTATTTTTTTATTATGATAATTATAAAAAATTAATAATAAATTATTTTTTAAAAATATATTAAAACAAAAATGAAGGCATTTTCAGGGATTCCCAAACTTTTTCCTTCCTTATTATCTTTAGGTGGGCGTTTTATCAAGTTTAGATGTGATCGATTTGACGTTACTTTTGGTCCCAAATAGTTAGTTTTCTTTGCATTTAGTTTCTTAAGCACAAAAACAAAACAGGAGAGAGAGAGAGAGAGAGAGAGAGAGAGAGGTTAGGCAGTGGTAAGAAACTTTGAATGATTCAGGTTGACCTGTCCATCGCGACAACTTGGTCCATCCATGTCTTCCTTTTGTAGTGCAAGTAAACTCCATTTTCAGATAATGGGAATTAAACTAAAAATTATACAAAATCATCATTTTTACAAAACAATAATTTCCTTGTATTTTTTTGCCAAATAATTCCAAATTGTGATTCAAACTTAGAAACATATAGACTCGAGGACTTTTCCAAATGACAACCAGTTACATTGTCTTTGTTAAAAAATTAAAAAGGAGAACGTAGTCTTCAACTGATCATCAATTCCACGCATGATAATTCACTAATCAATAATATTTGCTTTCAATCTCCAACAAATCTCAATTATTTTGAACTTCTTTCTCTAACCCTTTTTTTTAGTGGAAATTAAATATTTGCACAATCCCCGTACGTAGGCGGCTATAGCAAGATCAAAGATTATTCTCAGTAACACACTCCCATAGAAATAGCCAACAATTTCTGTTATGTGTCTTTAAAGTCTACGCCATTGAACTGAAGTCCCATTCAAAATTAAAGGTATCCAATACGAATCCTAATTGAAATCAATTAACTTTGAGAGAAAAAAAAAAAAAAAAAAAAGGGAAGGTTTAAAGCCATTAGGCAGTGGATCCAAGAAAAAGTCAATTAATCTGTTGGCTTTCGATGCAAAATTTTCTTTGAAATTGATCAAAGAGAAATGAATATACATGGGGAAACCCACTAGTGGCGTTCCGTAGTTTGTCAACTAAGATGGGCGGCAGCACAAGTGCAAAAGCCATGTACACGATTGTCAACGAAAAAAAAGCCCATACGCTTTGCAGACATGTTAATTTCACAATTCTTTCTATGAGAAGGATTCCTTTCATATAAATTTTAGAGTTGTTGGCAGGGTATTTTGTTGGTGCAGACCTTTTATTTAAACGGAAAAATATTTATGGGCAGATGATGATCTTCACGCTATTTTTATACGTACGTAATTTATGTAATTACAAGTATATTTTATATAACTGTAAGGATAAAAAGTGATACAAAAATTATTACTATTTTTTTCGTTTCACATTTTTTAATTATAGTTACATAAAAAGTGGTTACATAAAAAGTGCTTGTGGTTGTATAAACTGAGCACGTGTGAACGCAATGTGAAAGTCCAAACTGCGCATATAATGAAACCCTATCTAAATTATGGAATACACTGAAGAAGATTCTGACGTAGGCACCTTACCCACCCCATCATATTAAATCCATGTTTGAACATGGAAACCCTACTTGATTAATTTTTTATTGGTTTTTTTTGATAAAAAAATAAATTACAGATATGTTAATAATCGCAAATATGTTTGAACAATGTTAAGCTCACGACGGTCTCTCATAAACCCGACAATAATATTAACATGTCTGAAACTCAACATTGTACTCATACTAAATCTCCTACTATATGGAGGAAAGCATCAGTAAGAAACTTAAACTCAGGTTAATGCTGAGAAAATCACACTGAATCATTACTGAATTATTATCTCTTATGCCAAATTTCCACTGAATTGATGGCATGTTTTAAGTTTGTTTTTATTGATACCATGTCCTATCTATGTCTTTTATCATATTTTTAGTAAGATATGTACCAAAACAAATATTTTTTTTAATAAGATAAAGAATAACTAAAGACAAGATTATCTTCTTAGGAACACAACACTCTACTTGCTCCAACAAAAAAAAACTCTACCTGTCACCTTCCAATGGCAATCTCACACTCGCAGGAAGATAAGTAAGAAGCATCTCACTAGTAGCACAAGTGACACCCAATTTTTTAATAAAGTCTGCATAAGAGTTTCCTTTACCCAGGACATATTTCACCTCTATGCTCCAATTTCTTCCACGAAGGCATTGAATATAATCAAGGAGCACAGCTAAAGGATGAGCCGCACTATACTGATGAGTAATAAAGTGCAAAGCTTCAAAGTGAATCTAATTCAAAGATAACATTCTTGCGACTTGAAGCCCGAGCTAGTCCCAAATCACGTTTGATCCCCAAAAGTTCTACCACCATATTAAGTGGTTATACCTGTAGAAGCCATGAAGCCACCCCGCCATAATCCATATTCGTCTAACAGAATACCACCAAAGCCGCCCTGCCCAAGATTGCCTCGCGCACTTCCATCAGTGTTGATTTTCACCCATCTTCGTGGTGGAAATTCCCAACATACTACACACATAGGTGGCATAATGCTCTGACCTGGCATTGGAAAACTTGCAAGAACAGTATGCCCATGGTTCTTAATTCTCAAGTAACACCAAACGTTTTTGAGTCCTCAAAAAGCCATTCAAACTAATCAATTTTAGTATTGATGATATGCTGAAAATGTCAAAGAATTTCGAGTGTTTTATTCATCTTCACAGATTAACAATTAACAAAGTTAAGAAAGAAAACAATACTGAAAATTTTCCCATATATAGGCAGTAACAGTATACATTTATCTAAACAAATTAGGGTATCACCCTATTGCCAAGCCTGACGCATACAAAACTTGTAACAAAAAAATGATATATTAGAAGGACATTTGCTTCAACTCTTATGCTGTGTTTGGGAGGGGGGAAAGTGGGGGGAGGGAGAGGAAAGTGAGAGAATTAAGATAAATTGTTGTGTTTGGAAAATGTTTGAAAAGTGGGGGAGAGGAAAGTTTCTAATTCCTCTAATCCTCCCTACCCCACCAAAACCAATTCTCCCAAAAATGGGAGGAAAGTTGTTAGTTCTCATACTAAATTTATTAAATGACTCAATTACCCTTATATAATTTAAAAATTACAATTTTACCTAAACAAAATATCTTAATAGAATTTATTATGAAGGATAAAATTGTTATTTCAACATATTTTATATTCTTCTCCCTCACTTTCCACCATTTCCCAAACAAAAAAATTTATAATTTTCCTCCCTCCCATCACCTCTTTCCAAACACAAGAGAGGATAGAAAATATTCTCTTCCTCTAATGATCCTCTCCTCCACTTTCCTCTCCCTCGCTTTCCTCTCCCTCAAGAATTTTATCCAAACACAGTGTTAATCCAACGCAAGTAATATTCTCAATACTAGAACTGCTACAACATGATAAATGGAGAGTTGCCAGTACCATCTTTATCATTGGTACTGTTTTGCCAACTGACCTTGTTCTAGGCTGAATAAATTTATAAAAGTTGGGTAGGCTTCATGCTTGCAGATCCTTGTTTGCCTTCCACACGGGAGCATTCAGGGCAACGCCTTCAGTCAATGTTCCATTTCCATTTTCCGTCCCAATCAGAGGATCGGATTCACTTTCCTTTGCCTAAACCGTTTGAAGACGGGGAAAACACAGGTTATGCAAAAGCCTTTGTAGGAATAAAGCTGGATACAACAAGAATGGACTTATTCGAAAGAAGTGGGAGAAACAGGGAAGGGCGCAGAGGAATAAAACGATGACAATGTTGAAAACTGTCTGCACATGCATACAAAATGGAAGAACTTGAATTACCTCAGGAAATTTTGTAGTTCAATAAAAAAAAAAAACAAAGAATTACCTCAGGTAATTTTGCTGATGCTTCGCTAGCCTTCTGCTTGTTCTCAACTGTGCAGTAACAAGAATATAGTATCATCCCAATCACTGCAATAAGGATCCCTAAGATATTGCACCAGCTAAATGGATCGCGAAGTAGAACATAGCCAAAGCCCAAAACTAGGCATGTTTTCAGGTGTCCTAGGACTTGATATGTGACTGGAGATGTCTTTCCAATAACCAGAAATGTGCTGAAGTTTACAGAGACAGATATCAGGCATGAAAGAACAATGAAGAACTGCAACCAAATAAACCGCACATAATCATATCAGAAACGAAAGCATGGAGAATACAACAAAGGTTGGTGGTCTGAGAATCTTCAATCCTCACCAGGACTTTAGGGGTATAATTGAAAGCAAAAACGCTTAGGTTAGTCAGAAGCCAGTCCAAAATTGGGCCAGTGATGAATAATGTGAGTGCCTGATAGGGGCAAGACTGATACAGAAGTTGGGTTGATGATACTTTAAACTTCTTCTGGATTGTATTGGTCATCTGAAGCAATCGTCGTCAAGGACAGAATCACAATTTTTATAGTGCAAGAAATACTATCCCTGGGATATAAGATTTGTTTAAACGTATTGAAGTTACTTCGGATGCAACAGTTAAATATGAAAAAGCAAGAGATCAAGCAATAAACAGTAAACATCATAGGCAGTTCGTATGAGGATACAATCTGGGCAATGCAAGTTGTTATGACTGCAAGTAGAGACAGGACAGAACCAAGGATATTGAGCTGAAGATCAGTTACTGTTGCAATTCCAACACCCAAAAGAAGAATTCCTAGAGAAAGCTGGATATTCTGACTGCAAAAAATTTGAAGAAAGTATCAGTATATGGCTCTAACTAGACAAACAGTTGACACAAGAAATCAATCAAGACTGAATTTTTCTAAAGCAGCTACCAAAACTACGTGGTCTCTTATGTTTTTATGAATCAAATGTTAGCAGATTAGAACTAACCGCAGCAGCACAAGTGCCTGGAAACTTTAAAAAAGTAATAGAGTGGCAGTGTCTAATTTGATGACGAACAAACAATGAAAAAATAAAACTGTGCCCAGGAAAACAAGAGATAAACACAATATTCAGCAAGTCAAGAACGATAGAATACTTGGTTTCTTCAATTCAGTCCGAATGACCATTTTAGGATCAACCTCAAGGGATCCATAGACAGTCTAACCTGTGTACCTCGGCCGCAGTCTTCTTGAAGGAGTTTCAGTTTCCAGAAACAATTAGGAGCAAAATCCACCTTTTTTGTTCTAGTTTCAAAGTTCATAATTTTCAAAGAAACAGAAAACCAACTACAGACACTGGAAACTTTTGCCATCCAATTTAAAACACAAAATGAAATCAACCCTGGACAGGAATGCCGCAGAAAAAAATGGGTGTGCATCAAACCACACAGGGGACCATGATAAGGCTTACCTGAATTTCTTCCTGAAGAAAAGAGTCTCCAACAGAACAGTACATGGGATTATTGCCAGCTTCGTCATCTAAAATGAGAAATGAGAGAACATTTTTAAGAAGCTAAAATTCCTAAAACCTTGCAAGTTGGTTTTCAAAATCATACAAAAAATGTTATACCACATGCATAAAGTATATATAACCTTCTGGCCTACGTTATAAGCTTTGGGTCAACCAAAAGGTTTTCAATGACATTAGACAAGCTTTACAACATCCATAGTAGTACGCCTTCAAGCACAATTCAATTAGCATTTGCGCTAATAGAGCATCATAAAGGATGGTTTGGCTGGCATTCAGCTCAATCAGCTTTGCATGTGTTACACGCTAACAAAATCTAGGACATATGAAGCAGGCATGTTAAAGCTATAGTTGCACAATTAAGCATAGAGGTTATGTACTAAGCTACAATGTCCCAGGCACCTCCACCTAATGACTTTACATTCACATTTGGTTAAGGATGTCATGACAACCACTAAAATGATGAAGAAAAACCAACACATGAACGAAAAATAGGGAACTAGTTTCTTAGGATGTGAAACTAGAGACAAACGAAGAAAAACTGGAAGCTATTTAGTCATAATGCTGCAAGATCGACTGTAAACTGTCTACTGCTGTTTCACAGATTTTGAATCATAACTAATGATATGGAAGAATCTGGAGTTTGGACAAAGTAAACAAACCCAAACAATGGCATCCCAATGCATGAGGCTAATACACCCTACGGTCTAGGGAAGGGTTAGATGTATTAAGCCTTACCTTTATTTTCACAAAGAGACTGTTTCCGTGAATTGAACCTGTGATCACCAGATCACAATAAAATAACCTTACCATTACACCAAGGCTCGCCATTAACCACCAATAAGATTTTAAACTATATTTAATGTAGAATTGAGAGAGAAGTATTATACCTGATAGAAACCTACTGAATTGAAACCCAAGCAAAGATTCAAAAGCCCGATGGAGATTCCATTTAATATGCCAAACCCCATTACAGCTCTGGAATCAAAAGGCTTGTGTTCGAATAATTTCATCCATAGTGCCACGTGAAGAGAGCAAAATGTAACCAAGAGGTGCCAACTCGTCAATGTTGTGGCTGCATCCTTCGGAACCCAAGTTAGTAATGGGCACAAGAAAAAAAAAAACAAAAGGTAACCTATCAGGAGTAAAATAAGGAAGCCTATTCATGTGATGTTACGTAGAAAGATAAGGAAATAATTAGCCCGTGTCCTCCACGTCAGAATTATTGTTTGCGCTTGAGGCTTTTAGCCATTTCATTATTGCTGTTGAGCTCTGAAACCAATTATGTGCCCCCAAAATTTCTATATGAAGATGCATGACTCACAACCAGAAAAAATGAAAAGCATAATTTCTTTCGAACCGAAAATAGGGAAAGTACTATATCTTTGCCTGAACAGCATCATGCTATTGCCCATTTCATTAAAAGGCTTCTCCACGCAACACATAAGATTATTCTAATTCTGATTTTAAAGCATTAAAAGAAAAAAATTATATTAAGCCAACAAATAGAATAACAGATGAAAACTTACGAACTAAATCTTCACAATTAGTTATGCCCTTTAGAAAAAAGTTCATCATTATTCTGACAAGTGAAGAGTTCAGACAATAACCGAACAAATAAACGACTGTCCCAGAAGCCTTAATTAACTTTCTTGTGCAAAAAAGTTGAGGTCTTTCACCATAAACCAATCAAAACACTTGAGCATGGCAAAGATTTCTACCTGAAGCAAATAAATTGAGGATATCAAGAGCACTAAATGAGATACAAAGACTAAACTATTGACAAATCCTCAGTGCAATGATTCATCTAGATTTAACTGAACTCGACAACAAGATCACATTCAATAGACATTGAACCAAGAAGCCCCCATCAAACAATTTGACAAAAAAAAAGGATTTTTCACCCATCAAACAATCAATGCCAATCATTCATCAGTTGAATCTAACCGAACGGGACACGATCAATGCATCAAAAAAAGGGAGATGGGTTACTCACCAAAAGTGAAGCCGAGCGTGCTGATGAGAGCTTTGTTGCAAATCACAATGGAAACGGATGATACCACTGACAAACTCAAAGCCCCCAATGTCCCCAGCTGGAACCTCTGGTTTTCACTCATTTTCGCAACCCCTCCCGCCAACACCAAATTTCCCTCCTTCTTCTTCCCTATAACTTCTATTCCAATTCCAACACAATTCACAACCAACCCAATCCGAATCTGCCAACCCCAACTCCTCAAATGCACATTTTTAGATGCCCAATTGAGCAAAAACCTCAATTATATTCCAAAGATTGAATTTTGAGGGGAAAAAGAGAAAAAAGATGCGATCTTTAACGGTGTGGGCAAGTGAAATCAATGGAGAAGCAGAATGAGAGAGAGATTATAAATGGGAATGATGTAAAGAAGTGACAATGGATCGTAGTCTTATTAATCTTTATTTGTAATGGGAAGTTGTGTAAGTCTTAATTCGTTGTTATTGTTGGAGGAGCAGTGCAGTTTGCTGTCGTGGGAGAAAGATGCAACCTTTTGAGTTTTGACTCGATGCCATTTATTGCGGGGATCAGTGTGCCACTTCTTGTGGCAAATTTTTTGACATGATCTCTTGGGATGATTTTTTATTTTTTTCATTTTTCATCGATTACTTGCACTTGCACCCCACATGTAGACACGGCTGTTGTATTACTATAAAATTGGATATAAATTTTTTATTTTTTGACGGATGAATGCATTAAAATTTAAATCGGTTTGATTATCTCATTCATACTAAATTTTATTCATTAAGAGACTTATATTTATACAATGAAAATGCATCTTTCATTCATATGAATCACATATCTTAATCTTCTAATATTATAAGGTAAGACTTGTAGAATAGAAATATAAGCTATAATCATTGAGATATTACTTGAAAAATTATTATTTTATATTCAAATTAAGTTGTCACTTTAAAAATTTTCAAAATTAAAACCAAAACAACATGAGAGAAAAGTTATCCAAATTGTTATTAGTTGCTATGAGTTGATTTGGCCGATTTGGCAAATGAACTGTGTTAGGGGAGAAAATGAAATTCTGATTTAAGGTTCAAAGTTGACTGTTCTACTTTTAACTCCATTTACAAACTAGACAGTATTCCACTTATTTTTTATGACGATTTTCATTTCAAATATGGGTTAATAAGAAGATTAAAATGACAAAATGGATTAGGATCAACAGTTCTACAGTAGCATTTAACATTTTTTTTTATCGGTAACAATTAACAATTTGTTATTTAGGGTATCGGATGTAAATTTCTCTACATATTTAAATACATGAATCAATATTAATATGCTAATACAGATGCAAAAAATATTTTTTAAATGATTCATATACATTGAAAATGCAAGAATATAAATGAGTTTTGCACTTTCTAACGATACAAGTATTTTGTACCATGAGTATATTAGGTTTGTATATAGGAAATGTGGTGATGATTAGATTTTTCCATATTGTATATGTGCTCAACCAGGTATCCATACTCTGTCCGCTTTGCGATTTATCATGTACTGAGGCAAGTAAAAAGTTGCAGATTGAAGAGAAATTGCAAGCATATTAAGAGAATGACTAGAAACAATGAGATTGTGGACTCTTCTAATTCGACGTGCACAGGCTGCACGAAGTGGTAACCAAAGGACTGCAATCTGATGTTAGAGCAGATCAGACAACATTCTTCTTCTTTTGGGGACCGAAGCCAAAGATTGGCCCACAACTTTGCCAGTGGATTTGAGGCACACTTGGCTGGTGCTCGGAAATCATTCTATACACACTTTGCTGGAAGCCCCACTTCAGCTGTGGATATTCCGAAGGCTTACCAGCTTTATGCTACAACATTCCTATTCAAGAAAATGACTAAAACCTTGGCAAACCGAACAATTGCCAGAGTGGTAGAGAAGGCGACAAGGTTGCACGATGATAAGGATCAAGCCCAAGCCGAAGTCCACGAGGCCAAGACCCATTCCGTAGGATGGGCATTTTAGGAAGACCTCAGATCCCACTTGGGATCTCAATGTTTATTTACCAAATAAGACAAATCACTCGCAAGTATAACCTTTCGCCAATTAATAAGGGTCCTTCAAACTACTTATAAGTACTTTAAAAAAGCATTGTTCATAAAGTAATAACCTCATATTCTTATAAATATGTTAATCTCTCGTTATCGTCCACAGTGTTGACTTAAGCATTAAAGTGCTAATGTCGGGTCCCATCTTCGCACTCCCTAACCGTGTTTTGTTTTGCAGGTCATGAGGTTCAGCAGATTTGCATCTCCCTTAGTGGTCTAGCTTACATCTGTTGAAGACCTTGGAGATCCTGGTGCTGCAGTTTTGCTTGCTGGTTCAAGTTGTAGCCGTTACAGCAACTGTTTTTTCCTCCAAGAAAATAACTGATGCACTAATCAGTTGGAATGGTCTGGAAGGCATTTAGAAGGAGCTGGATTAGTCTATTTTGTCTATATTTTGATGTGCAATCAGAAGATATTTTGGTTTATAATGCTGTATATTCAAACTAAGTAATCATATAATGATATAAGCATATATCACGCTTAAACTTTGAATATTAAGCATGTTTTGTATAAATTATCAAATCATGCTAATGAAATTGAGATTGCTGCTTTACTCTTTTTGGAATTTATCTTTTTACTATTCTCTCTTCATCTTGCCCAACCACATTGCCTGCTGTTATTATAGTGTTTTTGTTTAAAATACCAACACTGGTATCAGAGCAGTATTTCATCCGAGAGACCTGCAGCTTGAGAGAGGGAAAGAAGAGTGATTCCAATACACAAGTGAGGTCTATACAATCAAAAGTGTTAACCCACTTAAGAAAAGCCCCCGCACCAAGGAGGAGTGTTGAAGACCTTGAAGACCCTGGTGCTGCAGCTTTGCTTGCTGGTTCAAGTTGTAGTCCTTGTGGCCACTGTTTTTCCCTCCAAGAATATAACTAATGCACTAATCAATTGGAATGGTCTGGGAGGCAGCTAGGAGGAACTGGATCAGTCTATTTTGTCTGTATTTTGATGCATAATCAGAAGATATTTTGGTTTATAATGCTATATATTCAAACTAAGTAATCATATGATGATGTAAACATATATCATGCTTAAAATTTGAATTTTAGAATGCTTTCTATAAACTATTAGATTATGCTAATGAAATTGAGATTGCTGCTTTCCTCTTTCTCGGATTTATCTTTTTACTCTTCTATCTTCATCTCGCCCGACAACATTGGTTGCTGTTATTATAGTGTTCTTGTTTAAAATACCAACAACATCCCAGCCGGGATTGGCTCAATCACATGATATTGATTTTGGCATTTCTTATGGTTTTTAGCGGCCTTGATTTATACATCGTCTCTCCGGTGGACTTCCCGTGATTCGAATGACAGGAATTGACCTCCCTCAACCAGGTTGTCGTCCTGCAGAAAGAGTTGCACAGACTTGACATGGCTTAAAAAGATTGGCTGAGAGACTAATTGTCCCATTTGAGTATAATGCCATTGCACAAAGATGGGAAAAACATAATACATGAGGATCTCAAGATTGACAAAGATGAGATAGTTGTCGTTAATAGTACGTACAGGCTCAGGTACTTACCTGACGACACAATGGTGCTTGATAGCCGGAGGGAAGCTGTTTTGAAATTGACAAAGCAAATCAATCCTGTTATATTTCTCCAAGGAATAATTAGTGGTTCTCACAAGGCCCCCTTCATTGTCACAAGGTTCCGTGAGGCAATCTTCCATCTCTCTGCGTGTTTTGACATGTTTAAGGCTAATGCGACTCGCGAAGATCAGGAGAGGTTGGTGTATGATAGCGTGTGAAGGTACAGAAAGGGTCCGGAAACACACAAGCAGTGGCAGGCCAGGACTTCAAGGATTGGGATCAGGCAGCTCCTGTTGTATAAAGATGTCCGGAAAAGAGTGGGAAACATCAAATCTGATTGTCATAAAGACTATGCAGTTGACGAGGTCGGCCACTTGTTACTTCCGGGGTGGAAGGGAAGAACCAACGCTATTTCAGCTTGGAAACCTGTCTAAGACTAATGAGAAAAGGCTATTGTCTGTCAGGAATTCAAGATCTTTTGTGTCTATTTCAATAAATCATAACAGTAGCAAAAAATTCCTATTCTTTAAGCATAAATGTCGTACTTTAAACTAAGCACGTACTTGGAAACTAATCCCCCTAATGATCTTGAAAAGTACTGGGAATCCATTAATCTCTTCCTTTTTCGAGCATTGCCTTTAGAAAATCTTACCAAGCTAGCCCGTAAAACAACAAAGCTTATATGCTATAACTGATGAGTTTATGACCTTGAGGCTCTTTTAGCTGGTGCCAGGACGCCAGCATACTAGAAGTAACAAGACACCAGCTATTGACGTCTTAAAAGCTCATAAGGCCTATGTTGAAGCATGTTCTATTAAGAAACTGTCAAATTTCTTTACTGACCATACAATTTTTGAGATTGTGGAGAAAGCATCACAGCTCCACATCATTGATTTTGGCATTCTCTACGGTTTTCCAGTGCCCTTGAGGACCTCAATATAGACAGAGAAGAGATGGCTGTCGTCAAGCCTGATGACAAGGTTGTAGCAAACAGTGCCAGACACACAACTCTACAATTGACAATGAGTCCAATTACGTGCACTGAGAAAACTGACATGGTAAATTTATAATGCAATTTACTGATTAAATTATACAACTAAACGATAATTATTCGCAACAAAAAATCAATAAAATTAACTATTTTTATCCCTTTTTTTATTGAAATAATAATCATTTGTTTACATAATTTAATCGATCTATTGTTCTGTAGTTCTTTCCTATCCTTTTTTTTTTTTTTTCTGGCGTCCGTTTATGTTTTTCGATTGGGAATATGGCACTGATGGGGTTTGGAGTAGATGGAAAGGATGCATTCGTGAATGTACAACGACGGCAAGGGTGTCTGTATCTTGGTAAATAGATCTCCTGGCTCAGGAGATCGCGTTGACCCCAGGACTTGGGCAGGGTGACCTGGTATCACCCCTTTTATCATGGCAGCAAAAGCATTGTTATTTTTCTCTTGCAAAAAGGGTGCGATATGGGTTTTTTGAACCTTTAACTTTTGCAATATACAATGGATTGGCTAAGTAGTAACGACGAATTTAAAATTGTATGCGTTAGTTGTATGGCCTTTTTTTTTTTTTTTGGTTTAAAACCGTCTAATATCCAGTCTAATAGGTTGACTAATTTGGACCGACTCGAGCAGGATCCCAAATGGTGATAAAGGTCTCCCAGTGAGTATTTAACGCCACTACATTTTCAGGAATTCGAACTCGAGACCTCTTGTTAAGAGGTGACGAGTTCCTGCCACTCACACCAGCGCTCACTAATCGTTAGCTATATGGTCTCAGTTAGTAGTAAGTGCAATATTACCAATCCAAGATTTGTCTTAAAGAAATTTTTGCAAAGGGTGAATTGAAGCTCTCTTAATGTGAAGCAAGTAATTAAATAATTTAAGCTGCTGTGAGGATGGAATAATCTTATAATCTCTCATAAATCATTCTTTAATGATCCAAAGACTGGTAAAATGCGATTCAAACATAAATAAAAATCTCACACACTATTTGCCTAGCGGGTGCTAATTTAGCCACCTCTGCATATTTTTTTTTTCTTTTAAAGCTCTGCTTCTTCAAATTTCTTCACTAAGAAGCAGTTCTAGACTTAGTAACACAAATGTTCACCAACCTAGCGCCTAGTGAAAATTCTTGAAAATAATCCTGCTAATTAAAACTGACCACCTTCAAAGGTCTGACCGAACTGCCAACCAGCAGGCACCACGTTGTAGGCTGTCACAGTTCTACCATCACTGGCAGTGACTTGGAAGGACAGGCTCTGGCCATTGAGATATGAGTTGCTCTGCCAGTTCTGGCCCCAGTTTCTTGACATGGGCAGCCACCCTGTCCTGGAACCTTTGACTGAGACTGCATGAACATCTCCTGCACCGCCGACGTTGGTGATCAAGACCAGGTTGAAGTAAGAGTGGCCGTTGATTGTAAATCTTATTCCTCCCTTCTTCACACAAGGCACCCTGAACACAAAACACATTCAGTCGTTCAATTTCCATATTGCTAGCTTGTCGATCTACACAAATTAATGAACACTATTACATGGACGCGGAAATTGGGAGATGTAGAGAGAGACGCAGTTAATTTTGATGCACATATTTCATAATTTTATTGCACTTAGAGTTTAACAATATTGTACACCATAAATTATAAAAAATTCAAAAAACTTATGAAATAAAAAATTAAGATTGATATGCGATAGACTTAACTTAATAATATATACACAAGATAAATGTGTGGCTTGCGTATCCCTCCAACAACATCCAATATCATTTCTGTTTGATAAAATGGAATATCCAAATTCTAAGTTCTTAATCCTAGTCCATTATTTACAAATCTTCCAGGTACATATTCCCTTATCCTATGTCCCACAATTTAGAAATTACTACGTGTCGGCGTACAAGTCTAGTACTGTGAGGGTTAATAGAAGGGATCACATATCGTTAACTTTATTTTACACAAAGAAGTTTTCGTAATTTGAATATGTGACATTGAGGCGTAACCTTTCTGTTATAGCAAGGACATCCTGAATTAGGAATTTGCATGACATGAATAGATGGAGTAATACAATCCAAATTAATTGCTCACCTTCTAAAGGAAACAGGGACAATTCCAGCACGGTACTGGGCAATTTGCAAGAAAGCAGGCTCAGCCAGGTCAAAGTGCTGGAGAGGGGGATTGCACCAGCCGCCATTGTTATTAGGCAAGGCATAGTTTGGTGGGCAGAAGTTTGTAGCAGTGACAGTAATGGTCCCAGAGAGACACCATCTGGGGTCATCGTTGCATCTCATTTCATAACAAGCCCCACAGGTCAATCCATTGTTGAACAAAGCCGTGCTTAATGCTGCAGTGTTGGTTCCATACCCTTGGCTATAAAGATTCCCATATCCGCATGCCCCTCCTGCACGTTAGACCCCAAAAACAACACTTAATTTATTTAACATTACACATTCACACAATACATTGCACAATGTTCATCTTAAAATTAAAAAAAAAAAACATCAAACAAGTTTTAAATTGTAGTAATTAGGCGCAATTAATTATGTCTGCAGTAGCAATCATTATTGTTAGAGTTTAATATATGATTTATTCCCGAAACCTCGTACAACAACTTAAGAGTAGTTTAGTAGTTCAAGGACTTACCCATTGTGCCAGATGCATCCCCACCTCCATAGAAAGTAGCATGAGCACTTTCCCACCCTCCATAGTCAGCCAAAATCCCATGAATATTGTTTAAATTGAGCAAGCAACTTAAGAAAAGTATGCAAAAAGAAAATGTTCCAGCTGCCATTGTTGCTGCTAAGAGGGGCAAGTGAAAATTGCTTTCTATTGCTGTTGTAATGCAGAGCATGAAGGAATGGCCGCTATTTATAGACAAAAAGAGAACAAAGTGAGCTAAATTTAAACAGTGGTGGCAGTAGGTGGGGCTGAACAGCCGGCCAAAAGCCACACGAGCTGTCTTGGGAAAACAAATTTGCACATGTAGCTGATTTTTTTTTTAATTTTTTTTGGTGTACAAAGAAATTGAGAAAACAAGTGTTATTCTTTACTACTATCAAAAAAAATATTATAACTCTATACTCAAGATCGTTTGATTACAGTATTCATCACGTCAGGTAATAAACATAAATTTAGTCTCATTATTCAATCCTAACAAGAGTCAAACTTCTGATTTTAAAGTCAGAAACTTAACTCCCTAACTAGCTAGACCACTGTTGTAGCTAATTCTGGTAATAGGGAGGGAATAGAATGCTAATTACCAACCGCTAAGCACAACCTCCCAGGGCCCTTGTGGTTGTGGGCCACTACCACCCACATGCATCTCTCAATCGCTTCCCCCCTCCTCCTTTACAACTTCATAAATTAGTAATAGTTTCTTTGTTGCCACTAGCTTTTGTTGGTGCCTGTTCTTGTCCTGCTATTTTTCTTCTAATTGTTGTTTTGTTTGTCTGTATGGATAAGTAGGGGCAATCATGTAAGGCATGGTATCACTAAGTGTGTCACACATGGAGAGCTAACTTATATTGTGTTTGATGCCCCTGCCTTGAAGAGATAATGGGGCGTGTGGAGTGAAAAGGGTAAAATTAGTGCCAATATTATTAGATCAAAAGAATGTAAGCGACTAGTTGCGTGATCTGATGCTAGAGCAGCTGAATTCTTAATTTCAACAACTAAATTCAAATCTTTAAGCCGGCGAAAAGAAGATCATGGGAATGTAAGATTACTGAGAATATATGTTGACATTGTGAGATTATGGTTGTGTTTTGAATGAAAATGTTGGAATAGAATCTTGACTACATCTATATCTCTTTTTTTTTTTTTTTTGACAGAAGACTACATGTATATCTACTAACACATTTTGTGTTTGTTAAATTCTTAGTCCCTGTCGAGACTAAGAATGACTACCATCAAATTACGCAGTTGGTGCCATGTATATCCAATAATATTAATACACAAAAAGTGCTCAGTATATTGGCTCATTAATGAAGTACACCCATGTAAAATCCGTTTTGATGGTGAAAAATTATTAGGTAATTTGATTTACGTGGACCTTGAAAGACGATGGGGCACACGCTATTTCATTTTTATACACACACGAAACCCAAATAATATGGTCAACTAATTGTCTTTTAATACCTTTTGCTTACCACTTAAAGTAATAGTCTGATCGGAGATTCAATGTGCTTTCTCTTGTATTGGTGAGAGTTTGAGTCTCTTTATTATTGCCACCTTAATAAACGAAGATTTATGTGAGAGTACATTGTTGGGTTCAATGCTTGTTAACCTTGCAGCCGGACGTATAGAAGGCTTATTCGGATAAAAATTATTCAAGTGGTGGGTATTTTTTATGGGAGAGATTGAATGAAAATATCAATAATGAATGATCCCACTTCAGTCTACATGTGTGATGACCAACTTACTTGTGATACACTTATTTTTGGTTCAAAATTTAAACATATATATACCCCCTTACTCTTTTTTTGGAACACCATACCCCCCCCTTACTTAGTCAAGATACATTAATTAGTTTGCATGTGGTTTATCAAGAATGTTCAATCATGAGAAACGATGGGAAATGCAAATGCACTGTTTTTTGACTAGTTAGAATTTTGCAGCAACGTGTCTGGTCGGCCGGTAGCTGCGAGTCTTGTGAATTGGCCAATTGAATTATGTGGGGCATTGTTGTGATTCGTTGGCTAGCTCGTCTTTGATGTTGATTTCTAGCTCTCTTCTTTTACTTTTCTCTAGCACTTTGTCTCTTGCCCACCCCATCATTTCTGTGTGTTGCTGCCAACACTACATGTTTGCACAGGAATTTTAAGGACCTCTAATTAGTGCAGCTCAGCTAGCAGGAGTTGGAGTTAATAACAATCTTAAAATCTTTGTTGCCTTCCTTGAGTATCCATCACATAGAGTGAACCCCTCTCTGCAGAGAAAGACGATGAGGAACCAAGTGCTGGGAGAATTTATTGATTGTTTTTTTTTTTTCTAATAAAAATGGAAAAGAAGGGCTAGTACCTTACACTTCTTTTTAGATAACATTGCGATTTTATGTCTTTGGAGCATGAAACAACTAAGTAATTATAATATTCTTCACATATAGGTGACTTTGCTTTCTATTTTGATCTCCTTTTTCTTTTTAAATTCTCACATGTAACTTATTAATTTTACTCATTTTTTTATAATTATAACTCACTGATAATCATAAATTATACAAATTTATTTTTTATTTTTTATTTTAAGTAGACTTCACTTATTATGTAGTGTAAAATTATAAGTAATTTATACTCATTAAAAAATATGAGTTAAATTAAAAACGGAAGAGATATAAGAAACAGAGGAGATCCTACATTAGTTCAAAAGATTTTTTTTTTTTTTTCGTTTTGTAATTTCATTGCCCTATCGTAGGAGGGGATGTGCAACTTTACCTTTATATATTTTTTATATATAAGTATTAAATTTTTTTGAGATTTCATTTGATTTCTAAATTTTTCGATTAGTACATCCGTTAACAGAAAGTGATTAATTGTTAAAAAAATAATTTTGACATTATAAAAATTATTTTTAAAAAGGTTAAATGCACAAATTGAATATTTTTTTCATAAAAAAAATATGCACATTGTGTATTTAATTCATGTACTTGTTAATTAAAACAATATTTAATGTACATATTTGTTGATGGAAAAAATATTTAATTTGTATATTTGACATTTTTTTAATAATTTTTATTAAATTAAACTTATTTATTAATGGATTGACCATTTTTCGTAAACGAAAGGACTGATTTGATAAGAAATCGAAAAATTCAAAACTTAAATACATTGTCAAAAAGATTTAAGACTCAAACGTAAAAAAGTATAAAGTTTTAGGACCAAAAAGAAGCATATCTCTATCGCAGGAGTCCAGTTTGCTGCATACCAAATGGGACGGAGAAATTTAAGCAAGATTTGCTTGTAATAAACAGAAAAAACTATAAACCAGTTTTGTAAGTTATAAAACTTGTGTCGAGTAAGCGTGCAAATACCTATATAAGAATTTGAACATATATCTCTGTGTGTTCCAATGAAAGAAGAATGTAATTGGCATCTAAAATATTTGCTGAAACTATATTTGTGAGATTATACGCAGCTTCTTTTGCAGGAAAAAAAAATGTCTTAGTTATGAAGCTTCTAATCATTTATTAATTCTCCATGGAGATGTTGATGTTCAAAAGTCCTACACATGGGGACAATAGCAACCATCAAAAGGTTGATATGTCGGCCGACTCCTTGTTAGATAGTGGATCGATCACATGGATGGCCGCCATATTTTGAGCAACTCTGAAAAGCTGACGTACGTGGGGTGGTTTTGGACATTTATAATATTTGCTAAGGATATGATATATAATGGCTTTCCGAGGCCCTTTTTTATGATTTATTGAATTTGGCTGTAACTTGAGCGACGAGAACTTCAGTTTTGTGGATGACTTCAGTACCAATAAATTCTGGTTAGTGACTCTTTTCATGTTACAAGTATTTTAATTTTGTTAATAAGACTCGAATTTAAGATTTTTAATCTTGTGAGAAGGACTCTTTTTATGACGAAATCTAGCTCGTTTGGTTTGTTTTATGTTGCAAGTATTTCACTTTTGTTAATCTAAATTAATTATGAATCTTCGGTTCATTTGTTGCTTACCACCTACAGAGTAACTTGCACCGCCCACTATATTGTCTCATTTGCCGTCTAGAGTTAATTATATCATGTCTTTCAATCTTCTACTTGGGATCAAGCAAAGTATTTAGTTGGAGATGTCTCATTTGGTAAAAGTGTAAACCCCACAATATAATTAGATATTGTGTAAGTTTAGCCAAGTTGTCGTAAGTTTAGAGGCTGGGTTTCTTTATTACAAATAAGATTTTGTCATATTAATTAGCTAGCTCGACAGTGACAAAACACAATAAATTTTGATCACTTGCTAACTTTTAAGTGGTTGGTAAGAGGAAAAAGAGTGCAAGCATCCCATTATCACATAATAATAAGACACAATAGATGCCAACACGCACACAAAAACAAGTTCATTAGCAATGAGGCTAATCAACAATAGTACGAGATTAAGGGTCAATCATACAGATTTTTCTCCTTTAACTAAACCAGCCAATGATCAGATTGAATACAAGAGTGATGTTATCATGTAAAACATTTCTTTAGTCCTAAAGTGTGAAAGCCAAAACGCCATTATCAATTTACATTATGGTGATAGAAGAAATAAACACGATTAGAGACATGGATGCATAAATATAAAACCATAGTTGTTAATTGCAATTTTTATGTTTTTTTATGCATGATAATTAATATTATAATTAAGTAAGATAGACTTGTGTTTAAGACATGTCTATTTATCGTGTTTCAAAATGAAGTCATACGAATTTAATAATTATCAATTTTTGGGATTTGGACATAAAGTACCGGTCACCAGCATTATCCTGCTTGGTCCTACCATGTTAGGAGCACATGGAGGTACCAGCTTTTGATTACTTCCTCTTGGCTAATATCTATTCAATGCATCATTTTCTTCAAACTTTGGAGGCATTCTCGAGCTTTAATTATATTGTTTGAATGATGTTTTAAACTCTATTAAAAAAAATATATATGATCTATTAAATATTTGATTATAAAAAAAGTGAACAGGAAGGCAAAACTGACAAATAATTAACAAATGTTATAGCTTTATAACATACAAGTAAAAAGTGGTGGAGCTAGAGAACAATATCTTCCCAACTCCCTCAGTATTTTGTATGTTTTTCCATAGTCTTGTTTCGTTGTTGCCCTGTGAGCTTATGCCCATCCAATTAATTTAGAGATTTAAAAGAGTTGATGCTTGTCCAATTCATTGAGGGATAACAAAAAAGTAATTTCCACAATTTGAACATGTGACGTCAAAATTACACTAAGGTTCACCGTTCAAAAGGCTTTATCATGGTTAGTGATTTGGTGATCTGATGTACTTTCCTCTGTACTAGCCCAAATTCGAGTTCACTCACTGTCTCCCATTCCTACAAATATGGGGTTTATTGTTGAGTGCGCAGTATTAAATTTTCGACTCGTTAATACTAAAACCGAATGTTGAGAAGACTCACTTGAATTTAATAGTATTCAAGTGGTAAATGTATCATTTGGAGATTATTAAATAAGGCACTATAAATTAAAATGGTGGTCTACGATGGTTCCAGCTTATAAGAACTATGGCCTATATCTCCGACCACCTTATTATTTGATAAAAAAAACAAAAAGAAGAAGAAGAAGAATTTTAGTAGAGGAAAGTTAGGCCAGTTCTGTTTTTTGCACAGACGAATGTGTAAAACATGCAAATTTCATTGTGAGGGCAATCTGGAGTCAGTAAAATTTCGAATGTGTACACTTGACCTTCATTATGCTGATTAACAGTAATTTCAGCGCAGAGTATACAATAGATATGCACTTAACTGTCCATGTTAGAGTTTCATATGCCATTTATTTATTCTGGCACTAGCAAGTTCACAACTAAAATAATCACCACTACTGGGATTACTTCCGGGCCAAAGCCGTGGGGTTGGTTAGAGTTTTATCAAAAGAATAAAGTTATCAAACGAAGAAAGTTTCTTGCTGATGTAAAAATGAACATGCAGTAAACACATAATAATATAAATTATTAAATTAAAAAAAATATATAAATTAATAGATATTATTAAATAAATTACGTAAATATCCGGATTAACTCTTCCTCATCATTTATTAGCTCACTTCGCATTCTGGTGGCAAGTGCACACCAGTTTTTGTCCACTAGAGGCAGGCTAAACCCTCTCTACCTTCCTGCTGGCACGTGGAACTTCCTCACTTACAGGCATCTTTCCGGTGTCTATATTTTAAGGGTTCGTGATCACGCTGTACTGATATATATTTAGTTATTTTGTAAGAAAATATAAATTTTTTGTAACTATATATATTTTTTATAATAAAAAAATAAATTATAAATTTTTATTGTATAAAATATAGTTGTTATTGTAAAAATTATAGACATTGTTGTATATAACAGAAACGTATGATACTATAATGTGATCATTAATTTTTTTTCATATTTTAATTAGCTGTTGCAGTTTGTTCAGAGATGAACAGATCCTGCCCCCAAAAAAGCACCCACAGGCTTGTGAAAAATATTTTTTAAAGGAATTTGTTTTAGGACAACAAAATAAAAACAGGACCAAGAACAAAGAAAACGACTAGGTTTTATTTCTTGCCTGCAAGGACCGAAAAGAAGAGGATTAAATAGCTACCATTTCAGCCATAAAAATAAGATAGTTCATTTTCCTGAATGATGAAGATTCCTGATTACATGTAGGACAGGAGTAGAACCAGTGAACAGAAATGACCCAACCTGTCACTCTCAGATACCTGTTGAATAGAATTGAAAAAAAAGTTTACGTCCAAACAAAAATTATTTAAGTAGTATTTAGATTATAATAATAAATATATTTTATATAATTGTAATGATAAAAACTGAAATAAAAAATATTATTATTATTTTTAATTTATATATTTTTTTATAATTATATTAAATATATTTATTATTATAATTTAGATACTATGTAAACAAATTTTTAATTTGACCATATAATAACCTTTTATGTGAAGAGCGTGAGGTTCAGCTTTTTAGTAACTTATTGGAAAGGATTCCTCTTTGACTAGGGTAGGGGTCCACTCTAAGTTGAATCTTGGGTGGGCTGAAAATTAGCGGGAAAAAGAAAATTTAGAACTTTTTTTTTCAAAACACACTAAAACTAAGTATTATCTAAGTTTTACGAAAAAAAAAATCAAAATGTATTGTCGGGACATGGCTGGATCACTAACCGTGTGTTTGATTTTTAGTTAAAAAAAGAAAAAAAGAAAAAAAATTGTGCGTTTTCCCATATTTGGAAAATATAAGAAAAGTAAGTGAAAGTTAAGTAGGAGTTGTCAAAATCAACAGGGGAAAGATAAGAAAACAAAATTTAGAAATATACTTAATATTGACTAAAATAACATCAAGCCATCATCACATTTCTTTTATTATAAAGATATTTTTATAATTTTAATTTATTATTTAATTAGTTGTAAGAATATTTTTATCATTTTATTCAGACACTTTTCTTTCTTTTTTTTTTCATATAATCCAAACACAAAATTTTATTTTTTTATTATTTTTTAATAAATTTTTTTTTTAACGACTTTATTTTTAATCAAAATCTTACAATCTAAACAAAGGTAAGGCCCGGCCTATGTAACCTCTCTCTTACAGAATAGAACTAGAACGGGAAAAGTATCGAACTCTTTGCCAGGCTAGGCTTCCCGACTCCTATACTAGCTAGAAAATGAAAGAAAGTTCAAATCGGTGAAATGAGGTTCTCATGATATAGGGTCTGAGAAATGATCAAATGTATAGAATATTCATCTTGGTTTTTTTTCTTTTTTTCTAAAGAAAGAGATTATTTATATTTTCTAATTTCTAAATCACAATAACTTTCATCGTCGTATTAAGACTCGTCTTTCAAATAGAATTATATCCACAAAGGGGGTGCAAAATTGATTTCATTGCAGTGCTTCCAGTTTGTTGTTGGGTCCAAAAGAGAAAAAACAGAAAGTGATGCCATTCAATGAGGATAGTCCACAAGTCCCACCTATAGGGCTAACGGAACTTGCCATCAGATCATATTGAATGGCTGGTTCCCATTTCAAATTTTGGTGAGGACGACGTGAAAACACGATCACAAAGCAGAATGCTTTAAAGGGGACCCCCCTGATATCCGCATTGTGGTACAGCTACGACGGCAAAGTCTTAACCCCACCATGTGCACCTTAATAGAAGCTTGTTAATGGTGGAGGTCAGCCACAACGTGATCCTTTATTATGTTTGCTTCATTCATGCAACCAAGCTCCTGATGGAGCTTTACATATCCAATTTTGATTATTATTGTAAATGGCACATGCAAATTGCTGAAGGTGGGCAGGCACTTCAGGCGTTGTCACGTCGATTCTTAAATTAGCAATGATCAAGAATACTATTGTCTACAAGGTATAAACCGCTCATAGTTTATCCAGTAGCAAACACGAACCTGGAATTGTATGGGTTAAACAGACGATATTAAATTTGAATCTCTTAAATAAATTTCATGTTTCAAGTGAAAACTGTAACAATAAAGTTTCATATTAAATACCATGGCCTTTGTCTACATCCAACATGGTTCCATAAAATATCATTATTTGCCCAGCAGAGCATTCCATGCCCTTCGAATTCGTGTTTCCAGACAACATATTATTCTACTTCCTAAATGAATACGTTCGTTTCTAAACTACGTATTTTTCTGCTTGTTGTATGGATGAATCACTGCTACTCCTCTAGCTTGATCCTAGACGCTACAAAGACCATCATTATGTTTATGACTTTGGCATCATCCATCCTTCACTCCCCCTCTGCCAGATTGCATATTTTACATTTCCCAGACCCACGCCGCACCACCACACCCCCCACCACCCGGGGACCGGGGGGGGGGGGTTGTGTGGGGGGAACAAAATCCATCACTTCCATATATTTCACACTTTAAAAAATCCATCACTTCTGTATATTTCACACTTTATATGTTGCTCAGCACATGCATGAGCATATTGCAAGATCACAAATTACTTGAGACGAGAGTCATGTGAATTTTAATAAAGTTGACATTAAATTTGCCTTTTTTATGTCCAGTACGCAGAAACAAAAAGGAACTTACTGCCTGTAATTCGTTGCGCCAAATGTGTAAGTCAAATTAAAAGATGAATTGCACAGGGCAAACAAAGAAACTGAATGCTCACAACGCCAATTTGGGCCAGCCCTTGGACCACATCCAAACTTAATTTCCATGTGGCAAGAGCCAAGAGCATAGAGCCAAGAGCCAAGGAAAGAATGCCTCACAACGCTAAGATAGAAACATGCAGTCAACCCCGGGTTTTTGAACTACCGAATTTTCCATGTTCATTCTATAATGCCACATGATGGCTTGTGACTGAGGGATATACTCTCCTCGAGAACTATACCCTTCACTCTCTTCGATATGCATTTAGCAATACTGGTCCTAAAACCTTCTGCAGGCAAAAATGATGCCTTGGAGGGCTATTACATTTCAATGAATTATGAATACTGTGTGACGCTTTTGCTTAGCAAAAGCTCGGATAGTATTTGGATGATACCTTGAAGCTTGTGAGATCTTCAATAACCTGCTCAGAATCTCTTTGCTTTTCAGTTTCTTTCAAGTCAGTATCACAACCCCACACTCGAACAGCGAGTCTTCTACACTTGGGAGATTGTTGTTGCAGGTATACTTTATACCAGTTGATAACGTCATCTTTGTGAATGCCTTTTAGTTCTTCTGCTTCTTTCTTTGAGAAGTCAAACATATACCTAAAAGATCAGAATAAATCCCGTGCCATTGTAAGCAAAAATGCAATAACCACGCATAATCATGAAAATACACCCACATTTCCAATTACGCAGGTATTTTTGTATGCAAAAATAACCAACAAAATGCATTAAATGCTTAAGCCAATGGTGCAGACTCAATGATTTATGATAATTGCTCAGCTATGCATGCATGAGACGTGCCAGAAGGTGATGAAAGCCTTCAATAATAGATGGATCCGGTAACATAATAGAATTGAAAACTGTCCTTTGTCTGGTCAGACCGAGGTCAATGTTTTCAGAACTGGCGTTATTAAACTAGAGAAAAACAATTTTCAGAATCCCAGGTTCAACCATAATTAAAATAGTACTCAAAATTGATATACTTTGGGTTGCACTAAAAATCATTGAAATTAGTAAATCTTGTCTGCAGTCAAGGACTCGAAAAAGAAAAACAAAAGTAACAGATATTGGGGTATTTTAGATTCTACAGAATAAATATTATCATCTAAATATCATAAAAGTGTAGATGAAACGATTTAGAGTCCCAATATGATCAATTCCTTTACTAGGCAAAAGGCCTTCAATGATCTGATCCCAGGTTCAAAGCATTCTGCACAAGCAGGCCCGGTCTTATTTTCATGGCGTAGACCAAAGCATCTAAACACTACCTTTTATCAATGATCTGATTCCAGAGTCGACTGGTTTCATATTGAAGAGAAGGATCTTTCTCCAACAACTTAGCCAATAAACCACTTCTGTAGTTCTCAAAGGATGTATCATCAAGACCTGCCTGCAACATCAATGTATCTTAGACATCCAACACATGATGAGCAGAGGAGAAACTGCAAGGATTTCCTCTCATAATTATTACCATAAATATATTAAAATCAGAAAACACAACTACGGAGCAAATAAAGCAGACTAAGCTAAATCTGAAAGATAGCAATGTTTGGGGCAGTGAACTAGAATGCTTACTAGCAGCTCTTCGAGGCCATTTATGAAGTTCTCAACTCTCCCTTGTAGGTAGATTGGGTTGTATTTGGAAGATTGGACACAGAAACAAAAACCGTAAACACGGTATGTAACTCTTGGGCTACATTCAACAACGTAACCAAGCTGCTCCTTCGTCCTTTGTTCCAAAAAGGAAACGAAAAGTTAGAACTTCTATGAAAGAGTTGACAACTCCAAGCGCATAATTTATCACAGCTATTCAGCTCCACATATATAAGGAGAAATAGCTTTCTTGATGGAAAATAGACAACCATATCATATATCGGCCATAAATATAAAAATTTCTGATTCTTACGAATACTGCAACCACAGGCTTTTCCAGAAAAGTCAGTAATGCACATTCTCTAACCAAGAAAAATATGAAACTACAAAAACAAACAAAGATTATTTAACATGGAACACTTCTAGCCTAGCAAAAAAGTCACCTCAGCTGATTAAAAAGTGGCTCTTCTATGATTTCATCAAAAAGATCTATCAAGGCCTTCAATTTTACTGACTCCGGCCCTACTTCCGGCTCAATTTGGAAATAAAGCTGCAACAAATGACAAACATCAAGGAGAGCTAAATATCAAATTGAGAAAATGATTGACAAAATTCATAACTAGTACCAGAACCAATTAATCAATTTTCAGCTACCTCAACCACAGAGTTTGTTTCAGATTTATTCTTCACATTCACATCTCTGACAAGGTTTGCACAGGAAGGAAGAGATATTACATGTTCTTCATGCCTCATATTGAGTGGGAGTGGTTGAGAAGAAAAATTACTTTTGAATAAATTGGAAATATTGACAGCTTCCTCTTCTAACAAATTGCCGTGGCAAAGACCCTCAATATAGAGCTGTACAAAATACAGGAAGAAGTGAATTTCTGCATCGTTAGAACCTGTGGTTGATATATGCCAATATGAACAAAGCATTCTGACAGCAATAATACAATGTCCATGCCATGTAGTTGTGTACCTGGGAACGAAGCTCAGGAATGAATGACTTCAAATCAGCAAGAGACAAATTACTTAGAACACACCTCTTCTCATCTACATCATAGAAGCTCTTGCAGAGAACTTGAAGTCTCAAGTATGATGAATGATTTAGAGGTTTAATGTTGGCATTTTTCGAACTTCTCTCCATATCCTCTTTAATTACCTGTAGCAGCACAGCATTTAGTAAAAAGATAAGTCCTAAAATATGAGCAAAGATTCCTGAGATACTTCCATACAAATACAAGATACAAATTGGACTATGATGTACAGTTTATTGATTCAAATGAAAAGGTGGATTTCAATACACAACCGTCTATACCTTAAAACGATCGGAGGTTGGCACAAAAGTCCTGGCTATCATCAAAACTCTGGACAGGAGAATTGCAATCTTATCATTGAAACCGTAAACCTTTAACTCTAGCTTATCCCCAACAACAGATACAGCTGTTTCCAACTTTGCAACACTAGCCTGCAGTAAAATACAGACCAAGTCAAATTATAAGGCCAGCAACAAAAGATAACAAGAGGAAAAGGTGAAGATAAAGAACAGACGCAAAAGTATGATTACCACAAAAAGAAGCTTGTGCAAGAACTCCATTGAGCAAGTTCTTACATAGAGTTCGGTGCATAAAATTGCAATAACCGTAAAAGTTGAAGGAATGAATGGTGAAATCTTAAGAAAGATTTCTTTTACACTAATAAAATAGCAGGCTTTCTTCTGAGGACGACGTGCCCTTAATACAAAAATTTTACCTTGTTACACAGATTATTTGACGTAGTAAACTGTAAAAGCAGAATATTAGTGAACAATCAAGCCTACTAATTTGCGAGCATTTGGAGTGAGACACTGTAGTGAATTAGTTTCACCCCCAATAATAATAGTTCCATGGTGGGAAAAAAAAGTACGCTGTGTGTTGTCCTGATTCCAGAAACAAAGACAGTGAATACTATGTATGTATAGGAACTTCTGTAACAAAAAATAAGCAATCAACCTGATATATAATTTCATTCATTTCGTCTTTGAGAAGGTTGATAAACAGCTCTGTCAGAAGACAGTTCTTGACATCATCATATCCCCCTTTCAGATTTATACGGAAATATGCATTTGCACGGGGAACTTTAAAAGTGCGATCAAGCTTGTACCAAAACTTCATTAGTGGCTCATCAACTATGCATCTTGGTGACGATTCCTGAGCAGGACCATTGTCCGTCCTGTCAGCACGTATGGAGAAATCACACGGAATGAACTCATTCTTCAAAGGCAGATGTAATAAAACATCAATTTCTGGTGGATCTCTCCACAAATCCATCAATGAATGGGGGATATCTTCCTCAATAAAGCGTGATCCAAACCAAGGCTCAGACTGATAATCTGAAATACACTTGTGAGATGTAATGAGAGGAAAAAATAGTCAACAACTGAAGCACTTTCATGCAAATACAATCATTAATTCACAATGTCTTTATATACAGCATCATATGTTTAGATGCTTGAGATTATTAGGGCGATGAAAGAAGGGCTTGTTGACATGCAGATCCATTAGGACGATGAATAAGGACCATGAGCTCAGAAATCATTTGCCGCCATAAAAGAAAGTTGTATATCCAATTCTTACAAGAAATAAAGGAATGATAACATTCAAATACAGTAAGCTTGAAATCTAACCACCTAGTAAAATAAATATTGGTAAGAAAAAATTATTACCTTGTGACTGTACAATTGACTTCGATACCACATCAATCCTCATGTTTTCTGGCGTGAAGAAATCCAGGATGAGCTTTATCATGTCCTCATCCCATACCTTGTACAAATAATCTCCATATATTACATGTTCTGCAGGATAAACCTGCAAATTCTCTGCCAAAAAAGAACTATCAGTTCTAATTGATCAAAAACAAATTCTTACATATCCAGAGAGGCTCAGTCATTATAATGCAAAAAAATTACTTTCTTAGAAAACTTGTGAAGACTTTCATTAGTTACTTTATAGATCATGCAATTTGTTAAAAAACCATGACAATGAGATCTTAAAAATAATTTATGACAAGGAGTTTGGAATCACATACTTCCACACAATTTCAAGTTGTACTATTGCCCTTTCCTCTGAATGCCATATAAACCCTAACTCTAAGTTTTGCCCAGTAACAAACAAATCTGATGTCCCATATGATGAGACAAATAATAGTCGATGTGCAAAGCAAGAAGAAGCTGCAATATATTTGAGTTTTAAACATTTGAGATGGCCATGGGAACCAACACTTCAAATTGGAGGAAAAGAGGACTGGAAAAAAAAAGAAAGAAAGAAAAGAACACTACAACTTCTGAAGACAATTCTCAAGAACAATCAAATAGGCAACAACTAAAGAACAATCATGTAACTGCTCACTGAATTGACACGAGGTTGATTATAAAATGCTAGAAAGTTGACAATGATCAACTAAGGAATAAGTCAAAACACATCAAGGAAGATCTTAAAAGTTGAAAACCTGTTGGATATGAATCCCACTGCAGAGACGATAATATCTGTCTAACTAAAGAGATTAGAAACTATCAAAGATATAGTTTTGCTTAGCAATGAATGAGATTTGCATTAAAAGCTAAAGTCCCATTAAATTCATACATTATTTTTTTCTTTTTATTCGCTCTTTTTACTCTTCCCTTCTCTCCTCCTCCCCCCCCCCCCCCAAAAAAAAAAACCGGCCCCCGCGGGGGGAAATAATGGAGCGTACTACAAGTTGAAAACTTCAATCAGCATTGCATCAAATTCACAAATACTGCACTCAACAAAGCATATATTTCAGTTGCTTAATGCTCCATTTCAATTCATATTACTTATAGAAGCCCATAGAAAAAACAGAAAAATGGCAAGGTAAGACATAATAATCATATAAAGGAAATCAGTAATGCATAAATCTACAAAATTCTTTAAAAACAAATAGAAAAAAAATAATAATGATGCCAAACCTGCAAGTTCCGCTGCATAATCATCCTGAGGTTGCTCCTCTGCAAATCTGAACTCCATATTTCCAATGTCCTGTAGTTCCTTAAATATCCATTGTTGGGGAGAAACTTGGCGCAATAGCTTAAGGTATTGATAAACAAAGCCAACAATGTCAAAAATCTGCAAAGAAGGATCACCACAAGAAAGTTCATTATAGACGAAGCCAATTATAAGGAGATCTGGTTCAAACATAATGCAAAATGGAAGTCCACGCAGCAGGTAGGCACTATTCACCACCAGGACTGACAAATATCATCATACCCTGTGGTAGGTAGCAATAGCAAGGTAACATCAAGACAAAAGAGTCCTCGTTAAAATGAAAATTTGAAGGTAAGTTAGAACGAAAATTAGAGGAACACAGGTGAAGAGGATTTTAATCAAAAGGATATGGGTAGAGAGATGTCGGCAGTAAATAGCGAAGAAAATACTTTGAAAGGAGTCATGCAAGTTGCACCAGTAGCAAATCCTTAAAATTTTCCAAGATAGCATAGTGGTAACTAGTCCTAGTCTTTAAGAAAATGTGGACCATAATAGGTGATTAAGGCCATACCTTTTCCACGCCAGAGTCTGTGAGGTGAATGGAAATGTTAAAGATATAAGCTATAGAAGATCGATGCATTCCTTCATCTCCGACCCCAGCAGACAAAGAAGTTGCCCATCCTTTAGCTTTGAGAAAGGAAAGCAAGCTTCCTTTACCCTCTGCAAAGTGTAAATAAAGCTAATAGATTAAAGCCATGCCAAAATGGTCCCAGCTGTAAAAGCATATGCACTTTGATAGTAAAGAAAAATGTCTAATAATACTGTCCATGTATCAGTTCCCAACAACAAGAAGAACATGAAAGCATAACAGTAATGTTGTAAATTACTGCTGAAAGACTGTACTACTTGGTAAAATTAGGACTCAAGATCTTAAAGATATTGTATTCTTTCCTATCATTCTATAAATAATCTAAAAATGCCACCTGCATGCACAGACATACAAATAGGCACAAACGCACTCAAACAAGTCATTTGAAGAGAACCAACTAGCATGGAATACAATAATTTCTTACCATGCCCAACGAGATGAGCTAAGTAGTCTTCAGATTTCTTCAGATAATCTTGACGAAGACAAGGCAGTGTCCAAATTAATTCGAGGATGTGCACATCTTTGACAGCTTCTAATCTATAAAGTTTACCAGCTTTCCATATAGGACCTTCCACCACAAACTTTGGCTTCACCTGAGGTCCCTTCCTCACATTAGTAAAGAGTTCCACAACCCAGCTCTCAAGTATGTCCAGAGATTCTGCATCACTTAATAATGTCTTATCAACATAGGAACATAATGGATTATTTAGAAAATTTGCAGAAAGGCAGTCGACTTGAGAATTTCAAGAAATTATATAGAACTAAACGTGCTGCGTGCCCCTGCGACAATAAATCAGTGGAGAAAATGAATTGAAGGAATGAAAACTTCTTTCACACTCGTAAATTTTTTGTTCCTTAAGGAATGAAGTGGACAAGATCTAATATGATATTTAGGTAAAAATTTTAAGCTTTGAAAATACATCCAAAGTTGTGGAGATAACACATAATACTTTAAGCTACCAAATTTAGGAAAATCCTTTTCCACGAAAAACGAAAGTGGCGCGGTAATTGCAGTGCCAGTTGCAACACAGCAATACCCTCACTTGACCATTTTCATGTCTCTGTTCCACAAACAGCACCAACCTATTAGAAGCTTTCAGATAATTTATATGTTTTTTTCCCCCCCTAAAAGTCAATTGGTTTAGCACATCCTTTTATTTAGTGTTTCTTGCATGATACAGGTATAGGCTTATATTATTTTTGCATTGAGATGTAGCCTCATCTATTTGGAACTTTGAGGAGTTCTAGATTTGAGCAGCAAAATTTTTGAAAGATAATTTACTTAAAAACTTCAGAGGCTTTGGAAGGAGCAAAGTTCGATCTTGCATTCATTAAATCCATAGCATTAATTATACACCATATATATTAGAATAGTGAGGGAAAAAAAAGAGACCTACCTCCTCCAATGACAACAAGCTTCATCAGTCCACCATGGTAGTACTCTCTGTACAACTTGAGTATCTGATCCCGCAAATTTATTCCTTTCTCCATGGCATCCACAAGGCTCTTCTGGTTACCTTCCATCCAACCAAAAGATATCACTCAGATTGACATAAATAAATACGTAAAACCTAAAAAGGAACTTGGCAGAGGCAACCCACCCCAAAAGAATCTGTTGAATGGATGATCAACAACAGACGTGTGGCATTGGAGCTGTTGAAGGCGGCAAGCATCACTTTGCAAAACTTGGTTGAATTCTACATCCATTTTGTTTCATGCATTGCACAATCAAGCATGGATAAATATGTCGATAGAACAATGAAAATGTAAAATAAAACATACAACGAGTTATTGAACAATATATGGGAATATTGGCACACACCTGAATCTACAGAAAGTACTTCTCGTTCCATGGCCTCAATTTTCATAAGAGGTGAAACAAAAAACTGAGAAAATCTGACAGAGCAAGACCACCAATATCAAAATCTAGAATATCTCATAAACGTTAAAGGCAATTTGGCACATCTAGATAAAAAAAAGGGAGTCCTAGTGCACAAAACTTCCGCACCATAGGATCTAGGGAAGGGTCAAATATATGCAGATTTACACCTGTTTTTATAGAGAGGCTATTTCCACAACTCACACCTATTACCTCCAGGTCTCAATTGAGTAACCTTACCACACACCAAAGCACACCCTTCTTTGTTTATCTAAATAATAAAAGGCAACTGCAGTGATAATAGCAACTTGGATATGGGGCCAGAAATAAGGCTAAGAAGCAAAAAAATCATTGCATGCTTTTACATACATGTACAAAAACAAGATATTGTAAAGAAAACTGACATAAATTTTATTGCACTCTGAGCCTCACTTTGTCCTAGATTTGATAAGGAATATGTTTATCCACCACAAGTGTCCATCTCCTTTTTCTTGTTAAAAAAAAAAAACAAAGGATCCTCAAGAAATTTAAGGGAAAAATCATCATTGGTTAACACTTGAAGATTTGAAACTGCAATATGAGTTCATCAAAGCAACACCATCCAAACTTCAATGTCAACAGCATCAAGAAAGACCATATCGTGATTTTTATTCCACAGGTCCATACACACTCACATACAAAGGCTAGATGTCCATATATGTGTTATCAAATTCCCAATTGTGAAAGCATCTTTAATTACCTTCTCAATGCACCCTTAAGAAATTCGCGCTTGACTTCAAAATGGTAGCAGGTATGCTCAGTTTCTGTGTATGCATTTGATGAACCTCCATGCTTCGACAAATAACTGTCATACTAGCAATGGAAAGAGTCAAACTAGTAACCCAAGCTATGCATAGATTACCATGTCTAGTATATATGGGAAGATGAAATGAAACGTGCATATTTCTACCAAAAGCAACAATTTTGAGGTCATTAAGAACTTGCAAAAAGAATGAAAATAAGGACCATGCAAGCATATTGGAACAGACTATCCACTAGATCGCATCTCAAGTTGCTGTTACCATTCAACAGTCAAACAAAGCATGATTACCCACGAATCTTAGCTAAATCGCTAGACTTTTCTTTGGTAGTTTGATTGCCAAACAAATTTGCCCATGGATTTTTTATTATGTGCAAGACTATGCAAATATATAATTTTTCCATCAATTTTCTCCATGTCAGGTGTATGTGCATACATATAGGTTCCCTTTTTACTTTGTCTTCACACAAATTGAAACAAATCAATTACACTTTTTGGATTAAAAGTAATTCAGCTTTTCGATGAGCTACCAAAAGGATAAATCTTCATATTTGGTCAGACATATAAACTTAAATATGTAAGATTTTTAAAATAAAAAATTTTGATACTCTCTCCATGTTTATTTTCTCATTTTTGGTCTCCCTTCTCAAAACTGCTTAATGAAAGAACATGGGCAAACAAACCTCATTCTCATCACGAAAATCAGCACTCCCCATGAACAGCATGTGTTCTGCAACATACAGATGTTGAAAGTTGCAACATTCAACATTCAACATTCAAATAAAAGAGGCATTCATTTAAATTCTGAAGAGCAAATGAACTATATTAAAAGACAGACAAAACATTAGATCATATTATAGGATTATATACATACATGCATATAAATGCATATGTGTGTGTAAAAGGAAGACTGAGACACAAAAATGCTAGCATCAAAAGCTAGCATCTTTGCTAGAGCCCTCCTACTACAATGCAACCACTCAATTTATGGAACACCAAAGCAGACTTTATCATTTCAGCAACATTAAATTCCACAAAAAAGATTTCTGCTGACCACTTTTCTGCTACAGCTACCATGCAATCCATGCTCCCCCTTCCCCCCACAAAAGCTCCTTACAAATTGTAAGAAAATATACTGTTTGAATTCAAGCAGACTAGTTGTGACCAATAGTTGACAGAGATTTCCATTTGTCTTCCAACTTTCAGTAGAAAGAAGATCTTAGAATATGGTCTGAAGGAGCCTTATCCTTCAACTTGGTGGGAAAAGCATGCCGTTCACCAATGAGAAAACAAAAAGAAAAGTACATAACTAAAGCAAATCTGTTTCTGGTCCCAAAATCCCACTGATGCATGCTAACACATGGTAATTCCATAATAAGCAAGAAATCTCAATAAACATGACCGAACCTAGAAAATGCGCGAGCCCCTGTGCCTCGACAGGGTCGGAGAAGCTGCCCATTCCCACACACATTGCTGCTGCTGCCTGCAAAGACAGAACACACAATCAAAACGCCCCATTATCGGCGTCACAATCACAGAATAATACGATTTTTCTTTTTCATGTTGCTCAGCAACCAAACACAAACACTACGAAGAAAGAAAATTCCACATACAATTCACTATGCACATCTTTCTAATCAAAATAACTAAGCAACAATCCAAAGCAGGAAAACAAATAAGCTCAAGCAGGGCACCGACTTTCTTAGTTTGAGAAGAATTTCCCTGTCCCTTTCCTTTCTTTTCCATTCCATTTTCTTCACCTTCCTCGTCCTCGTCATCTTCATCATCATCGTCATCGTCATCGTCATCTTCTTCTTCTTCCTCCTCGTCATCCTCGTCGTCTTCTTCTTCCTGCTCTTCATAATCTTCCTTCTGCTTATCGTCTAGGGTTTCCGAGTAGTCGGGAGGTCCGTCGGGATAAATCTCGGGATCGTGAACAAGCAAAGCGCAGAGGCCATTCTCCAGCTCAATCACTCTGTAAAGCCGCCGATCGTTCGGCGATTTCACCACGATTTCGTCCGATTTAAATGTGCAGCGAGCCACCATTCTTTCTTTACGCGCAGAAAAGCCAGAGATAGGGTTCCGTCTACGGCGGCTACTTATAGACCGACGGCAACGGTCATCTATCCCGTTCTTTTGTTCTTTGCTACCAGGGTCACGATAACGCAAATGTTCAGCCAATTATATTTCGCCACGTTGTGGGAAAAATAGTTTAGCAAGTGCCACCGCTTGGCAAATTAGATGATGTGGCAAATAACTATTGGCTGAAGCTAAAAGACAAAAATAGGTGGGGCTCCTTCGTATCATTTGTTGCGGGCTCAAAAAAAAGCGTCTCTTGAAAGTTTCTTCTTACCTTGTAAACGAAACCCTAATTCCTCCAAAATTTAAAAAATAAAAATAAATGGACGTAGAAATCACGCGGTGGATTTTGGAATTTCTACTCCGGCGACCGATTTCGGATTATCTGGTGAAGGAAATCGTCACGAGTATTCGCGTTCCCCGTCAAGCACGAAGATCGCCGGTTGAAAAAGACGATGATTCTTCGCTTTATGGCCGCCGAGGTCGGCGAAGGCTCCGTATCGGAGACGATTCTTGAATCGCTTGAGACTTTGGGAGTGTTGGACAGAGAAGAAGGGATTAAAATAACTGACTCAATGAAAGCGGCCTACCGCTGCCGTGGCGGTGGAGTGTGCGGTGAAGTACTTGGGGGGCAGTCCGCAGAAGAAGCCTGCCCGGCCAGGGGAGGTTCTTCGAGGCGGTGGAGAGGATATGGAGGGGGAGAATTGGGAGATTGGAGAAGGAGAGCGAGTTGGTTACGGATGAGTTGAGGGAGAGTAGGGATGAGATTGAGGCAGCGGTTTGGGATTCAAATGCTGGCAAGAGGTTGCTGGAGAGGAATACGCGAAACGAGGCGTTGAGTCTTGTTAGGGATTATGTAGGAGAGGCAATGGCAATTATGGGGCCTACATTTCTTGAATTGTTGGCCAGGACTGAGAGGGAATCGAAAGCGAAGGCGGGGCGAACTGCCAGTGAGAGTAACCCCTGTTGCGAAGTAGATGTTACTGAAACTGCCGCAACGAAAGGTACTTTTGTTGTTTCAAAATTTTTCTAGGCAACTGGTGAATATTCCACAGCTGAGCTTTGTGAAATGCAATTGATAGCTAGGTTGTTGGTGAATTTGTGCTTAGTGTTAGTATTCTCATCTTTAATCATGATCTTTTTTTAGGTTCTTGGTTGCTGAGGAAAGTAGGTTGTTCATATATTGAGAATTTGACTGAATTGTTTGATGTGGTGGACATGTATTGGAATTGGAACGCTTGATTAATTTCCTTTTTGGCCAAATGATGGAGCTTAAAACATGAAATATTTTTCTGCTTTATTGCTATGGTGCGTTTGACTTTTGCCTTTTCAGCTTTTGCCTTCAATGTCGTGGTTTGTTTCTTTTGGATGGTCTGTTGAAGCATGGACTTTTGCTGCATAATGACCAGCATTGTGTCTTAGATGATCCACATTGTTGCAAATGGTTGAATCAGTCTTAACTTTCAATCTATATTTATATACGTGGCTTTTCCATGAATTTTGTTTGGTTTATTTAGCAAGATGAGCTGGAAAAAGTCCCTCATAAACACAAGAAAGTTGCTTCTCACAAACGCCATAAAGGAAAAACAAAGATTATCGACTCTGAAGAACTGGATCTGGAGACATCTCCTGGCGTATACGACATTCTGCCTTCTCCGGAAGTTAATAGAGTGCACGAGTCTCTTAAATCAAGTTCTGTGGATTTACGAGCAGTTGTCAAGGATCCTCTTCCTGATGCTTTACATTTGGCTGAAAATTTGAGAGCTCAAATTTCAAAAAAAATATTGAATCAGGAAAATTCAGATGAGAACCAGAAAGGAAAAGATGTATATATGTCTAATCCTTCCGTTGCTTCTGCGATTTTTGAGATGACATGGAAAATGTTCAACCATGGATCGTTGTTAGAAAACCCAAAGGGGAAAGAGCTAGTTGTGTTCAATCCAGCAGGTAACTTTATCAGCCAAACGAGAGAATATGGTGCTGAATGCCATCTTGCAGCAATCAGCCTGATGTTTCAAAGCGCAGCTTGATGGAACGGAATAGTACTGCCCGAACTTATGAGGTACAGTATGACTTTTCCTTTCATATTCAAATTGTCAGTTTCTCTTTGTGAGGTCAATTTTGCATTGTCTATGGATAAGTATTTTCTGTGTGTCATCTTATTAGAGTTTACAAGGATAAATATGTATATAGATTTGCTGTGCATCATTTCTTAGTATGACAATAACTTTATTCCTTGTCTGAGTTTATTAACAGATGACATAGTTAATGAATTGTTCTGTCATTTGCTATGGTATTCTTCCTTTTCAGATATCCTTTTGAAGGCATGCCCATTCATGCATGTGTACCTTATGTGTTTGGATGTATATCTGACTGGAATGGAAGAAAGAGGCCATGCTCAACTTATGTTACTTTTGAAAGTGGAAAGCTGATTGCCCTCAAACTCGCTGCCTAGGAAAACAATAATACATTGCTCTCTTCGAATTTGTTTTCCTTGTTTCATAGGGAATTTTCCTTGTCAAGCTCTTAACAGTTGGATTGGCAATTTCATTCTGGAACCATATTCGGATTAATGTTGAGAATAGAATGAGAGATTATTGTATGCTTTGCACTGGGATAGTTTGCAAAACTTGCTATGAAAATTGTTTTCAATTCAGATCTGTGTTTCCTGCTGAAATCTGTGGGGGCTTTTTTTTTTACTCCAGTTGTATCTTACATAGTGAGATGCCCATTGTTGTTTTGTTTCTTTTTGTAGTGGGATGACTCAATTGATGATTCACCTGAAGGAACATCCAATCACAGGAATAGAGTCCGCCTGGATAGCCCAAGAAGAAAAGCTGTGTCGCCATTGAAAAAATACACTATAACGAAGTTTGCTAAAAGAAGGAAGATGAAGAGGTGGAGTTTAGAGGAAGAAAATGCACTGAGGGAGGGGGTGCAGAAGTAAGTAACCTTTTTGTGGCAAAATAGTATTTGATCTGCGCGTGTAGGACATGATTGAGATGGTTTGCTTTTTATCTTCTCCCAGTGAAGATTAGCAAATCTTATCTTGATGAAATTGGCTTCTGCCTAATGGCTGTTAGGTATTAAGAATGAGGGAATGGCAATTTGAAAGTCCCCTTATTCCCATTCTTGGTTTTCTTTGCAACCCAAATCTTCTGCTACATTATAAGTAAATCAGAGAATAGAAGATAGAAGAAAAACAGTCGTGTTTGTTCCTGTTTATCTTATTCCAAGTTATTAAGGACATTACGACATGGGATTAAATTCTCTAATTGCCATGGTAGTATTTCATTCCGGTCTACCAAAATAACTTATAATAGAGAGTGATGTTTCAGTTGAGCATAATCTGGTCTAAACTTTCTGTCATCTTGTCGTGGTTTATAATGTAGATTTGGCAGAGGGAGTTGGAAGCTCATTTTGAATTCCAGACGTGACATTTTTGCAGAGAGAACTGAGGTAAACGCGGCTGACATTCCCGTGGGTTTGTGTAGTTTTCTTCCTTGCATTACCATTGGACATAAACCCTCCTTAAAGTATTTCTTTTAGGTTGATTTGAAGGATAAATGGAGGAACATGACAAGATGACAAGGAGCGCACTGCTTTTGTATATCCCTGGCTTGTGGAGTTTCATTCACTAGTTAAAAGTTACAACTCACACTCTTGTCCTAGATTTCAGGGTTCAGAGCGGTTAGCTTATGACAAAGAAATTGTAATTTTTATGTTCTTATTTTGGTTAATCTATGTACATTCTTGCGAATAATCATTTTATAGTTTTTGTATGATCATTTCTGTTTATCATCGTCTTAATACTACATTGACTAAGGATTATGCTTCAAGAAGATAAGAGTTTCTTTTTTCCTTGTTTGTAAATTGGAATGAAATAGATTTTTGATGATTGTAATCTTATCATAATTAATTTGGAGAAACATATTTATTTAAAGGTTGTTGTACAAATATAAATTTGGTTATTTTCACGAAGGGACATTTAAAAATTAACTATTTGCATCTTGTAAAATTGTTTAGTCACAAATTTAATATCATATACTAATAGATTATGCTATCTTGCATTTGTGGCACGTCACATACAACGTATCTATTTACTTCAAAAAATTCAAAAACATTAATTAAAGCATAATTAAATATAAAATGTCAACAATTTCCTTTGTAAAATGAAACAACCTAACTAAACTTGTACTGTGTATGGGACCTTACTCATATTATGTTACAGTATAAAAAAATATATACTGACTCAGCAATAGAAGCTCTAAATTTCTGGCTTTGATCAAAGTTTCAATCATTAAATTGCTAAGGCACGTGACAGTCTCGTGGAGTACCCAGGGGCTTTGGCACACGTATAAATTTGGGCCCAGCGGTCCAACTAATATACCGACCCGACCCGACCCTTTTATTAGAATAACCGAACATTATCCGTTGGCCCAAATAATAAGAAGTTTCGTCAATTTAAGTAGTAAGAAATTCTCTTTTCGTTAAATAAAATTTTATATTCAAGCTTGTAATAAATAAAGTATATATGAGTATTGTAAGAATTTTGTTTTTCTTCTAACTCTACTCGATTTAATTTAAATTAATGGAAATTTATGTGATTTTCGGACGAAAAAAAGGATAACTGAACATTGCGTTGCTTTCAAGTTCTAAACCCCAAACGGATCCGGAGCTCAGCAACTTAGTTTTTTTTCTTAACTCTCTTCCTTCCGCCTCCGCCGCTGCTCCTTAAACCCTCTAGCTCTCTTTCTCTCCGATCAATTCCATCGGTTGGTGGCGGCTCCATGGAGGAGGTCTGCGAGGGAAAGGACTTTTCCTTCGCGAAGCAGGAGGAGAGAATCCTTTCCTTCTGGTCCGAAATCAAGGCCTTCGAGACACAACTGACCCGCACCCAATCCTTACCGGAGTACATCTTCTACGACGGCCCACCCTTCGCCACCGGCCTCCCTCACTACGGCCACATCCTCGCCGGAACCATCAAGGACATCGTCACCCGCTACCAGTCCCTCACCGGCCACCACGTCACCCGCCGATTCGGCTGGGACTGCCACGGCCTTCCCGTCGAGAACGAGATCGACCGGAAACTGGGCATCAAGCGGAGGGAAGACGTGATTAAAATGGGGATCGATGTGTACAACGAGGAGTGTAGGAGTATTGTGACGAGGTACGTTGAGGAGTGGGAGAAGGTGATTACGAGGGCCGGTCGGTGGATCGATTTCAAGAACGATTATAAGACTATGGACTTGAATTTTATGGAGAGCGTTTGGTGGGTTTTCTCTCAGCTTTTCGATAAGGGCCTTGTTTACAAGGGTTTCAAGGTTAGAATTCTTTAAAATCTTTTGTGTTTCTTTTTAAAAAAAAAATTTGTTGACAAGAATGTAAATTTTGGTGGATGTTTGTTTCAAGAAATTGCGTCTTGTGAATCTTTTTTCTTGTTAAGACTGTTTTAGTAAGTTTCAGAAAAGTTACTTTGCCTCACTGAGTACAATTGGGTGGTGAAAGGGCAAGTGATCATGTGAGAAGCAAGTTTTTTTTTTATTCTTTGGCGGAATTAAAATGTGTGGGAATTACTTTTATAGGCCTCTCATGCCTTCTTAACGCGTTGTGGTCCTCTGCTAGTTGCATATGTGTATGCTGTTTTGTGTTAATACAAGAAGCAATGTTTCTTGCGTTTTCGTTTACCATTTCTTTTTCGATTGTTTTGTAATTGTTCTGTGGGCGTCGAAATTTTGATGGTGTGTTATTTTGATTTGTTGTACTCATTTTTCAAGCTGAAAAGTGTAGGGTTGTCTTATTTAGTTCCTGTTTGATGGGGTTAAATGCAATTTTTCACTAGTTATAGTCCTATTTCATGGTTAAGGCTGTGTTACGATTAGTATGCTGATATTGGACATTTTTGCAGGTCATGCCATACAGTACTGGTTGCAAGACTGTGCTGTCTAATTTCGAAGCTGGCCAGAATTATAAGGTTTTTGATTTGTAATTTCCTGGTCATCTTTTGCTGAGTTATTGCATTTTCTGTTGTCAAATGTTATTGAAGTTCTTGGGGTTTATTTTTCCACACTCTTCTGGAATAACGCAGGATGTACCTGACCCTGAAATAATGGTGACATTTCCAATTGTTGGTGACCCTCATGATGCAGCCTTTGTGGCTTGGACAACGACACCGTGGACCCTTCCTAGTAATCTTTGCCTTTGTGTCAATGCAAATCTTGACTATGTCAAGGTTAGTTGCCAGCTGATCCTTTTTTTTTTTGTGAGTCATTAAAAAGAAAATGCTTCAAATATTCAGCATATCCTTCAATTGAAAATAGAATTGAAAGTCCTCCTGATGTGGTTATCTTATTCACTCGCTAAATTTGGATTAATCCAACTATTTAATGCACATTTTTTGACTAGTAGAGCTGTGTTAGTTTATAATGTCTACATGATGATGCATACTTGCATGGAAGTCCATAATTGTTCATTTGAGGCATAACTATTTGTGTGCATCTACATTCAAAAAGTCTGGAGTGTTGTGTCAAGAATTATGCATTTCATCCACAGCTCTTTTTTTGCCTTGATTATTGCCCACATATTCTTATCGAATGACTTCAATGGCTAAAGAATTCTTAATTTCCTCTTTTGGGAATTTAAAAAATAATAGTTGCAGCTGTTTTTGGTTGATATCATTCTTATGAACCAGTTAGCAGACTTCTTTTATGGTTTATAAAAATTTCATAGAGTATGTAATATGCAGTGAAAAATAAATTTCAGGTCCGTAACAAGTACACCGGGAAGGTCATTGTCATTGCGGAGTCTAGACTGTCAGCCATTCCTATTGAGAAGCCAAAATCAACAGTAGCAAATGTACCTGCTGGTGATCCAAAGGTGTCAAATCCTAAGTCCAAGAGTAGGAAAACTGAAAACGTGATGGATTCGTATGAAATGTTAGAGAAAGTGAAGGGCTCTGAACTGGTGCAAAAGAAGTAAGCTCCTCCAACATTTGTCTTGTGAACTTATTTGGATCAGTTGTTTGGGAACATATGGCATTCTGCACATCAGTTTAAGATGATTACTCCTTTCTATATTTTGTCCTATAAATCTTGTATGCGTAGGCTCATTCACTATTGATATGTATGTTAGTTAATGAGTAATTAGGCAAATGACAAGTTCTGAGGGTGAATTTCCACTGCAGGTATCAGCCATTGTTCAATTACTTCATTGAGTTCTCCGACACAGCATTTAGGGTTGTTGCGGACAATTATGTGACTGATGACAGTGGTACTGGAATTGTTCATTGTGCTCCTGCATTTGGTGAGGATGATTACCGTGTTTGCATTGAAAATCAAATAATTAGCAAGGTTTGTCCTTTTCTTTGTGTTCTTGCATGACAATCTAGTTTTCTGTTTTGTGGTTAGTAAACAAATGATGTTTGTTTTGCTTTTCATTTGCATGGTTTAAATCCTGAAATGAAAATTTTGAACACTAACTACTGTGCACCAATTTTTCCCGTTTCAATCTGGTACCACTGTTCTGTCCGTATCCATTCTTCCAAGTGTTGGGCTGTTTTAGAGACAAATTCCTGGGTAGCCGAAGACAGTATTTGGGCTGATACTTCATGAGATGGGAAGATGAAAGTCATATCTCAACTTTTTGCTTCAATGCAGAAGCTCAAATTATTGGTTCAAATGCATATCATTGAACTCTTGATGTCCTTCACTAGAAGCTCTAAGCAAAACTGTATGGCTTGTTATTATGTTGCTCTTTCTATATTTTGCTTCTCAAAAATTTTTTCCAAGTGTTTTTGGTTTCCTCCATAATCCCCAAATTGGCTTAAGGGTAGAGATCTGGGACATGGAATAGTATTTGCTGCCTTTTTCCCTTTGGATTTATTTCTTGCTCCTAGCATCTCTGATGTATACATGTTCTCCCAGGGCTTGTAATAATATTATTTTCATTGTTTGACTGGGTAGGGTGAGAATCTAATTGTGGCAGTTGATGATGATGGCTGTTTCACTGAAAAGATTACTGATTTTAGTGGAATCTACGTCAAAGATGCAGATAAGGATATCATTGAAGCAATGAAGGTGGGATATTGTTATTTTCACATGCTTTGATGAGATTTACATTATTTGGAACAAAACTGTTTATCTAACCCCGTCTGTGATTTCCTTTAACACTTTGATATTCTCTAAAGATGTAGTAAATTTTGTACATTTGTTATTTTAGCCATGTGTTATTACCTTGTTTTGGAATTATAAAGGCATATGGTTGGTACTTGTTTTCACTGTGTATGCTTCAATATATTTTTAATTAGTTTACGTAATTTGTGAAATTCTTCAGGCAAAAGGCAGGCTTGTTAAGTCTGGAAGTTTTACTCACTCTTATCCCTTCTGTTGGAGATCTGATACTCCTCTTATTTATAGAGCAGTACCTAGCTGGTATGCATATTTTTTTCCATAATTTCTTTTTATCAAAGTCCCATTGACATCAATTGTACTTATTTTCTACATGAAGGCTGATAATGTAGATTGAAGGTAATCTCATAGGGTGTACATTCTCTCTCCTTCTCTCTCTCTCTCTTTTTTTTTGGTTTAGCTTAGAAACTTGAAACCAACTGAAATTGTGCTGCATCTTGGTCTCTGGGTAGGTTGTAGTGTCGAGATAATATAGTAGGGTCCTGCGAAGTTGCAAATTGAGAATAATTTGGTCAAATGTGTGCTAGGGAAGTGGAAAATGGTCCCTTATTGTTTCATGTTTTCTTTTGAAGGATGAAGTGTTGAGATGATAAATTTTGTCTCGCATTTTGTTTACTATGTTTCTTCACCAAGCTTTTCTCTCTAGGTTTGTTAAAGTGGAAGAATTAAAAGCTAAGTTGTTGGAAAATAACAGCCAAACATACTGGGTACCAGATTATGTAAAGGTTAGAACTCTTCAATTGTTTCAATTTCTTTCTAAATCAATTGACATTTGATATCTAAGATTCAGGGGCATAAATATTGTGGAGAATAAGTATTATGCTATTCTTGTAAGCTGGGGATTTGAGGTCTGTTGCTCTGAGTGGTTAAATAAGTATTGTTTGCATGAGTACCCGTACTTGCATGCTTTGTCTTTCCTTTTGTCATCAATATGCAAGTTCATTTTTTTTTTTTGTCTTTTCTTTGTTGCATTTTATTTTATTTTCTTGTGATCTAATAGAAGAATTGTGTAAAACAAGAACAAAACATGTGGCACATTGAACTAGGTTATGAAGCTTGAACTTTGAACCCTAGTTCATTGCTATGGCAGTGCTATTCTTATTGACAAAGAACCTTTATCTTGCTGCAATGGTGAAGTTTTGAATCTATCTACTCTCTGTCTCTCAGCCTCTCCCATTTTTAATTTTACAGGAGAAAAGGTTCCACAATTGGCTGGAAAATGCAAGAGACTGGGCCATTAGTAGAAGTCGGTTTTGGGGCACTCCTCTTCCTGTATGGATTAGTGAGGATGGTGAAGAAATTGTCGTCATGGATTCTGTCGCTAAACTTGAAAAGCTTTCTGGTGCCAAGGTTTGCACTCTCTTCCTCTTTCTTTCTTTCTCTTCCTTTGACTGCTTTAGTGCGTCTTGTGCATGATTAGTAAATCTAGTATCTCATGTGATAAACAGGTACATGCAATTTGAAGTGTGTATTGAATTTATTATAGTTGGGGTAAATATTAGGAACCATGGGTAGTAAAGCAAACTTTCTTTCTTTCTTGCATATTATCATGTATGGATAACAGGAACCTTTATCAGAAGATCAAATCATGAGTTGGGCAGCCATGAACATTACTATAATTTTCCTTCTTTAGTTTGAACATTTGTATGACTTAAATTCTTTCCTGGGTTGTGTTGCACTGCCAGAGCACCTCAACTAGTGGCTTTCTTATGTACAGTTTTGTTGTTTGTTTTCTTTTCCAGGCCATTATTAGAATAATTTTTTTACTTGATTGATCTTCACAAAAGGCTTTTGTTCACCATTTCTGGTTGTTAATTCCTTTATGGATTTTAGGTAATTGAGGCACACATAAAGATACTGAATTCTCCTCCATTTTGTTTAAACATGTTACTATACACGGTCAGCTAGTTGGCTATTTGTCTTCCCTTCATTTCCTTGCAGTGTTTGTGGATGTGCTGGTGCCTTATTATTGAAGTGATCTTTGAATATACATATCTGCCCTAACAAAGATTTTGTATGTCTTACTATTTATTTATCATCTTCTAGGTGTTTGACCTGCACCGACACAATATCGATCACATTACAATCCCATCCAGTCGTGGTTCAGAATTTGGTGTGCTTCGACGTGTGGATGATGTAAGCTACTGGATCTTTTTTCTTGAACATGTGTATTTCTTGGAGCATGCCATTTTTTTTTATAATCTTTTCTGCATTTAAAATCTGCTTTATCTCTTATTATTAGCTGGATTAATTTGATTAGCCTTTTTAACACTTTGATTGAGTGAGTAGAATGCGGGCTAACTGTTCTTTTTTCAAAAGTTTTGTTTAAATGAGATCATTGAGTTTGTATGTCAGTCTTCTTAAAAGAAGAGTGCATGGGCCTTTCCTCCTTTTTTTTGATGTTGCGTGATGATACCCTGCAAGTTCTTTCCACACTTCGACTATATTGATTGACATTTAATTTTGCAGGTATTTGATTGTTGGTTTGAGAGTGGCTCAATGCCTTATGCTTATATCCATTACCCATTTGAAAACGTTGAACTTTTCGAGAAAAATTTTCCTGGGCACTTTGTTGCTGAAGGGCTGGATCAAACGCGTGGATGGTTAGTTTTGTTCTCAGTTCCATCTTACATGATCCTTTCTTGATTACATAATCCTTCACGCCTCTTTCAAGTAAACTACGTTCAAAGTAGAAATGTCACGCAAGGGTATAATTATGAATTTTATTTCTTTGTAATCTCCCCGGTGTCCCTACACTCTTAGTGTATTGGTTTTCCAAATAATCAATCTGACAGTGGATGTCTAATTGTAGGTTTTATACTCTCATGGTGCTGTCCACTGCATTATTTGGAAAACCTGCATTTAGGAATCTAATTTGCAATGGACTAGTCCTAGCGGAGGATGGCAAAAAGATGAGTAAAAAGTTGAAAAATTATCCTTCGCCTATGGAAGTCATTGATGATTATGGAGCTGTAAGTTCTCTCTTGGTCTATGTTGCTAACATTCTTTCTCCATAGTGAACATGTCATTCCAGTATGCCTGTTCTCTTGCTTTGATCCCTTGTGTGAAAGGAAGTTTTATTCCCCTATTTTTTCTTTTAAGTTAACTATGATTTTCTTCCCTTTCACGTTTAATGTTATAGTTATTGTTCAGGATGCTTTACGGTTGTACCTTATAAACTCTCCAGTTGTGCGTGCTGAAACATTGCGTTTCAAGAAGGATGGTGTTTATGGTGTTGTGAGTATTTTCTGCTTTGTATGGCAGATTTTGTAATTTAACAAACTTTTTTCGTCTTTTCAACCATCTTCATTTTCGCTTTGTATTTCTTTCAACCTATTTTTTTCCTGTTCTGTTCTTTGGTTTTTTGTTCAGGTGAAGGATGTCTTCCTTCCTTGGTACAATGCATATAGGTTCCTTGTACAGAATGCTAAGAGACTCGAGGTTGAAGGACTTCATCCATTCACTCCTATTGAGTTGGCAACACTTCAAAGTTCATCCAATGTGCTTGACCAGTGGATCAATTCAGCCACTCAGAGTCTTGTTCATTTTGTCCGGCAGGAAATGGATGCGTACCGACTTTATACGGTTAGCTGCATTTTGATTTTATCTATGAATATATGCACTATAATTTTCAGAATTTAAAGATGTTCAGAAGGGCCTCCAAGATGAAAAGAGTTTGCTTGAGAGTTGTTTTTATGAGTGTCCTTTGGTATGCACTTTTGGCAGGTGGTTCCATATCTCTTGAAGTTTCTGGACAACCTTACAAATATATATGTACGATTTAACCGCAAGAGATTAAAAGGTCGAACTGGGGAAATAGACTGCCGCACTGCACTTTCGACTCTTTACAATGTATGGTGATAATAATTTCTTTTCTGTTTTGAGTGGCATCTTTGTAATGCAAGCTGATCATTATGTGTCCAATGGCATTTGCTGTTTTGGCCATTTCAAAGAACAGTTGGGCTCAAGTTTTTCCCTTCGACTTCCATCAAATAATGAATGTCAATATTTTCTGTGGTTGTCTTAGATCTCTTCTTCATTCTGCAAATACTTTGATGCTCATCCCCTATGAAGATCTGAGAACCTATACCTTTGATGCTCATTCTGCAAATACTTTGATGTTTGTTATCACTTTGTTGTGCTCATGAAGTATGTCACTAGTAGTTATTTCTGGTTTCAACATGGGGCTTCATATACTGACAGGAATGGATTACTATTGTTGACCTATTTGATTTGCAGTAGATGTAACTCCTATACTTTGTTTTCAGGTGCTGCTAACTTCATGTAAAGTAATGTCACCATTCACACCATTCTTCACGGAGGTTCTTTATCAAAACATGAGAAAAGTTTGCCCTGGATCAGAGGAAAGTGTTCACTATTGCAATTTTCCTCAAGAGGAGGGAGAGGTATTACCCATCTCCACATTTTTCATCTAGATTCTGTCAAATAGGTCAAGTTTTTTAATCTTTTTCATTGATTTCCATGCCAAGAATATGGTTGGTGCATCTGGATATCTGCCCTCATGCCTCCATGGGCTGGAACCAAGCTCTACAGCTGAATTTTTGGTGCCTTATTTTAGTTTCCAACCAAAAATTGGCATGCATGTGAATCAAAGTGCTTGATTTGTGTAAACGGACTTGTGTATTTATTTTTGACCAATAGGTTTAGTTCCTTTGGATCAGTTTAATGGATTCTCTCTCTCTCTCTCTCTCTCTCTCTCTCTCTCTCTCTCCACCCCTTCCTTTTATTGAGTCTAATGCCATTGCAGAGGGATGAACGAATTGAACAAAGTGTTTCAAGAATGATGACCATTATTGATCTGGCACGCAATATTCGGGAGCGTCACAACAAGCCTCTGAAATCCCCACTGAGGTGCACCTATTGATTGTCACTGATTTATTCTCTTGATATGTATCTTCTTTTTCCATATGTTACTTTTTGTTTGTCTCCTTACCCTGCTATTTTTATTCTTTTTCTTGTTCCTTTTTTCTTCTGAAAATGCAGGGAGATGATAGTGGTTCATCCTGATGCAGACTTTCTTAATGACATAGCTGGAAAATTAAGAGAGGTCTGCGAATCAATGTGGAAAGCCCACACAGTCCTTGATATCTTGCTGCTCGTGTGACTAAATATGTTTTCCGATTATCATTTGATTTAGTTTTGTTTCCCCAAGTTATTCTTTACCTTTCTGATGAGATAAGGATTAAAATGGTGAAAAGGACAAAAAAAAAAAAACCATTAAAATGCCTCCCTGCATCCTTTGCATGAGATATATATATATATTTTTTGGTTAATGATATTTGGCATGCCCTTGGCATAATGATCTGTTTTGTCTGTCTTTCCTTAATTGGCAATTTATTTAGCTTCCTCAGTTCCTTTTGAGGGTAGTTCATTACATCATTGTTCAGTGAGCTGGCATTTCTTTCCTTAATTCCATTTGAACGCCCTTTTTAGTAGTCTGTCATGAAATAGATAATTTTCTGCCCCTAATAGTTGTTGTGCAATTGTACATTGTAGGATTTGCTCTCTAGTTTGTCCTCTGCTATAGTTTCTTGATTTGTATATTTTAATTTGCATTGTAGTATGTGCTGGAAGAACTCAATGTAAGATCTCTTGTCCCATGTAAGGATGCGTTGAAGTATGCTTCCCTGCGGGCAGAACCTGAGTTCAGGTATGCTAATTGTAGTTGTTGATGTTTTATTGTTACTGTTGTGTACTTACATGAACGTGGTTTATTTTCCTGTAGTGTGTTAGGTAAGAGGCTGGGAAAATCAATGGCAGTTGTTACCAAAGAAGTTAAAGCCATGTCTCAAGAAAAGATATTGGCATTTGAGCAATCTGGAGAAGTTACAATTGCTACTCACTGCCTGAAGTTGTCTGATATCAAGGTGTGGCCTTTGTTGCTGGCTTATTCTATTAAAAATCAGCTTGTAGTATGGATCACGGTAGCTTATGTTTACTTGGATCATGTCATTTGCTTGATTAAAAAAAAAATTATAACTTTCTTCATGCGGATGGAAAGAGATTTGCTGTATATGCAACATAGATTCTGACTGAAACTACAAAGGATATTTCGTGCAAGGGCCAGCCAAACCCTGTTCTTTTCCTAGTTGGAGCACTTAGAACAACTTTATGAGATAGCCATATTTTCTTTCAATTGTTTTTCTTTTTGTCTTCCATGACTTCCTTACTCAGCAACATTTTAAGGTAGAGTGTAGTTATTATGTGACTGCAGTTGTTAGTTAGTGATAAGTAATTTCCACTGGATGTTAACATCATACTGGTTTTGGTTGGTGGGATAAAACTGTGAAAAACCTCAATTTCTAGCTTATAGATATTCCTAGTTTTCCTTGAGAATGATTAAGTGATATGCGCTTTGTCTAAATTTGTAGGTTATTCGGGAATTTAAACGTCCTGATGGTTTGACAGAGAAGGAGATTGATGCTGCTGGAGATGGTAGATTTTATATATCACATGCCATTACTTTGTGTGTGTGTGTCGATGACCATGCATGTCTCAAGTTTATGGTTTCCAATGTTTCAGGTGATGTTTTGGTAATCTTGGACTTGCGTCCTGATGATTCCTTGATTGAGGCTGGTGTTGCCCGTGAGGTATTTTGCGAATTGATTTGTTAGGCATTGTATTTGTTCTGCAGTTGGTCTACAGTTGAATTAGCACTATGAATGTTAAATTGATCGCATAAATGGTGCACTTGTGATTATGTTCATTTTCTTGAATTTAGGGTCTCTTTTCTAGTCTTCTTTTCTTTTGTTTGCTACATGTAACAAAATCTGACATCCAATTTCCCTTTGTACCATGTTTTTATTGCTGACAAACTTTATTTCCTCGTGATGATTGGAAGAGAGTTTCTGATCAACGGACTTTCAATTCTTTTTCATCGTAGGTTGTCAACAGAATCCAGAAGTTGCGGAAAAGAGTGGCCCTGGAACCTATGGACTTGGTGGAGGTTTACTTTGAATCTTTTGATGAGAAATCAACCTTGCAAGAAGTTTTGAATTCACAGGTACCACTAATTTCTTTTTATGCAATGTTTTTTATGTTTCTGTGTCTATGAGAATCCACATGCTCGAGCTATAACAACAATTTTATATTATCAGTTCACCCTGAGACATGTTTTAGTCTAATTGAGATTTTTTCTTCTCCTTACATCTTTTTGCATATCATAGCGACCAAATAAATGGTGGCAATTTGTGTAGACTGTTTTCCTTCAATTGAGATTTTTGTGAAGAAAAGCCTGTCTTATATGAATATAAATTATTGCATTCTTGGACTCTGCAATGTACATACACCATAATTAAAGTATTTTCAGCTATGCAGAAACATGCATCTTTTCCAGTTCTGTTATTTTTCATTTGTTCATTGTACACATTTAAGCATAATTCCAAATTGTCACCTTTTTTGCTGCTTTGTTCGGTTTACCATGTTTGGTTTGCAACATTATTATTGCCTTTGGTGCATGCTCACTTATGTGGTGATGCTGCATTTTTCCTGACATCAATTGGGGTGTGTTATGATTTATGACTGAGATTTGTTATTTTACCTCTTGCATTTCTTACATTTTTCTATTTTCGGTTAAATTTTGTCAGAGCTGGGATGTGTATTATGACTGAGATTTGTTATTTTCCTTGCAGGAACAATATATTAGGGATGCAGTTGGTTCTCCATTGCTTCCTTTTACCAAGATGCCACAAAATTCTGTAAGTTGTGCGAGATAAAATATGTTAAAAATTGGTTTATTTTCTGTGTATCATAGTATGCAAGCTCATGTTCCCTTTGACAAACATTGTTTGAAGTTTTCTGTTAATTAGAGGTTTTGCGATTTTAAGGTTTCCGTGGATGTTTGTACAATAGTGTGGTGCAAGTTTTGGTTGAACCTTTGCCGCGTGCATTACTTTCTGACTATGCCTTGGCAATACTTGCTTGATAAATTCCGAACCAATTGAGCCGAAGTTTTGTGATTCTTCAGATAAAGTGATTTAAATTTCATGCCCTTTATGTATTGCGGATATGCATGCACAAAGATGCATATAACTTGTTTCTGAGTGAATTGAACTCACAAATATGCAGGTTGTACTTGGTGAGGAAACTTTCCGTGGCATTTATGATTTTTCTTTCACCATTTATTTGGCAAGACCATCGCTGGTGTTTGAATCAGATGCTATTCTTACGTTATACAAAGGTTGCTCTCTCTCACTTTCACTTTCACAAACACCCTCCATCCCCATTGGTGCTTTGATGGAAGCAAGCCATCCCTGGCGGTTCTTTGTTCCTCTCCTCATGATTTTACTCTTGGATGCAGGGAATAAGCAATTTGCTCGAGGTCTAGAAGTTTACTTGCTATCTAGAGATCATTCTAATTTGAAATTGGAATTTCAAAAGGGAAATAACAAGGTATGTTATACTTTTGATTCTAGACTATCCAGTAATCATGATTTAAGGTAAATTGACCCTTTTTTGGTCTTTTCTCATGGATCCACCTCTATACGCTGCAGATGACAGTTGATTGCATTGAGAATCAGCCTACTGTAGACGTGGTCTTGGAAGAACACGTCTTTTTAACAGTTGGTGACTACTTATCAAGAACAAAAACCCTGTAATTTTTCTTATTCATGACTGTTATAAATTTTTGTTTCTTGTTCTCTCTCCATATGGTTGGAAATACTAGTAGTAGTCTTAGAAAGAACATGCACGTTATTTCTCAATTCTTTTTGTTTAATAAATATGGATGCTTAATTTATCCACGTAACAAGAGGCATGAATTTGCTTTAAAATCTGAACCTCCAACCCCATCACATGCTTCAGCGAAATCTATGGCATTGGTGGGGGCTTCACGTAAGCATTCTTTGTGATTACTGTTAAGGATTTCTTGCAAGAAACTATGTCAGTGAAATAAAAGCAAAAATTCGATGATATGAATGTAACATTTGAAGGAAAGAAAGCCTAAAAAGTAAACACTAAGGGAGCTGCTGATAATATATTATGAGACACATGGAGCCAAGGTAAAAATCGAATTATCAACTGAGCTCGTGTTAGTATTATATCAATACGTTAATATGATATATAGCAATAGTTGCTGTAGTTAATGTGTTTGGTTTTCTCGCCAGTTTTTTGACTTATATGATACCTTGTGAGCGGCTCTGTTTATGCGTAAATTAAAAAGTTATGCTAAGAAAGATTATGTTGTTGGAATTCATAATTTCACCAAACACTTTGACAAACATTTTGTATTTACAGCCTGCATGGTAAGGACAAATCTTCTAGTCTAGCCCCCAACCAATGGTTGAATGGTTTTATTTTCAAAACATAAGTGTGTCAGGCGTAAAAAAAGATTCGGCAACATCTATGCGTTGGATTTGGTTATCATAAGGTTATTCAGTCCCTAGTGAGTCATTATTTGATCTGTGGAAACATAAAAAATTGTGGAAATTTGACTCTTCATTGTGTTCATATAGATTGAAAATTTTTACTTTTTATTGAGTTTATACAAGGATATTATGTAGATTTAGCGAAAAATACTCATACGTACAAGAGCGTCATTACTTTGTCGTTGAATTTAATTTTGTATTGCATGCCTTTTTTTTTTTTTTTTTGGTGGGTTAGTTGCATGTCAAAATTTCGATGTTTATGACTCATGAGCTACATTATTGAATAACCCAATTCTTCCAAAAAGAAAGCAAAAAAGGCTTAATTTCTTGAAGCTGTTAGTTTCAATGTTTCATTGGCATAGGGCATAACTAGAGAGATAGAGAGAAAAGCATATGAAAAGCACCCAATTTCAATTTAACAAAAGCATATGAAAAGCACCCGATTTCAATTTAATAAATTCAACATAATTGAGAAACAAATAAACAATGGCCAGAGCAAGCACATAAATAAATTAATAAAGCTTGGGTCTTAAGGGGAATAATGCTAGCAATTGTTGCCAAAACCATGGGGGGCCCTTAATTTCATAGAGGGATATGGTGACGATAAGCAGGAGAATAAGGGGAATAAGGGGTATTGGAAACAAAAGAAGGTGTCTCGTTCGGTGGTCGTTGGGCCCTGGTAGGGGTCCTCGGTGTAACTGGGCTTACTGATCTCGAGCCCATTGGGCTGCGACTGTAGCCTCTTTCGCTAGTCCTCCTCGGACCTTTCTCAGCCCACTTCAGCTCTGCCTGCTTCACGCTCCGAGGGTACCTTGAGCAGCAACCGATCTTTCCTGCTCTTTGTATGTACCTAATCAATGAAAATCACTACCAATTAGCTTTAATTTAGTGATACTGGAGTCGATTTTAAAGTTGAAGGTCTTAAGTTCGAGACTTGATCAGAACTAGTTAACCAAGATAAAAGATAAAAAATAAAAATCACCCAAATGAGCTTGTCAGCAACACAGCAACCATACTGCATGTTGCTGTTTTTATTGATGAGCTGTAATCACAAACGTAATTAAAGAAAAAAGAAAGGATGAGATTATTGAAGCAAACTTTTTTTTTTTTTCTGTTTCTTAAATACAAGCTCTGCTAATCTAAATTCATCGACAGAAAAAAATATAGATATATCAGATACATCAAGTTTATATCATAAGTGATAAATCAAATTAGTAAAACATCAAACACGAAACTGTTAGCCTTCAAGGTCTCAGGCTCTCAACTGCTAAAAAGTTTGGGGAAATGTACGTTCCCTTCCCTTAAACAAAAAATATAATAAGTTATTTGAGAAATATCTCAAATTCTATTTTTAAGAAATAGGATATGAAATTTATAAAAATAAGAATAATTATCTTTATTGTGTAATTTATCACTGAATAAACTTTTAATAGATAAAAATGTATTTATAATAATAATTTGCCTCGGAGTTTCATTAGGATTCACCAAGTTTCTTATCCTAAATTGGTTAAACTCCAATCATCATTCTTCTTTTTTCTTTGCTGTTTTTTTCAGTTGTTCAAAAAGGGTCACCAGTCAAAGGAAGAATCTCCCATAGTTCTCATGTCATTGTTATTGTCGAAGCACAAGATTAAAAAATTAGGCCGGCAAAGCCAGTCTTCTTTTGTTGACACTTGAAAAGAACAAGAAAGGGAGTCCACCTTCAAAATGTAACATCTCCAAGCGTACCCAGGGCGGCAAAAGAAAACTTTGGTTTATTTCCGAAGACACAGAATCAATTTTTTTTTCCTTAAAAAATATGTATATAATTAGAACATAAAGGAGAAAGCTGTTGATCACATTGGTGGATCACATCAATAATCAATCTATATATGATCTAATGCTATATCAATGTAAGTTGGAACAAAAAACAAAATGTTAAGTTGGAACAAAAAACAAAATGGGGCACACTTATTCTTTGGAAATCTCTAAGAAAATAACCTTGATGTTTTCTTTTTGGCCTTGCTCTGTTAGTATTTGGTCTATATATAAATAATAAATAACTATGTCTTTGCCTTACCTACGTCAATCATCTCCGTATTAGTTAAGGTACGTGCGTAATTGACGCAATTTTTTTGGCACCACTCTTACTAAATTCACTTACATAAAATAATTTCTGTCTGTACCAAAAAATAATGATAATAATAATTTTTGTTACGGCAAGACATAAAGGAATTTAACAATAGGTGGATTTTGTTGTTCAAAGTACCTAGCATCAGGATCTCTTGAAATTTTTTCTTACTGTTAATAAATGTTTTTAAGAATACAAAAATAAAAATTCAAGAGTATTTTGATATGTATTCAATTGTCAAAATTTATAGCATTACTATCTTCTTGTCATTAATTAATTTTATATTTATATATGCAAACAATTATCTTCAATAGCACTGCTGACTACTTTATGATGTGATATATCGTTGTCACTAAATTTTAAATTTGTTTTATTGTCTAGTTTGAAAGAATATAAGCTGAATTTTTTTTTTTTTTAAAATGCTAGCTAGCAATGAAACTTTTAAAAAAGTAGTTATTACCTTTGGCTGAATTTTCTTCCCAAACACTCAATGCACTTTCTTCCTTCTTTCATCTCTCCCATTCCTACGAACACGCAATTTCTGCAATAGACCCTTCCACAAACCTGCACATATGTAATCTCAGTCACCATTTCAACTCCTTGTAAGACAACAAGTTATTAAAAGAGAAAAAAAAAAAAAGGAAAAGACTTTTATACCTATTATTACCAATTCCCCAAATTTCTCTAGGAGAGAAGCAAGAATAATGATAGAAGTTCTAAAATTATTAGTAATATCTTCTTTTCTACTTAATGTTATGAGCCACTTTATAAAAGATCATGTATTTATATATTTATCCATTTATAAATTTCAGGCAGATAAATCTAACATAAAAAATAAAACGATCGGTCCATATTACGTGTAATAAAACTTTAAAATTTTATGGAGACAAGAAAATTGAACGAACACAAGACTACAAATTAATGTATAATTTGACAATTGATGATTATGATTGAATAAGATGGACTTGTGCCCATTTCCCATGTCTTTGCAATGAAATTCAGAAAACTTTTACAGTATCGGTCCGTTTTATTAGGATTAAAATTTGATATACACTTATTAAAATTAAGAGTCTCACTGTTCTACTATTAGATCATACGAAATTAATTAAAACTTACCAGGCACCGATGCCTGAAAATGTAGATGTAAGTGGAGCAAATGGTGCAAATATTGGAGTGAGGGATCCCCGGGCGACGAGTTTTTCCACCTTTATCAGGATATGGAGAAGCCATGCTGATGCCACTCATGGCATCATGATCATCACACGGCTTGCTTTTCTCCATCGCATACCTCAACTCTTCCAATTGATCATCAGTCTCCTGACGACGATGATGATGAGGATGATCGCTTGAATTTTGGCGATGGTCACGGCCATTGCCATACACATAATGACGAAGAGGACTATGCGACCCATCATCATGATCAATATGCGTGCGTCTGTGAGGTTGATCATGATGATCGCCGTAAGCAACGACGACACGTCGGTCGAGGTCATCGAGAGGGTGAGTCCTGGACGCCTGCAGGCCGGTGTTGAAGTCAAGGCTCGGCAGTTTGCTTGGTGGGGGATGGCGAGAACGTGGTGGGGTTTTAGCCTCTTGGATTGGCTCCATGATGGCTACTGCTGATGATGATGTTGATGATGATGATGATGGTGATGATAATGATGATGATGATTTCTTCTTCTCTGCTGCTGCCTTCATATTTTGTTGAATTTGAGCCAAGTCTTGAAATGTAAGGTTTACTGAATCATCTGGGATTCCTGAGTACAACTCTTCAAGATCCATTTTTGCTTTTGCCATTGATTTCACTTCCCCCATTTGCTCTTAGCTGAAGCTACTAGCCTGGCTATACTTTGTTAATTAATTTCCTCAAAAAAAAAAAAAAATCCAAAGAGAAATTATGGAGAATTGTGATGAATTTTGTGAATGGAGTGGAGGGGAGAAATGGGTTTGTGTTAGCTTCTACTTAAAGTGGAAACAAATTTAGTTTTAGGAAAAGGTCAAAATACTATCGCCTGGCCGGCTGTAAGACTTAGATGACAATGCAACAAAGTTTATAGAGATTAACATAACTCATTGAATTCGTCAAAAAAAAAAAAAAGATTTATTGATTTGAGCAGCAGTGCAGAATTTTAATATTACGATTGATGTTTTAAATACAATAAAAATAATAATTTTTTTAACAAGACTAATAATTTTTGTTACAAAAATTAAAAATTATTATTTTTTCATTGCAAATATTATCAATTTTATTACAAAAATTATCAGTCTTATCTTATTTAAGACACTAATTAGAACAACAAAATTCAACTCAGCAACATCTTCTCTATTGATTTATGCATGCACTATTAATTAATGGGTGGATTCCGGTGTGTGTAGGTATACATTGTCACCTTTTTTTTTTTTTTTTTTTGCCTCTTTATTATTCTCATTGAGCTAGAGGACTATGGGAGGAATCAAAAATTATTATTTATATGTATGGTATAATGTGCCATTATAAGATGTAATTACATAAGGCCAGCATGATAAATTACGGGTTTCGGATGGGAGAGCTTATAAAATTGAGCCGGATTTGGCCTGACTTTAAGGACAAATTGGTTAGCATTGTTTGTGTGTATACACAAATGAGTCATAGTTCAATTAATATTGAAGTCATCTTCAGCTTTAAAAGTCAAGTCTCGAGTTCAAGTGTCAATTAAAATCAATTAGTTATATTGTTATAATTTAATTAATATTGAGTTGTCTCTAAATTTGAAGGTTTCAAATTCGAGTCAATTAAAATCAATTAACTAATACACACACTTACTTTTTTTAATAAATTTTACAACAAAAACTGAGAGAAGAGAGCGTGGGAGAGGTAGAGGGCGCGAGTAGAGGGGTTTGGCATGAATATGATAGCAACATGGTATTTTCTTGTTAAGGTTGAAAGGAATAAGTGCAATCCAATTAATAATTTAAATTATTCTTATATTTTTGCCTAATTAATTAAAGGACCTATGACTAAATTCAAGTGGATGCTGAGAGGATGGTAAAAGCTATCTAAGTTGACTTAGAAATCCTTTATTATGAAAAGTTTAAAACAATTGGATATCAACTCAAATTTAGTTCATAATACAACAGAATGTCAAGAAAAGATTTAAGTAACCATCCCAACAAAATGAGGGATTAAAGCTCTGTTTGTTATTGTTGATATTGTTGCCCCATATAAGCAATTGATAGGGTACAATGATTGCATATATTTTATTTTTATAAAAGAAAAATATTAGATAGCAATATTTAGATAGTAATAAAGTGATATGGAATGTTGATTAATTAAAATATAAAAAAAACAGATAAACTGTTGAATATTGTTAAATAAATTACGTAATTATTTTATTATTACTTAAAATAAGCTGCACTATGAAACTCCTTATAGAAAGGAAAAATATGAGTTTAGGTCTGTCAGGCATTCACAATTATGCAAAAAATGAATAATGTATAAATTCTAGTTTTTTTTTGTTCCCAAGAGTATATTTTTCCATAGACTAGGATTGTTTCTTTTTTCTTTTCTTTTCTATTCTTTTTTTTTGTTTGTTTTTTGTTGAAGAGGACTAGGAATGTTTAATTGGTTGTTTTAGTTGATGATGGTGTGTTTGTCAAGGACACGTGGAGATCATAGGGCAATGTTCCCACATTAATTTGTATGGCAAATTGCCCCAACATTAATCTGAATTATTGTTTCACTTACAAACAACACTTAGAAACTAATGAGGCCTGCCTCATTGAAATTAGGTTATCTGAGAATTCAATATTTCGAATTCAAGATTCACTTGAAGTCAATAAAAAAACCAAAACGAAACTTGATTGGAGTGTATCTCTCTAAAAATATATATGCTTAATTTTTAGGCACCGTCTTCCTTCTAATCCCCAAAACAAAAAAAAACCAAAAAGAATGTGCAGAATTATAAAAGAGTATCGTGTTTAGAGGATTTTTAATTTAATTTTTATTTTTTTATGAATATAATTTATTCATAATCTTATATTATATAATAAGTAAAATCTACTTAAAATTTTTTTAAAAAAATAACTTTATATATTGTGAGATCAAGAGTGAATTATATTTTTAAAAAAATAAGTAAAATTAATAAATACTGTATAGTTATTAGTAGTTAGAGGAAACTAATACTTTCTTGATGGTAACTGACTAGGGCTTTGTCCAAGCATTCTCCTCTCTCTCTCTTCTCTCTCTCGTCTTTCGTTTTATCCTCTTTTGTTGTTGTCAATTTGTCATTGTATTGTGTCTCTATGCGTGTGTTTGCCAAAAAGGAGAACCAGTTTAGTCCGATGTAAATTCCAAAGCATTCACACTATTTTGGACAAAGCAGCGGATGTTACCAAGTGAAACATGAAGAGTTTCAATAGACGTACACTGTTATTATTTCGATGCACCAAAAAAACGTACGGAAATACACAGAGTAGACACAAAAAATTTTAATACATGGGACGAAGTTTAATATATGATTTATTATAGAGATTAACTTAGGAAAGTAAATGAATTAATACATTTATTGAAAGTTCGTTTACTCGATAATAAGTGATTTAAGTTTGAATAAAGATCAACTCGACTCGATAAACTTTATAAATAAATTGCTTAAGAATTATTTAGAGCTCATATTGAATTCATTAAAATTTTATCTAATGTGCCACTAGAATATATTTGGAAGGCAGATTTGAGTAATGAAATGTTTATTTTTTTTTTTTGGCTAAAATAATGATAAAATTATGTATATTTAACTTTTCATAAATTCTGCAAATGTGACTTTGTGTATTGACATGCTTTATGATATTTATGTTATACTTTAAAAATAAGCTTTTATTTTTTTAATTAATTTGAACATTTTTTATAATTGAATTCTATTTGTAAAAAAAAAATTATCATTTCAATTATTTTGTTAATATTATAAAATTAAATGATCCATTCATGAATAACTCAAAACTCGACTGGATAAAAGACTAGTTTAATTTGGCTCGACTTATTAATCAAATGAATAAAGTTCAAATAGACCAAAACTTGATTCAATTTGACTTATTTACACTCTTAGATTAACTCAACAATTTAAGACCTATTTGAGTTACCTGTTAAATGTTGTTATTATTGATTGCTGTTATTGATTGCCGTTATTGATTGCCATTGTTGATTGCTGATTGTTAATTCTTATTTGTTGTTGTTAATTGCTGATAAAATTAATAAAATATTTGATTAATTTTATACTTATTGTTACTATTGAATAATGAAATATCTAATTTAGTCATCTAATTTATGTAAATATATCATATTAAAAATTTTAATTTTTATATTTTATAATTTTATATTTTTAAAATAATATTCTATAAATAATATTGAGAATTATTTTACTTAATTTTTAACTTTAAAAAAATTAATATTTACTAAATAATAAAAATCATTATATTTGAAATTTTTTTATAAGTGTCAATATTAAAAAAATTGAAGTGAAAAAAATATTATTTAAGAATAGTTGAAAAAAGAAATCATTGAAGTTATATAAATACTAATAAAATAAATTAACCTATTTAATTTATGTGGCAAGTATAAAAAAATTAGTGAAATTATATAAATATTCTTTAAGAGTTATTTAGTCTATATAAATTATTATTAATATAAAAAAAAGTGAACAGTAATCCAACAAGTAGTAAAAAGTAGCATAGAACTATTTTTAATCAGTTGTTGTTAAGGAGTCAAATAAAGAAATAAATAGAATTAAACAACAGTATCAAAAAATTTACTAAACACCTATTTTTCTACTTTTTTAAAAATAAAATACAAATACACTATTTCAAGAATTTACTTAAATACTCTGTTAATGTCTTGAGTTACCAGAAATGATTGATAGATTTTAAATCACACATTCTATAAGTAAGGAGGACTTACTGATTTTTTTTTTTTTTTTCGCTTTCAAGTTTCAACTGAATACGCTGGCATGTAATCTTGCGTATTAAAAACTTAATATGTGATTCATTCTTAAGTGTGATCCAACCCATCCGTTTGAGCATTTATTTAAATGATTTTTCTTTTACCCCATCAAAATAGGATTGAATTGTGAATTCTATACATTGAATCGAAATTCCTTTTTAACTCTATTTAATAATAAAGTATTATTTTATTCTCAGGTTTGTATGTATCCAATCCCTCAAACTTTCTCTAAAATATAGCTCAATTTCTCCCAAAAAAAACCTTTAATACAGTTCGTTCCGGAGCCTACATCTAATTTATAAGATAAGAAAGTTTTTTTTTTTTTTTTTGTTATGAGAGAGGTTGTAAGGTCAAAAAAAAAAAAAAGTCACTAAAATTAAAATAAAAAATAAAAAAGAAAACATCATAACAGAATATCTTAACTAACCAATCATACTACAAACACGAAACAACTAATAAAGTATTGGTTTTAGTGCACTGTAACATAGCACCTACCAGCCAAGAACAAGACAAACGTAGGAGGCCGGACCATTTGTACATGTAGCAATAATCGACATGTCTATGACAATATGTTGGTTAATTATTGGCCTCAATTCAATAAATGATAACTTACATATCAAGGTTGCAAGTCTTTTACACTTCAACGTAACCATAAAATTAATTTATTTTGCCGAATTGCACGTTTATATTTGTCTACATTAGCATTTATATAATTAATTATGGTGTTAAGAGAATTTTACAAGTGTGACGCCCTAGCAAATCCATATGCTTTATCCTTTTGTCCACAGAAAATTGAGAAACTTTTTTTTGTCAACAAAAATTGGAAGGCTGGAGTGGCACCTAATCTGTCCTATCAATGAGTATTACGTTTATGTTCAGGACAGATGTTATTAGTTTGGATGATTATGACATGTCTATTATCAGAACACGTGTAAGTTTAGCCTCACCATACATTTTGACCGTGTTTAATCATGATCGATATGTTCAGTCCATTATTTTTGAACCAAAACGGGCGTTGGTAGAAAATTGAGAAACTTTAACCTCTATAATTGACTAGGTTAATAGAATACTTATTATTACTCCATATATATGTGTCATGTGTGTGTGTGTTTCCAATATGATCTGGTTCATATCAATAATATTTTGTGAATCCCATAATTCTAGCATAAATCGCGTGCCTTTGATTGGATTGAAGATAGAGATTAACGATGCTCTTAAACTGGCTTATCTTATAAGTGCCACGTGCATGGCCTGGTGCTAAACTGCTGTATTCTCTTTCTTTCTTCTTTTATTTTGCCTGAAGAACAAAAATAAATATAGATAGTATCTTACAATCATGTTAAGTATAGATCGAGATTTTACACTGCATACCAGACCACAATAACCGGTGCTAAAGTGTTGTATTCTTAGTCTTAATTTTTAGGTTGAAACATGTGAAGATAAAATCAAAAAGAAAACACATATGATATCACTTTTTTTTTTTTTAACAAACGAAGAACTCGACACTTGTGACAAAATTCTTCATTTTTTTTTTCTTTAAAATTCAACAACAGCTTATATTTCTAATGATCAATGTAAATTCTGCTCACAAGTGTGTTATGATTCATTAATTTTGGAACATATGACTATAACGCCAATCATCAACAGGGTCTGACTAAACTTGATTTAACCCATTTCGCCCATATATTAAAGTTTAAAGTTTAATGGTTTGTAAACCTAGTAATTAAGAATTCCAAGAAGATACCTAGTAGTTTAAAAATAAAGTTCCAGAAACTAGAAGCTGGGAACAAGAACATAAATAAGAACAAAAACGAGGAATATAATTAATTAGTTAGTCATTATCCATAACTATTGTACAATCCGCAAATTTTGGCTTGCATGGCTAGTTTTTCCCTTAATTTTATACATATTTTATAACAATATAGGACCCAGGCTGGCGTCTGTCAATTAAAACATTTTATAATCAATTGAAAGGTTTCCTTGTACGCGTGGGAATAGTAAAGTGACAGCAATGACTTAGTCGAATTACACCTATTACATGATTTTATCAATGCTTAAATCATACATGTTCTTTTAAGAGTTTTATCATAAAAACAGGCTGATTTGATACATTTTAAATACAAATTCATATTATATTATTGTGATTATTAAATGTATGTGATCTGTATAATTAATTGTGATTATATATTAAAAGATTAAAAATATAAAAATAACCAATGATAAATAATAAATGTGTGAACTCGTGTCCAATTTACCTAGTTCATGTAAATTCTCCATTTTCCACCAATGCACAAAATCCATCATTTTAATCAATTATTGTCTACTAATTAATGTGTCGTACATGTTCTTTCAAGATCTTTACTGTACAAGTACAATTAACTGGATACATTCTAAACAAAATTTTATGAGGTATTATTATGATCCCTAAATATACATTTGTGATCTCTATAATTAATCACAATCATGCATCAAAAATTAAAAATATAAAATTAATAAATGATAATAAAATCTATGAACTTGCTTCCAATTCACTTCATTAATATAAATTCACCATTCTTACAAATGGCACACATGGAGTAAACTTGTTCCTAAATTTTTGACAAGACGTTGCTTGTGATTAAGAAATAAATACTAATATTTATGCGTATAAATGCCACAGATTAGAGGTCCATGTGTTTTGTGCAACTTTCATTCATCCCATAAGTATCCCCTTTCCCACAAGTTATTGGAACTAAGGACTCCTAAAAATTAATACTTAGACTTACGTATTTGCTGACCTCTGAAACATTCTTTGGGGTCAATTAAACACATACTAGATGTGATTATTATTATTATTATTTTAATGTTGTTTCAAAAAAAAAAAAAAAAAACAAACAAAATTGAGAAATCCTTTACAGACAATAGCAAGACAGACTATAGGCAATGTTATCGGAAGTTTACAAACTTAGAAACTCTTTGAATTTGCCTATTGTAAGACTCAAGGAGTTGACCTACGAGAAATTATAACTTTTTTGTGATCAAAACAAAGCAAATAAGACATAAGAAAGAATTTTCATTGTTCTCCATTGTCACAAATAAAAGATGGCCAAGCAGAGTCCTGAAATGAAAGATATAAGTAGCCATTTGGAAAGGATCAAGAAGGTACTTTTTTTTTTTTTTTTTGGTTTTCCTCTTTGTTTTTTGACCTTTTCTCAGGCGGGGTTCTGGGAAGGAGAGTGAAAAATTTTAAAAAAAATGATAAATGAATTATAATTCCCCTTAACAATAAGGGGAGACAAGCAAAGAAAAACGTATAGCACCACTCAGTGTCCGGAGGTATAAAAGCACAAACAGAAGACTCAGATATCATTGAAAACCATGTCATTCTAAGTTGGATTGATACCCCCCATCACCTTTATTCGGATGATCCCAGCCGATCGATGCAAGAAACGCTTCGTCAGACAAGCGTCTGAGGCTTTCGCCACTGTCTTTCGAAAGCATGCAGGAACCCTGGCTGCCCTTCTGCTCATACATCAAGCTTGCAGTACCATTTTGCTTAAGATAACCATCCAATGGTAGGTTGGCCGTATGAACAAGATTCATCAAACTCAATCCCGGTATGTCCAGCTGCGTATCATCACGAAATGGATGACAATTTAGGTCTATTTGTCCACCGCTCGTTTCAGCCTCCTCGTTTTGCTTTCTGCTCTGAGTTCCTTCGTTCTCTGGATTATTTATACGCAACACTGAATGACTTGAGGAGCCACTGATTTCTAATTCATCCTTTTGGTCATTGTTGTTCTTCTGCAAAGCTTCTGCTTCTCGTTCTGACTGACGTTTCTTCTTGCGCAGCATCATGGTCTTAAACCGGCGCTTTACTGTCATGCATACATTGCACGTGCATGTAGGCTTATGCTTGCCTTTCCCACTTGGTGGCTGAATGCACACAATACAAGTGCAACCAGGCCGGTGTCGTGGATGCTTTGTGGTCGCTCCAACTGATGGCTCAGCTGCATCACTAACATTCTCTCCCAAAATTGCAGCACTAGCCAAAGCATCCAAGCCAGAAGGTTCATATTCTTGGATCGGCTTGTGGCTATCTACAATCCTTTGCTTCTTAAAATCTAGGGAAAAAAAAAAGAGAGAGAGGACAAAATCAAGCGGCAAAATATTGGGATTAGTAACTCTGAAAGGAAAAAAATTCCGACTGAAAACACTATTAGTTAGTATCATTGTGAGCAGTCGATTCCTGAACTTCCAGCGATACACACTGAATCAGTATGCGCATAATAAGATGACGAGGCACCTTTGCACAGGTAGCAACGTTTAGGATGTCTTATCACAAAGATTTAGACTATTAATATCAATTTCCTTTTCTAGCCATAGTATGAGAGGAAACCCAATATTCAACCACACTGAATTCATTATGTGCACAAACGTACAAATATAAATAGAACATCTACTTTGGAATGTCAACGGGCCAGGCTCAACAGAGCTAACAGTGCACCCAGGCCCAGGTCCGAACTCCTTTGTTTTCAAATATTGGAATGCTCGACCCAAGCTCAGCTCAAAGCTTACAAAGGTTAGAGAGTTTTGGGTTCTGTTCGATCCAGCCCAACTGAGTTTTCAAATTTTTACAATAATCAATTTGCACAAGAAACAGAAAATTTGTCTGTTTCTCTCATACGATTAGGTGATCATAATGTACTAACAAAAAGATGAAAAACTATTTTATTAAAAAATCACACAGGCAGAATCTTGTGCTTGTGCTAGCCTAGACCAAATATTGTTGGCAGTTACACATACAATACAATCATTTGAAACCTTAAATTCCAAGCACAAGCAAGAGGCAAAAGGGTCGAGCTGTACCTTTGGTCGCTCTAAGAAGGTTATCCAAGTTCTTTGAACTCATCTCCTCTGGTGCAGAACATGTACACCTGTAAGAACAACATACACAACATATAATTTAATGGAAAACCAATTCTCAGGAAATATATCCAAGTAACAAAAATGCTAATATATTGGCAGATGCCATGGGAGGTGGAGAGGGGGGGGTGGGGGGGAGAGGGAGGAGGTTTCATAAAAGAACCAAACCTGGATGAGTCCCACACATTGTCAGAACATTTCCACTTTGGAGGAAGAAGCACAGTAATGGGTAATTTTCGCCATTTTGAGCAATCATCACACTGAGCCCACTGTTCTTGGCCCCTGGAAAGAGTCTTAATAAATTCAGTATGAATCACTTTGTTTATTAAAATACCATGGAAAATCAAAGTTACACTAAATATAACCCAGCTACATCCACAGAACATCATCCTGAAAAAAATTACAATTGAGGGTTTGACAGGAGAATGATAATTGTGATTAAAAAAAAAAAGAGATAATGACAGTAAAAATAATGATGAAACACAGATTACAAGAAGCATGTGGAAACAAAGCCACAGTATCTGGCAAGAGAGAAGCAGTAAGCCCTCAGCTATCATTCATGGCAAGGTTTATAGTATCATTCAGAACAGGGTTGCAGTATTTTGTCGTGTCCTTATCAATCGAAACTAACAAGACTTGGAACCACGTTTAAATTAGGACAGTTGAGAAATGGCTAACATTTATGTGCATGAGATTAACATCCAAGCTGAAGGAATTCCTTAACAATATCCTGTAGTGACAAATAAAATGAAAGGGAAAAAAGCTGATCATCCCTTTAGACTTCAGTAATTTCATAAGCAAAATGGAACATAGATGGTTGGGTATCCCTTTATGTTCTTACCCAGATGGTTGAGTAGTGAATATCGTTCGCTTTCCGAAAACTGGTGGCTCCTGGACAACATGAACACGAGTAAACATGCAAATCAGCCACAAGACATGATGCAATTTGAATAATTTGATAAGCAATCTTGAAATCCTTCAAAAAGCATTGCCATTACAGACATACTAGCAAAGAATTCAGCATTTAGAAACTCACGTCATATTCCTCAAATTCATGCTCCTCAATAGTGACTATGCTTGGTTTGACACTTGGCGGTGGACGAAGTAAATCCTGTGCTTCCTCCCATGTAAGTCTCAGCTCCAGAACATCTTCACTATGCATAAGTAACCTCTTACTTTTATGTCCAATATTCCGAGTTCTCTTCTTCTCTGAAGTTGCCACTGGCTGCTGCAGTGAGTCCCCGTTTATCCCGCCTTCATGACTTTCACTCTTGTTCCAACCAATATCCCCATCAGCTAAAACCAAACATAAAGACAAGAGAATTTAGGTGAGGGTCCTTGCTTCCCCTTAGGGTTGGTGAAAGACCAGAACAACCACTTACTGTAGGGAGAGTCTTACAAGTACCAGAAAAAGAATTATCCACAGGAGAAGTGCCATTAGGAAGAGCAGACGTTTGAGGATCCTAAGTTATTCAAAGAAGAATTTCAAAATAACAGATCAATTTCCAAAAAGTAGAATGCTTTTTTCTCTTTCTCTACGCGCCAACAAGGATTAAACCTGTGTATCCAAAGAGTTGTTCGTTGCCTTGCGATATCCTACAACAAGTTTGCCTCCAGGATCTATTCTGCTAAATGTTACTGCAGAAAAGAGAGATTAAGATAGGAGAGAAAACATAAGCATGAAGCACATATTAACTGCCACCATAGATATTGCAAAATATCAATAATCACAAAAGGCCACACAAGATAAAATGAGGAAGCACCATTGCTCTTTGCTGCTGAAAATAAATTCATACTGTGACAATAGAGAGAACATTGTGGATAAAATTAGGCTTCAGAATCTCTTTCTTTTTTCTTTTTTTTTTTTTCCACCACATTAAATTCAGCTATCATTTTTTCCATGCCAAAACAGTACTCTCTGTCCCAGTCCACAAGATGTTTCTTAAAAACCAGTCCATTTAGAGCCTTCAATTTAAAATGCAGTTCGTACAAGTTGAAACAATCAGGTATCACTATATCAATCTTTTAAGCAAGAGTAGAATCAAGCATACTTGTATCACCAGCTCGCAATTGCATAGACTGTATGCAAGGGGTTACCCCCTCCAAAACATACATTCTGCTGTTGTTATTGGGCCAAAATCTGAACTGAAATGTCCACTCCCTACCCTTCACATCCTGGACCCTTAAAGGAACGCCTTCTGATTGAGAAATAGGAGGAAAATAGGCCTGCATTGACTCACAGATTAGAGAAATCTGAACTGAAAAAATAACCAAAAGTAAGGGACACAAACAGTATCCTTTTAAACTTGCCTCAGCACATGCTTTTGGGAGAACCAAACGACCAATGCGCCCAGCATCGCTGGCGCTGAGAACCTTCTCAAACAATGGCACAATATTGGAATTTAAACTAGTAGCAGTTAAGGTAAACATATGTTTAAGTAAATTATATATAAGTCATTCATATGACAAAAGCGGATATAATCAAGCAAAATTATCTCAAGGTGAAAGGATACTCTCCTGATAATTGCTGCAGTTCCTGGTCTGTGATCCTCGGCCAGTAACGGGGAAGTAATTGATTCTTCCCCCGCCCCTCAGCAGGAGGCCTTGCAATACGCAGCTCAGGAACAACTTTATTGGTCTCCAAACCTGCCGAAATGCCAGGTTTTGAGGGTTTGGGCAGTATTGGACGAGATCTTTGCCCCTGCTGAAATGGAGAAGGTGAAGTTCCCTGTTCTCTTCTTTCAACTCCGGCACAAGATGAAGGTGCAAAACTTGTAATCCCTGCTGGTGCTCCCAATGCCATTCTCAAAGATGGGTCAGAAGGTGATCCCTGCTTATCTCTCATATCTAGCATTTTACCAATAAGTTCTTGATTGGCAAACTTGGTAGGTGCAATTGATGATCGAATCACATTCAAAAAGTCTGTGCCAACATTCCCAATGGAGTGCATATTCTCTTCGTGGCTCAATCGCTCAAAATGTGCATTTGTATCAAACACCTCAGTCTGACTCAATAAGTTCGATTCATCAGCCTCTATAAGCGCGCACAACTGGGCTAGTTTTCCCTCATCAGCTCTGTTACCTAACGATCTATTTTCAACAGCAGTGACCTCCAGATTGCTGGCAGTATTTATTTTCGATGGGCCAAATCCATTAGGCATCCCCTTACTCTGTTTCTTCACACACATACACGGAAAAAAAAAAAGTAGTAACAATTACTAGAATCCACTGCAAGACCCCATATCTAACATCCAACAGATTTCAAAACACTTATGTCTGCAAAGCTATGACACTTCCTCAACATCCTATTATCCTATGCATGCACAAAAGTAATCCCTAACAAAATTGATGCAATCTCCAACATTAAAGAAGTATGCACCGTGATTATCTAACCAGTAGTTTCAAACTATTGTTAAGCTAGCCAATCAGCTCCTTCCTATGAGTACATTGACTACCCTTACAAGAAAAGAGAAGTTTTAAATATATAAGAACAGGAAAGAAAAAAAAAAAAAAAGAATAATTTGTTATGGAATTCTTTACCAGCACCTAAAAAAGCCACTATCAGTACCACTAAAAAATCAGAAAGATAATATTTTTGTAACCTATTACCCCCACCCCTTGCCTGTAATCCAAGATGCCCCAAAGGCAATGTATCACTTGACATTCTGAGGATGACTTGAAAACAAAAAGAAATGTTCGGTCCATGGATGCCACATAAAGCCACAACAATCACAATATTTTGGACTTTCAGAAGCCTTACCGAATGAACTTGAGAAGCCTTTGCACAGCTAGTACACCCCACACCTCCATAATCTAAGAGCTCGAGCAAAGAATTAGATGCTATGCATCCACAGTGGAGACGCTGTCATATAATCCCCATCTTGGTCATCAATTTCAAATAAATTTATGCTAGGACACAAAACAAGCATTTGGGTGAACAAAATAATCAACAAGGCTTACCTTGCTACACATAGAGCATTCCCTCCAACCGGACTCATCGCGGTGGAATGTATCACAGTAAGCCAGATTCTCAAATGCAATTCTAAGAAACAAGTAATTCATTCCAACCCAAATTAATGAGAATTCATGTGTGCAAGCTAATAGAAGAAAATTGGAACACACTACCTTCTTGATTAACTAATAAAATCAGAATAAATAAACAGAATACCAATAAAAATATTATCACTGTCTGAACAATCTTTTGAAATAGCTAAGAGAATAATATAATTGATTACGAATCCCATGATTTTGTGATGTATATCATAGTCCATAGGAAACAGATAATTAATCCCTGCATGAAGAGGTATATGAGTCAACTCTCTAGCAGCACAAAACAAGGTTAAGTGCCTCTCCAAGAGTGTATGCAGGTTCATGTATATGTATCGCTAATATAATTTGAAAGAAAGTGAGGGGGGGTGGGGGGGGGGGTGGTGGGGGGTTCAAGCATTCACATAATTAGAGAAGTTCTTCATGTGCACATATCCGTGCATACTCTCATATGATTCAAACCAATGAGCCAGTAAAAGCAGGTGAATCATTTGGAAGCCTGTAACTCCAAATATTGGATATTATCAACAAGGCAACTGTTGTGGAAGAGTGATTGGCAACCCACTTACAACAGAATGCATCACTACTCGATGCCAGCACTCAGCCAATGTCATAAAATGGATCAACCACGATGAAAATGTAAATAACAGATAAAATTGCCACCTGCTTCCATTTTTCCCACCTTTTCTCAGTCCAATAATCATAGTACTTAAGGTAAATGATATTATCTTTGGAACAAGACATTTTAATAGACTATCCTATCCAAGGAACGGCCGTCTAAGAAGCAAATCCATGAGTAAGAAGAGAAGGTGGAGGAGAGACGGCATGAATTTCAGTAGGAGAAACAGGTAGATGTTAAAATTTTGGGTCAATGAGCTTAAAGTAAATTCACCATCACTAAAACGCACCTAGAATTGGCAAATCAAAAAGAGCATTTGGAAATAAAAATAATAATAATAATAATAATAATCCACGCTACTAATCCAATAGTCGACAATAAAAGCACATAGACTTGGGGATTAAGGGGATGCCAAAACTTTGGTGCAACTCAATCATTCAATATTAAGCTAATGATCCACAATTATTGCTGCCATTAACTGCAAATTTGTCCTCCACAAATTTACAATTATCCAAAAAAAATTAAAAAATGCCCATATTATAATAATAGATGTAACTTATAAGAATTACTTGCTGCAAATTCATGACTTCAACAGAATTATACATATCAAAAGCCCAAGTTCGACCAAATATCTGTAAACACCAAATCAATATCTCATAAAATCTATCCCCCAAACTGCCCCATTTTCGGTTATGAATCTATGCAGAGAGAAAAAAAAAAAACAAAATAAAATTAAGAAAAAGACTGATATTTGACGAAAGAAAAGGCTAAATATAGTATGGGAGAGAAATAATACCCGCAATTGAAGCAGAGATCGGCATATCCACCAGATCGCAAGAGCCACCCTTTTTTCCATTCATGGGTCACAGTCACTCCACAAGAAGAATTCATGCAGACCTTCATTCCCATTCTTCACCTTATCCTGTCATTACAAAAAAAAAAATCAAAATTCAAAAACCCATCAACCCCAACAAAAAACAAAAAAACAAAAAACAAAAACAAAAGCAAAAACCCAAATCAAATCCCTAAAGACCCAGAATCGATCCCATCACATCCATGCAAAAAAAAAAAAAAAAAAACCAAATCTAATAAATCTCAAAACCCAAATCTGGAGACAACCCATTTGCATAAACCCACTAATAAGTTAAATTGGCAATAAATCTCTTCAAAAAGATAGTACCTTTGACACAAATCACAGCTCACAGCTGAATGAAACCAATAACAGCAGTCAAATCAAACAAGTTGCAGAAGCGCGTGTTGAAATAATGATAAAAATAACAACAATTCACTTGTGTTCTCACCGTATGTTTATGTGTCGAGATATTATATGTATATATATTATATGTAAACATATATACATATACTTTTAGAGAGAGAGAGAGAGAGAGAGAGGAGGGGTGTTTTAGAGAGAGAAAGAGAATGCATGCAAAGGAAACAGATAGCAAAATTGCATGCACGACACTTGAAGACACAGAGACACCGCTTGCTTAACAAGTCGTCTCTTTTTCTTTTTCCATATTAACTTCTCACTTTCTGCTTTCTTTTCTTACTTTCCTTTCTTTGTTTTCTCTCTCTCTCTTTCTCTCTCTTTCTTTTTTCTCGGACCTATTTCGGACAGTGATACGATGACCCGGATTGGGTTTCGGTTTCGTGGAATTCTGTGAACTGTCATGTGGGGGAGTGAATTTAATTTAAAATATTATTATATTTTTTTATTCAGTTTTTCTAGGCATCCATAACGTGAAGGGAAGTTGTGCTATTATTATATTGTTATCTTTATTATTATTTTATTATAAAAAAATTTGTTGGCGATAAAAGAGAAAATAACACAATAGGTACATGTTAATATAATTTAATTTAGAGAAAATTTTATTAAATTAAAAAAATATATATCATATAAATTATTGAATAGACTGTATATTTTTTATATATTTCTTATTGTATCCTTGTCTAATCGATTTTTTTTTGTTTTTTGCGAAGAAGGAAGAAGTGTTCTTTTAGCATCAATTGAATTGATGAATATAATATAAGATTTCGATTTGGTGCATACAACCATACAAATGATCAACTTTGTGAATCCTTTGATTACATCATCATATTATATTGTACGACATTCCTTGATCTAATTATTATGGGGATAACCACATTTTTTAGTCTATAGTTCGTTGTTCCAAAAAAAAAAAACCTCATTTTTGGTTCTACAAGTTTACAAATTCCATCAATATAGTCATAAATTTTATCAATATAATTCGATTCTTTTTTTTTTTTACCTAAATTTCAAATTAACTCAATACAAATATGAGAGACATAAAAATTTAAATGGGATTCAATTGAAATTTAAAAAAATAAAGTGCTATATTCACACAAAAAATAAAAAAAAAAAGAAGAAGAAGAAGAAGCAAACATAACAAACACCATCTTTATACAAAGAAATCTACATGTGGGTTAAAGAGGATTGAAAATGAACGTGAGAACAGGATTAGAAACTAGAGCTACATAAAATTCTACAAATGGTGTTTGGTTGCTTTGTTTGATGCATGTATGTGCTTCATTTGTTCTCTATGTAGGGTTGACATTCTTGGATTTTCTTGAGAAGGGAGAGGCAAAGAGAAGAACATATATTAAGTGAGGCTGCATGGCCTTGGTGGGGCATTTGACGTTTTTCATAAATTCTTGGATAATTTGCGTCTTTTTTTTTTTCTTTTGAGCGTCTTCCTTTAGCAAAATAAAAGTCCAAAGGTTTGACCAATTGCCATTCACATATGAATCGAATAATAATTTGTAACATGTGTTCACATACATATATACACTTGTATGCATACAATTATTTTATTATAATATACTTATAAACAATTTGCACGAATCTTGCTTGAACTTTCACCTATAGTTTGAAGTCTTAACTTTTGGAAATAATTAGAGTTGAGACTTGAAATTATGCCAATAAAATGCACAAAATTTTGAAAATGTTAGATAATAACTTTGTTGTAGTAAAACATCCTCCAAATTGGCTTTGTTACCCCAAAAAAGAAATAAAGTTGCCCAAAAAGAAACAGAGTTACATGCATTTGTATTACATTCTTTTCTTCTACCAAAGATTCATGCATACCAATCAGTTATAACTAAATTATGATTAGAGTTGCATTCAGAATTGAAGATTTCAAGTTTCAATCATATTAAAACCATAATAAATAAATAAATAAGCCCAAAGATTCATGCACACAATCTTGTAATAAAAAGTCTAATCTTTTAAGGGAATTTCTAATTTGGCTTTTTTTTTTTTTAATATAACTCACTCAAGATTTTGTATTTTTGTGAATGTTAGATAATAACTTTGTTGTAGTAAAACATCCTTTAAATTAGCTTTGTTACCCCAAAAAAGAAATAAAGTTACCAAACGAAATAAATAAGAGGTACATACATTTGTCTTACATTCTTTTCTTCTACCAAAGATTCATGCATATCAACGAGTTATAACTAAATTGTTGTTGGAGTTGCATTCAGAATTAAAGATTTCAAGTTTGAGTCCCATTAAAACCATTTAAAAAAAAAAAACTCAAAGATTCATGCTTGGAATCTTGTAATAAAAATTTAAGTTTTAAGAAAATTACTAATTTGACTTACTTTTTTATTAGTATAATTCACTCATAATTTTATACTAAAAAATAATTGAGGTCTATTTAAAATAAAAAATAATAAAATATATTTGTATGATATAAGATTATTAATGAATTATAATACTAAAATCTTAGAATAAAAATAGTAAGCACGTTTACTTTTTTTTTTGGTTGAGTTTTCTTGTACATAAACTAACTAGTTGAGGGAATGAAAATAATTGAAGAGATTAAAGATTCAAACTCTCAACTTCTCATTTATTAATATACTGTCAAGTTTGAATTACAAACTCATCATACTCTTATTTTAAAGCAAATTAAGGCTGGGAAAAACGTAGGCCCGCCCTCATTATGCTGTTGTTCATTGTATGGGCCCTGAGTGGCCCATCAAAAAATGGGCGAATTGTCACGTTGGGCCCCCTTCCTGTTCGCGTACAGCTTGCATGATTGGATGACTTGGAGAAAAATTAATTCTTTAACGCGAAATAATGAGGATAAATGCAGGGAGAAAATTAATAATGAAAAATTATAATGATAATAGTAATGACAATAATAATACACATAAGGTTATTTTTATAGGGGTCTCCTTATTTTAAAGAATTTCCCATAATAAAAATTACGCGAGAATGTGTGCAACAAAAAGATGTAACTTCCCTAATAAATTTCGAATAAATAATACATAATTGGCCTGCCTGATGGCACTAAGGCAATGTCCCTCAGTGTAGTGAACTCTGCTATTTCCTCACTTACTTCCTGCCCATGGGCGATGATCCTTCCTTTGAAGACTAAAAAAATAAGAATAATGCAAAAGGGGTGATGATCTTTGCTTGCTAAGTTGGCATGAGGCAATGGCCTCATGTAGGGCGACTAGAATTTGAACCTCCCGTCTCCTCCCCTCTTCTTTACCAACTCTGCCCTTCCTTCCAAACAAAAAAAATAAAATAAAATAATGCAAGAGGGTTGAGAACTCATAATGCCCAAATGGCACTAAGACAGTATGCCTCAATCCCTCTCTCACCCTCCCTATCCCTGTATAGGCTCTGTCCTTCCCTCCAGACAAAAAACAAATGTAAAAAGAGTGAGGACTCTAATTGCTCGAGTGACACTAGAACAGCGTGCCTTAGTGATGTGGCGGGTTCGAATCCTCACCACTTTCTCTCCTATCCTGTTTCTATAGGTGATGACTCTTTTTTTAAGATCAAAGGAAAAAAAATAACGCAAAAAGTGAACAACAAAGAATAAATACAAAAGGAGGTTCGAGTCCAGTTGAGGTGATGGTACATTTATACAAAATTATTTTATTTTTATAGTCAACAAAAAATGTCTCTTTATTAATTACATATAAAAAAATTCGTGTTTGTTTTTTTTGTTTGGGAGAATATTTGCGTGTTAATGTAAATTGATTGCTTCGGTATTAAAATATTTCTTTTTCGTTTTCAAAGTACTGAAATGTTTCCCGGACATTTGGAATAAAATTTATCCCACATCTTGAGACAGCGGGACAGGATTTAATGTTTATTAAAAAATGTGGACCTGTTCTTTTCTAAATTTCTTTTTTTTTTTTTCGTTTTCATAATTCTATTTTCGTGCCTTTGACAATAAACCAAGTAGAGTTCCCATGCTGTTTGTTACAATTACTAAGATTTGTTCTGGCTGGAGCTCTTTATCCTTATTATTTATTACTTGTGTTAGGAAGGGTTGAGTTTAATAGACCAATATCTCAAGAAAAGATATGTTAAAGAATGCAATGAACCCTTTTGTGGTGGATTGTTTGTGTGAAGATAATGCAAATGGAAACTGCTAGTGTAAGAAAAACCTTGTCCATTGAAGATTGCAATGGCAGGATAACAGGTTATCCAATGCATGGCATACGCTGTAGGAGGATAGTTTTTGTGTAGATTTGATTGCTAATCTTAGTGTTCTGTGAAATTGCCTCTTCGAGTGTGAGACCCTCTTTCACTGGCTCTCTAAAATTTATTTTGTGTAAACATATTTTGTATGACTCTTTTGAAAGATAGTGCTATCACTTAGTTTTTAACCGTTTGTTTTTGTTAATTGTAATTTGTTTCTTTCTAATCTGTTCATCACAAAAAAAAAAAAAAAAAAAAAAAGATTGCTGGATCAAATGGGTTGCTTGATAAGAGACCCAACTTGCACACTTTGCCTACTCATTGCTTCTTCCTTTATGTGGAGTTCTGGGCCGAGGGCGACCATTGGGTATATATATAAGCAGAACAATGCAAATAGCTTGAATCACTTTGTAAAAAGTTCCCTACCCCAGCCACGAACGAGGGGAGTCGGACATTCTATGTACGACATTTCCAAGTTTTTTTTTTAGTTTTTTAAGCCGAACATTTCCAAGTTGGATCTATCAGTTCGTTGGATGGCATTTCAATTTCCATCTTAATTATGAGAAAGAAAGGCAATATATTTACAATCCTAAATAAAAGAAAAATATTTGGTGAATTATTCACATTATATATATGAGATGCGCTCAATGGGGATTCACCTTTTTTGTGGTTCATAAGAATAGATTCACGTCATATATCTATAGTAGGCAAGAATTTATGAAAGCAATGGAGTGGACGCGTTGCAGAGGCGATAATCAGAAAGTTTTGTGTGTCAAGGCCTTGCCCGGAAACACGAAACCGATGATTAAAATAATATTTTTTTAATCTTTTTTTTCTTCAAATTCAGCCAAGGAAAAATGTGTGTTGCAATTTTTTTTTAATTAAAGTTTAAGAATAATACTAATTATATTTAAGATAATATTAAATATATTTAATATTTAATTTTTTTTTAAAAAAAGAGAAATATAACGTATAATCACGTAATGAAACTATTCAACAAAATTTTGAAGTAGACTGACCATTATACTGAGTCCCATGAAGTGTACTGTGCAGTTTTTTCTCGTCAAACCATGAGTTATTATCTTGCTTTTAGATTTTTTTAGAAAAAAAATGTTTTAATAAATTCCCCCATGTATCGAGCACTTTATTCGGTGCACCTAACAAAGCTCCAATAATTAATATTCACTGCACTATTTTTTTTTCCAAAAAAATTGTGTCTTTCAAAATTAATTGCAATTCCCAATTGAAATCTCAATTGCAAATTTAAATTGTAAGCTGATCTATCAAAGCTCTGTGTAATAACAGCGCAATGCGTGTTTGTGACTATGAGTCTGAAAGTTCGTCGCAGAAGTTCCAAAGAATATATGACATTCCCCGCACAGGACTCGGACCAAAGACAAAGAAAATATCTCTTTTTTTTTTTCTTTTTTTTTTCTGCTGGCATCTGCAATCAAATCCCGTTCGCAGACCTAAAAAGATCACGGAGTATCTCTGATCCTGAACCATGATTTTATTACGATTTCTTTACTATTCTTGCTCTCTCTGATACATACGTACACAGTATTCCAATGCCCCACTGCGTAACTATTCTATTTCGATTTCGTCCCCATAAATTCACAGGCACATCAACATGCGCATCGCATCACATCACAGATTCTCCACAGCCACAAGCGAGTTTTGGCTTCACAATTTGGCTAGCATTGCCACTGGTTATTTAGTATACCCTTTTACATTGCCTTTGTTTCTCAGAACTTTTGGCAGTTCTTTTGGCCTTTTCTTTTGTGGGGTTTATTTATTTATTTTTGTTGGGTTTGGATTCATAAGGTACTCTTTCTCAAGGCATGGCATCTTCCTCCTCTGCAACATCTTCAGCATCAGTGGCTTTTGACTCTGATGAGAAACCCCATGTTTTAGCTGTTGATGATAGTTTGATAGATCGTAGAGTCATTGAAAGGTTGCTGATCCACTCTGCTTGTAAAGGTACAAAGTATATATACATTATTAGCTCTTTTCTTTCTTTTGTTTTTTTCTTTCCTTCTGGTATTGCCCTATTTAGACTTGTACGTGTGATGTAGTAATGTTCAAAGTCCTTTTTTTTTCTAATAGAACGAAAAATGTCCACTAAATATCAATCAGAATTCTTTTCTTCGAACCAGATCCCAGGGCTCGAGGTGAATATTAGCAAGGACCTGAATCATTCTTTTCTTTTTCTTTTTCTTTTTTTTCCTTCAATTTTTGCCTTGGTTCCTTTCCTGAATGAAATTGCAAGGAAATGTTTCATTTGTCTGCTTGAATATGTGAAAATGAATCATAGTGATAAGGGCAAATTCGAGATTCTGTAACAGGGTGTCGTGTTATCTATTTCGAGATTTGCCTGTGGATTCTTCGCAGTTAAAAAACAAAAAATATGTGCAAGTGAGCTCGGGAGCTTACGTAAACTCATTAAAGGATGATGCAGTTTCCACCCTGTTTTGCATTTTTATATTTAATGTCTATACTTGAATGATAATAAAGGACTCTCAAATTTTTATGTTGCGACTTTGGTACTCTCTTTTATTTGCGACCTCAATTCGTGACATGACGTCCCAGACCATCACTCCGACTCTAAAAGAATCTTGGCAAAGAAAAGCAATTTGAATTTCTGATTTTCATTTTGGCAGTGACCACAGCAGAAAATGGGAAGAGGGCCTTGGAATTTTTGGGCCTGGCAGATGGACAGAACTCCAGAAACAGCGTAAGTGAGTATGGCAAATTGCAAACTCAATTGGGTCTTTGAGAAAACACAAAAATGAAAGCAGGAAAAGGGTGCCTGAGAACAACAGTTGAGCCTAAGAAACAGATCAAATGAATGCTTTTTAAGTCTCTCCAAGGCCTAGGTGGTCGACTCCCACCACCTCCTCTTCTCCCACAATATGTGAGATAATTTGGAATCTGTCTTCCTGCGGTGTCTTTTGACCCACGATTCCCCTTCCCGCTTACATCAAATAGATTAACGTTTAACCATTTCAGTGTTCAAAAGAAAAAGTCTCTCCATGCCCTTTAAGCCTAATAATAATTAGGAACTAAAAGGTAAAAGGCTCTAATACTGAAGGGTAGGTGTTCTTTTGCAGAATTTGAAGGTGAATCTGATTATCACCGATTATTGTATGCCAGGAATGACAGGGTACGAACTACTGAAAAAAATTAAGGTAGGCATCGCAATTTCTGCAATGGGTATTTTCTTCCGGTATTCTTCTCTGCAAGTGGCTATGATCCTTAATCCTTATCAGAGCTTATCCTCTAAGTTATACGTATGTTTTAGGCTATCTAACATATATAATTTACCTGACAGGAATCGCCTAACATGGTGGAGACACCGGTCGTTATAGTATCATCAGAGAACATCCCTTCAAGAATCAAGCAGTAATTGCCAATTCTCTTGCCAGTGTTTAATTTTGATTTTTCATTTCAATTTTTGGAGCAATCATTGATTGATTGAAAATTTTCGTCTCCAACAGATGCCTGGAGGATGGAGCACAAGAATTCCTGCTGAAGCCTCTTAGACAATCAGATGTCACAAAATTGAGATGCCTCATGAGGAAACTGAATGATCATGTCAGGTGATGTTTAGTGTGGGAAAATGAATAAATTTCCAAGGAAATAATGTGCATAACTATGACAAAAGAAGCAATATGAGAGGGAAGAAGCTGAAGACAGGATACATGTGCTTGGCAGTATTTTTCACGCTGCAGTAACCTGTAGGAATGTGTTAGACCTGACATTTGTGACCTTTTTGCCAGATTTCTGATCCTGCTAATCTACAACTAGTTGTGGAAGTTCCTCACTTTTTCTGCATAACATTCATAGTTTGTTTGGATTATGAGATTTCGGTAAGAAATAAAGTTATTAAAAAAAAATTATGAGAAAATAATAAAAGAATAAAATTTTATATTTGAATTATATGAAAAAAAATGTGAGAAATAAAAGTTTAGAGATGAAATAATAAAAATATCTTTACAAAAAATTGAATAATTAGTTATAAAATATTCTTATGACTAATTAAATAGACTAAAGGTTAATTTAGTGATTATATATTTTTTTTCTTTTTTCCTTCTCACATGGTGCATTTTCATTTTCCCATTGCTTTCCAATTACTTTCTTCTCTATTGCCAAACAATTGCATAGGATTCTGTGTTTTATTTTCTTTTTCTCTTCTAACCTTTTTCCAAACACACGGTCAAATTTGCTTCATTTTCAGTTCCATTCAATTGTTATGAACCAATGACAGCACACACGAATTTTCTTGTTGAGGAACTTTCTTTTTTCCTCTATCGTTGACGAACTTTCTTTTTTTTTTTGATTTTCTCCAATTCGACAATTCCTTCGTAATCGTCAAAAAAGGTTGGTCATCCTCCACGAGTCTTCAATATTTAAAAAGAGCACGGCCAGAGGATTTTAGCTCTATAAAATGTTGCAAATATAATAAATTGTTAATTTTAAATAATAAACATTTATATTTTATGTGACAAAAAGATAAATGATAATTTTTTATTATATAAAATATAAATATTATTATTTAAAATTAATAATTATTATATTTAAAATATATCCTCAAGTCAAAAAATTTCAATTATTAACTTTTTATAAGGTGGAAAAGATGCCATCCCTTATTGAGAGTCAAATGTGGTACTCTTCTTGAGAAGAAAGGCAGGTCATCATCTCGCTCTGTGACTTGGCACGCCAAAGTGTGAACATACCTTTGTTCGATGGATCTTTGACTACTAGTACTTTTTCGAGAAGGATCCACCGCATGGATGGACATGTTTAGGTAGACGGGTCAAAGAGGGAGAGCGGAAGGAGAAGGGGGAGACTCACAAAACGTTTGACTCGTCTCTGACTCAGTTATTCCATTTATTCGATATTTTTATTGGTTCCAAGAGTGATTGAAAAATTATGAATTTGAAAAATTATGAATTTGAACACAGAACTAAAAAGTGTTAATAAAATATTTATATTAATTGTATTAAAAGTACGAGATTTTATCTAAATTTCAGCATTTTCCTTTCGGCAAATATATGCTATGTGGGGGTAAAAGTCATTAAGTTTGTGGTAATAGATTACTCATGGTTTTATAAATAAAATGTATAACTTTATTACAAAGAAGATATCCAACCCAAATATAATTTTTCACTTAAATATTTTATATAAATTTTAAATAGATATAGAATTTGTGTACTATATTTTCTGAGCTGTGTCTCTTGTCTGCAAATATAGTTCTTAACTAGATGGCTGTTGACTTCTGAGGGGCCATTTTTTTTTTTTTAACACTGAAAAGAACTTGGAGCGGAAGAAAACTGGACGTAAGCAGTGACATGATAATAGAATGGGCAGCTATAAATAGTTGGTGCCATCCCATGGCTTCCCCATAAGTTGAATTTCATCATAGCATCTTTGTTCAAAGTTTTGTCAAAGCCCCCTTTGCATTATATCAAGATGGAAGATCACCAAGTGGCTCTGCTGGATTTCTGGCCAAGCGCTTTTGCCATGAGAGTGAAGATCGCCTTGGCCGAGAAAGGAATTGAATATGAAACCAAGGACCAGAACTTGGCCGACAAGAGCCCTCTGCTTCTTATGATGAACCCGGTTCACAAAATGGTCCCTGTTCTTGTCCACAATGGAAAGCCCATTTGCGAATCCCTCGTCATTCTCCAATACATTGACGAGGTTTGGCACGACAAAGCTCCTCTGCTTCCTTCAGATCCTTATCTACGCTCCCAGGCCAGATTCTGGGCTGATTTCATTGACAAGAAGGTACTTTTCTGTTTTCGTTTCGCAAAAAGGCTGTTTCTTTTTTTTACTTAAACCCGGATCATCGTGTGATAATAGAGTAACTTTTTTATTATACAAGGACTCGCCCTATCTATTGTTCAAAAGGATTATAACTAATTATCTTGTGCATGATTACTAAAAGCTTGTAGCAGATAGCAGCTAGGGGTAGCACTATAATTGCAATTAGTCTGTAATCATTATTTTTCGAGTTCAATATGCGAGCTATTCTTAACCTTTTTTTCAATAACTTAACTTTTGGTTTCTTTTGGCCTAAAATTGAACTTGTGCATGCAAAGAGACCCGTTGAGTTTAATATATGATTTATTTTTTAAGCTTTACGAAAAGTTTAAGCTTATTGTGACACAATTGCCTTTAAGAAACTTGATCCTGTGGCTTTTGTAGTTAGTTGTAAAGAGTGTGTCAAATTTTTAATGCAGATATTCAGCAATGCGAAGAAGTTATGGAGGGAGAAAGGAGAAAAGCAAGAGGAAATAAAGAGGGATTTCATAGAAGGCTTGAGGACCCTAGAAGGGGAACTTGGAGAGAAGGCTTACTTTGGTGGGGATGCCATTGGCTTTGTGGATGTGGCACTTGTTCCCATCACCAGTTGGTTCTACACATATGATACTCTTGGGAATTTCAGCATAGGGGCAGAGTGCCCAAAGATCATTGCATGGGCTAAGAGGTGCATGGAGAAGGAGAGTGTGTCCAAGGCAATTGCTGACCCCGAGAAAGTCTATGGCTTTGCTTTGCAGCTTAGAAAGAAGTTTGGCCTGGATTAGACCAAATTTTACTTTGGTGTATTGTGGGGGCAAAGAGACCAAATAAAAGATTAGGATAAGAACCGTCTCTGGGTGTTTTTATTTTTATTTTTATTTTTTTTCTTCTTCTTGTTGAGGTCTTATTGTGAGAAAATGTGTGCCAGTACACTCTGTATTTGCAGGTGGTAACAAGCTTAAGGCATGACAGATAATTTTTCTTTCCCCTAATATACTCTAATGTTAATCAGTTTCTGGTTTTATGGATCCCATGTCCCGTCAAGTGAAAAAAAAAAAATGATTCAGTTAACTAAATAATAAACATTTATTTAATTATGACTGCAACATGACAACTTTTTCTTTTCCTTAAAAAGTTTGCACTTTTAAAATTTTACCATCGGTATTGATATGAGAGAAGTTGAGCTTGGAGGTACAATGATGAGCGTCGAACACATATTGCTGTGTCAAACATGTGTCAGTCACGTGTTGTATCCAATACATGTCTGACAACATAGTTTTAGACCAACCGTGTCCATGACTTTGGAGGAGTCCAGGAAGTTCCTGAAATGAACCTCTAAACATTGTTTCTGAATGTGTTAGGAGGTCTCACGTAAATAAAGAGGCTGGACATGGTTAGTAAAAATAAGATGAAGGGCTTGTATGACCCAAAAAAGGCAGGCATAAAGGGCCCGTCTGGGTTGGCTAGGTGATGATATACCGGGCTTTAAGTTGCGTGGGCCCTTAATTTGGCAAGACCATACTCCATGGATACGTAAACAGCTTCACCACATTGTAGTTGAATAAGTGAGATTTGAGTTTCTAATTTTATAATCAGGAATTTGAATTTCGTCAAAATTAAATAGTAAGATTAAATTTACAGCTCATCATATAACGCGAGATATGTCTTAACCATCATATCTTTTTAAGTTCTCTCTGGGCATAAAATCGCAATATTCCTTAATAAAACTGTAGGACACCACTCTTACTTTCTTATTTTATTCAAAGAGCATGGTTTGGCTTATATAGCATTATATGGTCAAAAGTATTTACGAAAAGTACTATTATTTGTATGGTTAAATTAATTTAAGAAGTTTGATTCTAAGTGAGAAATTTCACGACCGAATGTTGCCAACCTCAAATGATGGGATTTGCCTCGCGCGAGGAATGTCATGACCAATTTGCTTCATGAACTCCGGTTACAGAATCGCAATGCTCTCAAACAATGGGACATTATCTTTACATAATTTTTATCCTTCAATTCTAAGACAAGAAGGAAAGAAATTTAAGATCGTATCTTTTGAACAAAATTGTTGAATTCTTAGACATCTCGTTTTGGCTTTAAAATTGTGTTGTTTTGAGAGTGATAAGGCGGTGGTAGCTGCCCAAAGTCAACAGAACTTTTTTTGTATAATTCAACAGATGGCGGGCAAATATTCTCATGGGCCTACTATGCTCGTGTGGACATCCGCAAACACAATCCCACTACATGTTTTAGGGATAATTTTAGTCTAATGAAAATTGGATGCAATGCTTACTAACTTGGCTAAAGGCTTTACAACTAATTGAGCTATAGGCTTATAGCTATATATATCCCTCGAGTCTGTAGACTTTTTTAATTTATATGACATGTTTTTTTTTTAATTTTTTGAGATTTTGAGATTTTAATTATTTTTATTAATTTAATTAAATATATTATTATGATAAGCTAACTATTTAATTTAAGTCTCATATAATTATTATTATTTAAATCCAATTTGATCTGCTCATATAACAGTATTTATATTAAATTTAAATTTCTTTACAATCATGAATCATTATAATAAGTATTTGTATTCAATTAGTTTTCTTGATAATAACAAGGTAATTTTTTATACGATCACTACTCAATTATGGTAGTATCATTCAACTACTGCTACTCACATCTAATCCCAATGTGTCTATAAAGTTGACTATTATCTAATCTCCTTTTTTTTTTTTTTTTGCACCAAGAAGACACACAGCTGAAATACGTTTGGTTTTCTCTCTCTACTGTTAAAGCTGGTATGCAAGTCTCTCTCCTTTTGTTGTTTTAGGTTAGAAAGAAAAGATTCATGCTAATGAAAGTATTCTAACGGTATCCTCATTGGTTTTCTTACAAAATTGAAATTAGATTAGTCTTACAATGGCGCATTGGTCGTGAAGGATGAATGTAGATTTTAATCGGTCCTCAGTTAATGTAACACATTTGTTTTCTTTTCTTTTTTTTAATTTAGAGATTTTTTTTGATAAAAAAAAATTTATCGAAGATATGTCGATTGTTAGATGCTTGAACCGGAATCGGAGCAACTTTCATTTGAACATTTTATTTAACAATTTCCATAGAGACTAGACTCACCACCGGAACACCAGTAGAATTAAATAAGTCCTTCCACTAATAATTCGACGGGTGAATCTAATTTCACATGTCAGCTACAAATTTTCGCTAACTAAAGAGTTGCCTAGCTTTATTAGAAGAGGGCCCAGATACTGAAATTTACACTTAGATAATCAAATATAGAAATATGGCTATTTAAGTAATTTTTTAATTAAGAGATTGTTTTAGGTATTTTATTGTTTGTATATGACTTTTTTGTTTTTTATTACCAAGGTAAATCATGGACGAACGGGGTAATAAATGAGCGTGACATGTAAGTCCTCTATTTAATGGTTGTTGGTTTCCCAAGATAACATTCTGTTTCTTGCAGTGTTGATCACAAGTATCAATGTGATCTTGGCTTGTAAATCCCCTACTAGTTCCGTGCTTGAGGTATTTTAATTATTTTGCCAAAATTGTCATTGTCATTGAGCAGTAGAACTGTCCTCAAATTGTTAATTCTGCCAAAATTTCCGGGTCATCAACTGTCGATGTTCTTAGCTTAGTTGTTTGTTTATAAAATTCAAAGAAATATGCTTCTCTCTGCATCCAATATGACGCACGACATCAATTTCTTTGATAGTTTCTGCAAGCACTAAACGAAGTTGATTAAATATGACGCAAAGGAGAACTAAGAGAGGATGTGTATACCTAAGTACGTGACAACAAAAATTTATTCTATTTCATGGTAATAGGTGTTTGCACCAGAAAAATACATCAAGGATCTTCGGGTTCTGCAAAGTCATAATCAATGTGTCTACTCAAAAAAAAAAAAACGTCATAATCAATATGTATGTAGGCTGTAGCATTTTGTTTTGTTTTTTTTTTTTTTGTGATTGTTTATTTAAATGAAATCTGATTCCTTAGTTTTCACGCTAAAAGCTGCAGGTATTTGGAATGCGTGATATGTAAATAATTCGGTGTTTATTAATACTGGATGTTTTAAATAAAATGAACAAATTTATTGTTGATTATGAAATACAGATACAGACACGATAATACAGATACGATATAATATGGATATAGTAATATATTAATTTTAAAAATATTATAATACGAACATATTTTAAACACGATTATATATGTATATATATATATATATAATTAAATTTATAAAATTTTTGTACATCATATGTATATTTTTAAACAATTTTATAAATTTTATTCATTCAAAAATATATTTATATAATTATTATAAGTTTTAGAAATTTTTTATTTAAATAATTTATCATAAAATTCTTTATTCTTTGTTGTGAAATATTAAAATAGAGATATAAAATTTTGTAATTAATTTAATTTTTTGTTAAAATTAAAAATAAGTTAAAATTTAAGCGTTTTAAAAATTATAGACAATTGACAGTATTAAATTATAATTTTTAAAAAATTTTCTTTTTCTTATGTGTTAAAAATAATTATAAAAATATTCAAGTGTATTCGTGACATGTTAAACACTTATACTTTCCGTGTCTAGTACGCGTGTCCGAATTAAAAAAAAAAATTTAACAGAGGATGTAGAGAGTAACAGTGCACGTTGTGCAGTTTGTAAAGATGCGATTAATCTTGGAGAGATAGCAAAGCAGCAGCCATGCATGCACCAGTATCATGGGGAGTGTATTCTGCCGTGGTTAGGAATTGGGAATAATATTTGTCCTGTTTGCCATATGAGCTGCCTACAGATGATGCAGACTATGAGAGGAGTAAGGTAGTGCAAAGAGCTGCTAATGCAGTCCGTCGCCTGTGATAGGCATATTATCTGGTCAGATGCGAATTTTGAATACTTTGTTTAAGCATTAAGATTGTTAAGAATGTAGATAATGTTGTTGAATGGGTTGATTTCTCTGTTTGCGACTTAATGGGATTTCTGCAAAGTCCGTACATATTATGGTGACACATAAGAAAGTTCTTCTCACTGCATTGTACTTTTTGAAAAAATTTTCCCTTTGAATAATATCCAACGATTTACATTGATTATGTACTCGTTTTCTCTTTGCTTTTGATTCAGTTGTTGATGTTGCTGCTGGAAGATCTGATGTTCTAATTGTCTTCTTTCAGAAGAGGTATAATGTCTGCTTCCTGATTGTTTATTAGCTGGCATGGTGTTATAGTGTCACAGGATGGAAAGTGCATTATCGTTGCTAAATGTTGGAAAGTACGAAGTATTTTAGAAGACTTAAATCTTACGTAGAAGAGAGAAGATAAATATCACTTAATAAAAAAAAGTATAAATAAAAATTAAAATTTCACATAAAAAGAGAAGTTAAATTTTACTTATTTATAAACCAATATCTTTTTTACACTTTATAAAATAAACGACTTATAAGAGATTTCGTGCAACCCATACCTAGAGTCGATAAGGGCGGGCGTATGCAATCATACGCGGTCTACCTTTGAGTCCAATATTTTTAACCATTCAAAATTTTTTTTAGTCAAACTAAGAGTTTTTACTAACTGTTTTTTACTATTAAAAAATTAACTGTTACAACAGTTATAGTCATTAATTACCATTATTTTACCCATTATCTATCTTTACGACCGTTATTTATTTTTATGAGCCTGAAAGACTAAATCAATATACAAACATCATCTTCTTCTTCTACAAATATACGTTCATACATTCTACTTCTTACATATACTACTTTGCTCGAATTCGTTGAGTTAAACAAGATTATAATTCTTTTTGTCACTTCATTATTTAAAGTACACATTAACAAAAATATTTGTTATATCTTGATAAGGTAATCATTGTGATCTACTGAATTGTCTCAATCTGATAATAAGGATAAAAATTATCTTTAAAAATAATATCTGACACACTTCAAATATTATTTCATATCATTATTTATTTTTATTTACATCTATTTTAATTTTTTTTGCTGTTCTTACTTTATTAATTCTAACATCGAATCCATTTTGTTCAAGGTTTGACAACTGTCTGCGTCACTGCACAGTAAATTTATCACACATGAGACTTACGATTTTCCTGGTAAGGTGCTTTTAATTTGTTTTATTGGCTATTGAGACTTTTCTAATTTATAAATAAAAATCTTAATTTATATATTTTTAATCATTAATAAATGATATATTTATATTTTTTATTTATTTTTACTTGGAAATCTTCAATCTAAATCAAAAAAACTTGTGCTTAGCATAGACTTAGAGAAACTAGTGTATGTATATATCCTACTCTCTAATTTTGTATTTTGAATTCGAAAATTTTGTTTAAGTCCATATTTAAGTCTCACGTATCATAACTTAGAGTTGGTAGCAAATTTGTGTTTGTAAATTGTTATGCTTCTGTGGAGAGGCAACAGTCCTCTTAAACATGTGTGATTGGAATTTTACTACCAAAAAGTGAAATTGTTTGACTCATTTTCTTGTGAAAGAATAAGCGAAAATCCAAAAATCACAATAGTCGTATCTTCACCAGTCATTTGATGAAATAAAAAGTTTAACTTTTCTAAATGAAAAAATTCACAAGAAAATGTTCTTTAAACAGAAGAGGGTCATTCGACAACTAAAGGTAACCTCACAACGGAGCTTAATTGAAGCATAGTGCTAAGGTTTTTCTGGTCCCCTCTTCATGAAATCTTGTGTTTTGAGAATTATTTTTAACATTTAATAAAAAAATCAGTTATGAATAGTATAATTAATAAAAGATAATTTCAATTTTTGTATCACACAAATTTATTTTATTATTTTTTATTTTAAATAAACTCTACTTATTTTGTAATTTAAAATAATAAGTGAGTTATAGTTAAAAAAAAGTCAAATTAAAAATATTCTTTTAATTAAGAATAATTAACCTGTTTTTTCAAATATATCTATATAATGTGCCTTCCTTGGAATTTTTTTTTCAATACATTAGAAGGCTCATTAAATCAAGAGTTAGACCCATTAGACAGTTCACTCATTCTTATAAATTTCATATTATTTTTTCATTATTAAAACTTAAAATTTTAAAAATAAAAAATTTTAATTTTAGCCACTAAGTATCAGGACTTTCTTAACAATTTTTTCTAAAACCAACTGAACGGCTTGGTTGTAATTCTATTATTGACACTAGGACCGAAAAAGACGTTCATGACCCAATTAGCAGCCACAAAGCTTTGAAGTCCAAATTGAAAGCTAGGTAAAGCCATCAAGATTTACGGACTTAGATTTAGGAGTGTAAATGAGTTGAATTGAGCCGAATCGAATTTCGTCAAACTCGAGTTTGACTCGTTAAAAATTTTTTTAGATTTAAATTCGGCTTAAATTCGATTCGAGCTTTAAAAATAGAGGCTCGAGTTCAGTTCGTTACATTTTTACCGAGAATTGAGCTCGACTGGAATTTTTTTGTTGGTAAATTTTTTTTAATCTAAACTTGATATATATATATATATATATATATATATATATAAAAACCAGTCACATCATATATCATTAATCAGTTTATTTAATTATATTTTAATTTTCTCTAATCTAAAAGATTTATATTATTTAGTAAAGAAAAAATAAATACGTAATTTTATTTTAATTAAGAAAAAAATAAAATAAAAAAAGAGACAGGAGGAAATGATGATGGAGAAATAATGTACTAGAGATAGCAATATAGCATGAACAAACGACGCTGTTGTGGCCATGGTAATGCCAAGAAATTAAATGATATTAAAAGTTAAATGATACAATTAAATGTTATTAATACATTAAACGAGTTTATAATAATACATATTAAACAAGTTCTTAATGATACATTTATTAAGCTCTAAGCGAGCTGTTCACGAGTCTGTAACGAGCCAAATCTATCATTGTTCAAGCTCGATTCGTTTATTAAACGAATTTTAATTTTAGACTTGTATATCGCTCATTTAGTTAAAATGAATGAGCTGAGCCGCCGAATTTTTAACAAACGTATCAACTCGTTTGCAGGCCTACTTAAATTTAGTTTTGGTTTGGTTTTTTTTTTTTTTTTTTTTCGTGCTACTTGCGAAAATGGACTTTTAATGAAAGAAACCCACGAAGAGAGGAATATCACATTCATTTTTAAGAACCAATATATGACAAAAATAGGCAAAATTAGAGACACATAAATAAAAAAATTATTTAAATAGTATTAAATTTTGAGTTTCCCTTGAAGCTTTGCTCTTGATATCTAACCAGCTGAGCTTGTTTAATTCGTTGTCTTTCTTGCTTGTTCAATGCCTTTGCGTGCTAGATGATGGATAGTGAACCTCCAGCATGTATTGAGAGAGGAAAATTCATGTACTCATTGTTTCAAGAAGCTGAACTCCTCCTTACGTGCCTCTGTGAAGTCGGCCTAATTTCTCTCTCCCGACTATTAAACTTCTTTTAGATGGTGATAATTATGGAATAGTTTTTTTTTTTTTCTATTCATCAAAAAGCCTCTTCACTATAAGTAATATAATAAAAATAGTTATTCTCATTTAAATAAATTTAACATTTACTTCTCAAAATTAAAATTTAATGCCTCTAAAATATATAAATTTCTAAAGGACTGGAGCAGGATATTTTAGAAGCTGGTTTCTTTATTTAACAGTTGTACCAAAAAAAGGGGGCCGCCGGGGGCGAGGGGAGGGGAGAGGAGGAGAAGAATAGACGGTGATAAAAGTCGACTATCAACCTGTAATTTCTGGCAAAGAAACGACCAAGTACATGTGACACTTTCTTTTTTAAGGGGCTCGTTACAAAAGGTTAGGCCCTTACTTGAGTAAAACCCTTTTTTTATTTTCTTTATTTTTTTAAAATTATACTTTAAATAATATTTAATGTTATTATAAACATATTTAACTGTAAAATTTTTTTTATAACATTCGTGTGGAGGCCAGTACAAAATTTTCATTCCACCAACATTTCTCCTTCTATAATTCATTGGAAATGAGTGGACATGAGTTTTTTTTTTTTTACAAATAGGCAAAAAGTAAAATAAAAAAATAAACAAAATAGAAGTAGGAAGGTACTGTCCATGCATATCCGTTTGAAGCATCAATCCAACTCTACTAATTTAAATAATTATTTTTTACTTTTTTTATAAATTATTATTTATTTTTTTACAATTTTTAATTATTATTTTTTATCAATTAAAATAATATTATTATTATATTATTTTTTATTTATTATTTTTTTTATTTATTTTCTATCAATATAAATAAACTATAAGTAAAGGTTTTTTTTTAAAATTTGAGTACAGCATCATCCATTATTTCAAAATTAATCATAAAATCCGTACATAAATTACTTTTATATAAAGTATGTTGAAAATAAATAAATCACGACAAAGCTGTCAGCGAAATTGTTTGGCCGTCGGTTCGATTTGTGATAAAAAAGCCATCATTAATGCTCTGTTTGGGAAGCGAAGGAAACGAAAAAGAAAAAGAAAAGGAAAGGAATAGGAAATAATTTTTTTATTTATTTTTTATTAATTTAAATAATTAATTTTTATTTTTAATTTTATAAATTATTATTATTTTTTAATAATTTTTTAATTATTATTTTTTATTAATTATAATATTATTATTACTGAATTTTTTTATTATTTATTTTTTTTTTCAGTATATAAAACAGTCTAATAATCCCCACTTGACAAATTAAAATAAAAGACCAATAATGACAGACCAATAATGCAGGATGCATGTTCCAGTCAATTGATGATGCGTTGAATAGCACGAACTTTGTCTACAGTAACAGTTAAATTTTGAGTCTCTAATAATTAAACTTAAAAATATAAAATTAAATTATAAATAAAAATTTAAAATAAAAAAATTTACATGGGATTATTCTTCATGATTTTTTTAATTAGTGTTTCTTTTTTTAACTCCGTCAAAAGCTGCACGAACTTGATCTTAACAGAAATAATTTTCACAGCTTTATTTTAAATTGGTTAGACTGAAATTGGATTTAGTTTGGACGTTTAGACTACGGTTAAGAACCGCAGAGACCTGATCTAAGCCGATATGACTTAATTTCACAAAAGGTCGAAAGGACTTATTCTTGAATGAACTGCCTGAACTTTGTTAAGAGTCGTATGAGACTTGATCTCAACTGAATTTATAATAATTTGATATTTTTAAATTTATATTCTCATAAATTCATATGTAGAGCGATCAGAAAATATAAACTTAAAAATAACCTTAGAAATGGAAATAACAAATTTTTTTGAGTTTACTCCTGAAATATCTCTCAAAAAAGAGTTAGCAGAGTATACTGCAGAGTAAAAATACATAGAAAAAAAGATTTTTTTAAAAAATTTTTTAAATTTTTTTTTTCTCTCAAATTTTCTATATTTTTCTTTTCTGTTTACAAATTTATTGAATATGTTTTGAGAACTTATTTATAAATTTTTTTTTTCATATGAAAATTATATGGGAAAAGAAAAAACATTCTTTGTACATTCGTTGTGCTAGCGACCATTGGATTGATGGCCAGCCAATGCTGACCTTTGCTAACTTTGCTAACTTTTGAAATCAGCAACTGCCGAACTTTTTTTTTTTTAAAATAATAAAACGTGTTTACAGTCTTATCTATTAATTGAGAGTGAAGATTGCTCGGGGAGTGCACTACTGGAGAAGATGGAGGAGCAAGTGGTCCTATTGGACTTCTGGGTGAGTGCACTTGCGGTGAGAGTGAAGATCGCCTTGGCAGAGAAAGGGGTCAAGTACGAAATCAAGGAGCAGAACGTGTTGGACAACAAGGGCCCTCTGCTTCTTGAGATGAACCCAGTTCACAAGTTGATTCCTGTTCTCATTCACAACGGGAAGCCCATCTGTGAATCACTCATCATTCTCGAATACATTGATGAAGTCTGGCCTGACAGATCACCCCTTCTCCCCTCCGACCCCTATCAACGTTCCCAAGCCAAATTTTGGGCTGATTACATTGACAAGAAGGTCTGCTCAATATTATAGCTTTTTGCTTTCCGTTCTTTTTTTTTTTCCCCTTATGGGGTGGTAAGGTTGCGTACTCTTTCCAAAATTTCGTACACAGGTGTGTCATGTATTATTTTTGTTTGGAAAATTAAACAGTCGTAGAATCAACCCATTACAACTAATTACTTTTTTTTTTTTTTAACTAGAGGCTTAATATCTATACTAAAAAAAATAAAAATTATTTTTATTTTTTTATTACAAACATTAAACGTTTGATTATAAAAAAAAATTAATTATAATATGTCGATTCTATATCTCATTTTTTTTACATTTATTTAATTGAATTGTTTTTGTTTTTTTATTTGGCCTCACTTACAAAAGTTGTCCCCGAAAAATTTGTTATAGATTGTCCATAGTGTATATCTGACTCTTCCCATACTCAATGAGGCGGGAGCTGTATTGATTGGTGGCTAACTCTAACTCTCGCACCAAAAATTCCCCATAAGAAATTTTCCTTGTAGTAGATTTAAATACAAAACATGACATGGCTGTATCTCTTTGTCAAATGATTTAATCGCACGATTAGTATTTTTACTTTTGGGTTATTTTCCAAATGAATATTTAGTGTCATTTTTACGAGTATAAAGGTAATTTTTATTATGTTGTTATATTACGATATAGGTACACCCCAGCAGGAAGAAGGCATGGATGGAGGAAGGAGAAAAGCAGGAGGAAGCAAAAAGGGAGTTGATAGAAGGCTTGAAGACCCTGGAAGGTGTGCTTGGAGGGAAGCCATATTTTGGTGGTGAAACAATCGGATTTGTTGATGTGGCACTTATCCCCTTTACCAGTTGGTTCTATGCACTGGAAATTTGTGGGAATTTTAGCATAGAGGCAGAGTGCCCAAAGATCATCGCCTGGACCAATAGGTGCATGCAATTGGAGAGTGTGTCCAGGTCGCTTACTGACCCTATGAAGGTCTACGACTTCGTTGTGGAGTTCAAAAAGAAGAGATTGGGTAGAGAGTAATGCATAACCAATAAGTATGCACACCATTAACTTTGGTTAATAAGTTTAAAGTTGAGGATGAAATTTAATGTTCAAACTTTAGACCTCATTAATTGTTAAAAAAAATAAAAGAGTAATGTATAGTCTCTGCTGGTGTGCTGGTTTGCTTGTATACTCCTTGCAATTGTCTTTCCTACTTTCTAAAACTTTATAATTATCTCACCAATTCAATTGCTGAGTTGGTGGATGATAGCAAATCAGGGTCTTATGATTGCATATACCTTTTTTTTTTTTTAATATGTCTAGTTTAGATGGCTAGGAGAAACCCATCAAGAATCAAGAGCAATGGAGGTAGTGAGATCAAGCGGAGGAACCTATACTTAGTGATTAGGGAGCACTCTTCTTAACTAATTGGGCTAATACTCATCATCCTCATAATTGCGTATGCTATAATTTAAAACATGGACCGGTCTGCTCTTTGTCATTAGATAATTCATATGTGACTTAGTCTTATGATAAGAAGAGAAGTCGAATAAACTCTTTTCCGAAAAAAGAAGGTCGCAAAAAAAAAAAAAAAAAATCATCCTTTCTGCATATTATTGTAAAAATAATAAAAGTTTATTTTGTCTACGGAAATAGACTTTAGTGTGGAAGGCAGTTCAAAATAATAATGCATCTTAATTTCAAATCAATTGTGACAATTTATGGATTCAAGTTTGGCCTCCATGACGAGTTGATTTAATTTGGCCCACTAACTAAATAGAGTCCTGCTATCGTGGATGGGAAAATGGGAGACGAGACAATAACACGTTACAATTGGTAACTTTGTTCTTACAACAAGCAGTCTAAACCTTTACAGCAAAAAAAATAAGTGAAAAATAATTTGATATTTTGTTACAAAATTTAAGTCGTTTTATTATAAAAACAAAACTACCCGTTGCAACACGTCACTTTTTTGTCTTTTATTTTCTGCATCCACGTATAATTTTTCAAATAAATATAAGTAAGAGGGCAATTAAAGAGTTAGCAGTTATGGTTGACAATTCTGATATATTCTCTCCATTACTCTCTGTATTGAGGGACGAACAAAAATGAAGAGCCGCACGTCCCCTAAGAAGAGAAAGACGGAACGGAAAACAGAGAGTTAAAGTCTCCTTTAACAAATCCTATTAAAGTAAGAATATCCATTGAATGGTCTCGCGTCTTAAGCTACTTGAGTTATGGAAAGCGAGTGGCCTTTAATGTGATTTCACATTTGACTACGATAAATCGTAATTTTTGAGAAGCTGATGATTCAACTCGAGATTCCTGGAGAGAATTTCAATTGAAATATTTATATCTAAACAGTAATTTTCATATGAAAACTGTGCCGTTATAACTTCCAGCCAATTGTATACGTGCGTTGTTATAGGGTTACTTTACTCCATTTTTCACAAAATTCATGTTGTACACTTGGAGATGATAATTGATGATAACCGTTTTGATTTTTTTAAAACTCTTTTGGAAATATACTAATTTAATCAAAGACAGGCAAGAGGTTAATATGCGTGAAAAGTTAAAGTTCTAAAAGCTCAGTAAATAATGGGCCAGTCTGCCCGTACAGTCACATGTCTGATTCCTGGCCGAGCACTAAAGTAACTAAAGTAGCTCCAAAAGCTCAATAGATAATGGGCCAGCCTGCCTGTACATTCATATGTCTGAGCCCTGGCCGAGCAGTATAATTAAAGTAGCTCCAAAAGCTCAATGAATAATGGGCCAGCCTGTCTGTATATTCACCTGCCTGAGCCCTCGCCGAGCACTAAAGTAACTAAAGATCTGACCAACGGATTTTTTAACGAATTAAAAAGAAAGTAATTAAACTAGTAAGTCTTGGAGTTGATAGTAAGAGTCTGTCACTATTTAATTAATGATTTTGAGTTTAAATTTTGAAAATATAGATACGTTAAATATTTGCCGAGAGATTTTAGTTATTTTTCGAAATTCTGTACGGATCAGTTCAAATTAATCAATCATATTAAATTAGATATTTGGCAGTTTTAAATTAAAAAAAAAGTAATTAAAGGCCACTATCTTTGCGGCACATCTCAATCCATTTATTTTTGTGTTCTTTTTTTTTCCTTTTTGTTTTTCAAGAAGGTCATAGAGCATAAATATACAGGAGAGCGATAATTTATGTTTGTTTTCTCTCACTGCGCAAGTTGTGCGGCGTACAGTGTGGCGTTGAAACCTTAAATAGGCAATAGAAGTCCAATTCTATCAGCCTTTGGTCCTTTCAGATAGTGTTCAATTTGTTGGTCAATTTTAACTATCAAGTCGAGTTTGATAACCCATCTTGGGCACTGACCCGACCCATAATTCAACCCGAGGAAAAAATAGCAGTAAATTATCGTTTTGAAATGGCATTGGTAACAAAACAAAGAGGGAAAAAAAAAAGGATTGAGAGAGATACCATTTCTTTTGAGTTCAGGGGAAAGGCCTATATGTTTTTTTTTTTTTTTTTTGTGTGGAGTTGTCATCATGTAACATATTTAATTAAGCTGATAAAAAAAAAAATTGACGCTCTTTAATGGCCAAAAAAATAGCGTTCTTTTAAAAAATCAAGTTGTAAGATCAACACATTATTTTCAAATATGAATGCAATGTAGTGTAATACTGATATATTTTTATATGCATGATTATATCTATTTCCAGTATTGACATATCAAGCTATTCTTCACATATCAAAAAAAAAAAAGCTATTCTTTACAAGGTTGTCAGAACCGGACCGGTCATTGAACCGAAAACATTAGTGAGTCAAGGTTCCACCGGTTGAACCGGTCGAACCGATATTTGAACCGGTATTTAATAATATATATGTGTATAAAAGTAATTATAAAAATAATATTTATAAATAGTGATTAAATATTAATTTTTTTAATTTTAAGGATGAAATTGAAATTTTTAATAGATTTAGGACTAAATTGAACTTTTAAATTAAAGTTAATGCTTAAATTATAATTTAAATAATATTTAGGGTCAAATTGTAATTTATAAATTTTTTAATTTTATTGGACCGGTCCAACCGGCCTTATTTTCACCGATTTTGACCGGTTTTGACCGATTTTTGACCGATTTTTTTCGATTTTGACCGGTCCGAATCACCTTTCGAAATTTACCAAAACCGGCCCGGACCACCGGTCAGTCTCCAGTTCAACCGGTCCGACCGGTCGGTCCGGTCCGATTCTGACAACAGTGATTCTTCGTATATCACTCCCACTACAGGTAGGTAACTTAAGCTTCAAGAGGACCCAACAACTTATTTCGTTCGGTTAATTGATCCCCACCGGGACCAAGTAACCTATTGGGTTTTTTTTTTTTTTTTTGGGGTTAAAAATAACAATTCAAATGCAGGAAAATCAGAGTACATTTTCGAGTTCATAGATTGAAACAGTCAAAGCCACAAATTATATCATAAAATAGCCAATTCCCATCTGAATCCCACATTTAAGATTGTTTCCCAATTCATTTAATGAGACAATCTCATTACAGCACCATTACACAGAAAACAAAGAGTACCAGAAATCAAAACGATCTTGGCTTTGCGACAACGGTGGAATGCTTCAATATGTGCAAACTGAACTGCCCACCCTTCTCTGTAGTATCAATCTTTGACTGTCCTGGAGGGGGCAAGAGCTCAAAGTTCTGTACCAGGCGCCCAATAGTGATGCCAAGGATTGGCAGAGCAAGAATAATTCCAGGGCAGCTCCTTCTGCCAACCCCAAATGGAAGGTACCTGAAGTCATTGCCATTGGCCTCAACATTGGACTCCTCTTCCAGGAACCTCTCAGGCCGGAACTCTTCCGGGCTTTTCCAGTGAGCAGGATTGTTGGCCAGCCACCAAGCGTTCACCAAGATCTTGCTCTCTGCAGGAATGTCGTAGCCGCCGAGCTTGGCATCGTGCAGGTTCATGTGTGGCACGAGCAGAGGAATTGCCATTCTCAGACGGAGGGTCTCCTTGATCACAGCCTGAAGGTAAGGAAGCTTGTGGGTGTCTGGCTCGGTGATCGGGTGGCCTGGTCCAAGCACGGTGTCAAGCTCATTCCGAAGCTTCTTCTGGATTTCAGGATGGTTTACAAGCTCTGCAATCCCCCACTCGATTGACCATAGTGTTGTCTCAATTGCTGTTCAATCAAATAAATTTCCCAGATTAGTATTAGAGAAATTTATTATAAAGATACATAGGAAACGAACGTGACTTAGATATGGATCCATTCTATCTATTCACAATTATTGATTATTATGTATGAGAAGGTGTTGAATAATGTAAATAACGCTTATAAATTATAATTATATATTTGTGAACTTGAGTTCACCATCAGGTCAATTTCTAGTTTCTCCATAATATTAATACTAGGACCAAATTTAGTATATCTATACCTGTATGCTAAACAGACAGGCAAAGCCTAATTTAGTCACTGATGATATTAGCAAGTTACTGTTTTTATAAATGCGAGGATTAGGTAATGTGGGCATGTCCTAACTCTCATCGTGCAGGTTCATATATAATAATCAATTCTTAGTTGGTTCACCTACTGCCAAAGAGAAACCTGATTTGTTGGAAACTGGAAAGATATCTTTGTGCAAACAAACCCAACTTCCCCCACTTTGTCTCCACAGTAGGTTGGTGGGGTTAATTTTTCTAGTTTAGACATCAAACTTACACATACAAGCATCACTGGATTGACAAAAATTGGCAAGATAATTATTCAGCCATGTAGGGTCGAAATAAAAAATTAATTGAACAACAGTGTTTGAGTCACAAGTCGGCCCGCCAATCCTGTCTCTTCTTGATCAAAAGAACAGATTAGGATTGTAGTTAAACAAATTTTAGTTCCTAAAGCTAACAAATTATATATTAAGGGGAAAAAAAAAACAATCAAAAGTATAATAGCAGTATTTGGGGGCCGGCCAAATCACGCTGCCAGGCAACTAAGTTTAGGTGAGGTTAGACAATGGAAAATGACATACAAAAACATGCCGGCAACATCATGTTTTTTGGGTGAATGAAAATTCAAGGTGATTTGAAAAACCTCACTCAGATGAGACAATTTAGTAGCGAAGAACTTACACCTCTATCTTTAAGGTCTTGAATTTTTATATGAATAAGGAGTATTATCCTTATTCTGCGACTGATGGTCCAATCATCTTTTAAACGAAGAAAAAAAAAACCAATCATGCATGTATAATAATTCCCATGAGAGCATTTTATTTTATTTTATTCTTCATTTTCTCTAGACAGGGCACAGCAAGGCCAGTAAGTTGAAGCCTGATGTGCGTAGTTATTTCATTCAAAGAATAAACTACAATGCGACAAACAATAGAAAGAATAAACTACAATGCCAAGTGATTATGTCGTGGTTTATGCACAACATCTTGTTGTCCACCAACTTGGACATTCTGAAAGTGCCATCTACGTAATCATGTATGGGTTGAATGGTCAATATGACGACTGAAACAAGAAGCATGACTCACTAACAGCTAACAAAACATTTCAGACTTTAAAAAATAATAAACATAACTATAAAATTTCTAATAATTGGTCAGATTGAAATAAAAATTGCAGTACCTACCATTTATTCTCCTCTTCTAAAAAATAACTCAGTTAATTATTGATGGCTCTTGTCGGTGGTTACCCATCAATTATCCCCCATTCTCAACATAAATAGGCCGATAAGGTCCAGCCCCTATTCTATTGAAGCAATTAATAGACCGCATTTCGTTTGAAAAAATTGAGGCCTAAAGGCTATAATTTTAGCTAACTTGAGAAATTTTACACTGGTACACAATCCAGTGATCCACTAGATTTTACATCTGCACACTTTTTTTTTTCTTTTATTGACGGAGAGATTTAATTATAAGTGACAATTAAAATTAGACGTTCAAATCTTATTCTAAATTTAATAACTTGGTGGTCACCAAGTTATATATAAAGTTCCTTTATATATACTTTTTAGTATCACTAAAACACTTTTATGAAATCTTTGAAAACAAAACAAATAAAAAACAACATAAGGCAATTAAACAAAGTAAAGGAAACAAAAAAGGGTACAAACCAGCAACATTGATGTTCTCAACAATGTAAAGGACGTTGTCCTCGTTGATCTCTCCCTTTTGCTGAGCGTCCAGAATATGATCTATTGCGCATTTCAAGCCTTCGTTGCTCATGCTCTTGGTGCTTGCAAGTTTCCTACCAAACCAAATAACCGAATTTCTATTAATGTCTATATTTGCTCCATGTTTTATAATTATATATATGTCATTAACATATAATTCACTAGATAACACTAAAGTAACACACGACATCTAATAATTTATTTATTTATTATTTTTTTAAAATTTAATTATCCAAACAGTTAATATTATTTTGATCTCACTTAAAAAAATCTCTCGTAATATTTCTCTTTCTAATAAGCTATTAATCTTATACGTGGACATTGAAAATTCTATTGCCTGCACGGAAAGGTGATCACATGTGCAGATTGCCAAGGTCTTTGGAAAAGTAAAATTAAAGACTTTGTTGCAAAATACTCGCAGACAAAACCAAGAATGACAATCGTCCACAAAGGAAACATCGTCAAAGAGACAAACAAACATTTTGGATAGAAAATTTTACAAATGGGATTGGCATAGATATTATCCTCACCCCCACCCACCATTTTACCATTAAGTGCACATGCTATATGAGCCTCTCACGTTTTACATCGCCTTATCGGTCACCTAATGGTCTGGTCAATCTATGGGACATGATATGATATGAACACGATTAATTTAACATTTTTTAAATATTAATGACAATTAATCACCTATTATGATTAACTATCAAGTATGATAGTACAATGTATAAATCTATTATCAAATAGGTTAAATTAATTATATTTATAAGAAGAATTTCAATGAACAATCAAAAGAAACAATGGAAATTAAATAACAAAATTAAAATTAGGGGAAATAATTAACTTACTTCCTCTCCTCAACAAAATAGTCCTTGAAAAGCTGCAATCTCCTTTCTTTGACCTCTTTGCAGATCTTCAAGTAACCTCTTAAGAGAGGTCTCAAAATGGGAATGAAATCTCCATAGTTATACTCAAAGCTCTGAGCCAATCTGCTCCTCTCTCCATTCAAGGCCTTAAGCTTCACAAACAGAGGATCCTCCTCACTCTCAAACCTACTGTCAAACATGATCCTGTACATGTTGTTGTACATCATAAGCTGCAACCTCCTCCTCAGAACGATCCCCTTGGTGGCAGCTTCCGGGATTTTTCTGACGTCCTCCACCACGGCGGCCGCCTCCGCCTCCCACCCGTACCGGTACTGCTGGACCACCTTGTTGGTGAAGAAGGGTACGGTCATGATCCTCCTCATCTTCCTCCAGTGCTCCCCGTAGACGGTGAACACCATGTCCTGGCCTTTCCCGGTGAAAATGTCGAACACCACGTTCCGGGTGCGGGACCCGAACTCCACTCCTTGGGTGTGCAGCACCTCCTTGGCCAGCTCCGGGGAGGATACCACCACCAGGTTCCTCTGCCCCATGCGGAGGAGGAGGATGTCGCCGAATTTCTTGGCCAGGTCGGTGAGGTTACGGTGGTTCAAGTCGTCGCCGACTTGGAGCCAGTTGCCGAACACCGGTACCGGCAGAGGACCTGGTGGGAGCTTGAAGCGCTTGCCACGCAACTTGGAGACGATGATAGCCACGATGGTGGCAACGAAGAGGCCCAAAAGGGTCTTCTCCAACAATGGAAGATCCATTTTTGCTTAATTGCCCTTTTTTTTTTTTCTCTTTTTCCTTTGAGCAGTTAACTCAAACAAGAGAAAGAAAGGGAGTAGAGAAGAGTGGCTATAACATAAGTTAGGTGGGGATGATTGATTTTGGTGGGTGGTGGGCCTTTTATAACGTGAGAAGTACTATGGTGGAGGGTTGGGTTTTAAATCGGCACAAGTTTAGGTGAGGCATGTGGGAGCTTGTGAAACTAGGCACTAAAACACAAGACATTATAGTGATTAATAGTGTATATTTTTAATTACAAAATTTAAGATTTAAATTTTGATTTTTTTCTTTCATATGTCTTTATTATCGTCTCTTTTGCTGACAAAAAAAAAAGATAATGTAATATAAATTATTTTGACTTTATATAATTGGATGAAATTAATTTATTTTATACTATTTTATCGTACCTTAAATACACAACTATAAAATCATGTTAAGACACTTATTTGCTGGATTTTGCCAAGTTTGTGCTATTGTTCTACTAATAATATGGATGGCTAGTCCAATAAAGAGGAGATTATGTAATTCGACTTGTTTTTTTTATTTGAATCTAGTTAATTCAATGATAAATGTATGTAAAAATAAAAAAAATTAAGTTAATTATACTTGAAATTAAAAATAATGAAATAAATTTGTATAATTTAAAATTATTTGTGTTATACTTAAAAAAAAGTAAATATAACAATCATAAGAAAAAAAATATGGATGTTTTGCATCGAACAACGGACGTGATATTACTTGATTGTTGCTTTTTTTTCTTCAATCTCATTAGACAATTAATTAATTTATTTTCCAAAGGCATAAGATAGGAGTCTTCATATTTCCCTGAGTAGTTGTCAACGGAGTTAGAATTGAAGGTTGAAATGTGAAGTGGCTGGCCGGTGGTGTTGGCAGTGGTGGTGGTGGTGGTGGTGGTAGGAGAAGGGCGGCGGTTAAGGGGGTAGGTAAGGGAAGTTGGTGGCTGACGCAATCAGCAATCAGTCTCTATCCGCCTTGTCCAAATCGTTGCATCCAACTGTTTTCGACGACAGTGCCAAATCGTCATCAATGACATATTCAGTGACGCATACAATTAATTTTTAAAATTTTAATTTTTTTTAAATTTAATATATTTTTTATAGTTTAATAGTTAGATTCTTATTTATCAACCGTATACCAAAAATTACATGCTCAAAAAAATATTTCCGTACATGTAAACATAAGCCACCTAATCCTTCTGACTGTGTGTATATTTCTTAGCCCATGAACATGGAAGAAGTAATAGGAAAATTAAAATGAAAACAATAAATGGACAAAAAAAAAAAAGAAAACAATAAAGAGAATATAGAATGGTTATTATGATCGAGCGGATCCAGAAGTAAAATTAATATTACACGCAGATTTTGACCATATTTATATAATAAAATCATTGTATTAGATATAGATAATAGTTAGTAAACGTGAGACAAATATTTTGACATGTATAAAACTAAAAGATACATGTATAATACCAATTCTTAGTTAAAAAAAAATAATGAATTCGGTTTTTTTATTTTTGGGCAGATTGAGGAGAGAAATAAAAGAGATGAGATTCAAACTTTAACTTCTTTCTTACCTTTTGGTTAGGTGACTTTTCAAATAACTTCAATTCATTATAAATAATTTTTTTAGTAGTAAAGAATGTACATTATTTCTATACCAAAATTATGAGTCATTCATTGATATTCTCATTTAATTTTTTTGATACAGAAAATCCATCGTTTAAACAGTGTTAGACTCGAGCTCTATTCTATCACATCTCACCTAACGATTATCAAACTTTAAACCCATAGCTAATTGTTACTAAATCCTTTAAACTTTAAACCCAGCAATAAGATGAAAACACCCAACATTTAGCCAAAAAATTATCAGCATAAAAATTCAAACTCTCCTCAATTACATAAAGCATGCGACTGAATTACCATTTAATCTATCGCCTCAAGATATCGATTAATTGTAATTAATGAATTCTATTACGTCAGCACTGCGTATAACTTTCTGCATGACCTCATCAGGGCAAGGGCAAGTGTAAAAAAGACGGGACATAATTTGTTGTGGTTAATAATAGGTCTGCGCGCTACAATGCTCCCACTTTTTAAAAATAAGCAATATATAGTATTTTTTATAAATAAAATGTACTTAATTATGAAGAAAATTTTGTGAAATACTTTTCTTTATTTATTTATTTATTTTTTTGACAATTGCTTTACCGTTTTCAGCGCTTTTTCCCCCAAAATTTCCAGTTTTAGTCTAGACCATTACAAACGTGAAAGAGTCTCCAGAGCCATTTTGAAGATGAAAAAAATATTTATATTCACACAAAAAGTTATTAAATGGTATTTAAACTAAAATAATTAATATATTTTACATAATTATAATAATAAAATATATAATAAAAAATATTATTATTTTTTTAATTTATATTTTTTATTACAGTTATATAAAATATACTGATTATTAAATTTTAATATTGTCCTGTGTAGCAGGACTCTTTTAAAAATCACACAAGGCCGCATGCCATGTACCCACCCACCAACCTAACAACAAAAACGTCCCCATTGTTTTCACTTAAACACACTTTCACACGTTTACACCAGTCTGCTCTCCTGACTCCTCTTGAATGACAACGTCCACACCCTGCTGTGCCATGATTGTCCTCATTAGGTCAGTCCAATTGGTCATGCATAAATAGAGGTGACGAGACAAGTGCAATTCGATCGAGTCCAATTATTTCAGATTCTGGATGATTCACATTTCCAGATAGACGAATTACAAAATCATTTAATTTTAAATTTATCAAATTTCAAATCATCCAAATTTCGAGTTCTAAGTTCATCACGTTTTGGATCTCATTTTTGCGAAGATTTAGGGTATTTTGAATTCTAGGTCATTGGTTTTTGGATACATCGACTCTTAAAATCTATTAAGTCGGATTGTTAGGTTTTCAAGCTAATTAGATTTCAGATTAATCAGACATTTAACCGATTCATTTTTTATGTTCAAATTTTGGGTTATATTGATTTTGGGTAATTCGAATTACCAAACATTTGACCTTTTCAGTCGATGTTAGTTAGATGGAATCGAGTTTTAAACAAATTAATTAATCCCACCTTTCCGGTTTATATAACATAAATCAACGGCCATACAAATATCCCAATTATAGAAACAAAAAATGTTTATGGGTAGACGTAGGTGGTAAACTGCAATCAGACGCGATTGATTTGTGCAATAAAAATCACATTTTGTGTAATTATAATTATAAAAAGTGATAAAAAAATATTATTAATTTTTTTGTTCCACATTTTTTAATTATAATTATACAAAAAAGAGGTCACAATTGCACAAACTACGTACCTGTAGATAAAATTTACCCAAAAGACGTCTGTCCATGGAACAATCCTGTCATAGAAAATTATTGATTCTTATCACCACAATGTTTCTTATTACTAATTTGACCTTTAATATATAGGGGGGAACGTGGTTCTTGCCGATTGTGATGGTTTGAATAATGTATGGCCTCTTGCTTCATAAATCAACAGGATTTTAGTTCCGCTGTTAATTAATCAAAGTTGCGATCGCGAATTTTTTTTCAATTTCCTAATTTCAAATGGCTTCTTGATTGTTAGACTTGTAAAAGTATACATGGCACAATCGCTTAAAAAGTATGCACGGCACAATAAACGCTTTGCAGTGAGTTGAAAAGAAACATTTCCTGATCGCGAAAGAAGGGAAAAAGGGAATAAATCATGATATATAATAACTTTAAAAAAAGTCTAAAGAAATGATTTAGACAAGGTCTGAAATGATTATGTCCATTTGCTTTTCTCGTTGAAAATTTATATCCATTTGCTCAAAAATAATTGGAATTAAGACCAGTTGGCCACTGTTCTTGTGCACAGTTAAATGTTGTAGATAGCGGGTGACAGCATAGAACATGCATGTGACACGCAGTTGATTAATTAATTTCATTATTTTCAAATTTTTACAAATTTATAGATTCAAAATTAGAGTATTGTACACTTTTTATGATATTTTTTTTATCCAGTTCCCCTTTCACTAAAAACAAATAAGTTAATTACTAATTTTCTATATATATATATATATATATATATATATATATATAAGGATAAGTATTTTTTTAATCCTAAATTTTTAAGTTTTTTTACGTTTGAGTTCTAAATCTTTTTGATATTTTATTTGAATTTTAAATCTTTTGATTTTTTAGTACAGTCCTTTAAGTTACAAAAAGTAATCGATCCATTAATAAATAAGTTTAACTTAATAAAAATTATTTTAAAAAGGTTAAATACATGAATTAAATATTTTTTTTATTAACAAAATATGCATATTAAATATTTTTTTCCTCAAAAAATATACGAATTAAATAAGTAACATGCATATTTTTTATAGAAAAGACATTCAATTCATTTATTTAATCTTTTTTTAAATAATTTTTTTGTAAAGTTAAAATTATTTTTTAATAAATTGATCACTTTTATTAAAAAAATGACTGATTTAATAAAAAATTAAAAAATTTAATATTAAAATAAAATATCAAAAATATTTAAAACTTAACATAAAAAAAATTAAAATTTTAAAATTAAAAAAATACTTATCCGTGTAGGCTCACCTACCTCGAGGCTAACGAGGCCACTAAGGTTCATCCAAGTCGGACAACCTCAATGGCCACATTCGACGCCGTCATTGCATACGTGCGAAGTCAAGACCGGAAACGGAATAATTTAGGGAATTTTAATTCTTAATTAACAATAATTTTTATCACCCAACAATTTTTTTAATATTTGTTTTTTTTTTTTGAACAGCTTGTATAATTTTGTAAAAGTAATTAAAATTAAAAATACAACATCATTATTATTTGATAATTTGACATACGGGTAGGCCACAAATCTTTTGACATATCACTTCGTTAGTTCCCATATCGGTATATTAACAGAGAAATTTGACAGTTAAATTAATTTAATTTGACAAAATTAACGTACTGGTCTTTGAGACTTAGCTTTGACGAAAGGGAGGAGAACCAGCCTTGGCTTGGTCTCGGCCGCCCGTCAAGAGTCAAGAGTAAGGCCTACAACGATAACGAGTACATGTAGAAAGGCGGCCTCCGAAAAAAAAAAAAGAAGTAACACTAATTTAAAGTCTGTTTAGTTTATTGGTTGATTATTATTATTGTTATTACTTACTGTTAATTGTTATTATTGATTGTTAATTATTTTTATTAATTATTAAAATAAAATTATGATATTTAGTAAAATTGATATTTATTATTTATTGTTTAAATTATAAAATGATTATTTTATATATTATATTTTTTTTATTGCCACCATCATTATAAAGGAAAAATCTATTCAATTTAATTGTCTATATCTTAACGGATTTTGATTGCATAATATATACTGTGATTCCCAAAAAAATAATTTGTAACGAGTTCTAATAAAAAAATAATCAATGATTTTTTAGACAAAAAAATAATAATTTCACGAAGAACTTTAAAAAATATGTTTAATAAAATTTCACATAAAAATTAATATATTGTCTTGTTTATATTAATAATTACTAGCATTATTTGTTACAAACAAAATAAAATATTTTATTTTTTAAAAAAATTTAAAATATAGATAAATTTAGTCTTACAAATAAAAATGAAAAAAAAAATATTTTAATTTAAAGGATTCATATCAGCAACTAAAAATTATAAAAAGTAAACCTAACTTACTTTTTAAAATAGCAATTGATTGGACTATTTATCAACAATCAGCAATCCCTCTAAATATTTTACTAAACACTGATACCTCTGCTTTTTTAAATTGAAAAGCAAACACACCCCCTAAAAAATAGAGTCAAACACCCCCTTAGTGATGTAGATTAGTTAGTTTGTATTAATTTAACACATGTTCAAACTAAATTGTTACTGTTGGTTTGAAAATTTTTTAAAATGCAATTAAATTAATATGATTATAATTAAATAACTGTCATAAGTAGTTGTTGGTTAGTTTAGTTGGTTTGAATCATATTTATGATAAAAAAATAGATTTTAAAAGATTTAAATAGAAAAAAAAGCCTAAATAATATGGATAAGATTCTATTCTAAGTAAACCATTAAAAAAACTAACTATATTTAAATACAAATGTAAATAGATTAAAGTTCTAAATTTGAGTGGAAATAGTTTGGTTTTTTCAAGTATCCTCTGTGGAATAAAATTTTGGGTCATTTTAATATTATTAAGCGATTGGTTCCATTTTAGCGATTTTTGAATTTTCTAAGAACTCAACCAAACCATTAAATGGGGCTTCTTTAAATTACAAATTCTAACCGATCCGTTTTTTGTTTTTAGTTTTGGTGATTTTGATTTGATTTTCATCTTGTTGATTGGATTAGACAATTTGAACAGTTTAATATATACCCGACACTTACTTACCTATAATTTAGGGATATGATTTTTTTTTTTTTTGGTCCTATCTCTCTTTTCCCCTCATTATCATATTTAATCTCCAAAGGATTAGAATCTTCGTATACTTTTTCGTCTGTCGAAAATATTTTTTCACAATTAATATGAAGTATTCTTTATAAAAATTATAGGTGGGCGAGAGGGAAAAAAATTATTGGGGGCAAATTTGGAAATAAAAAAAAGAAATACAGATGTATGAAAGGGGAAGAGTGGGCCACGCTCCCCTTAGATAGATCTGTTCAACCTCATCCCATGGGTTTTTCTACAAACCGAATGGCTTAAAGCTTGGTTGCCCATAGCTTAAAGCCTAGCAATCAATGGCTGACAGTGATACGTTACCTTTTGTTTTTTTTTTTTTTTACCAAAAAGAGATTTATTGTGAGTATATTAAGCATAAGATTTGTGGACCGAAATTGAGTTTATTATCTGTTTTGAGTGCCTTGTTCAATTATCTTTATAGAGGTAAAGTTATCACTTAAATACTATTAAATCAGAATGAGCATTCTCTCAGCTGATTATAGTGTTAATGAGTTTAAAATTAACAGTGTACCCACTCATAAATATTTTAAAAAAATTAAGAGGTTAAAGCCTCCCTCGCAGTTGTTAAGACTCAAATTCAAATTGAGAGTAAAAAAAGTATATTAAATTATAAATAAACTATCACATCAAATAGTATGCGTTACCATTACCATTGTATTAGACCACTTTACCTGGTGATTAAATGAATTTATTGATTGGATGCACGGCGTTGTTATTGATTGATTACAATGTTGTCCATATGTTGCAAATTGAGAATTCTTTTTTATTAAGAAGCCCCATAGATTATAAGTTGTATAAGAAAGTAATTTTCTCCATTCTCTTAAACTCATATCCCCTTGTCAAAATTAAATTAGAGACCTCGAAAATAGACCTTTGAGTTTTTAATCAGTGAATGTCTTTGATAAACGAAGTATTTCACTTTTTTTTTTTCATTTAATGGAATAACTAATGTGAAGTATTAACTCTGTCTTTATTCTTTTTTTTTTTGGCAGAAAAATCCCAAATAATAATCATATTAACTTAAAAATAAGAAAAAAGTTGATGCACTGAGAGTATATCAAGCCAATTTAATAATATTATTATAATTATTTTTAGAATTTCTAACTTTCTTTTAGTGCTTTCTATCTAATCGTTCTTTAAATTTTAGGGTGCCATCTATTTAAATTTAGATTCTAATTTTGTAAAAAAAAAAAAAAAAAAGAATAATGGATCCACGTCATTAAGTATTGGAGCTTAGTGTAAATCCTCAGTGCAGGTAGTTGGATCCTTAATAATATTAGATCTTAAAGACATTCGGTGTTTTTTAAGCTATACTTACTCTTTTCTTTCTTTTCCTTTCTTGTTTTTCTCTTTAGCACAGATATGATTAGAAAAGTATGTTTAACCTACCCAATTTCAAACTTTAGCCAAAAGGTGACAAATTATTGGGTTGTTGCGCGTTTGAGTAGCTTGGCTCGAGCACAAGGTTGATGAGTCCTTGTGCAATATGAACGTCCAAAAGACATGCAATATATGCTTTTGTCACTTCTGTTGTGTGGCGAGAGAAATAATTGATGTACACATATTCATATACATACTTGTATATATATATAAATATAATAATTATTTTTTTATTATATTAGCAAAAAAAATTTGTCAAAGGCAAAATGCTTTTTTTAAAAGAAATTCTCATATAATTTTTATACTTTATATTTTAAGGCAGCACCTATTTAAATTCAAGTTTTATATTTTTTTTATAAAAAAAATATTTTTTACTAATACAATATAAAAATAATTATTATATTTATATGTGTACGAATATATATACAAATATGTGTACCTATTTAGTATTTAGTCCCGTGTGACGAAACTTATAGCTTACCATCACTCCATATTCCACGGAGACAACTAATAACAATTGCGTTTATAAGTTGAACTTTGTATATCATAGCTTGTGGGGGGGCTAAGCAAGAAAATAGCATTTATATTCAACGCCATAGCTATCACAAACTTTGAATTCCGCCCCATTATCAGGAAACAATTGAGCGTCACAGATTTAAATAAAATTTCTTGCCAGCGAACGCTCGATATATATAAAGAAACTATCTTATAAAGGAAAAAAAGAATACCTCAACCGTATATCCATCGAAGAATTCTTATCTCTTCAACAAATTAAAAGTAGAAAAACTAAGAAAACATATAAAATAGTCATAGACAGTATAAAGTTTTTTTTAGCAAAAAAAATGTGAAGAATTTTTTTTAAAAATCAAAATTTAGAGTAATATTAAATAAATTTAAAATACACTAAATATATTTAGAGTTTAGATTTAAAAAAAAAAGATTTTTTTTATTATTATTTAAAGACTAAACTTATTTTTATAACTACTCTATGGCTATTTCTTATATTCTCGTAGTATGACTCAATTAAGAGATACAAGAATAAGGTATTTAAGGAGGTGTTTGATTAAATACACTAACTGACCTTTTTTGAGTATGCCATTCTCATTATTTGGCCTATATATATATATATAATATTTCATATGGGTTTCACTTAAATTTGTTATTCTTACACTTTTTTGAGTATGCCATTCTCATCATTTGGCCTATATATATATTTATATATATTTAATATTTCATATGGGTTTCACTTAAATTTGTTATTCTTACACACATAACATTAAGTTAACTTGACCAGCCTATTAAATGAGTCATTAAAAATCTCATCAAAGAAGGAAAATCAAAGAGAAGCGCTAATCAGGCCAGACAAACTATATCAACTTTGGGAGGGAAAATAGAAAATGATTACGATTGATAATTGTAGAAAAGGAAAGTTCAATCTATCCATCAAAGCGCAATGACAAACATGAGCTGATCTAACAACGTTGCGTGATCTAACAACGTTGCGTGATAGTTGTTGTATGCATACAAGAGAAATCATACTGATCGTGGGGCACTTGTTCAATTTTGTGATCATCACAGTACGATTTAGGTAGGGAAATTGACTAAAAACCATTTTAGATGCTTAAGATGCCCTTGCAACACCATTTCTAAGAAGAAATTCATAGGTTTGGGGTTCATCTAATCTGTTTTCATTTCATGCACATATTACAATAAACATACCACCCATCGTCGTGGTACAGTGATTAAGATAATAACATTATAAATTCAATTTTCTAACAAAACGTTCAATAGAACTAAATGTACACTTAAACATGTATAGTTATAAGAGTGGCTGGACTCTGTTATTGGATATCATAAAGTTTGCTCTTTTGTGCAATTGACAATTTGAAATGAGAAGTTTATCTATTCCTTGACAATCATAAAACAGGAAAGCTAAATGCTTGTATATAGGAAGAGAATCCAACTTGACATCCGTGTGTACAAACCATCAAAAGAAAAACAACTCTCCATTTCTACCACACTATAAGCAACAGCAGCTTGCCATTCCATCAAGCCTGCGTCACCCGAAAAGGGGAGAAAAAAAATATCAAAACAGTGAGGAAAGAGCCCTCATGCATCAAGCTAACGAGGGTTCCAAATTTTAGCCCAGTTCATGCCTCCAAAAGCAGACTTGGCTTTGCGAATGTGACCCTAAGTTGCGATAATTCTTCTTCGTTTACATCTACGATATGTGATTTAATGATCGAAAAGACGCTACCAATGCTAGTGGCACATCGAACCTCATAACCTAAACAAGTATGAGAAATGAGAAACAGAATACAATTACCACTTACTGATTTTATGTTGCCAAAACTGGAAGTCTCTTGTGCCCCATATAAGCCCGTCTAAGGCTTTGATACCCATTCCTGTAGTGTTCCAGAGAGAAGCACAGCTGCCGTATCGCCTCACGTTTCTCCTCAGCTCCTTCCAAAATTGCAATCTTTTGCCTCTCGACTTCTTCCTCCAGACACTTGGCTTTCGATCTTAACTCATCCTCCAGTTTACGTGCCTTGTCCGCTCCAGCAATGAGCTCCGCGTGTTCCATGTGCAATTGGTTCAAATGCTTGTTCATTCCTTCAATCCGATCATCTCTAGAAATTACTTCTTCTTTGAGTGCAACAGCTTTTGCATTAATCTCATCCCTTTCTGATGTAATTTCAGCAAGGCTTTTATTCAAGCTTTCAATGCATTGATCTCGCCCAGCAATGTCTGCCTTTAACTGCTCTATTTCAAACTTTAGCTTTGACTCCGTTTCTGCTTTCTCAGCTTGGAGCATTCTAATTTCGTCCTCTAAAGCACGGCTGCGTGATTCCCATTCTCTTAGTTGCTCTTCCAAGCTGGTCCGTTCCTCCAACAGCTTGGACATTTTGGCCTTGATCTGCGCCTTCTCTGGAAAAATATTCTGCTCAGCATCAGAGACTGCTGTTTTCAGCTCTCTGATTTCATGATCCCGATCAGATAAACTAGTTTTCAATCTTGAGATTCTTTCCTGGAGCTTGGAGACCTCTCTTTTTTCTGCATTGAGCTTTGTTTTCCATGTATTTATGTCTTTATGTGCCAATGCAAGTTGATCCTGCAAACTGCTGATTTTTTTGAGTTGTTCTCCCAATCTCTGAGGATCGCTATGTAAGTCCGAAATATCACCATCTCTGGTCTCGACATCTTTCCCCCCTGATGGTGCCAACTTGGAGTTCAAGCCATCCATGGATTCCAATGAATTTTGCTTTTTGAGCTCAATCTTCAATCTTGATGCCTCTTCTTCTGCCAATCGTATCCTCTCATTTGCGACTTTCAGCTCTCGTTCATAACCAGCAATTCTTGCAAGAAGATCCTCTGAATTCTCATTTCTCACTCCCCTAAATAAGCCGTCTCCGTTCTCATCTTGTTGCATCCGGAGCTTCTCCTTCATTTCACGAAGTTCGATCTCCAATTCAATTACTCTTCTGCTGAGTGCTTGATCATTACCACTCAAGAATAAACTAGAGTAATTGTTTACAGAAGAATCGTCTGATTCTGACTCAGAATCTGTTAATGTAGATGACTCATCTCCTTCCTTTTGGTTAAGATCAGAGCTACTTCCTCCAGAACCAAGAAAGAACTCAAAACCAGCAGCTCGAGGGCCAGATTTATGACGACTCAACCTTTGATCATGTGCAGGTGAGGGACATGTAGAGGAAGGTTCAGAAGTGACATCAGAAATGCCTGAGCCCTGGGATTGGAGGTCAGACGGAATATTCTTCCTCAATTCACCAGTCACGTGATCGTAACGTTCAGCCAAAGATCGATACATGCGGTAAAACTCCTCCACATGAGAAACCAATTCTGGCCTCCTCTGATAATACATCTCAGCCTTCTTAGCAAATGAATCCCCATCCTCTTCAATTAGCTTTAACATCCGCTTGACGCTCTGGTCCATCTCTGGGATCAAGGAACATTTTGTCATTTTCTTGCTTGGCATTATGAAAATTCCTATTAACTAAAACATCCAATCGTTTTTGTGTCTTGAAATTAAAATATTGCAAAAGGTATTCCTATCATGCAGCTGGTTGCTGTGATTGCAAAATGGCAATCACTGAAAGGAACCACTGCATTAAAATTCTAATTTAGGCGGACAAGGGAAGAGGTCACTAAAATTATCATGCCATCAACTTCTCAAGTTATTCTAGCCATGACTGTTTTAGTACACAAAATAAAATAGAAAAACAGATCCCAAAATATAGATAAAGAATTTTTTTTTGTTAAAACCACAGAAGTAGGCTTATAGTTTCCAAGAAATATGATTTGCATGATAAATATTCTCATGATTTACAAGTCAGAAAAAATGAGCAACCTACAAAGCAACATGAATCCTATCGATAAATTTTATTGTATTGAAATGGGGATTGGAAGCCTAAAGAAGAAATGCTTGATAATAGCAAACCCAAGATATCAATATATAGATATTTATATTATAAATATAATTTATAAATATATAATTCACAGCAAGCGGCAATTTAGTTGCTTACCCTCCAAATTCTCCGCAAGCCACTTGGAATTTTTGGGGCTGATATGACTATCCCACCACCAAGAGTGTGATTTTCTTGACTGCATCCTCTTTACACTCTTATTTGAATTAACCTGAAACAAGAAGCCAGATGATACTAAATTTTCTGTTCAACAAGAATGTTAAACTGTGTAAATTGTAAAGGAAAGAGGATGCAATCAAGAAAATCACATTGCATTGCATGCACACAACCCACATACACCAAACGCAACAAGACAGCAAAAGATAGGACATGGAAAAATAATTATCCTACCCTATTTTGGTTTAGGTATTGAATTAAAAGCCCTTAACATACAGAAATGAATCACATTTGTATTTAACATAATAAAGTGCATTTTGAAGAGAAAAATTATTGAAAGTTGTTCAATGAGGTTGGATAATGGGATAAAAAGGATAGAACAATCAAGTCTCAGACATGTCAAAACACATCAGTAGGATTAATTTGTCCTGCCCCATGGCACCAAAGGCACAAAGCCTACCTTCTTCGTATAATAACAACTTTTCCTTTAAAAAGTTTCAAGAAAATTTGATTGAAGAGCTACATTTTCTTTCTAGCAAATCTTACGTATCAAAAGAATTATCATATTTGTTTCCTCATTTACAATAATCTTTCAGTAACGTGATAGAAAACTCTGTCCACCAGTAAAATGTACTTCATTAGCTGTATCTTCTGCTCATTTTATAAATATTTTCACTGCATTTTAAACAACTTGAAATTAATAGCAAACACATGTACATTATCGAAGATAGGACTGTTCTTGATTTATAGATTTTTTTTGGTACAAAAAATGGTGGCCGATTAAGCAACCACTCCGAGGATTAGTTTATAGATTTGGGTCATCTCTCCTGCCAACAAGTGTCACACCTGACACAAATCCTATGGAGATTAATTATGCTAGTGCACTATACTGTAAACAACAGGGGTCTCGGCGGAGATTCATTACTTACAGTGGAGGAAGCCATTTGGTAAGTTGGTAGAAACTGAAGATTGATAATTGATACAAATGAAACAAAAGGCTTGACCTAATCAATTTGGTGATACCTGACACACCTGCAAGCCAATAACCAAAAGACCATCAAAATTCAAACTTGAAGATGGCCTCTTTGTAGATTAACTAAACATCTTCTCTCCCCTTTTCCTATCTGATAAGAGAGATCACCAAGACTTTGTACATGAGTCAATAATGTGATGATGTGAGGTGGGCACCAGACTTTTGTGACATAAAACACTCATGCAGTTTAGCCATGGATAAAAACAACAAATTTTTAATTATAAATATAAGAAATCCACATTTAACAAATTGGCAGTCAATTGCTACTTATAAAATTCAAACTTGAAACTTTTAACTCCTCAGACAACTTCGATTTCTGCTTTTGTTCACTGATTTTTATTAATTAATTAATTAATTAATTTTTATGCAGGATTTACGAATGTATGGAAGCATCAGGGATATGCCAAGATTCATTATTTGAAGATAGACCACCAGCCCATTTAATCAAGTTCATGGGCACATCTGCCACCATGGGTTGGTGGGTCATCATCAGCCATACTACCACCTTGGCAGTTAGTTCCATTCAAGCGGTGGGAGGTGAAAAGGACGCGCCGAACGAGCGCGGGAACCAAACAATTCCTTGAAGACATAAAAATCTTAAAATCCGCGGGCATTGACCCAGAAGCACAGCTGTCCGGACAAAGAAGTCCAGCTCCCTCCACGCGGCTCTTTTTCTCACTAAAATGTTCAATCACCATACGTAATAATAATATAATAATAGACACAAATTTTATAGAAGAAAAAATTTATTATGCTGTGACGTAATTTAATAAAATATTTATTAAATTTTTAAAACATAATTTTAAAATTATACAAATTACCTTTAAATTTTGTCTTAATAAATAATTTAAGAGTAACTACCAATTTTTTATAATTATATTAATAAAAAAATAAAATATATCATATTCTTTCATTTCTTACATGTGACCGCAAAAAATTAAGAGTCAATTACTTTTTTAATATATATTAAGACAAAACAATCGAGACAATTTGTATGTTTCTAAAATTTTTACGTAAATTTTAATACTTACATATATTTTTAACTATGTTTGCAGCTTTAATAAGAAAATATCAAAAAACATTAAAGAAAAGAACAAATAACAGGAAAAACCCCACATAACAGTTAAAAATTGATTTTCTGGCATGTTAAAGTCTAATAAAGCATATTATTAATAAAAATTGAAGAATTATAAGAATCGTTTATCTTCCGTTCATCTTCCCTTCCCTTTCCAGAAAATAAACATGGAAATGCAGGCAAGAGTGAGAATTTGAAAGGAATGGGGATGGGTTTACAATCAGATCATCGATAAGGGTCTTGAAGAATAGCCTATTCAGCCATAAATAAAGAACAATTAGCAATACCATAGCAACCAAAATATATAAATATTGAAATAGAAACAGAAAAATAAAACAAGAAAGGCAAAAAGATTAATACTTTGATGGTCACCTAGTATCTTGAACATGAAAATGGGAGCATAGAGAGAGAGAGAGAGAGAGAGAGAGAGGCTTACAGTAGAAAAAATTGGTGGATGAAGGCGTGGATCAGTAGCAGTTTGAGCTTTGAAGACCAAAAATGATTGAATCTGGAAAATCCCAATAAGCTAGAAAAGAAGATGAATTAATTTAGAGAGAGAGAGAGAGAGAGAGAGAGAGAGAGAGAGGGAGAAGAGTGGTACTGTCTGATATGGAGTTTGGATTTTACATGGGAAAGAAAGACAGATGGAGGATAGACAGACAAGTAAGTCCTTATTTTTTTTTTTTTTTAAGAGAAAAAAAAAATGTGGTTTCCCACATGGAACTTTCAATAAAGTCAACAATCTTGTCCAACTTTTCTCCAATAACTTCAAAAGGTAGAGATTTATCATTAATGGGCTTGCAATTTTCTGTTCTTCAGATTGAAGATTGTGAGAATCCGGTTTATTAATTATCGTAATCTGAGTTATATTTAATTTTATTAATATTTAAATGACAAATTTAATTTTTTTATAAACGATTAAATGAGGTAGTAAAAAGTAAAATAATTTAAATTTATTTTAAAATTTTGATAATCAATATATTTTTGATAATTTTTTTTTATTTTTCAAAAAAAAAAAGATTGGATTGTGACTTGCGAATGCAAAAGGGAATTTCAAGTTCAAGTTTAGGCGAAAATTGATGAAAAAATGAATGAGGGAAAATAAGCCGAGTCCAAGTCCAAATGAGAAAAAGACCAATAATGTTTGATTTGTTCATCTATCATCTGTCTGGACTCTGGACAATGAATGTGCCGCCCAGGGTCTGGTACTTTCAATTTATTCTTTTATTTTATTTTTGAATTTTATTATTAAATTTAATATTAAATAATAATAAAATAATCACTTAATTAATAAATATTAATGTAAATAATAATAATCTATTATCGCTTAATTAGATATTTCAAGAGAATATAGTCTATTGAGAGACTTTTATCGCCTTTTAAAGTTCTGTCTGAATCGGTATAAATTAGTCAATTTAATGAATTAAATATTAGACAGTTTCAGACAAAAAAAATAAAATAATTATATAATTTATTTAATAATATTTAAAATTTTTATCTTTTTTCTTAAATTTCAATCTTATATAATTATATATCACTTTATTATTAATTTATTAAAATATAAATATTATTATTTAATTTTTTTATTTTTTTATTATTCTCAGTGTCATATCAACACGTTTTATGATTAATCAGACAAGATTGTTATGTCCTAACTTTTAAATTTTTGAAATTTTATGATTATTTAATACAATACACCTGTAAAATTCGCGTGATTTTAATGAAAGGAGAGAAAAAAAAAAAGAAAATAATAACCTTTATTCCTGCCTTTAATATGATGCAATTCGAAAAATAATTTGCTTTTAATTTAACAAAATTTCTCATTTATTTATTCCTTCAATTTTCTCTCAAAGGCATGTCGAATTTTTATTAGATACAATAAACTTTTGCACTTCTGTACTTTCCCATTTTCCAAAGCACGCATGGCCCCTTGTCCCTAATGCAATATGCAATTGGGAGGGGGCAAGTTATGAAGTTTTTTTTTTTTTTCGGTCAGAGGCAAGTCATGAAGTTAACAACAATTTGGAATATTATAAAACAAAAGCATATATATTAAATCAATTTTTATTATATTTAAGTTGTGAATTTATTTTATAAAATTAATTAAATAAAAATGTTAATAAGTAAAAATACAAACCTTAACTTATGAATATTATAATTAATATATTTAAAAATTTTTGTTTGATTAAAAAAAAGATGACAAGACGACATAATAATTTAATCAAATATCATCACCCATAGTCGAGCTTCATCTTTGAACGTGCTTAAGAAATTTGCGTAGTTAAAAAAAAAGGCTTGAAAATAAATTAAATTTGATACAAGTAACAATAATGGTTTGATTTCAAACCTTTTTTTTTTTGTCATACTGGAAGACAAACAACCCATTCTAAGTAGCAATGATTGCTTGAAAGGCCGACTACCCATATATCCTCAAGAAGCACGCTTCTAATCTTTGCTCGAGGAAGGTTAAAGAAGACAAATCCAATTGAATGAGACGAAGCAAAAGAAGCCATTGAGTCAGCCTCACGGTTACTCCCTGAAGATGTGCCTCAAGCCCTCAACCGAACATTTTACCTACGTGATAATAATTCCCTGCATTCATTAACTAGGTTGGACCCGGGATGAGAAGGTGAAACTCTTTTAGAGATCATAAATAGAACCACCTGAGAATCAACTTCCATCTTGATTCTCTTTTTTTTTTTTTTTTAGTTGTCTGGTCTTTCTAGAGTTGGTAGGCCAGCGATGCGAGCTGGGAAAGGGCGAGAGAAGAATTTGAAAGTTCGAATCTAAAATCTTCTTAATTAGAAACTATTATTTTTAATCACTTCAATTATAGTTGAGTCCTACACTTTTATTTTAATTTTGTGAAAACTAGGCTCAAATACAATTAAGCCTACGAAGCATAGCCCATAACTCTGCCACCGTAGCCGGAGAGACACCCACATTACAAATAAATCCCCCTACTCAATCACCATGGCAGTCATGCAAGACTCCCCTAGTCCAGCAAGGCCCTGGGGCCCCTGAGCTGCGCCATCAGTATCAGGTTCCAAACCTTTGATCATAGTCATTGTCAACAAAAAAATGAAGGGCAAAAAAAGGGTGAGTAAAGGGCTAAAGAATGCTGGTCCAACTGGGCTCTGGGGGACCAATTTCTTTTTCTCTCAAAGTTACAACACTTAACCCATCTGATTTTAGTTCATTGGTACTAACATCACACGAGAACAAAAATAATTTTTGATTAGCTTTTTCGAGGTTGTATTATAATAAAAAAATTAAAACGAAGAAGTCAAATAAAAGTATTCAATATCATTCATAATCATTTTAATTGTTAATTTACTTTTCAAGTCTGCTGCAATTACTTTTTTTTTTTAATTTTCTTTAATTCAGTTTTTAACCTTTACTCATAAAAAAAAAAACTTGATACTTAATGTCCTAACCTCAAATGCTCGTGGGCTGAGCCTGATTGGTAGCGTACCGTGCCATGCATCTTACTTGTTTTGTTTATAAATATTTCCAAATCCGTGGATCCCTAGGATTTCTAAATTATGACCCAATATATGTGGATGTGAAGTGGAGGTATAGGTGTCACCGTGAATAATATGATAAGGTAAAATTTTGGGCAACGCAGAAAATAGATAAAAGTAAAAAGCAGTTGCTCATTTTTACTTATAATAGAGGACTGTGTTTTTTATTTTGTCTAATTTATATGTTTTCTTAGTGGCGCTAGAAGAAGTTAGTATATAATTGAAAAAACAAATTAAAAAATACAAGGTTGACCATGAATTAGTATATCTTTAAGTTTTTTTTTTTTTTGGTTTCTTTTTTGGGTTCCAGAAAAAAAACCGAAAAAACTTGTCTTCACATATTTTTGAGGAGCTTATGCATCAAACAGTCAAGGCAAGCTTGTTCTGGAGCACATCCAAAAGTTCGATCCTTTTAGTTTGAGTGGAAAAAGAAGAAGGGGGTGATTCTAGAATCCCCAAAATGAGCGATCAGATGCTTCAAAACAAGCACTTGGTACTAGTTCATGGAGCATCCCATGGAGCCTGGTGCTGGTACAAGATCAGGTGTCTGATGGAGACATCTGGCTATAAGGTCACATGCTTAGATCTGAAAAGTGCTGGCATTGATCAATCCAATGCCAATACAATCTGCGGTTTCCAAGAATACAACGAACCCCTTATTGACTTCATGTCCAATTTGCCTGATAATGAAAAGGTGGGGCGTCATGAAGTCAACTCTGTCGATTTAGTGCGTGACTCCTGCGTGTTTCATTAACGGATTCACATAGTCAAACTCTTCTATATTTGTTATCAAGAGAGTAATTTATAATTTCTGTATAATTCTTTGCATGAATTTTTCTTCCTTCGATTTCAGGTTGTATTGGTAGGACACAGCGCTGGTGGTTTGAGCTTGACAGATGCTATCTATAGATTTCCTAACAAGATTCATATGGCTATATATGTCGCAGCCAACATGTTGGAACATGGGATGTCAACAGATGAAGACCGCAAAGATGTAAGAATTTTCATTTTTACTTCTTGTATCATGTTTTCTATGTGAGTCTAGCAGAATTTTCTTTGATTGTGACTTCTATGTTACAATAGAATAATTTTACCGTTATATCTTCTTTGTCTTAATTTTAACTTGTGCATAAAAATTAGAAGAAAAGTGTCAGCCATGAGTTTGTTCCTACACCAGGTGATTGTCCTGGCTATAAACATGAATCTGCTACTCAGTTTTTCATGTTCAGGTTGGTTTTGGTTTCCATTTCTCCACCTGTGACATTTCTTGAGCAGGGAGATCCAGGTGTATCTGCATATGGGGATGTATACGAATTCGAATATGGGATCGGCCGTGATCGACCTCCAACCAGTGTCATTGTAAAGACAGTGTTTCAGCGAGAACTTCTCTATCAAATGAGCCCTGAAGAGGTGACAAAAATCTATTAACCATTTGATTGATGCTGTTAAAGATATGTAAAATCTCATAATGGTTATACTGATGTCCTTGCCTGTTTCATCAATTATTAAATGGGCACTAATAAATGTGTAAGATTTTGATATTTTGATTAGTAACTTGAATATAACAAAATTGATAATTTTTATAACAGAAATTAAAAATTATTTTTTTTTCATTGCAAATATTATGAATTTTGTTGCAAAAAACTATTAATTTTGGTTTATTTAGAACACCAAAATTTAGTAAATCTACATCTGCAAACTTCATTAGTTAATAACTTGAACTTTTGAATTTCACATGAGATTCAAAGTATGTAACACCAAGATTTGTGATTAGTGCTGAACTCTTCTCACCTGGCTCAAATTTAGGACTCCATTTTGGCATCAATGCTTCTACGACCAGCACCTCTAAGAGCTTTTAAAGATGCTCAATTTGCAGGAGAGAAGGATGGTAGTGGTACCGTGCCCCGCATATATATCAAGACGAAGCATGATCACATGTTGAAACTAGAGCAGCAAGAGGCAATGATAAAGAGATGGCCGCCAATTCAAGTTTATGACTTGGAGAGTGATCATAGCCCACATTTTTCCAGCCCATCTTTGCTATTGGGCTGTATTTTCAAGGCATTGGCTTCCATCAAACAGTAAGCTAACAGCAGAATAAGGTTGATGCAGAACAAACACAAGCTTAACTTGTATGAATGTTCAGGGGATTGGCATTGATATTTTGAAGCTTTACTCGGTTTTGATCCATTTTTTGAGGATTGTGTCGTCCCTCTCGGTTCTGCCAGCGGAAATGGAAGTGGCAGGTCCGGATTAACAGGGTCCTTCAAAAATAATGAAAGTGTATGGTTGATCACAACAAGGGGGCAGTGCAACGCTCGTACCCTTTACAAATTTAACAAGCTTACAATCATGTTCTTAAATGTAACCCTCTTTTTTGAGAAGTAAAACTTTTGTTGGAATAAAGAATGAGGATTTTATATCAAGGTTTTATATAGAAAATTATGAATTATCAAATCACTTCACAGTTTGCTATTTTGTCTTAGATAATAAGAACAGCATATTTTTTTTTGGTTTGCGGGTAAACTGGAGGGAAGAAGCCCAACTAAATAAGCTAAAACACGTGGAATAGACACCACAGAGGTCATTGATTTCTTTTATTGCTATTTGTGATTAAATTATAGAAAAAGAAAATTTGCTTTGACACATATTGTGCGATACGCAAAATTTAAAATACACAATTAATCTATCGATTAATTAATTAATTTATTTTAATACATTTTTTACAATTTAATAATCTAAATTTTACAAACCACAACCAATTGTAGCTACTTTTGCGTATTTTATATAGCTTTTCCCCGCACAAAATTTGTCCGCTTGCCAGGAACGCAATAAGATATCATGTGTCTCATGAACCAATCCCACAGAATAAAAATAGTCACAGTTTAAAAACTCACCAGATAAAATTTAGTCATCGGATGATCAAGAAAGTTCCTAATAGATGTAAATCTTACGAAGGGTGTGGCACAGACGTGTTTAAACAACCAGAACCAATCTGATAACACTAGTTACATGAAGAAGTACAATGGCCAAATGCCAAACTTTTAAACAACCAGAAGCAATCTGATAACTCTTAGTTACATGACGAAGTTCAGTGGCCAAATGCCAAAATTTTAAAATATAAAATGAAAGATTCGGGAAAATTAATTATTAAAGCAGTCGATATAATCTAAACTCTGGTAAAATACAAGGCAAACATTGGGCGGTAAATACTAAACTCAATAGGCTTCAGAACATAGATAAACACCTCGGCTTTAAAAAACTCATGTCCCGGTATTCCTACGGCCAACACGGGCAACGAAACCAGCTTTGATTGGGGCAACCGATCGTCCAGAGCCACACTGCACGTTATAACAAGTTCATAATAAGCGACAATGAATAACAGATAAAAATTGAATAACGGAAGTCCCATTACAACAGATTTCCATATTGCCGGGCTCAGAGAAGGGTTTGATGTAAATTCCTCAAGAAAATCGAAACAAGGAAAAAAAAATTGCCAAAATAAGTGTTATATCAACATTATGCACGAAACATGACAATACATATCATGCTTTGGTATGAAGGACACCCAATCAATGGTATTTTAGACGAAGTTGATAGATCCATAGGTAGACTTAACCTGGCAACATAGCCATGGGTGCAATGAAATTATGAAATCCGACTATATACTTTTGTATTGTTATGTTACCTAAGAATTTTTTGGGGCAGAGAACTAGACCATCATTTTCATCCAAAACCACAATATGGACACTGTTAGGCTAATCACACATATGATAAAGAAAGAGGAGCTAGAGATACAAGGACTTATGAATCATTACCTTCTCACACCTTAGGAAGAAGAGTCGATTCTCCTTAGAAAGAATTGTGTCAGGACTTTTACAACCAAGGCAAATGACATACTCATCTGGAACCAAAGTAGAAGATATCAGATTGTTTGGCCAGCAGCAGAAGGGAGAGAGGGGGGGGGGGGGGTACCAAATCAACTGCAGCCCCATTTTCCATTTAAGATGATTAATCGACTGATTTAACAGGGGAGAAAAGATGAAGCACACCATCACTTTAAGAAAAGCAGTAATTGAGGTACTCACTGATATATCTGCGCAGTATCCCTTCAAAATTCTTAGGAGCAAATCTTCCCTTAACAACTAGCCTTTGCTGTCCATCGAGCGACCCGCTTGTCCCCAGTTCAGCAAGCAAGAAGGCCATGACATGGTCTGGCTGCCGATGCATTCTATATTTTTCCCATAATAAAAAAAATACAGAATTAAAGTTTACCCTTTGGGCAGAAGATGAGAAACCATTTATTTAAAGAGTAAAACATGCTACAAGTGAACAAATGAATTCTTGTCACTGAAGCTATAATTTATTTCTAAAACATCACAATTTGGCCCATGATTCCCATTATAAAAACTGCCATGTGTAGAACATAGTAAAGCCAGTGGATGCACATCCACAAGCATATATACGCTTGTGGATATCTCAAGCAGTTTTGCACATCAAATGTGCATTTGCATAGAGGTTGATAAAATCCTAACAATACATATCCTTGAGCTTTTGCAAAGAATTGCACATTCTTAAATTTATTTTTCCATTGCTGCAATATACTGACATGAATTGAATTCAAATAAAAAAATAGAGAAAAAAAAAAAGGAATTTGTGCATCTTCATTCGGTGGCATTTCACATAAAAATAGATTTTTACGTGCATCCATGCAAAATAAATTAAGTCCCCAAAAAGCAATTGCATCAAGAGCAAACACTTGAGATCAACACAGCAATTTCTCTTCTGCAACAGGAAGATACAATCCTCAAGGTCATGCTAAATGAATCTAGGAAAACTACACGCAAAACCAAGGCAGTAGCATTTGATGAACCAAGGTGAGCTAAAACATGATCAATAAAGCATATATCTCAACATATGACACTTATTTCAGCAATCATTAGATAGCACATATAAAGAAAAAGACTGTATAATGTATGCTTAGTCAGCAAAAGGCAAATTAATAAGTATATCCATCTAGACAAACCACACCCAGATCATCTGTGGATATATGTGACCAGACATGTACAAATACCGAACCTATTTTGAATAATCAATTATTCCAGAAAAAACCACAAAAAAAAGGCTTATAATTCACGTTAAGAAGAACACGGAAATCCACTTGAAAAGACAAGCTAATGCGGGAATCCACCTGAAAACTAAATGCAATGCTCAAGAATGATTTCAATATTCATTCCTAACCGGTCTCTCCAACCAATGAAAATAGCATAGGTGCTATTTATAGAGCTAAAGTACTAAATCTAAATAGGAAATAACAAAATTAAATAGGCAATAAAATAAAATCTATGCTGGATAGGAAAATATCCCTAAATATCATAAATATCTAGCCTAATAAATGATTATAAATACAAAATATTAATGAATTCCTACATAGTAGAAATTCTGTGTCCTTGTTCTCCATCAAAAAATGCACAGAACAGTATTGCTAAGAGGTTTTAAAAAGAAAGGTGGAGCAACGAAAACATACGTCTTGCAAAGATCCATGAAATTCACAAAAACGGTCTTCTTTGTGCCTTCACGAAGAACTTGAGGAGGTCTCATCACAGTTCTACGCCTGTCTCCAGCAAGCTCTGGGTTGTTCTCACGCAAAATGTTAAAAACCCTACCAAGAAGCTGCTCACACCACACCAGATAGGAGAAAAATCATTAGGCAACTAGAAAAATATGTATAGCACAGTCCAACTGAACAAAATGCTCATACCATGGATGGCAAGAAAGACGACGTGAATAATAATAACTACCATCTAAGAAAGATACCAAAATTAACTGCATTCATTTTAATGCCTTTCAGCCATGGAGTTAGAATAACACAACTCTAAGAAAGGACAATTGCACTTCACCAGACAAATCGGTCACGAAACCAAATCATTTAAACCACTGCATGAATGCTCTAGGACTGAAAATATTTTTCAAGACCATAAGCAAACTCTTAAACCTCATAGTCTTGCATGTTTGCAAGTGCCCAATAACAAGGAGATTAGACATAACAAGAATACAAATCAATTATATAACATCAATATATTGCACAAACATCAATCACCTAAACAGAAGACTGCACAATGAGATGGTGTATGAGAGCGATGAAGAATAACCCAACACAAAAGCCATAAAAATTATATTAAAAAAAAGCCGATGATCCCTAAATCTATCAGCAAAGAATCTGCTTAAAAAGATAATACCTCCTCATACTCATAATCACGGTCACTTCCTTCCCAAGGATAACGCTGTTGCAAAACAATTCCTTCTCCTTCTTCATCTTTCCCTAGGTCTAAATCAGCACAAGTTTTTTTTTTTTAAAAAAAAAGGCATCACTCAGATTCCACTAACATGGTTGACATGTGTATAAGACCAAATATACAATCATATTGGCAAATTTAATATTAATATTTCTTACTATCCAATTCTTCACCCACATCTTCATTTTCTTCATTCAAAAGACTGCTTTCTACCTACAATATTATTCCAAGAAACAGACAATGATTATTGCTTTAAATGTCAATAGCACAGATACATGCTCAAATCTACGAGGGTTGCGCGTTAACATCCAATACAGAAAGCATGCAGACTCACAGGCTTCTTCTTCTTCTTTTTCAACCCAGCAAAAGTATTCTCAACTCCATCAGAAACTGCAGAAAGGAAAAAGTTAAGCCTTCAGAGCATCTAACACCAAATTAGCCATCCATATAAACTTGGTCAAGTAAATGGCAGACACCTGACAATGATTCAGTTTTCTCAGTCAGATTTTCCACAGACTCTTCTGCAGTATCTTGTGTAACAACCTTCTTTTTCTTCTTCTTTTTGGTGCGATCAAAGGGGGCAAGCTGCAAAGCAGAGTTGCTAAGACCATTGCAACAAAGATTCAACAAATTTGTAGAATGTCAACATCTCAGATGTTTCCTACCACTTTTTGGTCTTGGGCTCGAGAAAAATGCAAGCTAGCGAACAAAATCTCATATGAACAACTTAAAATTTCAATTCACAAAAAATAATCCTTAAAAGCATACATGAATACACAAGAGAAAGTTACTAAAACTACAAAGAGGATTCGAAAATTAAAAACTGCGGGAACAAGAAAACTATATAAAACCTAGGATAGGTTCTTGCAAAGATGCTAGTTCACGGATTGGGTCAAGTGCAGAGGAAGTTGATGTGGTCTGTGTTGTGGCAGTCATATTGGCCACTCATCTGTGGTGGAGAATGTTACTGTGGTTAGTTAAAACTTCCAAGATATGGGTCATACAATTGCCAGAACCAAGAGAGATTTGGGTCTTTATATGGTAGCAGCAAGATTATTGTGTGGGCGGGATTTATCCAAAGCACACAATGAAGGAAAAGCAAACAGCAACATAAGGAGCCTTATATGTCGCATAACATAAATGAGCTGGTCTTAGCTCGTCTCCCCAAGCAACAGTCAGGGAAGCGTTGGTCCCACCCGGTGCAGCGCAGCTATGGCAAAGAGGACACTGAGTGCAGTTATGTGCACGCGGAAATATGCGGATATGAAAGAACAATCATTTTATTTGTTAATTGGCTCTGATTGGGACTTGAACTCGAGAGCTTCAATCCTCGAGACGAGTCTACTACCAATTGAGCTACACCTCATTGGTATGAAAGAACAATCATCGCATCAACAAAGTACCATAATAATTTAATCCTAGAAGACAAACATTCATTTCTCCACTAAAAAAAAGAAAAAAAAGAAAAAAAAAGAGAAAATCAAGAATCGAATCCCACGGATGGTAAACAAGATTTATGAAAGAAGCTTACTTCCGAAACCTCTTCCTTCCCGTCATTTATCTCTTCGTCCGCCATGATTGCACCTGCAAATATTTTAAAAAAAATATCAAAATAAAATCCAATTAATAGGTAAAACCATCCATCCGATTCAACCAATGAAAGGGTAAAAAAAAAAAAAAAAAAAGAGAGAGAGGCACCTTCTGTTTTGTGCCTCTCTCTCTCGCTCGGCTTCTTTGATTATTACTCTCTGTTGCCCTAGGGCTCGTTTAGTGCTGCTGCAGCTGGCCGAAGGGTAAAAATTGAAGGAAAGATTGCGTGAGGCTTGGGAGGCCTTTTTGGGTAGCTTGGGCCCGATCCAATTAGTCATTTTGCCCAAAATTGGATTGTAAATGCGTCCGTATTGGGCCATTTGAGTCGCTGGCAAGTTGGTCGTACAATAGACTCTTCGTATCCAGCATTGGAGGCATTATTTGGAAGAAGTGTTTTCCAATTATTAGACTAGATGGAAATTGGAACTCCAATCTCACATTTCATCCTCTCTCTCCTTACTTTCGATTATCATTAGAGATAGCTACTGGGATGGGCTAACCTAGGGTTATGACGAAGAATCGACTGTGGTCGGTCAACTTCGGTCAGCTTGATATTGTAAGTTGGGACGGATTCAGTCAAGTTCTATCTCATTTAGAACTTAGAACTATTAATTCTAAAATGAATTGGAAGTTCAAATCTCTGAAACTAATGTTCCAATTAAAACAAATTATTTGTTGTTATAAAAGTTATATATTATATTTACAATTTTTTGTTTTTTTTAACCCTCTCTATAAAGGTTTTATACTATGTTTATAAATTAAAAAAAAAAAAACTTCAAGATTTCAAGTTGTAAATTGTAAGTGTTTTTGTTTTTTGAGTTGTAAGTGTTTTAATCTCTAGTCACTTTTTTTTATTTGTAATTATTTATCTAATTGTATACTTATATTTTTTTTTGGTTTGAATCCGTCACGTACCCAACTTAATGGGCTGACTAATCTGAACCGATTTTGATAAGACTTCAAAAGGTAGCAAAGGTTTCTCAGTAAATATTTAATGTGACTGCATTTTCAGAAACTCGAACTTGAGACCTCTAGTTAAACAGTGACGGACTCCTACTATCCGTACCAGCGCTTGCTGGTTTGTATACTTATATTTTTGTGAAAGTATATTGTAAATTTTATTGATAAGGCACGGAACGAAATGAATTTCATTAACCCAACTTTAAACCGAAACTACCGTTTTGACCCAGTTCAGCCCTAGCCCTACTTAGATAGAGCCTGGCCAAATTCCAAGTCCTAGCCGAACTAGAACCGGGTTCGGCTCAACCCGGCCATTGACGCCTCTAGTTGCCACTTTCAAGTTTCTAAGTGAATATTAAACAGAAAAACAAAAAAAATCTGTTTTTTTTTTTACCTATGTGCTCTGATGATTTAATGGGATTAAACTTATTTCCTAAGTTTGTAACTCACATACTTATAACTCAAATGATACTAACGATATACCAATAAATAAGAGACTAAAAATTTAAATTAACGATCAGTTTAATCAGTTCCTCCTACTCTCAATTAGCTGATAAAAAAAAAAAAAAACTTGCCTTCTCTTTGGTGGTTATCCTTGCCATCATTATTCACAGGCCCACGAGCGTACCTGCCTTCTCATTTTTGTTTAAAAAATGACATTTTTTTTCTTATATTTCCAAGTATAAACAAAAAACACAAAAAAGTTAATCAGAAAAAAAAAATAAAAAATAAAAAAGCAAGAATAAAGGCGAGTAGGCAACGCGAACTTTGATTCGTATTCGGCTTCTCAAAGATCCCCACATTTTCTCTTGTTTGTTTTTTAGGGTTTTGACCTGTCTTCGAGACGCCTATCAGCAATGTCATCGGAATCGGAAATCCCCTCTTCCGCCTCCTCCGCGTCGGAGCAGCAAGGAGACGAAGAGGCGTCCAAAGCGATCAGCAAGAAGGCGGCCAAAAAGGAGGCCGCTAAACAAGAGAAGCTACGCCGCCGCCAGGAAGCATCTCTCGCCGCCACCGCTACATCGCTCTCATTGGAAGACGAGATGGACCCCTTGGCCGCCAACTACGGTGATGTTCCTCTCTCGGAGCTCCAATCGAAGGAGGAGGCGGATCTCACCCTGCGGTTCCCCGTGGGGGAGCTGAGCGTAGGGCTGAAGGATAGGGAAGTGAAGATAAGGGGACGGGCCCAGACGACGAGGGCGGTTGGCAAGAACATGGCCTTTGTGGTGGTCAGGGAGAAAGGTTTCACCGTGCAGTGCGTGGTCACTGCCAAGCCGGAGGTCGTCAGCCGGCAGATGGTGAAGTTCGTGGCCGGGTTGAGCCGCGAGTCTATTGTCACTGTCCAGGGCATCATCTCCGTCCCCGACGTCCCAATTAAAGGCGCCACGCAGCAGGTTTTCATTTTTTTCTTCGATTATTCTGTTTTTCTTTTCCTTTGTTTACTCGTCTTCTTAAGCATTGTTTTACGTGGAAACTAAAATGATTATCGAATAATTCCTGGAAAAATTGAAAGTGTTAAATTGAAGAAAAAGAAAATGTAAAACTTGGTCTCTGATCTAAAGCTGGCAAATGTGTAATGAAAAAATTTAAAGGTCATGGAGGGGCATAATTTTTTTATGTGGAAATAGGTAACCAATTTCAGGAAGTTTTTCTGGAGAAATGGGGTTTGGAAACTACTTCAAATAAATACTTTATCAGGTTCCACATTTAGAAGGATTTAAGGTTATCGCACCACCCGGGTATACACAAGACTTAAGCTGTCTGTTTTATGAAACAGCTCCTTTTCCATGTTTGATAAGTTTGATCAATATTTTCTTGTTTCATGAAGGTTGAAGTACAAGTGACGAAGTTATATTGTATTAGCAAGGCTATGCCAACTTTGCCTATTAATATTGAGGATGCTGCTCGTAGTGAGAAAGAAATTGAAGAAGCTTCTCAGGTGCAAACTGCATCTCTCTCTCTCTCTCTCTCTGCACTTTTAGAAATAAAGAAATATTCTATCTCTCTCATTGCACTTTTGATACAGACATAAAAGCATGGACAAATGTTGGATTTCAAATTAATTTAATGTTTGTGGTTTGATTGACATTGATTAAGCAAATTATTTGACTGCTTCAGGTTGGGGATCAAGTTGTGCGTGTTAATCAGGATACACGTCTGAACTACCGAGTTTTGGACATCAGGACACCTGCTAACCAAGGGATTTTCCGCATTCAGTGTCAAGTCAGCAATGTGAGTTGCTTTCTGCTTTTTTTTTTTTTTTTTTTTTTTTTTTTTGTGCATTTCAATTGTGCTTGAGGTAAAGATGGCCACAATTGCATGGACAGGTAGAATTTTGGATTTCCATTATCTCTTTGAGGCATGTGAAGAATATTTCCACGCATTACAAAGCTTTAAAAAAATGCAATTGAATTGTGGTAATGTTGGAAAACTGGGTGAGGTCATATTTAATCATTGATCTACAATAGTTTGCATCCACTGGCTGCTGGAGCTCCCTGTCATCATCCTCTTCATTCAAGAGTAATAATGTTACATTCGTTCTGTATCTTAAATAGAAGCTCAGGAATTGACTATTTTAGGTTTCGGTGAAGCTTACCTCTAGGCTATTTTGCTTTGGAGTGAGTTCCAGTAAACTGATATTCTCGAGACTTTGGTTTGATTATGTCACATATACTACGAAGCAAGCGAGATAAAAAGAGGATTTAGCAGTAGGTTCACAGACAAAAGAGGAGCTTACTGCAAGTCTTCCATCTTCTTGTTCCCCATTTATCTGTTCCCTTCCTCTCATATATTCTTCTTTCTACCATAAGTAACAGTAATTCATTGTCCACATCCTCTAATATGCTTGAATAGTTGCAGTTCATGGATGTGATTTCTTGTACAGCGATCAAAGGATTTTCTGGAAAATAGCAATAGCCTTCTTTGGGAATACTTTTTTTTTTTTTGGCTGATTTTGGTGAAGTTTGTGATTGGGTGGGGTAAATTTTTTTTTTATGTAACTTATTGACATTTTTCTTTTGGTAGTTGAGGCTACAATGCTGGAAACAAACTCATTCCCACATGCCATAAGGGATGACCCTCAGTGCCATTTGACCAAAGGCTGATTAGTTGACTTATTGCTGTTTTAAAATTTTAAAAGAAGTATGGGAAGAAAAGAATGAATGCGTAAAGTTGGCACGTGCATTTGACGATTCCTAGTTGAATTTGTTTTCCTTTTTGCTTAAATAATTAGTTTGAGTTTGGTACCTTTTTACTTGCATGGGTCCGCTTGTATTCTTCCTCCGCATATGTTATGCTGTCTCAAATATTTTTTATGGCTAATTAGATGGTGCTCCATGCCTCAGACCCCTCTGCTTTCTGCCACATATTACTGTCAATCTGTTGTCAAGATCATACTCTTTAGGGCATCCAAGCTTTGTTGTCCTCAATTGACATGCATCAATGTGCAGGTTTTCAGGCAGTTCTTGTTATCAGAAGACTTTGTTGAAATACACACCCCAAAATTGATAGCAGGCTCGAGTGAAGGTGGTTCTGCTGTATTTAAGCTGGACTACAAAGGGCAACCAGCATGTTTGGCACAGTCACCCCAGCTTCACAAGCAAATGGCAATTTGTGGTGATTTTGGTCGTGTTTTTGAAATCGGTCCCGTTTTTAGAGCAGAGGACTCCTACACCCATAGGCATTTATGTGAGTTTACGGGACTTGATGTTGAAATGGAGATTGAGAGTCATTATTCTGAGGTAGGATTTGGATTTGCTGGTTTGTCATAATTACCTTTCTTGGTGCACCTGCGGAAGGGGTGGTTATTTTAGCTGGAGAAATCGGGTTTTTGATGCAGGTGATGGATATTGTAGATCGCTTGTTTGTCACTATTTTTGACACTTTGAACGAGAAGTGCAAGAAGGAACTTGAAGCTGTTGGGAGTCAATATCCATTTGAACCTTTGAAGGTTATAATTCAGTATGAGTTGAATTTTGTTTTGGCAAACAGTTTGAGATCTCTGCATTTGAATCTTATTGTTGGCATTTGCTCAATTTGCAGTATCTTAGAAAAACACTACGACTTAGATTTGAAGAAGGGGTTCAGATGCTTAAGGTATACTGATAGTTATATATGTTCATTTGTTTGTATTCTTCAACATCTTTTTTCTTTCACTTCAATTTATCTTTTTCTGTTTATCTATAGCATGTTAAAGGACACAGAACTACTCGAATTTGTTGAGATGCCAGTTATGTTGGTAAATAATGTTGGAATTGCCAGGTGACAGTTGATTTCTTAATGTATCAGGCACCTACAAACTGATTCTTGGCTAGGATGATATATTTTGAGTGATAGACCGCCAAAGAAAATGAGTAATGGATGCATTTGAAGTAATTCGTTCTTTGTCTAGTTTTCCATTTCAGGATGTAAAGATATGAGTTTTTTTTTTTTTTTTTTTTTGGTAACTTTGTCTCTACCCCAATTATTTTGCAGTGCCTTGATTTTTCTTTCAACACCTTAAAAATAACACTATTTTGCCTGTCTATAACTAGTTAGGAAGCATGCAGAATTATCTGTTCTTAAAAACTTAAATTATATGCTCTCACTTTTTTACAGGAAGCTGGAGTGGAAATCGATCCTTATGGGGATTTAAATACAGAATCTGAGAGAAAATTGGGCCAGCTAGTTTTGGAGAAGTAATTCAAAATTTTTTGCATTTTTGACTGGTCTCTGTTGTAATTACTGTAAATGGGTGAACCAAGTTTTAGTTTTGATTTGCAGGTATGGCACAGAGTTTTACATTCTTTACAGATATCCTTTGGCTGTTAGGCCATTCTATACCATGCCATGTTATGATAACCCAGGATACAGTAACTCGTTTGATGTCTTTATTCGAGGTAAGTGATAAATTAGTCTGTCAATTCCTATTGTTTGGTTGTACTTGAAGATTTTTAGTTCCACCACTCCACTTTCAATCTGGGTCGTTATCTGAATCAACTATGTACACACTTGTTTTCTCTATTTTTATTTTTCTCATTACTGAGAGTAGTAATAAATTCTCTTAATTGGGGTTGACATTTTCGGAACTGCAATATATTCAATTCATTGTCAGGGGAGGAAATTATATCGGGAGCACAGCGTGTCCACGTACCAGATTTCTTGGCAGAACGTGCACAGGCATGTGGTATTGATGTCAGTACAATATCAACGTACATTGATTCTTTCAGGTATCCTCTCCAGGATCAGTCCATCCATTTGTTTTCTTCAATTGTTTTAGTTTAGTCTTTACATGATGGAGACATTAATTTATGATTACAACATTAACGGTTAGTTTGTGCACTAGGCTACTTTCGTAGTTTGAAAGAGAATTTTTTTGTTAAAAAAAAAAAAAAGAAAGAAAGGAAAATTGAAAGTATAAGCTTTAGACACCTCTGTCTTTCAAGAAGTCGAACTGTTGTCTCTATGCTGTCCATGTGCTGGGAGTTGAATAAAGACAGTGGACATTCGCTGTTTTTTGTGGATTTTACCAATATAATCTCCTGGGCTAGAATTGATGTGCTTGTGCGTTATGGCTTAATGATAGTGATTACAAACAATTCCACGAATGAGATGATAAGGCTTCAAAAATATCCAGCTCCGTTTGTTTAGTGCTTCCATGGCGAGAAGTTTGAATTAATCTTGTTAACAAGAAGGAAAAAAAAAAAAAAAAGGAAAAGGTTTGAAAGATAATAAATGAACTTGGAAAAGGAATGTCGGAAGATTCAAGAATTGTTCACGATACGTAAGTGAGGTAGCAGTACTTTCGGCCTTTCCTACTAGTCTTGCAAATCTCTGTCAACATGGTCAATTGACTTTCCTTTATAGTCTGCTAATCTTCATGGAATAAAAGGCATGCTTGTTTCTGTTGATGCTTAAATAAGCAGAGAACATGCGAGAGTTTTTCAATATGAGGCTTGGTATTTTCCTATTTGGCGGTTCATTTTCACTTTCTAGATTTTGGAATCTGATGTTTGCGCTTCACTGATGAACTATTAGGTCTTAATGATATTGGTGATTTTGCCATCCATTCTATTCCTGTTAAGTTCAGTGTTCTGTTAGAGTCATTGACTTCCTTGAATCGTTCTAATATAGGCTGTTGAATATGGGGAACTGATTTTCTGTATCAGACAGTTATTTCTATGGTTGTTTCTTTTGCAGATACGGTGCACCTCCCCATGGTGGGTTTGGAGTGGGGTTGGAGCGTGTAGTGATGCTCTTCTGCGGTCTGAACAACATTCGTAAAACATCACTTTTCCCTCGTGATCCACGTAGGATTACTCCTTGATAACCTGGTGCAGCAGCTAGCTTAGACGCTGGTGGTTCTTTTGATGAAGTCTATTCTTCGAAAAGCAAAAGCAAATTGTGTGAAAAAAAAAAAAAAATTGTGAATGCATCTTCTTGCGAAGAAGCAATATTCTTGGATGCATTGGGCATTCATAACGTATTTCAAGTTGACGCGGCAATGTTTGGAGCTATATGGCTATATTGTGAAAATCCTTTCCGAATTCTTGGTATCTCTTTTCTCTAGCGTTTGGATTTATGAACCGCAATCATTGCGCCAAAATTACTGAGTCTTAAAGCCACTCTGGACAATTGAAAATTTGATTCCTCACTAGTTTTCACTGTACTCTTTGTTGCTCCACTGTGCCTTTAAGGGTATACACTGTTGCCTAGTTGGCTCAATCAATGTTACTTGATGAATCATCAGAGCAATAGTGCATTACCGTGTTTCATTCTTATGTTTGGAAATTTGGTGCGATTTCATTTATATCTGTATCCAGCTTTGGGAATTGTTTCTGTGATTTCCTATGGAAGCTCGCGCGAGGATGCGCAGTAAGACGGGCCTCTCCTGTCTCTAATGATCGTTCAACCCATGTGCAAGTGCGTGTACATCTAAAATATAAAAATAGATAAAATTTTAGATGTTATTAGATATAATTTTCTTGCAATTTTAGTATTATTCAAACATAATTATGCAGTGGGGCTCGGTAATATAATATGACTCTGATTATACATTGCTTAACGGTCAATTGGTCTTCTTATTTTTTGGGTTAAAAAAATGGGAAGGAGGGTGGTTTTTCTGTAATCTTGTCTATCCGAGCCTTTACACCAATTCTAAGAGAGAGCATACTTCAAGCGTCCGGCAAGAGTTACCGAACTAAGGTAAGAGGAGGTGTAGTACGTTTAACCTCATTTTGCGTCGCGGACATTCAAACTATCGTCGAATGTTAATTCAGCAAGTGGTTTTGTCATTTGAACCGCTTGCAAGGTGGTCTGGTCAATTAGTCTTTATATGCCTCGCCATCATTAATAGGCCACACGGCCCATAAAAGAGGTAAACAGATAACATCAACCACCGCTTGTCGCCCACGCTGACAAGGACCTTCCCATTCCAAAGTTCTGGACTTAAATAATGTTGGAATTACGTCACATCATCATACTGGGAGGTCGGGTTTCCGTATGAGGCCACACTTGACGACGTCCGGCTTCATTGAATCTTCTTTTGGTTGTTTTTACACAATTTCTTGGAAAACTGAAGCCATGAATAATTGAATACAATTAGATAAAATCAATAAGACTTGACCCAAAAAACAAGATAAAAATAACATCAATTTTATTATAATAATGCAGGACGTGAGAATTTAAAATATATATATATGACATTAAAAAAATAAAAGACTAGAAGAATTGTATTATTTCATTGATTGTATACTGACGTATCCTTTACTTCTTTGCTTTGATGTAAACTTGCGAACATTTGAACAACAAACCTGATAATTAAACCATGAAAATGTAAAAATTAATAACCTGATTTAACAAACAAACTACTCTTTCGCATATACACACTAACACTGTCGTTTCATATAATATAACTAGGTTTTTTAAATTCATTTTCCATTCTTATTTCTTCTTTGCCATTGTGCCGTTTGAGCTACTTTTATTATCACTAGAGTGAGCTCTTATGTAGCCTTGGGCCCATGCATGCGACCTCTCATCTTTAAGAAAAGGGAGCTTTCAACTGACCAAAAAAAAAAAAAAAAGAAAAGGGAGCTTTCATGAAGAATTATGCTAGATTTAATTATAAATCTACCATCATAGTAAGCTTTCGAATTTTAAAAACTAAATATAAATATGTAATAATGCTGTAAATAACATACTTAAAAATAGTAAAATTTAAATTTAAAATCGTTGATGCGTTTTGCTTTAACCGATTTTTCTCTCTTAATCTTTAAAATATTCACACGCTTTTAGATGAAGTTTTCATGTATGCTAGAAAGAGAAATGACCGATTATATATATATATATATATATATATATATATATATGTTTAGACCTAATTTAATACATTCATCAATACTGAGATCAACGGTTGAAATTGGTTTGTTTAATTGATTATTTTTTTTTATTAATTAGACCACATTATTAATTTTTTTTTAATATACATATTTTTTGGGTTTACTCTAAGAATAATGATTGGAATTTCTCAACAAATTATACAGGCTAATTGTCTAGTTATAGTTCACTCTCCCAAGTCTCAATCATGTGTACGAACAAAAATAACTCGGCATACCACTATAACGTTCCAATATATGGCATCTGGATTGACATGTCAATTTCTTATCCAAATAAATGGAAGCACATTTAAAGCCTATCTATACAATTATATTGAATTTGTGTCTTTTCGTTCCTTTGTAAGAAAAATTTGAGTTTTGTGACTTTTGTCCCATGATTCTTACTATCCCATATAGAAAAATTCACCATTAATCTAAACTAATAATTTTTTAATGAGAATCCAAACTAATCATTTGGGTATTAATGACTTGTTGCTTTTAATACGTTTGTATGGTCGGATGTTCCGGAAAAAACAAAAAAAACTAGGTCTTGTCCCATGTCAAATAAACATAGGTATTTCTTATGTCTTGTTAATATACACATTTATATGCATACAATATCAGTATAAATCATTTGTGTCAAATGCGGTGTTGGGTTTTAGACGCATTAAACTAGTTAAATCAAAGTCATTCACATTAGATCATTGTCCTTGCATCCTTTTTTATCATTATTGTTTTTAGGTAGTATCGCATGTCAATTTACCTGCATTCAATATATTAAATTTATCTCTTCCACCCCATTAAAAAAAAAGTTCATCAACCACAGAACGAAGTGGTTCACGAAGAGTTAGTCTCCTACGGTTTATTCTAAAAATTTTCTTAACCTTATAAAGTAGGTGGATATGACATATATATTACATCCTTTTTTCCTACTTTTGTCAACCGTTTGGGGTTTTTGTTCTTGTGTAGATAGTTAATTACCCTTACCAAACCACCAATTAGTCTACTGAATATGCGATGGGCGCAATTTTGCACCCGGAGGTGGTGTCCGAATAATTTATTCGGATGCCACCTCCTAAATACAACCAATTACAAAGAAAAGGCAACCATATTGAATTTTTTTGAAATTTTTTTTAAAAAATTATAAAATTAAAACTTAAATTTAAATAAGTGTTATCCTAAATTTAAAATGTAGATTCCACGTATTATACATTTAAATAAAAAAATTTTATTTTTTTTAAAAATAAAAATTTTTCTTTAAAAAAAATCAACACGACATTCAACATACAGATAATTGTATTTTGTCCCCTAGCATCGGACACTTTGTCTGGATGCTAAGTCCGGCTACTAATCTTTACTCATACGGAATTATTGGAGTAAAAAAAAAAATGCTAATTTATTATTGTCTCCCCCCACTATCCAAAATTTTACCTTTCTACATTTAGTAAACAGTAGATCTACCATGACTATGTCTATGCAAAGCCCGTAAATGAGGCAACATCAACCATTCTAGACCATACAAGAGACAACAAAAGGCAACCCCAAAAAAAAAAAGAAAAAAAAAAACCCTCTGATTGCTTCTCTTTTGATCCTCTCCCTCTTCATACTAGACCTTCTTCTTAGTTCCTCACCCAATTTCTTCTTCTTCTTCTTCTTCCTTTTCTTTTGCTGAAGCAAAAACTCCATAGAAGAATGGATGGCCAAGCCAAGAAGCTTCATGCCATCTTGGTTGCATACCCTCTTCAAGGCCATGTAATCCCATCCGTCAACCTTGCCGTTAAACTTGCATCCCTCGGCTTCACCATCACTTTCGTCAACACCGACGCCATCCACCACCACACCACCAAGGCCCAGCCCAACATCGGGCCAGACATCTTTGCGGATTCGCGAGAAGCGGGCCTCGACATCAGGTACACCACCGTGTCCGATGGGCTTCCCGTCGGTTTCGACCGGTCACTGAACCACGACCAATTCCACGCTGCCCTATTGCACGTGTTGTCAGCCCACGTTGAGGAGTTGGTGGCCCAGATTGTAGGGTCTGGAGAGGCTGTTCACTGTTTGATTGCCGATACTTTCTTTGTATGGCCATCCAAGATTGCAAAGAAGTTTGGTTTGCTACATGTTTCTTTTTGGACGGAAGCTGCTTTGGTGTTCACTTTGTATTATCACATGGATCTTCTAAGGGTCAACAGTCATTTTGCATGCCAGGGTACGTTGTCTTATATCCTATTAATTCGGAACAATAAGCAAATATTTGTATAGTCGATTTCAATTGAATGTTTATATTCAAATTTTGTTGTTAGTGTTGTTGTATTTTGTTGTCCAATTATAAATTGAAATTTACAACAAAATTTCATCATGATTAGATCGGCGGGAAGATAAAATTGAGTACATACCTGGGGTCAAAGCGATCGAACCGAAGGACATGATGTCATACCTTCAGGAGACATATGCAACAACAATTGTTCATCAGGTGATCTTCACTGCCTTCGAGGACGTAAAACACGCAGATTTTGTGATATGCAATGCTGTGGAAGAATTCGAACTCGAGACCTTGTCAGCTTTACGAGCCAAGATGCCTTACTATGCAATTGGACCCATTTTTCCCCCTGGCTTTACCAAGGCTAGCGTGGCTACTAGCCTATGGTCCGAGTCAGATTGCACCCAGTGGCTGGACACAAAGCCCCATGGCTCGGTCTTGTATGTCTCATTTGGTAGCTATGCCCACGTCACAAAAAGGGACCTTATAGAGATAGCAAACGGGCTGTCTCAAAGCAAAGTTAGTTTTCTTTGGGTGCTTCGGCCAGATATTGTTAGCTCTGATGATGCTGATCCACTACCCGTTGGATTCAAGGAAGAAGTTGCTGACCGTTCGATCATCGTACAATGGTGCAATCAAAAGTCAGTGTTGACCCACCCCGCGATCGGAGGGTTCCTAACGCATTGCGGTTGGAATTCAATACTAGAAAGTATATGGTGCCAAGTCCCATTACTCTGTCTCCCTCTCTTGACTGATCAGTTTACTAATAGGAAATTGGCGGTTGATGATTGGAAGATTGGGATCAATTTGAGTGACAGAAAGGATATCATCAAGGAGGATGTTTCCAAGAACATCAACCGTCTGATGAGTGGAAAATCGAGAGAGGAAATCAGGGATAGAATCAAGGAGATGAAGAAAACATTAGAAAATGCAATGTCACCGGGGGGATCATCCGAGAGAAATATGGAACAATTTATCTATGACTTAAAGACCAAGATTGAAGAGACAGCTAACGAAAGAATTCAATGCTCCAATGGCACTTGAAACCCACTTGGATGCTCCTACATTATGTTAGTCAATTGTGTATTGATTTTATTAGAGAGCTTGTCTTAATCATGTACTGTTTATTTAAGTGGTATATTGATTGATTCTAGCATCCAATCATAAGGAATATGTCAAGTCAAGTGAGGCTGGCGGCTCTTGCTACTATGCGTTGGAATCTAATGATTTGATCGGATTGTTTGAAAGTTACGAGAAAAAAAAAATAAAAAAATAAAATTATTTAAATTGATTAAAAAAGTCATAAAAAAATTGATTGAAAAAAAAAAAAATATAATTTATGAAAAAAAATTATAAAATATAGTATAATTTAGATTGTTTAAAAATTATGAGAAAAAAAAAATTATGAGAAAAATGATAAAATAATAGTGTTATTTTTTAATTATTTTTATTTTTATTTTCATCAAATTCTCACAAACCAAACACAACATTAAAGCTAATTAAGAAACAACAATACTATTCGATATAGTAGTTTAGTGACAAATCGACATACATTTCACACTTGCAGTCCGGATTCGAGTCTTATCACCCTCCTTCTCCTCTGACAAATGGCTGAGTGGCTGTTGATGTAGTTAAAAATTGTAGTGTAACGATGAGTTCCAGATTTGACAATTATCGTGATCTCTTGCGACAGAAATAAGTCCGACTCCAATGATGTTTAGATGGTGAGTTTATCATTTTAAGGGTGGTTGACTGAGGTGTTACAAATGGAGTTATTTCGACTTTAACTCACAAATTTGATAACTGACATATTTATGATAAATTTTTTTTTTTGCAAAAAAAACTAAAAAACGACAATGATTTTTTTTTTATTATAGCGGCATCATTGTGTAATTTATCATTAATATGAATATAAGTGAGTGTATAATTTATTTAACGTTATTTAATATTTATGTATTATTATTATTATTATTTAATTATTTAATAATTTATATCACTGTATATATGCCTAAACGTACTTGGTACTTCAATAAAATTGTATTCCAAAAATTTTTTTCATTGTTCAATAAAGTGACTTGGACCCAGTAAAACTCATGTTCAAATATTTCACTATTATTAACATTAATTATACAATTTTATCCTATGATAACAGTTAACTATAAAAATCACAAATATTTACATTATGAGCCTGTATCTACAACGAAATATGTTGAGTTGACTGCATACTACTTGTATTGTGGTGTTGCAAATGAAAAAGACTCCATAGGCAATTGGAAGCTTATTCTTTTCGACCTTGATGACTTAATCAAGCGTTCAAGCGGCCTTTCCTATATAGCCATATACTCCAGCTCAATTTTTTTTAACCCTTTTGTTTTGTTTTGTTTTGGGTTTTGTTTGGGTTTAGATTGCGGTATACAATGTCTTGAATAATTTGATCCTGGTCTTAACTCTTCCCCCGATTTCCGCTCAATGCCTTTCCAGTTTCAATTGCTCAAGCTAATGCAAGTCTTCATGATCATCTCCAGCTTCTTAAGTTTATGCATCTGTGACTTATATTATCAAATTTTCAAGGTATATTTGAACAACCAAGTAAAAATGAAACAAAATTAAACAATTCAGCTGAATCGTGTTCGTGATAACATTGTGCCGTAGTAACAATATAATAGTCAGAGAATTGACCTTATTATTATGATGAGTACATTTCTCATTTCGACAGCAACTCTTTTTTTTTTTTTTTTTTTTTTTTTTAGAAGGGGCAATGCCCATTTTGAAAGCGGAGAAGGTGAGGGCTAGCGGGAGTTCAAACCACACGTTTCAATGTTGTTTGGGCAAAGTCTGATCCTGAGGTAACAATATTTGTCAAGCGTGTCTACTTTTAAATCTTGGGTTCGAGTATGCCGGGACACGTGGTGGGATCTAATTTAGGTCTTTTCTTAGCATGGGGCCTGCTGTAACCATTCAGGCGACCTATAATATTATAAGAGAGACCCAATACTCTCTAATAAAACTGTTAAAACACTACTCCCGCTCTTTCATTTTAATTATTTGATCCTCTTGTAGTTGTAATAATTGTACCACATTTGACGGCCCCTTGTTTTTTTTACGTTCCCTTGTTCTAAAGTAGCAGCTAGCCCACCTGCCCAATCAATCCAACCAAATGACAAAAGTTATCATCCTGTTATCACTTGGACTCAGAGAAGCGCTTTGCTAAACCCCATTTTCATTGGGCTCGAAGAGGTCAGGCAGATCAGCATTGTGGGCTACTTCGACTTTTGTCATTTCCAATTTAGGCCCAATCACCCCAACGTTAACTATTCAAAATAAGTTGTTTTAATATTTTTAGTGATTTTTTTTTTTTTGGGTTACTGCATAAAGTCTACACTCTATGCATTCTTGTTAGAAGTTCAAATCCTAAATGACGGTGATTAGCAATTTGTAATAAATAAAAAAGCTAGTGCTTGGAAGATCTAATTTATTTGAAGTGCTGAAAAGTATCCACTTTCATTGAGAAAATTAGAATTCAAACTCAAATATTCTCCTTCACATATCATCTTTTTAATAATAGACTATCATCTCTATTTAAAAAAAAAAATGCAAATCCTTGTTGGTATGTAAATCATAGCTCAGAGAGTCCTCTTCTTTATAATTCACGTTTTCAATTTCATAAACTTAAATAGAAAATTTCATAACAAAAGAAGATAAATAAAATCATTTGCAATTTCGATTGTGTTTATAACATTTTAAATTCAACATAAGTTATAAGAAATTAAAAAAAAGAGGATTATACGAATACACAATCTCATAACCTTATTTGTAAAATTAATATATATTAATGTCAAATTTTTCTGTGTTCAATAAAAATATTATTTGCTGCAGCAGTTATCGTGCACTGAGAGCACGCTACCGCGCACCAACTGTAATTTTTGCCCTTTTGCTTTTCTCTGGAGATTCTACTGGTGGTCGGTGCTTCCTTTGTGAAGCTTTGTTTCCCTTTGTGGGTTTGGTGTTCTTGTTGTCCCACTCGTGGTGGTGGTGCGTGCGTATCTGTCTCTCTCGATGAAGCTTTTACTGTTTTGTTTCCTAGTTTAGGTTTGGGGTGTTTGGTTGGCTCCCCTGCCCTTCCCTTTCGCTTCGATGGGTGGGGTTAGGGGAGGCGGATCTTTTTGCTCTAAGGGTGGCCTTGTATAGTTGTTCCTAAGGTTGCTCAGTTCTCTGATTGCGGCCACTGACTTTTGGTCGGCCTCCACTGTTCAATCCCTAGTTTTTCAGCAGCTCAAGTTAATTTAGCCCTTTTGAGCGGTGCTTTGGCAAGATTTGGCATGCTTCCAACCATCATCGTCCCGTTTGGGCTTCATTGTCCTCGCTTGCCAGAGGTGTACTGTGTATGGTGGGGCACTTGTTTGTCGTCTTTGGTGCGTTTAGGCCTTTGGCTCCTGTTCCTTGTCCTAGCAGGCTTGTTTTTCCTTGGGCTTTGGGCACAAGCCTACTATCCTTTTCGGTTTGTCTGGGTAGCTGTAAGTCTATGGTCTTCGATTGTAGTGAGCTATCATTGTCTGATAAGGTGGTCTCATTTGTTTATTTTTGCTTTACACTGTGTTTGGGAGGGGGGAAAGTTGGGAGAGAGAGAGAGGAAAGTGAGAGAATTAAAGTAAATTGTTGTGTTTGGAAAATGTTTGAAAAGTGATAGAGAGGAAAGTTTCTAATTCCTTTAATTCTCCTTATCCCACCAAAACCAATCCTCTAAAAAATGTGAGGAAAATTGTTACTTTTCCTATTAAATTTATTAAATGACTCAATTACTCTTATATAATTTAAAAATTACAATTTTACATAAATAAAATATCTTAATAGAATTTATTATGAAGGATAAAATTGTTATTTCAACACATTTTATATTCCTCTCTCCCACTTTCCACAATTTCCCAAACAAAAGAATTTATAATTTTCCTTCATCCTATCACCTCTTTCCAAACACAAGAGAGGATTCTCTTCCTCTGATAATCCTCTCCTCCACGTTCCTCTCTTTCAAGAATTTTATCCAAACACAATGTTAGTATTGTGGGTTTGGTAAGTTGGGCCGACCTTTTGTGCAAATGTTGTTTCTTTATTTAATGAACTTCTTTGTCCAAAAAAAAACATAATTATTTGTCTAATATAAGATAAAAAAAATTACTAAGAAGAGACAAGTGGAAGACAAAAGCGAGAAAATTATTTTTTTTCAAAAAAATCAAGGTTTGGAATTAAATTAAATATATTTAAAACATGACTAAATAAATTTAAAATTTAATTTTTTTTAAAAAAATAATTTTTATTTTTATTTTTAATGGAATTGAACCATGACCCATTGTTGTCAAACCCGGACCGGATCGGCCGGTTCAACCGGTCGGACCGGTAACCGGTCAGAGGTCCGGTCCGGGTTGTGGCCCAAATTTTCTGCGGACCGGACCGGTCAAAACCCGGTCAACGGACCGGTTCAACCGGTCGGACCGGTGAACCGGTCCCGGGTTGACCGGGTTGGTTATTTTAATAATTAAGAAAAAATTTCACACAACTTTGTATAATTTAGTTTTCGAACCCTTGACCTCCAATATGAAAGATAAGTCTCATACCACTAAACCAACTTATAACTTGTTGTTATCTTTTTTTTTTTTTTTTACTTATTATTTTCTCAAATGTCTCATATAATACACATACTATTTTATATTTCTTATAAATTAACACTTACTATTTTCTTTTTTTTGTTAAAATAATTATTAATTTTTTTAAATTGTTAATTCTATCCTATAATAAATTCTAAATCATATATTTTAAATTTATAAATGTAATTATTCTAATACATACATATGTATTATAATATTAAATTTTACATATAGATTTTGATGTATAATATATATAAATATTTTTTATATATTTAATATTAAATACTGATTTTACCGGTTCAATTTTCGGTTAAATCGATTGAACCGATTGAATTTTGAACCATTAAACTTTTCAGTTCAATATCCGGTTCGGTTCTTACAACATTAGTGCTATACATGCACCTCGCAATTCATGCCCAGCAAAACACGAGACTCAGCAATTTTGTTGAGTGCTTTAACAAATTGCCTCTCCTAGAAATTTGGGACAGGGATACATAAATATCATTAGAAAATGTTTTTAACAATAACAATCAATTCTATTAATAGTAGCAAGAAGAAGACCAGCAATGCTATCGATTCTAAGGGATTTTCGGGTTATCCATAGTTACCCTCTGTCTGTTTTGTGGGTTAGAATCGGAAGAGAAAGAAAGCACATTTATCAAAGCATTGAATTTAATCCTTAAAAATTAAAAAAACCATGACCATGGCCATTATAGGCTCCCCCGTGGCTCTATAAGATATTTTGTATATAAATAATTTATTATATTTAAACAAACATGTGAAATGTTGCCTCCAAGATTTCCTTCAAAAAAAAAAAAAAACTAATTAAGTACAAATTCTGATCCTCCACCGAGTCCGCGAAGAAATAGAACTCCAGCTCCATCAGTCCCACAGTCAACTCCAACTCCAACTCCAACTCTCTCCATGGAGGAATTCCGAGTTCCTATCCGAGTGCAGACTACTTCCGTAAGCGTAACCAAACGCAACCCCTTGCTTACGAATCCTCTATACACGCGCAAACACCGGACCTCCGTTTGCAATTCTATTTTTTTTTCTGTCTCTCTCTACGGCAAGGCAAGGCGATTCCGAAAGACAAACGACCGACGACGATGGCTCACCAGCCGGAATCGTCCGATTCGTGAGTCAACTCGTGCTCCGATTTTCTCCATTATGTCCATCCCTTTCTTTTGCTGTTTGTGTTTTGCATTATTGAGTTTTGTTAATATCTTAATTGATTCCACGCGCTTTTTTTTTTTTTGCAGGAAATCGGCGGGGAAGAAGGACTTCTCGACGGCGATTTTGGACAAGAAGAAATCGCCGAACCGGCTGATCGTCGATGAGGCCGTCAACGACGACAACTCCGTCGTCTCCATGCACCCTGACGCCATGGAGAAGCTCCAGCTCTTCCGCGGCGACACCATTCTCCTCAAGGTAATACATACATACATACATACATAATTTATGAGTAGTAATATATAGCACGAAGCCTTTTTTTCCGATTCTTTAGGAATTAGTTTTTTTTTTTTTGATGTGACAAAAAGTTATTATTATTTTTGATAATTTTACTATTGTTTTTTAAAACTAAACATAGACTTAGTGTTACCCTTTATCTTTATTCAATATATATATATATATTTGTTGTCTCTTGATTTCTCTTTGTAGCTTGGGTTTAAGTGTAGGTTTTTGGTGGAGTTGTGGAGATTAATTTGTGGAACTTGCTGTTAGTAGTGTGTTGTGTTGTGCTTGTTAGTTGAATTTTCGTGATAGGTTTTCGTTACGTTAATGAATTTTACTTTTGTAGTGAAATTGGAATTTAGGCACTTTTGCACTGGAATTGCGCTGGAATTTATTATTATTTCGGGAAGGAAATATGATGTGAGAGGGTGCATGAGGAAGTTTTAGGCAGTGATTAGCTCTATAATACCCGGTAGATGGCAGATTGCTTTTTCGGAAATAAATTCGTGTTAGTGTTCAGCATTTGGTGGCCTGTGAGGGTTTTTTTTTTTTTTTGGTCTCAATTTTGAATCCTCAAATTGTTAGCTATCAGAGAGTTCGGTTTGGATTTGGTGGATAGTTAGCCTATCATTGGGATCTTAGGAGTTAATTGGTAACTTTTTTATTCATAATGTGATTTCTTCTCACTCTGTGTTTATCTCTCTCTCTCTCTCAAGAGTGGCCCGTATGCAAATTTAGTGTTTTTTAATGTTCTCTGTGTCTCTTCTGTTTTTGGGCATGTTGTGATTGAATGCATTAAAATACTTGTGTTTTCAGGGCAAGAAACGGAGGGATACAATCTGCATTGTAATTGCTGATGAAAGATGTGAGCAGTCAAAGATTAGAATGAATAAGGTAGTTAGGTCGAATCTTAGGGTTCACCTTGGAGATGTTGTGTCTGTTCACCAATGTCCGGATGTTAAATATGGGAAGCGTGTTCACATACTACCCATGGATGATACCATAGAAGGTGTTACTGGGTCTCTCTTTGATGCATACTTAAAACGTAAGCTTCTGTCCCCTTTTTCTCTGATTGTTTACATATATGTGATGTTAAAGATCAAAAGAAATATTTATATGCTACTTGTACACATTTGGTTTTCTTTGCTGCTGATTGGGTTTTCTTCCGTGGATAATAGTTGCTGACATTTCCTATGTTATGTCAGTTGCCATTTAGTTTTTGAAGTGGCACTCATGAAGATTTTAAAAGACATATGATGTTGCGTTTGCCTATGGCAGTTCTACCACTATCATTATCTAGTTAAAAATGGTTTTAAGATTGTTAATGGTGTGGTTGGCAACTTTTTGATATTCTGCAGTTGCTTTCATGTCCAGTAACAAGCTATAGATATATATATATTTTCGCTCTAGTTCTAGTTACCCTCATAAATCCCTTTGGGTCTTTGGATACTGACATGGCAGGAATTTGTTTAGTACGGAAAAAAACTACTGTATAACAAGCAACCACTTTCAAACATCTAGCATGTTATGTAGGGACATGGCTGCTCTATTTTATGACCAAAACCTTTCACCAAGCCTTCTATTTATTCTGCAGTCCTCTGGATATCTGGCATGTAGTTACTTTGGATGAAAATATTCCACTTATTTTTTATCAGCTTGGTACCCTATTTTAATTCGTATTGTTCTTTTCTATTTGGTTTCTACCTTAATATATTTCCTGGTATCATCGAATGTTGCCAATTTCATACCTGCAGCGTATTTCTTGGAGGCTTATCGGCCAGTAAGGAAAGGGGATCTTTTCCTTGTTAGAGGAGGCATGCGAAGTGTGGAATTCAAGGTCATTGAAACTGACCCTGGAGAATATTGTGTGGTTTCCCCAGACACTGAAATTTTCTGCGAAGGGGAGGCTGTGAGGAGAGAGGATGAGGAAAGATTGGATGTGGTGGGCTATGATGATGTTGGTGGTGTCCGGAAGCAGATGGCTCAGATTCGTGAGTTAGTGGAGTTGCCACTAAGGCATCCTCAACTCTTTAAAACAATTGGCGTTAAACCACCAAAAGGAATTTTACTTTATGGACCACCAGGCTCTGGGAAAACATTGATAGCGAGAGCTGTTGCTAATGAAACTGGTGCATTCTTCTTCTGTATCAATGGACCAGAAATTATGTCCAAATTGGCTGGAGAGAGTGAAAGCAATCTCAGGAAGGCATTTGAAGAAGCTGAGAAGAATGCTCCTTCCATCATCTTTATTGATGAGATTGATTCAATTGCTCCCAACCGTGAGAAAACCCATGGTGAAGTTGAAAGGAGGATTGTCTCACAGCTTTTAACTCTTATGGATGGACTCAAATCCCGTGCACATGTTATTGTTATTGGGGCTACAAATCGTCCAAACAGTATTGATCCAGCTTTGAGAAGGTTTGGTAGGTTTGATAGAGAGATAGATATTGGTGTTCCAGATGAAGTCGGGCGCCTTGAAGTTCTTCGCATCCATACCAAGAATATGAAGCTTTCGGATGATGTAATTATGCTCTCCACCTTTCGGCCATTGTCCTCTTCTTCTCATTCTTCCAATGTTTGACAGGCCCAAATAGATGAATCTTGAGCTGGTTAACTGGTTCCATTTTATTTGGGTCCATCTTTGGGTTTGGACCTTACATTATATACCTAGGATACCTTTCTTGGCCATTTGGTTATGATCAACTGTTATTTATTTTATTAGCTAGGGTGGCTAAACCGGCTGGATATTCTTAGGACGGCCCTGGTGGCCCCTAGGGCCAATGATTTGACAATGTTGGTTTCTCATATGCAGGTTGATCTAGAAAGGATTGCTAAAGACACTCACGGCTATGTTGGTGCTGACCTTGCTGCTTTGTGCACTGAAGCTGCTCTTCAGTGCATCAGAGAGAAAATGGATGTAATTGATTTGGAGGATGAAACCATTGATGCTGAGATCCTCAATTCTATGGCTGTTACAAATGAACACCTTCAGACTGCTCTTGGAACAAGCAACCCATCTGCGTTGCGTGAAACAGTGAGTATTTTATGGGGAATTCTCTCAATATTTGGTGTACATTTATCTGCATATTGGAGCCAATATCACTAAACAGCATACTAATTGCTTGATTTCTATTGTGGCAGGTCGTGGAAGTGCCTAATGTCAGCTGGGAGGACATTGGTGGCCTTGAGAATGTTAAGCGGGAGCTTCAAGAGGTATACTGATTTCGTAGGATTAGCACGGCCTAATTTTTGGCTTTTTTTGAGCTGAGTTTGTTAATTTTAATTTTCTTTGCCTTTGCAGACTGTCCAGTACCCAGTGGAGCATCCAGAGAAGTTCGAGAAGTTTGGTATGTCACCTTCTAAGGGGGTCCTGTTCTATGGTCCTCCGGGATGTGGGAAAACTCTGCTGGCTAAGGCAATTGCAAATGAATGTCAAGCAAACTTCATTAGTGTCAAAGGCCCTGAGCTGCTTACAATGTGGTTTGGTGAGAGTGAGGCTAACGTTCGAGAAATTTTTGACAAGGCCCGCCAATCTGCTCCATGTGTCCTTTTCTTTGATGAGCTTGACTCTATTGCTACACAGGTTGTTTCTTCATTGCATCAAGGTTTTAATTTCAGTATTGCATCTGTTTCAATCAGAATGCGATCTATCACAACTACTAATATTAAATAACAAGTTGTTAAACTTTGTCCGATATGCTTGTTTAGATTGTATTCCTTTTGGCTTTACTAAATTGCTTCTGTCACATAGGCTGGCAGGATTCAAATCTTGTTTGTGCAATGGCATATGGTTTCCGTGACTTTTTGGTTTTCAGTTGATGGCTAACAATCTTTCCCGTCAATGTTGCAGAGAGGAAGTCATATCGGAGATTCAGGTGCCGCTGATCGTGTTCTGAACCAACTTCTTACAGAAATGGATGGCATGACAGCAAAGAAGACTGTTTTCATAATTGGCGCTACCAACAGACCTGACATAATTGACTCAGCACTTTTGCGGCCTGGCCGACTTGACCAATTGATATACATCCCTTTGCCAGATGAGGAGTCACGCCATCAAATCTTCAAAGCTTGCTTGAGGAAATCACCTGTGTCCAAAGATTTCGATTTGAGAGCGATGGCCAGGTATACTCAGGGCTTCAGTGGAGCTGATATTACTGAAATATGCCAACGAGCTTGCAAGTACGCTATAAGGGAGAACATAGAGAAGGTATGCCTCTCTTCTATGTCTGTTTTAGGTTTCTGTTGCTCACGTGTAAATACTTCTGAAAAATATATTCTGATGACTGACTTTATTACGTTGCATAGATCATGGTAATCATACTTAGAGTTTTAGCCACATCACTCATAATCGAAAATGGGCCTTCTCCAAAATTCCTTTAAAATCATAATTTAACTTCTAAACTTTGGTGGCTTAATAACGTATGACACTGAAATTGGTGCAGGACATTGATAAGGAGAGGAGGAGAAGGGAGGATCCCGAGGCAATGGATGAGGATGGTGATGAAGAAGTGGCAGAGATCAAGGCAGCTCATTTTGAGGAGTCCATGAAGTATGCCCGCAGGAGCGTCAGCGACGCTGACATACGCAAATACCAGGCGTTTGCTCAGACCTTACAGCAGGCGAGGGGAATCGGAGCTGACTTTAGGTTTTCGGGAACAGGACATAGAGTGGGTACATCTGATCCATTCTCAACCTCAGCTGGCGATGCTGAAGGAGATGATCTGTATGGTTAAAGTTTTTATGGTCATCTTTTTTGGCTTTCGCAGCTTTGAATCAAAATGGGGCAAGTGGTGGTTGGGCAGGAACCCAGTTGCAACTTTTGGTTTCGTGCACCATCAAGTTTGGCGCTTTTTAACGGTGGACTAACCCTTTTGATTTTATTTAGATTCCTGGTTTCATGACTAGCCGTCTTCAATTGATGCTTTTGAACATCTATGATTACGCATCACAACAAGCAATTAGTTTTTGGCGTTTCCGATTAAGTGGCGGGTTGGGTAGTTTTTGAACACTTAGCTAGTGTGATCAACTAGCACAATTATCCTTCTCTTACACGCCGCAAGCTTATGCTCGAAGAAAGATGAAAAACAAAAACTAGAGAATCCTTATTGTTTCAAATTATACTTACTAGAACGAAAGCATTATAACATCTACGAAATCATGCGAGACAAACTTGTTCATGTCCTTACATCCTGGCGAGTCTTCATGAACATATATTACATATAGATAGAGCATATATATAAATATTTAATATGACTGCTACCTCAAAAATGTCTTCAATTCGTTACTCAATACAATCAAGGCTTGGGGTGCACCGTAGAACAAAAGCCAAGCGGCAGGTAGTTCACATATCTACTTGGAGCCGACGTACGTCTGAACCCTTTTGGCTTGCAGTTCTTGATTGCTTCCCGGTCACCGGTAACCGGTGGCTTGTGAATCAGCTGCGGCTTCAATCTCACAAATGCTCCCTGTTGTAGACTTACAGGGCTCATTGTGCTCGGACTGCTCGAGGGGATTTCACGTCCGGCCATATTGATGTTTAATGAAGATACTAATAGAAGATACACAAGCCAGATGTAAAATATGGACCTAGGCATTTTTGGTCTTTACAAGCTTCTGATGTGTTTACTCTTTTCTATAGGCTTTTTTTTTTTTTAATGTTTTAATTTGTTTACGAATGGGAGGGCAGGTTTAGAAGGGGTTTTATGGGAGACGATGAGAAGTAAGGCCTGCTGAAAGGGACTTAAATAGACTCGTGAGTTGCCGAAGCAAAAGGCAGATGTGGCACAGCTCATTTCTAGCAATGGGGTGGGGCATTACTTTTTGATGGGTGTGGTGGTGGTGGTGAGTTGGCGAGGTGGGTTCTCTTTCTTCGCTGTGGTTATCGGTGATGAGATGCTCGTGAATTATCGTTATTGCACCTATCGCATAAATATCTCTTACCTTTTTGCATCTCCAAATCTAACAAAAGATGTATATAAGTTGATGATGAGGAAAAGATAAATTAAATGCGAACATCGAACTTGAAGTTAATCCATTCTCACTCGCCAAAAATTACATTGATTATAGATGGCGAACTTGAGAATAATGCACGGGGCTTAAGGAATGATGAACATGAACAATATATGTCTCTGTCTTCCTCTCTCTGGGTGTTGATCTCGGCAGACCATATATTTGGGCTTACAGGTGTTAAACGGGTGAGCTGAGTCGGATTTAGATTAAATCACTTTTGATTCAAGTTATTTCGGTTTAAATTACTTACAGGTCAAATATTATTTGCTAGTAATAGGAGGGCTTCCATTTAATACAACAACTGATCAAACAAAGATTCAAAATTGGGCCAACAAATTTTGTTGGTGTCTTGTTGATGCCTGCTAGACATGGGGAGCGATTTCATGCTTCTGTTCGAGGTTCTGCACGTGATATTCATTATTGCTTCTAAAATATAGAAATTTCTTGCTATTTCAAACAAGTGCAACCCAATAGTTCAATATGTACCACCAAAAAAAAAAAAAAAAAGACATATATATAATTCAATGATCAAGATTAAACGTTTTGCGAACCTTCCGGGCAATGGCTACTGGGCATTGTGTCCAGGGGGTGGAGGGGCGGATGGTTTTAAATGCAGGCTTTCCCACTTACGTAAATTGGGATATTGTGCATTTTTTACTACATCTTTAGATTTTATTCTCCTCCTCCGCTAATACCTATTAGATTAATTACTGACTATTACAAGTGTTTAAAAAAAGATTATAAATTTTGTGCGATTGTGTCAAAAATTCACATGCATCTAACATTTCCTTCCAGAGGTCTCGTATACGAAAACAACTAGTTCTAATGAAATATGTGCCAAAAACGTTTCTTCTTAAATACCCATAAGTAATTTTTTTTTTTTATAGCTTTCAAAATTCAAAGGCAGTGGATCGTTTAGGGCATGCAGGAAATGACAAAGTGCGAAATCTCCCAGAAAGTGAAATTAAATCATGCTGCGCTATCTACATTGTCTCTTTGCTTGCCAGCACTTAGTTTCTTGCCACTTCCGAGAAGATTCCATAACTTTATTTCTGCCGTCAGAGTTTTAATCTTTTTATTGTTTGAACGCGATAAAATTTTTGGTTATATAATTTCAGAATTTCACATAATAATTTAAGTTTTAAGTGGCATGATTTTTTTTTTTACATGATTCAAAACTTTTATGATCAAGAAGTATTGAATTCAAATTATATTATTCTCACGTTATGTATAAATTTTTATATAGACAAAGAGAGTCCGTTAATTTTTACTCTTTCATTCCAATGAGTTTTTGTGTAATGGAACTTAATATTATTAGAGTATAATATATAATTATTTTTTCATCTCATTCAACAATTTAAACTTTTGAATAAAATGATTTTCTCACTTGCTTTCCGGCTTGGAGTTTGTATAGCTTAGTAACGGATATCTCCCTTCATTTTTTTTAATTTTAAATAAAAAGTGAAAAAATTTATTTTGCAGTTGTTGAAAATTAATTTTTTCAATAATTTTGTCCCCAAAAAAGAATTATATTTGAATCGGATTGGAAAGGTTTCAGTTATGCTAAAATCATGTGAATCCTTTAATGGTTACCCTTTGTCAAAATGGTAAAAGGGATAATTTTCCATTATAAAAATTACTTTCTTCAAAAAAAAAAAAAAAAAAAGAGTTTCCTATTTTCATATCCCCACCCATTGTTTAATCCGTCTACTTAATTAATGACATGCAGTAGGTCGCAATTTATGGCATATAAAGATCATCTGGTTTTAAATACTCATTAAGAGAGGATTGATGCTTCAACAAATCAATATTCAATTTTATGCACCTGCAGAGCTTCTATTTATTATGCTAACATTTCTCCTGACATAAACATACTTCATTGAAGTCTTAGTAACAAATTTATATAAAATACGATGGATATCGAACTTGAGACCTGAAATTAATAATTTAGAAAGATATATAATGATAAGTAGTTTAGGTCTTGTTGGACCGGTTATTAACTTAGGGTTCGTTTGGCATAAAATTGGATAGCACGGTATAAGATAATATAGACTAATATAATATAAGATATGTTAGATTAGTAGCCTATATTATATTTTGATATAATCAAATAGTATAGAATAGTTATTCTATTTAATATTTGGATGATATGGGATAGACTAGTATAGTATATTAAAAATACTTTTTTACCCTTAAAGATAATTGATTTATATTTACTATTAATTTTAATATTTTTATTAAAAATAATTAAAATTAAGTAATGAAATTAATATTTATTTTACATGTTATTATACATTATATTGTTTATAATTTTTCAATTTTGTATAAAAAATATTTTTAAAAATTAAGCATTAATTGTATTTATACAAATAAATTTTAAAATATAAAAAAAGAGATTTATATTTTTTTTAATTTTTTGAGGAAAAATTAGATAAATTTTAAGAGATAAATTTTTAAATTTATATGAAAAAAATGAAAGAATGAGCATGAGAGAGAGAGAAAGAGTGAGGAGAGAAAAAGGAAGGGAGGAGAGAGGAGGGAGTGAAGAGAAAGGGAAGAGAGAGAGATCAGGAATGAAAGAGAGAGAAGAGGGAGGAAAGAGAAAGGAAAGAGAGAGAGACGAGGAGTGAGAGAGAGAGAGAAGAGGGAGGAGAGAGAAAGGAAAGAGAGAGAGAAGGGAAGAGAGAGAAGATGTGAGAGAAATGAATTTTTTAAATTTTATATTAATTTTTTAAAAAATATTTAAAATTTATTTTAATTAAGAGATATTTTAATAAATATATAATTTATTAACATTAATCTATGATGTGAGATAAACTAACTTATAGAAATTAAAAGGATAGTATTATCCCATATTAATAGAATAGTAAATTCACACTAGTTTATCTTATACTTATGTTATTAACCAACTAAACATGAGTTAAAGTGAGATAATTGGTCATTAGTTTATACTATCCTATCCTATCTTATGAAACAAACGCACTCTATACTATCTAGAGCATGAGAGTTAAAGCTTTTAAAAAAATACATTAATTCACACCGCAAAAAAGCTTGACAATTTCAACTAATGAATGTGAAGGCATTTTAACCTTGCAAATGATGGATGCTAATTGAGTGAGATTTATTTGATTATTTTTTTTAGTATGTGATAAGTTGATGTTACTGGCCAATTTACAATTAAACAGATCAGAAAAATTTTTGGGGCACATAACTATAGAAGTATAATGGATATGTAATAATTTAAATTGTTAAATTATTAGAAATGTATTAAAATTTTTTTTAAAAAATATAAATAAATTATTAAATATTAATAAATTAATTATATATTTCATTAAACGTGCCTACGTAATTTTGTTCTAACCATATTTATTTAGATTAGCACTAATTGACATTTTCCATCCTGTCAAATCAGGCGATCCCCTAGCATTATTAATGCAAAATATGTGGCAATTTTGATATATTTTGCACTATGGGCTGGGTAATCTGGAAAAATGGCCAGACAGACAAGATGAGAAAAACATGCCCAGACGATGGGCGGGCAGTTGCTTCTGCTGCTCAAAACCAAAGTACAAGACTTAAGATGGCGCTGGCGGCACCCAACCTAAGATTTGCTTCCTGTTTTAGAAGTAAGCTATGCAAACTTTGGTCTCTCTTTATCTCTTCTCCATAGAAAGAATTGAAATTGCTCTGGTTTTTGTACATCTACATCTATTTTTTTGTCATTGCAGCAGCCTAGTTACTGTTAATTTAACGGGGTAGTTGAAAGTTGTATTATAGTTTTATATCCAGAAATCCACCAGCAGAAAGTGCTTATTAAACATGGCTCTGTTGAGGGTTTTATTGGGTGTGGTTTTCAATTATTGAGGATGTATTTTCATGTTCTTTTTTTAGGTGGGATACGTTCAAGCAAGGTCCTTTTTATGGTGGTGTGCCTTAATTAAACCAATTTGAGTTGCTGTTGGTGTTAAGGGGAAATGTAAAGTTGGAGAGAGGAATCAATGTTGAGTCTTCGAATGTCGGTCCTGGTATTTCATGGTTGGATGGGATGAAACGGGTATTCCTTTTAGAGTATATTAAGTAATGCAGGATGTGAATTGTTGGTTAACTATTACTGTCTCCTGAATTTGCTGAACATGATATGCTTGCACTACATTGCTTTAGTTGTTGTGGGTGATTGTGGGGGAATTCTGAAATGTGGCAATTGGACTATTGTTGGTGGTTTATACATGGATGGTTTCAATGAGGCTTCCTAATTTGAGATGGTAGGAAGATTTTCTTCAATTTTTCTGGATTCAGGGCTCATTGCTTGTGAAGAATTTACGGTGTGAGGGTGGCCTCATAGTTGCCATTTGGGAGTCTGAAGATAAAAGCCCCTGCTATTTGTGGTCCAGAGTTGAAGCTTATCTTAAATTGAAAATAGAAAACCTTTTTGATAATTCCACAGAGCCCTCGATTGTAGTTCAAGGTGCTTCAAGATTGTTTCGGTTAAAAAAATTTCGATCAGCTTTGGTGATCCCCGTAATGGCAATGTTAGTAAAACAGAAAACAGATCAAATTCCTGCTCCTTTCAAAGCAGATATTTGAAAGCCATATAAATTAAAAAATTTTCAGCCACTACTGCGATAAGCCATTCTCTTAAAATTTATTTACCATAAGAAATATCCCGTACGTCCACACTGGTTCGGTGGATACTAGCAAATGCCTTTTTTTTTTTTTTTGTTGTGAAAGCTTGCTGAAGCTTCTTAGCTATTTTTATCAGTCTTCTGTTCAAAATGAGCCTTTGTCTGAGCACATAAATTTCATTTATCGTGGTCCATGGAACTGCTTCCATTTTGAGTTTTTGTGTTCAAAATTTTCTTAGTATTAGACTGATAGCATGTTAATGACAAAAAAAAAAAACTTCCGTTGTAATTTGTTTGAGAAAGAAGTTTTTGTCAGACCATGATTTTTGGTTCTTGCCAGCATTCTAGACACTGATATGATGACAGTAAGAAATTCTTATTCCCAAGTTTAGTTGGGGTCGGCTGCATGAATCATTTTTAAAACTGATATCTATAGTTTTTAAATTCTTGTTGCAGTGCAGCACTTGGGGAGTCGAAGCCTTAAGGTCACAGCATACGGGGGCTGTTCCTCAGTTAATGTGAAGTTAGGAGAAAAAATGGGAAAAAAGTTCGCAGTATCCTGTGCACTTCCAGAAACAGCAGCTTCTGTGGCAATTGCTGCCACAGTTGTGGGTGCAGCAGCTACTTTGCTTGTGAGAAGAACCAAAGCATCTGAGGGAAATGAGGTGCATATTTGACTTCAATCAATTCAGAAAATTCTTTAATTCGGTAATTACCATCTATTGTTGGATATAGGCAACATCAAACTTAGGTTATTTGGCCACGAAATTAAGGGTTGATCACAAAAAAATGCTTAAACTCTGCGACTCTTTTCATATTAAGCATGAGCTTAATTTATAAACTTGGGTCTTAACCAAATTTTTTGTTTCAATTTAAATTAACCCTCACTGGACTTTGTTTTGAAACTCTTCAGTATTAGTACCCTTATTGCCTCTGCTTCGGAAATTTCATGGAAGCAGCAGAAGACACGGAATATGTTAGATGATTTGGTTTCATTGATAAAATCAAGGGGTGCTGGAGCAGACCAAACTGTGGAATTCACTCTTCCACTGATGTAATTTTTGCTTGTTTACAGATTCCATTAAAAGTATGTGAAGATTGTAGTGGTTCTGGTATATGTTCCGAATGCAATGGGGAAGGATTTGTGCTTAAGCGATTGTCAGAAGAAAATGCTGAAAGAGCTAGGAAAAGTGCAAAGAATATGGCTACTCGATATACAGCAGGGTAAAATTTAACTCTCTCTCTCACACACTCGCGCGCGCACGCACGTGTGAACGTGTATATAGAATAAATAACGCACGTATGCTCACTCATTCGCACTCAGGATTTGGAGTGTCATGATGCTAATAAGCATTGATTATATGTCAGGCTTCCAAAGAAGTGGAGTTACTGTACAAAATGCTCCTCATCTCGATCTTGCGTTACTTGTGGCGGTAGAGGAAAGCTAAGCTACTAATTTTGCTCTGATCATCTCTAGGCTTCCAGTTCAGAATCTAGAATAGGCTGCAGTAAATGGTGAAAGAATACAACTAGCTTATACTGATCAGCTGTAAAATTATTACTACTATTCATTTTGGTACAACATCAGCTATTATTTTTAGCACCAGTGCGTAACTTCAGTTATATAGCAACACAATTTGATCTAACAATATATAATAATTCTTTTTTTTTTTTTTTGAATTTAACCGACAAACGACTCATATCACTTTGAACCTTATTACGTTAAGCTCTCAAATTTTTTTGTTATTTTTACCCCTTTGTATACTTCAACTAAGGAACATTAGATGCTTGTTGTGGAATTGTGATCTTGATACTGTATTGCTGCAAAAGTATATTCAATCCTTTTTTTTCAATCTTTTGAGGGACCATTTTGCAAAATAGTTACCTGCAATGTAATAGAAAATTACAGGATAGATAACAGACTCAACATTCCTTTTCTTTTCTTTTTTATTCCATTAAAGGTCTTGCAAATTATACAATAGGATAAATCTCTTCAATATATCTAATTTCGGCCCGATCTTGTGGTTAAGTCCAAGGAAAGTAAATTCATATTCAGTAAATAGCAAACTCTTAATTCATCTAATAATCATCTAGGTTAAAAACAAGGAGAAGTAATAACCACTAGGTATAGCCCATGTCCATCAAATTTAAAAATTTGGGGTGAGATGTTGGGATTAAATTCTAAACCTTACTAATAGTTAAATCTTACTATCTACTCTAACTGGATTAAAAAGACAAAAAGAAAATTGAGAAGGACTAGCAAGTGTGAAGAGAACATACCATTACCATAGTAATTTTGAATTATTGGAAACCTCTATTATAGTCCTTATTGTGTTTTAAACTCAACTTAGACCATGATCTTGATCTTGTCCTATATTTATATGCACTAACCAAAAAAGAAAAAAAAAACTCCACACCAATTTGCAATAGGCTGTGCTGTACTTTTCTGTTTTAGGCCTAAATCCGGCCCAATTTGTCATTAGCCAAAAATTGTTTGTGTAGGCCTATCTCCAATTCCAGTTTGCTAAAGGGCTACATCTGTGAATCTGAAGCCCAGCGCAATCAAAAATCTTGGATCCAGCCCTACCCATGTCTTTTTTGCTTCAAAAATTAAAGAAGAGGAAAAAAAAAATCCTTTTCTTTAATTTTTTTTCCTTACTAAAAATTGAAGAAAAGCATTATTTTTTTCAAAAAATATTAAGTAAGTAAAATATTATGATAAAATTCGTGAGAGAATCCATAAAATTCCAATCATTGGGAAAAAAAAATTTGAAAATGCACAAAGTATAGATAGCCAGAATTAGTAGGCAAAATTTTTAAACTCGGTCAAGAGAGTTTACCAAATCAATCCACAATGAACCAAACGACAATGTTACTGGGTAAATATAGGGGTGCGAATACATTTTCAATATTTTTTTAAAAAATAACAAATATTGGCAAAAAAAATAAATATCCTAGCTAATCTGAATTAACAAGAAGTGGGCGGGCCAATTTTTTTTGGAAGTCCAAGCCCATATATACACATGTTTTTAGCCGGTTTAACGTTTTTCAAATCCGAATCGTTTCTTTATTTAAACAACATACGCATTACCCCTCCTCGCAATGGGGTAGTGACTCCTACTACAGACAAAAAAAAAAAAAATCATGTCTTGGCCTCTTGGGTTATAAATTAAGTATTAAGAGGTTGCGAAAGATGAAAACAAGAACATGAACCTCAAAATGAAAGAGAGCATTGGCCCATTGGTGGGGAGGAATCAAACTTTGAATTGCAAATTTTGTATTCTTGTGTTTCTAGTTTTTTTCTTTTTTTAATATGATGGAACATAGTATAAAAGAGAAGTAGAAGAAGAGTTTATGCAAAGTTAACCTCAAATGGAGCAAAAACTACTGGATCAGTCCAAACAAGATGGCTCGAAGTTGTAATTAGTTGGTCATAAATCATGCTCATAATTTTGCAGCATAGTTTGCACAAGAATTGCTCTTCTGAAGCACATGAACCACTTTATAGCTCCACTATCACATAATATGGGATTTAACTGAAATTCAAATTTGATACCTTCAATTTTGAGTGACTCTTCTTTTATTAAGTTTAAACTAAAGCTCATTGTCCTATTATTCTCAACTGGGAATATGATCATTACATTTATAGACGGTTATTTATGTCAACAATATTACAAGTCTACCAAAAGCTATGGAAGTACCATAATTGTTGGCATTATTATGCTAACTAGAATCGGCCAACCAATTTGCTCTTTTCCTTGTCACGAGTTGCACATCCCAGACATTTGGGCCAGTGAATGGTACGATATTATGGATCTTCACTTGGAATCTTGTTGGTGCATTAGACTTTGAGCTGGGGGTCCTTGAGTTGCATTTCTGCCACGTGAATCCTATTATCATCTCGCGATCTTGGCTGCAAATGATTTATTCAATGTACAGAATGTTTTGTACTACACTTAAAACTTTTTAACAACATATAAACGATTTTCACAAGTTGTACCATTTTCTGTACATCTTTTAGATATTATATAAAATATTATTCATATAATATAAACACTCTATATGTAATATAAAAATATAAAATTATTGTGTATCGAGCCGAATCCGTAAAGTATATATATAGGACCACTGTAGGGCACAAAGACCACTATAGGGTACAAAACATGCAGGACCGCTTAATAACTTTTGTTGGACAATTTTTTGTATTTGTTAGAGAATAAATATCTCTGATTAAAAATAAATTTATAATAATTTAATTTTTTTTTGTTTTTAGTGTGAGTTTTTAGTAGGTTTTGAGTCTTATAGTCATTATTTGATATAATATTAGAATTTGATTTACTCTTTTTATTTATCCTTTTAATTTGATCTATTTCTATAAATTTGTCTTGTTTCAATTTAATTTATTTGTGTCACGTGTTAATTAGATCTAACTAATAAATCAACGAGATGGTGAAAAAGACTTGATTCATTCATTTGTCTCACAATACATATATATTGCAGTAGCAGCAAGAGCGAGACATGTACTAAAGAAGGAAACTATAAAACAAGGAAAGATTATGAGAGATATATTCTAGAGATTATACTGGAAAGAATATTTGAGATTAATGCTGCATAAATTCCTTGATTGTAGGAGAATTATTGGCTGGAAAATGCTTGACTGGTGGAGTAATCTTGGTTAGTACAGCTGTCTCCTTATCATGCCCCCGCAAGATTGGCGTAGCATCAATTACGCCAAGCTTGAGGCGATGTCGTTCATGCTGCTGACAGCTAAGAGGCTTGGTAAGAGAATCAGTAAGTTGATCAGCAGAATGAACACGAACAATACGAAGTTGCTTGGCTGAAACTTGTTCACGGACAAAATGAAAATCCACCTTGATGTGCTTCATTCGACTGTGAAACACCGGATTTTGACAGAGATAGGTAGTGCCAATGTTGTCACAGTAAATGGTAGGAGATGAATTGGGCGAGAATCGAAGTTCCTGAAGTAAATTTTGCACCCAAGTTACTTCTGCAACAGTAGCAGCAACAGCACGATACTTCACTTCCGTGGAAGAACGCGCTACTGTACGTTGTTTCTTAGATGACCAACTAATAGGATTAGCTCCAAGAAAAACAACATAGGCAGTAGTGGATGTGCTATCATCAGAGTCACCAGCCCAATCAGCGTCTGAAAAGGCATGGAGAGATAGAGAGGAAGAAGAGGAACGAATATGTAGCCCATAATTAATGGTGTGCTTGAGATATCGGAGGACCCGTTTTGCAGCAGACCAGTGTTGAGCTTTGGGACAATGCATGAATTGAGACAAACGATTAATAGCAAAGGAGATATCTGGTCTGGTCATGGAGAGATACTGAAGAGACCCAAGGACCTGACGATACTGAGTTGGATCCGTAGGTGGAGAGTCACAATCAAGAGATAGTTTTTCGGCTGTGGAGAGCGGACTGCAAGTACTTTTGGCTTCATGCATATTTGTCTTGTGAAGGAGATCAGATATATATCGGCGTTGGGAAAGAATAAGACCCTGCGAGGTGCGTAAAACTTCAACTCCAAGAAAAAAGTTAAGATCCCCAAGATGTTTGATAGAAAACCTTGAAGCAAGAGCATGAATAATTGTATCGATCGCAGAAGAATGATTGCCAGTGACAATAATGTCATCAACGTACACTAGTAGGTAGAGAAGAGTAGAACCTTTAGAGAGAATAAAGAGAGAAGTGTCCGAGTGAGAATTGAGGAAGCCATAAGAGAGCAGAAACTTTTTCAATTCATGATACCAAGCCCGAGGAGCTTGTCGGAGGCCATATATAGCCTTTCGAAGCTTGCAAACATGATTGAGAAACTGTGGATGAGTGAACCCAGGAGGTTGCTGCATGAAAACTTCTTCTTCAAGACACCCTTGGAGGAAGGCGTTGTTGACATCAAGTTGGCGAAGAGGCCATTGATGTTGGACAGCAATAGAAAGAATCAAGCGGACTGTGGTAGGCTTGATCACTGGACTGAAAGTAGCATGAAAATCAATGCTTGGACGTTGAGTGAAGCCCTTGGCAACAAGGCGGGCCTTGTAACGGTCAATGGTCCCATTTGGCTTGCGTTTGATCCTGTAAAGCCATTTGTACCCAACAATGTTATGTGACTCATGAGTAGGAACTAGGTCCCAGGTGTGATTGCGAAGCAATGCTTCAAACTCCTCATTCATAGCTTGATGCCATTGAGGATGTTTTTGGGCTTGAAGAAGAGTGGAGGCTTCAATAGGGTCAGCAACCGCAAGATAATCAAAGATTTGTTTAGGTTTAAAAACATTATTTTTAGAACGAGTGACAATGCCAGTGGGATGGGGAGGAGAAGGACTTACTGATGGTAAAGGAGAGGGGCTCGCTGCATCACTCGATGTGGCCAAGGTGGGAGAACTGGAAGGTGACGGGGTCAACGAGAGAGAGGGATCAGTGGTAATGGGCACAGTAGTGGGCACGGCAGCAAGCATGTTTGGTATTGGAGGAGGAGGAGATATGTCCAAGGTAGATAAAGTAGGAGACGGTGGTATGGGAACAACGAGAGGAAGGGAGGGAAGTGAGTAATCTGTTGGAGTAGTAGAGGTCCATGTGGAAATATTATTTGGTTGAACTCGAGAATCATTTAGTGAGAAGGTTTGAAAGGGAAAAGAGTGTTCAATAAAAACTACATGCTTGGAGAGGTAAATACGAGATGTTTGGGGATCAAGACATTGATAGCAATGGTGGGAAGTGGAATACCCCAGAAAAACACACGGTGTGGACTTTGGTTGAAGCTTGTGATGAGTGTATGGTTTCAGCCAGGGATAACAAAGACACCCAAAAACTTTAAGAGTCCGGTAGTTGGGGGCTATGTGAAACAAGGCCTCAAAGGGTGACTTATTTTGAAGAGCGGGTGTTGCCATTCAATTAATGAGATAAACAGCAGTCTGACAGGCAGAGGTCCAGTATTTTAGTGGGATTGATGCATGGTGAAGAAGAGTTAAGGCTGTTTCGATAATATGACGATGACGACGTTCAGCCAAGCCAACATGCTCTGGAGTATAGGGAGTGGAATATAAATGTTGAATGCCATGTGTTGACAGAAACGAATCCAATCCCAAGTATTCACCTCCACCATCAGAATAAACAGTGGTGATTGGGTGCTGAAAATATTTTTCTACCAAAAGTTTGAAGCGGGAAAAAACAGAGGTTACATTGGATTTTTGTTTTAGGGGATATAGCCATGTATATTTGGTGAAATGATCCACAAAAATCACATAATAGCGATAGTTATCAAAAGAGTGGATGGGTGCAGGTCCCCATACATCTGTGTATATCAGTTCAAGAGGTTTGGAACTACGTAAAGAAGAAATAGAAAATGGAAGTTTATGATTTTTATTGCAAAGGCAAGCAGTACATAAGGTGAAAGATGATGATTTTGAAAATGGAAGATGATGAGCATCTAAAATGTGATAAAGTGTTCTTTTATTTAAGTGTCCTAATCGTTGGTGCCATAGAAAAAGAGAAGGCTGTGGACTTGTGTTGAAAGCCAAAACTGCACAGGACTGGGGTGTTGACGATGGCCACTCATACAGGTTCCCATTACTCTGGCCGCGAACGAGTGATGCCCCCGTGCTCAAATCCTTCACAACAAAAGAAGATGGAAAAAATTCAATAGAAGTATGATTAGTCTTACAAAATTGTGAGACAGATAGTAAATTTCTTTTGATAAGAGGAGCACATAAAACATTGTTAAGTGCAAAAGAACCTGCAGACGTAGCAAGACGAGTGGAACCTGTGTGTGAAATAGGCACATTATTACCGTCACCAATGAGGATATCTTCTCCTCCATTATATTCAGAATGAACTGAAAGATTTTGCAAGTCAGATGTTATGTGATGAGAGGCACCCGAATCTAGAATCCAATTGCCATTGTGAGGAGAGGAGACACTGGTTGAAAAATGTGCTTGTGGAGTAGAGTTGCGAGACCTGCACACCCTGGCCGTGTGCCCGAATTTTTCGCAAATTTGGCACTGTACTCTTCCCCGGCCATGTGGATTTGTTGGTGGACGCCAGTGATTCCCATATTGATTTCGACAATCTGGAAAATAGGGTCTCGGCTGAAAAATATTTGGGCCACCATGCCTCCTGTTGTTGTTATAGCCTCCACGAGGTCGATTATTATTGTTGCTGCGTTGAGTAAATTGAGCTGTGAAAGTTGTTGTTTCTCCCTTGCCTTCCGCTTGTTTCAAGAAAATCTCATGATCGATGAGTTTGTAAAATAGTTCTTCATAGGAGACAGGTGTATCACGAGCGCGTATGGCTGCACTAATTTCCTTGTACTCTGGTCCAAGACCACTAAGGACTTTGATTATCAGCTCATCGTTACTGATAGGAGAGCCGGCAATAGCAAGTTCATCTGCAATGGTTCGAATTTCTTTTAAATATTCTACCATAGATTTGGAGTCTTTGACGATCGTCGCTAAAGTCCCTCGTAAACCATAGATTCTGGTTTGTGATTTGCTAGCATATGTGGTAGATAGGATGTCCCAAGCTTGTTTGGCAGTGGTTGCTGCAGAAACCATGGGAGCAATGGTCGGATCAACAGAGGACATAATAGCATTACGAAGAAGGCTGTCTTGCCGAGTCCACAACTTGTGTTCTGCATTGGCGATGCTTATACCATTCTATACAATGGTTTCTGGTGGACAAGGGTGTGATCCATCAATATACCCCGTCAGGTCATATCCATGAAACAAGGTGGTAAGTTGTGCCCTCCAAGTAGAGTAAGTAGTATTACCTGTGAGTTTAAAAGGGAGTTGTGAAGCTACATTGAAGGTTATCAAGGTGTTAAAAGGTTGGGTAAGACCAGTTGTTTGAATAGAGGTTGAAACGATTGTTTGATTTTGGTTTTGGGTGGTGTGCCCATCTGTAGAGTTGGTGGAGTCTGCCATGTTTTGCTCGGTGGAGCTACAATGGCTCTGATACCATAATAAATCAACGAGATGGTGAAAAAGGCTTGATTCATTCATTTGTCTCACAATACATATATACTGCAGTAGCAGCAAGAGCGAGACATGTACTAAAGAAGGAAACTATAAAACAAGGAAAGATTATGAGAGATATATTCTAGAGATTATACTGGAAAGAATCTTTGAGATTAATGCTGCATAAATTCCTTGATTGTAGGAGAATTATTGGCTGGAAAATGGTTGACTGGTGGAGTGATCTTGGTTAGTACAGCTGTCTCCTTATCACTAACACGTGTCAAAAAGATGTGTTAAAAAATAAATATTTTATATTGATTAAAAATAAATTTATAACATAACTTATAATAATGTAAATTTCTCTTATTTTTAATTTAAATGTTTAATAAATTTTGAGATTTATAGTTATTAGATAATATTAAAAACTGAATGCCAATTGGACCGAGCTTGGAGCCATGATATATACATGCTTCTGTTCCAAAAGCCAGTCACTTTTCAAATCAAGCTGTTGCCAGTTCTCGCGTTAGTTGTACAAACTAATGGAAGGAAAACAAGAATCCACGTAGACACAGCAGTGGTGCCTGTCGGAGAATATCCACAAAAAAGATAAGCCAAAAAAAAAAAAAATCAAGGTCAAATAGAAAATAAATCACAGGAAGAGAGCACTCGAAATGCAATTAAAGGAAGCATTTTCTTCTTATGCCTTCACTAACGGGTTTTCTATCTAAGTAGTTAACTTATAAAGAAAAAAAAATAAAATAAGGGATATCCAATAGAATTTTTTTAAAAAAAAAAACCTGATGAAATGATTCTCAAAATATAAAATTGATGTCTGGTACACTTAAAAAAGGTGAATGAACTGAACAAGCCCCTTCCATTAAACTAATTACATGGGACATTTTATATTATTTTCCAAGTAATATTATGAAAAAGTTTCAGAAAAAAAGGAAGAATGAAAAATAGAAAACATCTCTCCAAAACATGATCTTGATCCTATTATAAGTTTGCATGCATGCAATTTTCCCGTTTAATGCAGAAATTATACTGCTTAGTCTTTCGATCATCTTTTTTGATAAACAGGTCAGTATAGTTGTTGATCATGATTGGAACCAATGATATCAACCAAGTATGAGAGCATTCTAATTGAAGCTGTCCTATTTTTGCTATTTTCTATTTTTGCGTAAAAGGATGTTTGATTTCAATAATTGTCTCATATCCATGTTTATCTAATTAATAGATGATTTAGGCCTCCTACATTAGTTGAATTTTAAAAGTTCTTGATTTTTTTTTTTTGGTCTATTATGAATCACTATAAACTAACGTGATAACTCTCTATTTCTTATAAATCTTATAGTATCTGGGTAAGGATCTATATATCGTTAAGGAATTTGACACATATTTTGTGAACTTGGTACATTATGGTAAGCAGCTTAGGGGTTTATGCAGTAATCTTAAACCGCTGCTATAAATGTGTTTTTGGTGTACTGATATTCTATAAAAAGGGGTCAGACTCTCAATGTCGTTTAAGCCCCAGCAATGGCACGTAAGGTGTTTGGTTACCATAGAGAGGTGTGAAAATAAAATCATTCAGTCTAATTATCAAAAAACAAATATTGTAGACGTTCAACAATAGTTGATTAAAAAGTATTGAAGAACTACTTTTTTTTTTTTGACACTTTTCAGTTGCTATATGATAAGATTTTGGTTGTGTAGATTATATATCATTCCTTGATTCAAAACAATAATTTGTATTGCTAAATCTATCAAAATAATTGTGTTTGTAATGTATAGAACACCAACTTGCATAATATATTGTTTCCATTTGATTTTTTTCTACCATTCTCTCAAAGAAATTGTTCTTAAAACAAATGTTTTTTTTTTTCTCTATTGAGATGCTGACTGAGCCATAAACTACATAACAAAAATATCAAACCACAGTGTGCTTTTCTGCCCATTAGGCAACCCTTGCATCATATCAAAAGATCATATAAACAATAAACTACTTTAACAAATAAACCAAACAGGATCTACAAAGGAAATGATGAGGAAAAGATTTTGATTTGTGGACTGTAAGAGACATTATATTTATAGTAGCAATCAATTAAGGTCAATATGACAGCTAATTCAGAAAAAAAAAAAAAAAAACCCACTCATTTGGCCTTGCCAACACAATGGAGAAATGTGAACATGATTATATATCATAAATTGCTTCTACCGTTAAGTATTGAAGTAATTGAATTCAGCTACAGTGAACGGCTAATTTTCGGAATCTACAACGAGTATGAATGCACTGTTTTATGTTGCCTACTCCATAATTTTCAACTTCAAAAACAAGTTTTACATTCCATTATAGACATCAACATTCGGATATATGTTCGCACATTGTACAACACATAACAAAAGAAGACTTGTGCCAACCAATTAAATGAGTATGAGTTAACACTGTTCTGAGGCACCCACATTGGATGCACATGTTTTTTTATTTTTATTTTTGACAGCGAGGAATCATTTCACTCAAACTCCAAATTGTTAGCACAACCCCACTGTCGCGGCTTTCACTTAGGAAGATTCAAAGTTAACCCTGTGTGCCTAATACACACAATTTCAAATTCGCTCTTACCACTTCGCTAATCAAAGGTAGTTATATAAGACACACTTATGTTGACATCGAAAATAAGAACGGCCATTTTCATGTTGCAATGTGGAAGGGATGGAAATGCAAATGTAATGGGGAATAGCAGTTTAGAATTAAATGAATATTGAAAGTACAAAATTGCAGAGCTGAAAACAACAATAAGACGACGGAGCTCTAGAAATTGCGCCTACGTGCATTTAAGCCAAAAAAGTTTTTCGAATCTATTGTAGTAATTATTTGTTTTTTTAGCAAAAAATAATTGTATAACTATATTTGTCATCACACCTATAGGTTAAGGGTCAAAATCAAGAATTACTCGTTGTTATCCTCATTTAACTATCTCTTATAGGGTGAATTGCACTATTAGATTCGAATAACTCCCACACACTCACTGCAGTGTTAATGTGTCGTAAACACCAATTTACACAAAATCAATCTGTTTAACTGCATCTTAATAAATTCCTCTTTATTTAAGGTGGCGCGAGGCGAAGAGACTCGAATTGCAAGTGGCGCGAGGCGAAGAGACTCGAATTCATACTAATGCAATGGAAAAATTACTGGAACACCAACAAGGCTATCACCTCGAATGGTGTTGTAATAAAGATTGATAAATCTCAAAGTTACAAGCATGTTTATCACCGAGGCGCAAGGGACTGCTTAAGATTTATGTGCCTTAATCACAACGATTGTAACATGCAGAACAAATCTATAGAGATAATCTATAATCCTTGGGACATGAAATAACAAACGAGGAAGTTGCAAATGCATGCGTTTCAAAAGTGTGTCCGATTATGACAATATCTTAGAAATGAAAACTTTCTATATAGTGATGAAACAGGAGCTACATCAATGATTTCCTGTTTTTCGGGTGCAATTCACAATCGAAGTTTTCAGTATAAATCAGTGGTAACTTGGAAGTTCTGAAATCTAGTTGCATTAGCAAACACAACAATCTACCCAACATATATTGCGGTAAGATTGAAATACCAAAGTCTTTAAAAGGGCCACACTTCTTTAAAATCACATGATGACCTCAAATGTTTACATGCATAAATTTGTCCAACTCCAATTACTAAATATGCCACAAAATGTCAAGGGGAATTTTTTCACTAGAAATTGGATTTCATACGAAAAAGAAATCCTAGTAAATGAACTCTTTTACTATAGAGTAATGCACGACTCAGGAAAATACTCAAACAAAAATCACATAACACCGAGAAGATCTGTGATGCTTGGGCTGATTACATAATGCTAGCAACATCACAAGAGCTAGAAGTCTTGAGCTTGAACCTCAATCCGAACTAAGCTATCAGAGAACAAGTTGTAACCAATTTGAATTCCTATAGAACACTAAAAATCCATGCAGCAGGAGAATTGGCCTAGAGACTATCTATGATCATTGGCTTCAAAATAATTGGCGGAAAAAAAAAAACCTCCAGTAAACAGAAATATACAACCAATCAATCAATGGATCTTAAGTTTGACTGCCTGGCTGCAAATTTAATTAAGAATTAACAAATGGGAAATTATATATAGCCAAGGCAAGCAGCAAAGCTTAATCTGACCAAGGGCGTATATATCACTAGTGAAGGCATAGAATAATCAAAACCAATATATAGTTGGATAGCGATAGAAGCACACAGATTTCCATGATCCTGAAAAGACTTAACTACATATCGATGTCATGAATATAAAGCAGAAATCATGAAGTTGATTTGTCAAAATATACTTAAGGGGAAGTGTACTATTATTGGAATAGGTGAAATTATAGATTGGGGGTTTGTCCTAAGTCTGCAAGAAAACTTCAAAAAAAAGAGGAAGATAGTACATGTAAAGGGGGTCCAAGTGGCTGAGCAAGATGGTCCACAAACAAAGAATAGATGGTTATGATTTAATGCCAAAGGCCAATGCAATGGCAAAGGGTCAGTGACAGTAGTGTTTTAACATGTACCCACCAAAGATTTTGCATATCGAAGTAGTCCTGAAGGGAACTGCCAATGTTTCCATGAACTGCTAAACCACTTGGAAGAATGTCCCATAGAATAATAATATCAATGTGAAAAATTTTCGCCTGTTTTCCAATGAAGACAAATAGCTTTGTGGGAAGAAGAACCCCCAAAGCTTTAGTAAGATATTTTTGCTGATATCATCAAAGCCCCCGAAAAGGAACAAAAAAATGAATCAAAAGTTGCTTACTTTTTTCCTATGCTTTCCCTATCCTTGGCTTCGGCTCGAATGTTTCTTGCTCTGCTGTCTTAACAGAATCCTACACAGCTGGCCTCCATGGGGCTAGCTAGTTAATTCCTTGAACCCCGTGAGAGCAAAAGCCTAATTTCCACAGATATATTTCCCACTTTGCTTTGGCCTTTCTGCAGATGGGGGCATTGAAAAATCCATCAAACATTCACCTTTGAAGCAATAATACAAGTCAAAGATCTGTGAACTTCGCCTATATGGATCTAAAACCAAACAGCAACTTAACAAGAAATTGAGGACCAGACTGGATGAATTGACCTTGTCAATGACAATAAAGGCCTAATAGCTCATGCGGCATCATCAAAAATCATCTCTCTCTCTCTCTCTCTCATCCTTCCTTTGTTGTGGTTGTTGAAGAAGTGAAGTCCCATCATATCTATGTACAATAAGAAACTAATGGAAAAAAAAGAAGCATACCAATTCAAGTCCCAACTGATCAGCAGATTATCCTCGGAGGGAATAATCATATGGGATAGATCTGCAAGGGCAGCAGAAGCAAAGTGGTGTCTGTGTAGCCGCCTATCAGATCTCTTGTCCATTAAGCGTGTTTGTGTAGTCTAAATTCTTTTTTGAATCCAACTGTTAAAAGAAACACATAAAATATAATCTTTAGGTCTACAAAAAAGGGGTTGCTTTTTCTTCAAAGTTTGTTCCTTAAAATCGGTTAGTATGGGTTGCTTTTTTCCTCACAAAAATGAATACAATCCCATCACCGGAAAATATCAAATAACAAAAAAAAAACAAAAAAAAAAAACAGAATATTCAAAGCACATGATTTACATGCCCAACTGACAGAAAGAAAAAGAAAGAAAATTTGGAGAGAAACAACAAGGAAATCATTGTATATACATACATAAATATATATCATCACCATGCCATCATCTTTGTTTCTGTTGATGTGCAAAGTAAGTTGTACTACTCCTTTTTTTTTTTCTGTATAGTCGTTTATGGCCGATGCAGCATCATCAAGATTCTCACTTTCAAAGAACTTTAGCTCAGACACACAGAGACAGAGAGAGATAGATAGGCAGAGAGAGAGAGAGATAGAAATAGATTTGCATCATCACCACCGTGCATTTGCATGTGAATCTTGATGATGCTACATCTGCAAACAACGACTCTATCCATGCACAAAGAGGGCCTTCAAAACACAAAACTATATATATGCATGTCTCTATTTTTTTTTTTTTTTTTGGATTGATATCAAAGATGTGAAAACTATAGATAGATAGATAGAGAGAAAAACAGTGAACAGTAAGTGTATATGTGAAACAATAACCAGTCTAGGATATATATGGTGAAAAAAAAAAAAGATAAAATTTGGAAAAAAATAAAAATAAAAATAAATTAAAAAAAACAATTAATACACAGAAACAAGGCCACGAGCTCAAGGTCACGTGGCCTGTTACTACTGGTTAAAACCAAAAGTGATTACGTGAAGGCAGCACCGGAGAGAGGGGAGAGGGAAGAGGAATCCATTTTGTGTCTTCTAACTCTCTCTGCCTTCCGGACCAGACAAAACTAAACACAGAGAAAAAAAAAACCCTTTTATTATAATATGTAATTAATACCCACACCAAAAAAAAAAACAAAAAATACTGACTGCTGTGTGCTGACACAGAAGGGCACATTTCTTTTGTTTGCATATATCTGCAGAGAATTGACAAAACTAAAAAGAACAAAAATCTAACAAAAAAAAAAAAAAAAGAAAGGAATTTTATTAATCTCAAACTAAACTAATCAAGGGGGTTGGACTTGGATTTCTCCAATTTTGGAAAAAAAAAAAAGAAAAAAAAAAAACACATACCCATGTTGGGTTCTGATTAAAACCATCAAAAAGAGAGAAAACCCAATTGGTTTGATAGCTAGATAGGCTAAATAATCATCAGTTTGAACCACAAAGAATTACAATTCGAAGGAAAAAAAATAAAAAAAGGAGAAGATCTTATAAAAAGATACAAAGAATTTTTTTTTTTGACCGATAATAAAATACAAAAACTTGGTTTAATCATGATGAACAATCAAACGATCGATTCAAAGGAAACAAAAGAAATGTAAAAGATATATAACTGGAAGAAGCCAGAGATCTCCATATTGAGGGCAGAGAGAGGGAGGGAGAGATGGTTGTGGTGGACTCACAGACAGGAGACGGTAACAGTTAAAGGGATTGACGAAAGGTATTTATACGAAGATGACTCCGACTTTGATTGTTTATTGTGAATGGCTGTGACCCTTTTTTTTTTTTTTTTCTCACTTTGATGCTAGTTTTTCTGATTCAACTTTGAATTTTGATGGCCTCCAAATGAAGAAAAAAAAAAAAAGAATCTGGATTTTGATTGGTCTGTGCTTAGCGGTATAAATGCTAGGAAGGACAGTACACACGTCCTCATCGTCCTGTACCCTAGTCATTGTTTTGATGAAAATGCAATGTTGTTAGGCTAATTTCGCTTTAAAAAAATTTTAATTTCGTCCAAAAAAAATCTTAATTTTTTTAAAAATAATATAAATTATCAAATAATTAAATTTAAAATAATAAAAAAATAAATAAATTATTAGATCTCGTTAAATGAGGCTGTATGATAATTTAGTGCTACATAAATAAATATATGTAGGGGCGTTCTTTGACATATTTATTGAGTTTTTTTCTTTAAGTTGTTGCAGTTGACAATTTGTTAACGTACGTTTTTGTTTGTGTGGTTTGTTTTTTAATTGAGTTACATTGTAACTTAAAATTGAAACTTTCAATTTTCAGGTAAAAAAGTATTTTTTAGTTTTATAATAATAATTTTAAAGTAGTAGTAAAATAATATGTGCTGTTTAATAATTATATTTAATAAAAATATAAAATAAATTATCAAATATTGTTAGATAAAATAATATTATTATTTAAGTGTAACTATATAATTTTACTATTTTGAATTAGTTATTGACTTTTTTCGTCTTTTAAACTATTTTAAGTTGCCAAAAAATGATTTTCAGAGCACTTCTAAAACGTATTTGTTAATTAATATCGTAAGCTCGTGCATCGATCTGTTTTAGTTAACATCTAATTACAAGATCAATAATTATTATAATATCAATAATTATTTTTGCTAGCAGGATAAAAATTATTTTTCATCTAATTAAAGAATACCAAATAATTTAAAGATCTTGGATGAATACAAAAAAGGTAGTAAACCTCTATTTGCATCTACTCTGGTACTTACTTAACAATTTATTTACATAACTTGTGAAAATAAAAAAGCTTATTTCATACAAATGTTTATTACAAAATATATATGTAAATTTGTAATCTTCTCCTCTGCGAATTTAACAATAAGAAAAAGAAAATGAAGAAGACAACCTGAAAACCCACCAAACAAAAAGATTGAAAAACCGCCCAAAAAAAAAAAACGTGAATAAATCTATTGCTGTGCGAAAAAAAAAAAAAGGACCACAAAAAGATACCAAAAAGAATGAATTTTTTCTCACCCTGTATTGGCTAAATCTTCACTTGAAATATTAATCTTAGATTTATTTTCAATCTACTCGGATCAAAATCAAAGCGTCCATTGTAGACTATTGAAATTTATATAGTGAGCTGTTGGGATTTTATTAATTTCTATAGCACTTTGATTACTAGTCTAAATGTCTACTCTACTAGTATAGTGCTAATTTCTTAAGGGTTGAGCCCTTTCTTTGTTTTTTACTACCATTTTCATGTCATAGCTTCTCTTGAAGAATAATTATGGCAGTAGCTCTGATGACAATAAGTATATACTACTACAACATCACTATCCTGCGGCAACAATTCAAGTTTAAAGTTTTCATAGTTTCATAAGACTCATTTGTATATGATTAGTTACGCCAAGTGATCCAATGAATTAATGTGAATTTTAGAAACAATTTTCTTTCGCCTTATAGTGGAGATACTAACTTATTATTAGAGAGGAAAGCAGAAGAGGAAGAAGGCTAGAATTCAAACTCTATATCCTCTAGTGAAAAACACACACTTTCTACTATTTCTCCTAAATTGATACTCAAAATTTTAGTTACAATTTCGGTAATTGATCAAATTGCCCGCGTGGCGAACTGCGGAATGATCATTGAGCCTCTACTCAAAATCCAAAAGCATAATTTCCATAAATTTGCAACTTTTTGTGATAGAATCATCACTAAAGGGCTGTTAGAGTTACATATTAAATATTATTGTTACTGATTGTTATTACTAATTGTTGTTATTAATTGTTAATTATTGATTTGCAACTTTTTGTGATAGAATCATCACTAAAGGGCTGTTCGAGTTACATGTTAAATATTATTATTACTGATTGTTATTACTAATTGTTGTTATTAATTGTTAATTGTTGATTCTTATTTCTTATTATTAATTGTTGATAAAATTAATGAAGTATTTGATTAATTTTATATTTATTGTTACTGTTGAATAATGAAATGTTTAATTTAGATATCTAATTTATGTAGATATATCATATTAAAAATTTTATTTTTATATTTTATAATTTTATATTTTTAGAATAATATTTTATAAATAATATTGAGGATTGTTCTACTTAATTTTCACTTTTTTTTAAAATATGATTTTTATTAGATGATAAAAATTATAATGTTTGAGATTTTTTATAAGTGTCAATATTAAAGAAAATTGAAGTATAAAAAATATTAATTAAGAATAGTTAAAAAAAGAGAAATATTGAATTTATATAAATATTAATGAAATAGATTAACAAATCTAATTTATGTGGCAAGTAAAAAATAAAACAAAATTATGTAAATATTCTTTAAGGATAATTTAGTTTATATAAATTATTATTAATATTAAAAAGTGAAAAGTAACTTAAAAAGTAATAAAAAGTAACATGAAATTACTTTTCAATTAACCGTTGTTAGAAGTTATATAAGAAAATAAAAAGGATCAAATAGTAATACTAAAAAATTTATTAAACACATATTTTCTTACTTTTTAAAAATAAAATACAAATATACTCCTTCAAAAACTTACCCAAACACCCCTAAGACCATGTTCGAACTCAATGTAACAGATGACAATAACGCTACACGAAATGAGCATGTCGTGGTTCCTTATGTTAGTAATTTTTAATCTTTTTTTTTTTTTGTGTGAGTTTAATTTTTTTATGATTTTATAATCTATAAATTTATTTTATTATTTTATTATTTTAAATTTTTTTTTAGATTAGAGTAAATTATTATACCAACCCTTGGATGCACCGACTATGTTGAAGCCAAAGGAACAACGCCCTTGGAGATTGGGAGGAATTTTCTCGGACAACTTCTGTTTTTCTTTGTATCAGTGCGAGTAGATGTTTTAAACATATATCATGGCAAAAACTCTAATTTTGTTGTAGATGACTTAGATAAGGAATTACTAAACAAATTAATATTTTTTTTTACTCTAGTTTTTGTTTCGTGTCAGCTTTCTCATTTTACCGTATTTGCTGTTAATCTTGATAAGAATAACATTAGATTCGGCTTATATAAAAAATAAAAAAATAAAAAATAAACCAATGCTTAGATTGGACGAGATGGATAAACTATTTATAATTTTTCACTTAGCACGAGAACAGTTCATTTTAGATGTTGTTTTTGTTTTAGAGCTCCACCACAGGTTTTTTTTAATTTCTTTTTTGTGTTGGGAGAAAATTAAATTCATAAAAGGGCGAATGAAAGAAGAGTATAATAGTAGTCGATCTTCTGATCACACTTTTGGTTAATAAAACAGGTGATCACTTGAACTAGATAACACTATAGTAGGTCGTATAGTTTATCTAACGATATTTAATAATTAATATATTTTTTTAAAAGAGTAATGATAAATATTTGAAAATCGTGTTATAAAATATCTTGACATATATAATTATAAGAAAAATTATTAACTTTTTTAATACCATTAAAAAAATTAATAAAATTTTCATAATAATACATTTAAAATATTTTATAAAATAATTTTTGAGATGTTTATTATTTTTTTTTTAAAATTTAGTCACCCAATATTAAATGTTACTTTCATCTGATTTAAACAAATTTACCGAGTATTTTTCCTTTTTTTTTTTTTTAATCATGGCAGAGCTTTAAAAATCGGGACTTTGGACCGACCACCTAGTCTCGTCGATGCATTCGATTGTTTTAACTTGTCCTTTTTTTTGTGCCCTCGAGGTTGGTGTCTCCCGTCACTTGCCCCAAATGACTTTTGCCCCTCCACTGATGCCCCTCCTGCCATCTCTTTATTGGTTTAATCAAAACTAATAATTTAATTATGATTGATATCCTTTTTTTTTAATTTATGTGTAAAAAGTTTTTATACTATAAACAGCAATGTACAATGTATAAATTAAAAATCAAATTCGGTAATTTCTTTTAAAAATTTTTTCCGGTATGGATATCTGTAAACCAATTTTTGTGTTTGTCGTTGATCGTATTCAAGTGATCTTAAGAGTATATTCTCTTATGGCAATCTCGTGCGTATTTTATGCTATTTCTAATCACAACGTGGGTATCTTATTGTTATAAAATTTTCCTAGATATATATATCTCTCGAAATTTTGATTTTGGGAAAACTGAAACAGTTTTGTTCTTTAGTGACTTTTGCGTATGTAAACGACAAAGGAATCAATTTTATTATGCTCTCCTTCACATCCATTCGCTGATTTAATGCTGCAGTGATCATGATTGATGAGTGCCGAGTCCTACCTTACAAACTTTTTTTTTTAAGACAAAAAACCCACTTGAATTCAGTTATCCATCAAGCCCTTTTGGGTTTCATATATCTGTGGTTTATTTATCGTTCTTCAGAATTTTTTTTTTTTTTTTGGGTCAACAATCTCAGCCTTTTCTCTTAAAAACTCTTGACTGTGGTTCGTTAGAATGAAAACTGGGAATCGTCGCCCTCTTTAATTTTTTTCATACACGTCTTTAATAATGAAAAGAATAGTTTTTCTAATAGAAAAAAAAAAAGGGGAAAAAAACGCATTAAACATATTTTTTTTGGATGGGAAAATATCATAAATCAAAAAGAGTGCCACGTGCAAAACAAGCTCTTAAAGAACACGGCCAAAATGCCAGCAGCACTTATTTAAAACCAAGCCACTTTATCCAGTCCCACGAGTCCTCATCTTGGCCAAAGCATCCGCAAAATTATTGGATCTTCTGTAGGGCAGTATCATTTTTTTGTCCACCATAGGGAAATAAGAGAAATGGGAAATAAGAGAGGTAGGAGTCGAATTCTTAACTCTTTACTTGATATAAGACTTAAATTAAAAGGTTTATCTATTATTGTGAATATCATTAAAGAGATACACTTTCATAAATAATAAACATCAATAAATAATGACCTTTTTCTATCAGAGGAAGTAAATGGTTTTTTTTTTTTTTTGCAAAAATTGAAAGTTTTGTTAATCATTTAATAATAAGATTTTGTTATCACAAAAAAAAAAAAAAAAGAGTTTTTGTTGTTCAACAAGGTTAAGGAAATTACCAACATGTACATACGGAGGAATTTAAATCTTTCACTGTCAAATATTGCAAGATATTAAGGCAGCAAGAATTGTTCTTTCTTATGAAGCCTATATAATATTCCAGCGGATCAAAAAGATAGAAGTGGAAAATTTTTCCGTTTCACGGCATCGTTATTCCTTCATTGACTACAGATGGCCAATTTACGACCAAATATAAAAGTGGACCACATCAAGATACGGGTTTATAATCTTTGACTTAAACCCCTAAATTTTTGAAAAATCTCACTTTCATATTTGATGCCCTTATGTTTGTGGGGTGAGACGATCAAATCTATGTAAACTTATCTTTATTTTTATGACGACACATATAAATGATATCAATAATTTAGTTAGAGAAGGCACGAAGGCAAACAAATTAAATTTTATAATTCTATGCATCTTGAGAATACTTTTCTCTTTTCTCTTTTTTTTTTTTTCTCTTTTTTCTATAAAGAGCGTGTAAACACCAAACGATAAGAAAATTTTGGATTAGAGACTAAACTTTTTACCTCCCACTTAAGTATAATATTTGATGATCAGTTAGATTATACCGGCTGATATACATTATGGCCTACAACAAAATACGTGACATCATGCTTGGATAATTCTGACGTGTGACATACATTCTTTTCCATGATTTAATCAAAGTGAGGATCTTTCATTGCCCGTTTTATTATTATAGTTAAGATCATACTGGAAGCCTGTGACGCTATTATGTGAGGATGATCATATGATAATAATTTCTGTAGAATACATTCACCTGAACGTGACTGAGTGAGATTCCTTCCAATCTAGCCTACACCAGAAGAGGTTTTTCTCTGTCTTTATTATTATCTTTTTTTTTGTCAAAAACGATGTAAATGAAAGACTAACATAATGACCACCAAGTAGGAGTTGGTATCCCCAAACTATAAAGTATGGAATTATTATATAAAATAAAATTCGAACCTCGAAAATCACCAAATAAATAACATTCTAATATTAAATTTTTGTTGAGCTGGCTCTCATGTGGGAGTATGATCTAGGCGGTGTTAGGTCGGTCATTCTTAACTAGGTGTTAATTATTTTAAGAAACGATATTACTTAAAATACATTAAACATATTTATTTGATAAATTTTCTCAATTCTATTTCCTTGGTGTAGCTTTTTTTTTCCATTAATGTATAACGAACACGAATACAGAGTCAGTCAATTAACCAAACTTATTCGAACTCAATATATATTCAAACTCATCTTTTACTCGTAAGATTCAACTCAATTTCAAATTAAACTCAAACTCAAATTTTACTTAAATAAAATTTTAGGCCTTAGATAAAAAGTCAATGTAATTTTTTTTACGACTTTTATTCAAATATAAATGTACCTTTTTATTATTTTAGATATTTATAGTAGAATTTTTGAATTGTTCAAAAAAAATATTTATAGCAGAATAGTATAAAATTGTTGAAATTTCTTATATGTTTTATGAAAAGTTCTCACTATAATATAAAATAAACTTTATGTCGTATGAACTTATTTTACATTCATTAAATCGTGACTGTATATCGTCTTTTTTTTTAGTAAAATAGTTCCTAAAATAAATTTTATTAATTAATTCACACATTTTTTATTTACAAAAAGAGAAGGCACCTGAAGAAGGGCCCTGTCCGTACCGTATGACCTGGCTGGATCAGATTTACCAGCGCATCTCTTTTGGTCTCTGGACTCATCATCATCGTTGAGAAAGTAAGTTCTCATTTCTCAATTATCATAGTGGAAAATTCGGTGGAAAATGAAGCCTCATCGGGTGTGGACTATATATTTGGAGTGTGACATTGGCACAGTCATTGGACCCGGCTACATCGGTCGAAAAAAATCTCCACTTATGTGGTCCGATCAAATATTATATTTTTCTTTAAAAAATTAAAATATAAAAATAGTTAAGTATTATATTAAAATTTAAAATATATATTTCAAATAATATGTTTTAAAAATATTAAAATAATAAAAATCGGCACCTTTTTCCGTAGTAATATTTACAATGAATTGATGGTTCATTTTCTTTTTTATTTACTATATAATTTAATTTTAAGTAATATTAAAACAATCACACAATTTATATCTAATCACTGTTAACAATTTATTTTTTTTTCAAATTTTAATTATCTAATAATATATATCACTTTTATCTTACTTTTAATTAACAAATACCACTATAAATTTTCTTTTTCATTTTTTAGAAGAAAACAAAACTTCTACAGTTGTCGGTGGGCGGGCGATTAAAAATCCCTTTTGTCTCTTGTTTATTTAAATCTTGATTAAAGTTCAATGGCCATAATTATTAATTGTTAATCCTATAATATTTGTTAATTTTATATGGCTAGCATTTCCATAGCTTGTCTTTTTCTCTTGGTACGTAATTAAAACGCCACCCACAGACGTGTTGCTCAATGAAACTAGGTAAACGATTAAACACGTCGAAAAGAAATTCAATCTCTTGATTAATTCAAGCTGCGTGGGCTCATTCAATGGTTCACTTCCGACGGAAACAAACAATTTTTTGTGCTATCTGAGAGGGGGAAGGGATTCTTTTGCGAGAAGAGAAAATCTTCTTAGCAATGCAATTTGAAGGCAAGTGTCAGTAATTTGAATGATTAAATCGTAATATATATATATATATATATATCGTTAGATATTATTAAATTAATTACGTATATTTTACATATTTTATTAACCGTGTTCTTGTAATCGTAGTCGAAAAAAACCTTCAATTGCATTAATTTATCACCTCAATTATTGCTAGGATGACCATTGTGCTAGCCCCAGTGGAAAGTCTACTATTTAAAAAAAAAAAACATAATATGGGTTAAATTTAATAATCATTAAATTTAAAATTTACATGAAATATAGAATTTGGCTAGTTTCAATGAAAATTCTGTGTCATTTAAAAAATATAATATGGGTATAATCTAGTGGCCATTAGTTTTAAATTTTGAGTGAGGTATGAAGTTTTATAAACTCCAAATCTTAGTGGCAATTAAATTTTCTCCTGATTCTAAGTTGTAAAAAAAAACATGCAAATGGGTATGCTCAAATGGGTTTACTCTAACTATTATTGTTAATTAATTTTCCTCTTGACTCTAGGTTGGAAAAAAAAATTAATATAACATCTAATGTGGTAATTTAGATGGTGATTTAGTATATTTTTATCTGTATTAACTCAGATTCCCTTGTTGACACTTATTCTCTAATAAACAGGAATTTATGTCAAAAATACAGTAGTAAATTTTAAATTCATTAATACAGTGATTGAGGCTAAAAGAGAATCACTCGAACCTGTTAATATTTGGACAATAAGTTTGTTTTTTGAGGAGAGTTAAATAAAATATTACGATAATCCAAAATTTGACCTCAATTTATAGATTTTATGATCGAAAAATCTACGAACATTTTTTTTTTCGTAAGTTCTACCAAAAAGTCAGAAAAAAAAAAGAATACAAATGAGTTTTCTTAAATGTGTTGCATTTCACAAATATTTTCACGAAAAATAATAATATGAGATCATTGTATATGTAGTACCATTCTCATAAATCGACCACATAAAGTGGAGAGAGAGAGAGAGAGAGAGAGAGGCATTGAAGCTGGCGCTTTCACTTGGATCAAGAATTACTCCCACACTACACAGTGTGATTTACGCGATGAGATTGGCTTTCAATTAGGCTAGCCAGTTGTTCGTTTCCTAGATATTAATTTCCATATGATATAATAAAGATAGGTCTTTAATTGAGTTATGGAGGTCACAGGCATGCCATATGCTCCTTAAAATTTCAGCCAGTAATAAGTCTCCCCCTCCCCCCCCCCCCCCCCCCCACCCCATTGTAAGTTCACTGCTCCTGTGCTGCTTTTAATTTCCCAACCCAATTGATTTTGGGACGGATCGATTTTTCTTCCCTAGCTACTACATACCTTTGTGAAACCAATCCTCTTAACAAATTATTTTCTGAAACCAATCCTTTTATTAACGTGAGTTGGCTCAGTTGATACTTAAATCGGTCACAAGAGAACTTTATTTACAATGTTAAAATTTTGAAATTTAGAAATGATACATATTGAGAAAGACTTCAATCCTCTGACATAATTTTATAAAAAAATTATTATTAAAATATTCTCACCTCCGAAATAATTGTTTACTCAATTACTATTTTTTTTAAAAATTATTTTCGGACTCCTAATTCCCTCACGTACGCCAAAGTAGATGGAGTTATGGGGCAGCAAAACTATGCACTTCTGATGTGAGATCTTACTTTTTTAAATTTGCGTATTTTGATGCATAATACACCATTATACACAAGTAAAGGAAGTCTTTTTTTTTTCGCCAAATAAGTAAAGGAAGTCTAGGACAGTGAACTTTTTAAATTAAAATAATTTTTGAAGACAGGAATTTTTGTCACCATAAAGCTAGTTATATCTTACTTAGTAACACACATATGTATTGCTATGTCTATTGTGATGATATTTTTGCACTATATAGATATATAGATATTAAATGTCATTACTTGTAACATATATGTGTCACAAAATGTCAATACAAAGATTTAGCTGGTAATTTACTTAATCACTTACCAAAATTATACTAGCTAACTAATAGTGACCAAGCTAAATTTTTTTTAAAAAAAATATCAATACCTTTTAATTTAATAATGTTAGAGTAATTTTGTTCATGACTCCAAGTCAAGCCAACTTTTAAAAAAAATTATCTTTGGAAGTAGCTTGAAGTTATTTAAGTATTGAAGATTTCAAATTCAATTTTTAATTAAAATTGATTAATTAAAAAATATTAATTATTAGATATAAATTTATAATAAAATAATTACACGAATTCTTAATTTTAAGTTTAAGATTATTAGAAAGAGAAAGTGACGATGATGTGGCAAGTGGGTTAAGAGAGAGAGAGAGAGAAAAAAAAAAGGGGGGGGGGGGGGGGGAGGGTGGGGTTATGGCATAGAAAAGAGAGAAGAGAAGAGGGGGGTGGGGTAGGTTAGGGAGGGGTGGCGGAAGTCACATGGGAAAAGCTTTGGAGTGGCGAACTGGTGATCATGAGTGTACGGACGGGCCATCACAGCACGTGACGGGACATGTCTAATGACCGACCCCTCCTCTAACTGTCTTCGTCTGCCGTGCGCAACGGAAAATCTGCCTCCGACCCCACAGCCTCCCTCTCCTTCTTTGCTTTTTTTTTTTTTCAGTGGATAAGACTACATAAACACATTCTATAAAACACGTTGATTAATACAAATATTAATTTAACGATATTTAATAATTTATTTATTTATTAAAATTTAATAAATATTTTATAATTTAATAAATTTTATTTTATATATATATATATATATACACCGTGTTCTTACAATAACTTTTTTAGAAATTTTTTTTTTGTTTTTTAATTTTTAATTAAAAAGTTAGTAGCACAATTAAATAATTATTTTATTTTTATTAATCTTATATTATTTCTTATATTAGAACTTAAAATTTTTAAAATAATAATCTAAGTTCCTTGGTTTGTAAAGAGGTATCTTTGATTTGTAAAAATCTAAGTCCTTAAGAACAGGTATTTTATTATGTATTCAATTGTATATATAACATAAAAATCAAAGAAAAAAGGAAAAATCTATTTTTTCAGCTTTGACAATTAGAAGGCAAAACAACGAAAGGGTGAAGACTGAAGAATCCAATCCCCTATCAAATTTGTGGGAGCTTTTAAAAGGGTTTGGAGATCGAAGACTCGGCAATGTTAACTACAAAAAAGAAAAAAATTTTAGATGTATGATAAACTAATATTATTATAATAATTCATTATGTATTTATGATATTTATTATTATTTGTCATTATAAATCAAATGACTTTAATTATTTTACAATTATAAGAATATATTATGAGAACTCTTACAAAATATAATTTTGTTGTGACAATAGCCTCTCTCTAACCTCTATCTTTCTAAAACTCTCTGAAAAAAAGCCCTGTACACCACCCATGCTCTGACTAGCCATCGTCGCAGGCCAGTCAACTTCCTCCTCTGCCTCTTTCTTTTTCTCCACCAATCTTTCTGGCTCTTGTCTCATCTCCATCCATCCCATCTTCTTCATCCTCTCCTTTTTCATTACTATGACTTTTTAGCTTTCTCTAGATCTAGTTTCAATAAGGACATTAATGGCCTGCTTCTCGTCGGATCCAAATTCCGTGCAAGCCCGCGCTTTGTCGGTGCCACTGAATGAAGTTGACATGTCTGAAACTTTAGTTTTAGGTAACTTTAATTTTAGTTCGATTTTCTTTTTTGTCAAATGGACTTGTCAAAGTGAATTGTGTGCTCAATTAATTAACAGTCATTTAGATCAAGTTAGGTATAAGTTACTCTAAACATCTTTTATTCTTGCTGTGTGTAGGTCTCGCTGTCACTTTTACTTAGGATTTGTGTAAGAAATTAAAATATTTTAATACAGCGTTTCCTTTGGCCAAAACTATATATATATATATATATATAGAGCACTGAGCATAACTTAATTGGTTGAAAACTTGTGTCTCAACCCCCAAGTTTAAGGTTTAAATCCTAAACTTGATGTTTACCTTCCCCTCCTCTTATCGTTAGGTTATCAACTCTAATAGACAAAAAAATAAAAATAAAAAAGGAACTTCTTTGGGACAATTGTGAACACACATTAATATAATCTTTTTAGATGATTGGATTGTGAAGAAAAAAATTGATATTAAATATTATTGAATGAATAACAAGCCAATTTATATCTTATCAAAAACTGAACTACATAGTAATACCCTAATATTATACGAGACTTTTATAGAATGTGTTTGTCCAGGCGTTCCAACATTTCTGTAACTAGAAAGCTCTATAAACAAATCATAAATATATGGGCTTAAACTATTTATAAGAATTGGAAAGTCATAAGTGCATAAATTTCTTCCTTAAAATTGTAAGGCGCTTGTTATTTATATTTATTTTTTAGTATAATTTATTTATGATTGAATATTATATAAATTTATTTTAATATTTTTTTATTTTAAGTAAATCTCACTTATTATTTGTTATAAAATCATACATGAATTATACTAAAAAAAGAGAAAATCTTCACAACAAGACATCAAACTATCCCCTCAAAAGCTTATAATTCCTTTCCCCATAAATAATTCGCCACAATAACTAACAGTTTATGCTCTCAAATTCTTTGTGTGAAAAGGATAACAAGAGAAATAGAATGACTATAAAACTAAGCTTTCACTCAATTGAAATGGCCCTTATATCAATGTATATCATTCATGCCGTTAATATTTTATCTAAGGATTAATCATGGAAAAATTAGGGGGTTACAAGTTTAATGTATACGGTTAACCATACTGAAATCCATTATAATTTACTTCCTTTGCATTCTGCCTTCTTGTGGATTCAATTTACACTATAAAACCCTAATGGCTTCTAATTTTGATGGATTGGACCTTTCGACAAAATTTATTAATTTTAAAACTTCTTTTTAACTATGGAAAAATTTATAAAATTAAAATATTATAAAATTTAATCTTTATGATTCATCATGATTATTTTCAATTTTTTTGTGAAAACTTTTTTAGAATTTTTATTTTGAATTTTTGTGGGTTCAATTTTTCTAACTTCTAACAATATTTAATAAAATGAATTCCAAAAGAAAAAAATAATCATGATTACTTAAAAATATAAAATCTCATAATATTTGGATTTTGTAAAACTTTTTAGAAGAAAAAATAACTTAAAACTAGTGAAATTATAAGCAGGGTCTCAATTACCAAAATTGAAAACCATATGAGTTTTATTGTGTAAATTGAAACCAGAAGAAGGCACATAACAAAAGCGCTAAACCACATGGAGGCTCGATGAAATTAATCTTGATTTATATGAATGGAAAAATTTTATGGAGAAACAAGAAATAGACACACTCCAAAAATATATAATAATAATTTTCAGTTGTAATTTTACATTTTGTTATACATAATAATCAATGATTACAATCAAATGAGGTAAACTGAGTCTGAGCCGTTTTCATTTATTGTGTTTCTGTATAAAATCTGAAATTTATGCGCACGTGTGTGTATGTATATATATGTATGTACACATGTATATAAAATATTATCACGCTACGCTTCTCATGCAATACGTACGTAGAGCCAGAAAATGTGACCCACTTGATGCACTGAACAATTAATAATATATGGCCCAACGGCCAGGCAAAACTTGACCCACTTGCACAAATGATGGTTGACGCACCAGCAGAAGCTCGATTACAATAGACTGTGCGGCTAGCTATAAATCTTCTTGGCAGTTTGGCTTATAATGTAACTCAATGAGAAGTGCTTACATTTGATAACTGTCATTTGATAACTGTCAAATGCATTCTGTGTGAATCATGTATTTCTTCTGATCCACAACTTAATGCAAGATATAACTTTTTCCCCATTAGGGCATTTGTCAGACTCTTGGCTCTTTTAGTGATTTAATTAAGTGGGACCTTTACATGGTACTTCTTTATCAGAATTAAAAATATAATCTATTTTGAGTGTCATTCAACCGTTTAAATTTTTAAATTGTCTCGTATTAAAATCAATTTACTTTCACATTTAATTACAAATTTTTACATATAAGTATGATAGAACTATTTTTCATTCACACTTTCAATCTAACAAATTTTCATATGAAAGAGTGTTATAATATAATATATGATCTTTTTTCAAATCATACCCAATAACTTAAACGTTTAGGTATAATAATTTCATGACACTCTCAATTTATGATTTTTGTTTTCATGGAACGAGTATCGTTTTTGGCATTAATCAATTTGAGCTTCTCCCTATATCTTCGTAAAAGCAAATTCTCTTACATTGAGATGTTACATTCAGGATTTTACTTGGACTGCTTCCAAGGAAAATGGTTGACAAGGAAAGAGAGTTATGTTCTTCATAAACTTGTTCTTTGTAAACTCAATTTCTCAGTTATTGAGACGGGACAATGTTTACTTCTTTGCATATGCGGGGAAGGGAAGGGAGTGCCTTTGTTTAGGCTTTCTTAATCAGGTTTCTAAACATTCTATATGATTACTAGCATGACAACTATGACATGTGTGATTGTAACAAGGTTGATTTTTTTTTTTTTTTTTTTGGGTATAATTGGAAGTTTAGAAGTTGTATTTGACGTTGAAAAGTAGCTCTAATCAGTGCATATACTCAAATCAAACTTTGTGTTGACTACTTGCAATTTTTTTTTTTTTCAATTTATCATCGAAAGTGTCAGCACTAGTTTAGGTTTACTCAACTAATTCACCTCTCGATTCAGTTAAAGGTAGTCTACATCCAAATTACTCAAAAACTTGCAAATATATATATTTCAAAATACAATTTTATAGATACATATCTCGGTATGAAAAAATGAACTTTGTTCCAGAGGATGGGCACAATTCATAAATAAAAAAATCACTAGATGTGAAAGTCTAGATGATGATCCGACATGTTTTACATATAGCCGATTCAAGTTCAAATCCTCGCACTGATACTCTCTCCCAAAGTTGCAACATACTTGGATGTTCTCGTTCCGCTGGATTTGAAGGTTTGGTCTAAAAGCAGTGTTGGGCTCTAGATTGGCAATTGTTGTGGTCTACCATGTAGAAACATGCTCGGACTCATTAGTACTTAGATGATGAATCCTCCATATAGAGAAAGTCAAATAAGATTGTTAATAGATAACTTTTGGCCTTAATTCATAAGTGCAATAACCAATATATCTACAATACACATTTTTGTTATTTTCCAAAGAAAATTCATTAAAAAGAAAAAAGAACTCCCTGTGAAAAACAGGTAGATCATAGATTAACTATGGACCAACCTACTGAGATAGTCAGTTCCCATTCTTATGTATAGCTAGATGAACTTGATCTAACATCCACATGCCTATGGCCTTTGGACCAACCCATTGAGTCGGTGAATTTAGGTTGGCTTTGGTTTTGTGATCCAGGCTTGACCAAGGATTTTCTGCTATTGTTCAAATTGAACTGAGCAGACTTCAGTGATTGTAACTGACAGTTCGAGGTTGGTCCTCGATCCACCTCCCACGATAATAATTGCACCGAAAGTCATTTGACAACAAAATCTTTCTCACTTGGCCACCAAATGTATGGTCCCTTTTCTTTTTTTTTTTTGTTTTTTTTTTTTAAAACAAATGTAAAATTGCACCTGGTAAAAAAAAAAAAAACTCTATGAGTATAAATTTAGTTTCGCCAAACGTTTTGGCGGGATTTAGAATGGTCCCCTTTCCTCTTTTTTAGTCCATTAGAGCTAGTAGCCTAAAAATAATTAAAGAACAAAAGGAGCGTCAAATTTAGAGTTCACGATGGAAGCACTAAACTTCAACCAACTGGGCTATTTAGTGCTCCTTTTCCTCTTTTATAGGTGGAGAAGCTTTTTTTTTTTTTTTTTGGTTGGTAAATAGGTGGAGATGCTTTAGCTTTTTGGGTCAAGCAGTACAAGGCGTTAACATAATTGGCATGAAAGGGCTTTCAAATACTCAAACCCCAAATGTCAGTCACTAACAAGCCAACGTGGCCCAAATTTCCGCTTGGCATTGAACATAGGGTCCAATAGTAAGGTTTTCTGATTGGCCGACAGACTCAGAATGATGCAATTAGCCGAAGGCCCGAGTTATATAAAGAAAAGGGAGAACCCAACTTGTTGGTACAAGCAGACAATCATTTTATTGTAAGACTCTCTAGGCTTCTCCCTCGGCCATTGGTCCCAAATGGTAAAGTTGGTTTAGGAGTTCTGATGGGCGTTCTTCACTTGATCGACCTGAATTGGTCAATATTGGAATTGATTCCCTCGATCACATCCCTGTTGGGAATGGGATTTTGCTGGAACAAATCTACACCAAAAAAACAAGAAAACAGCATAGGTGAATGAGAAAGAAGCATGAATTAAATTGATGAATATCATAATAATCTAGAAGGCATTGATGAACATTTGAGGATCCTAATCCTATAACAACAACAGAGCCAACAATTGCATTTTGTAATTATATATTAAAAATGATAGTGATAAACAACAATAATTATAAGAATGAGGAAATAAATAAATAAATAACAAGGACCAAGTCAGAGGGGGAGAAATAGGGTTACTGTGTTGTTTGCGGTGTGGCAAGGACACCGAAGATGAAGGAGGGCACACCGAGAGTGCCCACAATCATTGTCATCTGCCTGACTATCATCCCTGCCCCGCCATTATCTATTTCCACTTTCCTCCTACTGCTACTGATGCTTCTGATGATGCTGCCCCACCGTTATCCCCGCCCCCGCCATTATACATTTCCACTTTCCTCCTCTTGTTGAACTGGTTCATACGATTCCCTTCCTGTACTTAAATCTACGATATTGGGATTCGTTCTCTCATAGTCATGGACTGGGCATTAGAAGTAGTATGACAAACTTGAGACTTCCAATAGGAAATGACCATTAGGTGGTCCTCTGAGGACACAACTTCAGCTCGCAAAAGAGTTGCAAGACACAAGAATCTTGCTTAACTTTAACGGAAGGAGGTTTGTTCATTGATATGATTACCAAATTTGAGAGAAGAAGCACCCCCCCCCCCCCCCAAACAAAAATAAATTAAAGGTTGGAGCCAAAGAAAATCATTATGATGGTGACAAGTCAGGCTCAGGATGTTCAAAGTAACGGCTATAGGGTCTAAAAATATGTTTTAAAAAAGGGAGTTTAGTGAAGAAACTGTTCCTGCCACCAGCCGAGTGAGGAGGCAGGCTGCGCTCTCAACGTGGGAGGGCAAAGCAGAAAACAAACACTTGTTTTTTTTTTTAATACATATTCACTACAGAAATATGAACGACTTTGGATTTGGACCACGCCAGAGATCCTCTTCCTTCTTAGGTATTCTCTTGACAAAATTGCTTGCTATAGCGCTAACTCTGCGGAGCTACGGAGAGAATGGGACCACCCACTGCTGACCCGTGCTTTCATATGGCCTGAATACTGAGCGAGCGTTTTCTTATTTTGGCATTGGCGGATTTTGATTTTCTCTCACCCTTCTCCACAAGCATGGAAGAGTACGAGCATAGTGGCTCGGCTGAGTGTTCATTTCTACTCTTGAGGAAGCGCTCGAGGTTTTGCATGTACTTATCTCCATTCAAGGGGCTTGACCGACTCCTAGAAATAGGGAGTATCTTATCTTTACACTCTTCATCATCGTCTGACAAATAGCCGTTCGCCTGCACATCCTGCATTGCTAGATCATCGTACTCTTCGTCAGACTCTGTGGACTCCTCATCAACTGAACCAACCTATACAAACAAGAAGGGAGATCATTGACTAATTATAAGGCTTAAACATGATTAATAAAATGAGTGTAGATGTAAAAAGACATCAATTAAAGAGTTTGCAAGGACGTCCAGAATCATGAATCAATAATAAGCAAATTATTCTTAGAGCATCAATAACTCCAACTAACAAACTTCTTAGATGCTTCTAAAACTCCTAAAGCTTTTAAACAAGTGAATGACTAGTTAAGCTAGTTGATACCTCTTCATGGTCCTGCTTGTCATCAACGTCAGAAAGATCCTCATCACTGTCCAGCTCAGGTTGATCATCAATTTCCTCATCGCTGCCATGAACTGAATGTTCCTCCTTGAGCTGAAGAGAAAAAGGTAAATAAAAGCCCAATAAGAAATGTTAAATCAGAGGTGATAGATTTTCAATTAGCCTAAAGCTGCGAGACACAACATTCGGTGTTCAAGAATACCTCCTTGGCAGGTCCATCAGATATCCTTGGGGAGCTGCAACAAGAAGAGTAATACCTGCTTCCGTTGTCGGTCCAATCACCCCTTGACTCATCAACACTACTTCCAGCATGACTTGTACCACCTTCACTAGGCCAAGCACTGATCCCAAAGTGGCCAAACTGAAGGTTAACATATTCGGCTTTACCAATCTGCAATGGTCCATACATTGGTGCCCACATTCCATTGTCAGACACACCAATTAGAGGTTTCCCACTGGCATCCACAGAACCCACAGGCCAAGCCTTTGCCACAGATCCATCAGTATTAAGAAGAGCCATCAGATGCCTGGAAGAGCCTTGCCTTTGAATAAGTTGAAACATCCCCTTCGAACTCAATGAATTGGCAGCACACTGGTTTCTGTATTCCTCATCAACAAGGGCAACAGTGTTTGTCATGGGATCATAAAGCTGCTCCCCTGCTTCACGCCTGCGAAGACAGCTAAAGACAGTGGCATGAATGGCCGCTACACTCTTGTCGACATTCGTGTTGTTGATTTTGGGCACAAGATGCTTGTCAGCCCTCTTGCAGAGATAATCTTGGATTGTTCTGATGTTTCGAATGTATTTTACATATTTGTTTTTGGCTGGGTCTAATGCCATGTACTTGGCACGGACAGCAAACCGTTCCAAATGCTTTTCTTCGTTGGTAATGTGTATCATGAAAGGTATTATTGAAGGATGCTTCTTCATAACCCCCATCTATATAACACGACAATAACAGGAGAAAGCTTACAAGTTATTAAAAATGATGGAGAATTACTGCAAAAGGGACGACATACCATGAAACAGATACCCAAGGGATTCACTTACCACAAAATTGAGGCTCAGGTGAACACCCTCAACAATCACCGATTGTTTCCTCTCCTCCCAGGCAGTAATCAGACGATCAAGACTGTCAATCACCATCTCACTTTGTGCCTTGAATCCCTCAATTGCCATTTGTTTCTGACTAATCAGTTCACCAGCAGAACTCAACTCAGGCACACTACCAGATTTCCCACTGAGAGAACCATCAGATACTTCCTCCATAGGAAGTGAATTTGTAACTCCTGCCAGTTTTGTTGCTTTCCTTTTAGCCTTTGCTTCGGCAACAGCAACGGGATCCAAAAACTCCCCAGCATGGTATGTCGAAGACCACAGTAAAGGATTTTCTTTTTCATCAACAAAACTCCTCATCATGTGCCGAATAGAATCGGTGGATATCACTGTCGTAATTCCTAGCCTGCTACCCTGCACCAAACACAGGGAACGTAATGATTATATGAATATATTTGCATAGAGATTTAACTAATTCAAATACAAAATCCATATGTTGACAAGAAGCTTTTGAAGAATAAAACTTCCCCACGGGCAACAATGGGGCAAAAAATCAGAATAATCCTAATTATCATTGTGCAAAAAAAAAAAAAAAAAGAGCTAGTTGAAAAGGATACCAGCAATGCAGCCAAAGTAGATTTGCCGCATCCACTAGTCCCACACAATAGCACTGTTACAGATTCCTTCCTCTCTCGGATTCTGCAGTTAAGATACAGTATCTAAGAGAAAATGAATAACCAGATATGGTACCTTAGCTGAAAAGCAAAAAGCACAACACTTTAATACAATCGTATTTTAAAGAATGTAAACAGAAAATCATTAAACAGCACCAAGAACCATATGAACAAATATATTTCTCATTCTCATACACAGAATTAACTTTTAAGCATTACCTGCATGCCAAAATCAAGTCTGCCCTCTGGTTAGGACCCACATACTTATATTCAGTGAGAGCATCGCATACAACATTTAAGAAAATTTCTCTTCTAACAATTACTGTTGTGCGCCTTTTGTACAATTCAAACGGTAGACTTTTACTTCTATCATCCTTCTCAGAGACAAAAATGTTGCCCACCTCTACTTTTCCCAAGCTTCCACCAGTGGAAGAACCAGCTTCCTTCTCAGAATTCGATTTTGAGGCATCGACGCCTGCTTTCTTCGCTTCTCTTACAAGTAGAGCATCATTTGAAGATTCACTTCTTATTAGTTCAAAAACTCTTTGACTAATCTGGAAAGAGCAGAAACATACTCATCAAACAACATTGTCCAATTTCCTTATAATTCCACAATAATAATCATGTCACTTGCCAACGGGCCAACAGCATTAAAAAACGAATAATGATTAGTATTCCGAAATCCGTATCATACGAAAGCCTGTTAAGTTTATGATTAACTTTTTCCTTTTTTCGTTTGACGGTTAAACAAGATAATAGTCGGTATGTTTCATGATATGGATTTAACGATTCACATCATTGCTTTTGAAAAATTTGCAGAACACACAATTAATACAAATCAACCAACTACTTGGATGCAACAATGAATTAGCACACAGAAATAGAATAGATAGCTTCCCGAGAAAAAAAAAAAAAAAGCACAGAAAAGTATCCAAAACCAAAGAAAAAAAATAAAATGAAAATGCGTTGACCAATTCTCAAAGAAAAAAAAAATCAAAGAAACAATTATTAGAAAATTGACATTCCAGATCTAACATTCCGCAAGCTTTCGTTAAATTCACAAGCGATCACAAAACGGCCAAATCATAATCTGAATAAAACTCCAAGACACAGAAATCCAAAATCTCAAAAATCTAAAAAAAAAAGAAAGAAAAAGAAAAATAAAAACGGACCTTAAAAGCATGACGAGCTTTACATCCCATGAGCTGCAGAGTGCTCTGCAGGACCGGACGCGTGTACCTGAACGACTCTTTATCTTTCTCTCTTTTCTTCTCCTCCACCTCCACCTCCTCCTCGTCCACCACCACTATGTACAGCACCTTCGCCACCTCCGCCATCTCTGCAACCGCACGCACACACAAAAACAAAAAGAGAAAGAAAAAATAAAAACCGTCAGACAATCGCTTCGCGCGATGCTTACATCAAAAGCAACACAAAGAAACAAAGAACAACAACAAGAGACAAGATCGGATGGCAATGCCGGTAATAATTAGCAATGCTGAGGGACTTACATGTACCAAAAAAAAAAGGAAAAAAACTGGAGAGAATCGTTGAAGGAGAAAGCAGAGGCAAGAAAGAAACTAGTGATTCGGTTGTTGTTTTTTTTGTTTATTTTATTGTTTTAAGAGAGACTGCGACGGTTCGGTTAGGGTTTGCGAAGGCGGAGATTGCGAAACGGTCCGCCGTGGAAGGAGGAGGAGGCGGAGGAGGCGGAGGAGGAAGATCTCGCCATTTTATGCTTCCATTTGGTTTTCTCTGACGGAGTCGGTCTGTCGCCTGTCTTCCACGCAGCGTGAGCGGAAGGCCTCCACGGGTCTCTCTTTCTTTTTTTCTCTCTCTTATACAAAACTGAAGAAGAGTATGAACTTACTATTTTGGGCTCGATCGGGATGAAAATTGCGAGAGCGGGATCTGAAGGCTGGAAAGTGGAGGGTACTTATAGCCCGCGGAAAAGTGGGCCCGCACGCGGATCTCGGTGAATGGCCTGATTGTAATTGTGTGTGAATGTTGGGGGTAATTTGGGTAAAGGGAAGGAGCGCATAGTTTTTTTTTTACAAATAAGAAGTTTTAAGTGTTTATTAATTTTACTCATTTTTTAAAATGAAATTTACTTATAATTTAATATTATTTAAATAATATTTTTAATTTTTTATTTAAATAAATCTTATTTATTATATGACGTAAGATTATAAGTAAATTACATACACTTAAAAATAATTAAAATAAAAATTTCTCAAATTTTATTGCCATAACAACTATTATTTAAAAAGGAAAAAGTTTGGTCGGCGTACCAATATAACTAAGCACCAATATAACTAAGCAATAAAGTTATAGGAGTATTATATAATTAAAGTTATAGGAAATGTTTTTTTTTTTTTTTTGTAAAACCAAAATTAGTGAAAACCTGTTTAAAAAATTGTACTTATCCTGCTGCGAAATGAGTCAGGCCTCTACGTTGAACTTACAAAAATAGTAAATTCTACAGTATCTACTAAGAAGTATCTACTAAGAATTACCAATGGGTTCCAATGCCTAAAAACGATCTTAAAGTATAATTGTAATATAGGCTTCTACCTTTTCTTTTGACTGAAAAACTTTCACGGAATTTTTTTGCATTAAAAGTAATGAAATTTAATTAAATTTTGTCTTGCATATGATTTTTATGTCTAAATTTTGGAAATATTATGCATCATCATTTAATATAAATTATTTGGTATAACTTTGAATATCTTTTGATTCATAAATAAAAAAATTTGAATATCTTTAGTATTACTTTATATTAAATTAAATGGGTTTCTAATTCTAAGTACTTACTAACATTTGATTCGTTGATTATTAAATTGGTAATTCCGCGTAAATTGCGCGTGAACGTCTAATATGCTAGACCAGCTAGGTTTGAAAAGAAATTCATTAAGAATTGATTTTTTTCCCGTCTTAGTTAGGAAACTATATTGCTAAACAAAGATCATCATGGTGATTATGATCTTAATTAGTATCTTATCATGTTGTAAATAAGATTCAGTCTCACAAAACACAAATTAATCAAATATTATAGAGGTTGATTAAATGCAATTATTTTTTGAACCAATAATTAAATGCAGTCATGGGATGTGAGCAAAAACATTCGAATAACATTAGGTTTTGGTGACATAAGTTAGTGATATTAAACTCTGTCAAAGTGGCAAGAATAAAATTTGAGAAGAGATTTTAGTTTTAAACTCAACTTCATTCATAAATAACCCCTCCCTTCCAATTTAATTGAATCAGGAAAACAAAAACAAAAAAAAAAAAAAAAAAGGTATTCAAGCACCTAACCAAACGAGTTCGACCAAATTAACATTTTCCATTTTGAGGAAAAAAAATGTTGTTAATAGTAAGAATTGGTGGTTAGGTGATAGAATAGCCTCAGGTTATGGTTGCTCCATCTATAGGGAAAATGTCATTTCTTCACCCTCTCTCTCCCTCTCTTTGTTTTTTTATTAACAGAAAAAAAAAAAATACATTGCAGATATGCCTCTCCCTCTCCCTCGTTTTAACTCTCAATTAAAAATATTATCCAATTTGGCTTATATGAGAATGCGAAATATATTTTTAGGATTATGGAAAATTGTCATGTAATTAGAACGCATAGGAGCTTTTTATTTATTTATTTATTTTACATTGATGGGAAAGTAGGGGTGATATTATGCATTTTTCTTAGAGAATATTGTACTTATTACAGGAACGAAGTTCGTGAGTTAGTCTTATCAAACCCCTTCATAGAAGTTTGAATTTAAGACTAGTGACTTGATAACTAATGAACTCTACTACTTACGATATGTGATAAAACGTATACGAGCATATACAAAAGAATAAGTTTTTTTATATAGTAAATATGGAGGGCAATGCCAACAACTAATAAGCTACGATTCTAGGGGAAATAAATTCCAACAGTATCATTAAACATAATGTTATATAAATCACTAGGGAGCATCGAAGAATTGTAAATTCAGGCCTTTAAATAAAAAGTAAGATGCAGATCAGTCTGCTGCCATATTACCTTCTCAATAAATATGGACAAGCTGAATATTCTAATTTCATTTTAAAAGTTCCCGACAGCGTAGGATCAGGTGGGCATGGGGTAGAGGGTGCACCGTTGCTAATAATCTGGTAAGCTGAGATTGAATCAGTTTCAATAATGACTTGGCAATGCCCTTCATTCCAAGCAAACGATAACCTTTGAAAGATTCCCCAAGTCTCTGCCACAAAAGCCTAAACAAGGAGACGTGCATTTCTTTGTGTTTTTTTTCTGCATCCTCCTTTGCTTGCTTCCCACTTTGATGCAATTAGTGATGGCCTAATGGGTTTCATTACAACTGGACAGTGAATAAAAATCGAAAAATAGCCTCCGATGTTTTGTTGTTTTTAATAGATGAAATAGACATCATCTCTTTTGCGGCAACAGTTAATTAAGGAAAGTCAGATAGTGAAACCTGAAAGAATCATGCAAAAATGTAAAATTGAGAGAAAATGAGTTCGGTTAAATATATTTGGTGCATTCATTCAAAAAAAAAAAAACGAAATCAAAACTTTGGACAAAAAATGACAAAATAATGAGTTTCAAGCACCTTGCCAGAATAGATTGCCAACGCATATATGTTTGCCCACTCCTTTTTAAATGTAAATATATTCATATGATATGATGCCTCGAAAAAAGAAAAAAAGAGAAAAAGAAACTCGTAATTTGATGCCCTAAACTCTTATTTGATTTCGTTAATTCATTTATGATTATAACCGCTTAAATTTATGAGTATACAGTCCTTCATTCATGAATAAACTTGTAAATGTAAACCCAAATAAGACATTTTAAATTCCACTCACAACTATGAAGTTTTAATCCTCAAAATGTGTAGTTTAACCACGCATTTTAAACTTTCTGCTTTGATCGGTGACAGAACATAATAAAACGAGGAAAAAAAATAATACACTAGCTTAGCTTGGCTTGTAATGGTCGGAGGGAGGGCGTGGGGGACGAAGCCCGAGTGGGCCATTAGGTCCGTGGCCTAAAACCATGGCGGGGACGTAGTTTTAATAAAAAAACGAGGGCTAGTAATACTTCTTACTACACATTATTATTCCTTTTTTTTTTTTTTAAGATATGGGCGAGTGATAAGAGTCATGTTTACAATCTCATAATTAAGTAGAATAAAAGTTGATATTTCGATAATTTTTATTCTAAAATTTGTTTCAGTTAAAACGGTAATTAATATTTTTAAAATGAACATTTATGTTTTTGAAACACCTATTATTTTTATATTTCAAAAATATCATTCATTTTAAATATAATAATTATATTTTCACTCAAAATATTTTTCAGAAAAAAAATATCAAAGTATGTAATGACACTCAACTAAATATTTTAGTTACGTGTGTAAAAAGATGTAAAATAATTAAATTATTATGCTATTTTTTTCAATAATAAATTATAAACTTAATTTTATTATTTAATTCTGACAAAAAATAAATCCGTGTGCTCCTTTAGTCAAGGCGTACCATATACGGTCGTTATTACTATTCTTGTAAGAAACAAACAGCGGTGTTAATCCTACGACTTCCCACGCGTCAAAGCAAACTCTTGACAATCCACCGCCTAATGTCAAATCGGCGCATCTCATACGATAAACATTTAATTTTGTAACAAAAACGAGAAAAATTTTAGTGATTATATTTAGATAATTTTTAAATAATAATAAATTAATATAAATTATTAATAATTAAATTTATGAAATTAAAAAATAATTAATAAATATTATTAAATAAAATTATATTATTATTTATTTAAAATCATATATAAAATAAAAAGTAAGGATTGGTATCTAAAAGAGGTGTCCGAACATTATTTCTAAAATACAATCACTTATATTTAAAATGCAATTGTATTAAATTTTTTTAAAAGAATATTTTTTTAAAAATTATAAATTTAAAATTTAAAATTAAATAAATATTATTTTAAAATTTAAAATATAATTTCACGTGATATATATTAAATAAAAAATTTTGTATCTTTAGACAAAATTCAACACGCAGCTACATTTTTTAACAAGTCCGGACGCTTGATTTCCGGTGCAGAAACTTTGGTCTAAAATAAAATAAAACAGAGAAAAGACAACGGCTTTGGCACGCAAATCAAGAAGATTGTAAGGCCGACGCAAATTTTTGGCGGTGGTGGAGCTTTGCAGGTTCCCGCGGCATTGGGGCCTGGTCAAAAAGTGGCTCACGTCAACTAAGTGGAGAGTTCCTCGGTGGTTCGCCGTTGACGTCATAATATTTGCAAGCGGTCAATTTTTATGAAATTAAGCTTATAATATGTCATGACAGTAAAATATATCGTAGTTAAATATGTGTGAACTCAGTCAAAGAAAAATAAATATGTGTGAACAATATAAATATTTTTAATAAATTTTATTTTTTTTAACTTAGAATGTTGAAAACTGGCTATATTATATTATATATACATCGAATTACCATTTGAGATGGTTGCTTATTAGTAAGTCGGCGTGCTTCCATGTTACGAGTCTTGGGTTCGAACTTCGTACTTGTACTCTCCTGGTTGACCCATGATGGGATCGTACTAAGTGTAAGTAGTGATGCGCAGTATTGGAAGAAAATTTGCTCACTTAGATTCTAATAGCGGAGTCATGCTCCACCTCATTAGTGCTCGAGAGGTAAATCGACTCCTTTGTAGTTGTTAAATGAAGTTTCAACAAATGGAGGTTATCCCGAGACTTCAACAAACGGAGGTTATCTCAACCCCAACCCAAGAATCCGATAACTGATACGCTTAGTAAAATTTTTTTTTTAAATAAAACAAAAAAAATGTATACAAAAGGTTTTTTTCTACAACTTAAATAATATATGGCTCATATTTAAAATATTATATTTCTATTATAAGAACTCGATTTGCGAATCACTTGTGCTTCATATATCATGAATTTTTTGAAGACAAATAAAAACTAAAATTCACATTTCGTGAAGATTTGTTTGCCAAAATCAAAGCCCAATTTTAGTAGTAAAATCTGGCTATGCGAAGAGAAATAGTGAATAAAGATTTATACATTAATTCCAACTTGATAGGAAAGTAATTACTTGACACTTTTTGTTCCTTTCGAATTCAAACTTTTAAACCTTAACAGAATTTATTGAAATTTTTGCTTTAAGAGGATTTGCACGCTTAGATGGGTAAACAATTTATAAAGATCCTTCAGTCAAATTTGAATTTCGATTTTGCTACATTAATTATACAGTAGGCATCGGATTAAGCTCCCTGACATCATTTAGAATTGCAAAACGTGATCCATTAGCTGAAATGGAATATTGATAAGAGGAGGGACCATCTATCAGTTAGTTTTCCTTTTTTTTTATTTTTATTTTTTATTTTATAATTTTGGACCATTGGCGTTCCTTTTGACAGAGGGGAAAAAAAATAAAAAGAAACCCTTTCAAGGATTGTGAAGTGTGAACAACTTTATTTGACGTTGACTAATAAATTTGTGCCTTTATGGTCCAATAAATGGCTTTGGAGCTTCCTTCAATTGGAAATTAATATTTTATTTTGTTTTGTTTTTTGACTGTCAATTTTAGTAAAATTTTTAGAGCTTCAATTTACATTTTAATTTTATGTACTAATAAAATAATTATATAATTCATCTAATTAGAGATAGAAATTACTTAACAGTTACGAGGGCAACTGTTCCCACTAAAAAAAAAAATTGCCGTAACATTCTTCAATTTTGTATTACTATCCCTACTAAATTATTACTTTTGCCCTCGTTGCCCCTATTGAAATATTATTTTTGCCTCCATTAGTATTTTTGTTTGTCCGTATAAGCCAACATGATGACTATTTGTTTATATGTATGCATACTTTGGCCCACTGAAATGTTTATGGATCTGCCACTCTATCTAATAATATTTAATAATTTATCTATTTTTTTAAATTCAATTATCTAACGATTTATACTATTTTATTATTATTTTATTGCTACTTGAATATTATTATTTAGTATTTCTCAAATCATTACAGCTTCATATTTCAGATATTAAAGTCAAATGAAAGGTGACGGTAGAAAATTTAGAATATTTGACAATAACAGGACTTTATTTTAGCAATGTTTTTTTCTGTGTGTTCCAATCTACGGATTTGTACGATATTTCAATGTCTGTATGGAGTATGTAGGTACCAATTTGAAATTTCCAGAGAGAAAGGAGTAAAATCGGATCATTTTTCAATTCTCACAACTTAAAGATTAAAATTGTTAAAAAGATAAAAAGGTCAATATTTGAATCCATGCCCACAACGTTTTAGTCTTTTTATTTCCGTCCCCAATGAATTTGGCCTTCTATGGCTAAAACGTTGTGGTTTTATTTTTTTTGTTCCCCTACTTGTTTTCGTTACCTAACAAGGGCAGTTTGTTGTATTCTGAGTGGCTTCAGTTTGATCTTCTTTTTCTCGTGTATTTAATAAATACTGTGACTTGTTTTTAGAGAGAAAAAAGGTATACAGAAAGACAAGAACACACGAAGAGGGGGGAAGGGAGCAATCGTCATTACATTTTGATTTCATGTTTTTTGTTGTTATGTTTTTCTTTTCTTTTTGGTTTTGGTTGTGTCGCACTCATATTCGTATACCGAAATTGATTAGAACAAAAAAAGCATATTTTGATAATTTTTTATAGTGCAAAAGACTAATTCTCTCTTTTCTTATATACTCTCCTAGCTAACAAATAAAAATCTAATATTTTGAGATGGCATCCTAAAAGAGAGAAGGACTAACAAATTTTTTGTAGGGGCAACACATGTTTAAAAAGGGGCAAATTGACAAAATAGGTAAAGAACAAAGATATACATTTGGGGGAGGGGGACAATTTGTCACAGTCTCTGGTTTATCTCAAACTCCTATGGGAATTTCTATAGTCTCGAATCTTAAGAAAAACCACTTTTTTTTTAGTTAAAATAGCCTCAATGATTAATAAAAGGATAACTGAAAAATGAAAAAATTCTTAAAAAGTCATGACTATATGAACATTTTTAGTAAAATATGCAGAGAAATAAAATTAATTTAATAATATTTAATAATTTATTATTATTTTTTTAAATCTACACATTTTTCATAATCAAATAATTTAAATTATTGGGTTATCACTCGTGCCCAGAGAGTTGTGTGCCAAAAGAAGTACTTCTGATCTTAAAAAGTAGCAATCCCTGTGACTGCAAAAGTTTATGCAAAAGTAGATTCTGCATGCATGGAAATCAATTTCTCATTGTCCCATCTTTATCAATTAAAGATGAAGATATCTATCGTATCTCTGTCAAGGAACCCAAAAAAAAAAATAAAAAAAATAAAGACAAGTATGAAAATTTTTGTTAGACACAAATTTTATGGACTTTTTTTGGATAAAAAGAATATTTATACTACATTGTACCAATAATTTTTTACAAAACATTAGGCAGATTTGGATTGGGATTAATACCCAAAAAAAATCATCACTTTTACACTATATAACAAATTTAGTATATTCTTTACAAATTAACAAATCTAATATATTTGAATTATTCTATAATAAATCTAGCATGCTCGTCAATTGACACTAACAAAATTTGTTAATATGTACAGACAACATGTTTATATGTAAATAATTAATTACGTGATGTGTCAAGTGTGATTTTAATTTAAAATAAATAAAAAACTAAATAAAGAAAATTTAAAAAAAATATTTAAAAATTTCTAAAAATGTTCTCTCTCTCTCTCTCTCTCTCTCTCTCCTCTCTTGCTGCTGCTGCTTCTTCTACTTTAGCCAACTTAACACAACTGCCGCCTGATGTTGCCGGGCTACTTGCCTTCAAATCTAAAACTGATGTTGGTCCTGGGAGAAAAAGGTACGTCTCGTCCTCCATGGCCTAGATCTCGACAGCGTCTTCGCTCCCAACAATCTGGCCCGCCTCGACAAGCTTCCAGTCCTTGGCCTCCAAGACACCCCCCTCACCGAACCCATTCTCGATTTATCTAAACTCGTCAATCTCAAATCTCTCTTTGTCCATCACGATTCCTTTACATTTTTATGGGCCAAAAAAAAGATTGAATTGATATGAGGATTTAATTTTCCAAATGATGGTGTTGTTTCGTTTTTGTGGAGGGCATTGGGTTGGGGCCAAAGAGGAGAGCTGGAGAGAGAAACGTGAGAAAAATTTCGGCAATTTTTAAATTATTTTTTTATTAATTTTAAGTTAAAATGAAACGTGATTCGGCATGTAATCTATTGTTGACACATAGGCATGTTACCTAAGCATATTAATGAATTCTATTAGTATTAACTGATCACTTATTAAATTTATTATTAAATAATTTAATTATATTCGATTTGTTAATTTTTAAAAAATATGATAAATTTATTATATAATAAAAAATAATAATTTTTTTAATATTAATTTAAAAAAATTAATTACCTCCAATTGAGTGCCAGTTTTTGAGTCCGCTATTCGGCTCTTTCAATTTGCGGATGATGTCCAGGTGCTGCGCATGACACTTCAGCTGGGCACATTATTTTGCCTCTGTACCATTAAACAACCGTACATGTTACAGATAGGATACTCGCACGTTTTCCTTTTTTCCACAGATAGGATACACGAACGTTTTCCTTAACCCACACAACACACCCCAATCGCATAACAGAAAATTTTGTTAGATATGTAATTGTAAAAGTACGATTTATATTATTAGATTATATATGATATAGTAAAGTTGAAAAGAAAATAAATTAACAATTAATTGTTGTTGTTGAATTAACTGTGCGTTTTTTACATATCTCGTCGAACATACTCTCACAGTCTTTCTCTTACGAAGTTGGTGTTTCATAAAATTATCATAATTTTTTTATAAGATAAGTCGGAAAATTGAGAAAAGAGAACAGGGTTACGAAAATTTAGCTATGAAATTAAAAAAATTCTCAGAAGAATTGTTCAACTGACTATACTGAAGATACGGCATCCTACCATATATATATTTTTAATTAATTGAGTATGACTTAGACTAAGTATTGGTTTATCGTCAAAAAAAAAAAAAAAAAAAAAAAGACCAAGTATTGGTGAGCCCTAACTCGTTAGTAAACTACCAGCATTTCTTTTCTCTTTTTTTTTTTTTCTATCCTAAAAATGGGAAGATAGGGGTAGTACCTCACAATCCCGTCAGAGAGTATTACTCTTACTCCCAGGTAACTTTTGGACTGTTTGGATGGTTACAGTATAATCCAGTGTTACAAAGGGGAGAAGTATATTTAGCCCCACCAAACACTCTGTTAACTTTCGAACCCAAAACCTTTAACTGACAACGAAACTACCATAATTTCTTCAGTTGAGGAACCTCATTTGGGCCCAACATGCCGGTCACAATTATGGACTGATCCAACTCGAAAGTTTAGAAGGGTTCATAGCTCACACAGAAAAAAAGCCCGTTCGTTCCCAAAAACAAGGTCAAGTGTTCTCAAGGCCCAGTACATAAAGATGACCTTTTAATAATTAAAGTGGTGAAAAGCAATAGCTTCAAACTTAAGAAATTAGGGTTTATAATCTCTCACGCACTGGCCTCTTTCATATGATGGTCTTGTAATTTCTTTGACAGATTTAACAAAAAAAAAATTGTCAAGTACATAAACATAGTGATTGAGCCAACAAAAAAAAAAACGAAAAAGAAAAACAGAGAACATGGTCGAACTCTTGTTTCTTTGTAGGCAAAAGCTCCGAGGAATTTGCACTTCCTTCTAGCACTTCGCCATGAAGGCCACGCCACGCCCGTCAGACAAAAAATTGTTTGACATTAAGTTTCAAAGATTTGGAGATGTACCACGAATAACTTCACTGTAGGCTGTAGTTCTGCTCATTCAGTAATGAAGCTTCTTATTCAGTCTGGCTGGTTAAAGCTACTTCTGCCTTTCCCCTTTTTAATCATTTTGGATTCTTTTCTGAGCTCAGCCCAGATTGAACATAAGCTAGTTGAGTTTGACAAAAACTTCTGCCGATTCCCACCAAAAGTTGTAGTTTAATAATAAAAAACTGAGACAATCAATCTCGGTATTGTACTATTCCCGATACTCCCGTTGGTGCAATACCCCAAAAAAAAATTAACGCAATACTCTCTAATCTCTAGCGAGACATGACGTTAAAAAGTGGCAAATTCAGCTTGTATATGCATAACTGATTCTGAATCTCTCAGGAATACCACAATTCCAGATGCGACCACCCAAACAATTGATTCGTTCACACAAAATGGCACAAGGGTTTATATCTGCTTGTCATTGTCCTCATAATTGGGAGCCCACAGAAACTACTCTTGAAATACGAAAAATCTAACATAGTGAGGAAAATTTGCTTGCTATTACACAGTCAGGGTGCCTGGTGGAAGGGCAGCCACGGGTGCCTTGGGTTTAGGCTTCTCCACGACGATGGCTTGGGTGGTGAGAACCATTCCGGCAACGGATGCGGCATTCTGCAGAGCACATCTCGTCACCTTTGCTGGATCAATTATTCCTGCCTTCAGCAGGTCCTCGTACTTGTCGGTCATGGCATTGTATCCTATTTCCCATTCGCTAGTCTTTATCTTCTCCACGACAACCTCACCTTCAATTCCAGCATTTTGTGCTATCAACGATGCTGGTGCAACCAATGCCTGCATGTCAACGTATTAGCTCAGTATAATTGAAGCACAAGCACTTGCTCACACAGCACATAATATGAAGGGACATTTTTCCCTTCTTTCTAACCTACCCCCCTTCCTGTCCCACGTGATAGAATAACGAAGAACAACCATTTGCTTCACAAACAGTTCACAATGTGATATGTGGATAGAACAATGAAGGTACCTTTTGCACAATATCTGCACCTAATCGCTCGTCTGCATCATCAATTTTGTCCTTAATTGCATGGACATGTGCTGACAAATGGACTAAAGCAGCACCACCACCGGGCACAATCCCTTCCTCTATGGCAGCAAAGGTTGCATTCTTGGCATCCTCAATACGGAGCTTGCGGTCCTCGAGCTCCGTCTCTGTAGCAGCTCCCACTTTAATGACAGCAACCCCGCCAGACAGTTTGGCAATTCTCTCAGCTAGTTTCTGTGAGTCATAAACAGAATCCGTCTCAGCCAGCTCCTTTTTCAACTGTGCAATCCTGGCTTGTAGCTCATCCTTGGATGCAGCATCAGCAATAATGGTTGTGGAGTCCTTGCGGATGGTCAGCTTCCTGGCCAAACCAAGCTGCTCAACTGATATGTTTTCGATGAGCAAACCCAAATCACTGGCTTGGAACTCAGATCCTAAAATATAGCAAAGCCCAAACAAAAAAGCAAAACAGAAGTTAGATTCTGCACCAATAATACTAACATCGTGCAATTAATTCACTGGTGATTAAATCAAGATTAGCAAAACCATAACTAAATCACCATTCAGTTTTAAGCCAATATGATTGGATGGTGGAAAACAGTATTCACATAGAAAAATTACCAGTTTGGCAGGATAATTAGCAACATCAGCCATCAAATTTGATGTTGCATGTGCTCAAATTTCCTTAATTGGATAAACAAGAGAGTAACTTGTCATGAATTCAGGCCTTTCTATTGACTAAACCATTGCAGTTTATAAGAATACCACATTTGCAGCATCTAGCAAACTTTCAGGCTTGAGATACAAAACACAGACCAAATTTATGCGGATTAGGAAAACATGAACAAAATCACTCAAAATTTCCATTAAAAAAAAACACATACCCGTCAAAATAGCAATGTCTTGAAGCATAGCTTTTCTCCTCTCCCCAAAACCAGGAGCTTTGATGGCAGCCACATTAAGGATACCCCGCAACTTGTTTACAACAAGGGTAGCCAAAGCCTCACCAGTGACATCCTCAGCAATTATAAGCAAAGGAGCTCTCAACTGGGTAATCTTCTCTAGCAAGGGAATTATGTCCTTGATTGCCGAAATCTTCTGATCAGTCACCAACACCCTTGCATTCTCAAACTCGCAAATTAATTTCTCGGGACTTGTAACAAATTGAGGAGAGATATAACCCCTGTCTATCTGCAGACAGAAAGTAACAGATGGAAGACTTTACAACCCACCATTTAGAACTAGTACAATAACTTAACAACGGTGGGGGGCAAATCAAGAACCAAAGGAATAGGCTTAATACCTCCATTCCTTCTTCAACTTCTACAGTGGTCTCAAAAGAAGATGATGACTCAATTGACAAAACACCATCAGGGCCCACCTTGTCAATTGCATCCGCAATCATATTGCCAATGAGATCATCATTTCCAGCAGAAATCGTAGCAACAGCTACACAAGGAACAAGATGCCAATCATATATTCCTGGAAGTCGAAGATAATTTGGTGTATGTAGCAGCAATAGATAGTTTCAAACTAAAGTACCTTTGATATCATCCCCACCCTTAACAGGTCTAGCCTTCTTCTCTAGCTCTTCCACCAAACCATGCACAGTTTTATCAATTCCTCTTTTTATTGAGACTGGGTTTGCACCAGAAGTGACACTCAGTAGCCCTAACTTGATTATTTCTCTCGCAAGGACTGATGCCGTTGTTGTTCCGTCACCAGCCGAGTCATTGGTTTTACTTGCAACCTTCATCCCACAAATCCAAACCCGTTCAATACAGCCAAATAATGCACACAACACAATAACCGCCACAACTGCAAAGTGTGTCATAAGCATGGCACCTCAAGAGTAAAATAGACAATAAATAAATGAACACTGCAAAGAGAAGTCCTACCTCTCTTATGAGAGCAGCACCAGCATTCTCCATGGGGTCAGGTAGCTCAATAGCTCGGGCAATTGTTACCCCATCATTAACAACCTTGGGATTTCCAAACTCATCTAAGACAACATTTCTCCCTAGAAAACACAAAATAAATTCTTGCAATAAGCATTGAGTTAAAGTTGCTTATTTACAAGAAACAAAATCTGTTTGTGTCTACAAATCAATAAGCCAAAATCCAGTATTTCAACAATTCTTAAACCATCAAATGGAGAAGCACGTCAGAGCATCAAAATAAGTGTAAGAACAACAATTAGACAATTCAACATGTCAACTTAACCCAGCAATACAACTACTTATACAAGTACACCAAATGCTTACAATATTTGTTAGCCCAACAATTGACTTGCCACAGTTTTCATTCCATTCATTCATGCAATTTGACCTCAGAGTGAAAGAAGCATTCTGAAAGAAGAATTATATACATAGTTAAATAGTTAAACAATGAAGTTACCCCTAGGACCAAGAGTAAGCCCGACAGCATCAGCAAGCTTATCGATGCCGGTCTGAAGCGCCGTCCTTGAGTGCTGATCGAAAGCAATTTCCTTTGCATTAGCTCGCACTGTAAATCGTCTCGCCGGCTGCCTGTAATTGACTCTTTGATTCACTTTCCTCCTCATTCCTCCCTGCAAACAAAATTCCATTAAAATCCCAAAACGAGAAAAGAATCCAAGTTTAAAACCACCCATTTAAGAAAACAGAAAAGACCCAATTAAAATTTCCCGGAAAAACAAACAGAAACTTATGTAATCCAAGAAAGTCGAAGGCCCCCAATAGCATCTAGTGGAGTTACCTGTTTGAGAGAGCAGAAAATGTAACCCAACATAATTTTCCCGAGAAACAAACAGAAAGTTACACGTGACCCAAGAAAGGCGAAGCTTTATAATAGAATGTAGCGGAAATGAGTCATCAAATGAATAAAGTTACCTGTTTGGGAGAGCAGAAAATGGAGGCAGTGGAGATAGCATTAGAAGTTGCCATTTTTTTATTACTTCCACCAAACAGAAATCAAACAGGTCCGAGCTTTTGATTTTAACGGAGGCTACTTTGATAAGGGTTTGTATGGAAGAGATAAGGAAAGGACGAGAAGGTTGAGACTCAGAGGTTAAGCTTAGGGTTTTTAATTGATTTTATTGCTGAGAGATTGGCTTCCAGAAGGTTCCTACGCTGGGTAGAAGCGTTGAGAAGCCGAAGAAGAGGACAGCAAGAACAAGAGCCCAAGTTCGCTCGGACCATATTATTGTCTTTAATTCGGTGTGTTTGGTTTGATAAAAAGTAAATATATAAAAAAAATATATATATAATAATAATATTATTATTATTAATTAAAAATAATGATTAAAAAATAGTGAGAAAAAAATAAATAATAATTTATGAGAGAAAAAATAAACAAGAGTTATTTGAATTGATAAAAAATAATAAAAAAATAAACATAAAATATTTTTCTTTTATTTTATTTTTTATTTTTTTTAAAAAATTACCAAACACAGTATAAAGATTTTAAGTTTTACGTTTTAATTAGAGATAATTAATTTATGTTTATTGAGATATTGAGAACAAAAATAAAAGTAAATATTTGTATTTGAAAATTCAAGAAAAATCAAATAATGGTCGAAAATTGAAATATAGGATAAAAAAATAAACACATATATTATACAATTTAACAAACCAAAAGTATGCACGTCAAGATGGGAGGTTAAAAATGTAATTTTAAAAATTATATATAATTGTATTATTAAAAAAAATTTATTTTATTCATTGGATATGGTGTGTCTAATAACTACATTTTTTTAGATTTTAATCTAAGTAATATTGTATGCAAATATTACCAAATGCATAAATACTGAAAAAAAAAAAAAGTCTTAACCCATAGTTACAAATTTCAATTTTGTGGAATGTTACATTGAATGTCCAAAAATGAATGGAGAAAGTCTAAAACACTCTATCGTGCGTCATGTCTGGCTAACATGCACTGAGGGATTTTGGCTTCCCTTGGTACGGCAATGTTCGTTTTGTGGATTCTCGATGGCCCTTTGTGCTGCTAGGGTTGGTTGCCTTCAGGTGAAGCAGCTCACACCGATGATTTGCTGGTGCCGATCACTCCCTGCTTGTTGGGGGGGCTGTGGACCGTTTGTGGCGTTCGTTGCTCGTTGGCCTGTGGCCCTGTGTCTGCTTGAGCTTTGGGCCGGAATTTTGTTGGATCTCTCTGTGTCCTGTATTGGTGACTTTTCTGTCAGGCCTTTGAGCTTATGTTCAGGCTATCTGGCTTTTGTTGTCTATAATGTTGGATTCTTTTGGATTTGACCTGTGTATTGATATTTCTTAATGTAATATTTTCTTTGTTGTTCAAAAAAAAAAACGAATGTCCAAGAATGAAACAAAAAAAAGAAAATGAAAATTTTCAATATTGTTACATTAATTATCAAAAAAAAAAAAAAAGCTACCTAAGATCACAAAGCAACCGGTTGAAATTGGATCAATCCTACGTTATGACGGCGGAAATGCTAAATGATTAAAAATTTAAATTTTTACTTTTAGAATTACGGGCTCTAATAATAAACAAATTATAAAAATAAAAAGAATTATTTCTTGAATTATTCAGGGCCAATTAACTTTCGTTTCAGAGAGCAAAAGAGTTGACATATTGTCTTGGAACATTTTAATTGTTGAGTGAAAACGAGTTCGAGTTTTTGAGTCCATAATATTTTGTTTAATTACAGATATTTTATTGCATATCTATCAAAACAACGTTTACCCATAACAAAAAAATAATAATAAAAATATTATGAAATTGCAAGAAATAGACTAGGTCATAGACACGGGTCTAGTTATAATTTTTAATTAGTAACAATTTTTGTCTTTTTATACATAATATTTAAACTAATTATAATTGAATAATGTAAAGTCATTTGATAAGTGATAACATCAATTTCTATCTGGTATAAATTTTGTTAATTTATAAAAGTAATTTTAAAATAATAATAAAGTGACATAAATTATTAAATAATTAAATTTAAAAAAATTATGAAACTACGTTATTATTTTTTTATTTTTTAAAGAGTGTAAAAATCCATTGTTACTTGAATACAATGATGCAGTCTTACTTCTATAAGATTATTTTTTCGTCCATAAATAAAGCGGTAGAGCCTTAAGAAAGAACCATTTGCATAACCAACCGATATTTACCCTCCCAAAAGCCACAAGTGCAAGCAATACCAAAGCAATCTCTATCGATCTCTCTCTCTCTCTCTCGCTGTGCACGATCGATGTCGCACCCACAATTGAGACAGTTACTACTAATGGAGACTTACCTTAACCAACAACCTGTTCTGCCTGAAAACTCCTCTTCTTCATCTTCTCACAAACCTCAGATTGATACCTTTTTCTCACATTCAAATCAGATTTCAACATCATCAGCAGCAGGATCATCACCAACGACATTGGCCAGCTCATATAACTCCCATGATTCCTTTGCCTCCAAGCTAGTTAAGCCCAAGCCCTCCTCTTATTACCAACAGCTTTGTAATAAAATTGTTCATCATGCCATCCCCTCTTGTTTTAAGCTGTCTTCCTCTCGTTCTGGTCGGTTCAAGCTACAGCATAAAAGCACATTCTTTATGGCTTCCCAAGTTGACGACTTTCCGGCCATGAGCTTGGCTTCTGATAATGTTGTAAGTCTTGTCCGTCCGTCCACAAACCTTTTTTTTTTTTCCTTTTAAGAGTGTCAGAATTCATATTATTATTAGGTAAATGAATTTTGGAAGAAGTGGGATCTCTAAACTTTTTTCATGAAATAATGACAATGAACCAGTTATTTTAACCAGTCAGTTTCTATTGTTCACATAATATTTATGTTACTTTAACGGAAATGTCATTATTATTATTATCGATTTTATTATTATAATTGTTATTATTAATAATAATTTGCTTAATGATTGTTTAGAAGTTGGTTGAACGTATACGTACCTCTGAAAGGGAAGGACATAAATGGAAAAATGAAAAAAAAATATATTGAAAAAGAATAGAAGTCTTACAACTTTTAAGAGTTATATGTACCCCGAAACAAAAAAACTTTTAGAGTTATGCTTGTGTCCATGTTTTCTCTTTGGTTTTGCGTTCTTTTTTTCCTGATGAGTTTGGCTCATTTGGGATCACAGAGAAGAAAGAAGATCAGCGGCCAGCAAAAAAGAGCAGCACTCGAAAGAGAGGTCCTCTCCTATACGTTTATATTCCATTTTTCTTAGGTCCTTATTTAGTATTGAAATTATATAAAATCTCACATGATTAATGTATAAGAACCTGACATTAGTTATAATATTGAAATTATATAAAATCTCACATGACTAATGTATAAAAACTTGACATTACTTATAATATCTACGAGTTTTATTCTGTACTAACTTGAATTTTTAGGTAGATGTAAGGTTTTAAGGTATACTTTTAAGATATTATTTGACATTTATAAAGACTGAAACCGTTCAGCTTAGTCGATTGAAAGAGCAAAATTGAAGAGATTGATGGTTTAAATCTTAATTTCCTTAATATTCATTTAAATATAAATTTAATTACAATGGAAACAAAAAGAAAAAAAAATAAAAAGAGTAATTAGGAAGTACAATCTTGTACGGTAAGCTGCACATGCAATATACGAAGATGAGTCTTCTAAACGTAGGGACATGTTTAATATTTCATTGGATTGCTTCTGTATGTTCCCTCAGGCATTTGGAAAGTAAACAGCTATAAATATCCATAGCACATGCATGTAACATCAATTCGATGTAGGTAAGGTGATGGGTTCCCATACGATGAAATTGAAAAAATCGTGTACTTGATGTTGCATATTTATAAAGGCATATCTACGCAAAAGAAAAAGTATGGCCATTCCAAAACATTAAGATTTGATTAAATCAGACACACAAATATAAGTCTCCAACAAATTTTGTGTGAATCTTCAGCCAATGCAAATTACCGAGTCCACTCCATCCGCACAGACTAAGTGAGCCCCAGGCCCATGCAAATTTCACACACAGAGAGAGTCAAAGTCATTGGCTGTTTTCCTTAATGAACGCCCCAATATTTAAAAATTTAGATTTCTGTCTTCAAAGTATTGAGTTTCAATAATGAAAAATGACTAAAGAGTGTGAGATTTATAAGAGTTAGGAAGACTATTCGTATCCTATAGTAAAACTTTATCAAAACTCTTTATCGGGGCTTTATCAAAACTTTTTTGTGGAATGCTGGTTTTCCAAATGTAACATACCATATAGAGAATATTAATTTCTACCAGTTGAGTCCGTGTGGAAAATAAAGACCATTGGTCTGTATAATCTGTATTAATTATTCTTTTGGAAAACATTTTTTCTATTTTATTGCTATTTGTAATTAAGGGTCCCATCCCTTAGATTCTAGGCAAATACAAATGCAAGGTTAACATGATTTTTAATCAAAAGTTAGTTATGAACCTATCACATCTTAGTTATATATCATTCTTTTTAATTATCGTCGATCACAACTTACTAGAGATTCGGTGACCTGCAATGTAGGTTTCCATGCTTCAAAAGATGCTGAAACATGAAGAAAAGCTGCCTGAGATTTTGGAGGGTATACATAAAAAACAACATGGGACTGGTATAACTATCCCAAGCTTTCTTCCTCCTAAGGTAACAGCTTCCTGAAGTATGTGTAAAACCTATAATTAGACATTAACCCAAATGTTAGGCACCAATTTAAGATTTTAGCCTAAATAAAACCGATAAATCACCTGAGAATTAGATTATGGTTAAAATGTCATTTACTTGATGGGTAATGCAGGCAAAAGAACTGTTAACAGAGATAGCCATGGTTGAGGATGAGATAGCAAGACTAGAAGGCCAAATAGGCCAACTTCAACTTGGTCTGAAATGTGAACAGGAAAGCATCAGGAAAACAAAAACCAAACCATGGCAACTAGCTGGAACTCTAAGCAACCTCCAAGATAATTCTGTCAGTGCATCAAAACAAGGCACCGCAGACAAAGGTATGCAAGGTAAGATGGGATTTGAGACCAAGGAATTGCACTTCATTAGTAAAGCAATTAAAGGTGACTATAATTACAATGGTTTCACACTACATGAGAAAATGGGATCCTCAGGACTATTTCCTTCTCAGAAGGAAAATCATTCCTTGAGGAGGCTAAATGTTGAGACAGATTTTGAAGTAAAAGAGGGCTCCTGAAGTCACCTTCGCCTCTGCGAGTTCCTAGACATCCATCACCTAAGGTACACTACAGGCCTCATCTTTTTGTTGCCATTGAAATTCCTCGCTAGAAGATTTGGGGTAGAGTGGAGTTGTCCCTCGGAGTTTATATATATAGCTAGAGTAAACAGCCAAGGGACCATAAAACAGACAGCTCCTCGAAGTTTTTTCAGAAATCACTAATCAATTCAATTCCATGATCTATCAGAAGAGAATAACCAGCAGTGGCACCAAAACAAACTATCCGAGAACATTCTGAAGTGTTTGAACTTCATATAAATTAGGCTGCTAACAACATCCAGAGCAATGGAACTGGAGAAGTCAGGCCATCTAGGTCCTTGCACTCTTCCTTAATATCAAGAAGCTTCAGGGCTGAGACAAGCTTGAATCTGAAGTCAATCCTCTTGTTACAGAAGGAATCAAGACAGCAGGACCCGTATGGAATTTTCAATGTAGAAGGCTCCATTCCAAGGGATATTGGTCCGTACAAAAACTTGGTTATATTTACATCAAGCTCTATGGATCCCAAACACATTTCAAGTTCTAGTTCTATTCCATTTTTGAGAAAGTCGAGGCATGATGCCAAACTTCAACCTACAAATTGGGAAGTGTGGAAAATTCTGTTAGACGTACTAAAAAAATTTGTGGACTCCTGCAGCGTCTTAATGAGCAATCTCCAGACTGTGGATTTAAGATTCCTGACTTACCAACAGAAACTAGCCTTATGGATCAACATGCACAATGCTTGTGTCATGCATGTATACTTTGAAATTTTGATTTCATGCTGTCATCCCTTTCATTTTTTCAAGTCCTAATAACATAACACAAATCTATTGACACAGGGATTTCTCCAATTTGGCTTGCCGTCTTCTCCAGAAAATTTTGTTATGTTAATGAACAAGGTACTTCTCAAACAACTTCCCAGATTATCGATCAAACTTACAATGGATTAGCACCGAATGCATCTCTTGCTTCTGGTACAAAAATGTCAATGGTTACGGGTTCCATTATCCCCCTTTTCTTCTCTTCACAATAAGCATAATCGTCTTGCATTCAGGCAACCACCAATATTGGGGGAAACATAATCAACGCTCACGTAATAGAGCATTATATTTTGAGAAGGCCAACATCTTTCACAGAGGCACTCACATTGTCCCGGAGGTTCAATTCAACATCTCAGATTCATAATTATCCTATGTGGTACCTTGCAATATATGTCCTAAAAATATGATCTTTCCACAAGCTGATCAAATTAACGAGAAGGATGATAAAGAGGCTAACGTTTGTAAACTATATGGACTTGAATCTACGAATCCTAATGTCACCTTTGCTCTATGCTCAGGAACTCGTTCTTCTCCTGCTGTAATTGTCACATTAATCAATATCCATATCTACCATGATATGGCTAATAATTGAATTTCATCCCATCAAAAGTTTCTGGTCACTCGATGGTAATGCAGGTCAGAGTGTACACGGCTGATGGTGTTATAGCTGAGCTGGAGAAATCAAAGCTGGAGTATTTGCAAGCTTCCATAGCAGTGACCAGCACAAAAAGAACTGCATTTCCAGATATTTTGATTAGAAACATGATTGATTTTGCCATGGACACAGAGTCATTGGTGGAATAGGTTTGCCATCAATTGCCTACATCTGGGTCATTAAGAAGATCATTAGTGGATTGCTTCAGGGACCATAGCAGTGGCAAAATTCCCACCATTGTTGTTGAGAAGATACCATATGACTAGGAGTTCCAATACCTGTTGGCAGTATAAACTCCAGAATCATCATGAATCCTTCCATCGAAGGATAAAGAGGATTCATGAGTGGATATCTATTCACTTAATATACTAGCAACTTGCAATTGGGTGGAATCAGCTACATAATGTTTGGTACATTTTGTATAATTTTGGTGGACTTTGTATCATTAATTTAATGGCAGTTGAAGGTTTAGTCATGGTTATACAGTAAAGTTACTTATTCTGACTTAAAAAGAAGTTCCAGTTGCGGGATCAGTCTACCACAATAGGTAAGCCTCAAACCAAAGAATCATTGTTGGGAATCATTGTTTATGAGCCCCTTATATGCGGAACCTGCAAGCCAATGAAGCATGCATATGGAATTCGTTTTGACAAGAATTTTTAATTTGATTCAATTTTTTTAATAGAGTTCATTTGAAATAAAAGATAAAAAATATAAATATATAATATAAAATCATGAATCAGTTATATTATAAAAAATACGAATGAAATTTTTTTTGGTCTGAAACCGTTTAATATCAAGTCCAATCAACTGATTAATCTGGACCGATCCGGGTAGGACTTTAAATAGTGACAAAAGTCTCCCGACAAGTATTTAACGTAAATACAAATGAAATTAACAAAATAGTATGTAATCTTTTCTTTTGGGTACAGAGGGCCTGCAACAGACAAGAAAACCTCGCAAAGCCAGTCTCCCGAGCCGAGAGACGCCTAGGCAAATCACCGTAGGCCTTTAACAAGCCACTATAGGCCCAAAAATTCCAGCTTGTAAACAACCTCCAGGCCAAAAGTGGGCCAGCTCGTGGTCAGACACCTTGTCGTAAAAATCTCAGCCGATAAATTCCTTCCAAGCCAAAGGCCCAAAGAAAATGCTTTCAAGCTGGGAACCGGCCCAAACAATATGTAAAGGCAAGCCCCGCACCTTGCACCATTTCGGTGCAAACCAATGAGAGCACATCCAAGGGTGACTATCCTTGGTTTTACTCCAGAAATGACTTTTAAATCAGAACTTGTTTAAAGTTAAAGCTAATGCCAAAGATTCCTATTTAGGAACTTCATGTCTACGTTGGGCAAGAGTGCTTATTTAACAAGATCTTTCTCTTTTGAGATGGTGGCCAACGCACAAACAGATCAGCAAACGTGTGCTGTTACAACGACAACGTTTTGGTAATACGTGAGTTAAAAGGTTGACAGCTTTTACTACATCGGCAGTTCAGCCCAGCATTTTGTTGATTTTTTTTTCTCCATTGGATGTTACCTCTATTAAATTTTTACAACTTTTATTTCAAGTTTATTCGCCTTTGAAGATTTTTCAATTGGAGGCAAATTTTTTGAGTCGAGTTAATTTAATACCATATATGAGAAAAAAAAAGTTTAAGTAAGGATGTTATTAATATAAAAAATAATAAAATAGACTTGTATAATTTAAAATTATGTGTATTATACAAAAAAAAATAGTGAGTAAACATATAACAAGCACTTTAATTTTGTTATTAATAAAAAATAAGATAAGAGAAATTGAGAGAATAAATTATTATATTTGATCAGTCTAATTTTAAGACGAAAATTGGGCTGACCACGAGAGAAGGAAACCATATTAGGAATGAGTTCTGAGATTTACAAGTAGGTCTGGCCGGGCTGTGGACCTATAAGACAAGAAGGCTTAGGAGTGCCGATAGAGTTGCTCAACATTAGCACTCTAATGTTTAAGTCACTATAAAGATAAAAAATTGTGGGTGATTTAATAAATGAGTCATTAATACATACATTGAGACTATAACTTATGTAAGTATTTATAATAAGTATATGTACTGATATCACCGTACCTTACTTATCTTTTGGAAGTGGTATTCTTTTTATTTTGGTCTAACTAAAAGAGGAGTATTTTCTTATTGGACCTAGTGTTTGAGTCTAATGAGAATAGTGCCGAGATTTTTCCTAACAATATTTTTCCTATGGCAGGTTACATAAATACGTGCAGCAAACCTGCACACAATATGAAAAGTAAGTCGATGAATATAAACTCATCCTCTCAATTATCATAGTAAACTTATCAAACTTGAGATTGATATAATAAGTGTTAAGTGCTATCTTATAGTTTGTGGCTTAATAATATCCTCGTGGATTTTTCAAAAAAATCTCTCTTCTATCACACGCGCAATGTGATGCAAAGTAAGCAAGATATCACCAAATAGCCTCCTCCTCGCTGACTAATTGCCATTTGATCCTGTTAATTAGAGCTTAATTAATCTGTAAACTTTTTTAATTGACATGCAAAAATTAGAGAACTAGAAAGTTTGATTGAACATCGTGATTAAATTGTTGGACTTCTTATTTATGTTTTTGTCTCAGAATATGCGACACATGGATCTTCCAATTTCATTATGTACAAGCCATAATTGACGTCCATTTTGTCCTTTATTTCTTGTTATTTATTTATTTAATTATTTTTGATCTGGGATGCAAACCAATCTGCATGTGAAAAATGAATTCAGTAGTACCCTCAAGATTTACGAATTTAAATCCCTTAATAAGAAAAAAAAAAAAGGGAAAAGTTAAACCATAGGAATGAACCTATGCTGACAATTGATCGTGAACCGGTTAGTATTTGCCATACCTGCAATTTTGAGCTTTGTTACTCAACTACACCAGCAGTACCATTAAACCCTCCAACATAATGTTTGCTGTCTCACTCGTACGGACTCTTTAATTAGAGAATATCTCGTGTGAGTTTAACTATGATATCTTAATGAATATTCGTATAGATGCTGATTATTGTATTTATATGTTAAAATTTAAAATTATTTATTAATATATTTATGTGACCATATCACATAAAATAAATTAATTATCTAAATATTAATAAAATTGAACGAAATTTTTTAACAAACTACTACAATAATCATCAAATAGAAAATAGAAAAGCAATACTCTACACTAATCTTTTTCGACCAAAAGTCAGAGCTTGCATTTATTCCCCGCCGCAATCCTGCTGTGGCCCATATCCAATCCGTAGGAAATGGAGCACTAACTTGTTCGTCCAATTCCAGCAAACGAGATGACAGCGATGAGCGCAATTCTGCTCAAGAAGCAACAAAAAAATTGTTGCATTTAAATGGTGGACCCCTCGGATCGCCAATTCTCTTCACATTACATTTACATTACATTAGATAATTACATCTTTACGTTATATTTACATTTATATTATAGTGCATACTGTTTATATTCATAAATTGGGTGAATATAACATACTCTCTTTTTAGCTTACCTACTACCTATTGTAAAGGTAATTCAAAATTCTTTTAAGGTCATCTTATCTGAACTTGTCCGAGCTTCAGGAAGATATATTCTTGCACGAAGAAGACGAAACGAAATGTTTAGTCTTGTCCGAACTTCATCGTTTGGAATTCCACATGTAAATGTTGGATTCAAGTTCCAACGAACTAGACGAACGAGATCATGTTGGATGCAAACAGCCACGTTTGAACTAAAACAACGAACTGGTGTATGGGGTTGTTTCAATTTTTTTTTTTTTGGGTCAATGTTTGAACTAAAATTTGAGCCTTCACGTGCTCAAAATTGGTATAGCTGTATTTAATTTTAAAATTTTGAGTAATTTGATATTCAAAATTTAAAAATTTAAATACAATTATAGTTATATTCAAATTTGAAGTATTTATATTTAATTATAATAATTTGGGTAGCTTACGCTCAAATTTCAAATTTTGAGTTTTCTTGTATTTAAATTTGAAGTATTTGTACTTAATTTTAATAATTTGAGTAGTTAGGTATTCAAAACTTAAAATTTAATTACAATTATACTTATTCTCAAATTTAAAGTATTTGTTTTTAATTATAACAAGTTGAGTACCTTGTACTCAAAACTCAAAATTTGAGTACAATTGTACTTATACTCATTTAAAATATAGTATTTGTATTTAATTATAACAATTTGAGTACCTTGTACTCAAAACTCAGAATTGAGTCTTCTCGCACTCAAATTTAAAGTATTTATACTTAATTTAAAAAATGTGAGTAATTAAGTACTTAAAACTTAAAATTTAAGTATATTTGTTATTATACTCAAATTTAAAATATTTGTACTCAATTATAATAATTTGAATAGCTTGTATTTAACACTCAAAATTTGAGTCTATTTGTACATAATTTTAGAGTATTTGAGCTTGATTGTGAAAATTTGTGTAGATAGGTACACAAAACTAAAAAGTTGAGTATAATATTTCTACTTAAAATATAATTAAAAAAAGTAGCTGGCAACTCAATATTGAAAATTAAATTAAATTGTTTGTCACAAAATCTTAGTTGCAATTTCAATAACATTTTTTTGCAAACAGAAAAATAACTATGAACAACATTATTGAGTGACTAATTCTATTTTTAATGAATATATAAAGAGAAAAAAAATCAATTCTTTGTGTTTCACCAAATAATCCAAATGAACTTACAAAAAAATTAAATCAACGAGCCATTTTGGAAAGAAACTGACAAAACAAAAAAACAAAAAAATGGAAAAAGAAAGAGGGAGGGAGGCAACCTGCTGCCCCCTTATTTTATATGAGTGAGTTATTTTGACTCACACTTTTGTGTGAGTCAAAATAGAACATTTACTCTAATTAAATTGTTATTATTTGATATTTCGTATTAATGAAATTTCTTATGATAATGTTAAAAAAAAAAAAAAGAACAACCCTTGCCTTACATATTGCTATAATTTAATTGTAAATGTTTCGCTAGTGGGCCGAACTGAATCGGCTTGGAACTCGATTTGCTTTTTCGTTGTGATAGAAGGCAAGAAAGAATTTGAAAAAAAAAAAAAACAGAGATTAAATTTAATACGAAACAGGCCGAATAAGGGGTGGAGCTACAAACAAACTTGCAGGGGCAACTGTCCCCATTGAAAATCAACAAATTTAAGTATAATAAGACTTAAATGTGTAGTATTATTTCCACTAGAATTTACATTTTGTTTCCACTATCTACATTGAAAAAGAAAAAAAACGATAAAACTTAAATATATATTATTCCTCTTCCTAAAATTTTTATTTTGTTTGGACTAATTATTATAGTTTATATTTTATTCTCGTTTTGTTATTATTTCTTAAAAAACATACACAATAAATTTACTTCATCTTTATTAAAATAACATTATTTTACTATTTATCTTAATATTTATCATAATTTTTTTTTTAAAAAAATTTTAATACCTATTTGCCTCAATACCTCTAAGGCTCTAATTCTTCTTGGCTCAAATGGCCCACGAAAACTATCACCCTGATAAAGCGACGACCTGTCTTCTCCAACTCCAAGAATTACGGTATCTCCTTCATTGTTAAGTTTCAGGCGACTAGCTTAGTTCTTGAACAGTTTAAATTCTTAAGTCAAATAATTTTTCAATAAATAATGCAAGACTTCGGGGAATTGGGGCAATGAGGTTTTTTCAATCCGTTGAACGTATATATCGAAGAAATTTTAGAGTTTAATAGTGACTTTATGTATTTTTCTTTTCTTTTATAACTTACAAATTGAACAAACTGTGTAAAATGTAAATTATAACTTTCGTTAGAATCTTTAGTTGACTCTTTTGCGAGTGCAAGTTCAATTTGGCATTATTGACTGCTGTCCTCAATCAGACCTGGCATCCAATTTAACACCAGAACTGCCAATGGGCGTTCAGTCCGCCGCTGTTTTTCTTTTTCTTCTCTTTTTTTTTTTTGTTTTTTTTCTTATCATTCTGATTGGAACTTTTTTTTTTTTTTCTATTGAACTGAAAAACCACGTAGACCATTGTTCATCAAATTTGTAGAAGTTTTAATTTGTAGATTAAAGTTTTAGATCATTTATTAACATCTTTAATTAGGAGAACAAATTTTTCATTTAAATATCGATAGAGTCTAGTGATAGAGTCTAGTGGAATGATCATAGAGTCTAGCGGAATAATTAAATTTAAAAAAAAATAATAAAACATATACAATATATAAATATTATTAAATAAATTATGTATTGTCCTCATTCTTTTTTAATTATACATGCTTATCAGTATTCTTTGAAAAATAAAAAAAAGACACTCCTGTCACAGTCAGTGTCTTTGTTTAATCGCCTAAACGCAATATTCTTGAGATAAAATATATGTTTACCACCACTTGCGTCGTAATCCACATTGTATTAAATAAAGAAAAAAATCATCTACGCTATCCCAAAAAAAATAAATAAATAAATAAACAAACAAAATTAAAAGGAAAAAAAGAAAGGTAACCGGCGAATTACTCATCTGGGTGCCAAGGACACCGAGATTTGGTCGGAGATTCTGGTATTACTGTCCGACCAAATCTTAGACTCGATGTACATCCTGGAAATTTTCCACGCCACGCGTCCCATATCCGGCCGTTTATCTGCATCCACGTGTACGCATTCCAGCGCCAGACGCGTCAGCTGTTCCACAACCTCCACCGGAAACGAGTCCCTCAGCTTCCTGTCCACCCATTTCCTCAACCTCCACTCCGTTCCACCGCCGCGGCCGCTGTCGCCCTCCCCGTCCATGGCCGCCGTCGCCGTCTCGATCAATGATGTCCGTACGAAATCTCCTCTTCTCTTGTCGAACTTGTACTTCAAAGGCTCCTCTCCGGACAACAGTTCCAACATCACCACGCCGAAGGCGAACACGTCGGATTTCTGCGTCGCGATTCCGGTGGCTTGAAACTCCGGCGACATGTATCCTCTCACGCCTTCGATTTGCATCACTCTGCTACCGGATCTCATCAATTTGTTCGGTTGTTCCGTCGGCGCGATTTCGTCTTCCTCTTCCACAATCGAGCTTTTCCGATTCTCCTCCGCCGCTTCTCCGCAGAGCTGCGCCGTGCCGAAGTGGCACATCATAGCGTTGAGCGACGGCTCCGCGACGATAATACTGGTGCTCTTGATGTGATTGTGAACGAGGCTCAAATTGAGGCCGGTTTTGTTGTGGATATAATCCAGAGCGTCGGCGAGGTCGGCGGCGATCTGCATTCGCGACATCCAAGTCGACAAGACCGTAAAATTAGGGTTTTTGGAATTTCGCAAACAATCGGCGAGATTCGCTCCGTTGATGAACTTGTAAACGAGGTAGATGTGGTCTCCCGATATGGAGGCTCCGAGAAGTTGGATGACGCTCCTGTGGTGGCTCCGGCATATGACCGGAAGCAGCTCTTTCAGCTCCGTCAACTCGAGTTTGCGGCGGAACTTGCGTTGGAAGACGATCGTGTCGCTGTCCCGCAACCTGCAGCGCCAGCAGGCGGAGACGGCGGAGGAGGAGGAGGATGAGGAGGAGTAGCGTTTGGCGAGGAAGTTGTTGGTGGCGGCGCGAATCTCGGAGAAACTGTAGATATGGGGGTTCTGAGAGAGAGAGTCGCGGAGGCTGGAGAGGGAGGTCCGGCTGGAGAGCGTGGAGGAGGAGGTGGAGGGGTCAGAGCCGGTGGTGTAGGAAGAGGAGGAGGAGGAGGAAGCGGCGGCCGCTGCAGCAGCGGTGGGGAAGGTTGGCTGGGAGCGAGTTCGAGAGGGGCGGGCGAGTCGGCTGGGATCGGAAGCGTTGACAGCCATTTTGGTCTTGCACATTTGACCGAACCGTGGCCGTAATCAGTAATAGAAACGCATAAACCTTTTCGTCAGTCACACGAATTAGTGCAAACGTAGTTAGGCAGCAGGCAAAGTGGGTTGGTCAAAAGTCGAAAAGGGTTTGCGATGAACGAGAAGAATAATAGAAGTAAGGAGTGGGACATCAGGATTTTGATTGGACTGTAGTTGAGGTGCTGGGTAATCCTCGACAGCTGAGATACGCTTGTAGGTAAATATTAACGATATTTAATGATATATACATATTTATTTATTTATTTTTTAAAATTTAATACATCATCTATGTATATACGATTGTGTTGTCAAAAATTTTGTCTGTTTGGCTGCCGGATTGTCACGGCTCTTCACTTTTAAGGAGGGAGAAGCTCTCTAAACTCTAAAATAAAAGAACTCCTAACCTTTAAAAATAAAGAACCTGGCGTCCTTTTGATAGGAATACGAGAAATGATGTTACACATTATCATTTTCCAATCCAAGTTGAAGAAAAATAGATCGGCCAGCCCAAACCCTGATTAAGGTTTGACGACCTAGTTGCTGAAAGTCGTTTGATCTTGTTTTGTTAAAACTTGTGTTAGAACGAGACAAAAAAGAGATAATCCGAGTCTTCTTCGGTCAAGCCGCAGAGCAATCTCGAGTCACTAAGGTGATTCATTCCACTTCAAGCGGAGCGACTAGGCAAAACTTGTGACTTTATTTCCACCGATTGCCCCGGCTAAAGTAGCGGAGATTTCTGCCCTTTCATTTAATTTTTAAAAACGAAATTTTTAAAAAAGAGGATATCTTCATGGCTGCGGCTTTTGATCTTTGATTATCCACGATGACCTCCATAATTATATATCATAATTAATAAACATATGCGTGCGCGCACACACATATATATAGAGATGTCAAAAAGTTTTTTAACCTGATAATCCGTTTAAATCCATTTGAAAAAATTGGGTCAGGAACCTGATTTTTCAATCCGAATCCAAAAGTGACCCAACTTGAAAATGACCCGAAAATTTTGGGTTGGATCCGAGCCACTCGTTGAGTTAAGAAAAAGACAAAATAGTAAAATTTTTTTTGACTTTTACTTTTAACTTATATTTTTTAAATACTAATTTGTACCATTTTCGTAAAATATAGATATATATGACGTAAAAATTAAATTTAAACGTGTAGTTCATTATAAAAATGAGTTTTAAATTTAATTGAAATGTTTTATTTTAGTGAAAAATGATTTAAAAAAATAATAGTTTAGTGCGAATTCGACCCGAATTTAATCTGAATCCAATCCAAATCTGAAACGACCAACTTGAACCCAAACTGAATGTAACGTGATTTGAAAATAACCCAACAAAAAATGATCCGAACTCGAAATGATCTAACCTGAATCCAACCCAACCCGACTTTTTGACACGTTTACATATATATAAGGATTGGCTTTCCTGCCATCACTGTCGGTCACCCCCTCTCCTTTCTCCTCCCCTCCCTTTCCCTCTCTTATCATCGCATCTTCTTTCTGTCCCTCTCCCCCACTCCTTCTCCACCCCCGACTCCATCTCCCTCTGTGATGCCCCCCTTCCCCCTTTTGTCATGTGTTTGCTCTTTATCTTTTGTAGATCTAGCTCAATAACTGGTGGACATGACGTTTCTATCACCCGAGCTAGCATTTGGAACCGTTCATTACCCATTTTGTCGCCGCTGCTGCCGCCACTGTTGTCGCAGTCACTGGCCACCTTCCTTTCTACCATATCTGGGCTTAAAACAAGCACCTATGGCCTCTCTACTACCAGATCTGGCTCCTTGTGCCATCTGCCAACACTCAGCTGCCATCGCCGTCGTGTGCGCCGCCGTTTGCCTTCTTCTCCATCTGTTCTAATTGTTGGGATAAATTTTCCTTTTTTATTTTGAGATGGTTGTCATTTGTGTATTCAGATTTATTTTGTGTAATAATTTGGGAGATTGTTGCCGGACATACTGAGTCGATTTCTGTCATAAGTCAGCTAAAGTGTGATAAGTATTGCTATCTGCAGTTTAATACAGTTAAATTAGATCTATCTGAGACGTTAATTTTAAATATGTTTAGTTATAGGTCGATTGATACTCTTATTAGGGGGTTTTGTCTTAACAAATTATGTATCTTGTTAGTGTGGTCCGTTTAACTAAATTTGTAATTGATCATTTGGGTTGTATTGTACTCTTATTTTATGTAAATTTTTTATATGTTTTTTTATGGAAGATCTATATACGGGTCCGTGTTTTAGTAATGAAATAATTTTTTACTGTTCAATATATATCTGTGTGTGTGTGTGTGTGTGTGTGAGTGGTGAACTTAATAATTACCCCAAAACACCTGAATTTTTTTCTTTGTTCTGATAGTTTAAATTTTGGCTAAGTACCTGTTTATACGCAAAAACACTGCTAAACTCTCTCTTTGGGTTTAATCTAAGTAGGGGGTATCTAAGTAGTGCGGGACTAACTTCTGGAAAATCAACGTTAGTGTTTATTTCAATTTAATATGTCGAGTAAAAGAAGGACCTTTCACTTTCAGTGACTGTCATTTTTATTTAAAGTTTTTAAAATTTGGGATTCTATTAGATTGCTGTTCTCCATTTAAAAAAAAAAAAAACAGTTTTATTAGGTAATTACCGTGTAGAAGCTAAGAAAGCGACGGCTCAATTTTTTCAACTTCAGGTGCCCACTTTGGCGACCTCGGATTACAGATCGAACATGAGCTCCGTCCCTTTCAAGGCTGTTAGAGTAATATTAATGCTTGGAAAGTGATAGAAAAGAATAGGAAAGAAAGAGAATAGAAAATAATATAAATATTGATGTGTTATGATTGATAAAAAATAATGATTATAAAATTGTGAGAAAGAAAATGAATAGGAATTTGTGAGAGAAAAAGTAAAAATTAATTATTTATAAAAAGTGGATAAGAAAGAATATAAATAAAAAATAATTTCTTATGATTTTATTTTTTTATACTTTCCAAGCAGAGCATAAGAGAAAAATTATGTAAATAATATTTAAATTTTAAATTTTAAGTTTTGTAATTGATTATTTTTAACCATTTAAATTATACTTAATTTTCGTTATTTTCAATGATAATAAAAAATAAAAGGAATATTTAGTAAAAAATGTTTAAATAAATTTAGATGTTATGAATTATTAAATAATTAAATTTAAAAATATAATTAAATTATTAAATATTATTAATAGATTACGTAATTATAACGCTACGACGGAAAGAGGACGCTATGACGCTATGCAACATGTGGGTATGGCTTCACTCATGACATAAGCCTAACCTGTCATAGCATGTATTTCCAATGTATAAATATATGGGTAATTGAACTCATGCTGACTTTGACAAATGAAATTAGTCTTTTGCAGCAAAAACATTGTCCTTTAACTACTTAATTGCGATTTCTGGGAAGCCTTATTGGTAATGAGTAACACAATATGAACTATTTATATATAATTTTGTGGTCTCTAAATTTAAAATTTAGAATTTAAATATCAAATTTTTTTTATTAATTAAAAATGTCACTTAACCCAATCCGGCTACCCAAAAAAAAAAAAAGTAACACAATAGGAAGTAAGTTTTGCAATCAAATCCTCCTATTTACCTTTAAACATATTACTAATGAACTTGATGATCAACGGATTTGTTTTTTCTTTTATTATCGAAAGAATTGCTTTTGTGAAGAGTTAGTTGGATTACTTATGTTCCAAATATACGTTGAATGGTAAATTTTTTTTTTTTTTCAGTTTTAGAGGAGGATTAAACCTATACAAAAAGAAAAGAGAAAGAGTGTTCACGACTAAACTTCTAATTAACAAAACTACTAACTACTTAAACTAATGTTTAAAGTCACGTCGAGAGTGACAATTAACATAGCGGTACACTTGGGTTTTGAGTATATTGTCAAAGCTTGTTTACGAGCCCACCAGCCCAATCAACCTTCTTACATTTAGCACCTAATAGTCACCTCAGCCTGTGCTCTTTCTAGCCATGTAAGTATGAGGCCACTTGCAAATTCGTGGTAAGGTTTTATTTCTTTCATTACTCCTATCCTGATCGCTTGGATTTACTTTATGGATTTAGACATAGAAGCGTTAATGTTAAACATACCCTCTGTACCTCGTAGCCTCTTTCAATGATTCCTCATCAATATCATCTTAGGCGGCAATTTGGAATTTCGGATCTCATAGAATCCGTGGCAATCAGTTCTTGTGGAGTGGTGATGGAGAAGTGATACAGACAACGCCACTGAGTTAATTGGTATTGATGAAAATTATATTCCGAATCTAAAAATTTCTGCACCCATTGTTACCGAAAGCGTTACATTTCAATTATTTTTTATTTTAATCAATGGATCAAAAGATTTTGTCCAATATATTACCTGCTGAATTACCGACCGAGATTTCAAAAGAGTTTTACTAGTTAAGAATAAAGCGATAAAGATAGTTAGACAACGATATTTAATAATTTATTTATTTATTTATTTTTTAAATTCAACCATCTAATAATTTGACGATACTTTGATCACATTTATGAAAAGTCACCAATTAAGAACATGAAGGAACAAAGTCGAAGAAAATATGGGAATTTTCTTCTACCCGGAGAAGAGCGATAGCATGGGTAGTATGAATTTCGCTTTGGGCCTTGAGTGGTAAAACGTATCTGCCATTCTCATTAGTAGGAGTCTCTGAAAATACAGAGTGAAATCCAGGATTTGAGAGGACAAAATGTTACATGTCGCCGCATCAAATGATAATTTTACCAACGGAAATGATGGACGGACTCTGATGGAATCAATGTGATGAGAGACCGAAATTCTTTTGTGTACATTGTCAATAACTTATCATGTACAATACAATTAAGACTGATATATATCAAGGATATCTACCTCTCTTTCCGCTTCAGCTTCTTCTTCTCCTGTATATCAAAGTATCGGACATAACTGACTGATTTCAACTACGTCATCTGCTAAAGCTCAAATCCTGGATAACAACTGATTTCAACACATGGGAATCCCAAAACACATAGGCCATAACAACTGATTTCAACACATAGGGCACTCTCTAGCCGTGTTTCGTATTGCAGGTCACGAGGCCCATCCCAGATTCTTCTTATTTAATGATATACCCCTCCCAGGTACCCGGGAACGAGCTCGATCATTTCCTTTTATTATGTAATATGTGCGTGGCAAGACAAAAGTCCAGAGTCGATGCAACAGTCTCGTTGCTTCTTGAAAAATTGAAGGGAAGAAAATGAAAACGGATGTGGGAGAGATTACCGTAGAAAAAGCCTACAACTTTGGTCCACAAAAAACTGCCAACCAAAAATTTTGGTTGGTTTGGACAAATACATATTCCCTCTCTCTCTCTGTTAATTATTTCCTCTCCCCGTGTTTTGCTCTACACCATTTAAATTTACGGCTAGCAAGTAATAGTATGTGGTTCGGAAAACTTTTGTCGTTGTTACAATTCTGCAGCTTTCCCAATCCGGACATTATGCCAAATTCTCTTTTTGAGTTAATCACATTCAGAATTGTTTCAATGCCTAATAACTTGGCCTAAACCTGCATGCCTGTGCATGAAAATGTATGGTGCGGCCAAGACCCCCTTCTAGTTCGTCAACGCGTTGATCTATTACTCCTGTGATCAATCCAGCTCCTGGCAATCTTATACGTGTTTTTCGTTGAACAAGTTCGGGTGACACAATTTTTTTTAAGGCTGTTTTTGAATCTTTGTGCGGATTTTTGAACAAAGATATGAGCAGAGAGAAGAAGGCTAATGGATACCATAGTTTTCTCTCTGTGTCGGTCTTTGTTGCTTTCGTTGCATTGGCATTTTTGCCATGTCCGGGTTCCTGTCAAAATTCTGCAGACTCCAGTAGCAATTCTGCACTGGAGCAGATGCTCACCGACCTGGTCTATAGAGGGCTATCTAATATGACTTCGAGTTTCAAGCAAGATGTCGCCAAGAACCTCGCTTTCTGCATAACGGACCTGTGTGTATACAAAAAATTCATCACATCCTTATTCTTTTACAAGGTTTATGATATGAGAGGGGGTTTAGTTATGTGTTCTGTTATGAATTTTGCAGACAAGCAGACTGGAATATGGCGTTCAATTTCTCCAAAAATACACAATTCATAACCAATTGTGCCAGAAAAACCAAAGGTGCATTGCTTAAATTTCGGCCTGCTGCTTATCTATATGTATTTTTGAGGCTTGATTTTCGAGAAACCTGAAATGTCTTATGATGTCTCGGTTGTTCAGGGGACATGGCGCAGCGTATATGCAATGCAGCAGAGATAAAATTCTATTCGCAAAGTTTCACTACGAGCCAGACCAAGAAAGCCAATTATTTGCAGCCAAACAAAAACTGCAATTTGAGCTCATGGGTTCCTGGATGTGAGCCTGGATGGGCCTGTAGTGTAGGCAAAGGCCAAAAGGTTGACCTCAGAAACGATAAAGAAATGCCTGCTAGAACAACTAATTGTTCAACTTGTTGTGAAGGTTTCTTCTGCCCTCATGGTTTAACTTGCATGATACGTGAGTATTCGGAAGCCCATTGTTGAACTCTGGTACTCCTTGTTGTGTCTCTTAATTGCCAATTTTTTTTCTGATTATATTCTCTTTGATTTCATTTGTAATCCAATATCTTCATTGCCTTGGCTAATGGATTTCATATTTCCTGGTGAAGTAGTTGTTTGCATTTTACTTTGTACCGCAGCTAAATCTGCTTTCTGCTGGCAAAATTTTCCTTTTTATTTTTTTTTTCCTGTGGTGTCATTGCAGCTTGTCCACTGGGTTCTTATTGCCCACTTGCAAAACTGAATAGCACCACTGGTGTATGCGACCCGTAAGTCCATTCTTGTTGTGTTTTTTTTTTTTCCAGCTTAAAGTTTCTGCTTCTTCAGCATTTATAATTATTTATTAGCAGAATTTTCTTGCAGATACCATTACCAACTGCCTCCTGGCAAACCTAACCAGACTTGTGGGGGTGCTGATGTTTGGACTCTTGCTTTTAGCAGCAGTGAGGTATTCTGTTCAGCAGGATCATACTGTCCGTCTACTATCCAAAAAATTCCATGCAGTAGGGGGTATTGATAATTATCCCATAACTTTCCAGCACTTATCTATAGACACTTGCAACCCTCGAACACTTTCTTTGTCTTCTGCATATTTCAAGTTTGCTCCCAACAACTTGGTCCAGTTCCTTTCCAATTTTCATGGAAATTGGATTCTCATTTCCAAAGATACTAAGTCAATTTTTCCTGTCCGTTTTCAGGTATTACTGCAGGGCCGGTTCTACATCACAAACAGGTGGACATTCTTTAATTAGAATATTGCAAATTCAATCAGTGAGAGTCATTTCTGCTTTCTTTCCTAGACAATCAAACAAAACATAGACAGGAAGAGATGGTTGTAGGTTTTGTTTCCAAAAGACAAAGCACAAGTCATATGACTTTGAACAGAATAATTGCTTTCCAGTCCATGTCCTTTCAGTTCATAGCCTAACCGAATAATTGCTTTCCAGTCCATGTCCTTTCAGTTCATAGCCTTTATGACCCTCTGTCTTTGGTAGATCAGCACTATGATGCCTTTGATGTTCAATGTGCAGGATGTTTTAGGCTGGCAACTTGTAATCCACAATCAGCGAATCAAAATATTACGGCGTATGGGGTGTTATTTTTCGTGAGTGATCAATCTAACTTTGCCTTCGCCAACAGCCTTCTACAAAATCTTCTTCTCATCAACTGTCTTTTTAACCATCAGGTTCTAACAGTTAAACTTTTGAATGCAGGTTGGATTAAGCTTTCTGATCATCATAATATACAACTGTTCTGATCAAGTTCTCGCAACCCGAGAAAGAAGACAAGCAAAAACCAGGGAGAAGGCCGTTCAAAGTGTGAGAGAAACTGCACAAGCACGTGAAAAATGGAAATCTGCAAAAGATATTGCTAAGAAGCATGCCGTTGGTCTGCAAAATCAATTGTCGCGTACATTTTCTCGTGCAAAATCCAAGAGGGATCAGCCAAAACTTAGTTTCGCAAAACCTGGAACTGATGCTGCCTTACCACCTATGCCGGGTGGCAGTTCCTCTGGATCAAAGGGAAAGAAAAAGGAGAAAAGCAACCTCACGAAGATGCTGCATGAAATTGAGGATAACCCTGAGAATCCTGAAGGTTTTAACTTAGAGATTGGAGATAAAAATATAAAAAAGCATGCCCCAAAAGGCAAGGCATTACATACTCAGAGTCAAATGTTCAGGTATGCGTATGGCCAAATTGAGAAGGAAAAGGCGTTGCATGAGCACAACAATTTGACCTTCTCTGGGGTAATTTCCTTGGCTGGTGATATTGAGATTGAAATAAGAAAGAGGCAAACAATGGAGGTTGCGTTCAAAGATCTGACCATCACACTGAAAGGTAAAAACAAACATCTTCTAAGGTGTGTGACCGGTAAACTATCACCTGGCCGAGTTTCTGCTGTCATGGGTCCATCTGGGGCTGGAAAAACAACATTTCTTTCTGCTTTGACTGGAAAAGCAACCGGTTGTGTGATGACTGGTATGGTTCTTGTAAATGGCAAAATGGATCCAATTCAAGCGTACAAGAAAATCATTGGCTTTGTGCCTCAAGATGATATTGTGCATGGAAACTTGACAGTGGAGGAGAATCTCTGGTTCAGTGCTAGATGCAGGTACACTACAATAAAACTTGAGCATCTCTTTGAGAAGAAGCAAATAATGTGATCCTTTGTTCGATTGTTTAATTAAGTTTATTGGTTTCTATTGCTGCAGACTCTCAGCTGATCTTCCAAAGGCTGAGAAGGTTCTAGTTGTCGAAAGAGTCATCGATTCCTTGGGGCTCCAGGCAGTGCGATACTCTCTGGTTGGCACGGTGGAGAAGCGAGGAATTTCTGGAGGACAAAGGAAACGAGTAAATGTGGGGCTTGAAATGGTTATGGAACCCTCACTTCTGATATTGGATGAACCCACGTCTGGGTTGGATAGTTCATCCTCCCAGTTACTACTCAGGGCTCTTCGACGTGAAGCAATGGAAGGAGTGAATGTTTGTATGGTAGTTCACCAACCAAGGTGATTGTCTTTTGAGGCAGAATCAAACATTGTTTTTTTTTTTTTTTTTCATGTATTTCGTTATGCATTTGCATTTTTTTTTTTCCATCATGGATATTGATTCGACTTATTTTCCCAATTGTTTCAGCTATACGTTGTTCAGGATGTTTGATGATTTGATACTTCTAGCCAAGGGCGGCTTAACAGCATACCACGGACCAGTGAAGAAAGTTGAAGAGTACTTTGCCAGCCTTGGCATTAATGTACCAGAACGTGTGAATCCTCCAGATTACTTCATAGACATTTTGGAGGGCATAGTAAAAACAAGTTCAGCCTCAGGTGTCAGCTACAAAGAACTTCCAATTAGATGGATGCTTCACAATGGCTACCCGGTTCCCATGGATATGCTTCAGGGTGGCGCACTGGGAACATCTGCAGGTGAAAATTCAGCTCATGGAAGGCCAAGCGATGCTGCGCCTGAATCACAGTCTTTTGCTGGAGAGTTTTGGCAGGATGTGAAATCTAATGTTGAGTTACAAAAAGATACCATGCAAGTCAATTTCTTAAATTCTGGTGACTTATCCGGGAGAAAAACTGCTGGGGTCTATCAACAGTACAGATACTTCCTTGGAAGGTAATTCTAATCTCATGATTCTCATTTTCCAGGAAGTTAAATATTCATTTTGTAACATAATGGCGACCACACAAGATTTTTAATTGTTGAACTATCAGGCCTTTGCACTTCTCCTAGCGAGGAACTTGATTTTTGAGTTATTTGAGTGCACCAAATTTGTCTTCATCATAATAATCTGAACATAATATTTTCTGGCTTGCTTTTTCGCAGACTTGGCAAGCAGCGGCTACGAGAAGCTAGAGCACAGGCTGTAGACTATTTGATTTTGCTAATCGCTGGAATCTGCTTAGGAACACTAGCTAAAGTGAGCGATGAAACTTTTGGGGTCACGGGCTACACATACACTGTCATTGCTGTTTGTAAGTTGAAAACCATTACGTAATGCTCCCTAACAGTTAGTTCCCTTGAAGCAGCACAGTTATGATTTTTCGAAAAGGTAGGCTAACAATATCAATCAATTTTTTGATTGTCTTTCAGCTCTCCTCTGCATGATTGCAGCTTTGAGGTCATTTTCCTTGGATAAACTGCATTACTGGAGAGAAAGTGGTTCTGGGATGAGCGGCCTGGCTTACTTTCTTGCAAAGGACACAATTGACCATTTCAATACAATTGTCAAGCCACTTGTGTATCTGTCAATGTTCTACTTCTTCAATAATCCAAGATCCACAGTAACCGATAATTACATAGTTTTACTCTGTCTGGTTTATTGTGTGACTGGCATAGCTTATGTGCTGGCCATTGCCTTCGAAACCGGTCCTGCACAACTGGTAAGTATTTGGAGTGCCATTCAGTTTCTAAACTTGTAAGCTCGTCAAACAATATCGACATGTGTCGATAACCTCCCATTTCCACTGACAATCCACTTTCTGTGTTGTGCAGTGGTCAGTGCTTCTTCCTGTTGTGTTAGCCCTGGTAGCAGGACCTAACCAAACCAGCGAGATTGTGGTGGCCATATCTGACTTTTGCTTCACTAAATGGGCATTGGAAGCATTTGTGATATCCAATGCTAAAAGGTTTGCTTGACAATCTCCCTTTCTAATGCAGCAATCATCTTTTACAGAAACCACTTGTCTCATCAACTTCTGCCTTTTTTTTTTTTCAGATACTACGGAGTATGGCTGGTTACAAGGTGTGGTGTACTACATAGCAGTGGCTATAATCTCAATAACTGGTACCGTTGCCTAATCTATCTTGTTGTCACTGGTATAGCCAGCCGTGTCGTTGCCTTCATAACGTTGGTTACCTTGCAAAGAAAGTAGATTTAGCCTCTTCGTCTCACCTTTTCAACGCTAAAATTGAGACAATCATCCATGCTTGCTCATATGATGGCAAAGTAGCACGGCAGCTGAAAAATACCAACGAATAGGGGCTCGATTCCCTGAGGATCATAAGGCTCAAAAATCATTCCTGCTGGATACATGCCATTAGAATCTGATCCATACAAACCAAAGGTGTAGATTAACTGCAGCAACTTCGATTGCAGAATAATAGCACCATTCAATTTTGTATCATTTGTGTACAGGGACTAGCTAAAATGCTTACCTACTTTTGAGAACACGAAAAGGGTAGGAGTAGGATGGATTGAGACAAGGCGCCACACTATTCTGTTCTTCGTTTTTTGCTCGTCTCCTCCACCCCCTCCATCCCACCAAAAATATGCCTTCTGAGAAACTCATCTAATGTTTTATTCACTTTCATGAATGTAGCAAGCAACCATGTTCTGTCTGCATAGATGTGCTTCGTCGATGCAATGCATCGTAGATTAAGCTTCTAACGAATCATGATGCTATCTGGTTGATGACCCAATTCCTGCTAAGAGCCTTCAAATTGATGTCAACACACAATTTGAAGAAAGCCACATTGGCTTGATGTTCATGAGACTAAAAGGTTCTATATGATACACACAATGCTAAAAGCATGTAAGTTGAACTTTGCTTCATAAAGCAATGAATGAAAAATCCAAGGGGAATTTAAAGACAAGCACAATATATATATAATATAAATTATTAGATTACCTTCCCCTTCATAGCACAACACTTGCAAGCTGATGCAGATAGAGGGAGAATCTGACAATGGCCTTTGAACTGAAACACTATCCTTTCTCATTAAAGGATGCAAGCAACCTTGATGACTCGTTTACTATCATAAACTTGAAAGTTCAAAAACATTAAGTGATCAAGACCATTAAGGTTTCAGCCTTTAATATTGAATTTTCCACAGCATCTGCCACTCAAACAATTCAAAACCATGGTGTGTCCAAATAAATTCATCATATTTATTTGGATTGCTTCAGAAACAAAACAAGACCATTAAGTTTCCACCTTTGGACACTTTCTTTTTTTTGAGGCCAAGCAAGAGTTCTCCATCATCAGGACTCAGGCTAGCACAAGTAACCTCATTCTTGTCTCATATATTATTTTCACTTATATCATCAAATTATATAAAAAAAAAAAAGCATCAAAGAAAGATTGACTAAGGAAAATAATTGAAGAGGCTTGAAATTCAGAGAGTAAACCTATTTTTGTTTTTGCTTTTTCTACAATCAATTCAACCAAGTTTTGTTGACTGTCAATGCCATAAGATATATACTTAATTACCTAGGTGGAAAGAAAAACCTTATTGGCTAAGTGGCTAGGAATATAGGCCGCTAATAATTTTATGGACCCGGCTCCGATAAATGATATTACCTTTTTCTTTTAATAAAATTAAAATTTAGATATAAATGAATATTATTTTAAAACGTAAAATTTATTATATGAGATTCACTATAAAGAATTTTTTTTTGTTAAAAAAAATCTTTTTTTAAAATAATACAAAAGATATTATTATATCATATATATATATATATATATATATATATATGTGTGTGTGTGTGTGTGTGTGTGTGTGTGTACGATTTTATGTACAAAATATATATTTTCTTCTCACGTTTTGTCCATTTTAGCTCCTTCAGTCCACGTTAATGTTCTTTTTAATGCCTCCACGTCATCTGAGTTTCCGCCCCCGTACGCTACTTCAGTACACCAAACATTTGCCTAATTTTATAAAGGGAGAGGCATTGAAGGTAGTTGGAATATACTTTTTATTTTTAAGGCATTGAAGGTGCACCCCATTTTCCCTTGCTCGCTTAAAGGCATTGAAAGTGCTAACAATCTTCATTCTTGTGTTTTTGGAGGTGCATTTGGGATAAGTACTTCATTCCCATTTCAACATTCTAACAGTACAAATTCCGTAATGGAAATTCCACCAAGTGAGGCAATATTGAGTGGGCGAGTTGTATCAATATTGTTTTGTGAAAATACAATGATGAAATTGGAAGAAATTTAGCATGTAATGATGAAGGCAAGAGAAAATTTTGTTTAATTTGTCAATGTCTAGTACTATAGCACAATGAACTGACAGAGAAACACCATTTTAATGAAACAGTATAGGAATATTAAGTTTCCTGTTCCATCGGTTTTTGATGTCAACCACATGTACAAGTGACAAAGTTTGCTAAAGAAATTATACTACCACTTTATATATTTTCGTTTAGGGACATTAATTTTAGAGGCATCCGGAAATTAATTCGGATTATATGATTGAAAATCAATATTTAAGAATGGGAATTTATAAATTTAAAATCTATAAATTTACTTGAAATTATGTAACATAAACAACTGTCCTTATGACAATATTCGCTCTCCACAAAAGATTACAAAAGTAGCGGCCTCGAAAATACACCAAGATAGTATGCGAGAGAAGCCACTGGACAAACACAAATAACACTCAATCTAACATCTGCCAATAACTAAGAAATACTAGCGAACCTAGTACAAATCTTTTCGTCAGTAATTTGAAAGTTCCATTGTAAATTTTATTTTATGTTTCCTCTGCCTCGCAGGGTAAAGTGTTTAGCTTGAGGAGGAAAAAACTATAGTTTTATCCAAGAGATCTATTCTGTGTAGTTCATAGTGTAATAAACTCTCAAATTAATTAAAAAAATTTTCTTTTCTTTACTTATTATTTATTTTGGAATTTACTTGTTTTCTTTTTACATTCTATCATTTTGTTTGTACTTTTCTTAATAATTTCTTTTTTGCTTGTCTCTTAGTAATGTATTATGGTATTGCTTTCCCAAAATGAAAATTGTGAAACTGAACCGTTAACCGAACTGTTTCTTAGTAATTTTCCTTTTTGGTTGTTAATGATATATTGTTCATATTATTTAATAGAAAAATATCAGTAAAATTGTTAGTATCCAATGTTTTTGTGTGTTGCACGTAACTACCATATTGACATGCGTTTATCAAAACAAAATTTTAAAACTTTGAGGTTGAGCATTTGCTTAATTAATTGAGGGGGTTGTCTCTCAATCAGTAGATAAAGGGTTCAAATCCTACTAAATCTCACTTTTTCCTTCCCAAATGCCCAATATGACTCTTTATAGACAAAAAAAAAAAAAAATTTAAAACTTTTGAGAATATTCATTTCTCAGAGGAGTAAATAAATGCACGCATATACAATACCTAATGAATAACTATTAAAAGCAACCATTTGATTTTACGAAAAATAAACCAAGACGTCATGCATTTATTTTTCCATGCCATGCATCTTCCTTGGTTTGCCCAACAAATACCCTCCCCTCTATATATACGGACGATCCAATCATAATATCATAATATATAAAAAATAAAGACACTCGAAATTATTCACAGTTATACATACACATGCACATATTATTTATCCAACATCTTGTAAATCAAACGAAAGGTTGCTTGTTATGGACATGTGCTCTTTGGGGCTTGAGCGTACATGTACATGTGGCATGGTATTATGCATGACCAATTGGATATTTTGGCCTAGGGATGGCATGGTGATCACTGTCCGCCTCATTCTGTGGCTGCTCAACTTCCACACCATGAGAGCCTTCATTGAGTTGTCGACCGTGTCGTTCTTGTGCTGTCATTTCAGCCCTTATGGTATTCCTGCCTGCAGCCGAGCAAGAGCTGAAGACCACCGTCATCAGAAGCAAAGCAAACCCTAAAACCCTCATTGTGTTCTTGCAGTAATACTATTGTGTTCTTGCAGTAATACTACTACTTACTACTCCTTTGGTTTCTTCACTGTTACAGCAACAAACAGAAAATGGAATAATTAATTGAGGAAGTGAAATAATTTATCAATAAATTCCTTAATGCATGTATTGCTTTGATATTATGAAAAAGCAATAAAAACAAGAAAAAGTAAAAGAAAAAAAGAAAACTCAATTCAATTTCCACTGAAAATGTAACTATATAGCAAGATATATATAGTTAATTAAACAAGTAAATTGTTGCCTGAGATCGTTCGGGAGATGTGAGAAATGAACTATAATTTAAGTTGTTTATATAGAGACATGAAGGGCATACTATTGACAATAGCAATGATTAAGCAAATTGTCAAGTGGGATGGCTATGCTAATTAAATTGTTTTGAAAATATCTAAATAATGCGGTAAATAAAAATTATTGGCACTACTTGTGCCCGTAGAGCAGTGCTAAAATGAAATTGATGAGACAATCTTTTTCTGGTGGCAATGACAAATATGATGTTGTCGAGACTTAATTATCAATTATTGCCACTATAAATATACAGACCGATAGAATTGGCTAGAGATAGGCCAATGAAGCCTAAGATTCTACCCTGTTTGGGAAATCAATCTAGACTAGACGTGGCAATTAATCTTCTTCCATCGGGCAACAATTCTGTCAATCTATATATAAGCATTAAGCAAATAACACGAATAAACGAAATGCAAGTGGATATTCTAATTGAAAAAAAAAAAACTTTTGATAAAATGAGTAATGCCGTTCAAGAAAAAAAAAAAAGCACAAATCATTAGGCGTCAATTATTATTACTATTACTAGTACTAAATGTTCCCTCGGTGTGTAAAAAATTGATTTAGGCTAGCCAATCGAATAATTAACCACTACAGTAAATAATACGTTCAATTTCGTTGAAAATCTTCAGTGGATTTAACGTCAATATTTCATCTTATCAATGTTGGAAGCCAAATAAGTGTTCTTATCTATCAACTACTATTTGCCAATTTTCTATGTCCGATTTCACAAATAAGAAAAATATTATTCAAAAGCCAGCTAACATATATAGCCGAAAAAAGAAAAAAAAGAAAAAGATGTGTGTATATATGTGCTGGCATTTTTGTTTTTATTGGGCTGAAAATGGCTTTTCGTTGGCCGACTCAAATGGGTGTCCACAAATTGATATGTTCGCTTAGCACAAAAAGTACTTAAGAAAATGAGTTTGAATTTTGAGAATCCAGCCTCGTTAACTATTTGTTAAAAAATTTTTATTGTCCGTGTAATCTGATCTAAGTCGGTCTAAATTAATCAACTTTTAAACTAGATACTAAACGGTCCTAAACTTAAAAAAAAAAATGTCGGAGCATAAAACCAAATACTAAGAAAATGTCTTGCGGGGTTTATGTTAATCCCTAACTTAACATATCTTTCTCTTGCAACCACAATTTTGGTATTACAAATAAATCGAGAAAATCATCAAAAATCATAGTTGTCTCATACTTCTGATATAACTATTTGGAACATATCAATTGGAATCTCTTAGTTTTCTTTGTGCGTTGTAGTGACTTTGTTCTCCTTTTTTTGACCTATCAAATTTCCTTGTAAGTAAGCAAAAAAAAAAAAAAAAAAGAAAATCATATTATTGGGATCATATCGTGGTCTATCTGTTCATTGTGATTCATTATTATCATTCCTCTCTTTCAAAGACGTCCATAGTTTTATTTTTCTTTTCCTTTAATATAGATACAGAATTAATCTGATAAAATTAGAAAATTAATTAGACAACTATATGAGTGGCATTAAAATCGATTGTACATAAATAACGTTTACATTAAGCTTCTTGGCAACCAACTAAATATGAACTATGCAACGCAATAGAGGGTTACACCTAAACACATCTCTAATACAATTTTAAAATCAAATGTGAGGACTCGATAATAAGTAAGGTAGTTGAATGCAATAACATCTAACTGGGTATAACAGACGAGTGCCTCTTTAAATAAATCAGATTAATTACTGTCACTGCCATTGCCGTTGCCACTATTGCTACCGCCACCATTGCTGCTGTCACCACCAAGATTGTTATAGCTCTGCCGAGGAATGTAGTGATGGTTGTTTGTACTGCTACTTGTAGGGTGACCGAATGAAATCCTGCAAGCGTACAGGGCCGATCGTAGTAATAAAATCTGGTGAATACTCCAGGTGTCGAACCCAAGGGAACAAAGAATTAATTATGATTAAGTTATTTAAGCTGAAAGTTTTATGTTTGAGAAATTTAATAAGAAGCAGAATTATTAAACTAAAAATTAAGGAATTTAACTAATGAAAAATCAGAGGCAAATTAATTAGAATTAAACACAAGATGGAGGGTACTAGGGCTATGAGTTTTCACCTAGAATGGACCGAATTACATGAATTTTGTGGATTAATGATCTGAATGTCAATTCTTCTTCTTCAGTTAGTGTTCTTTCTCAAGCAACCCTAACCGTATTCAATCTATTTATGATCTTCTCTCGAACTCACACAAAGTAGATTAAACCCATTAAGAACAAAGAATTTATAATGACATCATATAAACTTATCTCATGTCTGACTCAAAGTTCATATGTTTATCTATTTAGTGCACGATTGTGTCTCATCTGTCGATCTCAACACAAATCCTATGACTACTTTCATGATGGCCAGACACAAAAGTATATTTAAAAACAAAATAGATAAATCAAATCAAGTGCTCAACATATAATAGCAATATAATCAAAAGAACATCTAAACATCCACAAAATCAAATAATCCAACCCTAAACTAGGCTACATCCCTTTCGCCCTAGTTTAGGGTTCTAGCTACTCATGCTAAAAACCAAAGATAAACAAATATCCAACATCATTAAATTCAAAAGAAAAAGAAGGTAAAAAAAAAGAATCGAAAAACTCGTTTCCGATGTCTTCGCGTTCCTTCCTTATGCTCTTCTCCTCTTCGCTCTCTACGCTTTTTTTCTGTCTTGTGTCTACAAGAATAGCCTCCAAAAGTCCTCTAACTCTGCTGTAACTTTCGTATTTATAGTCCCCTCAAATAAGCCTTAAAGAGTCCAAATTCGAGTCGGAAAATGATTTATAAATTTTCTGGACAGTTTTGACCCTGTATCTACGGACCCAAATTTCGACCCCTTCCACGCAGAATCCGAAGTTTGTCAAAACAGAAAAGTTGTAGCTTTATCTCTTAGCTTCGATTCGGCTTAAGAATCATCCAATTCCGAGTTGTGTAGAGGAAGTTATGGCTGAAATACCGAGCAGTGCGCAAAACTGTGAAATTCTACCCGAACTGACCACATATTAGCTTTCCAACCAAACTTTTGGTTCGGTTCTTTGGTGCTTGGCTTGTTTCTACTCCTTCAAACCCGATAGGTTCCTTTTTCCAAGCGTCAATTACTTTGGTTATGTCCAATTGTCCTACAAAGTATAAAACAAGCAACCGAAGTAGAATTTACCACAATTCACAATATTTACGTAGTTAAATTATCCAAATATATATAAAAATTATGCATAAACTTATGTAAATATTGAACCTATCAAATTCCCCCACACTTGAACTATTGCTTGTCCTCAAGCAATTCAAAAATATCACATGACCTTCACGAGAATTCCATTCAAATCGAATTCTTCAAACAGTGTCTCATCAACACATTACAAAATCAATCTAAAAGTATCACTCAACACTTCACTAATCAAATATAATCAATAGCGTTCTCATTCCCAACAAAACATGTTTTACATTGATTAATCATGTGCAAGAACCCTTTATTGATCAATGATAACGCTTAACTATCGTCATGTAGAAAGTAATTGCACACACTCATCCAAAGTCCAAGGACAAAAATCATCTTCTCTTAAAAATACAAAACCACACCAAGGATCAATAGAAATTAATTATTTTAACTTTTTTTTTTTTTTGTAACAGAGGCTTTAATACTATTCTCTAAATACTGACATGCTTTTTGACATGAATACCATCACTTGTGGTGTCGGTACCCGATTACTACTTCACAAACAGATATTTAGAGTGCTTTGCATACTCATAATTCAAGTTACTTTTTTACGTGAAGACCAACAATTGTAATGCCGACCCCCAGTTACTCAGTAACTCAAAACAGCGGAGTAGATGACATATTAACAACTTGCAAGCCTCATTTTTTTTTTTTTTTTCAATTCAATTCCTAAATCATATCCCCAAAATTCTTTAAAAGAAGAGAAAATAACGTTTGTTCAAGTGCTTTAAATGAGTGTACATAATTAAAAACTACATAAAGATCTCTAAAAACTAGTATCTCTCTTTAAAAGATCATCGCACAACTTTAAAATTAATTAGAAATAAAAAATTTTTTTAAGTGGAGAACAAGTTCACTACTAACCATCTTTGACTAGCTAATGTCAAATAATACTCAAAGACTAACCTTACATGCATTAGTACTATCATCGACGTCCAAAAATTAACTCAAATAGAATTCAAGTGAAGCTCATGTAAAATCATGCAAGCAAGCAAAAATTAGCATTAAAGAACAAAAAATTTTGGTAAAAAATTTTGGTAAAAAATTCAAAATAACACATCTCCCCCACACTTAGCCAACATTGTCCTCAATGTTGCAATAAAAACATAACTGAAAAGAAAAGAAAACAAAGAGGACGAAACTACCCGGACAAAGCGGAGGAGAAAAGCAGCCCTCACGTGCGTTCCTGAACCAAGCAGCTTGTAATTTGTTGCTTTGTAATGAACATGTTTTTCCTTCCCAAGTTCCTACACACAAAAGAAAAGAAAACAAACTAAATTAAACTTAAGCTTATCAATCTAATTAAAATATAAAATAAACATTGGGTTGCCTCCCAACAAGCGTTATATTTAACGTCTATAGCTAGACGTTCTTCCATTTAATTAAGGAGGATGATCTCTGTGAGGATAATGCCTTAAGTTGCCTCCATGAACCTTAATCACCCCAAACTTCATGCTCCAAACATCGATCGCCCCTTGAGGATACACCTTGTGCACTGTGAATGGTCCCAACAACTTCTTTTTCTTTCGTTTCCACGGGATTGTCCTACTGTAAGCATCATAGAGAAGCACTTTCTCTCCCTCTTTGAAGTCACTTCTTAGAGAATTATGCTCTGAGAGAAGAGAAGGCTGCTTTAACTCTAACGGAGTTGGCTTTGCAATGGATGGTGTTTGGCTTGGTTTTGCCTTTAGGATAGGTTGCTCAAATAGCATCTCGAATGCGCTTCCCAAGTCTATATTCATGTTCTTTGGGTCCTCTTTTGGTGGCTTCATTGTTTCCACTATGAAGCATGTATCTTCTAGTGATGGACTCTTCAATGCTTTGAACACATGGAATTCCTGATCTTCTTTTCCTACTCGGAATGTTAGCTTTCCTTGTTCTACATCAATCAGCGCCTTACTAGTGGCTAGGAACGGCCTCCCTAAGATTATCGGGATGTCTACATTTTCATCCATATCCAACACCAAAAAATCAGTCGGGAAATAGAATTTTCCTACTTTAACTAGCACATCTTCAATCTTTCCATACGGATACTTGATGGATCGGTCAGCTAGCTGCAAGGAAACTGAGGTTGGCTGCAGTTCTCCTATCTTCAACCTCCTGAAAAGAGATAAAGGCATCAAATTAATGCTTGCACCTAAGTCACACAAACAACGTTCAATATTTAAACTACCAATGGTACAAGGGACAGTAAAACTCCCTGGATCCTTTAACTTTGGAGGTAGTTTATTCTGAAGAATAGCACTACACTCTTCAGTTAAGGCAACTGTAGCGTTTTCCTCGAGTCTCTTCTTGTTTGATATGATCTCCTTCAAGAACTTTGCATAATTTGGCATCTGTGCAATTGCCTCTGCAAAAGGAATGTTGATGTGGATCTTCTTAAACATGTCCAAGAACTTGAGAAAGTTCTTGTCCTCATTCCTCTTCTTCAGTCTGTTGGGAAATGGAATCGGCGGGACATATGGCTTGACTTGTGGGCGAGGCGTGGCTGGCACTGGCTCCTCAATATTGTCCTGCCCTCCTTGTTCATCATCCTTAACTTTCTCTTGCACAGGTTCCTCCTCGTTGTCACCATCTTCTGCGGGCTTGTAATTTTTGTGAGCATCGTCAGGATTTTCTACCACCTTCCCACTTCTCAATGCAATGGCTAAAACACTTTCCTTTGGATTCACCTCAGTATTACTAGGGAGTTGACCTTGATTCCTAGTCAAAATTGCTTTGGCAAGTTGACCCACTTGTACTTCCAAAGTATGAATCGAGGCTTGGTGAGTGGATGCAACTTGATCAATTTTTAGATTCAATTTCCTCAGCTCAGCATCTTGTTGTGTCATTCTCTCATCCATCTTTGACATGTATTGCATGAACATGTCTTCTATCTGTGGCTTTTTCTCCTGAGGTTGAGATGGTTGACTATGAAATTGGGGTCTCGGCTGCTGAAACCCTGGTGGTACTACTTGCCTTGTATTTCCCTGCTCCTTCCAGCCAAAATTTGGATGGTTACGCCATCCCGAGTTATAGGTGTTGGAGTATGGGTCATTCCTCTGCTGTTCTCCAGCATAAGCTCCAGCATAATTAATCTCTTCCGCCGACTTTCCTAAGTCTCTACCCATGCAAGTGGCTTCGGTGTGTCCAAAATGTCCACAATAAGAGCATTGTTCTCTCTGCATCAAGTCCCTGCTCAATAATAACTTCACTTGGCGAGATAAGTCGTCTATCTTGGATGTCACATCAACGTGTGAAGATATGTCATAAACTCCAACTCTACGCCCTCTGATAGCTTTCTGTTGGGAGTTATCTGCCAGCAGCTCATAAATATCATACAACTCATCTGCTGACTTATTACCCACATAGCCTCCAACTGCCGAATCCACTAACATCTGAGAATTAGTGGTGAGACCATCATAAAAGAACTGCATCTGGAGTGGCTTAGAAAATTGATGATGTGGGCACTGCACTAGAAGCATTTTGAATCGCTCCCATGCCTCGTGAAAGGGCTCAGCATCCATTTGTGAGAAGGAGCAGATTTTATTCCGAAGCTCTGCAGTCTTCTGCGGGGAGTAAAACTTGAGCATAAACTTATCATAAATCTGCTCCCAAGTATTAAATGATTCCTCTGGTAGGTTGATCAGCCACGTCCTTGCCTTATCCTTGAGGGTATAAGGAAAACACTTCATCCTTAATTCATCTGCTGAGCACCTCCCTAGAGGAAAGGTCTCGATAGTACTGTAAAAATCCCTAAGGAAAGTAAGAGGGTCTTCACTCGATAGACCATGAAACGATGGTAGCATGTTATAGAACATGGTCTTAAGCTCGTAGTTACGAGCTGCTGTACTCAGCCTGATGCAAGATGGTGAAGGACCAATCACTGGCCTTTGGATATCCTTCATGCTAATTCTAGTCTGCTCCCTCACCTCCTGCCCATTGTTGAGGGCTTGATCTTCTATCACCTGACCATCCCTGTCACCCACTCTTTCAGCCATCTCAGCTCGCTTTAATGCCCGGTTTTGCCGACAAAGCTTTTCAATCTCGGGGTTCAACGGAAGGAGATTAGCGCTCTTAGATGCTCGCAATTGCATAAACTACCTGCAATCACGAGAATAGATAAGCAAGTAACTAAGGAAAAATAAAAAAAAACAAACGAATGCTAAATAAATAAAATTTAAAACTAAATTAAATAAAAAAAATAACAAAGCAAACAAGAATAACAAAAATCAAAATTAACACTCTATTCCCAGGCAACGGCGCCAAAAACTTGACCGAATGAAATCCTGCAAGCGTACAGGGCCGATCGTAGTAATAAAACCTGGTGAATACTCCAGGTGTCGAACCCAAGGGAACAAAGAATTAATTATGATTAAGTTATTTAAGCTGAAGGTTTTATGTTTGAGAAATTTAATAAGAAGCAGAATTATTAAACTAAAAATTAAGGAATTTAACTAATGAAAAATCAGAGGCAAATTAATTAGAATTAAACACAAGATGGAGGGTACTAGGGCTATGGGTTTTCACCTAGAATGGGCCGAATTACATGAATTTTGTGGATTAATGATCTGAATGTCAATTCTTCTTCTTCAGTTAGTGTTCTTTCTCAAGCAACCCTAACCGTATTCAATCTATTTATGATCTTCTCTCGAACTCACACAAAGTAGATTAAACTCATTAAGAACAGAGAATTTATAATGACATCATATAAACTTATCTCATGTCTGACTCAAAGTTCATATGTTTATCTATTTAGTGCACGATTGTGTCTCATCTGTCGATCTCAACACAAATCCTATGACTACTTTCATGATGGCCAGACACAAAAGTATATTTAAAAACAAAATAGATAAATCAAATCAAGTGCTCAACATATAATAGCAATATAATCAAAAGAACATCTAAACATCCACAAAATCAAATAATCCAACCCTAAACTAGGCTACATCCCTTTCGCCCTAGTTTAGGGTTCTAGCTACTCATGCTAAAAACCAAAGATAAACAAATATCCAACATCATTAAATTCAAAAGAAAAAGAAGGTAAAAAAAAAGAATCGAAAAACTCGTTTCCGATGTCTTCGCGTTCCTTCCTTATGCTCTTCTCCTCTTCGCTCTCTACGCTTTTTCTCTGTCTTGTGTCTACAAGAATAGCCTCCAAAAGTCCTCTAACTCTGCTGTAACTTTCGTATTTATAGTCCCCTCAAATAAGCCCTAAAGAGTCCAAATTCGAGTCGGAAAAGGATTTATAAATTTTCTGGACAGTTTTGACCCTGTATCTACGGACCCAAATTTTGACCCCTTCCACGCAGAATCCGAAGTTTATAAAAACAGAAAAGTTGTAGCTTTATCTCTTAGCTTCGATTCGGCTTAAGAATCATCCAATTCTGAGTTTTGTAGAGGAAGTTATGGCTGAAATACCGAGCAGTGCGCAAAACTGTGAAATTCTACCCGAACTGACCACATATTAGCTTTCCAACCAAACTTTTGGTTCGGTTCTTTGGTGCTTGGCTTGTTTCTACTCCTTCAAACCCGATAGGTTCCTTTTTCCAAGCGTCAATTACTTTGGTTATGTCCAATTGTCCTACAAAGTATAAAACAAGCAACCGAAGTAGAATTTACCACAATTCACAATATTTACATAGTTAAATTATCCAAATATATATAAAAATTATGCATAAACTTATGTAAATATTGAACCTATCATAGGGTACCCACCAGGATTGAAATTATCAGCATTAGCCATGGTGTGCTGCTCGTTAGTTTCAACCTTTAAAATTTTCCTATTATTTGCACTCATGCAAAAGCTGAGGATCATAAAGATAAGAGCAAGTCCCAGAAGCTTCATGCTCACGCTTATGAAGTTTTCGGATCTGCCATTCAATTGCGAACAAATATCAAGTTCTAGTGCAATCAAAATAAGCATATAACAAGAATAAGATTTAAAATAATTACGTACCAAAAGACTCCTTAATTATAGAAATAATATGTCAATCGATCCGGTCGGTCTAGATCAATCCAAGCAACTTTGACTTTCCAGAATAAGGAGATATGTAATCTATTTTATACAGAGAGAGGGAGAGAGAGAGAGTCTAAAGAGGCCGTTAGAGTTCTTTTTTTTCTTATTTTGTTCACTATAAAACTCATTAGGTTATGAGTTATTCAATGAGAATAATTCTTTCTTACCATAAATTTCACATTATCATTTTCCATATTAGATACCAAGACCTTTACCTAGAATAAAAGTTTTTCAAATTAGATACCAAGGCCTCTAGCTAGAATAAAATTAAAAGTTCTAATCCCTAAAAGATAAAACTAGAGTTCTTCTATTTGATAGTTTTAGCACAGTTCTAGTGATGGGCTGGCCACTAAATGAGGCAAAATGAAGTGGGCATGGCTCTAACATGATTAAAATTTTTCCAATAAACCAATTATGAGGCATTTTGTTATCCAAATGCTTACTTCAAATGGAAAAAGTTTCCCCTAGTGCTTGGTTTAGGTGACTCATTAGAAGTCATTGAAGCATAATGGAGTACCTGTATGTATTGCCTTGTGATGTCAAAGCATTGCTATCACCAGCAACTTGTCTTAAGTCCCTACGTATATTTTGTAATTTGATAAAATTTCTAATTGAATTGGCCCAACCTAGAGGAAACTGATAAGCAGTAAAATAGGTTTGTTTGAGCCTGAAGTTTTAGAGTCTATTCTCTCTTATATTTATCACTACATATATTTATCCTAAGTTCATACATACTATAATCTTACGAATCCTATAAACCCATATGTTAATACTTTTTGCAAATTTAATAAATAAGAGGGTTACTTATCTATGAGGCCCTTTGTTAAATTAGGTCACACTCATCATTCTCTCGACACACACTCTCTTATTTTAGACTTTCAATACTGATTTAGAAGTGCTAATACCGAAGAGACTGTCGACATTCTGTAGCTGTATTTTGTTTCGTAAATGTTAGATTCTGATCAATAATGCTCAACCTAGTACCTCTATCTGAGTTGAATTCGTTATGCTAATAATTTTCTACATAAAAAAAAATTAAAAACCGTTTAGGATTTTATGATGTTTTGCAACAGAACCACCGTTTTTAAAAGTTTGATCAAAAGTCGGTTCATTGCTGGGATAATTTGTGCATTATGCCCAATTCTCTCACGGCATCTAAGAAAATATTAGTTGTCATAATTTTCTTAAATTTGGCCCAAATTGTTTGGGATTTTTTCAGGAATTAATAGGGTTTCATACGTAATCCAAGCTAATTAACTCGGCTTTAGATCCTCGAAGTTGAAATGATCGTGATAATGGTGATATCATCCTTTGGCTATGAGATTGCCGGCCCCTCGAATTGGTATAATTACGAGAATGCCCCTTCACTGCAAAATAGCAAATTTTCATTTTCCATGGATATACAGAAGGCGAATACAAGGAATGCAGATGCTGAAAGATTGGAACGGCATATTCCATTAAATCCCAGTTGAGACAAGGTCCCAAATGAGAAAGCAAAAGAATCCGCCCAATAGCTTGCAAACTTTGTTCACGGTTGGTGTTTCGACTTTATGATTCATTCCGATATAACTAAGTGTGTTAAAATGTAATAGCTAAGTATATCGTATTGGCCATCAAATTTAAAATTTGGGGTGAGATCTAGAGTTTGAACTGTAAATCTCACTTATTATAAATTTTTCTCCTCATTCCAACTAGACATTAAAAAGAAAAAGGACAAAGTGTATCAAAATGTTCATATCACAAATGTTTGAGAAATTTAAAAATTTTAAGGGAAATATTGACCATAAAATCATCAAAATTTATGTTTTTTCTTTTAATTTTTCTGGATAACAGAGGAGATCAATTAAGAAAAAGGCATAATAAATAGAGGGAAAGCAAAGGAGATCAATTAAGAAAAAGGCAAAATAAATAGAGGGAAAGCAAAGGCAACACGACAATCTCACCCATCGGGTCAGATTATCATCAAACCCATTAAAAAAGAATGCACAAGATGGATGCCCATAAGGCAAATAGACTTTTTTTTTTGGGGATCCTTTGGCAAATAGACTTATTTGTCCTGCCTAGCGCACCAGCAAAATTAGTGGGCTTGGGCTCTAGTTTTTGGATTTGAGCTTGCCCTGACAATGGCTTGCTTGGATAGGCCTGGGTTTATGAAGTTTCGGCCAGGCCTACCCAGTATGGCCTAATGGAGAAAGCAAAATTCAACGGCCTGATTATTACCTCTATTGTGTTTACAATCTCTGATAAGATTTGTAAGATATTATTACTATTTTTTTATTCTATTAAAAAAAAAATCATGTTAATATCTAACTTGTCTTTTATGTTTCTTGCTACCTTGTGGGTGTTACGATGCTTGTTGATTTTTTTTTCTTCTTGTTTTATTTTTAATTTATGTTGGTTAATGAAGATTCTCTTTCTAATCATAGCGAAGAATTGTCTGCGCTGGCAGTATGCAATTTGTCACGTGAACATATTTACTATTTAGAGCAACAAATGAAGTAACTGGGCAAACCACCAATGCCGTTAATAATGGAGAATCGTGATTCACACCCATGTTTTAGCTTCATATGCAATAAAACCATTTTTTCAAAGAAAGCTAAGACAATAGTTTTGCGTAAATAGTAGGTTTTGTAAATATAAATTTTCCTTAATAATTATGTACTTACTTTTTTAATTTTTTTTGTCCATTAATACTAGGACCTGACCTCTAATTATTGAAATAAATAACTCAATTGCTCTATCATTAAACCAAATATCTAGTAACATCATGTATTTACCTTTTCTTTTAGTTCTACGCGGTGACCAAAAAAATATAAAATGAGTATAAAGTTATTAAAATTTGAATATAAAATTAAAAAATTTCGTTAAAGTATCTTAATTAGTTGTAAAAAAAAATAAATGAGGAAGACAGCATGTCTTTACTTTACTCATCGAGTTTTTGGTCAATAACATACCTTCCCAAGCAAGGAACATTTTGGACTGTTAAAGGAATAATTAGGAAACGTGCAACAACAACCAGAACTTTCAAAATGGGCCAAGATCGAACCCAGCTGGCACGTGTGCATTTTTCCTAAGGCCGGGGTAACGCGTCCATGTTGCGATTTAAACACGTGTCATATAGGGACAAACACTCGTCAATTTATTTATTTAGTTCCGTTTTAACGTTAAAAAAATATTTTTTGTTTTGATACTAGCCCAACTTCTTATTCTAGAACATCTCAAGAATTTTATTTAAATTATAGTCAAAGTCTCTCACTTAAAAACAGAAAAAATTTTGATAATTTATTTTCTATCGGGGGTTCTTCATGACTACTTGGGGTGTTTTTTTTTTAAAAAAATTTATTCAGCCTAGAGTTCTTTCTTTACCAAATCCAAAAAGAAAGAGAGCAAGAGAAGTATGACCATACCCTACAAATTATAATCCACCTAGAATTGAGTGTTGCATAGATCAAAACAAAAAAAGAATGTGAACGGTGCCGCCATGGGTGACCAGTTCAGCCCATTTTGGCTTATAATTTATAGCCGCTTGTTAAGAACATGGTCCACAGGTGACATGTGGGACGAAGTAAGATCTATACGAACATGAGAAGGGAAGGATCACACACACTTTTTTTTTTTTATTAAAAAATTTGTTAAGTTATAAATTACACAATATAATAATTTTTTTTATTTTTATAAATCCTACACTCCCTTCTGATGATTAAAACTCATAAATTCCAAGATAAAAATTTTAAATTTTAATTACTAAAATATCCTCAAGACTAAACACACACATTTTATTTGAAATCACTGTACACAATTGATAAAATAATTTTTTACCAACAAATGAACAATGAATGTACCATAATATATAACGGTGAAATACCACCTTTTAACTATGAATCTTAATTTGTATGTCTTTTTTTTTTTTTAAATTAATGGTGTATAAACAAAATATGTGTTTGTGTATTCACTTCAGCGTGATACAGAGAAATAATTATTGTATACAAAATAATAGGTACAGTTAAAAACTATTATTAAAAAAATAAAAAAAAATTATTTCAAAGATAAAAAACGGGAATTAATGAAGAGTGAAGACTGAAAAAACTATATTATTTTATTAATTACATTTAGTGGTATCCATCGCATTTGTGTTTATGTAATTACTTTCCATACAATAATTCTCGGTAGCCAATGCAATGTCAATTTTAATGGTAATTTTAAATTTCGGAGGACTTTTACTTTGAATATGACAACATAAACCTGACAATGTATGCAAACGGATTGTATTTCTCATTTTCTCTTTTTAATTGGTGGTGTGGTGCCATCTTCTTTTCGATTTTCTTTCTTAGTTCCCTAATTTTCTTAGTCTGTAGTGTCGATAGTAGCTTATTATTGGAGAGGGGTGTAGGTGAGGACTTCAGTTCTCCTAATTAAATACGTGCACCTTTCACCATTCTAACTAAGTTGATCCTCAATTTCTCTTTGCTTTATTTTCTAACTTTTGTATTGTTCTGGAGAATTTCATGTCTACAGATCTTAGGCATCGTACTTTTTCAATAAGAAAAAGAAAAAGGAAGGATTGTTGATAGATGATGCATGAAAATATATGAAGATTTCTCTTTGAGAACGTCTAAAGAACTTAGATCTTAATTTTAAAGTTTAGGAACTAATCATGGGAAGATTATATTAAGTTTATGAAAATAAAGAGACATCCCTATTATATATAGTTTACAAGAAAATTGGCCTCCTAACGAACGAAAAAGAAATGAAGATATGGAGCCACATGGAAGGGGCCTTCACTTGCTTGGAGTTACGGGTAGATGCTCTGACGGTGGATACACAATTTGTGTTGGATCGAGCATTGTAAAAGGAGTTCAATTATTCTTTTGCAACTAACATTAGGTAATAAGGCGTAATTTCCACGCCGGACATGACGTCCAGACAAATTTGTCTGGACGCATCAACAAAATGCAGCCAGTTTAATAATTGAGTTGAATTTTTTTTGAAAAATATTTTTTTAAAAAAATTATAAAATTAAAATTTAAAATTAAATGAATATTACTTTAGAACTTAAAGTATAAATTTTACATGATACACCTTAAAACGAAAAAAATTATCTTCTTTTCAAAAAAAAATTTTCTTAAAAAATTCAACATAGTCACATTAAAGTAACAAATAGCATTTTTATTAAAAAAATTTTATAAATTATCTTTTTTTTTGTCTTTTTTGCACAGCTAGCATTTTTATTCATGGCAAAGAATAGTGCGAAGAAGTTTATGAACCCAAATATTAGGTAACAATAATAGTGCAAAGAAATTTATGAACCCAAATATATTAGGATATAATAATAATGGAGTGTTACTTCTCAACGTAGGAAAATTAAGTTTGGACTTTACTTTTTTGACTATTTTTGACAAATACAAAACTCATGCGTACTTAATATACCTCTCTTTTGGTGGCCAAATTGTTTTTCTGAAGTGAAATATAAATGTAAAAAAAAAAGAGTTGCTTGTTCAGTTTACTCGTTTGTTTTTTTTTTTTTTAATTCTACAAGATATTGATTATATGTCTCACATAACCAGCACAACTTTTTTTTTTATTTTGACAAAAATTCAATTATATTGGTTTGTCCCTAATATTTTGTATTTTAACTTGACTTCCTAAAAGGAAAATCAAATCAGAAAACTCCTTCAGAAATTCACTTATATTGGTTTTGTCCCTAATATTCTCGTCCATCAATACTAGGACTTGAACTCTAATTATGAAAATACATAACTCAACTATTATATTATTAAGCCACACAGGTAATGATATCGTGTAGTTACTTGCTTTTAATTATAAGGGAGGCCAAAATGCTATGAAATGAGTTTAAAAATATTAAGACTTGAATCTAAAATTAAGAGATTTTAAAATATTCCAGCTAGTTCTGCTAAAAATGTGAAATGAGACATTATGTATTTTCTCTTCGAGTTTTGGTCAATAGCATACCTTTCAAAATAACATTTTTTTTTGTCTAAACTGTCCAGTATCCAGCCCATTGAACTGACTAATCTGGACCGATCTAAATAAGATTTTGAAAAGTAGTAAAAGTCTCCCAACAGGTATTTAATACAGCTACATTCTCAGGACTCGAAATCGAGACCTCTAATTAAGCGAACTCAAACCCTTACCATCTAAACTAACGCCTACTAATTTTTTTTTTTTTTTACTAAACAACATTTTGGACTGTCAAGAGGAATAATTAGAACAGTTCAAAATGGCCCAAGGTGGAGCCCAGTCGGCACATGTGGGTTTTTCTTAAGGCCGGAATACGTGGGTCCGTGTTGCGATTCAAACACGTGCCATATAGAAACAAGCACTTGTCAATTTATTTATTTATTTAGTTCCCTTTTACGTCAAAAAAAAAAAAAAAAAAGAATAACTTTTGTTTTGATATTTGCCCATATAACCCAACTGCTTAATTAATCTAGAACATATCAAGAACTTAATGATAGATTATAGTCAAAGTCTCTCACCTAAAGACCGAAAAAAATGTGATAGTTTAAGTTTTAATCAGGGGTTCTCTATGAACACTTGGGGTTTTACATATTTATTTATTTATATATGTAGCCTATAATTCTTTATTTATCAAATCCAAACAATCAACATAGAATTGAGTGTTGCGTAGATAAAAAAAAAAAAAAAAAGTGAACGGTGCCGCCATGTGTGGCTACTATAGGACACAACCCTTGGAGGCTTGGTTGTGACTCCTTATGTTACTTATTAGCTCATATTACTGTGGCTTCCTTCTTCTTGCTTGCTTTGTTTTGATCAGAGAGGTGATATGGGTGTTTGGAATTGCTGGGCTACTATAGGTCCACGGGAATGTTTGCAAGCTTTGGCTTGTGTTTTGATGCCTTCGTGTAGATGCTAGTGGTTGGTTTTGGCAAATTATGCTTGCAGAATTTTTTGGGCTGCTGGCTTTTTTGCTGATTTCGACTTTTTGCAGACCAGGTATTTTTTTGGCTTAATCTGGTCCGGTTTTTTCATGGGGCGGCAACTTGGTTTTTTAGTGTATCTGCTCCTTCCTTATTGGGTGTGTAAATGTGGCTTACATTGCTGTCCTTTCTCCTTTAATCTTTATACATATGAAGGCTCTCGCTGTTCAAAAAAAAAAAAAAAAAAAGACACATTTTTTATTACTCTAATTTAATTGGATCCTCAATTTTTCTCTGCTTTATTTTTCCAACTTTCAATTTGTTCGGGAGAATTCAATGTTCATAGATCTTACGCATCGTACGTTTTCAATAAGAAGGAAAAAAAAAAAAAACCGAAGGATCGTTGATAGACTATGCATTAAATTGTAGGAAGTTTTCTCCCAGAGAACATCCTCAAAACTTAGATTTTAGTTTTGAAGTTTATGAACTAATCTTAAGAAAATGATATTAATTAGATTTATAAAAATAAAAAAAACTATCTAATTATATAATTTATAAGGATAATTGGTCTTCTAACTAACACAAAAAAGAAATGAAGATATGGAGCCACATGGAAGGGGTACTCGCTAGGAGTTATGGGCAAGGTTGTCGAACTGGACCGGTTATTGAATTGGAAACATTAGTGGGTTAAGATTCAACTGGTTCAACAGGTCAAACCGGTGGTTGAACCGGTATTTAATAATATATATATTTATAAATGTAATTAAAAGAATAATATTTATAAATAATGATTAAATATTCATTTTTTTAGTTTTAAGGATTAAATTGAAAATTTTGATTAAGTTTTGGACTAAATTGAAATTTTAAGTATAGTTAAAGGTCAAATTATAATTTAAGTAAACAATGGGGTCAAATTATAATTTATAAATTTTTTGTTCAATTCTAAACTGGTCCGACCGGTCGGATTTTTGACCGATTTTTATCGATTTTGACCGATTTTTAACCGATTTTGACCGGTTTTGACCGGTCCGGTCAGCCTTTCCTTTTTATGCCTAAATCGGACCGAACTTAGGGCTGATCACCGGTTCAACCGGTTGAACCGACCGATCCGGTCTAATTTTGATTACACTGGTTATGGGTAGATGCCTGACGGTGGATACGCAATTTGTGTTGGATCAGGCATCGTAAAAGGAGTTCAATGATTCTTTTGCAACTAATATTAGGTAATAATAATAATAATAATAATAATAATTTTTTAACTTCCCAACATTCCAGGCGGGATTCGATTTCTGCTTGAACCATATTATTTGATTTCTGCCTGAGCCATATTTTTCCCTCCTTTTATGTATGCCTGTAAGGCTCCTTATTAACTATATATATATATATATATATATATATTGCACAGCCTAGCACTTTTATTTATTGCAAAGAATAGTGCAAAGAAATTTATGAACCCACATATATCAGGATTCAATAATAATGGAGTGTTAATTATCATTTTAGGAAAATTATGTTTGGAGCCTACCGATTTGACTATTCGTGACAAATACAAAACTTATGCGTACTTGATTGATCTTTCTTTTGGCGGCCAAATCGTATTTCAAAAGTGATATATAAACGTCAAAAAAAAAGAAAAAGTGCTGTTACCGCCGTTTCTCCTGATCAGATTATAAAATATTATTTTTACTTTCTTATCTTCTAACAATAAAAAAATAAGTGTTATTTGTTTAGTTTACCCATTTGTTTTTTAGCATAGAAGATACTGATTTTATGTCTCATATCGCCTGTAAAACATATGTACCAAAATCATAATAATAATAATAATAATAATAATAACATGTATAATTTTTTTTTCATTTTAACTAAAATTCACATAAATTGGTTTTCTTCCTAATATTTGGTATTTCAATTCGACTTCCTAAAAGGGAAATCAAATTAAAAAACGCCTTCAAATTCTACTTTTAAAAAGAAAAAATTTCCACAATATCCACAATCAAGTGCCTAAATGGTAAATTTTGTACGCCAGTATAACATCATTACAAGAATATTTTTCAATATATTAAAAAAAACAATATGTTAAAAGGAAACATCTGAAAAAGCATTTGTCTCGTGGATATCCAATTTCGGAGAGCTTTTTTACATACTTTTCAAATAGAATTCAACAAGCATTTTCAAAGCTTTCAGCTACTAGTTGATTTTCTCTATGACTAATTTTTTAAAGGTAATGACGATTGCCGTCGACTATGATGCGCCCAAGAAGAAGATTAATTACTATCCCATACCTTCTAATGGTCAAATGTTGCATCAAGAATATTTTTCAATTTCTTCTTCTAATTACCCTCAATTTAAAAACAAAAAAGTTAGGAGCATTCTTTGGTGTGATATCACATCTCAAAAAGTTTTCAAAGGAAAACTTGATTTATGCTATCATTCTTTGACCAGATTTACAATTCTCCATCACATTTCACATTGCAATTGCAAGAAAAGGGTATATATATAGCACTATTACATCCACGCGGAGATGGAGAAATGCAGAGAAAGATATAGTTTATCTTTTGTGTCCATTTTTTATAATATTGTTGCACATGAAGTTTAACAGTATTACATATCATAAGTTATAAAAAAATATAAAAACTATGAAAATTATAGTTAAAGTTAATGTGCAAATAAACTTATAAACAATATACATACAAAATAACTTCTTTGCCTCTATGTCCCCAACGCGTTTATGTATTATTTTTGTGTGTATGTGTCTATATATATGGACATTTATGCATTACTGGAAAATATTCTAGTCGAGAAGTTCCCACGAGGAGAACAACCCAAATAAAGAAGTATACAAATATCAACGGGCTTACAGTCTTCCGCCCATTTTAGATGAAATTCCATTGGAAAATCGGCTTCTCTTGCTTAGCATTTTTACCCCACAAATTCAAAGAAGAAGAAAAGAAAAGAGGTCAGGTGTTTTGCTCAATTGATGTCATGTCATGCGAAGGCTCGATCAGCATATGACAAACGCATATTGTTTAAAAAATTATTATGCCAGATATATATCAACAAACTTTTCCATCTAACACTTTGCTTAAAAAAACAAGAGAGAGAGAGAGAGAGAGAGAGAGGATAATTAGAGGTAAGGAAAATGTAGGAGAAGAAAACTAGAAGTAAAGAAAATTTTTATCCTCTCACTGTTACGAAAAAGATAATGTGTGGATGAAAAGTTATAAATTCTTTGATCAAAGAGGAATAAAAAGTAATAAGGAAGAAAATAATATGCCTTATAATATCAATTATACTCTTTATATGTGTAAGTAAAAAGTAGAGACAATGATATTAAAGTTATTATTTTGCTCTTTAAAAAAATAAAGTCACTGGGCAGCGAACCGTATTTTCCCCATTTGTGGGGGAAAAGTTTTTTGAGGGCCAACAAAATAAAATAAAATTTCGCTTTTCATATGCTCACATATAATGCAATATTTCAAAATAAAATCATATATTTTCTCTGATTTATGTTGCAGGTTAATTTTAAAGCAAAATTTTGGTACAAAGATATCTATATTTATTATTATTATTGTCTGTTTATATCTGATGAATTAATGTTTCTTGTTTTTTTTCCTTTTCGTTTCATTTTCTTATAGCTGATGTTGTGATTGTTTGTAAAAAAAATACATTTGTCTTTTTGGTATAATTTTCTAAGGCTTGAAAATTGGCTTTATTTTTATATCTCAATTTGTGCTACTATCACATTTTGGAGCATTACTTATTATCGAAATTGTAGTATATCATTGGATTTTCTAGAGAACTTCATTATTTTTTTACAAGATTTATTTATTTATTTACATATTTTTTGTATTAGATTATGTAATGTGATAAAATGTAATACCCATAATATAGAAGACATGTCATCTATAAAAAAAAAAAAAAAGGTAAATTTTTATTACACAAATTGTGTAAATTATGTGACGCTAGTACGTGAAACTGAACTATATATTACTCGATATTCTATGTACATATCTAATTCTTTCAACACAAAAAAAAAAAAAAAAAAAGCAAAAAATCTGTCGATAACATAGATAACGAAACCAGTTCAGAAGGAAAGGCTGACTGTCAATATATATAGCCAATTTTGAACAGAAAGGAAATTGAATTATAAAACTTCACATCATGTCGCGATCGTTGGTATAAAAATACATAGGAAAACATGGCACAAATCAAAATAGGTTGAGAGAAAGTTGGCATTTCTATTTGATTTGATTATGTTTCTGGTGAAGAAAATATTGCGGGATCAGCAAATTTTGTCCTAGCATGTGCTATTTGGCTGGCATGACACACACAGGATAGATTAAAATAGGATGGTAAAGATATAGAAAAGAAATTACTACTTTATAGAAATATTAAATTCTTAAAAAGGGATATTAAGTTTATGAGAATGGAGACAAATATTTTTATTATATACTTAGGGCCAATAATCTTCTTAATGAAAAAAAAAAAAAAAAAGAAGAGGAAAGAAATAGTAAATGCATGTATAGAGGGACAAAGGTTGGAAGGCAATTGTATCTATGGTTGGCCTAACACTAAAGTACGAAGTTGAAATTATACGGATTAGGCACCGTCTTAGATTCGAATTTCTCTTAATAATAGTAAGCGTTAGCAGTCTAGAATTTGCAATATCATTCCCTTAATATTTAAAAAGCATAACAAAGACTGTAATTAAAGGTAGGTAATTTTAATCAAAGCATCAAAATTTCCTAATCTTAATCATTCAAACTTGAATTCGTCAGCACTGGCGCAGACTAATTAGACAAATGGACAACTGATCGGTCTTCATTGTCACAGTTTTTAAATGACGCAATGATTGACAAATACAAAATGCAAAGATCACCTGGGAATTTTATTTTATAGAAAGATATAGACGGTAATGTAAATTGTGTATGAAGTGGATATGTAGTGATTTAAATTATTAAAAGATGAAAGATGTATTAAATTTAAAAAAATAATTTAATAAATAAATTATTAAATATTATTAAATTAATTATATATATTTTACATGTTTAACTAAACATATCTTCATAATTTTGCTCATATTTGATGGTTCTTTGTTCGCCTTTTGTGCTGACAATTTGCCAAGTCCCAGCATGCTGTTGACTGGCAATAACTTTCTTGTTACCTTCCTCATTTCCAGCATTCCAAACTCGTTGCCCATGAACACAACTGATCGTGCAAGAAAGTACAGAAGGGGAAGTCTTTTTCCTTGATATGCTAGTCAACCAATCAATCTCCGTGTTCATATTGCATACCAATGCTATATAAGCAAGCAAAGCACATGTACCTCTGCATATCTTTTCATTTTTCTTTCTGATAAGTGCACCTCTCCATATTGTTAAGAGCAAAGTTCAATAAGGCTGAAGTTGCTGAAAATGGGAAAGCTTGCAATTCAACTTCTGTTTATCACTTTCTGCATTGTTCTTGCCTTGCATATCTCCCCAGGAGCATGTCAAGAAGTTGGTAAGTCTACCTTTTCTTGTGGCATAGCCATAGTTTTTTTTTTTTTTCAATTATGGTAACTATTATTAGAATTGATTTGAAGGGTGAACTTCGATGTTTGGCAATAGAGTTACTCTATTGTAATATAAAAGTCATAGATTTGAGCGATGGAATCAAAAGACCCTTTTAGACGTACTTTCATATTTCAGCTTAAGTTGTTGAATGCAATTTAGATCAGTATTTCACGTTTAATTCTTATCTTAACTTGTAATAGTGATTTTGGCCTTTTCCTTCTAATATGATGCAGAGGATGAGGGAGAATTTAGTTATGATCCCCACAGTGAGACCGGGCCGGCACGATGGGGAGAGCTTCACCATGAATGGAGTGCGTGCAGCAATGGATCGATGCAGTCTCCCATTGATCTGCTGAATGAGAGGGTCGAAATAGTGTCCCATCTAGGGAGACTTAACAGAAGCTACAATCCCTCTAATGCCACCCTCAGGAATAGAGGCCATGATATGATGGTAAGGAGACAAAAGCATGAAAACAACCAAAATGTCACATAGATTTGTGTTACATTGACGTGACAAATGCGGAGTCATATTGTATATTATAATAACCGTTGGTTTGCACAATTATTGATAAGAACAAGAAATGTGTAACTAACAATTATAATAGTATAATATAAATTTATATTTATTTAATATTTATTAAAATAATTTCAAAAATAAAAAAGAAAATAAGCGATAAATTTCTTAATAAATCATAAGATAAGATGTATAATAATTAATAACTTACCTCACGCACGACATAAAGTCAAATTTTGTTCCAATTCCACTGGTTGCAAGACGATTAAATATAGCAGCCATGTTCCTAGCTGTCAAAGTTGCCATAGCTCCAGATCCTAACTTAAAAAAAGAAAAAGAAAAAAAAAAAAACACTGCAAAGCATCTAGAAGCAAGAAAACAGCAAAACTCCATTTTATATATGTTTTTGATAATTTTTTTATCACTAATTAAACAATGGTAAATTGTTTTTGGGTGCAGTTGAAATGGGTAGATGGTGCAGGAACTATTCACATAAATGGAACCGAGTATGTGCTCAAACAGATTCATTGGCATTCACCATCCGAACACACTATCGATGGCAGGAGGTACTTAATTCCTTGTTCTCTTAACCCCATTTTTATATCTACTTCATTTGTTATGGTAGACAACCAAATACATATCTCTTAACATAAAAAAAAAAAAGAGGAAAATTGCCACATTTTGTGTAGTTCAACTAACTATATAGATTTGGATTTATGTAAAATATTATGGATTTAAATCATGCGAGGGTGAAAGGCTCAACACTTAGCGTGAGGAATGTTATGCGATCGTTTCGTATCCTCTAAAAATAGTCTTAATACTCTCGGACACAACCCTTTTTTTCCTTTTTTATCACATTAAAAAAGAAAAATAAAATTGTATCTTTTGAAATTGTATACAGATTTGCTCTAGAGGCCCACATGGTGCATGAAAGCCTAGATGGGAAGGTTGCTGTGGTTGGGATTATGTACAAAATTGGAAGGCCGGACTCCTTCTTGTCATCCGTATGTAGTCCAAACAAAATTTTCAAATTTCTCACTCTCTATCTTCATCTCTCTCCCTCTTTTTATAATAATTATATATTTTTCATTAGATTGAGGATCAATTGCAAGCTGTTGCCGGCACCAGAGAAGTAGAGACTGTGGCCGGAATTATTGACCCAAGGCACGTCAAGATAGGAAGTAGAAAGTACTATAGATACATCGGCTCTCTCACTATTCCGCCTTGCACTGAGAATGTTGTTTGGACCATTGTTAGAAAGGTTAGTTTCAGCTACCGTGATCATACCCTAAAATTAATTAGATACTTTTGTAATGATTTTTTTTTCATTAAAAATTTTATTGTGCTGTGAGCTACAAGTTTTCTATTTTCATAACTCTCATAGCCCCTTCTTAAGATATAAACCAAGACCTCAAAGATAGAATTTTAAATTTAAAACTATAAGAATTTGCTCAAGGGAGGCTACAATAGATTATGATGTATACTGATATATACTAATAGGCAATATATATATAATTTAGATACAAAATAATAATACAAATTCATTATTTAAATTTTAACTATTGATTAAATGGTGAGTCAGTATTGTTAATAATTTAGATTTAAATAATGAGTATACATTATCATTTTGTATCTAATTATTACATTTATATAGTAAGACTCATACTAATTTATGACCTTTTTGTTCTCAATATCATCAACACTTTTGCAGGTGCGGACCGTTACGAGAGAACAAGTGAGATTGCTTCGTGTTGCTGTTCATGATGTGAGTTGCCAGTTGTCCTTTTGCTTCCTATTAGCATATGATACATTATTCTTCAAACTTTCATTTTCCCCCATAATAAGAGGATTAAGCTGCATAAAAGCATAAAAATGATTGTAAAATGGTATTGCAACGCTAGAATATGTAATATTCTTCAAGAAAACATTATGCTCATGATATTGTTGTCTTACGAAAAATCTCTTTCAGACAATCCTCGAAAACGTTACGCCCAATTATTATTATTATAATTGTTCATCCTAATCTTTGTTATGATCGTTACTGATGCAGGAATCGGATTCAAATGCAAGACCAGAACAGTCAATAAACGGACGTTTGGTGCAACTTTATAGACCAGAAGAAAAATACAATTGAATGAAGTTAATGATTCTCATTATTTTGGGGCTGAGAGTATTTGGTTCGCCTGCTCACAGAGATTACTAGCTATTTAGGCCATAAGTAAGCGTCCTACATGACCAAAAGATTATTGTTCTATATATATATAACACAGTATTATAATTCCTTGTATTTTCCAGACACATGGTATAGGTTTCTCTAGAGCCAATTTGTTGTTCGTTCTTTCTCCAATTTCTGGCTATTTAATTTAGTTGCTGACTGTTTGTACACAAACGGTGAGGACACAGTAAATTGCTGTCTATTGAAGAGTTAATTTATATTTTGATTTATTGGTCCTTTTGCCATATTTTTCTTGTATAAATGTGAGACATCAATAAAATAGAAAAAAAAAAGTTCGGTGGATCTGGTCTGCCAATACGATACGAGTATACATTGTCAAAATGAAATTGTGTCATTTTGAGCAAAAGAAATGGCATTATAAGAATTTTACGATACTGAAAAACAGATTAGTAGTTTCATTTGTTGGGTTCTAATGGGTCTCATTAATGTTAAAGAACAAAGAGTACTCAAATTAGAATTCACTGGTTTGTTTCAGGGGCAAACGATAACTTCTTAACAGAATATCAGAATTTCATCACAAAAAAAAAAAAAAATCCTATTTTCAAATTTCCTTATTAAGAAAAAAAAAAAGAAAAAAAAAGAAAATCATTATTATTGGGATCATGTCGCGGTCTCGCTGTTCATTGTGATTCATTATTATCATTCCTCTCTTTCAAAGACGTCCATAGTTTTATTTTTCTTTTGCTTTGATATAGACACAGAATTATTCTGATAAAATTAGAAAATTAATTAGACAACTATATGAATGGCATTAAAATAGATTGTACATAAATAACGTTTACATTAATCTTCTTGGCAACCAACTAAATGTGAACAAACGCAATAGAGGGTTAAACCTAGTCACATCTCTAATAAACTTTAAAATTAAATATGAGGGCTCGATAATAATTGAGCTAGTTAGACATAGTAACTTTTAACTAGGTGCAATAGATGCAGTGCTTCTTTAATTAAATCAGATTAATTACTGCCACTGCCATTGCCGCTGCCACTATTGCTACCACCACCATTGCTGCTGTCACCACCAACATTGTTATAGCTCTGCCGAGGAATGTAGTGATGGTTGTTCGCACTGCTTCCCGAAAGGTACCCACCAGGATTGAAATTATCAGCATTAGCCATGGTGTGCTGCTCGTTTGTTTCAACCTTTAAAATTTTCCTATTATTTGCACCCATGCAAAAGCTGAGGATCACAAAGATAAGAGCAAGTCCCAGAAGCTTCATGCTCACGCTGATGAAGTTTTCGGATCTGCCATTTAATAGCAAATAAATATCAAGTTCTAGTGCAATCAAAATAAGTTTATAACAAGAATAAGATTTAAAATCTTTACGTACCAAAAGACTCCTTAATGATAGAAATAATATGTCATTCGATCCGGTCGGTCCAGATCAATCCAAGCAGCTTTGATTTTCCAAAATAAGGAGATGTGTAATCTATTTTATACAAAGAGAGGGAGAGAGAGAGAGAGAGAGTCTAAAGAGGCAGTTAGGGTTCTTCTTTTTTTTCTTACGTTGTCTATTACGAGGCTCATGATGTCATTAGTTATATAATAAGAATAATTCTTTTTTACCATAAATTCCACACCATCCTTTTCTAGATTAGATACCAATACCTCTAGCTAGAATAAAAGTTTTTCAAAATAGATACCAATACCTCTAGTTAGAACAAAAGTATAAGTTCTAATTCCTGAAATTCCTGAAAGATAAAACTAGAGTTCTTCTATTTGATAGTTCTAGCACAGTTCTAGTGATGGGCTGACCACTAAATGAGGCAAAATGAAGTTGGCATGGCTGTAGCATGATTAAAATTTTCCAATAAACCAATTATGAGGCATTTTGTTATCCAAATGCTTACTTCAAACGGAAAAAGTTTCCCCTAGTACTTGATTTAGGTGACTCATTAGAAGTCATTGAAGCATAATGGAGTACCTGTATGTATTGCCTTGTGATGTCAAAGCATTGCTATCACCAGCAACTTGTCTTAGGTCCCTACGTATATTTTGTAATTTGATAAAATTTCTAATTGAATTGGCCCAACTTAGAGGAAACTGGTGAGGAATAAATTAGGTCTGTTTGAGCCTTAAGTTTTAAAGTCCCTTTACTCTTATATCTATCATTACATGTATTTATCCTAAGTTTATGCATACTATAATTTTATAAATCCTATTGCTCCATATGTTAGCACCTTTTTGTAAATTCTGTAAATAGAAGAGTTACCTATTTATGGGGCCATCTGTCAAATTAGATCACACCCATCATTCTCTCTACACACTCTCTCTTTCTAAATTTTCAGTATTGATTTACGAGTGTTATACCAGAGAGACTGCTTACCCTCTGTAGCCGTACTTCGTTTTGCAGTTGTTAGATCCCGATTGATAGTGCTCAACCCAGTACCTCCATCTGAACTGAATTCAGTATCCTAATGATTTTCTACGTCAAAAAAAATTAGAAACCGTTTAGGATTTTATGATGTTTTGCAACAGAACCACCGTTTTTTAAAGTTTGATCAAAAGTCGGTTCATTGCCGGGATGATTTGTACATTATGCCCAATTCTCTCACGGCATCCAAGAAAATATTAGTTGTCATAATTTCTTTAATTGGGCCCAAATTGTTTGGGATATTTTCAAGAATTAATAGGGTTTCATACGTAATCCAAGCTAATTAACCAGGCTTTAGCTCCTTGAAGTTGAAATGATCGTGAAAATGGTGATATCATCCTTTGGCTATGAGATCGCCGGCCCGCCGAATTGGCATAATTACGAGAATGCCCCTTCACTCCAAAATTTGCAAATTTTCATCTTCCATGGATATACAGAAGGCGAATACAAGGAATGCAGACGCTGAAAGATTGGAACGCCGTATTTCATTAAATCCCAGTTGATACAAGGTCCCGAATGAGAAAGCAAAAGAATCCGCCCAATAGCTTACAAACTTTGTTCATGGTTGGTGTTTTGACTTTATGATTCATTCTGATATGGCTAAGTGTGCTAAAATGTAACTGCTAAGTATATCCTGTCCCCCACCAAACTTAAAATTTGGGGTGAGATTTGAAGTTTAAATTCTAGATTTTACTTGTAGTTATATTTTATTTTTTTTCATTCCAACTAGATATTTAAAAAAAAAAAAGGACAAAGTATGTTAAAATGTTCATGTCATAAATAATTGTGAGATTTAAAAATTTTAAGGGAAATATTGAATATAAAATCATCAAAAATTATGTTTTTTCTTTTAATTTTTCCAGATGATGGAGGAGATCAATTAAGAAAAAGGCATAATAAATAGAGAGAAAGGAAAGGCAACACGACCATCTCACCCATCGGGTCAGATTATCATCAAACACATTTTTAAAAAAAAAAATGCACAAGAGGGATGCCCGGAAGGCAAATAGACTTTTTTTTTTTTTTTTTGTTTTTTTGGATCCTTCGGCAAATAGACTTGTTTGTTTGTGTTTTTTTTTTTTTTTAGATCTTATAAGAGCTGGAGTCCAGCTGGAGCTCATGCTTGTTGATTTTTTTTTCTTCTCTTTTTTTTTTTAATTTATTTATGTTGGTTAATGAAGATTCTCTTTCTAATTATAGTAAAGAATTGTCTTCGCTGGCAGTATGCAAGTTATCACTTGAACGTATTACTATTTAGAGTAACAAATGAAGTAACTGGGCAAACCACCAATGTCGTTAATAACGGAGAATCTTGATTTACACCCATGTTTTATCTTCATGTGCAATAAAACCCTTTTATTTTTAAGGAAGCTAAGACAATAGTTTTGCGTAAATAGTAAATATAAATTTTCCTTAATAATTATGTACTTACTTTTTTTTTTTTTTTTTTGTCCATCAATACTAGGACGTGACCTCTAATTATTAAAATAAATAATTCAATTGTTCTATCATTGGACCAAACATCTAGTAACATCACGTATTTACCTTTTCTTTTAGTTATAAGGGTGACCGAGGTCCAGAATCCTTTATCGTGCGCACGACTTGCTATCGTGCACTCGGAGGATTTCTAGTTTCGGTCGGCCCTTTTATGGTCGTTTGTCGGTCCTCCGCGTCCGTTCCCATTTTTGTTTTTGTTTTGTTCGGTTGGTTTCGTCTTGTTTCGTAGTTGGGTAGGCTGTTTTTCCCTTTTGTTTTCCCTGGTTCATATATCCTCTGTGTCTGGTGGTTTAGTGTCAATGTGTTTTGTCCCCTGCCATATCCGATCTTTCTAGTGGTCGGGCCGGTGGTGGGGGAGGGGGGTTTTCTTTCTTGTCTTTTGGCTTTCCTTTTGTCAGTTGGAGTCAGGTGGGGCTGTGGACAGTGTGTGTGGGGTGGATCCTCCTGTGTATTGGTGGCTCCGAACCTCCGATGGTGCTTGGCAGGGGAGTTTTGGTCTTGGACACAGTGCTGGCTTGGGAGCCGTCAGTTTTCTGGTGCGTCATGATTTTTTCTTGATGAAGCCTCGATGGCGTGGAGTCGCTTGGTCGGCAGTGAAGCTCAGACCGGCAGTCGTCGGTGCCAGTTGTCCTCTTCATTGGGGGAGACTGTGGAGCATATGGACAGTTGTTCTCTTTGGGCCTGTGTGTGGGCCGGTTTGTTTGGGTCGTTAGCCCAGACTTCCTAAAAAATATAAGGGTGACCAAAAGAAAATAAAATAAGTACAGAGTCACTAAAATTTAAATATAAATTAAAAAATCTCGTCAAAACATTTTAACTAATTATATTAAAAATATGAGATAGACAATATATCTTTACTTTGCTCATCGAGTTTTTGGTCAATGACATACCTTTCCAAGCAAGGAACATTTTGGACTGTTAAAGGAATAATTAGGAAACGTGCAACAAAAACCAGAACTTTCAAAATGGGCCAAGACCCAGCTGGCACATGTGCATTTTTCCTAAGGCTGGGATATGGGGTTCATGTTACGGTTTCAAACTCGTGTCATATAGGAACAAACATTTGTCAATTTATTTATTTATTTAGTTCCCTTTTAATGTTAAAAAAAATATATTTTGTTTTGATATTTACCCATCTAACCCAACTTCTTATTCTAGAACATATCAAGAATTTTATTTAAATAATAGTCAAAGTCTCTCACCTAAAAACAGAAAAAAATTTTGATAATTTAATTTCTATCGGGGGTTCTTCATGACTACTTGGGATTTTTTTTAAAAAAATAAAAAATTTATTCAGCCTATAGTTCTTTCTTTATCAAATCCAAAAAGAAAGAGAGCGAGAGAAGTATGACCATACCCTACAAATTATAATCCAAATAGAATTGAGTGTTGCATAGATCAAAACCAAAAAAAGAATGTGCACGGTGCAGCATGGGTGACCAGTTCAGCCCATTTTGGCTTATAATTTATAGCTGCTTGTTAAGAACATGGTACACAGGTGACATGTGGGATGAAGTAAGATCTATACGCACACGAGAAGGGAAGGACGACACCCTTTTTTTTTTCCCTTTCTATTAAGAAGTCCGTTAAATCATTAGTTACATAATTCGATAACTATTTTTATTCTTATAAATCATACACTCTCTTCTTAGGGTTAAAACTCATAAATTCTAAGATAAAAGTCTTAAATTTTAATTATTAAAATATCCCCAAGAGACGAAGCACACACATTTTATTTGAACTCACTGTCCGCAATTGATAAAATAATTTTTTACGAACAAATGAACAATGAATGTAATGGTGAAATAACACCTTTTAACTATGAATCTTAATTTGTATGTCTTTATTTAAAAAAAATTAATGGTATATAAACAAAATCTGTGTTTGTGTATTTACTTCAGTGTCATACAGAGAAATAATTATTGTACACAAAATAATAGGTACAGTTAAAAACGATTATTAAAAAAATACAAAACTTATTTCAATGATACGAAAAGGGAGTTAATGAAGAGCGAAGACTAAAAAAAACTATATTATTTTATTAATTACATTTAGTGGTATCTATGGCATTTGTGTTGATGTAATTACTTTCCATACAATAATTCTCGGTAGCCAATGCACTGTTAATTTTAATGGTAATTTTAAATTTCGGAGGACTTTTACTTCGAATATGACAATATAGACCTGATAATGTATGCAAATAGATTGTATTTCTCTTTTTAATTGGTGGTGTGGTGTCATCTTCTTTTCGATTTTCTTTCTTGGTTCCCTAATTTTCTTAGTCTGTAATGTCGATAGTAGCTTATTATTAGAGAGGAGTGTAAGTGAGGACTTCAGTTCTTCTAATTAAAAATATGCACCTTTCACCACTCTACCTAAGTTGATCCTCAATTTCTCTTTGCTTTATTTTCCAACTTTTGTATTGATCTGGAGAATTTCATGTCTACAGATCTTAGGCATTGTACTTTTTCAATAAGAAAAAAAAAAAGGAAGGATTGTTGATAGATGATGCATGAAAATATATGAAGATTTCTCTTTGAGAACATCTAAAGAACTTAGATCTTAATTTTAAAGTTTAGGAACTAATCATGGGAAGATCATAAAAATAAAGAGACAACCCTATTATATAGTTTACAAGAAAATTGGTCTCCTAACGAACGAAAAAGAAATGAAGATATGGAGCCACATGGAAGGGGTCTTCACTTGCTTGGAGTTACGGGTAGATGCTCTGACGGTGGATATACAATTTGTGTTGGATCGAGCATTGTAAAAGGAGTTCAATGATTCTTTTGCAACCATTATTAGGTAATAAGGCCTAATTTCCACGCCGGACATGGCGTCCGAACAAATTTGTCTAGACATATCAACAAAATGCAACTAATTATATTTTAAACCTAATTGCATTGAATTTTTTTAGAATATATTCTTTTGAAAAAATTACAAAATTAAAATTTAAAATTAAATAAGTATTACTTTAAAACTTAAAGTGTAAATTCTACATGATATACATTAAAATAAAAAAATATATTTTTTTTTTCAAAAAAATTTTCTTAAAAAATTCAACACGGTTACACTAAAATAACAAGTAGTTGCTTTTTTTTTTTTTTTTGGTTGTCTGGAAGCACCATCCGGATATATAATTTGGCTACCAATTCTTTCCCTATATGTTTTTTTTTTTCTTTTTGCGCAGCTAGCACTTTTATTCATGGCAAAGAATAGTGCGAAGAAGTTTATGAACCCAAATATTAGGTAACAATCATAGTGCAAAGACATTTATGAACCACAATATATTCGGATATAATAATAATGGAGTTTTACTTCTCATTTTAGGAAAATTAAGTTTGGACTTTACTTTTTTTACTATTTTTGACAAATACAAAACTCATGCGTACTTAATATACCTCTCTTTTGGTGGCCAAATTGTTTTTCAGAAGTGAAATATAAATGTCAAAAAAAGGAGTTGCTTGTTAAGTTTACTCTTTTGTTTTTTTTTTTTAATTCTAGAAGATATTGATTATATGTCTCACATAACCAGCACAACATTTTTTTTTTATTTTGACAAAAATTCACTTATATTGGTTTTGTCCCTAATATTCTCGTCCATTAATACTAGGACTTGAGCTCTAATCATGGAAAAAAAAAAAAACTCAACTATTCTATTATTAGACTACACAGTTGATAATATCGGTACTTACTTTCTTTTAATTATAAGAGAGGCCGCAATGCTATGAAATGAGTATAAAAATACTAAGACTCAAATCTAAAATTAAGAAATCCCATCAAAATATTCCAACTAGTTGTGCTAAAAATGTGAAAGGAGATATTATGTATTTTCTCTTCGAGTTTTGGTCAATAACATACCTTTCCAAGCAAGCAACATTTTGGACTGTCAAAAGGAATAATTAGAAACTTTCAAAATGGCCCAAGATCGAGCCCAGTTGGCACATGTGGGTTTTTCTTATGGCCGGAATACGCGGGTCCGTGTTGCGGTTCAAACAGGTGCCATATAGAAACAAACACTTGTCAATTTATTTATTTAGTTCCGTTTTAACGTAAAAAAAAAAAAAAAAAAAAAAAGAACTTTTGTTTTGATATTTGCCCATCTAACCGAACTGGTTAATCTTGAACATATCAAGAACTTATGATAGATTATGGTCAAAGTCTCTCGCCTAAAGACCGAAAAAAATGAGATAGTTTAATTTTTAATTAGGGATTCTCCATGAACACTTAAGAGTTTTATTTATTTATTTATTTATGTAGCCTATAATTCTTTATTTATCAAATCCAAACAATCAACATAGAATCGAGTGTTGCGTAGATAAAAAAAAAAAAAAAAAAAATGAACGGTGCCGCCATGCGTGGCAGGTTCAGTCCATTATTGGCTATAATTTATACTACTTGTTAAGAACATGGTACGCAGGTGACATGCGGGATGCAGTAATATACATGCATATAAGAAGGGAAGGAGCACACATATTTTATTTGAACTTATAGTATACAATTAATAAAATAAATTTTTTGTCAATAAATAAACAATCATATGTACTACCCATGAATTTGTAATTTAAATGATATTAATAATATATCAGTAAAAGAGATATCTTACATATTCTTTTTCTTCAATTAATTAGATTAAATTTAAAATGTTGAGAAAAAAAAAATATGCACCCTAAATCCCTAATATATAACAGTGAAATGTCATCTTTCAAACAAAACATGTGTTCGCGTATTTTTTTTTTTTTTTTACCAAAAGGACATTGCTTCATTAATGATCATTGAAAACCTTACGTAAGACTGACTCAAAAGCGTTAGGAGTACCTGCACACGTAAGAGAGATACATAGCGCCAATGACCTGCAAAAAATATGGTCAAACTGACCATTCACAATCTGGGTAGAAAACTCAGTAAGAAAACATCCTCAAATGAGGAAAGAAGCTAAATTGCAATTAAATCTATTTAACCCTAGAGTGTTAATTAGATCCAGCTGAACCGGATGAAGCTGCATGTAGCAGCATACGCTGCACTTTGGCGGAACCATGCTGAAAATTGATTTAATGAAACTGGTGCCGATTTCTCAAAATAGTAATCTACAGACTAAATAAAAACAACTACATAACAACCATTTGCAGTAAATACAACGAAATATCACCCCACTGGACATAGCAGATGCAAAAGTTACAATCACCCAAACGAAAAAAGACCAGCGACACTTCCAGTGAGCTCTGGCGAGACAAGCGAGTGGCGGCGGGGGGAGATTGACGACGGCAACTGAAGAGTTGTTGATGGCAGAGGAGTCTTTGGTGATGGTGCCAGTAGTGCCGACGATGGGAGCCATACTAGTGGCTACGCCTCTGGTGTTAACGCGTCTAAGGGGGTCCAACTGTAGCATCGGTGGCTGGTACAATGTCTTTGAAAGCTAGGATTTCATCGAAAACACACCAACCAGCGGTCAGTATGGTGACGTCGGACCAAAAACTTTGAAAATGGTGGAAAAGTATTGGGGGCAGTTGATCTAGAGGTTAGAAAGCCGTGGGTGACCTTTTTAGTACTTGATCTGCCACAAATCAACCAAAAAAGCCCCATGATGTGTCTTGAGGGTCTGTTGTGGTGGAACAAATGGGAGAGAAGAAAAACTGACTGAAACAACTAAAACGAAAGAGCAAAGAAAGCCGCTTAAAGCTAGACAAAGAAAAAAGAGGCTGGCCGGTGGAGGTGATAGTCACTGCCGGCGGCCAGCTAGGGTTTATTAAGTAGGGAGGGTGTTGAAAGAGTTTAGTGAGAGATTTTGAGTTTAATGAGAGAACTTTTTCCTACTTTCTGTATTCATGTAGTTACTTCAGCGTGACAAAGAGAAATAATTATTTTTTAACAAAATAATAGACACAATTAAAAATAATTATTAAAAAATACAAAAAATTATTTCAATTAAGGGTGTACATAAAACCATCCAATCCGCCCAATCCGATCAACCAGACCAAAACCAAGTTGAAACCGCAAAAACTATTGAAAATAGATTGGTTATGGTTCGTAATTTTAGCAAACCGTACTCTACAGTTTAGTTGTGGTTTTGGAAATACGAAAATCGCCAAAAACCAAATTGACCACCAAAATTATTATATATATATATAAAGAGAGAAAGACTACATATGATAACTTGGAGCGTGGATGGAATAATCATCTCCACATATTTCTTTCTCTTGTATGCTCACTAATTTTAAACTTTTATACATTATCATATCTCGAAGATTAGCTATCTTTGGTTTGAATTATCTGTTAAATTAGATATAATTTGCGCTAGTGAATTATATTAGTAATATTAACATTTAGGTGTTTAAGATGCTTGATTCCTATGGATTGGTCATTCAAATATACTGTAAAAATGTCAGTTTATCTTGAAACTTTATATCTTCTTATTTGTTTGGCATAGACTTTTATTTGGAGCAAAAGGTATTTGAATTAGTGTGATCTATGTAACTCGTTGTTGTGCATTACTTGACATTCCTATGCAGCATTTGCTTACTTAGTTGGGTGTGATAAGTTGAACTCTTGTACAATCTCTTTGAATGCAATTTGAATGGATGGTTATGGATTTGATTTTTTAGGTTTAGTGTGTGTATGTGGGGCAACAATTTATCATTTTTCTGTGTCTTCACTTGCTTGCAAAAATTATAGTATTCTTTGAGCATTTTTTAAAACGTTTTCCAGTTATGGTTATTTTCAGATTTTCTATTATTAATTCTTGTTATCTCCATTTTAAAAGCCAACTGTAGAATAAGAGAAACAACAAAGCAAGAAACATGAAATAAATATACAAGAGATCATTATAAATCATTATTTTTATGTTGATAGCTAACAAGAAAAAATTATTCTCAAAATTATGGTTCAAACCGTCAAATCGACCGAACCAATCTGCAACCGCCAATAACAGTTTAGTTGGTTTCACTATTATGTTGGTTTGGCTGTGGTTTTAAAAATGTTCAAACTGTCACCAACAATTTGATTTTAATATGAGCAATAAACCGCTCTAAATCGACTCACGTACACCTCTAATTTTAATGATACAAAAAGGGAGCTAATGAGAGAGAAGACTAAAAAAATGATATTATCTTATTAATTACAATTAGTTGTATCCATCGCATTTGTGATTATGTAATTACTTCATATAATAATTCTCGGGAGCCAATGCACCGTTACTTTTAATGGTGATTTTAAATCTTGGAGGACTTTTACTTGTCTTAGAATATATGACAATGTATGCAAAACTGATTGTATTTCTCTTTTAAATTGGTGGTGTGATGCCATCTTCTTTTCGATTTTGTTGACTTAATTGGGTCCTTAATTTTCTTTATTTGTAGAAGTAATGGTAATCTATCGTTAGAGAATAGTAGAGATAAAAACTTAAATTCTTCCAATAAAAAATATACCTTGTCTATCACTCTAATTAAATTAGAATCTCAAGTTTTTTTTGCATTATATTTCTAACTTTCAATTTGTCCTGGAGAATTCAATGTTTGTGGATCTTACGCATCGTACGTTTTCAATAAGAAGGAAACAAAAAAAAAAAAAAAAACCGAAGGATCGTTGATAGAGGATGCATTAAATTGTAGGAAGTTTTCTCCCAGAGAACATCCTCAGAACTTAGATTTTAATTTTAAAGTTTATGAACTAATCTTAGAAAAATAATATTAATTAAATTTATAAAAATAAAAAGAACGATCTAATTACATAATTTATTGGGACAATTGGTCCTATAACGAACAAAAAAGGAAATGAGAATATGGAGCCACATGGAAGGGGTCTTCAGTTGCTTGGAGTTACAGGTAGATGCCTGACGGTGGATACGCAATTTGTGTTGTGTATATGTGTAGTGAGGGGTTAAAAAATTAATAATAATATTATTATTATTATTATGACCTAATATTGGTTGGAAAAGCATGATTGAACCTCTTTTACGATGCTCGATAACATACATATATATATATATATATATATATATATATATATATATATATATATATATATATGCACAACCTAGCACTTGTATTTATGACAAAGAATAGTAAAAAGAAATTTATGGACCCAAATATATTAGGATTCAATAATAATGCGTGTCACTTCTCATTTTAGGAAAATTAAGTTTGGAGCCTACTAATTTGACTATTCCTGACAAATATAAGACTTATGTCCACTTGATTGATCTTTCTTCGGCGGTCAAATGTATTTCAAAAGTCATATGTATTTCAAAAGTCATATATAAACGTCAAAAAAACAGTGCCGTTAGCACAATTATTTTAGTTGGACCGTATGATACTAATTTTTTGAATATAAACATAAAGTGTTGTTCGTTAAGTCTACTCTTTTGTTTTTTTAGTGTAGAAGATATTGATTTTATGTCTTCTATCACCTGTAAAACATATGTGCCAAAATAATAATAATAATAATACATACAAATTTTTTTCAATTTAACTAAATTTCACATAAATTGGTTTTCTTCCTAGCATTTTGTACTTTAATTCAACCTCCTAAAAGGGAAATCAAATTAGAAAACGCCTTCAAATTTTACTTTAAAAAAGACAAAATTTCCACAATATCCACAATCAACTGCCAATATGGTAAATTTTGTACGCCATTATAACATCATCACAAGAATATTTTTCAATATAGTTTTAAAAAACAATATGTTAAAAGGAAACGTCTGAGAAAAGCATTTGTCTCGTGGATATCGAATTTCGGAGAGCTTTTTTACATACTTTTCAAATAGAATTCAACAAGCATTTTCAAAGCTTTCAGCTACTAGTTGATTTTCTATGACTAATTTTCTAAAGGTAATGACAATTGCCGCGGACTATGATGTGCCCAAGAAGAAGATTAATTACTATTCCATACCTTCTAATGGTCAAATGTTGCATCAAGAATATTTGTCAATTTCTTCTTCTAATTACCGTCAATTTGGAAACAAGAAAGTTAGGAGAATTCTTCGGTGTGATATCACATCTCAGAAAGTTTTCAAAGGAAAACTTGATTTATGCTATCATTCTTTGACAAGATTTACAATTCTCCATCACATTTCACATTGCAATTGCAAGAAAAGGGTATATATATAACACTATTACATCGACGCGGAGATGGAGAAATGCAGAGAAAGATGTAGTTATCTTTTCTGTCTATCTTTCATAATATTATTGTACATGGATCTTAGCAGTATTACATATCATAAGTTATAAAAAAAATATCTAAAAATGATGAAAATTATAGTTAAAGTTGATGTGCAAATAGACTTATGAACAATATACACACAAAATAACTTTTGCGCCTCCATGTACCCAACCCGTTTATGTATCATTTATGTGTGTATGTGTCTATATATATGGACATTTGTGCATTACTGGAAAATATTCAAGTCGAGAAGTTCCCACGAGGAGAACAGCCCCAAATAAAGAAGTATGCAAATATCAACGGGCTTACAGTCTTCCGCCCATTTGAGTTGAAATTCCGTTGGAAAATCGGCTTCTCTTGCTTAGCATTTGGACCCCACAAATTCAAAGAAGAAGAAAAGAAAAGAGGCGACAGGTGTTTGCTCAATTGATGTCATGTCATGCGAAGGCTCGATAAACATATGACAAACGCATATTGTTCAAAAAATTATTGTGCAAGATATATATCAACAAACTTTTCCATCTAACACTTTGCTTAAAAAAAGAGAGAGAGAGAGAGGGAAATGAGAAGTAAGGAAAATGTAGGAGAAGAAAATTAGAAGTGACAAAAATTTTTCATCCTCTCATTGTTGCGAAAAAGATAATTTGTGGATGAAAAGTTATAAATTCTTTGATCAAAGAGAAATAAAAAGTAATAAGGAAAAAAATAATATACATTATAATATTAATTATACTCTTTATATGCGTAAGTAAAAAGTAGAGACAAGGATATTAAAGTTATTGTTTTGCTCTTTAAAAAAAAAAGTCACTAGGCCCCAGCCATATTTTCCCCATTTCATTTATGGGGGAAAAGTTTTTTGTGGGCAAAAAAAAAAAAAAAACAATTTCTCTTTTCACATGTTCACATCTAATGCAATATTTCAAAATAAAATCATATATTTTCTCTGATTTATGTTGCAGGTTAATTTTAAAGCAAAATTTTGGTACAAAGATATCTATATTTATTATTATTATTATCTATTTATATCTGATGAATTAATGTTTCTTGTTTTTTTTTCCTTTTCGTTTCATTTTCTTGTAGGTGATGTTGTGATTTTTTGTAATAATAATACATTTGTCTTTTTGGTATAATTTTCTAAGGCTTGAAAATTGGCTTTATTATTTTTATATCTCAATTTGTGCTACTATCACATTTTGGAGCATTACTTATTATGGAAATTGTAGTATATCATTGGATTTTCTAGACAACTTCATTATTTTTTTTACAATAGTTTTTTTTTTATTTACATATTTTTTGTATTAGATTATGTACCGTGATAAAATGTAATACTACCCATAATATAGAAGACATATCATCTAAAAAAAAATGAAAATTTTTGTTACACAAATTGTGCAAATTATATGACGCTAGTACGTGAAACTGAACTGTATATTCTCGATATTATATGTATATCTCTAATTCTTTCAACACAAAAAAAAAAAAGAAAGCAAAAAATCTATAGATAACATAGATAACGAAGCGTCTATTTGGCTTACTTGTTCGATATTACTGTTACTAATTATTAATACTGATTGCTAATTGTTAATTGCTGTTACCTGTTGCTGATTGCTAAGAAAACAAATAAAGTGTTTGATTAATTTTGTATTTACTGTTGCTGTTGAATAATTAAATGACTGATTTAGAATAAATATTCTCTAAATAATATTGACAATTTTTGCACATAATTTTTATTTTTTAAAAATAATATTAATTTTTACTAAATAATAAAAATATAATGCTTGAAATATTTTTTAAGTATCAATATCAATGAAATTTTGAAGTGAAAACAATATTTAAAAATTGTTAAAAAATGAAAGTGTTACGTTTATATAAATATTGATAAAATTGAGTGACAACTAATAAATCATATTTAAGTGGTAAGTAAAAAAATGATAAATTTGTATAAATATTCTTTAAGAGTATTTTAATTTATATAAATTATTACTAACATTAAAAATTGAAAAGCAGTCCAAAAAGCATCAAAAAGGAACTTTGAATTATTTTTAATTAATTATTTTTAGGATATCATATAAGAAAATAAATAGAATCAAACAACAATTTCAAAAAATTAACTAAATACTCAATTTCTTACTTTTTAAAGATAAAATGTAAATACACCCTTTACAAAAACTAACCTAAACACCCCGAAACTAGTTCAAAAGGAAAGCCTGACTATCAATATATATAGCCAATTTTCAACAGAAAGGAAATTGAATTACAAAACTTCACACCATGTCGCGATGGTTGGTATAAAAATACATAGGAAAACATGGCACAAATCAAAATAGATTGAGAGAAAGTTGGCATTTCTATTTGATTTGATTATGTTTCTGGTGAAGAAAATATTGCGGGATCACCTAATTTTGACCTAGCATGTGCTGTTTGGCTGGCATGACACACCAGGATAAATTAAAATAGGGTGGTAAAGATAGAGAAAAGAAATTACTACTTTATAGTAATAGTAAATGCAATCACTCAGATTCTACTTTTAAAAAAGAGATATCAAGTTTATAAGAATGGAGATAAATATTCATTTTATACTTACAGCCAATAATCTTTTTAATGAAAAAAAAAAGGAGAAAGAAATAGTAAATGCATATATAGAGGGAGGAAGGTTGGAAGGCAATTGGATCTACGGTTGGCCTAATACTAAAGTACGACTGTACGAAGTTGAAATTATACGGATTAAGCAACGTCTTAGACTCTATTTCTCTTAATAATAGTAAGTGCTAGCAATCTAGAATTTGCATTATCATTCCCTTAATATTTAAAAAGCATAACAAAGATGGTAATTAAAGGTAGGTAATTTTAATCAAAGTATCAAAATTTCCTAATCTTAATCATTCAAACTTGAATTCGTCAGCACTGACGCAGACTAATTAGACAAATGGACAACTAATCGGCCTTCATTTTTCACATTTTTTAAACGACGCAATGATTGACAGATACAAACTGCAAAGATCACCTGGGAATTTTATTTTATAGAAAGATGTAGACGGTAATGTAAATTGTATATAAGGTGGATACGCAGTGATTTAAATTATTAAACGGTAAAAGGTATATTAAATTAAAAAAATTAATAAATAAATTATTAAATATTATTAAATTAATTATATATTTTTTACGTGTCTAATTATATATATATTCATAATATTACTCATATTTGATAGTTGTTTGTTCGCTTTTTGTGCTGACAAATTGGCCTCGTCCCAAGATGCTGTTGACCGGCAATAACTTTCTCGGTACCTTCTTCATTTCCAGCATTTTTAAACACGTTGCCCATGAACACAACTGAACTTGCAAGAAAGTACAGAAGGGGAAGTCTTTTTCCTTGATATGCTAGTCAACCAATCAATCTCCATGTTCATATTGCATACCAATGCTATATAAGCAAGCAAAGCACATGTACCTCTGCATATCTTTTCATTTTTCTTTCTGATAAGTGCACCTCTCCATATTGTTAAGAGCAAAGTTCAATAAGGCTGAAGTTGCTGAAAATGGGAAAGCTTGCAATTCAACTTCTGTTTATCACTTTCTGCATTGTTCTTGCCTTGCATATCTCCCCAGGAGCATGTCAAGAAGTTGGTAAGTCTACCTTTTCTTGTGGCATAGCCATAGTTTTTTTTTTTTGTTGTTTTCAATTATGGTAACTATTATTAGACTTGATTTGAATGGTGAACTTCGACGTTTGACAATAAAATTACTCTATTGTGACTTAAAAATCGTAGATTTGAGCGATGGAATCAAAAGACCCTTTTAGACTTACCTTCATATTTCAGCTTAAGCTGCTAAATGCAATTAAAATTAATATTTCACGCTTACTTAACTTGTAATAGTGATTTTGGCCTTTTCCTTCTAATATGATGCAGAGGATGAGGGAGAATTTAGTTATGATCCCCACAGTGAGACCGGGCCGGCACGATGGGGAGAGCTTCACCATGAATGGAGTGCGTGCAGCAATGGATCGATGCAGTCTCCCATTGATCTGCTGAATGAGAGGGTCGAAATAGTGTCCCATCTAGGGAGACTTAACAGAAGCTACAATCCCTCTAATGCCACCCTCAGGAATAGAGGCCATGATATGATGGTAAGGAGACGAAAGCATGAAAACAACCAAAATGTCACATAGATTTGTGTTACATTGACGTGACAAATGCGGAGTCATATCGTATGCTATAATGACCGTTGGTTCGCACAATTACTGATAAGAACAAAAAGTGTACAACTATTATAATACTATAATGTAAATTTATATTTATTTAGTATTTATTAAAATAATTTTAAAAATAAAAAAAAAAATAAGCGATAAATTTTTTAATAAATCATAAGATAAGATGTATAGCAATTGATAACTTACCTCACCCACGACATAAAGTCAAATTTTGTTCCAATTCCACCGGTTACAAGACAATTAAATATAGCAGCCATGTTCCTACTGCTAGCTGTCAAAGTTGCCATAGCTCCAGATCCTAATTTAAAAAAAGGAAAAAAAAAAAAAAACTGCAAAGCATCTAGAAGCAAGAAAACAGCAAAACTCTATTTTATGTATGTTTTTGATAATTTTTTATCACTAATTAAACAATGGTAAATTGTTTTTGGGTGCAGCTGAAATGGTTAGATGGTGCAGGAACTATTCACATAAATGGAACTGAGTATGTGCTCAAACAGATTCATTGGCATTCACCATCCGAACACACTATCGATGGCAGGAGGTGCTTAATTCCTTGTTCTCTTAACCCCGTTTTTATATCTACTTCATTTCATGTTATGGTAGACAACCAAATACATATCTCTTAACATTAAAAAAAAAAAGGGGGGAAAATTGCGACATTTTGTGTGTTTCAACTAACTATATAGATTCGGATCTATGTAAAATGTTATGGGTTCAAATCATGCGAGGGTTAAGGACTCACCACTTAGTGTGAGGAATGTTATGTAATTGTTTTGTATCCTCTAAAAATAGAGTTTTAATACTCTCCGACACAACCTCTTTTTCCCTTTTTCATCACATTAAAAAAGAAAAATAAACTTGTATCTTTTGAAATTGTATACAGATTTGCTCTGGAGGCCCACATGGTGCATGAAAGCCTATATGGGAAGGTTGCTGTGGTTGGGATTATGTACAAAATTGGAAGGCCGGACTCCTTCTTGTCATCCGTATGTAGTCCAAACAAAACTTTCAAATTTCTCACTCTCTATCTTCATCTCTCTCCCTCGTTTTCTAGTAATTACATATTTTTCATTAGATTGAGGATCAATTGCAAGCTGTTGCCGGCACCAGAGAAGTAGAGACTGTGGCCGGAATTATTGACCCAAGGCACGTCAAGATAGGAAGTAGAAAGTACTATAGATACATCGGCTCTCTCACTATTCCTCCTTGCACTGAGAATGTCGTTTGGACCATTGTTAGAAAGGTTAGTTTCAGCTAGCGTGATCATACCCCAAAATTAATTATGCTTTTGTAATGATGTTTTTTTTTATTAAAAGTTTTATTGTGCTGTGAGCTATCTAACAGGAAGTTCCCTATTTTCATAATTCTAATAGCCCTTTCTTGAATCTCAGATAAAATTTTAAGTTTATAACTATAAGAATTTACTCAAGGGGAGCTATAATAGATTATGATATATACTAATAGGCAATATATATATATATATAATTTAGATATAAAATAATGATACAAATTCATTATTTAAATATTAAATATTGATTGAATGGTGAGTTAATATTGTTAATAATTCAGATTTAAATAGTAAATATACATCATTGTTTTGTGTCTAATTATTATATTTATATATAGTGAGACTCGTACTAATATATGATCTTGTTCTCAATATCATCTAAACACTTTTACAGGTGCGGACTGTTACAAGAGAACAAGTGAGATTGCTTCGTGTTGCTGTTCATGATGTGAGTTGCCAGTTGTCCTTTTGCTTCCTATTAGCATATGATACATTATTCTTCAAACTTTCATTTTTCCCCATAATAAGAGGATTAAGCTGCGTAAAAGCATAAAAATGATTGTAAAATGGTATTGCAACGCTAGAATATGTTATATTCTTCAAGAAAACATTATGCTCATGATATTGTTGTCTTACGAAAAATCTCTTTCAGACAATCCTCGAAAACGTTACGCCCAATTATTATTATTATAATTGTTCATCCTAATCTTTGTTATGATCGTTACTGATGCAGGAATCGGATTCAAATGCAAGACCAGAACAGTCAATAAACGGACGTTTGGTGCAACTTTATAGACCAGAAGAAAAATACAATTGAATGAAGTTAATGATTCTCATTATTTTGGGGCTGAGAGTATTTGGTTCGCCTGCTCACAGAGATTACTAGCTATTTAGGCCATAAGTAAGCGTCCTACATGACCAAAAGATTATTGTTCTATATATATATAACACAGTATTATAATTCCTTGTGTTTTCCAGACACATGGTATAGGTTTCTCTAGAGCCAATTTGTTGTTCGTTCTTTCTCCAATTTCTGGCTATTTAATTTAGTTGCTGACTGTTTGTACACAAACGGTGAGGACACAGTAAATTGCTGTCTATTGAAGAGTTATTTTATATTTTGATTTATTGGTCCTTTTGCCATATTTTTCTTGTATAAATGTGAGACATCAATAAAATGGAAAAAAAAAAGTTCGGTGGATCTGGTCTGCCAATCCGATACGAGTATACATTGTCAAAATGAAATTGTGTCATGTTGATCAAAAGAAGTGGCATTATAAGAATTTTACGATACTGAAAAACAGATCAGTAGTTTTATTTGTTGGGTTCTAATGGGTCTCATTAAAGTTAAAGAACAAAGAGTTCTCAAGTTAGAATTCACTGATTTGTTTTGGGGACAAACAATAATTTCTTAACATAATATTAGAATTTCATAACAAAAAAATCCTATTTTCAAATCTTATAAATTTTTATAAGTAAGATGAATATATTTCTAGTAGTTATCAAAATTTAATAAATAATTCATCTCTTAAACTTTTGAATTTAATTTCTTGACAAATGCAAGAAAACGAGAGAAAAGGGCATGTTTTGACCGTTGAGTGTAAACATCAAGAACCGGTATCCCTTGTCTTATACTTTTTGTTCGTTCCTTCAATTGATTCCCACTAAGAATAATCTGAGTTTGCAACTACCCTATGTGGCCTAGCTGTTCTTTTTTTTTTTTTTTGTCTAATACATAAAAATTTGTCGCATCCCTAACACTTTGTTTGGATTGAAAATGAGATGTAAAAGAAAGTAATAAGAAAAAAAATTATGAGAAAAAAATAGTGAAAAAGAAAATAATTTTTTATAATTGTTTAGATAGATTAGAAATAAATAGAAAAGAAAATAGTTTTAAAGTAAAATTTTTTTGTTTGAATATAGAAAGGAAGTAGAAAGATTTTTTTTTAAAAAAAATGACATTTACACTCTCCATTTTTGTACTTTAAATCAATCTTGAATTGAGGGCAATTTAGTAATTAAATAAGTAAGATGATTATTTAGCCAACTTTTCAACGTTTTCTCACCAATTTGGTGTGATTATGAACAGTAATTAAGCGAAGAAAATTTTTTGTATTTCCCAAGAAACTTTTCCTTCAATGCTTTTTCAAAACAATTAAAAGTATCATTTTTCACCGCTTTTCTCTCTCACGCTTTCTTTCATTTCATTTTCATCTCAAAACATACACATAGTCAGGATGCCGTAGAGATGACAATTTTACCCGTATTCATTAGAGATTATCTCTACCCTTCAGGACAAGTACGAAGTTAAAGTCAGTTGACCGGAGAACAGGACGAAAATTCTCGTTCCCCGTATTTTTTTTCGTGGATATGGGGACGGAGATAAGTTTACCTATCCCCGTCCCCATACCTTTTTTGTACTCATCTTATTTTTTTTGTTTTTTATTTATTCTTTAATTTTAAATAAATAAAATTAAATTTTCAACTCTTGAAAAACCATTCACTTCCTTACTGCCAACAAAATTAAGTCTCTTTATCTATCTTTATCTTTCTCTGTGTATGGTGTTTTGGAACAGGATACTCAGATGCGCATGACCACATAGAATGCCTCGTACGCTTGTCTGCACCTAATAAGAACTCTTGCGTTGGTTGTCCGATGACATATGTGGAGGGTTGTGGAGGAATAAGTCCATGATAATGGCTATGGTATGGTGCTTCTAGGTTAGGGTGCAAAAATTATGCCATTAATGAAATATATATAATTAAAATTGTAAAAAACAAAAGATTTAGAGCTGAATAAATAGAATAATTTTAGGACCTAGATAATTTTAATTGTTGGCTTATTTAAACGTTTATGTTCCTCCTTCAATTCTATATCATCAATAGTCCTCTCTCTTGCAGCATCAATACTTTAATATAGACACGGTAGGAAAAGCACGAATAGGATATTTCTTAGTGCAATCCAAGTTTGCTATGTCACAAAGGTAATTATAAATTAGTCACCATGCAATTTTTTAAAAAAAATCATATCATATTTTTAGAAAATCTGATTATTGACCTTTCTACACTATATGGAATTTTGTAAAATACAAAGCAGTAGCCAACGAGACATATTTATGAGATAAAGATAGACAATTTAGGATAATCTGAATATAACTTGTAATTTGTTATTATTTTTCATCAAAGTTTAGTAAAAAAGAGTAGTAATAATTTCTATTGTTTATTACCTCAACACCTTTTGCCTTACTTTGATAACAAAAAAGTTTTCTCGCCTTCAATAACATAATGAATACAATATTCTTGATTGATCTAATGGTGTGGTCATAATAATATGTTACGTATGTGCGTTTCTCTCTCTTTGTATTTATATATAAATATGTATATCATGGATGTGGAAACAATATACATGAGCAATATTGACAATTAAATCTCGCTTAATAAGCTAAGTTCACAATAGAATTTAATATCTATAACTAGACAATATATATTTTCCTTATAAATTATGATACTTTATTTTAATAAATGTCATGATCAATATAATTAATATTATCCCGTCCTCTATACTCTATTCTAACAATTTGAACTTTTAGATCATTTATTCATTATATTTTTAAGCCAAAGAATGTTTATAACATATATAATTAATTTATCATTAATCTTGTATATCAAGAAATTTGAATTGTGAAAATAAATAATTTTTTAATTTTTAAATGGACGGTATAGAATGGAGACGGGGATCCCCGTTCTTCAATGAGGATAAAGATAAGAATTAAAATTTCATACCCGTTATAGAAGGGGACAGACAGGAGAATAAGGTCAATAATTAAGTATAAAAAATAAAAGAGTCATATCCGTCTCCGACTTTCCTGTTATCAATCTTAGATTATCTTCGTTTTTAGCTACCACAAAATGGAACAAAATTTCTTTTGCAGTGGTCGATGTCACTCTCAAACAAGACAAACAAATAACAATTAGAAAAATTACCTAATCAGTTTATGGTTATGTCAGAGTCTCCATCGAATTGTAAAAAGGTAATACTATATGGCTTTTCTTAGATTTTTTTAAGTAATTAAAAAATAATATAAATTAGTAGATAATTAAGTCTAAGAAAAATTAAAAAAATAAATTTAATTATTTAATAATTTATATCATTTAATAACTACTTAAAAAAAAGACCACCAAGCATTTCCCATTATAAAAATTGAGTAGGGACGGGACAATAATGTCAAGAAGGCAAACGGCATACAACAACTTAATAATGACAAGAGATACGCGTTCTGTTAAAATTTGGATTTATTGGCTTAATCAATGTGAAAAACCGTGTTAAAATTTGAAACTTTTATTTTGAAAATTTTGAATTTAAATTTTAGAAAAGAAGACGTGGAGTTTATAAAATTATGAAGAGTTATTTCTATTGTACAATATACGACTCAATAGATTTTTTAATAGATAAAAAAATTAAAAAATTGAAATGTAAAACCAACCACTTGTGTTTAGCATAGTGGTATGGACGAACTTAAAATTGCATTATTCGGTTATACAGTCAATAATTGTTTAGGTGCATTTCATGTTTCAAGTAAAGACATCAAAGTGGGACTGATGCTAGGCTATGAGGGTGAGGGATTTCTCACGTCAGCTCAATAACCTTATTCCCTTGAAGCAGAAATTAATGCAAGAGGATATGGAAGATGAAGTGAAGCACCACCCAAATGCATAGCCTATGCTAAAAAGCAGAGAAAATTATCAATAACTAATAATAATGTGAAAACATTGCCATAAATCATTACAAAAATCATACAGTTTGGACAAAATGTTAATTTAATTATCATAACTGGAGAGGATTTTTCAGACTACAAATGTTTGGAAAATTTCTGGTTCTTGCAACTATACCATTCTGCCAAGGACTTTCAGGATATCATCCATGGAGGGCCTACGCATAGGGTCATCTTCCACACATGCCTTTGCTAAAACAGCCAAGCACAAGGCTTCAGCAAGAGGGTAACCCTCCTTCAGACATGGATCCATGAAGCTTTTTAACTGCTCAAAACATCCACCCTCGGTAGCTCCTCCTCCCAGAAATGCAATTGAGTCTTTGAATGACTTGTGGTCAATGTCCTGTCGTCCTGAAATCAACTCAAGCAGCACAACTCCGAATGCAAAAATGTCTTCCTTCTCAGGAGCTGATGCATTGACAATGTGCTCTGATGCAGACCACCCCTTGGAATTGGATTTCTCTGCTCGGTCGTTTCTTTTTATAGATCCAATAGCAGGGTTGGTTCTGATATTTGTCAGCTTTGCCCTCCAAGTTTCTGTCACAAAAATGTTTCTGCTGTTGATAATCATATGCGCATACGAAGGAAAAATGCAGTAATGCAGGTAATGGAGGCCGCTAGCAATGTCGAATGCTATCTGTGTTCGACATTGCCATCGAAGAGAAGCAGATGAACTCGACAAGCAGTCCCTCAAGCAGCCTTTGTTAGGTAACTCAAACACGAGGTAAGACCAGGAGAAGTCATTCTCTCCATAGCAAACACCAAGCAAGTTCACAATATTGATGTGATTGATTTTGGAGTGCTCGTCAATAACTTGGCGAGTTTCTTCGAATCTCATCTGTTTGATCATCATCTCAACATTATCAATCAAACCCTTGTAGGTTTGATCTCCTATTTTAGTTTCTTCACTAAAGTTCCTTGTTGCTGTCCTTAAGTCTTCTATGCTGTAGTTCTTCAAGGAGTACTTGATCCCAATAAGAAGATCAGGAGATAAACAAGAAGGTGTTGAACTTCTAGCTGTCTGACCTGATCTAGGAGTGGAACTTCTCGCCGGTGAACACGAAAGGTGAGAGCTTCTAGTGTTGAAGGACAGTAACTTATCAACCTTCCGTTTCCGTATGGCTTTGATGTATAATCCAACTGCAATGGATGCTGCGAGAACCAGAGAAAGCCCAACAACCGAACCTGCAATGTATAGATCCCTTAACCTTGTATTGGTTTTTGTTTCCACTGTTATTGTGGGAAGAAAAGTAGGAGCGGGAGGTGGAGAAACTGGGATATTGAAATCGACAGCTGAAAGATCTTTCAGGGGAATTAAGAATGTTGTGTTTGGATAAATAGTAGCCCAAGGTTGAAGATCATTAGCTACCCATATCTCTGCAGAAGAGGTACCAAATTTTGTGCTCAGGATATGCGGATCATCTCCTTCTGCCACGGGGTACGTAACAAGGTACTCAACTCCAACACTGCTGCTGAAGTTATCAGGACAGGCACATTTCAGAGGAACCTGAAGCTTTGCACCTACTTTTGCATAAACTTCTTGATATGGATTTTGCTCGACAAGTGTACTCGGTCTTACCAAACCTTCAAAAATCGTACAGGCAATTTCAGGTAAAGTTGTGTTTTCCGGGACTATGTAGCTGAAATTAGCCTGAAAAAATTGGCCTTCACAAGAGCATTCTATGGGGATAAGGACTTCTCTGCCTTCTTCAAGTGTTTCCCACTGAGGTGTCAGCTTGTTCAAACTAGTTAGCTTACCAGGATCCACCTGAAACAACTGAGAGACATTTGAAATGGTTTTGAAATTCTGATTGGCTCTATAGACTAGAAAGGTTTTGCATGATTTCTGGTTGGAATTGCAAACGTATCTTGATCCTGGATAGCTGGTTTTCGCTTCACATCTCGATGGATCGTAAGGTTGTTGAGCGTGGATCGAATTGAAGAATAACAGGATGAGCAACCAAAGAAATATCATACCTAATGAAATGAGATGATGTGCATTCTGCTTGCTGATATGAAACAAATAAGACTAACTCTCAACAACTTCCATAAACTATGAATTGCTCAAACAACACACTACAAGAATGTCCCTTGTGAGGTATGTCTAACAACTGGCTGCAGATTTGCAACAATTCAGCCAGATTTTGACTATAATTTGAGCACCAATCAGTATCTCCAGAAATGCCAACATACGATCAGCATTATCAACTGTTGCTTATATCAGCAAACAAATAAACAATTGCTTGGCCTGACGCAAATTGACCCCTCGAAAGCTCCATGAATGGCCGGCCGTGAATGTGTAAGAATAAAAACATAAAACATATAACATCATGCCAACGATTGGTTAATTTTTTACTGGAACATACTAAACTATGTTCACATTATTTTCAAACTCTTCTTTCTTGTCTGTTGTTCGGTTTCTGCAGAGGCTTATTACTATAATCCATATTGCATTACTTAACTTAACCAGAGGCACTGCAGTTTCTCATCACCGTTCAATTCAATCTCTTTCTTTGTACATGTCCTCAAATATTTTATTTTTTAAGAGCATCCATCAATGTGCAAATATCAAATCACCTTTCTTCTCAACTTTTTGTGAGCCAACAATCACAGGTTCGAGTGGTGAAAACAATAATTTTTGTGAAAATAAAGTCAAGGTTACGTGATTCCTTAGAAAAAGAAGCCTGAAACTAGAAACCAATTGAGACCCACTTGACTCAGTGACACAACTTGCTGGGATTCCACCCAAAATTGTTGCAATGGCTAGGAATATAACCTATGTTATTGACCTGCTCTCACGCATTTCAAAGCATAATGAACTTGTCTACTTTAAGCCAGTCCTGATTAGATACCAGAATCAATAGACCAATAGTGGTTTTGAAAGAAGATTACTCATTGAAAAATCACAAAGAAAGACACACGGTTGCTTGGTAACTCCAGCAAATTATGAAACAGAGCCTATAACGACGTTGAGTGGGGACTAATTAGCAAACCTCCAATTGTCCGTAGTTACAGTAACAGACAAGTGGCGAGTGACATTTATGTGGATATTTTTATATAAATTAAGTTTCCTCAATAAACAACTAAGAAATAGAGTAAGTTTAATGAGGCGAACATCCATAGCCAGGATCAAATCAATCAAATTAACGCAAAATTTTTTTTTTTTTTAAAAAAAAGAACCCCATTGATAACTTTTTCTCTTACCGTAGAACGCCTTGTTACGTGATAAAAAAAATTAATTAGAATTTAATTAGAATAATTTCATGTTAACTTTGTTTTGAGTCCTACATATTATTTTTGTTCACATAAAATTTAAAATAATATCATACTTATATTATTTTAGATAAATTGTACGTATCTTTTTCCTCGTGCTAATATAAAATGGGCTTGATTGGCCGACTGCAGAAAGGCCTTAAACAGAAAAGAGAGTGGAAAACTTGTATTTTGAGCGAGTAGATGGTGTTCATCACTTTGTGGATGTAAGATTATGTTAAGCTCAATTTATTATTTTATTTCATTTTTTGGGACAACATCAAACTTCTAGAGTAATATTCTATTGTTCTTGAACATCGCGAGAAAGATGATTAGTGTTTGGATCATTATATACGATTCTAATATTTATTGTAAATATGCATATAGAGTTCAGCAAAATTATACTTGTGTGGTCAAAATATCAGAGGCTCCAATCATAAAAATAACAAAATAAAATGACTTTTATTTTGTTTGTATAAAATTTTCGTCCTCTGATAGGAACTTCTGGACCCGGAGCTCCGCTAGCTTGAATTGCTTAATCGTAATTAATTATAACGTTATGATCCACCTTTAATTAGACCAGAGGGCAAGTGTAAAAGAATAAGAATTCATGTTCTGTATAATTAATTACAATTGCACATATTCTCACAGTCAGTTACACATTAATAGTCTTCAAGGCAATTAGAGTCTTAATCGGAACTGATTAACTAAAAAAATAATTAGTTGCCCAATTTATTTTTTGATTAACAAAAAGAGTATTCACAGGTATGTTGGTCATATTACCTGTAGGCCAAAGCTAACATTTTGGTCATTCATGTCTTCATTTAACTATCTCCTATAAGCAGACTTTCTATCTGAGTACTGTTAGACGAGTATTAGTCTTTCTCACGTGTAGTTGCGGTGTGAATGAATTTAGAACACAACAATAACGTATCTTCTGCATTTAATCCCGTAAAATTGAGGGTGAGCACGGAGAGAGGACTCGAACCCCAATAGCAGCAAAGGAAAGCACACCAAAACGCTAATCAGATTAGCACCTCAGGGTGGTATCGATTACACAAAATGAAAGAGCTTAAATATGGTAAAGAATTGCCTGTCATTGGCAACCAAATCAACCAAATTATGGAAAGATGACAGTGCTAAAAATGGAAAGGAATCAGAAAATCATGATAGATTTAGTAAGTAAGCCGGCCAGTGGTGTTGCAATGCTCACAAAAACCCCAACAAAAGGAAAACCCAAATAGACATGGGGAATGCTATTTTCATGCACATTTGTTGAGTGTAGGTGTATTCGCATGATTTATAAATAAATAAATAAAGCCAACATGTATAAATTATCTTTATTTACATACAACTTGCTTAGAGTGGCCGTCCACTTATGCTTTCTTTTCATTTTCAACTACTAATATTGAATTAGGGAAAATTATTATGGTAATATTTTGTAAGTATTATGATCATTATACGCAAGGAAACTAGCTCTTGAGCCCACTGTTTGACATAATTAATTCAAAAAACCACTCCTAGATGTCTTTACGTCTTGTCTTTCCTACATCCCATTAATCCTCTCTCTTCAATCAACTTGGCTTAGTCGAGTTGGCCATTAGGGCATTAGGGCATTGCCTCCACCATCCTCAAATACTTTTAATATGTAGACTTTCTCATTTAAGTGAATTGGAATACTTGTATTGTATAAATCATATCTTTTGATTTGTTTAACAGCTAACTGATTAATCATTAATTATTTCTTGTATCCGAAAAAGTTGGTCCTCTCTCTTTCATCGTTTCCATATCAATTACATATTTTTGTGTTCGTTAAATAGGTAGCATTTTATTTTGGACTCGATGGAACTAACTGTCCAATTTAAAGTACTTTTAACAGGTGTAATTCCTTAATGTTAGATAGGACTTTACCAATTAACAAATATATTATATAAGGGATAGTCGATAACCGTTGAGATCACCAGATCACGCTGGGTATAAATGTACATGCAATGGACTTAATTGCTATCCCTTTCGGGCTTTTATGCAATAATTTTTTTTTTGATCTGTAACGGACTTATGGACTTATAGTTTTTTTTAATGCAATAATTTTTTGACAACTAATATGGTTACAAAAGGCCACCGCTGTCCTTTCTGGCCAAATCGTTCGAATCTAATGCTCAAGTTAGGCCCAAGAAATTATTTCTGGCAACATTTTCCGAGCTCGACACCGGGTAAGTTCCTCAATTTCCTACTTGTTGGGTGACAATCAAATTTTGTAAAATCACTCAAAATGTTAATTTGATGATAATTTGATGTGTTTTTCTTACTCACAATCTAAGTTAGGATTCCAGTGACAGTATTTAAAGGATTTAACTTTCAAATTTATCTAGTTTGACCATTAATTGTACCCCGTTGGTTCTAAATCCAGCAATTGCTATAATCAGTTTGGAAGAGACTCACGTGGGTTCTACAGTATTCGGGTGATATATCCATTTCTATGCATTGAATTGAATGAGTTATACAAACAGTAATTATTCTGACCTTAACCTATAAATCTAATAATTGACATACTCACAATTATTTTTTTTTACTTAAAAAATCAAATTTTGTGTTGACAGAAAAAAGAATCTCATGTAATCTGAAAAGTTGGCCTGAGAAAAACCCGAGTATAGGCTCTAGTTAATAAAAAAATAGTAATATTTGAATTTTCTTTTGAAAGTTTTAAATTTTCCGACAAAAATCAATAGACATACAATGTGCAATAAGTCATGAAAATATCCCATAACACCTAGTTGCATATTCTTTTACTTTTGGTTACACAATTTACCGAGCTAGTGACCCATCTAGTAATTTCAAGCACAAAAACAAAAATTTAAGAAAAAAAGAACTCAGAATTTTTTTTTTTATTATGTGAGACCTATGGTCAAAATGTTATCGGATCAAATTTTCAAGTCATGAATTATTTTCTATATATTAATAAATCTATTGAATTATAAATTATATAATTAAATATTTTCTTATTTTTATAAATTTTACACATTCTTCTTTAAAATTAAAACTTAAGAACTTTTAGAGTAACATTCTAAATTTTAATTTATTTGAGTGTCTCTTAAAATAGTCAGTGCATAATTATGTAGCATTGGAAGTAGTCATTCACATGGCACAAGTGTTCTCTCACAAATTAAGAATGCCAGCGGAGTCAAATCATTGCACCCTTTGTTTTTCGTTTTGGATGTTGAAAATAAGAACATGGTAGTGATAATCTGACTTGTCTCGTTAGGGAGTATTGTATCAGAGTTCAAAATGTATGTAAATAATTTAAATAGTTATATTATAGCTCGCAACAGATTTTAGCGTATGTTTAACTCTATCAATTATTTCAATAAACACTCAAATTTAAAATCTAACCTGACAACATTTTATATCTTTACCACTAGACTACAACTTTGTACGATTCATCGCGCCCTATTGTAAATTGATAATGCACGCACTACAAGCCTGAAGCATCCACAAAGTGGGCTGGTAAACAAATACAATTGTACAGACCGCGGTATTGGTCTCGTTCCTTGCTGTGCTCAGTTTTTTTTTTTTTTGTTAGAATAGCACGTACATAATTCTAAACCATAAATTTTTTTTTTTGCTTTTTTAATTTTTATGTAGGTCTTATTTAAATTTTTATTTTTTATTTGACACCGAATTAACTTGAAAATTAGAAAGCTCCCTATCTTCCATGTGACAAACTACAAACAAGCTTAATATTTTTTTTTGGTGCTAAATCTTGATATTCAAAATTTATATTGAATCTCAACTAATTTAATTTGAACCTCTACAAATAGGCTTAATATTCTTGCCAACAAGAAAGCAAGAACAAGGGGCCCAAGCAATGCCCCACTGCCCCCTCTTTATTTAACTCCTTTTGAGACCATAAATATATCCAACTTGCTTCCATTGAAGATAGCTGGAGAACCATCAAGTAAAGTGTCTTAATGGCTACTTTGTGGTGTTTACTGCCCCCTTTTCGATCTCAAATTTATCGGACTTTATGGGGCAAGTCAACATAGAGCAGAAAGCAAGGCTTTTCCGTGGTAACATGCCCGTATAATTGTGTTTATAACAGGGCAATCAGTGTCCCGGATTATCGAGAAATAGGCAATTTTTGTTGAGATTAAACCATTGAACTCAACGTTGTAACTCGTTAAGTGGAAAATTATAGCTCATGCAAAGGCATGCTTGTTTTTTTATGGACCCGGCTCTAGCGGTGCACCGAGGAATATCAGATTTTTTTTAATAAAATTAAAACTTAAATTTAGATAAGTGTTACTATAAAATATAAAGTACAAATACCGTATGAAATTTGTTATAAAAAATTTTTTTTCTTTGAAAATTTTTTTAAACAGTAAAAAAATTATTATTATATTATATGTATATATGACTCTGTATACAAAATGTGTATACTAAACATTTCTTTTTTTTTTATTCATCATAATCAAAATTCGTTTGCGTATAAATATGAAGGAAATGAGACCTGTGTTGAAGTTAATTGAGATTCTTAGTGAGTAGTCTAGTAGAATTAAGACTGATTAAGTCTTTGTTTACTATGATTTTAGTATTAAATTAGAAATAAAAGTCATTAGTGTCTAGCATATAAAGATGTGATGTCTCAGTTTATGGATGGTGTCGTTGGTAAGCGTTCTAGTTAAGAGATTCTATTAAAATTATTAGTGAGGCTAATTAAGAGATATAATTAGAGCATGTGTTTTTCAATTGTGTAATATTTTCATATGAATAAAATTGAGATTTTTCATGTAATTAGTTAATAGTAAGGTATCAAAATTAATTGAGTTCTACATTTAACAGTGGCATTAAAGTATACAATTAAATTCTAACAATACTATCAGAATTAATTAAATTCTAGAATTAACAATTTGAACTCCAATTTTCCGACTTTGTTCTTGTGGCTAGACAAATTAAATTTGGTCGATTAAAAGCGAATCAGGGGTGCTATTGCAATATTGCCTAGAATGTTAATTTGCAATGTGTAACAACTTCTAGTGAAAACATAAATGGTTTTTTTTGTGCATTGCCATAGCATATTAACATAGCAGTTATCGATTGAAAAGTAAAAGGAACACAATAAAGGGAAAAAAAAAAAAAGAAGGAAGAAGAAACAAACATGAATATCGAGAAAGGAATCAGGTCTGACTTTTGCAAGAGAAGACTATTCTCTGAGTCAAATGCTCGAGAAGAATGTAAGATCCATGCAATACCTGTAATACATCTGTTTTTAATTGTTAATAAATAAAAGAAGAAGAATACAAGGCCCATGCAGCAGAATAAAGACAGTGCAGTATTCAAAGGCAGCAAAAATTGATCATAGCCATCCTTATGTAAGAATCCTGTTTAAATACGCAAAGAAAATGACACGCATAGGGCCCTAATTTTGCACACCAGACAAGATCAATAGAGAGCTTTGACTAATGGGATTCCGATTTAGCCTATTTTATCTTGGAGAGGATTGATTGTTAACTGTTAGATGTTAATAGAGAAGAAATGTTTAGTTTAAGAAAATTATAAAGACAGTGCTTTGTATTCAATTAAATCTCACTTAATGTAAGTAATTTTGGGAAGTGAGGAAATCCAATTTTTCAATCTCCTCTAAATTTAATAAGTTTGGTGACTAATTGAGCTAATAACGTGATTCCAAAGCTTGACGTGTTGACACGAAGGCATGAGATGAAACGTTTCAAAAGCGTGTAGATTTAATGAAAACAATTCAAGAAAGTACAAAAATAACTTAACGAGCCCAGAAGTATAAAAAGTACAAAAGAGGAGTTGATAAATGATTCAATTCAACCCACTCCATATTAATTGGTTCAATGGATTCCATGTTAGTTGAGCCGTAAAGGTTATTTACTACATCAGCCTATCCAAGACACACGCATGTGACATAATAATTGAATGGTCCACATGTTTGCCTAAGTGGATAAATAACCCGATAGCAAAACTCGAATCTTGACCCTTATAACAATTTTTTCTTTTATATATATATATATATATATATTTTTTTTTTTTTAGTATATCAATTATTACACTTATGAGTTTAACTTGAGATTATCTTTATTTTTCTTATTCAACTTCTCTTATATAAAAGATCAATTATTATAATATTATTAGATTCAAACGAATCTTTCTCAATTCAATTACAGTATTAATAAATTTAGAATTCATAGAGCGTGGCTCACAAAATATTGAGGAGTCGAGGAGGGGGCAAACCCTCGTAGTGCAGTAACAAGAACTTGAACTCAGCCCCACGCGGAAATATTAACTATGCTACCATTTCGGATAATCCTCATAAAAGTTTAATTCACATGAAAGATAGACTTAATATACGCAATAATCTCCCGTTAAGGAGTCAAATAAATACAAAAAACGAAAAATCAGCTTGGTAATGTCGCCTAAGAATCAAGTACTTTAAATCTACAAATTTAAACGGTGATTTAAATTCGGTGCTCGGATTGCGGTGATAGGTGTATCCAATTGCTTTTATTCTAATTAATTTTTTAATAAGACAAAGAAAAATACATCCTTTTTGGAAGGAATGCATTATTGATATCAAATATAATTAGTTTGAGAGGAACACAAAACTTCTTATATGAGGAAATGAAATTACATTGGATGATTAGATTAATTTGCATAGGAATATTAGTTTTTATTGAATAATTTTCATTTAACCAAACCATTATGTAGAAATAATATAATACATCATCAATCGTTGTGATTTAATGATTAGAAGATTTTGTTCATACCATGATGTCGCATATTCAAATTCTTATTAAGGTATTCAATGAGACTAAATATATGTCTGATGCTACCAAAAAAACTTGTTAGGCTTATAAGATTTGCTCCCCTGTGAGGTTTGGTGGTGTAGCGTAGAATAAGCATTTGAATGAATTGCAAACATAACCATATTGGTTCCAGTAAATGTATGCACGGTAGGTTGATATAATTATGCAATTTGTTTGATTGATTAAAATGGTATATTTACAAAGAAAAAAATGGGAAAAGAGAGACAACTCATTTGCTAAAAATGCTCAACTTTCATTTTGCGCAGAAGTGGAATTGCGAAAAATGGAAATCACAGTAACTAAAAAAAAGTCAAACGGTCAAACACAAAATTTAGAATGATAATATGCACGCTTGGATTGATTGATTCGGATTAAATGTAGAGAACGTAACTATCACGATGGTGTGCTAGCATTACTTTTATCTATCTGTCATCAACTTTTAGGGATTTTTAAATTAATTCATTTTTTCAATATAATTATCTCATAAATTTATACAATATAATAAATAAATTTTATTTAAAATAAAAATAATAAAATAAATTTATATACTGTAAAATTATTAATAAATTATACTAAAAAAATAAATAAAAACAACAATTATTGGACTTTTTCACCTGTTTGCATAAAAGCTCACATCAAAACTGATAATAAGACCACAACAAACTACAAGGAAAAAAGTTGATAAGAGCATGAATTGAAATTAAGTAAAATTTATATACTACTTTTTTAAAATTTAATAAAATTTTACTGAATTACACCACATTATTGCATTCAGCGGGTAGGCTTGAAATGTCATCTCCTCGTTGATCAAAAAAGAAATATCATCTCCTCCACCTTAAAAAAGGCTGCTGTTGGCTGACGGCCACCACCCTACAACACAGTACTTCCAAGCCAAGTTCCAACCCAACCCCACACCAACCTAGAAAGGTCAAAAACACCCTTCTCTCTCTCTCTCTCTCCATGTAACAACCAACAACCAATATAACTATGACCATACGCTCCCAACGCATTCCTCTCTCTTTCTCCTAACAATTTTAAAAAAGGAGGCATCTTTGTTCATGTTCAAGGAATCTACATGGTTGAAAGCCGCAGTTTTTTGATCCAACTATTGATGCCCAGATAAGCCAAATTTGCTAGATTGATAGAAAGCCTCATTGGGTAGTTGTTTTTTTATCTTTTTTTTTTGTTTTTTTTGGTTCGGTTTAGAAAAAGATTGATACATAGATAGATCCGAAAGACATGGGAAGCAAATGGAGGAAGGCAAAGTTGATGCTTGGTTTAAAAACTTGCCTTTATGTTCCTCCGGAACTTGATGAACGACATGATGATTCTTCCTCCCATTCTGCTGCTGCTGCTGCCAGATTCTCCAACTCATCAGTTTCCTTGTCGTCTCCTCGTGGTGGCTCTTCCACTCCCACAACAGCCCTGTCCTCATCTTCTGGTCTCCGCTTGTCCAAATCCGGACACAAGTCCTCCTATGATAAGGTTGTTACCTTGTCCTCAACATGTGTATGCACGTCTGTACACATATGTGTATGTCTCTGCGTAGATGATTGTGAGTAATGCTGTTCTTGATTGTGTAAATTTTTCAGGCTTGATGTAATGAATTGTCTCGCCTTGTGTTTATGGGGTATTTTAAAATGGGATTTTTTTTTTTGTTCTATTGAAAATGGGATTTAAGCTACGGGTTATATTAAGAAATATCCATTGTATTGGATGTGGTGATTAAATCCTAATTTGTCAAGAACACCAATGTCCAGTTTGGCCCTTTTTTTTGTTGTTTTGATACCGCCAATGTCCATTTCTTTTGATCTATTGGTTGTGATAATCTAATTATTAAGACTACTGATGTTCAGATTTTATCACTGCTGAATCTTTGCTACGGAATTTGCAAGTTTTTAAGATGCCAAGTTGTAATTGAATCTTTTTATAGTGTTAATTTCTGTTTTAACTTTTTTTTAGTAACATTATCTAGTCTGACTGTCGATTCAAGTTGCTTTTTTTTTTTTTAATCGAGATGGGGTATGGTGGGTGGGTATTGGGGAGTGATTTACCAATGTTTGAGAAGAAAGATGTGGTCATTAGCTGTCATGTAGTTTTCAGCTCTCTCTATGAGATTAAGATAAAAAATTGGGGGAGAGCTTTGGCCCTTCTAAGTTCTTCTCGGCTCGATTCCGATTTAGGCAGAGTCTAATACGACTTCTTTGTACTATAAGTCTCAAATCAAACAGAAATAGGAGAGAAAAATGGAATGAATAAAAGTGTAAGAAATACATATTAAAAATGAATGAAAATTTTTTATTTTTCTTGTATTTGGGAATATAACAAAATCTCCCTTGTGGGTAGATTAAGTGGATTAGTCTATTTTTAAGGACCTTTTTTTTTTTTTTGAACTTTGGCTTATTGTAAAAAAGTGTAACATAGTTTGCAGTGGTTTTGCTCTACCCCAGACCTTTTACTTGATGGGGAAAAGTGCTTTGTCTGGTCAGCACCACTTTCTTTGTGCCACACATAAACCATATGACTAATATCCATCACCCTCTCTCTATCTCTCCTCCCTCTTCTAATGGCAAAATTTAGAAAGCCTGTCAACAGTTGATTGGGAGCTTTCTTGCAATAGGATTGCACAAAGAAAAAGTTGGGGAGTCCAAGAAAGAAGCTAAATATTTACAAAAAAAAAAGCCAAATATGAAATTTCTGGAGCAAATCCAATACTATCCCATTATCCCTTCTTTTGATGAGCTTTGTATTTCTTTTCTAAAATTGTTTTTGGGTTTTATCGTCTCGAAATCTTCATCGTTTAGTTTGTTAAAAAAATGGTTGCTTGATCTGAATATTCAATTCCAACTCCCTTCTTTTGAAAAGTCTCATTCTTTATTGTTAATGGTTTAATTTTGGCCTTGTGTCCTTTGCTAGGCTTTGACTGCCAAACGTTTGACTTGTCTTTTTGGGTTGATTAGCTAATCTTTTGGGGTGCGTACCAGTTTCAGTAAATCAATTTTCTTTATTAAAAGTTTCCGCACAATGTGGATACGTGTTGCAGATGAGTTGCCTACTATTTCTTTTTATGAGTGGCAGTGCATTTGAAATTTACACATGACAGAAAAGTCATCACAGAATTTGGAAGTGATTTTTTAGTTTCCTGAACTGGAATGTAAATCATACTGGATTCTAAATTCATAAATCCTTGTTAGCAATGCTTAAGTGACACTTACGCTCAATGCGCAGCGATATGGACCGTTAATAATGTTAATCGCATGTTGCCCTATGTGTCTAAATTTATCAATACTTGTGTCGAGCTTTTTGTAACTTGCTTGACATTATCATTGGTCCTTCTAGCCTGGAAGTACATTACTCCTCATTTGGAATATCGGAAATCTGTATTTCCATCGGAGGCATTTGTGGTTTAGAAGTATCATGTGCTTTGAGAACCTATAAGAAGACCCCTGTGTGGTTTGGAATGCATAAAATGTCTGATGTTTAATGAAAGAACTTTCTGTGCTTAAATAAAATGTTTATTTGTCCTGCTTATTTGTTTGCAAGATAATATTTAGCTGTTTTTGAGAACTTCGATTCTGACCTGCTTCTCCCCCTAAATGCAGAGGACTTGTGCGATATGCCTCACTGCTATGAAACCTGGACAAGGCCATGCTATTTTTACTGCAGAATGCTCTCATTCGTTTCATTTTCACTGCATTACCTCTAATGTAAAACATGGGAACCAAATTTGTCCCGTTTGCCGAGCAGAGTGGAAAGAAATCCCCCTCCAAAGCACTGATCCTGTTGTTTCCCATGGAAGGCCAAGCATCAATGGAGTAGGTAGGTCTCGAGATGATGCCTGGACGACTGTTATAAGACGGCTTCCTCCTGCTCGATTGGATGCAAATCGGCAGATTTCTTCATTGAATCATGCCCCTGAACCGGCTGTCTTTGATGATGATGAAGCCTTAGATGGGCAATGTAATGAGAAAGAAGTGTCTGCTGAAGATGCTGGTGACAGCAATTCCGTGGGAACAATAAAGCTTAAAACATATCCAGAAACTTCAGCTGTTAGTAAATCAGCTGCTCACGATAACTTCCATGTATTAGTCCACCTAAAGGCACCAATCGCCGGTAGGAAGCAACAGAGTAGCAGATGCACCAGTGAATTGCCACGTGCCCCAGTTGACCTCATCACAGTGCTTGATGTTAGTGGCAGCATGGCAGGTACAAAGCTTGCTTTGCTGAAACGAGCTATGGGTTTTGTGATACAGAACCTTGGCCCATCTGACCGGCTTTCCGTCATTGCGTTTTCCTCTACTGCTCGACGCCTCTTTCCACTTCGTTGCATGACTGAGACTGGAAGACAGGAAGCATTACAGGCTGTTAATTCATTGGTATCTAACGGTGGGACAAATATTGCCGAAGGACTGAGAAAAGGCGCCAAGGTGATTGGGGATAGTAAGAGGAAGAATCCCGTTGCCAGTATCATCTTGTTATCTGATGGGCAGGATACCTATACCATTACAAGTCCTAGCGGGACTCGTGCTCAAACAGGTTACAAGTCCATTCTTCCAACTCCAATTCATCGGAATGGTGGCACAGGCGTCTATGTACCTGTACATGCATTTGGGTTTGGTGCAGACCATGATGCTGCCTTAATGCATTCAATTTCAGAGATAACTGGAGGGACCTTTTCATTCATAGAAAGTGAGAGTGTGATTCAAGATGCATTTGCTCAATGCATTGGAGGGCTGCTGAGTGTAGTGGTACAGGAGCTACGGGTCAAAGTTGAATGTATTCACTCGAGCTTGAAAATCGGTTCAATAAAGGCAGGGAGTTACCGAACCAGCATCACAGCCGATTCAAGAGCTGGGTCTGCTGATGTTGGAGACTTGTATGCTGAAGAAGAAAGGGATTTCCTGGTGACTGTTAATATTCCAGTTGATGAGACCAGTGATGAGATGTCACTGCTAAAAGTTACTTGTCATTATAGAGATCCTATTACAAAACATGAGATGATGGTCGAAGGAGATAAGGTATGGATTCAGAGGCCTAAAACTGTCACGGCGCAAGCAGTGTCAATGGAAGTGGATAGACAAAAAAACCGTATTCATGCTGCAGAGGCAATGGCTGAGGCAAGAACTGCAGCTGACAATGGCGATCTAGCGCGTGCAGTCTTAATCTTAGACAGCTGCCACAGGGCATTATCAGAATCTGCATCTGCACAAGCCGGTGACGGATTGTGTAGCTCGTTATGTGCTGAGTTAAAAGAGATGAAAGAAAGGATGGCAAACCGCCAAGTATACGAGACATCAGGAAGGGCGTATGTTCTATCGGGCTTGAGCTCGCATTCATGGCAGAGGGCGACTGCACGAGGTGATTTCTCCAGTACTACAAGCCTTGTCCAAGCTTATCGAACTCCCAACATGGTCGACATGGTAACTCAGTCTCAGACCAGGATGTTAGGGACCCCATCAAATCATAAAAAACTCAGGCAAGCCTTGTCATTTCGTGCCAGACCAGAGCCAAGGTAACTTTTAGCAGTATCTCTGGAAGTTCTCCTCACCGTCAATTCATATATTTTATGTCCATGGATACTTGGAGTCTTTGTCATTTTTATCTTTATTTATTTATTTATTTATTTTTCGTCTTGAGGGAATGTCATTACTCATAGTGCATAAAAGGGAGAGGGATTCATAGGAGACAGAGTTTGAACCTCCTATCTCCCGCTCGGCATAGTATTCGATAACCGGATAGAAGAACTTGGGTAATTTGAGAGAGAGGGACTTGGGTAATTCACATTGATTTTTGTATGTATATGAATAAGAAAAATGTGGATAACTGAGATGGGTTTTAAGAGAAATGGTGAAAGAACAAGGTGGGGCATTGGGTTCTTAATAGTCTCATTATGGGTCGCTGTACAAAAGGAGAATTTGGGTTTTTACATTTTAGGAGGTGGGGTATAGCCTTGTAATTGTGAGAATACATGGGGGTGGATTCTTCTTTTAATATAAAATGAAGTGATGAAATGGATATTTCTACTCTTGAATTGTTTTCAATTCTTTTTAGTTCATTCCACTGTTTTATGATGGAGAACCTGCAATCAGCGTGGGAAAAGGCAAAGAGAAAAGAGGACAGAAAAAAAAGGAAACCCTAATGAAGGGAAAGGCCATTAAGCTTGAATAATGTGACATTCACATAGCCAATTTGTTGATTGTGCCAAAACAGTACAACCATAACACCAGTTGGGTAGGGGCATTAGTTTGAGATCTTATCCTCCAAATTCCTATATCCTAGATGGGAGAAAAATAATCAAATTCTAGTCATCTCTGAAATGATCCTCTCCAACTATTGTGACTCATGATCAGCAATTTTGTTTTTGGATTGGAAATTGGATCTGCTTATTAAAGACTTTTAAGTTTATGTCTAATAGTTTTTTTTTTCTTATTAATTGACTCTGATTAAAATTTAAATTTGATATCTTCTAACTCTAAAAATAACTCCTGTAACCACCCCCTCTCCCTACCCCCAATAAATTAGAGCTCATTGGTTATGTTTAATTGTATTGAAAGCACGCGCGCTCGAGTTGTGTATATGTTTTTAAGCTAATTTGTACTCAAAAATAGTAAAATGCTAAACGTAAGTGGGTCTATTGACCTGCCTTAAACCATCGGCCGACTTATTCTAGCCCAATTTCCTTGGGGGACTTAAACACACAATTTGTTCTTAGTGATGAAATAGGCCATCAATACAGGTAAGAAAAAAACTTTGTGAGAGTGATGGCAATTTGTTCTACATTTTCATATGAAAAAATCCAATTTAACAAAGAAAATGAAGATATCTATAAAGACAACGTAAAATTTATAAAAATAAAAATATCTACTCTTATTATATAGTTTACAGCTTAATACACTTCTTAATAGAATAAAAAAGGTTAGAAAATAAAGAGAAATTGATCTCGACAAGAAAATTTGTGCTCATCATATTTATTAGGCACTTATTATTTTTTTGGATCAAAAAAAAATTTATTCATAAGTGTGTGGATTATCTGATATATAAATTGAAATAAAGTAAATTTTATTTATTTTGTTTCATTTAACTCAACTTATAAAAAGAAATTTATCATTCAAACACTATTAATTCTGAACGTACTCTTTTCAACTAACTAAACGATCTTAATAAATCTAAAATAAGTAACACGTAGAACACAACTAAACAGACTAAATTTAGTTGTCAAACCCCGAGGTTTGGGCCTCACCAAGCGCTCATTTTATTTATAAAAAAAATAGGTGGACGGGATTTAGAAGATAGAAAATAAACGAAAAAATTTATTTGTTTAATCAGTCAGTTTATTTGTGTAACAAAACGTTAAATTATTATAATAAAATTTAAAAATATTTTTTATATATTTTTTATTATAAAAATTAAGTATTTTATTGCACAAACAAATTAATTAGTTATACAAAAAAAATTTTCATCTGTTCTTCATCCACTAAATCTCATGTACGTAACAGTACTCTTATATTTATTAAGCCTTCACATCGCACTTATATGAAAATTAAAATTTAAGGTATACTTCATACAAAATTATAAATCAAAACTAGACCCTAGATAAAAATTGTGCCTTGGCGCTTTTTGTCTGCGTCATTACAGGAAGGTTCATCACGCAATCCGAGGATTCTGAATTCCCCAAGATAAAAGAAGCAACGGCCGAAGACAACTTTGGCTTCCCCCACTGGATGACACGGTCACGTGACCGAGTTGGCAACGCTTTGCAGTAATGGCGCCCGCTGCTTCCTGCCACCTCGTCCAGAGTGCTGTCTCAAAATTTGCTACTGCTTAATAACGAATGAATCAAAAAGAGGGAATTTTCTTTCTTGAAAAATGGGAAAAAGAAAAAATAAGAAAAAAAATAAAAATAAAAATAAAGTTTTCTTCTTTGTTGAACCCCTCGCTCGAAATCCCCACACCCATTTCCTCATTACTTCCCATTTTCTTCTTTCAATTCTCTGCTTCCAAACACTGCATGCCCCATTTGCTAATAATCCCAGTTTTCAAGTTCAAAGATTACAACCCCTTTAATCTGATCAAGAAGTTGATTATTCAAAGAAGAAGAAGAAAAGTAATTTCTTTATTTTTATTATTATTATTATTATTATTATTATTATTATTAAGAGTTTGACTAATTTTACGTTCGTCATCAACTTAATTCACCGTAATTATTCTCCTTTACTAGAATTGAGACCTACAATGCCGAACACGAGGTTTGTTGCCAGCGGACGGACATATAGCATTACTACTCCGATTAGACAGTGCAGTGCAGGCATATCATTAAACCTCGTCCCTCGGCCTCGCTCCTTGGTTTTTTTTAAAGGGTTAAGTTTAAGGTACGCTGTAATTAGTTGTTAATTAATTGCTGCGTTTATTGACTTTTTCCCATTACTTATTTAATTAAATTAAATTGAATCAAATGCTTCTTTCTTTGTCTTTCACTTCACCACGGCGCCGCTTAGTCCGACTCTGAGAGGATACAATCCACTACTCGTGTCGGCAAAATCGTATTCCCCACCCCTTATGTTGTGACGTGGCATGATGCCATTACATCAAAAAGTAAAATTAAAATGATAAGCTCGCTTCGGCCGAGACTTCTGTCCCAATACCTACCCGACTTGCTAACGTGACGCTAAATCTTAAGTCTTAATTTTTTTTTTTTTTTCACATAATTCTTATTTTTTGTTTTTTAACTTAAATTTTATATAATATTTAGTATTATTTTAAATATATTTAATTAGATCTTTTTTTTTTTTCTTCGTAATTCCGGATGAGGGCTGGCACACTTTTGCCCGCCACCAATCTTTATTCTAAAATAACATAAATTATTACATGATTTAACTGAAAAATTAAAAAAATAAATAAATTATTAAGTATTATTATATATACTATATATTTGTTTATATTTTTTTAACCTACACTGACATAATTATGTTCATATTTTTTATATTTCGGATAAATTTTCTTATTAATAGTCGGTTTGTAGAACACTTGGTCTCATATATACAATTCGATCCCTAATTATTATAAACTAAAAAAGAAGGATACTGTTAAGTGCACCAAGATGATACGCTGAGCCATTATTTTAATGGTTTCTCTTTTTTAAGTAAAATTAAAATTTAGATTCAGCTAAATGTTACTTTATAACATTAAATATAAATACCGATTGAGATTCTCTACAAAAAAATTTTAAAAAAAATTCCTTCTTAAAACAGTAAAAAAAATTATTTTATTAAATTTGTATATTTTCAGTATACAAATTTATGTATGCCTAACATTTTCTAAAAAAAACAAATATTGGGTATGAAAACGATATTGATGTCCAGCGAGATCAGAGCCTTTAGTTTCAAAATAGACGGTTATGATTTATTGATGTTTTTATTTTTTGCTTCTTTAAAATGAATGATTAGGATATCCACCAAAAGAAAATCAATAGTTGAGATTGGTTGTAAGAAGCTGTGACCGTTTGGTTCGAAGAATGGTCATGATAACGATTTGTAGTTCAATTATACACATCCAAGATCCAATGCAATCCACCATCCAGCCATTCAACTCAAGGGGTCCCCTCCTGCTGACACAAGACAAGCACTTATGTGGGTCCCGCCTCTTCAGGCACGACGTTGAAGTTCTGCTTTACACCTTAATACCAACAACGTACATTGTCATGTCTTGTCATGTCTTTGAAGCCAAGTCTTGTTAAGCTCTAGTTCGGCTGTTGTGTGCATACATATCTGATTATTCTTCCATTCATGGTTATGAAATTTTTATTTTTTGGTTTGGACGAAGCTAAAGCGAGAATGTCGGTTTGAGTAACACCAACATGGGTGAGAATCCAATGTCCTGAAAGCCTAAGATCAGGCCAAAAAGTGTTGTGGATGAATATTCCTATACTGCCCCTTATTGGTCCCGAGGGACAGAGGAGGCTAGGTTAGTGTTGGTATGAGAATTTGAACCTGATTGTTGAAATTAGAGTTTGGCTTCTACTGCAATAATGAGAATTTGAAGGATATTCCTTTCTATACAGACCCCAAAAAATGACTTTAAAAAATGGTGGCTTTTTAGTTAATATTTGTAGCCAGAATGATTAGCTGCTGAAAATGGTTGAGGGGTCTCTTTCTTGGTGGCAATTACGTTGTTTTCAAAGAGGTGGTTGGTGGGTTTATTTCTTTTATCTTCATTTGGCCCATCTCAACATTTTGTCATCAATTTCCCCATTGCTTTTTAATCTCTATTCCCCACCACTGTGTGCTTTCAAATGTCAATTCTTTGTTTTCCCTTTTGGATCTTATAGGAACTTTCCTCATCTTAGAACCATCCATTCTACAAACCTTCTGGATGTCTTTTGCTTGCAAAGCTTCATTTTTGCTACCTAAAGTTGGAATTTTTGAAGGTCAGTTGGGGAACGTCAGCTTCCACCAGTTTGGTCTGTCAGTTCACCTGTTCAGTAAATGGTTGTTACTGATTGTTATCCTAACTTGTAAGTTCCCTGGCCCACACAAGCTTATAGCACCATACTTGCTGGTTTTCAGTTTGCCGGTTGCCATTTTGAGATCAGTCTTGTTTCAAAAATGTGGATGAAGCAGGAAATTACTTTCCAAAGTATCTGCTGAGCACTTTATAGTTATGTACCTAGTTTCTTGTTCTTTTTGTTTTGTGAATAGTTTATGGTTCTTTGCTCTTAATTAGTATGGTTGCATTTGGCTTGGCGGATTTAGGTTGCGATACTTCTTAAAGGGGTTTTGTCCTGAACACTTCTTAATTGTTTGATGAGACGACGTGCAACGGTATCTCGCCTTTTTATGACTTGTCTGCATGTGCTTGTTTCTTTGGACACCTTTTCATTTAAGAGTTATAGTTGTGTATCATTGTCTTACTAGATGTTACTTGTTACAACAGTAGACGACCAATAATATCATTAGAGCATTTATTGAAAAATTTCATGTTGCTGGCACAATAATGTTTTAAATGGTGTAACATAGTATTTCTGTAAACTTTCTTGAATAATTTTCAGAATTTGTTGCAAAATATTGGAAATTGAATATGTTTGTTGGCCAACTGCAAGTTCACCAGTTCATTGTTAGCATACTGCACTCGTATACGTGCCCACCCGTTTATCAGCGGTTCTTGGTTTTATCAATTTTTGAAGTCTTTGATTTTATGTGAGACTAGATTTCAGGCATGCAATTTGTTTGTCACATAAAGCAGTTTCAGATATTCTCTGCATACCTGGTCCTAGACTTTTGTTTCCGTGCTTCATATTGTTAAGCTTATTCTATTATTCATTTGCTGACAATTCGAAGGTTAAGTTAACTTTGAGGGCTATCTGCTGGTACATTGGAATTGAAGCTCAACTTTTGTGGAACTTTGGGGGAGTTGGGATTTGAACCTGTAATCTTTCCTAAGAGCGTTGTTCTTGTGGCCAACCATGCTAAGACTGGTTGTTTGAACTAACTCCTTATTTGTAGTTAAGTTTTCACTGATGAGTTTCTTCCCTTTTCCTTTTTAATCTCTAAATATTCTTCCTCTTAACATTGGGAAAGTAATTACTATGTCAATGACTGGTTTGATAATTAGATGTTAGTTTCCAACATGGATTAGGGAATGCTGAATTTGCCTATTATTTGGATTTTATATGGATATAGTCTAGAAGGGCGAGCCTTAGTTTAATGGTAAGGTTTCTCCATTATGACATGTAGGTCTTAGGTTTCAGTATGGTAAACAGCCCCTTTTTTTTATGTGGATGTGCTTTATGCTTGTCATGCAAAATAAAATGCATGATTAGGTTCTTTTGAAGTGGCTCCATATTTCTCCTCTATGAAATATTGTTCAGTTTTATTCATGGCCTCTCACAAATTTGGAATACTTTGTCAAAGCGACAAAATGTTAGTGCTGCAAAGATTTCTATTTATCCAGTATTGTGTTGTACTAGTAACACTAGGAAAGGTTCATTTGGAAATACAATGTAAAGTTGACAGATATTTCTCCTTTGTGCTCAGCGTTGGTGTGAATGAAGCTTAAAGTGGAGGTTGCCCTTGCTTGTGCTATTGTATTTTTCTGCATTCAGCAAGTGCTATGTGGTTGGTATCATATTTCACCATCTGTTGAGTTTGGCTTTATACTTTTGTTAAATACTAGAGTTTAAATGTCATTTACATGCACATGGTGGTTTACTATAATGCTTGCCATCTACATAATACCAGATAATTTGATTTCTACTTCATTTTGTCTGGTGCAGATGAACTTTCCACCACATCAGGCCTAAACAACTGGACATGTACATGTTCAGCCTCATATCAGGGAAATCAGAGCTATGTTAGATCTAACTGTTCTGCATCGTGCAATTGCAGCCCGGGTATGCCGCTGATTATGGTATAACTATAGTCACCCAATAGTACATAACTATTATTATATGTGATAATTGCTGCTTTAGTATTAGAAGATTGAAGCCCCTCTACCTTTAGTTGAAAAGTCAAACCAAATGATCAGTGTTAAACCAGGTGTTAGGATACAAGGATTATTGATTCTTAACATTAAAGGTCTGGGTTCAAATAAGAGGCACTGCAAAATCAAAATGTAAATTGCTTCCACCGTTTGTTGTCATTGCTTTCTATGAAGACAAAAGAATTTGTCTCATTGTATTACCAATCCCCTAAGGTTTTTAAGTTGAACCACTATTATTACATTGGTTACTCTTTGTGAGACACTTCTAAAAGTGATTATTTGTATTGTACTCTAACATGTCCCTCTGGACTTTCGTCACAGTCAGCACTCATATGAAGAGTTGCATATTTTGAATACTACCTAAGTTGAATCCTTGTATCTGATAAAGAACTTTGGAAGCAATTGTTCAATGAAGTCATTTACAAAAATATTTACTAAGTCTGCAATCATGTGTGTTTGCATCGGAAAGATGTTTCATGTCAGTACTGAGTTATCTGTATCCTAGGTTTTTTGTACAATTTGGCATTGTTGGTAGCACCCATATTTATATGTTGCAGGAGAAAAGCGTGGCTTGAGTGCAAGTAACATGGGCTTAGTTAATCCCTTGTGTTTGCTAAACGTATCCCCTTTTTTTCCCATTCAACTTTTTTTTGATTTGTTTTTAAATATTTTGTTCGCTTGTTGAGGCCTTGCCAGGGCTTAGCTTGAGAAGTCCCCATGGATGTCATGTTGCACTTGAATATATGAGTGTGTGTTGCCAGTGATGTCTGTCTTTTGCTTACATGCATCAAGCTTAAGATGTAAACACCTCGGTATGGTCGATAACTGTGAGTTAGTTGCCTTCTAAAGCACAAATTACCCTCCAATGTGGCAGCTGGCGCACCAAGTGATGGTACTTGGACTTGCACGTGTGCAGCAGAGGGATTTCCTAAAGTAGATGCAAATGGTCATAATAGCTCCTGCTTTACTGCTTGCAACTGCACTTCCGGTACTTATTCTTGTGATACTATGGATATGCCATTTTTCATTTCTGCAAAGTCAAAATCAAGGTTTTGATGCCTTTTCTGATATGCATTGATATCTCGTATGTATGTGACCGTTCAGTTGCTTTTTTTCTATGATGCTTTCATATTACGGGTAAGGTTATTAAGATGAACTGGTCAATTACCTTATTAATGAATAAACTTGCTTATTAACAGGAACAGTCACTGAACCGCAAGCTTCAAGAGATCACATTTCTGGCAAATTAGTTGTGATCATTCTCCTACTCTGTGTTATATTCACAACATTGGCGTTTCTTGCTGCAGTGACATGCTATTTCTTTCGAAAGGATAAATGTCCCATACAATCACAAGTATTCTTGTCAGACAGGGAAACAAGTTTCAATAGCTCTACTAACTTAATTAGTCATAAGTCATCCTTGGTGTTGGAAAAGAATGTTAGCATTGATTTCCCCATTTATCCGGTTTCAGGTGGGTGAGATTCAGTCTGGCCATAGCACAATCTAGCCCTACTTCAGTTGCCTCCTAGGACTGATTTTATCTCTCTCTCTCTCTCTCTCTCTGTGCAATTTAATTTTACAGGGTGTTTTGGCAAGTCCTCTTTCTTGTGTAGAAGCAAAACAGAGATTATATATGGAACCATAGTCCGATTTTCATACATAGAATTGGAGAATGCTACCGGTAAGTTCTCCCATCACAATCTCATAGGGCTTGGAGGGAACAGCTATGTATACCGTGGCCAGCTCAAAGATGACAGAATTGTGGCAGTTAAGCGCCTCAATGTTCAGGGAGGACCTGATGCTGAGTCTCTTTTTTCAAAAGAGGTACTTCCTCAGCTATCCAATACTCTTTTGCTGCTCATTAAATGATGTCTCTTTGTGTTAGTTAGCTCTCAAATGAACCATGATTCTGTGCTCCACAATAGAAATTCATTAATATTGTTGTCTTGCTTAGGTTGAACTGTTGTCAAGACTCCATCATTGTCATGTTGTGCCTTTGCTTGGCTACTGCTCAGAATCCCTTGGGACGCATTATGAGCGGCTGCTGGTATTTGAATATATGCCTAATGGTAACTTGAGGGACTGTCTCGATGGGAAATTGGGCGGTAACATAGACTGGGAGACTCGCGTTAGAATTGCTATGGGAGCTGCAAGAGGTTTAGAATATCTTCATGAAGCAGCTGCTCCACGAATTTTGCATAGAGATGTCAAATCCACAAATATCCTTCTTGATGAAAAGTGGAGTTCAAAAGTAAGAATCTAATTTGTTGGGTATTTGTTACTCCTATTTCCATTTAAAAATACAATAGCGGGCCGGAAAATGAGATTTTAATTAAAAATAAAGTTAACGCGTACCCCTAATAATATTTTGTTAAACGATAGCAACAATAACAAAGCATTAATCTCAAATTTAATTGGGATCAGTTAAATGAATTTTTTTTCGTCATTTTGTTTTATCTTATAGTAAGTCCTCTGTAAGGCCTAATTGTTTTATATCTTTTTTAACTACTGATTCTTCAGTTAACTTAGGTCTACCTCTCTCTTTCCTCACTCTATTTACATGAGTCATGTCACCCTTCCTTAGAAGAGCACTCTCAAGTCTACGTTTAACACATCTAAACCACCGCAATCGTCACTCCCTTAATTTGTCATCAATAGATGCTACACCCACTTAGCTACGGATGTCCTCATTCCTAATCCAATCCTTCCTCGAGTGTCTGTTTATCCATCTAAACATCCTCATCACTGTGACACTCATTTTTTGTGCATGCGCCCAGCACTCACTACTATAGAGCATAGCTGGACAAATTGCCGTATGATAGAATTTATCTTTCAGGTTAAGGGGAATTCGACGATTATACAAAACTTCAGTTGCACATCGTCATTTCATTCATCCCACTTTCATCCTATGGAGCACATCCTCCTCTATATTGTCATCCTTTTGAATAATAGAACCTAGATAACAAAATTGGTCACAACGAATGGCATCTACCCCACCCAACTTAATGGTTCGTTTAGTTACACTCATAGCATTACTTAAGTTGCAATGCATATACTCAATTTTTGTACGACTCAACCTAAAGCCCTTAAATTCTAGAGTGTCCCTCCAAACTTTTAACTTGTGGTCTAAACCCTCCCACGTCTCATCTATAAGGACGATATCATCTACAAACAACATACAACGTAGTATATTATCTTGAATATGATTCGTTAAGACATTCATGACCAACATAAATAGAAACGGACTTAAAACTGATCCTTGGTGTAGGCCAACTATGATGAAGATATTTGCAGATTCATCTCCAACTGTCCTTATTCAAGTCATAACTTTGTCATACATCTCTTTCACTAAGTGAATAAATAGAATGGGGGCTGTCTTCTTGCTCATCGCCCATCACATTATTTGCCTAGAGACTCGATCGTAGGTTTTTTCTAAGTTAATAAAAACCTTGTGTAGATCTTACTTCCTTTCTCGATAGTTTTCTATCAATCTTCTAAGGAGAAGGATAGCTTCTATAGTTGATCTACCTAACATAAACCCGAATTGATTGTCAAAAATAGAGACAATCTTTCGTAGTCGTTGCTTTATAATCCTCTCCCAAAGTTTTATAATATGACTCATTAATTTTATACCTCGATAGTTAGAGCACTCTTGAATGTCTCCTTTATTCTTAAAGATTGGCAGCAGTGTGCTCATCCTTCACTCATCAGGCATCTTACAATTCTTCAAAATCTTATCAAAAAGTCTAATCAACCAAACTATTCCCCTTTCACATAAACCTTTCCAAGCTTCAATAGGTATGTCATCTAGTCCACATGCTCTTTCCCCTTTCATCTTTCGTATAGCCATTCTTACCTCCGAAAGACAAATGCCTCTAGTATAGGTGATTTTCTCTAGAAGGTTACCAAGGTTTTCAAAACTACCCTGACTATTCTCATTAAAGAGTTTGTCAAAGTATGTTCTCCGCTTCTCTTTAATCTCATCCTTTATCATGAGGACCTTCTTTGCATCATTTTTAATATATCTGATTTGAGTAGAGTCTCGACTCTTCCTTTTCCTAGTACAGACTAGCCTATCAATCACATTTTCTCCTTCAGTAGTGTCAAGCTTGCTATATAAAGTATTATAAGCATTAGCTCAAGCCACTACTACTGCTATTTTTGTTTCCTTTTTTGCTTGCTTGTATCTTTCATACGCGTTGTTGTCCTAACACTTCGAGAGACTTCTATAACACTCTCGTTTCTTTTTGATGGCATCTTGGATCTCTTGACTTCACCACCAAGTTTCCTTTGCTGGTGGGCCACGCCCTTTGGCCACTTTTAGGGTCTCTGCCACCACTTTGCGTAAGCGATTCACCATACCTAACTACATGGTATTGATGTCAGAATGGGTGTCCCAATCCCCGTCCTCGAACATTTTAGTTTGGAAGGCCAACTTTCCCTGTGGTCTTACTTAACTCATATTTAATAAGGACGTCCAAGACAACTAACCTGTGTTGTTTGGTAATGGCTTCTACTGATATAACTTTACAGTCCTTACACAAAGTACAGTTAGTACGTTTTGTAAAAAAAAAGTCAATTTGACTGCTGTTGTACCCACTTTTAAAGGTAATTAAATGTGATTCCCATTTTTGAATGTAAGTATTGACTAAAACCAAGACATAAGCAATAGCAAATTGCAGAATGGTTTCACCATCTTTATTTCGCCATTCATATCCAAAACCTCCATGCACTCTCTCGAATCCCTCTATATCACTACCTACATGCCCATTCAAGTCTCCTCCAATGAAAATCTTTTCAACAAAGGGAATTTGTAGTAAAAGTTTATCTATATAGTCTCAAAATTTTTTCTTTTCGGCCTTAGTTAGATCTATTTGCGAGACATAGGCACTAATAATGTTAATCGTTTCTTTACCTACCACCAGCTTAACTTAGATAATCCTATCTTCTAGTCTTCTAACTGCTACTACTATGTTTTTCAACTGACTATTGATAATAATCTTGACCCCATCACTATTAGAAGCACTATCCGCATACCAAAGTTTAAAACTAGTACTACCTATTTCTCTACATCCATTATCGGTCCACTTTGTCTCCCATAAAAATGCTACATGTACCCCCCGTCTAGTCATAGGATCTACCACTTTCATGAGCTTGCCTGTCAGTGTACCAACATTCCAAGTCCCTCAACGAATATTTTTATCTTGCACTAGCTTCTTTACTTGCATGCATCCACAAACACACGGGAACCCTTGCATCCTCTTGCTGCACCCGGGCGCCGGCATGACGCATAGCTGGATCCTCACTTATTCTTCACTACACCCTGGCTTTGATGTAGTGCGTTGTATGTAGGGGACGCCTCAACGAAAGTGTTTAAATAATTCATGTCATAAAAGTTTGGCTAGTTTTACGCTGACCGCCAACTACCACAACCCTCCTCCATTATTCAGGCTTGGGATAGGTAACACTGAACACGAGGTCCGACATTAGCAGAGTTTTGTCAAACCACGAGCTATCAAAATCAAAGCGATTGTTCCCCTATATGGAGTTATGGCTTAGTCGAGTTGAGGTGCCCAAAATGAAAGAACTCTGTGAGTTGGTAGTAAATGTTGCAGCACATTGATTTATTAAAGCGCAACATACTAATAGTTATGTAAACAACAATTGTTTCGCAGATTACTGATCTTGGTATGGCTCAATGTTTAAGAGCTGATGGTGTCCCCAGCAGTTCCAGTTCTCCAGCAAGAATGCAGGGCACTTTTGGTTACTTTGCCCCAGAGTACGCAATGGTTGGAAGAGCATCTCTTATGTCAGATGTTTTTAGTTTCGGGGTAGTTCTCCTGGAACTGATCACCGGTCGGCAACCAATCCATAAATCAACTAACAAAGGAGAAGAAAGCCTTGTATTATGGGTAAAGTAAAGCATCTTCACTAATTACATGTGTCGATAGTTTACATCAAGTTTTTATAGTTTCTAGTGCTTCAAAATATCGCCTTTGGCTACTTTGATGTTCATGATTTGTGATGTACATAGCCGATAATTGCTACCATTCGTGTGTTTGGTTCATTAGTTGGATATCTAAATATCAATGATGGTGTTATTAAGAAATGTTTGTGAGAGCACAACCGATTTAGTTGCTTACTATGGGAGAAAATGTGTTTCGCTTCATATGTAGGCTACCCCTCGTCTCTGTGATAGTAGGCGGGTAACATCAGAGATGCCCGATCCACGATTGAAGGGGAAGTTCCCTGAAGAAGAGATGCAGATAATGGCTTACCTAGCAAAGGAGTGCCTACTATTGGATCCTGATGCTCGACCAACTATGAGTGAGGTCGTGCAAATTCTGTCAACTATTTCAACAGATAAATCTAGACGGAGAAACATGCCAGTAAATCTTTTTCCGGTAACCATGCAATTTACAATTCCATTGTTTGCAATTCAGTTGAAAAATATTTCCCTGCTTCCAGCCATTAGTTTACTAGACATAAGAAGATCCTTGTGATTTGTATTCTCCGTTGCCATGCACATAACAAATGCTATATGCCTCCTGCCATGCAGGCGCCTGCTACATTTAGCGAGAAAACCGAGCCTCATGTAGTAAGAGCTGATACTAGGGACGAAGAAATTTACGTGGATGAACTGAGACAAAGCACGCCAATTAGACCGAAGGCTCAGTATCCTCTGCCATCAGATGTCGACCATGCTGTCATTGTTGGAAGCAAAGCCAGAGAAGCAGACACCGTTTCGACCGAGTACATGGAGAGGTTGATCCTCTTGACTTCAAAACCTCATAGTTGGCATGCCTTAGATGATGAAGCTGTGGACTTGACAGAGCCCCGGCTCGAATCATTCCGAATGCCTAATGTTAATTCTCCTTGATAAAGTACCCCGACATAGTTGATTCAGATTGTGGCAAGCAAACAAATTTTTCGAGGATTCAACTCATTTGAAATCTGAAAATAGATACAAAGGTCACATGTTCTTTATCTTTTTTTTTTTTTTGAAAAAAATTTAGAATTCATACGTTGCTAGTCATACTTAGTATATATATTGTGACAACTTTATTTATTTCTGTAACAAATTTGATAAAATATGATATAAGAAATTAACACATTATTTTTTATCGCAAAAATTATAAATTTTATCATAAAAATAAATAAATTTATTATAATATAAATATCAAATATGGTTACCAAACATATAGAAACTAACTGAACTCTGCTTTTTTAGGTGTAAAATTGAAACGCGCGGATAGTACCGCGGTCCATCAGGAACATTGCGACTTTGAGGGGTCACTTGCTTTTTGTCGTATGTGATCATTAATGTTGTATGTACAGAAATACCCATGTCTTTTTTGTGTTGGTCAACTGTCTATTACTTAGAATTGTTTGAGTATATTGTTCTCAAAAAAAAAAAAAAAAAAATTGCTCGAGTATATTGATGTTGTAATTTGTTACAAATGCAACACTGGTAATTCAATCTAGTGCTGTGAAAAAAAAAGGAAAAAAAAATTAATTATGACTTGCGCAAAAAAATTTATCGTAATTAAAATTCTTTTTGTGTGTGAATTTCATGGAGGTGCAGTGTAAACCTCCAACTTTCCCAAACTCTATTGTAGCGGATCAAGTGCAGTTGAGTAAACAATTTTTTAAAAAAAAAAAAAAAAGGATTATTGCGTATGAGACGGACCAAGTTAATAACAATAAAAAGTTAAGAGAAAGCCTACTCATTGGCAAATGGCAATCTATTTGTGACTAATCAAACATTTTGACTTTAATTGGAGCATTTTATGTGTCTATGGACGGGCAAAATAAATGTAAAAAACTTTGAAACATTATATATTAATTTTGTGTTGGAGTCACTATTTTTTTTTTTAATTTTCGGCCTCCTTTATAAGTATAAAAAAAAAAAAAGTCAAAACAGCATGGCTAATGGAATTATTAAGGTATGAGTTCTGCACTTCTGGGCATGCTATTACATTAGCTGCTTAATTTTCCCCACTATGCTGTCATGGATTTTCTAAGTAATTTCTCTTTTTCTAGCGACAACCGAAATAATTTCCTCTCCGTCAGTCCAACGATATGCCTATGAACTTTTATTGTAAATAGAATAGCCGGAGTAATCGCTGAACACATGATATATATTTATATATACTTGTTTTTTCCTTTTTAAGAGCACAGAACTTTTTTTTATTCTTTATTTTTTGTCTTTGAGAAGAGTTATAGCTCAAGGATAATACTCATTTAAATTTTAAAATTTTATAATTAATTCTTAAATTTTTTAATATTTTTAATTGAATATTATATATTTCAGATCTTTTACAACTGAGTTATTTTATCGGTTTAACCGTTAAAAATATATTTGACCATTAGATCAAATATCTTTCAAATCTATTATGTCAAATACGTTTTTAACGATTAAATTAATAGAATGATTCAATTGTAAAAGATATGAAAGATATGAAACTTGATTAAAAAAATTAAAAGATTTAATACTCAATTATAAAAATTTATAAAAATTTAAAATTTAAACGAGTGTTATCTCTAACTCATACATATATATACGTAGGGAGAAGAGGATTAATAAAAAGTGAATTTTACACCTCAACTTTTCACTTAAACTTAGGGTGCGTTTATTTCATGTGATAGGATAGACTAGTGGCCAATTATCCCACCTTAATACACATTTGGTTGTTTAATAAGATAAGTATATGATAAACTAGTGTGGATTTATTGTCTCATAAATATGGGATAGTACTATCCCTCTAACTCTTATAGGCTAATCTATCTCACATCCACATCTTAGACTAATATTAATAAATTATACATTTACTAAAATATCATCTTAATTAAAATAAATTTTAAATATTTTTTAAAAATTAACATAAAATTTAAAAAATTCATTTCTCTTTCATCTTCTCTCTCATCCCTTCTCTCTCTCTTTCCTTTCTGTCTCCTCCTTCTTTCCTTTCTCTCTCCTCCCTCCTCTCTCTCTCTTTCCTCACTCTCCTCCCTCTTCTCCCTCTCAATCCTTCTCTCTCTCTCTTCCCTTTCTCTCTCTTCCCTCTTCTCTCTCTCTCACTCCTCATCTCTCTCTCTCTTCCTTCCTCCCTTCCTTTCTCTCTCCTCACTCTCTCTCTCACTTGTGCTCATTCTTTCTTTTTTTTTTATATAAATTTGAAAATTTATCTCTTAAAATTTATTTAATTTCTCCTCAAAAAATTAAAAAAAATATTAATTTTTTTATATTTTAAAATTTATCTGTATAATAAAATTAATACTTAATTTTAAAAAATATTTTTTTATACAAAATTAGAAAATTATAAACAGTATGATGTATAATAACATGTAAAAAAATATTAATTTCATTACTTAATTTTAATTATTTTTAATAAAAAGATTAAATTAATAATAAATATAAATCAATTATTTTTAAGGGTAAAAAAGTAATTTTGATATACTATATTATTTTATTCTATATCATCCAAACATTAAATATGATAGTTATTCAATACTATTTGATGACATCTAAATATAATATAAATTAATAATCTAATTTATCTTATATTATATTAGTTTATATTATTTTATACCATACTATACAGTCTGTATACCAAACGCACTCTTAATATCTAATAACTAATTGAACTTTACTTACTGACTACTGATTAAACCCATTCATTCTCTCCTATCCGCCTTCCATCACTTGGCTCTTGTTGGAGTTTGAATTAACTCTCGTACCACTGTTGAAGCTGCGGAAGCAGGCTTGGGCCTATTTTGAAGAGCAAGCTGACTAGGGAAGCTTAAGGCTTGGGCTGTTTCCTCTCTTGTCAATATGGGGTTTGTCTGCACTTCTCCACTGGACCTTTTCTGCATAGGCCATTTAATGGGTATGCGTCTATTTGTTGTCTGGGTCGAACCATCTGTTTTTATACCAAAATTGCACCTGCGGAAGCGGGCTTAGGCCTAATATTAGGGAGCAAACTGAGTAGAGGAGCAAAGAACATCTTTATTGGTTTTGACACCACTTATTGCTTAAAATTTTATGACTTGATTTATATGTCTTTACCTCCACTTATATGTTGCATTGTTCCTCGGGATAATGTCTTTTTTGTCTTTAAATCTTTATAAGTTTTTATAATTAAATTTTAAACTTTTCAACTTTTTTAATTAAATCCTTTATAATCAACTCTTTTTTGTTAACAGCCGCCAATGAAATCATTTAAAATGTACTTTAACTAAACAGATATAAAAAAAAATCATAAATATTGGTTTTGTCATATTTCTCTGTTTTAGTATTTTAAAAAATAATTAAAATACCGTATTTAAGTTTTTTTCAATTCACTTTTATTTATTCAAAGTACATTTTAAACAGTTTAACTAATAACTATTAACAGAAAAGATTTAATTGTAAATGATTTGAAAAGTGCACGACTCAATTAAAAAAATTAAAATAATTATAAAAATTTAAAACTAAAAATGATATTATGTCATTGTTTCTCCCTCTCTTTTCAACGTGGAACTTGTTTTTTCTTTACTTCTGGGTCAATCATCAGCCCTTAACAATGATTTCTTGCCTTGGATGACAGGCTCGGTTCTGATTAGATTACCCAAAAATAGACTTGTTTAAGCAGCGTAGACTTGACGGATGCGATGAACTTTTTGTTCTCAGAAATCCAAAAAATACCGGGGAGAATGGACTGGGCGTAATAAAGATGGCACATTAGCATCCAGGAGGAGGTGATGGTGGTGGTACTGGAAGAAAGCAAAAAGTTTGATGGACTGAATGAGGTTAGATTGAGTGAAAACTGAATTAATTATTGTGTATATCGATTATTAATCTGTTACACATTAATTTTAATTTTAAATTTTATAAATTTTTATATTTTTTTATTATTTATAATGTATAAAATTACTAAAATTAATATGTAATTAAAATATTAATAATAAATACATGCTTAACTCAGTATCTTGCTTAGTCTTTCACCCTCTCAATTCAAGTACCCAGGTACCCATGCCCTGGAAAAAGTGGGGGTGATGGAGATGGACCACATGGTTGTCTCGTTGTACCGCTAAATAGCTCGACGGCTAGTCACGGGGCCTGCCTAACAGTCGGAGAGGCTAGGTAGATTCATTTGTATGTATCATTTATCGTAATTATGGGTTCATACGGATCACAAATGCCACCTCTCAATCGCCTGCGAACACATCAATATCAATTCAAGACGATAAATGCTACGTCTCAAGCAGTAACGAACACATCAATATAATCCAAAACGATAATCCCGATTTACTCGGGCGGCAAAAGAGGTAGTGCCATTATTCCAATTTTCGTTCTCATCTTATTGTCCTTTTTTTACCAAGCGAAGGTCTGAAGTTCGTAACGAATTAATTGAAATTTAATGTAATTTTTAAATATTAAAATTTAGTATTAAAAAAAAACATGTTATCCCTTTTTTCAAATTACTCCAACTAAGATTAAAAAAATATTTGTTATTTTCACTCAAATCGTTATGAGCATAATTTACTCATTATTTTATATTATATAAATTTATTTTATTATTTTTTATTTTAAATAAATTTTACTTACTGTATAATATAAAATTATGAATAAATTATATTTTTTTAAAAAAATTAAATTAGAAATCGTTCTAAAAAAAATATGTCATTCAAAATATATGTCATTAGTGATGTTTTAAATGTTTTTTTTTTTTTCTTCATCTAGCTAGTGAGGAGAAGATTTTTAACTGTCGGCAAAACCGAAATTTGGAATTCTAAATTTTGCTGAAATTCAGAATTTAGTGGCGACTTCATTATACCTAATAATTACTAATAATTAGAACTATTTTCGTGTACCACCATCAATGACGCCGGACCATTTCTCTCTCTTTCAACACAACTTTCTAAAGAGTAATATTAATTAGATGGTTTTAAATAAATAATAAGTTACATAATTTTATGTAATAATTTTAATAATTTATTAATTTTTTATTTTTTTATGAATTTAAGAATTTAACAACTCATATTGATCCTGTAATATATATATATATATATATATATATATATATATAATAACTTATATTATTTTTAACTATTTTAAAATTATCTAAGTGAATCCACCAAATTTTGCCTTTGAAAATTTTTTCTTTGATAATCATCTATTTCGAAATGTGTCAAAAATGTAAAAAGGTGTGAGATAAATATTATAAGATATGCTAGTCAAAGATTAGAAGTTTAGTATTTTTACATTGTTATATGACAAATCATTTAGTTAAGTTTAAATCGTAGTTGAGGCCTCCATACTCAATATTATAGTAATTATGCAAAAAAATTTGAGAATTTTTAATTTAACTCACATTTTTTAATAAATATAATTTATTTATAATTTTATACTATATAATGAGTGAGATTTATTTAAAATATAAAAAAATAAATAAATAAATTATGTGATATTAGATCATGAGTAAATTTTATTCATTTAAAAAAAATAAAATTAATAAGCATCTCAAATTTTACATAATTACATTAGATTGGCCACGAAAATAATTGACCGTAATTATAATGTCCTCCCCAATTCCTAGTTTGAAACTTCCTCATTGATATTATATAAAGTTTTTGTCAATTTTTACAACATGTTATTTACACGCCTCCAAGTATTTTTTCGTACTCACTCATCTCACCTCTACCATGGACAAGTAGCCTACATGACTTTTTTTTTTTTTTTTTTTTTGTGAATTTGAAATTTGGTAGTTAAAACTAAAAGTCCAACTACCAGATTACGCGGCTAGCGACAGCCCACATGGCCTCTTCGAATTCAATTATAAATAGCTAGGACAACTTCATATAATTGGGGGATTGAGCTTGCATTAAAAGCAAGAAATCGAGTTAACAATGTCCGTAAAAAATTTTTTTTTCTTCTGGGTCCTGGCCCTAGCAGGATGTCTAAGCTACACCGTCGATGCTGTGATACCAAGCCGTCTGGTTCCATTTAACCGGAGCAGTTTTCCGGCAGATTTCATTTTCGGAGCTGGCTCTTCTGCTTACCAGGCAAATATTGTGGCCATACATATACGTTTTAAGACCTATATATATGCACATTTATATACTTGTATAGCTATTTGCACGTGTCACACACCCATCACCACGAGATCGACAAACAAATTAAAGGGAAAATCAAGAAACGCTTGTAGAATTGGAAGTCGGAGTTTGTATGACCAGGTTTTTTTCTTTAATTGCTATATATATTTTCGCTTGTAATATTGGTCCTATGTGTTCTTTTCAGTCTGAAGGAGCAGCATTAATTGATGGAAAAGGACCAAGTACATGGGATACTTTCACCAGCCAACACCCAGGTTTGGAAATTTTGATTACAATTTCCATGTGTCTATAAAAAAACAACCCAATATATTTGTGCATTAAAACAATAATTTAATAAGATCTAATTTAACTGGAGTTTTGTGAGTATTAAATGATCATCTAATAGTAAAGTGTGTAACTTCCACTAGTAGGTTTGATATCGAACCTCAAACTACTCCCCCACTTATCATTTTTTCTAATAATAAGTTATCATTTCTACTAAAAAAAAAAAAGAAAAATACAATTTCATTCTTTGTAATTCATATTGTTTTTTAATTATAACATGTTTTTTTTCTCTTTTTTTGTTTTCAATTTGCAGTATTGTTGGTTTATAACATGTCTTTACATATAAGGTCATGAAAGAAACTAATTAAGTGTGGGATTGACAGAAAAAATTGCGGATCGAAGCACAGGAGAAGTGGCTGACGATTTTTATCACCGTTACAGAGTAGGTTGCGATGTGCTTTATATTCAAGCTGATCAAGTAGTGCATAGCCGTTAAATATGTTTGATCCCTTTTAATAAACATAGTGAGAACGTTGCAGGACGACATAAAATTGATGAAAGAGGTTGGACTCGACTCCTTCAGGTTTTCTATCTCATGGAGCAGGATATTACCTAGTATGTTTACTACGATCACTTGAATTTATGACGAATTTCCGCATTCATCTTCCTTTAATTTTATAAACATACGACAACGTAGGAGTTACAACTAGGCATGTAATCCATTCAATATGGGAGCTCATCTGTTTTTTTTTTTTTTTAAATTTTTATTTCCTTCAATTTAACCATCCAATAACACATTTCATTATCAATGTGTGCCCACATGTGCCCTCGAGCAACATAATGTTTTTTCTAAACGTAAATGTATTTTAAAAAAATTGATTGTATCAGCCTTAATCTCTTTTCAGAGGGAACAATTACTGGAGGAGTGAATCCTTTGGGTGTTAAATTCTATAACAACCTCATCGACGACCTTCTGGCAAACGGTCATCTCTCTGAAGCTCTTTCTGTCGCCAACTTACTTTGAATCGATTAACTCCATAAGTCTCTTAATAGTTTTTGCCTTGATGTCTGGTGAAATATACTATATATGTCCAGGTTTGACACCATTTGTGACATTACTGCATTTTGATATTCCACAAGCACTTGAAGATGAGTATGGTGGACTACTAAGCGCTAAGATTATGTAAGTTATAATCCTTTACAGGCAAGCCAAACAATCCATTACGTAGATAGAGTGGGTACGGTAACGTTACATGGATACAGTTAAGTTAATGCGTTTTAAATACAGATTCACACATATTGCACTATTATAATTCTTTATTTTACATTTGTAGTCTTTTGACGCATGATCTCAATTGATTTGTAAAAATTATAAATATATATTTAACGATTATTATAGTGCAACGTGAGTACATTTCTGAAACGAATCAAGTTAACGGCGTTCATGTAATTTAGCAAGGTAATGTAAATAGAATTGGAGAAGATTATTGACAAATTGAGGATCAACAATATTTACCCCTTAAAATGAACTTTTTTTTTGGTTCATTTTTGCCATGATTTGAATCGTGGAATGTTAAAGTGGAATGTTAAAGTAAGAGTCCAACTATTTTACAAACAAAGTAGGGGCCGCTATAAAATGAATTGCAAACGATCAAACTACAATTACACAACACAAATAGTGTGGATTGAATGCTTTGACTTTGGCAAATGGAATCAGGGAAGATTATGTTGCATATGCGGACTTGTGCTTCAAAGCCTTTGGGGATCGGGTCAAGCACTGGGTGACCACCAACGAACCAAACGGAATGATCTTGAATGGGTACCATGCTGGTACGTTTCCACCCGGTCGATGTTCTAACTACGTCGGAAATTGTACCGCCGGTAACTCTGCCACCGAGCCCTACATTGCAGCGCACCACTTGCTTCTCTGCCATGCAGCTGCCGTGAAATTGTACCGCGATAAGTATCAGGTTTTGACTTTCCCTTGTTTTACCAAGAAGTTATTAATTCTATGGAACATATGACCATATCAATTAGCATTTTGATTGGCTCTGGTTATAGACTATAGTAGAGACGCAGTTAATATATGTGTGTGTGTGTGAGCGCACATATTTTATTTTAAATATTTGAACATTTTTAAATATTTAAACATTTTACTTAATGATATACACATCACATATTTTTCCTTTTTCAAGTGTGGATCTGACATAAGACTTATAACCTCTTCTACTCTCACACCCCTTTCTTATCCTGACTATTTCTCACACCTCTTTAATTTTTTCTGTCGTGGATTATTATTATGATTTATTATTATTATCATTTTGACTACCTGAGCAGGCACTTCAACGTGGAAAAATCGGTATTACAATTGTGACCAACTGGTACACCCCAAAATACAATACGACTTCCAGTCGTCAGGCCACCTCTAGAGCCTTTGATTTCTTTTTCGGATGGTGAGCTAATTTATTTACGTAGTTAAGTTAACTTAATGTAAAAAAAAAATTATATATATATTATAAGAAACAGTTGAAATAAAAGAAATAAAATAAAATAAATATGGGAGATATAAAATCGCGTACACTGATATTTCAATGTGACAAAGTATTTCCTCATTCTTTTAAAATATCCAGAGAATTAAGATGGAATGAAATTAATTAATGGTGTGTTGAACAGGTTTGCACATCCAGTAACATTCGGAGACTACCCACAAAGCATGCGATCTGCTGTGGGAAAAAGACTGCCCAAATTTAGTGAAGAAGAGTCAAAGATGCTAAAAGGGTCTCTTGATTTCCTTGCTGTAAATTACTACACAACTAATTATGTGGAAGCTGCCCCTTTAGCCAGCAGTGTCAACGCCAGCTACGCCGGCGATAGACAAGCAACTTTCACAAGTATATTTCTCTTAAAACTTCCTGTTAATTTCTTTATAACCAAGTTTTATTTTTTCAACCCGGACACAGCAATTTTAATGGGTTTTAGACACGAACTAACATTGTATTATTGTATTATCATGACAGTTAAATGCAAATTTACAACCCTCATCCTTGTTGCAATTATATGCACTTAACGACTTTTACCATATATATACATCTTGATCTAATAAAAAATTATGATTTTCGATGTTGTAGCTGAGAAAAATGGGATTCCCATTGGCACTCCTGTAAGTATCCTGCTTTCTCTCTTTACGTCTCCTTTTTCCATGTGATTGTGTGTGTGATTAATTGAAATTTGTTTAATATAGACTGCTTTGAGCTGGCTTTTCATCTATCCAAGAGGTTTTGAAGAGTTTCTGCTGTACGTAAAGGAACGTTACAATAATCCAATTATTTACGTGACAGAGAATGGTATGATACATACTGTATGTCCCTTTTTTGTTTTTAATTTAAATTCCGCAAACTATAGGTTCTTTGTTTACTACCACCCTTGTGGTAGCGGAGAGGATAAAACGGCTTGTTCAGTATAAAAGATCACTGGTTTGAATATATGGTAGTTTTGTAAAATTACAAACAGTCTGATAACATTTGCTGAGTTCATGAGATTTACTCTCTCACGAATTCAATATAGATAATCTGCTTTACTTCTTGCAGTGTTTTAGTACAATTACACTGAGTGGTCTATAAGGCACTACATTTATTTACTCATTTTAAAGACGAAGAAAAAGGCTATCAGTTTATTTATAGAATTATAGAGGATTATAAGCACTGAATTTAATTAATTATCACAATTTTTGGGTGCAGGGATGGCGGATAATGGCTCTTTGCCACTTGAAGCTGGCAAAAAGGATGGGCTAAGAATTAGATACCACAGTAGCCACCTATCATATCTTCTGAAGGCCATCGAGTGAGTACTTAATTTTACCTTTGGGGGTTCTAATGAAATTGACCCAAGAAGTAATAATCATGTTTAATTAATGTTAAATACTCTGATTATTGATGAAAATTTTGGGCAATGCGTATGGTGCAGGAAAGGGGCAAATGTGAAGGCATACTATATATGGTCACTTTTGGATGACTCCGAGTGGGATGCTGGTTATACTGCTCGCTTTGGCATCACTTATGTTGATTTCAAGAATAATTTAAAGCGGCACCTTAAGTACTCTGCTTATTGGTTCAAGATGTTCCTCCACAAATAAATTTGTAAATCATGTAATGGTACTCGAAAATTGGGAAGCAAATAAGGTTTTGTTTGTTTACTAGAAAATAAATTGTATTTGTAAAATATTTGCTAAAAAAATTATTTACAAGAAAAATAAATTATTTTTTACTAGTTAACTCTGATGCTAAAATTTATTGAAAAATATTTTTTCGTGTTTGGTGCGCATTCAGATAAAATTGAGAAAATGTGAGAATCAAAGAAAATGAAGTGGGTATCAGGAATTTCATGATTTTTGTTAAAAAAAATAAATAGAAAAAAAAGGAGAAAATTTTGAGAAAAAAAATTATCCAACCTTTTAGCCCTGAACGAGGTAAAGGGATCTGACAACGGAGTGATGAAAGACAATGATGGAAAGTGACGATGGAGGTGGAGAGTTGGTCAGAGCTGTTGTCTCTCTCCCTCCCATGCTCTCAAGCATAAGTTATTTTTCTTAAAAATAACTTTATTTTTGATTGATTACACAAAATTTTTTTATTAATTTCTATTTTTTGCATTGTCAAACAGTAAAAAATAAAAAAAATATTTTTTTATAAAAAATTTTATGTGAAACAGACGGATCCTAAAAGTCAAAGATTTGCAATGCCACAATAACTTATTTTTTTAACTGACAAAATATATTATACTATGTTTAAAAAATATAACGTTTTATACATTTTGTTTCAAATTTTGTATATTTATTTAAAAAAAAAAAAAAAAAAGAGCTGACCGCGTTCCCCACCATAACTCGCCTTTGCTTTTCCTCAACCAGACATAATTCACGAGGCATTTTCTGTTCATCTATGTCTTCAACAACCTTTAATTTGATTTGAAGATGTACCAAAAAAAGAAGGGCAAAGTGAGATGGGGAAGAGCTGGTGGAGAGGAATCTGAATTAAGCAGAGGTCTAGGGAAGTTCATTTGTAATTGAATTTAGTTAGAATCTAACTAAAATGATATTATGTTAAAGTTGTTTTCTGTTTTACATGATTTTTTTATTTGTGCATAATTTAAAATAATGTAATACTTACATCATTTTAAATAAAATCTAAACAAATTTTATGACTATATATATCTTTTTTCTTGTATCAATTTGGTCTTTTGGGTTACAAGAGCAGACGCCGAGTTAATGGACCTTTCTAAATAAATTTGTAAAAATAAAATTCCAGTTTGAAACTAACACCAACTTTTTGTTTGTCCATGCAAAAGGCAAAACCATCTGTTGCCTCCTTTTAGAACAAAGGTTCAGCAAACGGGGATTGTTAGGACAACATCTCACCACGGTCTCGCACTTAAAATATGAATTATACCTGGGATTCAAATCATGCAATTTTAAGTGTTTTCTTTTTTTTTTATTATTAAGAAACTTATTAAGTCGTAAAGTATAATTTTTCTTATTTTTATAGACTTCGTACCCCCTTTATAAAATTAGATTACAAAACCTTTAAAATAGAACTTTTAAACCTTAATTATTAATCTATCTCTGAAAAACATTGTAAGGGTAAGAATGGGTCTGAGATACCGACTTGAGCCAATGAGTTAGGCCTCCCAACATGAAGGCTTTTGAAAGGGCCCGGATATAAATGGGCCTCCGCTACATCCAGTCTTTCAGGAAAAAAATGTGACAACCCAAATATGCATATAACTGTTATTACACAAGACCAAAAAAAAACACATGCACAGGTACATTAGCCGGCTTGGCCGTAGCCAACACAACAGGCAATGCAGCTTTCCCTGGATGCTTGCTCAAAGCTTTGCAAACATAATGAGGCCGCGTTGTTTGAAACAGTCAACTTCAGCTCTACAAGATTAGAAACTGTAGGTAGTTATTCTCTCCAAAAAGGGGGAAGAATCCCCCTGTAAAAATAATTTGAACACTTTTATCAGAAATGTTTGAGTGCAAAATTGCTACCCTATTTCCAAATATTCTTGCAGCCTGTGAATTTGTGTAAATCTAGTTTCTTCACTGAACTGCGAGATGAATTTTTGTGTAGAATTTCATTTACATTCTATTCTTTATTTATATACCTCGTCAAATGCGAATGGTGTAACAGTAACAACGAAAATATTTAATGTACCATAAAATTATTAAGGTCGAACTTCTTGATCTGCTTACGCTTGTCGTTTCTGGTTCCCCCTTTGTTTGTGGTTGCTAATACCCAATACAAAGGAAAAAGATGCTAACTAACTGAGATGTTAAAAGAATATTTTCAGTGCAAGAGACTTTTATAAAGTTAAATGCATGTAGTTTTATTTTTATTTTTTATTAAAAAATTCGTTAAGTCATGTATTATACATATTTTTTTAAAATTAAAATTCAAAATCTCTAATATAAAAATTTTAAGTTTTAATTATTAGAGTATTTTTTAAAAGACTAATTTTATTCTTGTTATTATAAAGAAACTATTTCTATGATTAGGTCAGACTTCTAAGAAAACAAAAAACAAAAAAACAGGGGATTGAGGGAGAGAGTTTCTCAAAGGTTATTGCATGACTAAATTTGGAAGAGGCCTCAACGACCCATTAAAAAGGATTTAATCATACAGATGATTTGATTCCTTTTGTTTTAGATAATGGCACGCACGCATGAACAAGAACTACTATGAACGCTGTGATACATCATTTACTGCAATAAAATAAGATGATGTATATCGCACGCCTCCTCCAGGGTCGTGAGGTCATTATCACTCCTTTGCAAAATTGCTCCTAGCCGGTACTGGCTGTTGGCTTCAAAGGGTTGGCCTTCGTTTTTGGCAACTAGATTAAAAAAAAAGCAGCTCCACGATTTGACATGATATAAAAATTTAAAAGCCACCAATAATATTTCTTGATCATTAATAAATGTTAACTCAAGAGTCTCTTTGACGATATTTCTAATTACATCGCTTGTGACGTCCCCGAAAAAAAAAATTTCTGTGGAGAATTTATAGTTGCATTTGCCATAAACAAAGGTGGTTTCCGATGTTGTTGACATATGGGAGTTAGGTTGAGAAAAAAATTGTTTGAATAGAAAATTGAATTTTTCTAGCATTTTTTGTTTGTTCTCCTAAGCAAATCAAATATTAATTGTCATTCACTATTTCATTGAGGGTATGAAATTAGGCAGCCCATGTGGATGGCTAAAGACATCCAGAAGGATTTTGTAATATTATTATGGAGTCATATTCTCTTGTCATTCTTAGTAGGGGTACAAGTAAACTGATACATTCATTAAAAATTTAATGACTCGGTTCGGTAAGAGTTTAGCTTGATCTTCTTTATTTAACTAAGCGAGTAATACACGAATTTAAATTTAAAACTCATTTAATAAATAAGTTGAGCCTAAGTAAAGGTTTGTTCGGCTCGATTAAACTCGTGAATAATTTATTTAAAAATTCATCTACATAACTCATTTAATATGCTATAATAGTAATTTCATTATACTCATTTTCAAAATTACATTTTACACATATTTGTATTTTTACATTAAAATTAAATATTTATTTTTAATTAGTTAGTTTTATTTAAATCAACATTTGTTGTTCCTTTATTTTATATATAACAATAAAATTTTATAATTTTAATTATTTTATTAATATTATAAATTGAAATGATACAATTCGTTTAAAATTTGAAAATTTAGCTCAATAATAGTAAGTTTAGTTCAAACTTGACTTGTTTTCAAATGATACTGATACCAAGTATTTTTTTAAGGCTCATTCATTTAATAAACGAGTCAATACTTAAACGTGACAAAACTCAATTTAACTTGGCTGATTTATTACCCTGCTCTTGGGAATGAAAGGGTGCCAACGTGATCAGTCTTGGGATATTCGAGCACACGTTAAAAGAAGCCAAATATGCGAACAAGGTTGGTACAATTGATAAAATCTTTTTCTACTTAAAAAATTTGATGTTTGAGTTTTGTTGGTGGTCCTTTTTTAGTAAATAATATATAAATTCAATATAAATTTTTTTTTTGAAGCCTATGACTTCCAATAATTATGAACTTCAAACAATTTCTCCTTACTTAAATTTTTGTTGACCAAAAAAAAGAAGATAATTATTATGCAAATTTTATAATTAATCTTAGAGTCCAAAATACTTCGGATTTTCAGGAATAGAATGACCCTCCGCCCACTGTTGCAAATTTGTTGCAGGCAAACATGACTGGAAAGATGCTGATGTTTTGGTGCGTTGGCTACAGAGCAGGCCCTCGTTTTCAATTAATTAATGGGAAACCTCTCCCACTACTCGCAATATATTCAAGCAATTTAATTACAAACTCAACACTTATATGAAAATTAAGAAATTTACACAAAAAAAATAACCTTTTATGTTCCAATCGCTAGAACGAAATTGATCAACCAGTTAGCTTTAAGATTTATTCTCTGGCTAGTCAAGTGAATCTTTGAGAATACATCAGGAATGTAAACAAAATCTTCTTGACATAAATTTTTATTTGCCTTTATTACAGTTTAATTAATCTCAAATTACTAAAAACACTCATTTGATGTAAAATTTTTGGTACGAAGTACGAATGTACGAGCCCCTTGTTCCGGCGACTGATTTTAAGAAGAAAATGAATTGGGTGTTAATTTACTGGTTAAATAGTGCATCATCACACCACGCTCCATCTGCTAATGGTGACGATATCCATGACAACAAGAATATTATATATATATATATATATATATATATATATATATATATAACAACTAAATAATCTTCCTTGACTTTTTGATTTTGACAACTACAATATATAAAAATCAGTAATTCCATTTGATAGGTGACGCTAATCAAAATTCCCATAAGAGTAATTTAATCATCGGCATCGCTTTAAAGTGCAGGAAAACGGGTTTAATTGCTTTCACAAAAGCCCGCTGTTGATTATCACAAAAAAAAAAAAAAAAAAAAGCAACAACAACAACCAAGCTGCTTCTTCATTCGATACTCAAATAATTGTCACAGATTATTTATTTATTCATTTATTTCATTCCCGTGGTAGTAGGAACAGGCCCCATATGTTCTCTTTATCACCATGCGACTGGCCATACAAGAAACTTTATTAATACTAGTTGACTAATATAAACCAAAATATTATATGATCGGAAAATTTTTAATGCGAACTCAAACAAAAAGTGTTACATTTTAATCGTTGCAAGTTTGTAGTCGTCCAATGCATGCTGACAACTAATGAATTAAAATTGGATCCAAAAAAAAAAAAACTAATGAATTAAAACTAAAGAATGTATATATGTGATGAATGGTCATGATAATGTTACAATGTTTATCTTAAAATAATTTGAAATATTAATTTTTTATTTATTAAAATATATATTACACGATTGAATAGTTCTTTTTTTTTATAAATTTTATACTATTTGTTTTATAGAATAAAATTTAAAATTTTTAAAATATAAATCTTAATTCTAAGTACTGAAATGTTCATTGAATATCAACATGATAGATTTAAATGTAGTTAAATATTTTTTGTCGATTTACTGTAGTTAAATAATTTTACAAATTAGTCAGTTCACCCAGGTGAGGTGTTTACTTGCACAGAAGGTACCCCACAAAATTATATCTTCAATTCTCCCCTGGGGCAATAATTGGAAGCTAAAGTCATCGCATGTTGAAAAACACGTGTCGCCATACCACAAATTGAACTGCTATTAAATTAACGAAAAAGATCGGCAGCCAAAGAGAGGAGGACAGAAGATGTGTCACTAATGCAACAACGAAGAATATTTCTGCAACAACGTTAATTGTTTCTGCAACAAAAAATAACGTGATGAATTTTGTTACATAATTTATCAATCTTGTTGTAGAAATCAGTAAGACCATTGTATTATTAACACTTCTTCTGACCAATTCCTTCTGACCGTACACTCGTGCCCTTAAATTAAATAGGTCAAACTCCTAAGATACATATATCTGCAGAAGCAAACAAAGACAATGTTAATGTGAGCTCTAAACTTCTAATTGAAATTCAATTGCCAAGTGTGTTGATTAATTTATAAATATAGTACATAAGCTGTCTACATTGTTATTATTATAATTTTTTTTTTGAGCTTCATTAGACAAAAGCGGTAAATGAAACCAGTTTCAAAATGATATTATATTAATAATTCAATACTTATACATATTCTGATTTTTAATATTTTAATTAATGTACTAAATAATACAACATTAATAAATTTTATAAAATTAATACTTTTTTTAACAAAATTAAAAATTATTATTTTTATTATAAATATTATCGATCTCAATACTAAAAATCAGCACTTAAACATTTTCTTTTATATAAAATCCATCTCCTCATTTCTTTCTATGGTTTCGTGTTAAAGTGGCCATGGAAAATCTTCCAGCTCCTTCTGGGTGCAAGTTCATTTTGTAGCCATTCTTATCCTGAATCAAAGCTTAGCATTCTGAAAACAGATTATTGATTGGTGGTTTCAGGCAATCAAAGAAAAGCTCAATGGTTTATGGTCGTTCAAGGTTTGTGATTTACAAGTCAATGGATATTCATATACATTTCCAAGGTTTTAAATTGAGCAAGCTTGCATTTTCTGTTTTTATGTGATTTTCCTTCAGACTTGTAGATGATAATGGAGAAGGAAGCCTGGCTATGGTCTTTGGAGATGACAAGGAAATTCCCAAGTTCAATAAGCCAGTTGATCTGAAGATGACAAAATCCTTTAAACGGAGAATATTGAGCAGGGTTTTCTCTGAGGAGTACGAGGGAAGCAAGAACAAGATATTAGATCCTAGAGGGAAAGCCATTCACCAATGGAGGAAGGTTTTCTTGGTAGTCTGCTTTGTTTCTCTGTTTATTGATCCTTTGTTCTTCTACTTGCCAATAGCCACCAATGACTACTGCCTAAGCAAGTCAAAAACCATTGGAACCTACCTCCTCATCATAAGATCAGTGCTTGATGTCTTCTATGTGATTGACATTTTCGTCAAATTTCATACGGCTTATGTTGCTCCATCTTCTCGCGTGTTCGGGAGAGGTGAACTTGTGATTGATTCTTCAAAAATTGCTCTAAGGTATCTACGGAAATCGTTCTGGATGGATCTCTGTGCTTCCCTGCCTTTTCCTCAGGTATGTTACCTGACATCTATGATCATCAAGGCCTTTCTTACGGTTTTTCGAATGTTGATCTTTGTTAACATGTCAGGTGTTAATCTGGGTAATTGCTCCGGCTCTGAAAGGGACAGTGGTCATAGACACAAAGGTTGTCCTTCCATTTTTCCTCATGTTTCAGTATGTCCTCAGATTTTGTCTTACATATCCTCTCGCGGGGCGCATCGCTGAAGACGCTGGTGTTATATCAGAAACAGCATGGGTTGGAGCTGCATATAATCTGTGGCTCTACCTGTTGGCAAGCCATGTTAGAATTCAGACCCCATTTTCTAAATTTTCAATTTCTAATTTTATGCAGCCAAATGCCGACTATCAAGCTGATAATTCTCTTAAAACATACAGGTTGCAGGAGCTTGCTATTACCTTCTAGCAATTCAACGACAAGTAGATTGCTGGAAATCTGTCTGCCAAACAGAGAGTTGTCAAGACGGATACTTCGATTGCCATAGCCTCCAAGACTCTGATAGGGTCAATTGGTTCAACTCAAGTAGCGTTACACTCACTTGCAATGCAGGCAATACCAGTAGCCCGTATAATTTTGGTATATACGGCAGAATAATGGCAACAGGTACAACAGCCACAGTGTTCCCTAACAAGTACATGTGCGGACTATTTTGGGGTATACAGCAGCTAAGGTATGCCAACAAACAAAGCATTCATCTGGATTTATTCAATTGGTATATGGTGCTAGCATTTTCCAGGATTTAGATTTTAAATACAGTTAAAGTTTAAAATATGATCAATTTATCCGTCTCACCAAACAACTCAAGTTTTTCGGTAGAATGGTTTCTTGACATAGTATGACTGAGAGGTCTCCAATTCAAAATATGCAAAATATGCAAAAGGGATTAGTACACCTGGGGGATACTTGTCTATTTGATGACCATGAGACTTTGTAGTTCAGTTCCTCTTAAGTCTATCTAAACTTGGATGTGCAAAATGGATGTCCTCTCCAAGCATTTTGACAGAAATTTATGTTTGCTGAAGATTTTTTGTGCTTCGGCCTCCAATAACTCTCTTCTTCTTTCGTTTCTGCAGTTCTTTTAGTCAGAATTTGACACCAGCCAATTACATGGGAGAAAATATTTTCTGCTTTGGGATTGCAGTATTTGGACTTGTGCTGTTTTCATTATTCATTGGGAATGTGCAAGTAAGTCCTTCCAACGATGCCTATGAACCTTTTCATTGCTTTTTTTTTGGTCATTTGTTATTGAGTGATCACCTTCAGGCTTCTGCCTGGTACAGGCAAACTGGTTTTTCCGCGAAGAATTTAACTTCTTTTTTAATTAGCCTTCTTAATACTGATGGAATTGGAATATGACAGAGATACCTCCAATTTACAACCATGCGGCTAGAAGAGTGGAGACAAAAAAGAAATGATATCAATAAGTGGATGCGTCACAGGCAGCTACCTCCAGGATTAAGGGAGTCTGTGCGCCAATACGATCGATTCAAGTGGTTGGCTACTAAAGGGGTTGATGAGGAAGCCATCCTTCTAGGACTTCCTTTTGAGCTCCGAAGAAAGATCAAGCGACACCTATGCTTAGATCTAGTTCGAAAAGTACTCCTTTTTTCCCCCTTGATTCTGCAGTCCTTAGCTCGAAAACGATATTGTGCCAATGTTCCTTGTAAAAAAAATCATTCAGCCTTGATGATTTTGTCTTTGTGATGTGATTCAACAGGTCCCATTATTTGATCAAATGGATGAACCCATGCTAGATGGAATATGCGAGAGACTTAAGCCTGCATTGTGCACACAGGACATATGCCTTGTGCGCGAGGGTGATCCTGTGAAGCAAATGCTGTTCATTATCAGAGGACACCTTGATTCCTACACCACTGATGGGGGCCGCGCAGGTTTTTTCAACTCAATCCGGATAGGTCCAGGTGACTTCTGCGGGGACGAGTTACTGACATGGGCCTTGGATCCACGCCCAACCGTGGCATTCCCATCATCCACGCGCACGGTCAAGGCCATCACTGAAGTTGAGGCATTTGCTCTCTTGGCAGATGACTTGAAATTTGTAGCATCACAATTCAGGAGACTGCACAGCAAAAAGCTGAGGCACACATTCAGGTTTTATTCTCCTCAGTGGCGGACATGGGCTGCTTGCTTCATACAAGCTGCCTGGCGCCGGCATAAGAAGTGGAAAAACACAATCGGACAGCTTACCCCGGAGTCTGGAGCGCCCCCACAAGGGTCATTCTGGTCAAGGTATGCTGAAAGCCTTGTGGCAAGCACTAGGAGTAGGAGATTCCAGCAATCCGAAACAGAATCTGTTGTGAACCCTCTGGAAAAACCAACAGACCCGGACTTTTCCTTCTATTAGGGGGACAGAAAGCATTAGAACTTAATATATAATCTGTTCCTCCTGAGATCATATATTAGACTCTATATATCAACAAGGACTTCCTCAAACCTAGCTATAAATATAGAAAGAATGGTTTCAAAAACTACTACTGACTGGTTCAACAGAGTATGCCTAACAGAGTATGCCTGTATTCATGTTGAAATATCTCATGAATGTAAATAATATATGTTCAGCTTGTTCTTACTTTTGATATCAGCTGTTGTTGGAGAACTCTATAAGTTATTGATATTTTATTTAATCAAGCGTTTAATATTATTCTTTTTAAAACAGTAACAATAACAGGAGCTCCCAAAAACAAAACCAAATACCTCCATACTAGTTCCCACTTGTCAGCATGTGTGCTTTTTTTGTTATTTGTTAAACTCTCGTTGCTGAATCTAAGTGACATGAAGCTAGCCATTTGTTTCAACAACATAAGAACAGCAATTTGGCAAGCAGATAAATCCACGACAACTTAATAATTTTTAGCGCACTATTACATAGTAACACTTACTAAGAGTTGAATTGTTTAAATAATTCTACTACCGGACGTTGTGGCTTGGGGGAGCTCATTGTCATTAATATCATGTATTCTACTGCCTTACATTTGGGGCCTAGGCCCGTTTGGAGCCCCGTTCCTCCTATAAACCCCATGGCTTATGCCAAGTCTCTCAACATAGAGCCCATTGACACCGTTAATCTTAACCCATTAGTTCATTTTTGGCCTCAATATTTGGAACAAGGACCGAAGGTTGTCGTTAAGAGTGGTACCACTTTGCATGTGGGCCTGTGGCTAAAACGGAAGGTTGTCTCCACGCTCAACTTGGACAGACCCAACCTATTTCAGCCCAACTCAGCGGTCAGCAGTGACGGAACTATGTGTCGGCCCAGGTAATATGCAACGGTCTAAAACCTGAATATTAGCTGATTTTTTTTAATACACCCTATTTAAATGCCTGACATTGCAGGTGGAATCCATTTTCACTGCAAAAAAAAAAAAAAGGAAAAAAGAAAAAAGTTGAATCCCTTTTAAATCGTAGTGGAACGTGTAGAATGAGAATTACTTTTCATTTTTTTAGTTTAGTTTCAATGTATTTAAGAATAACAAAATAAGAAATAAAAATTGAAACTAAAAAGTGCAAAAGCTCATAACGTTAACCAAAAGCCATGCTTCCCAACAGTTATTAAATTTGTCCAATTGTGCCTTCGTGAACATAGAATCTATACAAATCAATTTATGGGGTTATCCAAATAAAAACAAAACAAGTTGTTCAAAAAAAAAAAAAAAGAGTAAAAACAAAAAAGTTAAAAAAAGAAGAGTACTCAGTATTTCTTGACAAACTTTCGGAGCCCATAATCTTTGACCTGATTTTTCTGGATCCTCAAACAGGTGCAAAATGCAGTTGGTGCAAGCATCACCTCACCAGTATTTTATTAGGTCTAAAAAAAAAAATGTTGTTTTGCTTTTGGCTATCAATTTGTACGACACGAATTATTTTCATTGTCTTTGCCTAAACCTCAAACCCTCAAACTCAAACATTGAAGGCAGCAAATTTCCTTTCCAAACTAATGGGACAAAAGGTTAGCAATGTTCTGACGAAGAATTATACTCGAAAATACCCCCGCATAGATAAGCTCTCGGGCTGGCATCCACCAGTTAATTAATCAAATATACTTGTTTTTTTTAGTCCAATAGATTAAACCCATGAAATTGTGGAGGCCTATAAATTAGAAGAATTCTGGTAGCTGGCCCAGAAATTTATTGATACAAAGAAAGATGCAATTTTTGTTTTTTTTTTACACATTTTATACTCATATTGTATGTCAACTTTAATATTATTACATATATAGGTCAAATTTATGAAAGTTACAGCTAAATTTGATATATAATAAATATATAAATAATATGCACAATAGTTAATTGTATCAACCATGCATTCCACCCTTCGCGTCCAACTATTATTTTTGAAATTAAAAAACTCAAAAGGTCTTTTTTTATTATTATTTTGACCAAAGAAAATTATTGCATTAATGATTATCGAAAACCTTATATAGAACCGAGTCAAAAGCGTTGCAAAGACCAGCAAAAGTATGAGAACTACATGGCTCAAATGGCCTACAAGCCATATGACAAAACGAACTATTCATAAATTAGATGCAAAATTCGTTAAAATATCATCCTCTAAAGAGGAAATATTTCGGACTGCAATTAAACTTATCTAATCTCAAAGTGTTAACCAAAACTAATCCAATCGAATAAAGTTGTGCATAACAGTATGAACCGCACTTTGACAGATCTATGACAATAATCGATTCAATAAAATCGGCACCAATTTTCCAAAATACTAATCTAAAACGTTCATAAAAGCAACAACAACATAACACCCACATGTGGTAAATATAGCAAAATCCTCCCTAACTAGAACTAGAGGAGATAAAAGTAACAAGTGGAGGTGGAGTCGACGACAATGTTGGTAGCGACAGAATCAGTGGCGATGGCAAAGAATGCTTCAAGGGCGTCAGGGGTGGTTTGAAGGATGACAGGGGCGCCTTTAGTGGCGTACAGAACGATAAGGGCAGCGAAAGTACCACCGCAGGCGGAAGCAAAGACAACAAAGGACTAAGATGACAAAAAGAAAGACGGCTCAGAAAAGAGACCAGATCCAGTATTGGGGAAGTTATGGGTGAATTCTACGTAGCTAGATCTAAAGATAAAGGTGGGATGATAGGGGGCTGCTATCATGGAAGAAGATAAGGAGAGGAAAAGAGAAAAATAGAAAGAGAGGAAGGGAGAATGAAGAGAAGTAGAAAGAGGGGGAGGAGGAGAGTTGGAGGAGAAGAGGGTGGCCGGTAGTGGCTGGCAACCCAAAAAGTTGGCTGACAACTTAAAAAGTTGGCAATGTTTTGATTAAATTCTAAAAGAACAGAGAGAGGAGCATATCATAACTCACTAATTTTATTTTATATATCACATATCTCTATTTTTTTATTAAAAATATGTATTATAAATATGTCAATAAAAAACCTTATTTTTTAAGTTAAAACTTGCAATTAAGATATAAATATAAATAAAAAAAGAGACAACAATTTCAAAAGAAATGAGATTAAGACCAGACTCCCCTTTTCGTGAATAAGAGGTTTGATTTGCTTAACGATCGATAAGCGTGCTAGCACTGATTGAGTGAGACTAAAAGTGAGACATTATCAGTGAGAGGAAAGTATAACTGGGTCCAATGGTCAGAGTCCCACATTCCTCTGCAACATCACCTCTTTCTCTCATGATTGGACCCACTTTGACTATTGGCCTGGCTTTAGCTTTCATATAGATTTTCGGTAAGGAAAAAGTTACCGGGCAAGTAACTTTGACAGGGGAGTAAATTTCCTTGTTGCGGGCTCTTCACATGATAAAATAAAATAAAAGGAGTGTCTTCTTCTTCTTCGTTCAATACATTCTGTCTAAATAATGTAGCCCTTTAGACAAGTAACTTTAACAGGGGTAAACCTCCTTGGCTACAGTTTCACATGCATTGATGTTTTTGTAATATAGAAAATGATTAATGGTTGGCTTATTAGTTATTAGCAAAAAGAGCAAGGAATGCACAACATTCTAAGGAGACAAAATTCTCAATTACAGAAATTTATGGTAATATTCAAATAATAGGGATCGAACTCCAAGCACCTGCTTATCCCATAAGGCAGTGGCCAACTGGTGTAGAACTAGTTGGTTCACTTTATGGATTTCTTGTTATTAGACATACACATTCTAATAAAACAAAGTTGAAAAGCAATGATATGGAGAAACTATTGTCGATATTTTACGCCTAGGGTGAGTTTTGTGCTACCTTAGTAATTATTTTAGCGACAGATCATAAGACCAATAAGTTAGGTAAGATGGGTCAAAAAAAAAAGTTACGTAAGTTTATCTTTGTTTTATAATGCCAAAGACATACTGGAACAAATCTCTGTGGTACCTCCATTATATCCTTGACTATTGACAATTACTTGCCTAACAAAGAGGGAAGTATCTTAATAAACAAATCAAAAAAAAAAAAAAAAGGTTGATTACGTAATCCTTTATTAAATAAGAAAAAGAAGTATCTAATATAATTAACCTTGCTAACAATCCAAAATTTAAAGAAGACATTTTAAGGGTGAAATGCTTTACTTTCAAACTTGTCATTTATCGCAGAAGATGATGTTATCATTATGTTGGGTATTCGGTTTAAATGCTTGCTTCTCATCATCAGACTTAAATGGTCAAAACCTTGAGCTATGATGCGTTGGGTGCATCGTTGCTATCAAAAATTCAACTGGGGTCCATTGACTTATGCAAGTAATTTCTTCAATATTTGAAATATGCTTGAAGATGCAAGTGACTCAATGATCATTGCAAAACCAACAATGCGTTCGTTGACGAACCAAACTTCCCAACTAGATTTATGTAGTACAAGATGCAAATATACAAAGTCATTCGAACGACAATTAAGCAGACTTTGTCATCGAGATTCGTCGGTGATTCTGCCTAAAAGTACACGTGTATCCACTCTTGGGGATCAAGCATGAGTTTAACCAAAGGAAGAAATCCCACGTGGAAAATGAATAGAAAGAACAAGAAACAAATAAATGACAAGTACATAACATAATGACTTAAAATTTTTTGTAGGAAGTGTTATTCGAACTCTTGTTGCTTACTCCTACCCTCTAAAGATTGCTATCTATCATTGGCGGAACTCGAGCCCGCGTGTTCTGCCCCTGCAATTATCAACATCCACTAAACTACTTTGTATTATCCACTTATCATCCAAATTAGAGGTTTTGCTGCGCTTTTCTTTTGAGCAAGGTCAAAGAGACAATCAAGTTCTTTTTCTTGGCATGCTTATCATGCAAGGAGAATAATATCAATTAGTCTTTGGACATTGCCTTCGTTTGGTCGACTCGTCACTATTCCACCATTTAGACGTGATTTGATAGTGCAACAACTGGCGTGTGACAAGGTATCAAAGTTTTTATGATAAAAAAGTTTTGAGTTCGAGTTACGATATCTTCGTTATTTGTATATAATTGTAAATTTTTTTCGGTAAAACGAATTTAGGCTTTGTTGATACTCTCAACTCAAAAACTTTGCGTGTGATAGAGTTTAAACAATTACCTCTTTCTTTATCGCACCAAGTATTATGTGGAAGGATACAAGGGCAGACGTCCTCTTAAAAGTTCTTTACGATGGAAAATATTCCCCGCTGTTTGTTCATTGTACCATGCGACAAACTTACCCATGTCTAACACGAAATTTTACGGCAGGGAAATATAATCGTGTGGGTTGTTGTTGATTAATTAGGCGACTGAGAACAAGGTGTAGCTCTGATTTATTTAGAGTTTTTTATTTCTCTTTTTTAAATTATGTTCGTCGGAAAGGAAAATAGGATGATTTAGTTTTGATTGATTCAATTTTGAGTCATTTCAATTTTGAGTTATTCCATTACAAATAATTTAGGCTACAAATTATTTACTTGTTTTTTTTCATATAAATTGAGTCGAATGAAACTTTAGATGAATTAAATCGAATTAGTTGGATAGCGTCAACTTTTGCTAATTCTGACTAGGAGTGGGACGGGTGATCTCTAGTGTTAGTGTACTTACTTGGCAGATTATAGTCAGAGTGGAAAAAGAAAAGTGGCCATAATCAAGCACAACCCATAGTACAGAGCCTATCACAAACAAGGATAATATAGTGGAGCTGAAACGAGTAGATTGCCACTCGATCACTTATATCCGATTAGGAATTCCACGAATACAAAGTGGAACTCAATTGTATTACTAATTAGTACAAAGTAGTGGTTCTAACGGTTGGTTCCTGAACCAAATAGTAAAAACCATTCTTAAACCCAAAATTTAGTTAACCGATTTTCGGTTAATCAGTAACTATTTTTGTTTTCTAAAAAATAAAATTCTTATCTAAATGTAAAATAAGTATTTCAATATAATTTTTTAACAGAAAGTTATAATTACCATTAGATGTGCGATAAATAAGTGATTATTTAAGTCATAATAATACCTTTTTAATATTTATTTGTTACTAATAATTGTATTAGTAATATATTTATTATTATAAAATTACATATATATATATATATATATAATAAAATTTCAGTTTGGTTTAATTAACCATAGTTTTTTAATATTAGAAATCAAAACTGAACCAAAAATTTAGATTTCTATTTAGTTCGGTTAACTAATTATAAAATCGATTTGACTAATCAAAAATTTGGTTTGGTTCCATTAGGTTTTGTTGATTAACCAAAATTTTCGATTTTTTTTTACACACTTAGTACAAAGCTTAAGCCATTGCTTCCAAAAAGGTTTCTCTCGGTGGGGCATTGACTGATTTCCTTAGTAAATCAGAAAAAATTCATTAGCACGGTGAATTGGACGCATCACAAATGTGAGCCTACGCATTATTTGGACCGTTAATTGGACACTGTTAGTATGATGTATGACCATAGTTTACAATGAAAACTATAAATATGCATTTAATAATTGTGATATATAAATTTGTATCTGAAACGCATCAAATTGATCATTTCTATATAATAAAACACTTATATATTACTTTTGCTTCTCGACGAATGTCCAATCAGTTTTTGGCATCCCTACCCTTAATATTGTATTTACAATTTTTTATTAAAAAAAGATTGATAACACACATAAACTATTTATAATTTTATATAAATTGATGATTAACAATTTTGTTTTAACCATTGATAGGCAAGTCAGAAAACGACCGAACTAGCCAGTCCAAAACATAAACTGTAGTGTATACAAAACACTTTATCTAACAAAATGCCGAGCACATGGCCATTCATTACATTTCTGCAAAAATGTACATACTAACTGTGGTATCAAAAGAAACCTATAACAGATTGTCATTTTGGTGAGGCAGATAGGCCTCGGTGCCTCCCAAAAAGTTTCAAGTGTTTGATTGCATGTTGGAAGAGATCAGAATATCAGATGCATAATTGAGCTCATTACACTGTGCAATGTTAGAAATATTTGAACTTGGACAGTACCGCTTTTGAAGGTGTCGCATTGCAGTTGATTGCATTCATGAAAATGGAAGCCTAAAGCTAGTACATGGTCATCACTAATGTGTTTTTTATTTTATTTTTTGTTTATAAAATAGAAAAATATATTGTACTAACTACTAAACTCAGTTAGTTTATAAATCTTGTATCAATGGAAGACTCAAAGTTCAACTCGTGCTTTCCCATCTCTCCTTCCTCCTTGTATAGACATTGTACTTCAGTGGAATATCTATCTATGTATATATATAACGCGGTGATTAATCCATGTCAAAATACTTCAATGGAAGTAACACGATAAGATTTATATATACGATTGATATAGAAACACTATGATCAGCATCCAAATTGTCATTGCGAGAACCAGTACAAAACAGAAGGTCTAAAAAGATTGGATTCCCTGCTTAGCTTAATCAATGATCAAAAAGAAGATGCTTGACCTCATATAATGTACTTACAGTTTTTTTTTTTTTGGAAGAAATGTACTTAAAGAAAATTAAAACATAAAGAAAAAGCAAAAGAAAACAAAGGGAGGCAGTGGCTGAGCATTGTATTGGGACAGAGAGAGGCTAATGGGACAACATGGTTGGTCCCGCTTAGAGTGAGAAGGTGAGGAAATGGAGGAGTTTTGTTCTCTTCTGCAATAAAAAAGCAATTGTTTCCTATGGCTACAACAAGTATCTCTAGGTAAGATACGACGGCTAATTATGGTATAATAGTAAACGATGAACGCATTGATCGTAAAGTCTTGTTTTGAGTGTTACGTGACATGTGGTGAAATTAAATTTATATCTATTTTGATGCTAGATAGAACAACTAGGACATCACCCGCTTTCTCATTTTATTGAAAAAAGAAAAAAATAAATATATTTAGGTAAGGTGGTTGAGCGTACAAACATAACGGGGTCATGAGGCACCCTTTGTATTCATCTACTTTTTCTTTTTTCTGCCAGAAAAGGAAATTATGAAAGAAAACAGAAATTACACAAAATAAAGCAATTTAACCTCCTGCCATAGAGCAGCACCAACCATATCTGCAATAAGAAGCTCATGAATCCCAGACGATGGTGTTTTTTAAAACTTGAGTGACTCCTCTCTAGATACACCAAGGTTGGGAAAGAATTTTATACTATGGCACACATATATAGCTTGTGTTTTTTTTTTTTTTTTTGAACTATATATATCCTATGTGATGTCAAACACAAGATATATATAGCTTGTGTTTGACATCACATAGTTCTGTTTTGTTTTTATACTTTCGGAATTTTATCATTGTTAATTTACATGTATAGAAGATCAAATTTTGTCCATTGGATCATTAGTAAGGTGTAAAACACTGTCATTCTATGTGGATAAAAAAAAATATGTAAGGAAATGTTAGAAAATAAGAGGATATTTTAAAAGATTTGAATCCTACATGAAAAAAATAAATTAAGTATTATTTAACAAAAGAGTATATAAAGATACTAAAATTTCACATAAAAAAAGAGATTAAGTATTACTTATTTATAAACCAATATATTTCTTTCATTTAATAAAACAAAGACCCATAAAAGATCTTACGTATCTCAATCTTAGGCCTGACGCTACGGGGGTGGACCATTTTTTGCTGTTGGAGAACTAGTCCTTATAGCTGTTACAGCCATTAATCTCCATCATTCTGCCCATTACTTATAGCTGTTACAGCCATTAATCTCCATCATTCTGCCCATTATCTACCTACATGGCCATTATTCGTTTTTATAAGCCTTAAAACTTGAATTAGTATATAAACATCACTTTCTTCTTCTTCAGGATATATCTATTCAGATACTCTTTTTTTTTCATACACTTCTTTTACTGGAAGGGTTAATCAAGATTAGAGTTGTTTCTATCACTTCACTATTTAAAGTACACATTAATTAGAATATCTGTTATATTCTAAGAGGATAACTGATGCAACCTACTGCATTGTCTCGGCTTGAAAATGAAGTAAAAATTATCCTTTAAGGACAATGTCTAACACGCTTCAATCATCATTTTATATCCTTATTTAGTTTTATTTGCATTCATTTTTCTCGTTCTTTTACTTTATTATTTTTAACAATATATATATTAAAATAATAAAGTCACAACAATAGGGTTGTATTAGTAATTTGGAGTTTGTCTGAAAGAAACTGTTTGTCATAGGAAAAAAAAAAAATTGACCCGCATCTCTTTTCATGTGGATGAGATCATTTTGCTTCACAAAATTCAATTGCAAGTTATTTCTTTGAAATGGACGTTTCACAATGCTATTGCTTTTTAGAGAATAAAAAAGATCTTGGTAAACGTAAGTCTCTAAAATGAATTAAGCCGCCGAGACTATAACCCTCGAGATCTCGTTATGCTGATGAAGTTACAGCACATTAAGATACAGAAAATTCCATCACAGCGATTTCGATGCAGACCATATAATCAGCAGACAAGTGAAAATTGATGAGAGTGTATCAGGATCCGAAATACAAATTTTTAAATTTTGTTCACTGGAGACTTATGTCTATACAAAGAAGAAGGAAAATAAAGAAGACAGGAGTCAAATCCCTAATTCTTCCATTGACTTTTGGTTTATAAAACAGTTTAACTAAGCAGTCATTCTAAAAATTACAAATAATCTTTAATGTCAATATAGTCTTTTGAAAGTTCAATAAGAAAAAAAAAGTCAATTATAAATTGTGAATGCGTCCGGACGTGACTGTCTTCGGTACATATAATTTCGATGGTGAAAGCTGCAACTTGGGTCTCTAAGAACATGCCAAATTTGTGCAAGAAACCAAGGAGCTCAAATCCAAGAGATACAACCAAATGGACAGGAAGCCAAGTAATAGTTAAGCATACTCTAACACGAAAAAGGGGCGCGTCTTTGATATACAGACCCACACATTGCAGTATAGTTGGTTCCACATTTTAGTTTTCTTGTGCATGATCATAGCTGACGATGCAAATGTAATAATAATATAATGTAGATTCATATCTGAAATGCGTTAAATTGATTGTTTCTAAATAATGAAGCTCTATCTAATAACCTTGGAATTAGATGTATGATGCTTAGAATTATTGAGCAGATTTTCTTTGATAACTACACAATCTTAATCAGTTGCCACAACTTGCGCGAATTTAATTGGTTTGTCAGCTTGCTAGTCACTTACGGGGAATGGAATTTACGCGTGCTAATGTGAGACTGTTGCGACCTTTATTATAACGCGAGCACTAATATACATCTTAATTTTTAATGTGCCGATTAATATCTTAAATATAATAAAATTAATAATTTTTATAATAATTTTTATTACGAAATTGATCAATTTTATTATAAAAATTATCAATCAAATTTTATTTAAGACACTAATTTAGACAATAAAAATTAGCTCACAAACATTTTCCTTTATTATATACATATCCCAACTTTTGATATCTCAATCAGTATTCTGAATACAATATACAAAGATTAATAATTTTTATAATGAGACTAATAACTTTTATAAAAAAATTAAAAAAATTAATTTTTTTAAATTACAAATATTATTTTTTTATAAAAATTATTAATCGTATTTTATTCAAGGTACAAAAAAATCATCACACTAGTGTTATCAAACCGAGCCCAACCCCACTTGTTCAATCGAAAATTCGGCGATCTAAACATCAGATCGGGCTAGATCACACAATTAAACCGAAATACATACGACTCAGTTAAAATTCAGTCAAACTCGAGCAAACCCGGTGACTTGCTAAGACTGAAACCCAACTGAGTTTTTACCAATTCAAAAAATCACAGCTTTTTTCCAATTAAAAAATGTTAGATTTTTATGGTCCACTTTTTGGCATTTGTATCATAATGATTTGTTGTACATTTTAATTATTAATAAATTAATATCTACTTATTATCACAGATTTATTATTTTATTTTTTTTGTTAATATTCAATTATTGGGATTTAGAGGTTAATTTTGGATTCTGACGACATGTAAATTGTTCAAACAAAAATAAATATATTAAATTAATATCAATTAAATAGAAAATATAATTTAAAATTTAAAATAAAATTATAAATTAGTATCTCAAAAATATTAAATAAATAAAAATAATTATATTAAATTATAAGAGTATCGTATTATTCTAATTTTTATATTTTAAAATTAAATTTTTTATTTATTACAATTCATTTAATATAAAATTTTCATTAAATTAATTTATTATTATTATTATTATATTTTTTATTATTTATACAGCTCAACCAATAATCTAATAATTAAATCAGCAATTTAATAACTTTGCTTCTTAACCGGGTGTCGAGTCTGGTAACTATACATCACACCAATATTTTTTCATCATATATATGCACGAACCCACTTCGTAAACTGGTCGAGCTCTGGTGGGACACTTCTAAAGAAAGAAGAAAGTTCTGTTTGAGAGAGAGAGAGAGAAAGAAAGAGAGAGAGAGATGGAGAGAGAGAAGGAAATGAAGCAGCAATCGAGGTTCAAGAGGATTTGTGTTTTCTGTGGGAGCAGTCCAGGAAAGAAGAGCAGCTACAAAGATGCTGCTATTGAGCTTGGAAAAGAATTGGTAATCATAAATGCCTCTCTGTTTTGACTCTGTTCTTCCAATTTTTCTTGCCTTTTTTAGCTTGTTTGTACTTGTTCTATAGGCTTCAATCCTTTTTCACTATCACTTAAACTAGTTCTCTTATGATGACTTCCTGCTCTGCCTCCCCTGATATTGCTTTGCTCCACGACTCTTTAGTCCTCCTCAAACTTGTTACTTCTGTTTTGTTTTCTCTTTTTGGGCTCAATTCTTTTTCTTTTCTTTTGATCTTGAGGGTGGGTTAAACCGGCCCAAGTGGAAGGGGAGGCCGTGTGGCGAGAGTCGAACTTCTAATTACATTTTTTACAAATAATACTAGTCACCACTTGAGCTACTGCTCAGGTCCTCAATTCCCTTTTGGTTTTCCCTTTGTTTGAATGATAAGTGAATCATTCATCTTTCTAACGCTTGCTATCAAGTTTGCCTTGATGGCCTTTTAAGAACTTATTATACTGATGTTGGCTGGATCCTTTGCTTTGGTTTGCACTCTAAGGAAAATCTTTTCTTCTACTTGCCTCCAGACTACATTGGACAACAAATCCACTTCAGACAATGAATATGAAGACACCCTTTTACTTTTTTCTTTTTTTTGGTTGTATTTTCATTCATGTTTTAAATTTAGTATGTCTTTTCTTATCTTGTGCTACAAGTCTACAACTTGAACTTACTTTGGGTTCTTCCATTAAATACTCGTTGACCTAAACTTATTTGAACTGAAAGGTGTCAAGGAATATTGATCTGGTTTATGGAGGGGGTACTGTTGGCTTAATGGGGTTGGTTTCTCAGGCTGTTTATAACGGTGGCCGCCATGTGATCGGGTAAGGCATCTGTTATTTCTGTTTCTGTTTTTTTTTTTTTTGTTTTTTTTTTCAACCATATATTTTGAAGTAGATGAAGAGACGAATAATTGAAAATAAATGTTTGATTTTTTCATCCTTTTTATGATACTTTTCATCTTAATAATTAAGTTTATTCATGTTTTTGTCTGCAGAGTCATCCCCAAGACACTCATGCCCGTAGAGGTATCATTGCTCTTGCTATATTTTCTAAAGTCCTTCTTATTCCAACTTTACAGGAGTTAATTTGGGTGTAAGTGCTGTGAGTGATAGTTTGTACAAAAAGAGAGGGAGAAATCATTATCCGTGTCTTTTGTTGTTTCTCTTAAATGGGTTTCTTTTAGACCATTTCTTTTCTTTGTTTTCCTTTTTGTTTAGTCTTGTGTGGTGGTTACTTTTACATGATTTTCTTCCTCTCCTTTGACATCTTGGGAAAATGGATGTTATACGTCTCTCTTTTGAGCCACATGCAGCTTCTAAGTTAGACCTTTCCGTTATTTCCTAAAACTTTTATGGGCTTTCACATTTTCTTACTGAAATTTTCTAATTTAACTCACATTCTTAACATCATAAACGAGGGAAAACAAAAAATTTAAGAGGAACTCTCTTGAAATTAAAAAACAAGATAAATTAATTTTGTTTTATTTAAAATAATGTGTGTGTTATACTCAAAAGAAACACTACCCATCAATTCACCTTAAATGTCTAACAAATACCCCCTGACATGTTTTATGTACCCACCTGCCAAATTTCTTATGATTGGTCCAATATTATAGTAGTGTTATCCTTCTTGATATATCAAGCTTGTGAAGCTGGCGCCGTCCACATCTCCGTTGCCATCGGCCATGTCTTTGCCCCCCCACCCCCCTTCTTCCATCGCCGCCGCCTCCTTTTGATCTTATAAGAATGGCTTTTGTTAGATTATTTTGAGATGGGTGATTTGTATTGTTTATGAATATTTTGATGTTTGTAACTTAATTTTTTTTTAAAATTATTGTCTGGTATATCCGGTCGATTTCTGTTATCAGTATACTGAAGTGCGGTAAATGCTGTCATTGTCAGCTTTGTCCAGTTAAATTAAATCTAATTAATATTTTGAGGTTAGATAGGTCTAATTGTAATTTGATAAGTATCTTCGTTAGAAGATTGAGTTTAAACAGACTTCGTGCCTAATTTGTGAATGGTCATTTTAACTACATGGATGTAAGTTATTTGAACTGTGTTATTCTCTTATTTTACGCAAGTATTTCCAAAGCCATCATGTCGACCCTATGAACAATTTCAGCAAGTATTAATGCAATAGTTTCTTTATTTCAAAAAAAAAAAAATCATGTTTGTATGTTGTTTATAGCTTGATTTTGTATTTGCCTCCTCTTATGCTCTTTCTGTTTTACCTTAAGCCCACAACTGATATGTAGTTGACTTGGTGTTGCAATTTTGCAGATAACTGGAGAAACAGTGGGGGAAGTGAAGCCAGTTGCTGACATGCACCAAAGAAAGGCAGAGATGGCTAGACATTCTGATGCCTTTGTTGCATTGCCTGGTTGGTATAAGACTTGGAATTCTTTTTTCCTTTTCCTACACCCAGTTGTCTATTTTTCATGCCATATCCATTAGTGTAGTTAAGATTAAGACAGTAAAAAATGTAAGACATGTAGACCGTCTCATAAAATTAGATAATAATGATGGTTTTGAAAGCTTTGTTGCAGAAATTGCAGTAAAGACAAGGAGATTAAAAGACTTTTTCTACTTTTCATTTGTCATCTCACCTCATTATATAGAGGTGTTTTACATTACAAATTCAAACCCTAATTCAAAAATAAGGCCAAGAATCAGTAGAGAAGGGTGTCTACTACTAATACTATGGAGGTACATTTTCATTTGAGATTTTTTTAATTTTTTTCATGGGGGCCTTTAATTTATTTGAAGGTGGCTATGGGACCCTAGAGGAGCTTCTTGAAGTCATAACCTGGGCACAACTTGGCATCCATGACAAACCGGTACAGTACAAGTTTCTCTTGCAGATCAGACTCAAACTCAATATCTTTGACTGTTGAGATGATTCAGTACGAGCAAGTTAGAGCTCATTGCTCAAATGCTAAGATTTTGGATGACATGCCAACATGCTAGAGACAAATTGGCTAAAGGATATAAACAATCACTTTTTGCAGGTGGGTTTGCTAAATGTGGAGGGATATTACAACTCCTTGTTGTCATTCGTTGACAAAGCAGTGGAGGAAGGCTTCATCTCTCCAAGTGCACGCCACATCATAGTATCAGCCCCTACCCCAAGAGAGCTAGTGAAGAAAATGGAGGTGATCACTAAGATTATTGCGAAAAATCTAAAAATTATATATATATTTTTTTTTTTTTGGTCTCAAGCAGTTATAATGGGAATCAAATGTCTTTGTTTTCAGGAGTATTTTCCGCAGCATGAAATAGTAGCTCCAAAGATAAATTGGGAGATGGAACGGTTAGGCTGCTACTCCCCAAAATATGATATTGATATCTCAAGGTGAAGAAGAGGCTTCCGGCAAATATATGCAATCATGCACTTGGGCGATGATGTGATGGACTGAACATGAACATTTAGATGACTAATATGCTCCTAAAGTGGGAATCATATTTTTTCACTTATCCCCATTTTAGATATTATAATCCTTGTTGTATTATGTGAACTAGATAAAGTTGAACATTTAGATGACTAATATGCTTCAATGTTCCCCTTCAATTGAGCAATTTGTTTTTTCCTTGTTTTTCCTTGATGACTACAAAATTCAGGTGAAAAGGAGAAGAAAAATAGTGCACCATTTTCATGCAGACTATTGCACGATTGATTTCTAATCAATTTAAATTAGTCAAGTTCAAAGAATGAAGAGTTTAGTTTCTACTTAATATAACTTTTTCTAAGGAAAATATTGCAGTGAAATCAGAACAAGAACTAAATTGAGGTCCACTGCCTGCGAGTCACGAGCAAAAAACTTCAAGTCAAGAAGAGCGCCCCCATGGTGTCCAGTTGTCAAACCATGTCTCAATTTTAAATCCTTCTATGGATATTTTATATTTCAGATAGGAAGCGGCGATTTTTTTTTTTTTTTTGAGAAAAGAAGATGCAATATCAATTAAACTTGTAAACCAAGTACATCATGATCAATAAGGGTCGAAACTTCTGGGTTACTATCCCGAGTCCAAGCTCTCTCATCATTACATTGTAAGGCATAAGAAGCAAGTGAGTGAGCGACGGCATTCAGATTCCTATGGACGTGTCTCGCAGAGAATGTGGTAAACTCAGCAGCTAAGGATTTGATATCATCAACCAATCTACCAGCTATAGATGAGGCAACTGAGGGGGCATTAATAGCCTGTACAGCAAGCAAGCAATCTGACTCTAGAATTACATCAGACCAAAATTGTTCCCGAGCGAATTTGGAATTATAAGAGTTGAATAAAATTTTGATTGTGAAGATTACACGTACAATTTTATACTTGAATATTTTATTTATATTCTATATTTTAAATGAGAAGCAACGGGGATAGGATATGATACGAGAAACTTGAGATTTGTCTGCAAGACATTCTCCTCGTCGAGAAAAGAAAACGTCGGGTATCAAATTGAAATCCGGCCTATACATTCTGCTAAAAAGCCAATGCAAGATTCGTGCATGTGGGAGCTCGTGGCTGCATTAAATAGCAGTACTAGCAGTGAGATGAATGAGAAGAGAAGAAGGCCCCACTTTTTTTTTTTTTCAATGAAAAACTTTATCAAATTATAAATTATATTATAAATTAATTTTCTTTATTCTTATAAATCTCATTGCAAACAGAAGGTTCACAATATGGATTGTGCCAGAATATAGATTGGCTGCGTGTTAAGGTAGGTCCATACGGGAGAAAGCCTTGAGACGTGTCTGATTACGTAGATCCAAGACAAGTAATTGGTCTGCTTGTGTTGGCTTTGTCTGTGTTAAAATTAAAGGTTTACTTGCTCTACGGGGCTCCATATTGCTGATTTAGAATTTATTACGGATAATTATTTTTTATTTTTTATAATTATTAATTAAAAATTAATATATCAATACTTTTTAATAATAAATTTATTACATATTAAATTTTTAATTTTTTAATAACTAAACAACACATGTCACGTAACAAGCAATTGTTAAAAAAAAAAGTAAAAGTATTTGTCATTAATAAAATTTTAATGATTTATTTGGATTTCAGGTGAAGTATGAAAGAAAATTGTAGAAAAAGAAGTTATTAGAAAGAGCGTGAAAAGAATACCAATAATGAAGAGAAAGAAACTGCTTGTTTTTTTTTTTTTTACCTAAAACAATTGATACTCCAATCAATGTTGTAAAAATCGGCTCAAACCGGTCGGTCCGACCGGTTCAACCGGTGACCGGCCAAAGGTCCTGACCGATTTATGGTTACAGTTACCTCTTAACTCGGACCGGTCAAAACCGGTTTGAACCGGTCAAAAACCGGTGAAAACCGGTCAAAAATCGGACCTAGTTCAACCGGTTCAAACCGAGTATAAAAGTTTTATAAATTATAATTTGATTTCAATGTTTATTTAAATTATAATTTGAGTTTTAAATTTAATTAAAATTTTTAATTTAATCCTAAATTTATCAAAACTTTCAATTTAGTTCTAAATTTATTAAAATTTTCAATTTAATCCTTAAAAATTAAAAAAGTAATATTTAATAATCATGTATAAGTATTATTTTTTTAAATTATTTTTATAAATATATATATTAATAAATACTGGTTTAAATACTGGTTCGACTGATTGAATCGGTTGAACCTTGACCCACTAATATTTTCAGTTCGATGACCGGTCTGATTCTGACAACCTTTATTTCAATGATAAAAAGAAATAAAACGTAAAGTTTAAGTTTGGGGTTCAAAACTTGGGAGCAGGGCGGGTGCTCGAGAAAGAAATTTTTTGAAAGTTCCTCATATATTTTTTTTTGTCCTATTACATGAGTAGAGGCGGGTGTCTTACATTTGTGGGCAAACGTTCATTTATAGAACCGTGGATATATTTTGTACAACTGTAATTAAAAATTAAGAAATAAAAAAATAATAATATTTTTTTATATTATTTTTTATTATTACAGTTACACAAAATATCGTCATAATTGCACAAATTAGTATCGACTTATAAATATATGCCCACTAAAGTCTGCTCATCATTTTTTTTTGTTTTTTTCTGGGTCAAAGTGAATAGTAAAGCCCAGCAGCTAAGAAGCTACCAATCTAGGGAGACTACCTTCTCCGATGTCCTCATGAAGGATCATATTCACGCCAGGAGGAAGTTGGTCAATAAATCAGAAGCCGAAACGATAAGATCGTGCAGCAGATGCCAACCAATCAGTGGCTCTGTTAGCTTCGCGATGGGAGTGGATAAGTTCCTCATGTATTGATTTCAAAAAATAATGTCAATTTTTGGACCAGAACTGAAAACAGTGAGCAATCTAACATTCGGTTCGGCCGATTCGAGTCCAACTAACTGTCAGTGTATTTATGTTATGTTTATCCAGTCCAAGATGTCCAAGTTTAATCAGTCTTTCATGAGCGGATCCATAAACCAACACCCTCAAAGCGAGGCGTTCAGTGGTGCGATAGAGAGGAACATAGTATCTGTTGTTTGGCCCAGATTAATTGTAAAATAACCTTTTTCCTTTTTGGGCCTTAAGGCCCTCCATTTGATTGACCGAACCAAAGATAATAATAATAATAATTTTCCTCTAAAATAATAATAATAATAATAATAATAATAATGATCCACCAATGAGCTTCAATGTTGTTAGGCCGAAAATCTTTGATTGGACTACGCGAAAGTTTGTGGCTTAGTAGTTGACTTGAAGCCATATATTTGAGTATTTGTCGAGATAATTAATAAAATTAAAATTATGTTACATTTGAAGTATACTTTTTTTTAATTATTCAGATTATACTCTTTTATAAAATTTTAATATACTATTTCCTAATAAAATTAGTTGGACACCACTTTTAACTCTCTAATTTTATTTATTAAAAAATCAAAAACAGTAATGTGTAACATAAAAAAAATTTTATAATTTTTTATGAATTAATTCTTTATATGAAAAATAATTTTTTATAATTTTTTTATTTTTTAAAATAAATTTTAAGTAAATTTAATATTATTTTAAACTTAAAAAATTTTGATGAAATTTATGGAAAAAAGTTAGATAATGTTTATCTTTATTCAAACAATAAATAAATCCTTGACCGGAGTACTGAGAAAATGTGCGACTCCTACTTTTGTACATGAGAAAAAAAAAAAAAAAAAAAGAAGAACATTCGTTTACATTAGTGTTTTCTTTTTCCCTTTATAATTAGCAAAAAATTAAAAATAAAATGGGTTTACTGGAATTTATCGAGATTGATTGATGAATGCCGTAGTTGTTTCAATTTCAAAACGCGCTCCAGAATGTGAATGCTTCCTCTCCCGCGACCGACAGGACGCGCCGGCATGGCAACCGTACACCGCAGGTCTCGAGAATTTTCATTGATTTGTTTTTGTGTGTGTGTGTGTGTGTGTGTGTGTGAGTTTTGTTTTTGTGTCTTCATCCAGTTCACTATGTTTTACTGTTTGGTTGATTTTGTTTTTTGTTTTTTGTTTTTTTTTTTTGTTTGAATGCAACTTGTAGGAAGACAACTAACGACAATGCCAGGCTCGTCGTGACCATGATTCTCGGAGTTGTGTTCGGTTTCTTTGTCGGTATTTCCATTCCGACCGTTTCTCTTTCCAAGGTTTGTTTGTTTGTTGGATCTCAGTTTTGTTATTCTGTGTAATAACATTATGACTACGGAGGAGACATGTTAATTTGATGATTTGATGTGTTCTTTCGCGCGATTTCAGATTCACTTTCCTTCAAGCATTGCATCATCTAGAGATGCGCCGCTTACTGGTGTCAGTAGTTATGGTGGAGGCCAATCAGTTGGATCTTCTGAATCAGGAAATGCTACTAAGGTAACCGTAATGATTGCCCGTGCTGCTTGTTAGCATTGTTACGTGGGCAGAGGATTTAGCTAGAATTCGACGAGAATGATGTCATGCTGACATCGTTTTGAGTCCTACATTCCTTGCTTTTTTCGCTCATGTTTTCTCTGGCCTGCTTGTTTTCTCTTCCAGATTTATGTTCCTACGAATCCCCGTGGCGCTGAGTTATTACCTCCGGGAATTGTCGTGGCAGAAACTGACTTCTACTTGCGTAGGTTGTGGGGCGAACCTAGTGAGGTATGGTGTTTGAAATTAATGAAGAATTGGCTGTGACTGTGCCTGGATGTTTTTCTTATCAACTGTTTGGGTGGATGATAATTTAGATCTGTTGAGATAGTTCACTCTTTCTCTAGCATCTATTAATGTTAGACAAACGAAAAGAGTATTGGCCGGTTTGGACGTCAGGTAACGGCAGGAAATATTGTAAGTAAGGAATACATATAATAGATTCATAGATGAGCTGAGGCAAAAACCTGGAATGTTCATTCTGTGGACCTTTTGTTTGAAATGTGCGGATGATTCAATCTCCTATATTTGTTGAAATGTTTTTCATTTGGGCAATATATGCTTCTGGAATCTTGCATTTGCCTAGAATGTGACATGTTACTGTTGTGACGTATCTTTGTTTTCATGATCAATGTATCTGAAACATCGGGGTGAATTTTTCATGGTATAAAAATTATAATCTGAGATATGTATCCCACAACTGATGTCTCAAAATTTACAGGATTTGAAGAAAAAGCCAAGATACTTAGTGACATTTACAGTAGGGTATGATCAGAAGAATAATATCAATGCTGCAGTTAAAAAGGTTTTTGCAGCCGGACATTTTCCCCTATTTTGGTTTCTTCATGTTTATTCCTTTTTCAATTCCATCAGTACTGAGACTTTTCTTTTTTGTATTTTGTGTTAGTTTTCAGATGATTTCACAATTTTGCTTTTTCACTATGATGGTTGGACAAGTGAATGGGATGAATTTGAGTGGTCAAAAAGTGCAATCCATGTTAGTGTAGGAAGGCAAACGAAATGGTAAGATGAATGACCTTTTGACTTGACATTTCCTAGTATCCCCTTCCTTTCAAATGCTTTTCTCCATTAGTGTTTTATGAGAGAGTGAACACTTCTCCAGAGTTAATTATGCCATGTTTAGAAAAGCAGAAAAATATGGTCATGCAGTGAGGTGATGCTTCTGAAGAAAGCCCACTTGTTTTTTCAGGTGGTATGCAAAGAGGTTTCTGCATCCTGATATTGTTGCAGCATATGAGTATATATTTATATGGGATGAAAATCTCGGAGTGGAGCATTTTAATGCAGAGATGTAAAGTTCTCTCAAATCTGTTGTTTTCCTGCCCAAAGTTGACAGTGGATGATAGTTAACTCTGTTGCATATAAACTAGCAGATATATTCAGTTGGTTAAGAAACATGGTCTGGAGATCTCTCAACCTGGTCTTGAGCCCAATGATGGACTTGTGTGGCAGATGACCAAGAGGAGAGGTGACATAGAAGTTCACAAGTAAGCGTTCTTACTTTGGTTGTTGATTAATCATATGTAGATGGATTAATTTTAACTAATTGTAAAATAATTTGTTTTTCAAAAGAGTTGTCATGTGTCCAGACCTTGTGCAGGGATTCAGAGGAGAAACCAGGCTGGTGTAGTGACCCTCGTCTGCCTCCATGTGCGGCGTATGCTTTCTCTCTCTCTCTCTCTCGCTCTCTCTCTCTCTCTCTCATTTTCTTGTATCTGCTTGCTTTCTTGTTAAATTTCTTTTTTCGTGCTTTCAGTTTTGTGGAAATCAGGGCCCCAGTATTTTCTCATGAAGCTTGGCGCTGTGTCTGGCATATGATTCAGGTACTTTTTATTTCAGGACTTTCTTTTAGTGATTATCTGTAATTGCTTACATTCTGCACGCAACTTTTAGCACATGCATGGTAAGAATCACTTCATATCACGAAACATTATCAGTAAATGTAGGTGTAGTGAACGTCTGCATGGCATTTAATTTTTATTCCAAAGCTTTTCGTCTAATCTCACAGTAATGATCCAAGATTATGTTTGCAGAATGATTTGGTGCATGGATGGGGGCTGGATTTTGCTCTTAGAAGATGCGTAGAGGTTAGTTGTTTTCTCGATGTTGCCTTCCCTTTTTCCCAATAGATGGCTAGTATTTATTGAGTTGCTTTGTTACAACCTGCATGTATAGAACATGATAACTCCTTTTCTGTTGGGTGGTATGGCAAAGACTTTGGTGTGTTATTACTTGTTAGTCCTCCTCACATGATGCATTAGCACATTGGTCCATCCAAATGTTTCTTGACAGATATTCGCACATCAAGGCATATTTCTGCATTATTTACTCAAACAATTTAACTCTTGTTCGTTTGCATCCGCACAAGAACATTTCTACATTCAATTGCGTTGATGCATGTACGTGTAATCCATCACAGTATATAACTTTAATTGCCTTTTATTTTGTGCAACAGCCTGCACATGAAAAAATTGGAGTGGTTGATTCACAGTGGATCATTCATCAAGTAATTCCTTCTCTTGGAAGCAAGGTGAGAAGTCATCTACTTGAAATATGTTACATTGGTAATATACCTGATTTTCTAAGTACATATGAATCTGAGGAAAAACTTTCAGAAATGTAAGTGAAAATAGAAATATAAGTTATGAAATTCAAGAATGTTCCATCAAGTTTTCACTTGGAGAACTCAATTCACGGATGAAAAGATTAATTTTTGTTCTGGTAGTTGCCTTTGAAATGTGATACTGAATGGAGAATTGGAGAATGGTTGCTGCAAATTGATCCCAATGCTTATGAGGATTTGACGTGCTTACTGAAAAACTACCAAAACAGATGTCTTTGGCCACTAGACCAAAGTGGTTTGGATCACATAATTATTACGAGCTATGGTTCAATTAGAGCAACCTTACATTTCACAAGCCACGACTGATGTGATACTGTATCATGCTCGGCAACAATTCAAGCCATTAAAAACTTATAGGATAAGCAGCTTTTTATTTGTAGTGTCACCATATAACCTCCTTTTCCTTTTTCCTTTATATGTTCTTTAGTGTTCACATTGTTTTCATTTATTTCCGGGTATTGTCTCACTCTGTTTTCTTTTCCTAAACTTTTACCTTTACAATGTTCAGGGCAAGTCAGACAATGGGAAAGCTCCGTGGGAAGCGGTAGGCATACGTAGAAAACTTGTGTAGTATCCATAATTTTCCGTTTTTGACTTGAGTTATGCTTATTTTTTACTTCTGTAACTGTTTACCTTTGTTCATGATCACAGGTGAGAGCCAGGTGCAGAAATGAATGGTCTTTATTCCAGAATCGGCTTGCAAATGCCGATCGGGCATATCTTTCTGGGATTTGGAAGGGCTGATATATGCTTTCCCATTCCTTGTACCTGATGTATTACGTTTAATCCTCTTTGATACTGTTGCCCAGTTGCTGTCATATCATTCTGTGATTGATATCAATGTTCATAATTTTCACCTGGGGCACGAGCAATTTTGCTGGAAATACACAAAAGTTACATAAAAGAAGAAGCTTTGTAGATATGTGTTATTTCGATCAAACTTCCCTAATGAAAATTTCCACCACATCTCATAAAGTTTAGATGCACAATTCAGGTCTCATAATTTGGCACATTGTTTGAGTAGTTTTGCCATGAAAGCCAAGACACACATTGCCTTGTTTATTGATCTTATTATGCCAAATTCTTTGTAGGCCTGTTGAGATGCAGAAATATTAAACCTCGCTTATAGAGTTAATATTTACCCTATTTCTTTCCACTCTAGGCATGGAAATTCATTCTGATCCCTTAATTCCTTCCCCTTCTAACGATGTTTCAAAGAGGGATACCACAGCTTGAGTTGAAAATCCCCTTCCTGCGGAAAAAGCGATTCTCTTGTTCAACTTGCCTCCTGTCAAAGAGTTTCAACTGCCAACGCTTGTGGGTTTTATTGGAAGCAGGCAATCTGATGTTTTCATGAAAATATATTCGATCGTTACAAATTTTCCTGCAAAGTTGTAATTTTGAACATGGTCAACACAGCATCCTTTTTCGAGTAGTTTGGTTTCAGTTTCCCACTTCTGGCGCTACGTCATATCGGCTTTGTTTCCCATGTATGATCCGTTTGATACAATATTTGTTGCCTAGGATCTAGAGCTCATATTTTGCATTTTGAAACCTGAACTTTATCACTAGAATAATTGACCAGTTAGGATTGATATCTTAAGTCATACTTATCGCTTATGCATAAATTGTAAATGCTTTTTTCAAAAAACTTGGTTGGCAAGTGCGTGTATCCTTACCAATATTCTAATCTTACGATCCAGTTACAATGAGATGATTCCTATGCTCAACACAAAAAAAAAAATAAAGAAGAAGAAGAAGAAGAAGAAGATGATGAAGAAGATGATTCCTACCTTATCATTCAGTCATAGATTGCTTACATTTAACCAAAGTAAGAGCATGTGGTTACTGGGGTGTTTTCCCTGATTGGAGGCGGCCGCGGGGGTTCGAGACTTGTCCCTCTTTCAAGACAAACAAAAAAAAAAAAAAGAAAGGAAAAATTGACATGTAATATTGCCGGACTACAAACTCAAATTTTAAAAGGTAAAATAAAATAAATAAATAACAGTTCTACATATATTTTGCAACCTAGAACATCTTATCTAAATGTATATAACATTTTTTTTTTTTTTGAGAACCTAAATGTATATGACTGATTATCATCAAAATATTAAATCTTTATTTGTTAAACAATGATATTCTTCCCAACACTACTGTTATGCTGATAATATAAATAAGTTTAAAGAGATAAACATTGAAAAGGTATTTATTATAAGAGAAAATTTTAATGCACCATGTAAAGTATTCAGTGGTTTCTTGTACCGTCGGTTCAAAAAAATAAAAAAAAAGTGGTTTCTTGCACCGCATCCGGATAATCATGTCTTGAAGAATAACATTACACTCTGGGGCTTTCATAAAAATTGTTGCAATGAGAAGGGCCTTTCCCTAATCTGTGCCTGGTTGGTGATGGTGATGTTCAAATTTGGTCTAGCAAAAATGTTGGTTTTGGAGTGAAACCGAAGTCATCTCACCAAACATTAAAATAGAGTTTGAGAGTGGAAAGCTTTTGCTTGCATTGACAGATATCTAATATCCATACAAGAAATGTTCATTTCACCTTCCTGGCTTGTGTGCCAAGTCTCATTTAGTTAGGATATCTCCATAACTGCTTAAGATGTGGTCAGTAGCAAAGATTCGCTTAGATTAGACCTTCCATTAATGAGTCTTTTATATATATATAAAATTAAGCAAATGTTTTTTTTTTTTTTTTTTTTGGTTCATGAAAGATAAGCAAATGTTAGTAGAAGAAAATGGTGTCAAAAAACTGTCGTTTGAAATGGAACTCTTACCTTATTATTTGACCTTATAGGTTTCCCCAACCAAACTTCCTTCTGGAAGTGAACAATGTGAGAGCGAAAGCCAATAAACAAATACCCTGATATAACAGAGTTAGGCACCAACCCCAACTTGGTGCATCAAATTATAAGGGTCCTGAAGTTGCATTCTTGTACAAGCCAGCCGCTATAACTGAACCCCAGCAGCACCCCCCCGCTGGCCACCCTCTATTGTTTCTTTTTCGCCGGAAATTGCCTGGCTGTGGTCATTGTATGGAAGGGTTGTAGGTGCCCACATTTAGATACATATACATTTTCACAAGAACAGTGTTATATTTGCAAGGTACGTACATGTTATGTGGAGTATCTCTGTCTCTTCAATCACAACACTTATAGTTCTATATAGCATGTTACCATTTAAATTAGACCATTTATGTATATAGAGTAAAGAAGGAGGAACCCAAATTGGAAAAGAAAAAAATGAAGGTAAATTGAAGGTGAAATCAATATTCTAGAATTGTTTTTTGTTGAGCATTTCTGCTATATTGGCTCAACAGGTGATCTCTTTTGTGTGAATAGTTGGTCTAGATACATCACATCATTAGTGTTTTAAGTTTCAGAAGTTCTGAACTTACTTCTTAGTAGAACTCGAGTCAAAGAATGTCTACAATTTGCTCTCCAACTTCTTTTTCAGCCTCATTTTTTGATTATTCATTCAGGACAGTGGTCATTGGCAGTGTGTGCTTTGTTTTGTGCAGCAGGCTTTTCTTATTCAAATCATCTTTATTCCAAGATGGGAGAAATGTCAAGCTTCCAGTTGGGTGTTATCGGTGCACTCTTCCTTTCTGTTGCATCATCTGTCTCCATTGTCATATGCAACAAGGCTTTGATGAGCAATCTGGGCTTCCCTTTTGGTAATTGCTTCCATTTAGTCCAATGCTTTCACTTCCAGGCACAATCCTGATAAATGTGATGCTAATCTGTTTGTTTTCCTTTTGTTTTTTCTTTATCTCGTGGGCTGAAGCTACAACTCTGACTAGTTGGCACCTGATGGTAACATTTTGCACTCTGCATGCGGCTCAACGATTTAATTTGTTTGAATCCAAGTCCATTGATGTGAGGACAGTGATGCTCTTTGGCATTCTGAATGGTGTTTCTATTGGGCTCCTCAACTTGAGCCTTGGATTCAATTCCATTGGATTTTACCAGGTAGACCTCTTTTTTTTTGGCTTGTGTATTTAATGTTTTTGCATGAATATATGCAGTGCAAAAAGAGAATCTGATTTAGCAGTATCTATGAATTCACCTAAAATAAGTAGCTAATCTTAGAGCCATAGTTCAGCAGTTATTCATTGTTACGTCTGCTTATTTTTGGGGTAATGCTATGCTGCAGATGACAAAACTTGCAATTATACCATTCACTGTGCTGTTGGAAACTCTTTTCCTGAAAAAGCAATTCAGGTTAGTTCAGAGAACTGTATGCTGCTCAAAATATATTCAAAGAGGACACTTTCCATACTTAATTATATCTGTCTAATTTTTGCCTTTGATTGTTTCTGCAGTCAGAAGATAAAATTTTCTCTCTTCCTTCTGCTGGTTGGAGTTGGCATTGCCTCTGTAACCGATCTCCAGCTCAATTTTCTGGGGACGATTCTCTCTGTCCTTGCCATCATAACAACTTGTGTTGGCCAAATTGTATCCTTTTTGAATTAGGACCATCGCATTCATTTAAGACGCTTAATAGAGTTAGACTAACTTACATTACATCCGACTCTTCTCTAAACAACACAGTGTGGAAGTCTCGTGTACTGGAACGTTTTTTTTTACTTTCTTTTAAGATGCTTGGCACAATATAATGCATAATTGTGAATGTGCACATAGAAGTTTATTCTTAACTAGATTTTCAACCAGCTCACAAATACAATACAGAAGAGGCTCAACGTATCATCCACTCAGTTGCTTTATCAATCAGCCCCATTTCAAGCAGCAGTTCTCTTTGTTTCAGGCCCTTTGGTAGACCAATTCCTCACCAAAAAGAACGTTTTTTCCCACAAATATTCTACTATAGTCTTGGTATATACGTCACTATCTCATTTCTCTCCACAAATAGTACTAGAGAATATGTAAGGAAATGGCTGAACTTGAAACTATGCAGGCATTCATCATCCTTTCCTGCCTTATTTCTGTGGCTGTGAACTTTAGCACCTTCATGGTCATTGGCAAGACATCACCGGTTACATATCAAGTGCTTGGCCACCTGAAGACATGCCTGGTTCTTGCCTTTGGGTACACCTTGTTGCATGACCCTTTCACATTGAGGAACATCATTGGGATACTAGTTGCCATCTTTGGAATGGGCTTATACTCATATTTCTGCACCCAAGAGCATAAAAAGAAACAATCTGTTGACCTTTCATTGGGGTCTCAGGTACCCCTCTATCTCTCTTTTTTCACCTGCAATAAAGTTTTCATAACAAAAAATTGCTCGTTATGGTTTATTGGCAAACGTCTTATGCCTAGCCTATTGTTCTCTATATTGTAACTATTTAGATTGGGTGTACTTTTCTTGGGTACTTGCACAATACTTTTTAATGGGATTGTTGAATGTCAATCTCACATTCCCATTTTTTTTAAAAAAAAAAGGTTAGTATTTGGTCCAAACCAGGATTTCTAACATTTAAATGGTGGTGCTAAATTATTTTGTATAATTAGAAAAGGAAAAATTAAATTGGTTAAGCTATGTTAGTTTGATATCTTTTTTGATATCTGTTTGAAAGGGATTTCTCATCACATACCAGCATAATATAATTTTTATGAAGTGTAAGTTTTGGGTTTTTCTTCGACAGGTGAAAGATAAGGATAGCACACCACTTCTAGCCATGCAAGACAATGATAGCCATGAGTTAAAAAAATCAGCAAAGGACTCTGCTGTTTAAATACATAGGAGTTATGATAAAGGTGTCATGTATCAGGATGTCCCTTATCCAAGACTCTTTGTGGAGTGTAAATGGTTTTTCATTCTTTTAAATAAATTCTGTTCTCTCTTTTCTTTTTTTTTTTCCTTCATAAAATTTTTTTTAATCCACTTTGGAACACAAATCCACGAAATTGTTGATTCACGTACTGGTTAGGATCAATGTAATTTCATGTTGTATCGAGAAATAATCATAGAAATAAACAAAATTGTGGGGTTGGTGATGTATCTTACCAGTCAATATTTAAATACCAGTAACAAATTAACATGGTAATACCTTTGATCTTGATATAGTTAAATATATGTTGCAAATTCAATGTAACACAATTTTCCATTAATACCTCAATAGCTCCATAATATTATGTTGATTTACAATCAATATAAGGTGTGTGGTCCAGCTCACAGTGTAGTGAAATCAAAATAATCATTTTTTGCAGGATTATAGGATACCAATTTTACTTTCCTACTATCCGAACAAAAAAAAAGGTCATTGTAAGGCGAAATAAAGATGATGATAAACTCCTTTACCCTCTGTTTGAATTTGTGTGAGAAAAGCAAATGAAAGAAATTTTCAGATCCTAAGGCAAATTTTGCTGTTTGAGAAATGTGAGAAATGACTCAAATGAGTTAGAAAAGGAAAAAAAAATGGAAAAGTACAAAGCAATAAAACCCAAATTTATATATATATAAGTATAATTACTAAAATAACCTCAATCTCATCTCCTTAACTTTAACTTACTATTATTTATAAGGATATTTTTGTAATTTCATTCATACACTTTTATTTTTCACAATTTTCTCATATAATCCAATTACAAATTTTACATTCTCATCATTTTGTTCACTATTTTTTTTCTCACAAGTTTTTTTCTCACCAAAATCTCACAATCCAAACAAAAAGCATCATAATAATTAAGAATATAGACTTTTATCTTAGAGATTTTAATTTTAAGAAGTAGAATAAAATAAAGAAACACTGTAGAAAATCAAGTGGCTTTTCTCTTTCAACTTGTCTTTTTTTCTCAATGCCTCTGTCCTTTTTTTTTTTCCAATAGAAGGTAATTACGCTTGTAAAAAAGAATGGGAAGCTCGGGAAGCACAGGTGCCCCAAACCGGGGCCATTACACCCCTAGCCTGTCCAGTTCCAAAATTGTTTCAATCCCCATAGTCGGCCTTGCTAGATCGTGCAGGCCCAGAGGACAACGGAATTGTCCAAATTTAAGACAAGCCTCCTTCGATTCCTGAAGAACACAATCAAAGCGTAGTTCAAATTTAAAGGCCCAAAACATTTATTTTCATTAGAGAAGTGAGCCCACAGGACCACATCCCCGGAGTGATATATCACCAAGTAATCAGCTGGACAACTCCAGCTAGTTACCCAGGACTCCGTATTCCAACAAAAACCATACATTGAATAATTAACTTTCCTTTTCCTTTAAACTTTCATTTTTCAAGACATCAAATTCGGTGAAGAGCAGTGACATGAACTGTTCCCTGCATAATTCGCCTAGTATTTTTTAATGACAAGTAAGCTCTTTCAGTAAATTCCCAGTTATTAGCTGCATCCCATTAGCACAGCTTGTAACCCACGTAATTTCAAGTTTATCCTTTACCACTAAATTAACCATGAGTAGTTATTGGCATAATCATTCGCACAGCTTCGAGCTGTGTGCACTGTACAGTGAAAGCAAGTAAATAATCAATATTCCTGGAGCAACTTTACTAATACTATGAGTATTATATCTATAAGCAAAGGCGTGATGGGGTTTAGAACCACAATCAGACAACTCTTATTATAAGGGTCACATGGTTAGGTAAAATGCCATATTCTAATTCTGTCATGACGAAGACAGAAAATTGCCATTCACGAGATGTAACCAGATTTTCATATTTTTTAAAGGTTTCAATCATGGGTAGGTAAACTTCCAGATTCCAGGTTAAGATTGTTTAGATATTGCTTGTAAAAACAGTTAATAGAGATTGGTTAGAGGTTTTCCTTCTTTATAAGAAAACAGAATGGTACATCAAAGTTCTCGCTAAAAAAAATTACGTTCTGCAAGAGTAAGTTTTGAGGAGTTATATTTAGCTCTACCAAAAAATGTGTGGAAGACTTTTAGAGATTGGTTGGAGTTTTGTCGCGCCGGTAACCAGTGATTCCTATGTATAACCAACTTAAATAGAAGCTTTTATTGCACACACATAAATATAAAAGGAAAATCTTATTTGGCTGTTTATTAGGGAGATTTCGTAACTGTCTAGTCAATAAGAAAATTTTTTAGTTATTTCATTATTATTATTATAATTTTTATATTACATAAAATAATTTCGTCTGACACGTCGTATAATTTTTTATTACGTCATATATTTTTATTTATCTGTTATATAGTTTTCTTAAATAAGTCATATAATAAAAGGTATTTAGTAATTTTTTAATAGACAACCACCTAGTAGTATCCTGAATTTCTTGAAACTCCGTCGATTATCAAAAGGACGAAAAGAAAACGAATTATTCTTCACATGGTTGATTATAAAAGTTCAAACTTCACCTCCTTCATATCCCATAATTATGAGCTCTAATTTATGAACAAAAAGGGAGGGAAAACATATTCTCATTGTTACATTGAACTCTTGTACAAGTCACCGTATTGGGACTATCTTCATTCTTTAACATGTTTTGTTATGATTAAAGAATATATTTTGGTGCTAAAAATGATTTATGATTATTGCACACAAGCAAGCCGGAATGATTGAGATGTTCCTAAAACATAAAGATCAACGATTATTCATCAAAAAGCCACCTAATCTAATTATATAAGCATTAATTGAAGAAATGGCCATAAACATTCCTTTCCTATAGTTGAAGTTTCCTTTTTTTTTTTTTAAATCTGAAGTTGAAGTTTCCTTTCGTGATAAAAATATGTGTGATTGAGGGTTTTTCATTTTTAATTCCTGGAGGCTTTGCAAGAATAAAACATACAAAAGTACATGCGGTGAAGATAAAATTGATTAAAACAAGAAATCATTCGTCACTTAATAAGTAATTAAAGTGATATTTGGGTTCGAATCTTACATTTTACTTACAAATAAAATTCTCCTGTGCTATTTTAACTAGATAAAAAAAAAATTGACTAAGGGTACTAGGTACGTATCTAAAATTAAAAGTCTCAAATTTAAACTAAATTCAAAGTTCATTGGCGCAAAAAAAAACAAAAACCAAAAACAAAAAAGGAAAACAAAGGTATCTGTGGGCAAAGAATCTTCTTCTCTCAGATAGTTTAGTTTGTTTTTCATTTCAAAATCTTTAAACCCACTCAAAAAGAAGGACTTGATAGCGACTAACCAAACAGCCTTCAGAAATCTGAAACATAAAAGGTTATGTGGTAGGCTTGAAAAGAACAAATTGATTAAATTATGTTAATCCCCTGTTATTACTATAGATATCAAGTCATCAACTTAAACAAAATTTCAATAATTATCAGTTAAATATTATCATCTATCAAAGATAATTACAAGATTTCAATTGAACTAAATACGTATGCTCTTGGACAAACTATAGTTATTGCCAATAGGAAGGGAAAAAATGATAGTAAAGAAAAAATTGCAAACTGCTGATACAATCCCAAATAAATACGACAATTTGTAAAACCCCACATTTTTATTTATTAGATTGTCGAATTACGGAACAAACATAAATTATGGAAGGACCATCAATAACACAATGACTTGAAGCCACATTAGAATCGTTCAATCATTTTCTTTTTTCTTTTTTTTTTTTTCCCTCTTTCGAGAGACATGAAATTGTGTTGATAGACTAGTTTTAATATCGTTTAAAAACAAACTTTTTCTCTACTCCGAAAGATAATCTTACCGTTGATTTTTTCGTTTTTTTTTCTTGTCAAATATGACGCAGTGATGCATTATTTTTTTTTTAAAGAAGATCGGGCAACTAAAATGTGCACAAAATGAGCTGTAGTGTTGTGTTTGTATAAATAATGACAATAACCACCGTCGGCATTAATTTAGCAGCCCGACATTTATTTGTAGGATTATAAATTTGAATTTTCTTCAGAATATTTAGTATAATTAAACGTACGTTTAATTTTGTATAATTTTCAAACATTATAGAATTTATTTTTTTTTATAAGTTAGTAAACAAGACTAATTCACTGCAAGTGGCGGAGCCACCTTATGGAGAGTGGGGGCAATTGCCCCCATTGAAAGTTAAGAAATTTTTAGATTTACTATAGAAAGTTTGTAACTATTGCAGAAAAAATAGTACTTGCCCCCACTGAAAAATTGTATTTGGCCCAATTCAAAATTTAATTCTAACTTTGTGTAATTTAAAAGTTAAAGATAAAAGTAATTTTTTTGGAATATAACTACATAAGTAAGAGTTAAAGAGACAAAAATAAGAATAAAAGCCTTTTAACAGTTTTAATTGATTACTTTAAAAAAAAAAACAAAAACAAAAATTTTGATTTGTTATTTTATATATGTGACTCCAATGACTTCGTAAGATTAAGTCAAATAATTTTTTTCTCTTTATATTTTAATTGATAAAAAAGTATGATATAGAAAAATTTATCAACTCAATTTTTAATCTTTTTTTTGTCAAATTGTGCGTATTATTTGTGTTGTCTTTTAGCATATTATCTATGATGTCTTTTATTCTTAAGTTAAATAATTTATCTTTTCATCAAACATTAAATATAAAACATGTGTTCATGAAATTGTAATTTGGTTTTGTCATTTTAATTTTATTCATAACAATCCAGCTTTACAATTTTAGATATTTTAATTAAATTAAATTATTTTATTTGAGTTATTTACAAAAAAATCATAAATTCACTACGAAAAAAATCAACTTGTTAAACTTATTTATTAATTGAATCCTAACTAAAACCTAAACTTGATTTGTTAGTCAAACACATGAATATTAATTTTAATTTAATTTATTTAATAAACTTAAAATAGATATGCCAAAATTTTGTTACAGTTGTTCGATTATAGTTTTATTTATTTTTACATTTTTGCCTCTATTGAAATTTTTTTTTGATTTTGTAATTGTTTACTGTACAGTATAATTAACGTAATCTTTAAAGTTTACTTATCAGCTATAGTTGAATTTTTTTGATCGAAAAAAATTTATTATAAATACATCAACTATTTAATTCATAAATTAAGATCAAAATATTTTTTGTTTGTCAGTATTTTATATACAATCGAATTTATAGTATACTATTTAAAGAAAGACTACAAAGAGGCGTAATAGTAGATACAATATGCTAAAAACAAAGGTGTTTCGATGCAGATATCATATGCAATTATGGCAGGAAAAGCTCACTTTCGGCTCAGAGGCAGCCACGTCGGCGGCGTCCCCTGTACCAATAATCACTCTGGACTTTGCTAACTTCTATGTAGTCGACTGTTTATGCCCTGGCTCCCTCACATTGCATTGTCATTGTGAATATTATATCATATAAATTTTATTACATAATTATATATTTTTGTTTAATATATAGTTCATATTCTATTTTTTATTAAATTTTAAATATATTTAATATTATTTTTAAATTTTAATTTTAAAAAAATAAATTTTTTTATTATATTCTAAATTTCTAATATAATCAGAAGTTTAAATAAAATGTATAACTGTACACTTTTATTGATATTATATTTATTTTTAAAAAAAAATAAATGTCACATTTTAATATTTTATGTTCTGGCTCCCTGACCCCCTGCATTGACAGAGTCATTATCAATATTATATATATATATATATATATATATATATATATATATATATATATTTATATATATATTTTAAATAATTGCGATATCCAGCACCATTTTGAATTTTGATAGTAATTTGTGTGAAAATCTCGAGCCTGGGGGCATGCTTCAGTCGATTTCCCTTTCCCTTTTATGAATATATATTTTCTTTAATTTCCTAAAATTTCGATTGCTTGTAAGGGTTAAATATTTAAACTTACATTTTAAATTTCATAGAGTTTTAATTTGAAAAAAAATATGTATGATTTGTAGGAATAAAAACATTATTCCTTGCATAGTTCATTGCCTAATAAATATCCTAGAAGACAAGAAAACAAATAAATTAATTAGTTAAAAAGTAGAAAAGCATATTAAATTATATTTATTTATAAAATGAAGAACAATTGTTCTCTTAAGATATAACTGGAGTCAATTAAGCCCTTAAATTGTGTGTGGCAACTCAATTAGTTAGTCTTGTTTACTTGTTAAATATTATGGAAGGTGTATTTCATTAGTCGATAATAATAATTAAGGAATTTTCTAATTACCAAATGCGAAGAAAAAAATTTGAGAGATATTAAATTAACAACATTCACAAATATAGCAAGTACCTCAATTGATACTTACCCAACCTAAAACATTACAAATAGATTGTTAGAATCAAATATAAAATTCATTTTTGCATCTCATTCAACAACTTAACCCTTCAAAACTGATTGATTTCTTGACAGGATGTTGTATACTGTTACTTAGGGAAGTTTGTTGAAATTCAGAATGATATGTTTAATCAATAATTAAAAATTTCTAAGTGAATTGGCTAATTTTTATATTAATCATTAATGCTTTATACAATAAAATACACTTTCTTGTTGCTAATACGTAGCTTGTATTCAAGACCAAGACAAGATCAGTGTCAGTTAAACAGTGAGCAGCTCCCACCAGGAGCAAAAACTTTAACTTTCCATTAAATGGTATTAAACAACTTAGCCAATGTATTTTTTCCAGGACTAAGGGATTAAATAAAAAAAGAAAAAGCAAAAACAATCGTAACAGAATAGAAAAATAAAGGAAAAATAAGTCATAAAGAATATCATTAATTATTATGGCCTTGTACGCTTTTGGGAACTTCAAAAAAGAAAAACATAAAGGAAGAAAATAATTGCTTATTGGTAGCTGAAGATGTTTTGTCTCAGGAAACAAAATCAAATACAAGCCAGGCAGGCTGCCATGAATGCTTCAATTATCCACATCTTTTAAAGACTCTTTATTATATGCTTCTGCCCTTTTGTTATAAAAGAAAAACTGGACCACACAACTTTTTTATTTTTTTATTTTTGTGAAACATCAATTAAATTGGGCTGGCATTGGCAACATCTCATGCTCCATTGTATCATGAATATTTCCCTGACAAAAATGCTGGATGTTCTTTAATTTGTTTGCACAATGGATATGCCTTTTCCTATGTCCCACAATAGGCCAAGGCTATTGTTTAATAATTAGCTAGGGAAATGTTCATTTTGGTACCCTATGGTTCCAAGCAATGTCAATATGTCATTCAAATGCTTGTGATTCAATTTGTACCATTTTTTGTACCTTGAGATTCTAATTGAGGTACAATTTCAACCTTTTTCATTACGGATTATATAGTAGGCGTGGTTAGAAGTTTTCATATATGATACAATCAAACACATCCTACTCAATGTTACACTTACCCGACTTACCCGAGATTTTTTTTTTTAAAAATGAAAAACAATGATAGTACCTAACTCTGTAAAGAAAACAATGATTTTTTCTTTTTTTTTTTTCTAACAATGATAGTACCCCAAATTTTTTCAGGGAAGATTACACTCATCAAAGAAGTAAATTCTGTAAATTTACATTTAACTTTGACAGAAAATTGAACTATCTAATCGGAAATATATTTTTTCCCCTTTATTTTGTAAGTTACTACGTTTAACGTATGTTCATTTATATATAATTGTAAGAATAGATTGCTAATTGTTGTCAAATCTTAAAAGTATACTCCTTCAATGACATAATGTAACGATCCTTATCTACTGTACAAAGTGAAACAGTACACTTCTCCCTATCAGCTCTATAGAGTATTACATTTATTTTTTCATTTTGACTTACTGAGAGGGGAATTGAATTGTAACATAGGCTCATCCATTTGTTATTTACTACTATTTTAAAGCGATCTCTTTGCAAGGATGACGACGCGACCATTCTCCTTTAACATCTTCAATCGGGGATTCACTCACTAGTATCCCGTAGCAGCCTTCCTCAAGAAGTCATTTCTAATACTTTACTATACTCTGAGAAATTAAGTTGAAAATCGCATGTTCAAGCCATTAGAAAAGATTGAAAAAAAAAAAAAAAAGGAGTCATAGGATAAGCAAAATATATCGTTTGTGGTATATCCTAATGTGCAATACACTTATTGATAGCCAAAATCATGTATACTTCCAATCGAATTGCTCACTATGGTATTATTATTGGATATGGTCATATTGATACCAATCATATGCAAATCGGTAACAGAAAAATAAAAATAAAAAACCTCATTAAAGCTGGTGTATGAAATAATATGGAGTGTGAGACGAGCCCCGTCTAGTATTGCAACTCTGGTTGAAGTAAATATATTTGAGGTGTTCATCCCTTGACTAATTAATTACTTGTTAATTTTACTGAATTAATTTATGTTTAAGTTTCTTTTTTAGTTGTTTTTTTAATAATTCCACTATCATAAAAAAAAGAATCATAAAAAAAAGAAAGCAAAACAGAGATGAATGAATGAATTAAATTATTGTCCGAAGAAAATTCCAAATTAATTAAAAATTCCTATGATTGAAGTCAATACACAATAGTACTCCATACGTTTTAATCTCTTCCCCATGCCATGCCTTCCCATTTTCAGTTAAATTTTTTCCTTTTTTTTTTTTTCCAATGCTTAAGAAGTCTCTTCGTCGTATGAGTTTGAATATGATAAGATTCAATATTGTTTGACAAAGAGAGATTTTTTTTTATTAAAAAAATAAAAAAATAGAGATAATATCCTACAATTTTGTCAAGAAATATTATCTTTATTTTTAAAATAATTTTTATACTGTTTAAATAATTATAATATTTTTTAGTGAGCACAAAAAGAGATAATGTGCCATAGGATATGCGGCTATATGCCGCTCTAATATTGCCAACGCCAGTCCAAAACTGCATCGGAAAGACTAGTCGCCTATAAAATTTCCCTTGCCTTAGAGTCAATTTTACAATAAACATCATGGACCCTCCCTACCCCCGCCCCTCAAAAAAAAAAAAAGAAAAATTGCTTTGAAGACAAATTATTTTACTGATGTGCCCCCCGGGCACAATGTTTGACAAAGTTAATATATAATGGATAATGATAAATTTCACATTTAAAGTGTTAAAATTTTAAGTAATATTAAATTTATATAAGATTTAAATTTTTAAAAATAAAATAAAAATTATTAAAAATTTATTATCACATCGATAATAATATCAATTTATGAAGAGTTGTAAAGTAAATTTTCATGCAATATATTGTCACTCATATGTAATACATATAATTTTATAAGGATGAGTTTTTTTTTTTTAAGTTGAGGGATAGGTATTAATTTATCGTAAATATTTTGAAAAATTTTTAATACAATTTTAAACATTTTTTTATTTTTATTCGAATTTTATGATTTAAAATTTTGTTTTAATTAATTTTTTTAACGAAAAAACGAGAATTGCTGACATGTTTTACGGCATATTTGACTGTCAGCACTCAAATGAAAAAGACAAGACGTTTACGGCCATATCAAAAACTTTTAAAAAGTTTAAGACCCTTTTTTTTTTTCTCAAAAAAATCTTTATACGACATTTGATTGCAGCAATTTTTCACTTAAAATATAATATACACTTGAAATTGTGTGTTTATCCACAAAAAGATAATATCTTAAACCATGAAAATTGGTCCTTATTACACAATTTGAGCCATCTCCTTTTATTTTGTTTTTAGTTTAATTTCCATTTTTAAGAAGTTAAAAAAAAGGAAAAGAAAACAATCCTTTTTAACTAGCTATGTCAAACCTGCAGCAGAGGTAGACTTAATTGAATATGTGAAAATTAACCTACGATACAGCTTACAGAATTTATTCAATTCCAAATAAGCTAAGCGAAAGAAGGCCATGGAGATTCAAGTGAATAACCGGATCACATAAACATGCAAATGAGAAAAGTCAGTTCGATGCATAAATTGAATAACCGGATTACAGAAACTTGCAAATGGGAAAAGGCAGGTCGACGCATAATAACAAGCAAGCAAAGCTGGAAAAGAAATTAAAAATAATTATAATTTTAAAAGAAGAGAGTCTAAAATTTACAAAAATAAGAGAAATTATCTTTATTTTTAAGTTTACAACTTAACAAGCCTCTTAATAAAATAAAATAAAATAAAAGAAAAAAAACCCAACTTGTCTCCATATAGGTAGGTGCATAATTGAATCTTTTTTTTCAATTATTTTCTTGGCACCAAGAGAGTGAAAAATAAGTTTTTTAAAAAATACTCTAGTATTTAAACTTTATATCTTTATTTCACAAAGGAATTTATATTTTTATTTTAGAAAAGGTGAAGATATAATGCCGGAGGTGGTGTCCAGAAAACTTGTTTTGATACTACTAAAAAATACAACGATTCACTTTTTTATTATAATCAATATTTTAAAAACGTGAAATAAGATTTATAAAATTAAAATTAAAATTAAATAAATATTATTTTAAAATTTTATCTTATATAGTATATATTAAAACAAAATTCTTTTTCTTTGAAAACAATTTTTTCTTAAAAAAAATCCAATTCTATTAAAAATGTAAATAGTTGCATTTTTATAGGACTCTAGTTAAATTGTATGGACACCCCTTATAGAGCAGAACCTTTTTCGTTTTAGAAATTTTTGTAAAAAAAGTGTAAAATTTATAAAAATATAAATATTATATATAATAGCTCTTATTTAATGAACTCCTTAATAAAAAAAAGGAGAAAACAAAAAAAAGAAAAAGAAAAAAGAAAACAGAAAGCAAAGTTTAGACGAAAACAAAAAGGGGCAGAAACGTCAATGGCGTAAGAGAGAGATAGAGAGAGAGAGATAAAGGCAATATTTCCCTGATGTGTCAATCTTTGTCTCATTGTACCCACACCCCACCAATTGTCTAACTTCAGTTGGACTTCACCAGAAAAAGAGAATCCGAAAAAACAAAAAGAAAAAAAGAAAAGGCAAAATAAAAAAAGAACAAAATTTGACAGAAAGACGCGCAGAACAGGCACCAGAGAGAAAGAGAGAGAAACATAATTGAATTCCCACCTCTGCATCCCTTCACAGGGATCAGAGGATCATCCGACGGTCGCCGCAAAGCTTATTTGTAAACTCAAACTCTTACAAAAACACACGTTCAAATATACAGGTGAGCGGAGGCGTCCGTTGGGTTTTTATATTTTTAGATAGGAAAGTAGAAGAAAGACTAAATTTTGGCTTTTGGGTTTTGGTTTTTGGGAGATTTAGAGATTTGGGTTTTCTTTTTTTTGGGAATTTTTTTGGTGGGGTGGGTGGAGAAAGAAAGAAAATGGAAAGTTCGATGATGATGGTGGTGGGGGGTGGAGGAGGAGGAGGAGAAGAAGGAGAAGAGGGAGGAATGGAAGGATGGTTGTATTTGATTCGGTCTAATCGGATTGGATTGCAATACTCCAGAAGAAGATACTTTGTTTTAGAAGATCATGTTCTTAAGTGCTTTAAGTCCATTCCTGCTTCCAATCATGAGGTTCTCAATCTCTCTCTATTCCTCTTGTTTTACTAAAACCTGTTGGGTTATTTGTGATTAAGTTTTTTTTTTTTTTTGTTTTTTGTGTGTGTGTGGGTTTTTTTTTTCGGTTACTTGCTTTATAATTTGGTTATGGTGTTGGTTTTTGATCCACTTACCGTTGTGAATATGGTAAAAATTGAATTGGTTTGTGGGGTTTTTGGTTTTTCTCGTCTAACTTAGTATATATTGGAACAGAATGACGAGAAAAGATTTTGTTGGAGACTACAATTTAATTTGGGATTAAGAGGTTGTTGTTATTGTTGTTGACACTTCGTTCTCTGAATTGAACCTCTGTCTCTCTGGTTCTTTGTGTTGTGTGTGCATGGAATGATACTGAACTGATATTGAGGTGGTTGCTGACTTGTTCTATTGGCTATACTGTGTGCATAAACTGCTAGTTTTTCGTGTTTTCAGCTTCTATATATGGAAGTTTGGCTTACCCATTTCAGCAGAAGTGGCTTGGCCTTAACAGAAATGCATAGTAGTCTGCCGTGAAGTTTTGTGTTTACTAATTCATTGTATTGCTTTTAAACTTCAGAAAATTCTCTGAACTGGTAATGTAGATTGTGGCATAATTTTGATATTTTAACCTCTTTTCACCTCTGTCAGCTTGTTTGCAGACTTATACTTGGGAATATTATCTATTAATTCAAGCATAAGTTTTAAAAGAAGTAGAAGTAGAAGTGTTTTTTCTGGCTTCACATTGACATCTTTTTGGTATTTCTTTCTCCCATGAACTTTTTTCAGCGGAGAACTTTTGTTTTCCACGCATTGGGCATGTTCTATTCACATTGGTTCTTTGTGTACCTCTGTAAAACCAAGTCTTAGAGTGATTCATTCTGATCTTCTATAATATTTTTTAAATGTGAAAAGTGAAAACAGTCTCTGTTCACCAATACATGTCATTATTGGTAGCTCTTTAGTCCATATCATTAGGTAAATACATGGCACTGAGCTTGAGAATTTTTTTGTTGGTTTTGGTTTTTCCAAGGTCAGTTCCAGGGTAGGAGGCAACCTACCCACCTTGACATTTAACCTTTGATCTGACCTGTCCGCTCCTGTTGCATGTTGGCTATTATTTTACACTTGCATAAAATTTGTGTGTGCTATGTGTCAAAAAGAAATATCAATGTGATGATGGGAAAAGGATATTCCGAGAATTGGAAGACCCTTCATAATAAAACCCCAGAAGCTTTATAGCTGAGTAGGAGTGGGAAGCATGTGGAAAAATCTTTAATTGTTTTGTATATGCATATGTAAGTGTATTTATTGGAGGACACCAATGAAGACTGCACACTGACTTCTATTGATGGTTCTTTCATTGTGTGCAAAAAATGAAAAAGAAATTAAGATTTCTGATTAAGTTTTCGAATGGATATGCATTTTGTAGTTAATTTTATGGTGTCTTTGTCATATATTTGTACAGGAGGTTGGCATCTCTTGTTTTCCCCCTGTTTCTTGATAGGTAGATACCATGATTTATGGTTTTGCATTCTGCTTGTGCTGGACATATGATAAACTTTCAAAAATACATCTATTGATTTTCAGTGCCCCGTTAGAAGTGCAATCATTGACTCTTGCATTCGGGTAACTGACAATGGGAGAGAGAACATTCATAGAAAAGTAAGAAAACTGTTCTCTGTTGATGTTGGTTCTTTTTTTTTTTTTTGTTAGTATTTCCAGGTTCTATTTTCTTCTTTACTTGGCATTTTTTTTTCTTACCATGCAATATTTTTTAATTTTTTTGTATTTGTCACTTCAACAGTTACTTAAGGATTGTACTGTATAATCTTGCAGGAATTCTTCATATTTACACTTTATAACACTTCTAACCACAATGATCAACTGAAGGTGAGCTAACTGCTGTAGCAAATGAAGCCAATTGTATGTAAAAATTTATTTATAAGTTATGAAATCTGAAATTATAGCTGGGAGCAAGCAGTCCGGAGGAAGTGGCACGATGGATTCATTCCTTCAAGGAAGCCACCTTGAAGGTTTGGAAGCACTTGTTCTTGTAATTACAATACACTGTTATGCATACAATGACTAACACTAATCTGTCTGCACAGGGTGGTTCTAATTTTGTTGGTTGTTCAAAGAGCTGTTGGCAGTCCTTTAGGTATGATAACCATACATGGCTTTGTTTTTGAAACATCAGCCTACTTGCAATTTTCTTACTTATTTCCATGTTCTTATGTCAAATTTCATCTCAAAGAAAATCTTAATAGCTGCTCAATTTGTTTGGAAAATGCTTATGTCTTGTATTTTACTCCTTAATTTTATGCCTGCAATTATTTCTGATATTTTGTGAACAATTTATGCTCTCAGATTGAGTGGTTCTAGTCGGGTGAGATCGATAGACTGGACTGTTTGTTCATCCACACGCGGTGAATCCGTGACTGATGTCATTGCACCGTCATCTTGGACCATATTTGGGTGTCATAATGGTAGTGATTCATTTTACTATAAGTTGTATGTATTAGCTGAAGTTCAATGCATAAAAAATGGCTGCTTTGTAGGTTTGCGTCTTTTTAAGGAAGCAAGAGATAGAGATTCCCATGGAAAGGTGGGTAGATCTTCTCATCCTCCATTAATTGGTCCTAAGAACGGTCTTAGTTGTGAAAGTGTTATTTTTTCTTGCAGTGGGATGATCACCCCGCAATAATGGCTGTTGGTGTGGTTGAAGGAACCTCAGAAGCCATTTTCCAAACCCTTATGTCTCTTGGTCCCTCAAGATCAGAGTAAGTTTTCGAGCATTTTTTATAATGAAGCTTTTACTGAGACGTCCAATTGATGAAGTAGTTGAAAGAGGATAATGTTTTAAACTTGCAAAAGATAGATAGGAAAAGGAAAAACATGAATAGGGTTGCCAAGGTCAGATACTTTTCAAGAGACCGCATATGACGATAGAGTGAGAAACTTAATTTTCCAACCTAGGCTTCAGGATACCTGCATGCTAATCAGGGTGGAATTAGGTTTACAGTTTGCAGCTACTTGACCTTTTAGATTTCATGTGTTTGCTTCAATTTTTCATTGTGTTCAGCTCATGGTTATTGATTCACTGAGCAATTTCTCTTTCTTTTTCAGAAAAGTTTTTGTTTGTCACTGAGTTCACCTTTTCAATTCACTTACAGATGGGACTTCTGTTTTTATAAGGGTAGCGTGGCTGAGCATCTTGATGGCCATACTGATATTGTTCACAAGCAGTTGTATGGCGATTGGTTACCTTGGTCAGTGTTCCTTATCTATGTACTTCTACTGCAATCATTCCTGAGCATCTAAATTTTTACTTCCTTTTTTCAAACAAGTTGTACTTTTTCAGGGGAATGAAGCGGAGAGATTTTTTGTTGCGGCGCTACTGGAGGAGGGAAGATGATGGAACATATGGTAGCAATGCTGTGGAGCAAACACATTTAGATTACATCTCTGACTGAAACTGTTGACCTAATGTCTAATTTCCTTGGATTTATTCTTCTGCAGTTATTCTCTACCATTCTGTGATTCACAAGAAGTGTCCACCACAGAGAGGATATGTTCGTGCCTGCCTTAAAAGTAATGTATGCTTAAAAGTTGGGAGAAAAATGATGCCTTAAATCCTGCCATTCATTTGGTAGAATTCCTATTTTACTACAAAGTATGAATAAAGGATGTGACGATGAATTTCCTGGTATATCAATGTTTTATGTATGGCATGCTATTCAATGTTTTATGAATGGCATGCTATCTCAATGAATGCATTGGACGGTACACTATGTCAATAGGGTACATAATGCAGCATAGACATTAAGGAATTATTTTTCTGCATCTCTGCAATGTATTTGCCTCCATATAATAGATGATATTCTTGCTTTTAACAATTCAAATGCTTAATTTGTGTATCTGCCTATTCAAATGAATGTAACTTGTATATAGAAACGCAGGAATGCATTGTTTAATAACATTATGTTGCAAAGCCTTCAAACTTCACCATTCTTCTCGTGCCTGCACGACTTATCATTTTCATCCAAGTCGTATGGTTGTTGGTATATTCTATCTGCTAGTGACTGAGAGGACATTGCTCCTTCTTTGCACTGTTTTGTAGGCGGAGGATATGTCATTTCTCCATTGAACCAAGGAAAACGGTCTATTGTTAAGCATATGCTTGCTATCGACTGGAAATTCTGGAAATCATATCTACGAACTTCGTCGGCTAGATCTATAACCATTCGAATGCTTGAGAGAGTTGCCGGTAGCGTCAACAACTGTCAATAGTTATTTTTTGCCTGCTTTTGCTATTATTGATTACTATTTATCTCGAGGATTTTGGGTCTTTACTGTTTATGTTGGATTGGCAGCACTGAGGGAGTTGTTCCGAGCAAAACGGGGAAGCTATCCTCCTGATTTTTCCTCTGGAGAGTTGGCTAGCAATATTGTTGCCGGTCGACCTTCACTAATTGAGGGAAAGTCTAAAGAACATATAAGTGAAGAAGTAGATAAGACACCTTCAGAATATGCCAGCCTAGTAGGTCTGAATGATGCTGCTGATGAATTTTTTGATGTTCCAGAGCCCTCAGATAATGAACGAATAGAAAATGGTTGGAGTTATGATTGCAGTCCAGAAATTTATCCTCAGGTGCCTTGGAACAAACTATTTATTCTTATATGTCATGTTTGCAAGGTGCTTAGAATTGTTGATTTGGGGAGGCAAAGATCTCTAATGAAATGAACTTGCTGCCACAAATATTTGGGATCTTGCATTAGCCTTGACACATGTTTTTATGTTCCACCTATCACTCTATCATTTTCAATTATGTGCATGAATGTTATTCATGTCTGTGTGCAGCGGTAAGAATAGATTTGCATGTTTATATTCGTATGGTCAAGAGGCAGTGCTGAATTTTTGGTTTCATGGACAGCAGGATTACCCAGCTTCTTTTTTCTGTACGCTGCGTCACTGTTCATTACACATGCATTACTCACACTGGTGCACACGACATGCTCGCTTCAATTTTGACTTGGCTGATGAATTTGCCAGTTTCAGGACACACGTCAACCCAAGTTATCCACTGCCGCATGTTTTGTGAAGAAATTGCATGATCTTGCTGGTGGGTTTCATTTTTTGAAATGTAGAGATTAACTAGTTGATGAAAAATTATCCTGATTCAGTCTGATTGTTTCGCATGATTTTGTCTTGTATGCCTTAATGGTGTTTGTGACAAATGCATACTGCAGTTCAGAAGAGGGGTTATGTGGACCTACAAGAAACGGTATGGGAGGACAGTATTTCATGCTGCTATGGAACCACTCTACCAAAAGACCCTTCGTGTACTTTGCTTTCCAGTTGGACAATGGCTGACCATTCCACCTTTCTAATTCGTGGAGAAAGTTACCTTCGAGACCAGAAGAAGGTTTGGACAACAAATTGATTCTTTTGAAACATAGAAAATGTAGGTCATGATTATCAATTCAAGGGGAACAGTAAATGCATGTCCCTTTTTTTTTCCTTGGAAAACTCATGCATAAATGATTCCACTGTGATGCTGATCTGCATGCAATCGATGACTAATTGGCGGTCCTTGTTTATGGCTTCTTATGTATGCTTCAATCCTTTGTGTTCCTGCGAAGAAATCTTATTTACCAGTCAACAAGTTCTAGGCTTTCCATTGTCCAGCATATTATTTGTATGCTGAACTTTTGTGGCTAGCTGCGCATGTGAGGGTGATACTGCGTATCAGTTGCTAGAAGTCCTTAATCCAGGCTCTTCACATGAAAGCGTGGTTAATTCCTGGCAATTATCACCAATAAATTCTTCCTATCAACTTATAAGCAGAATCTTCACTGTTGGAAATGGCGGTTGTTGTTAAATTTTTTGTGGCTTTCCGTTGTTCGCCTCCCAGGTTAAGGCTAAAGGCACCTTGATGCAAATGGTTGCTGCAGATTGGCTGAAATCTGACAAGAGAGAGGATGATCTAGCTGGACGTCCTGGGAGCATTGTTCAGGTGGTATAATTGGTCAAGATCCTTCACAATTTTGATATTATCCATTCAATTAGCCATATAGAGGATTCTATGATGGTACATAATAAGACACGTACAAGCTGTGTTTTGCAGAAATATGCAGCACAAGGAGGGCCAGAGTTCTTTTTCATTATCAACATACAGGTAAGTGCATGGTTCTGTTTTCTGGTCAACTAGGACGGGTTCATGATGGTTATTGGGTCTTAATGCGTTAGACATTTGCAAGATACTAATTACAAAACAGGTCCCAGGTTCGACGACATACACACTTGCTCTATATTTTATGATGACAACACCTGTAGAGGATGCACCATTGCTAGAAAGCTTTATCAAGGGCGATGATGCATTTAGAAATTCAAGGTTTAAGCTCATACCATATATATCCAAGGTCAGTAAATCCACCACATTGTAGTTCCACCTGTTTAATAAATAAGGGCAGACTGCATGGACTCATTTTCCCAGTAGTAGCCTCTTCACCTCATTTGTGTTTTTATAATGTTATTTGCCATAAAAAGAATCAAAGGGCGAGTCTTAGTGTAACGATAAAGTTACTTCATTATGACCTGAAGGTCATAGGTTTGAGTCACAGAAAGAACCTCTTTTTGAAACAAGGGTAAGGCTACGCACATCCAACTTTTTCTCCATACCCACAGTGTGGGGGCCTCATGCACTAGGAACGCCCTTATTTGCCATGAAAACAAAGGATGTCTACAATTGTTGTTTTAAGATAATGAACTCTTAAATTGTTTGCCATCCCTCACTTTCGTAATGCCCAGGAAATGGTGAGCATTGTTCCTTTTGATTTCTCTCTCTTTCATTTATTCATTTATTTTTGCTAACCTCTCTCTTTGCGCTTTGTACATGGCATTTTCCATTCCAAAAATTTGTCATGAAAATGCTTGAACATATGACCTCAGATGGTCTTTCCTTATTGGCTGCAGTCTTTGACGAACGTACCAATATTATTGCATTGCGTATAAACTCCAAGTTTTGCTCATACCATTACCTTTTGCTTTTTCAGGGTTCATGGATAGTCAAGCAAAGTGTAGGAAAGAAAGCCTGCCTGATTGGCCAAGCACTGGAAATTAATTATTTCCATGGGAAGAACTACCTGGAGGTAAGCTTGTGAGGATAATTATCTCTGTATTGAAAGTAGGTAATGCCAAAAACATTGGGTGCAACTGGGTGAATTTTTCATACGCTGTTTACTCATGTTGAAGTTTCAAGGAGATGCACTTAATTACATCATAAACATCATTTGTATTTGTCATCCTTTCAGCTTGGAGTCGACATTGGGTCATCGACAGTTGCAAGAGGTGTGGTCAGTCTTGTACTAGGTTACCTCAGCAACTTGGTTATCGAGATGGCATTTTTGATACAGGTAAACAACTATGTTTTGAACAATGAGATAAACAAAACAACAGAAAAGCAAGCTCTACACATTTGAATCATGAATTTAGTCTGGTAAATCAGTGATAGAAACCATGTTGATGGCCCTGAATATGGAAATGTAAATTTGGTTGTTTTTCCTTGAGACGGCAATTTAAGTATGTAGACGTGAAAGGAAAGTTCTTGGTTATAATATGGTAGCCATGTCACCCTATTGAATCATAAATCTTTCCAACGCAGGCAAATACAGAAGAGGAGCTCCCCGAGTATCTCATTGGAACCTGCCGCCTTAACCATCTGGATGCTTCGAAAGCAGTTTTACTGAAACCATGATGTTATATCTCTCTCTCTGTTACACTTCTACAAGAGTCTGTCACATAAAACAATGGATTTGGAGTATCAACGGTAACTAGCCGTCTGAAGTCAATTCTTTGATTCAACGATTGATGCCTCCTTCAATCTTCATTGATGTATATAACAGTAGAGTTTATTGCTTTTGTACGGATGCTGTTTCTAGATAGTGATTATCCTTCTGCTTTTGCAAAAAACATGCAAAATAGGAGAAAAGAATCTTTGCAATACTTCCTCTGTTTGTAATAGACTCATCTGTACGAGGTAATATCCTGAAAATCTATCAGAAACTTCCGGTGATTGGTTTGGAAGATGAACTTCCGTGTGAATATATGTTGAGAATAAATGGGAAACAAAGTGATACGGTGATAGAGCAGTTAGACTCTTAGTTCGAGTAAGTACGGTTCAAATCTTAAAAAAGAAAATGTAACTCACAAGGGTCAAATAAAGAAATTGGTGCCTTTTTGATTGAAAAAGTGCAGGAAATACTTGCCCTAAGGATTGCTGAGTGGCAGTAATAGCCAGTCGCAGGAAATACAACGTGGGAAGTGTATGGGTCAAGCGTATGGTGGACCATTTGAGCTGGGCCTGAAAATTTCTAGGCGGGGGCTTGATGGGTCTGTTTGAGCCTGGCCCAAAAACTTGTTGGCTTGGGTTTGATCTGTTTGGTCTGTAGGGCCAGGCCCAAAGTTTAAGACCCACGAAACATTTTGAACTGCACTTGGGCTAGTCCGTGGTGAGCCCTTGAGCCTGGCTTAGCTTGGGTATGTTAACTGCGTGTTTATAAACGTTGTTTCTTTTTTTTTTTTTTTTTTTGGGTCTGGTTGTAATAAGTTAGGGATATAATTATCAGTAACATCTGCGGTTTGATTGCATCAGCTGAAATTTTTATATTTAGTGGCGACTACACTATTACCTTTTATTAATTTTCTTTTAAATGAATTTCAAAACTAATTTATTTTTCGGTCAACTGAGGTCAAACACAACTTTTATAGCATCTAATTTCTATGAAAAACAAAATCATTACTTTCGGAATTTGCCACTTAATTTGGCTCCATGTAATAACTTAATTTTTGCGTGTTTTAAGGATGAGTGGGGTTACATGGGCTGAGACTTAGTATCCCGGCCATGTCCCAATAATACATTTTGATTTTTTTTTAATAAAAACTTAGATAGTACTTAATGTTATTTTAAATATACTTGATGATACTTTTGAATCCGTGTATTTTTTTTAAAAAAAATTCTTCAAAAATTTTATTTTTCCGGCTAATTTTCAGCCCACCAGGGACATAATGTCCCGAGCCCAAGAAGATTTTTCCCTTGCACTGTGTTTGGATAAAATTCTTGAAGGAGAGGAAAGTAGAGGAGAGGATCATTAGAGAAAGAGAATATTTTTTATCCTCTCTTATATTTGGAAAGAAATGATGGGAGAGAAAAAAATTATAAATTATATTGTTTGGAAAATGATGAAAAATAGGGAAGAGGAATATAAAATGTGTTGAAATAATAATTTTATCTTCCATAATAAATTTTATTAATATATTTTGTTTAGGTAAAATTATAATTTTTAAATTATATAAAGATAATTGAGTCATTTAATAAATTTAATAAGAGAACTAATAATTTTTCATTTATCTTTTAAAAAATTAATTTTAATAAGTAGAAAAAATTTAAGAAACTAAAAATTTTTCACTCCCTCCCAAATACAGTATTAAGGGTAGCGAGTAGCCCGGCCCACCAGTCTCTTAGCCTCGTTGGTCAAATACCTGAAAAGCCCCGGAAGAAGCATTCCCCATTTGTCGTCCCAATAATTGGGATGGTCCCATCCCACCTTCGGAGGTCACTTCAGTCATGTCTTCCCATTCTTTTCGTTTTTGGACACGCAACACGGCGAAACGACCAATATCCGAGCGAGAGTGTGCGTCAGTCAAAGTACTTTTCTGTTTGTTTGGTCAGAAAATCCGAGTGTTTAACCGGTAAAGTTTTGATTTTGATTTGTTGGATCTTATTGTGTGGGGCCTACTTTTGTTTTTTAATTGTCAGTAGAGCCTTCAAAAGAAAATTTATGTGCACAAAGAACTTTAAGTTAGATACAAGGTAATCTCCCACTTATTTTTTTTTCACTCAAATAGACTTAGTTGATATATAAAAAAAATATATTAAAAATACGTAATTTATTTAATAATATTTAACGATTAATTTATTTTATATAAATTTAATATATAATTTATAATCTAACAGCAGTATCATTTTGCCCCTGCTACGTGCTGGTTTGGTCTTGCTATAAAAGATTTGTGTTCCAGCTTTAATACGGGAATTGAATTTGTGGCCCTGCTTGTTTTCTCCAAGAATGTTACTTGCTTACAAACCTTGATACTTCTCCCCCTGTTTACTTGTTGTTTTGCATAAACTTGCTGCTTTTCTGGTCCCAAATTCCCACTTATTCTGGTGGGTGTGGTTGTCTTGCTGTTTCCTTTTGTTTGCCTGAAATTGTCTGATAACTGGCGTTTAAAGATGCAATCAAATGTAAGCCGTGGTTAAGAGAAATGGGTTTTTTGAATTGAGAGAAATGGTGCTATAGAACTAATTGATTGTTGGACTAGTTTTTCATAAGAAATAATAAAAATGAGGTTTTGGTATTGTTAACTCTTCTGTGTTGTGCAGTTTTGTTGTTTGATATATGGTTTCGTACTTCTTGTGGAATGTCTTAAACCTCTTGGTAATGTTGTTGTTCCTGCATGGTTTGTCATTGTCTGGTTTTGCAGTTGTTGACGTGGGAATTTAGCGGATGGATTGTGTTCTAAAGTTCGCCGTGATCCTGATGCTTCTGGTACTGAGTAAGTATCACTAGGTTCCAAGGATAAGATCAATAATAATATTACGAATCTTAGGAGCGCTGTTTGTGTGACTGATTAACTATGCTGCTTTAGCATCCTACGACAATGTTAGGCAGAGAGAAGGGTGTTCTGGGTTGTCGGTTGTTGATTTTGCATTTTAAGTTCACCAAATGCTTTATATTGATTGGCTATGTTGATAATTCTCCGGGGATAATTTGCATAATACCATGTTTCTCAATATTGTCTGACAACCTAACAGCCATGAAGTTCCTTCTATACTCGCTTTTCGACTGTTAATCTTCTTAACCTCTTTTTGAGCTGAATATTTTGGGGAGTTATGGTAGTCTTTTTCTGTAGGTAATGCTGCATTTATCAAACACAACTTTAGCCATTGTGAAAATGTTGTCAAAACTTGGGCCCTCTCTTCGGTCGAACAAGTTAGAGAGGATAGACACACACTCCGTGATTTTCTGTTTTTCCTTCATGTTCCAAGAACAGGAGGACGCGCATAATTTCACTGGTAATTCTCACCAGCGGATCTATTCCTGAATTTGAGGGCAGAATTGTTTGCAACTAAATAATTTCTACTTGCTGGTGTATTTATCTCCTTTCAGTTTTTTGAAACAGCTGTACTCTAACTCTGAGGAATGCCCCCATTCATACGACAAGCTGCAGTTTGATCCAAGGTACTATTGGTCCTATTTGTTAATCTGATGCTTCCCCAAACATGGTCATGGAAATAAGTTTCTCTTCATCCAATCTATTGTTATTTATGATCTTCACAGATTTTATTGTAGACGTTCTCTAGCAGTACTTCTTTTACTACAATTGGAAGTTGTCTGGCATGGAGAACATGAATGCAGTCCTGATTGACGGTGTCTTTTGAAGCTGAAGTGGTTCTGAAATTGACTTGTAGTTCTTGCATTTTGTGCAGCAAACAGAAGTGCAGGGTTTTGGTTACTCATGATGACTATACCATGGTGTCGAAGCTTCCCAAGGAGAGAACTTCGGTGGTGACCATACAAAGGAATCCAGTTGACCGTGTGTTGAGTACTTATGAATTTTCCATAGAAGTAGCCGCGAGGTTTTTGGTGCATCCTAACTTAACTTCTGCCACTCAAGTGGCTGGCCACCAGCGCTCAAAAACTCATGGGGTTAGCACGCTGGATATATGGCCATGGAAGTATTTGGTTCCATGGATGAGGCAAGACCTAATTGCTAGGGTATGCTTCTTTCTTGGAATGCCGAAAATTCAACTCTTCATTCCCCTTTTTCCGTATGAATACTAGAAGATTATCTTCATTTTATGTGTGGTTCTAAACCATTTGAACATGTTTAGTTTCCTTTTATTATGTTTTCTTTTAGAAATGTGAAATTATAGAGAGAATTTTATTGGTTTATGATTCAATGCTGTAGGAGTGCTTGTTTTATTCCTTGTCCATTTTGTCATGCTTATATACATTTAAATTTTATGACAGAGAGATGCTAGAAAACGTGAAGGCTCAAATGATGTTATGAGCAATAACCCATATGACATGCAAGAAATTGTTAAGCCATTCCATGAATATATTAATGACCCCATAGTCCATGAAATTGTTCACAATGGAGCGACATTCCAGGTACTTTAACCAGTTTGGTTTTACTCGATTTGGTACCCACAATTTAACAATATCTCTAATTTTTGTTACTTTTGATCTCTTTTCTCATGCCTTAGTAGATATTGGGAAGATCATGACTTCCAGATTAAATGCTAAGCCATATCCTTTCAAGTAGAAATAAGTCATAATGCACATATGCTGTTCTTTGCCCAAGTTCTCAAAATTAAGTTATTTTCTTTTTAGTGAATGAATAATATTTGCTTTTCAAAAACTCCCAGGAGTGACTAGTCCCTACACAAGGCACATTGCTGTCATATTACAAATGAACTTTATTCATTTCTGTTTTCGCTTCGTAGAATGAAGTTTCAGTTTTTGTTCACTTGAAATATCTGGTCTTTGGTCTTAATGAAATCTTTGCTATAAAATTTTATATAAGCCTGTATGTGGTGAATATACATTTTACATTCATTATCTGTCTCAGCATGTATTTTGCATGTTGCTTTTGATTTTATTTTTGGGATTTCACAAAAATGAAAGGTGAGAAAGAAATTTCCAGCGCTTCTGCTGCAGAATAATTACTGCAATTTCTTGGTTTTGGTAACATGTCATTAGGAGATCTTTTGGGCTTCTTGTCTGAAGACTAGGTTGTACATGCGCATTCTCTGCCAGTTGTTTTTTTTTTTTAAATGTGTTTTTACATTTACTAGCATACAAGGACTTTGCCATTTATTCAGCTTCAAACCTGTGTTAAACTCTTTCAATTAACAGGTTGCTGGATTAACAAACAACTCATATTTTGAGGAATCACATGAAGTACGCCATTGTGTTCAAAAGTACAAGATTCTTGGTAAACATGTTCTTGAAGTTGCAAAGGTATTTATAGTAGGTTTTCCTAGTTTTGAACAATACTATTTTTACTTGTTTTTCTCTAATATTTTACCCATCATGATTATGCCCATCGTAGATGCTTCTAAATGTTGCAGAGGAGGTTGGATGATATGTTATACGTTGGTCTAACTGAGGATCACAGAGAATCTGCAACAATGTTTGCAAATGTTGTTGGTGCACAAGTGATTGCCCAGGCTAGTGTGACAGGCAAATGATTTTTCTGTCTGCCTTTTAGTTTTGAGCCCATTCTCAATACAGTTCCTCTTTTTGTACAGAGCAGAATTCTTTAATTTCGGATTCTGAACACGATCATGATGATCAACAGGTGAGCGATGTATGCTGTTCTCTTTTGGTAAAAAGATTCAGTTTAGAACTGAATCTATTTTGTGTCTCTTTGCTTTTAGCAGACTCGAACGTCTGACCAAAAGTCAGTCGAACATGCTTCTATAGAAGATGCACAATGGAAAAAGGAAAATGTAAGGCATTTTGTTAAGAATCCCATTGGATCACCTGTCTAAATAATGGAAAAACTTAATGTTGCAACTTATTAGATCACTGTGGAGAACCTTATGGATCCTTATGAAGACTGCATCTCTAGTTTACGGAAGACCCAGGCGCGTCGTCGTAACTCTTCTTTGGAGAGAATCACCCCCGCAAACTTCTCAAAGGAGGTATACTTCATAGCACTGTTCTTGTCCTTTAAACGATCCATATTTTTTCCCATTGATAGGTGCATCACAATATAATTGATTCTGAGATCCCTCCGAATGCATGAAGTTTACTTACCTTTGCTTCTGAGAATTTCACTTGAATTCGAGGATTGCATGGTTGTTTCTATCTTGTACAATTGTGCTTATTGATTTTAATTGTGATCCATTATGCTGCATATTGCTTCATTTTCTACTTTTTTTATGCCTTATTTAATGATTTAAGTGTAATCAACACCCATCTTACCCTGAACGGTATATTTGTTCCTACTACCTGATTTCAATTTTCCTAGCAGGCAAATGGTAACTTTTCCGTATTCATGTTTGCTTTCTCTTTCAACGAAGTGCTCGTATCTTTGTTCGTTTCCAACTTCCATGTTAGAGAAAATTACTCTGATCTTATGCCCAGTCATTTTCATCTCACTCGGATGCAGTTTATTAGGGAAATCTTCTGCCTACTATATGTGGAATTTAGTGAACACTGCTGCCTCCTACATGTTGAATGTTGATTAGCTTACTAAATTTGTACTGGCCTCAGGATTTGTTGCTATTTAGAAAAGTTGATTTGGAAAATGGCGACGGTTGTAACCTTGGTGCTAACATACTGTCTTGTATTTTACAGGATCGTCTCAAGATTTCCGAGGATGTCATTGAGCAGATAAGATTATTTAACGATCTTGATTTAGAGCTTTATAAATATGCTCAGGACATCTTTGCGAAGCAGCACAAGCACACAGTGCAAACTTTTCACGGCAGAGTAAGCAATTATGCATTAAAAACATAATTTCCTTCGTAGTTTCGATAGCATTCATGCTTATACTTCCAGTAATTGCACCAGCTAATTATAAATACAACCAATGGCCCTTTTCAGCTAATTGTGACTATTATCCTTTCTATCACAAAACATTTTGACATTTCTGACCCACCAACTTGACTGCTTGAAGCAATTAGGTTCATCTATCTCTGACATTACTTTTAACGTGGGAAACTGCAGGAAGGTTTGAAGAACATGTTCATCAATTCAGGTGACATCACATTGTGGAGAATCCTTGCATTGGCAATGTTCATAGTCTTGGTACTTACACTCTTTTTTGTAACTATAAGAAATTCAAGAAAAAGAACACCAAAAGTCAAGATATAAAGACTGCCTGTTTATAATCAAATGGATCGCAAAAAATATTACAGGGGATTAGATGGTGATTAGATTGCCTGTTTATAGGTAGTATTTAAATCAGTAGAACTAATATTTAATATTTAATATATATTTATAAAAGTAATCGAAAAAATAATTCTTATAGATGATTATTGGATATTAATTTCTTAGTTATAAAGACTAAATTGCTTTTCAAATGTAGGTTTAATTTGAAAATTTTAATTAAATTTAGGGTTTAAATTATAATTTAAATAAAATTTAGAATTAAATTATAATTTATGTTATTTGTTGGTTCAGTTCGACCATTCCGATTTTGACCAGTTTAGAAATTGACATTGAATGGGCTATGGACTAGATCGAAAACTCGGACAATCACTGATTGAACTGGTTGGATTGGTCGGTCTAATTTGGTTTTTACAACAATGGTTCGGATATTGATAATTTACATGGAAAGATTTGTGCAATGCCTATTAGTTCAGTCCATCTTGTGCATTCTCGCGTGTGCAACACATTCATGGGAGATAGGCCTTCAAAGGGCGCTTTTGCATCCAGTTTGCCCAAATGGGTTTTTTTGTTTCAAGACAATAATATTGAAAACAAACATTGTTTCCATGTGAAGGCACATGATGATCGTGGTTGGACTTGGACACTTTTCGTTTAGTTTTCCAGAAACAAAAAAGAATTGACTGGACCAAACAAAATAATGACCCATCACCATTCCTCATCATCACGTTATAAATTGATCCTATAATGCCACCGCACCCCGACCCCAACCGACTCCCATTAATATTTAAATCGTCGGTGGTATAATAATAATAATAATAATATAAAATTGAAATTGAAAGCAAAAAAATCATTTTTTTATGGAAAAAATCGTCGGTGTTACAACCCTTTCTGCTGTACCCATGTGAATTGTGACTGTGCCACTGACATGTTGTATCGCCAAATTAATTTATATGACAATACATGACATTTTTAAGCAATTATGATTTGATGGTATTTAATATAAAAACAACAAGTTTTTTTTTTTTGATAAAAAAAGAAAAAGTCATTTATGTCCCATTAATCTTGCCGTTTGTCTTTTTGTTTAGAGTTTGGTAATATTTAGTGTCACTAGTATTCAAATCCATCACATAAATTTTGGAAATGTATAATTTAACATTATAATTAGGTTGAGAAAAATCTGCTTTGAGTTAATAGTATTTTGTTAATGAATTTTTTTTATTAAAAAGATTAAATGAGAACATCTAACAGTGAGTATGACTTCATCTTATAAATATAATGACTAACGCATCTATAATATATCTTTTTTTTAATAAAATAGAAAATGTATAATTTATTTTAAGAAAAAAATTTGGTGTCAAATGTAGTGAAAGTAATGCAATATGCAAGATGTGGCGTAGTTGTTAAAAAAAAATTTTTTTTTTTTGGATATAAAAAAATTTTGAATTCTAAGAATAAAAATAGTTAAAGGCCGTTGGAGAGTGACTGCTGGTCATCTCTGCAAGTGTGTACTTTTTACCGTTTATCACGTAGTCAAAGTTTTTATTTTATTTATGTATTAGAAATTCCTGATGGACGGTGATTGGGCCGAAACTTAACATCAATCTCAGCAAATCCGACCTCACTGTAGCTGAGCTCTACTGAGCTCCCCCTCACCTCCAACCAATAAGAAACTCCAAAATCCCAATCTCAGACACAGAAAGAAGAGAGAGAGAGAGAGAGAGAGAGAAAACGAAAAATGGAAACGTCGGTACTCAATGCTTGAAAGCGGCGGCGTTTTCGAGGTCTCTCCGGGATATTCGATGCATTTTAGGGCTTGATTTTTGGTTCTTTTCTCGCTCTCTTTTTTTTTTCCGTTCTCGAAGGTACGTTTCGGCGTCGGTACTTTGGTGCTTCATTTTGGCTTTAGTTCGTGATTTTTTTTGTTTCATTCATTCGTACTTACTCTGCATTGCCTACATTTCGGTTTTCTTCTCGTTCTTTCCGCTTGGTTCCCGAGAAAATGACGGAAACCGGTACTAGCAAGTCTGTCAACATTGATACACCTGCGGCCCCAAAAAAAAAAAAAACACACAGAGTTAATTATCAAACGGTCCTTAAAATTTTATGTTATTTATTATTGAATTACGGAGGTTTTTTTTTTTTTTTTTTTTTTTCTTTTGAGTTTCTTTTAAAAATAAAAGTGGAAATTATAATATTCGTTACAATTTTTTTGTTTGACTAACTTGAACGGATAGTTTTGTTTTTGTTTTTTTTCTTTGTTTGGGCCTAATTTGGATAGATTTAATTAAATAAAATAAAGCTATTAAAAAAGAAAATTTTTTGTCATTAAAGAATTTTTAATGGTTATTTTTTCAAATTATCTATAGCACAACAATATTGTGGGAAAATAATTGTGATATTCACTTGTAAAAAAAAATATTGTTACTAATTCTTTTTTTTGCCAAAATGTAGTCAAAAAATTAAGTCGGGAAAGAATAAAACTACTCATAAGAGTATAAGTAAGTTAAAGTAAATTAATTATTAATAAATTATAATTTAAGTCGTAATTAATAAGTTATAATTTAATTAATACGAAAAAATTTTGAGTCGATTTTGATAGTAGCCAACCAACGGTTGTCTACTATCCGGTTAGAAAAAGGACAACCTCGTCCGGGTTGTTTAGGACATGCTTGTAATTTATCGATAGCACAAATCCTAGGATTCTTAAGAGTCTTATTACGTGTCGGTCTTTGAATTACCGTGGAAAAGTATTGGAAAATGATAATTACTCTAAAATTTGTTGCTGCGAAAAAAGCTTTGAATTTTTGGATTAGGCAAATGTGTATTTATTGAGCGATTTAGTTTTCTTAATTGAGTTTTATTCTTTTTGGCCTCGGCCTCCCGCTCCTGGGGCTTAATTTTACAGGAGGAGTAACAATAGTATGAATGGTTCTTGGTTTTTTGATGAGAACTTTAATGGGGTCTCCGATGATTTCTTCGATGATGCCATTAAGTTTCTCGATTTCCCAATGGAGGGTGTGGAGCCAAGTGATGGAGAAGATTTGCCGGCTAAATTTCAACACCTTGATCCTCCACCCCCAATTGTTTTGGCCGGTTTGTCCTCTGCTCTTAGTGGTGGAATTAACAACGTTGCTTTGGAAGTGAAGAAAAGCTCCACAGCTTCTGTGAGTGTTATTTGTTTGTATTTGTTTAGCGCTTGCATTTTGAGTATTCCCTTCTTGACATGGCTGTGTCAGTAATTTTATACAATTGTGGGATCTCGTACTATTTTATATGGAAATGTGATTTCCTCGTTACCTCTCTGGAACTTCTGGATGAATCCTTTATTCCATTCCTTCCATAAAAATGGGTTGCTTCCTTCTACCTTGCTGGTTTTCTTCGCATGTGTTTTTATAGGGCTATTATTGAACATTGTTCAACAAAAACTATGTTCAACATTTCAGCTATGCCTATAGGTGCTTTTAGGCTTCTGCATTTCACAGAAGCATTGGTTCCTGAATGTTTTTAGTGGCCCAGATTTGTGGTGGTTAGGTTGCAAACTAAGCCTTTTCCTAGGGGTTGCGAAATACATTTACATACGTATATAGGTGTGGATGTTAGTAGCTTCATTATTGTATTAGCTCAGATCTCTTGTAAAGTCCTGAAATTCTGAGGAAACTTATCCTTTTTTTCAGTTTGGGAAGCTACTTGACAACTGTCTTCACATTGTTGAGTTGGTGAGTTGGAAAATGTTATAAGATGGGGATATGCTGCCAAAGAAAGAGGGCCCCGTAAAAGAAAATGCCAACTACGTTTGGGTGCATTTATTGGGTGCCCCCTCAGTGCATCATAATTTTTGTAATTATGACTTCTAATGGATTGTTGCGCCATATAGTCTGAGTGGACAAATCGTGGACTTCTGGTAACGAATAGATTTTAGAGCAAGCAAATAAAGCCTTCAGAGTGATAGGATGTCAGAAAATGAGAAATGTACAACAGCACACTACAAATATGTTGATGAAGTTCTGAAGCTTTTCATTGCACATCATTTGTTAAAATGCAATTGTGCACATGTTACACTTTTATGTCCATCATTTGTGTTCGTTTGTTGATCTCAACACTGCCAAATGTGCTTATATATTTTCTTTAGCTGTTGGATGATTCCTTTTGTCTCTGTCGCCAAACTTGTGTTTATTTTGGGCTAAATTTCAACTGTTATATTATGGTACTTATTCTGTTGATTATTCTCATTAGAAATCATTAGAGATAGAATAGATTGCTTCTGTGCAAATTCAAGTATCTGGGTTAGCATCCGAGTTTCATTGTACAGGAAGAAGACTTCAGATGCAGGACAGTCCTAGATCAATAATTTTATATATTATTCCGAGAACCTGTCCTGCATCTACTTCCCTGCTAGGTTATAGCTCTTCCTTTTATTTCTGTCTATTGGAATGACATCTTCATAATTGCCATGGTTGGTGGATCTATACCCCTAGTAATTCAATTGAAAAATATTAGAGACACGTGTAGAAGTTGTCACTTGTAGAAGTTGTTTGAAGCTCATAAACCCATATATTTGGCCATATTTTGCTCAAATGTCTGGATCCAACACTGGCCATGTTGCCTATATTTATTTCGACGCAGCAGCATTTGTTGCTTATTGAACAATTTGTGATCCCTTTTCAGTAAATTTGCCTGATGCCAGATGGAACTTATCTCTTATACATTTCTGCAACCAATTTTCTTTTACCTCCTGCATGTCTTTGGTTTAATTCACCTTTTGCTTGACCAAGTGTGATTACTTTTCTCTGCTAAACAGTGGCAGAGCAGTGCTGAAGCATCCTCTAGCAGAAGTACTTCTTTCCACCATGAATCTTTGGAGAGCAAACATTCGCAGCTCTTTCGGACCTCAAGTCCTGTTTCTGTCCTTGATAACGGCAGCAGCAGCAGCAGCAGCTCTTGCTCAGCTGCAAAAATGACGTCCAACTTTGTGAAATATTTCGTCCCTGTGAAGCGTCCTCGAAGTAAGCGTCCCCGTGGCCGGAGGCATGCAGTTCCTTTCATTTCGGCTTGCTATAATCGCAAGGGTGTTTATCCTTTGGTTAATTCCGACTTGGATTCCGAATCAGAATCCTTCCAAGGTGAGACTGTATTGAACTCTGCCATCAAAAGACAGAAAAAGAAAAAAAATCTGATACTGCTTTCTTCTACCTTAGAGATTAAGAAACCCTCCCCGCAGCAAGCAGTTGAAACCAGAAAATGTACCCACTGTGAGGTGACAAAGACTCCACAATGGAGAGAAGGGCCAATGGGCCCAAAAACACTATGCAATGCTTGTGGGGTTCGTTACAGGTCTGGCCGTCTCCTTCCAGAGTATCGCCCTGCTGCTAGTCCTACATTTTTTCCTTCATTGCACTCAAACTCTCACAGGAAGGTTTTAGAGATGCGAAAGAAGGCTATGCCTGTGACTGCCACCGGTACTATGGACACATCATTGCCATCAGCGGGAGGATCTTGATTTTGATAGCTATTTGTTTGACTATTCTCAAGTGGTGTAGCATTTGTATTAGAGAATTTCCAGTGGATCTTAGTTGTAGCTTCCCATTCTGTTCCTGTTTATTCGTTCTTTTTGTACATTGATACAATAACAGCTAGGAACTTCAGATGATCAGGTATTTGTGACCGGTACTAGATGAAGAAGGTTAGGGTAGCGAGCTATCTGAACGAATGTAGTGAAGATGTTCAGATTAGGATATGTTTGTGTTTTCCTATTGGCTTGTTTGCTTGCTCAAACTGCGGTCTATTTCCTTAGATCCACATTTTTATACCTCTTTTTTTTTTTAACCAAAGAAAATCGTTACATTAATGTCATTTCAAACCGTACACAAGTTCAATACAAAGGCGTGGGGAGACATACACAAAATAGAAATATAGAACAACGACGATGGCCTATAACAAAAATGGTTAAAAGGATCATTTATTTACTTAGTAGGAAATCTATTTGACAAATCCTTATAGAGAGAGTAGTTATCAAACCGTACTTAAAAAACCAAAATTTCAGTTAAGTCAAAATTCTTAAACGTGCCTCTCACCAATTTGCATCTCCGCCAGACGTGGATCAGTGGCTGCGGTTGCCCAGCATGTTAATTCTAAAGTCTTATCTTCTATATCTTGTGCTCCAAAATTCACCCTTAGTTCTTTAGGTTTACGAGTTTCTGTGCACAATGACAAGTAAATTGGAAGAAGCGAAAGAAACATTGAATAAAAATAAATTTTGAAGAGTATCAAATTAATGAGACATCTGGGCACAGTCCCAGTGGGATTTTTTTTTTTCTTTTGATACATTGGAAATAAAATCCAGTGGGCTCTGGAAGCAAATAAATAGAGTAAAGCATATATATACAATTGTCCAAAATAAAATAAAATAAAAAATCATTAACACATTTTTCTGTGACGTGTGTTTGGAGAACAAATAACTAAATAAAATTATGGACTGCTCAATATTTGCACAAGCCACTTTTTTTTTTTATTTTCGTAACTTGGCATGTGCCTGGGCTACAGGGCCCAGGTCCTATAACATATTTTGTTTCCTCTATTTACGGCTCATACCAACGTAGGAGCTGTACCTTTATGAATAAGTTTATTATTGTTCATAATGATAAAAAAAATGTTTATTATCGTTCAATCACTGTTGAAAAGTTCAAATTTAGATCAATAACAAAATAATAGCCTAAATAAGGTCACCATCTTTTTTTTAATAAATATACGAATATGATAGTAACATTAAATTGTTGTTTATTGATAAATTGGCAACTGACGTGGTAAAATTTACTTATCCTAATCAATATTTCATATTTATGTGGTGAAAATCACTTGAGTGGAGGCAACATTTAACACTCACGCAACAAAGACGAAAAAAAAATGTAAACACTTTCGGTAAAATTTACTTAAATCCAGTTAATAAAATTGTCACTGAGAGGCTAACTATTGTTTGGACTTGAACAAATTTTTGACAAGCATGAATTGCTGATTAAAATAAATCACTTTATTTACTAACTCATCCATTAACAATGATTTAATGTTACCGAACTCATTCATGTATTTTTTTTAGAAGTAGTGGCTGTATTAGGATTTGTTTTGTTACTAATTCAATTTTAATTTTTTTAATAATTATTGATCCATAGTAAACTTATCCCATACTTTTATATTTCTGGTAGAGTTGTGGTTAGAATAATCATAACACAGTGACCCACAATTCGGTTTGATTCTGATTCAATTTCTAACTCTATTTTATACTTTTTATTTTTTTTATTTTTTTAAACCACCGATCCTTGACTAGAGCAATTCAGTTCAGATTCGATCAATTATGTTCTGAAAAATGTGAATTGTAAGTGGATGCATCAAATAAAGTCTTGATTTCAGACCTACTTAAAAATTTAAAAGTATTATAATAATATCAGATTTTATATTTTAAAATTATCAATACAGACATGAAGATAAATTAAATTATGATATCACATCTAAAAATTTACCAAAAAAAAATATTTATATAAAATATTTATATTTTATTAATATAATATAAGATGTTATACTACTTAAAAAATATTTTCTCATACAATTTTGGTTTGACGAAAGGTACATTTGAATGCATTTCTGATTCGGAGGTAACTTTCAATTATGCAAACAAATTATTTGGCACGAGACTTGAGTATAATTAAAATTCTGTCAACATGCACCCTATTTTAAAAAATAATAATAATAATAAATTTTCCGTTATTTTTATGTCAAAGCCTCCCTCCAGGTAAGAGGTTCGTTCGGCATGGCATGGCAGTAGGTGGGGCCATGATTTGCAGGCAAGTGTCAGATCGTATACGTACGGTTGGCGTGAGACTGACACCTCCACAAAATTCCGCCTATTTATACTGTTGATAAAAAAATTACGTAAAATAAATAATAATATAATTTTAATTAATGATACCCATCATTTATCTTTTCTCTTTTATTATAAATTTAATTATTAAATAGTATATATAATATTATTTTTTTGAGTTTTTTAAATTTAAATTAATTAATTAAAAAAAATAATTAAAAAAATTAAGAGTTCAAACTCTCAATATCTTACTTACTTAAATACAGTATAAATAATTTTATTATTATTTTAAAATTAGTATTTAAATTTAAAATTTTAATTAAAAAAAAATAGAAGAGTTAGGCAGCTGGGCCAACTCGTCCGAACATTCGGTCTCTAAACATGACAGAAAGTCGTGGCCTGTTGCACAATTTGGGCCCACAAATTCTCTGAAAAGTCCAATCACGGGTTCATATCAGACTACACAGTAAAAACAGAAGCAGCCCATTCTGCACTGGATCTTTCCATCTACAGCGTCAACTTTGTACGAAGCCCGCCACCCACCTGCTGGGATTTGTCTCTAGTCGTCAGAGTTTACATAAAGGCACCCGTCCATTTATATCATAACTTTTTTTTTTCACCACAAAAAATCACTCTGTAGATATAAAGGTCGTCGAAGCTTTAGAATGAAATTAAAGATTATTTATCAATATTTTCATTCAATTTATTTTATAGATAAGACTAATAATTAAAATAATATTAAATTTAAAATAAATTTTTTTTAAATCTAATCACAATATTAATAAATATAAAAATTATATTAAATATTAATATCATAACTCAGTCACAATAACATGTAAGTAGATATATATTATATTTAATTTAATTATTTAATATTTTATATTACTGTGTGACTACATTTATTCTAATAAAATTATGCTAATTTAATGCATGTGTTGTTACTGTATAATTTAGTGAAATATCTATTAAACTGAAAATAATGTCATGTTTTTGTAAATGGATTGTAAGTTCTCAGTAGTATTTTGGTAGTAAATTTTTTCTTTATAAGAGGTTGAATGAAAGCAATAAAATGATAAAAACAAACATTTAACTCAAAAATCTAATAATCCTTATGTCCGTAAAATAATTTTTTTTGTTAGAAAAAAAAGTTCTCTATATACTTATTATTCCTGTGGTGCGTAGTCAAGCGCTAACGATTAACAAAAGACGTTACTTTTTACAAGCGATTTTCTCCTATTGAATTTATCATATAAAAAAATTAATAAGACAATCATGTTGTTGATAAATAATAACATGTATCATAGTTTAACAATTTTGCACTTTCTAATTCGTAATATCGATTTGTGTCCTTTTCTATTAAACATATATGATGTATATGTAACATTATGTGGCCCTGTTGGACTTCGCGAACAAAGCATAGTGAGAACAGTTGCTTGTCGTTTTATAGGCTAAGGAAACAGGGCCCAAAAATATGTTCTTCAGTAAAGCCGGGTGAGAGACAGGAAGTAGTAGAAATTAACATTTACACAGTAATAAAATAATAATAAAATTATATATATATATATAATAGAATATTTGAAATTAATAAAATAAATAAATTATTATATATGATTAAATTATTTGTGTAATTATTGTATTATTATTTAAAATTAAATTGTGCATTGAAATTTGAAAGAAAACACCAAAAATATAGGAAAATGGTCCCTTTTTTCTCTGGTTCCCATAGATCAACGGCCTTTTTTTTTTTTAACTTAAACAATTTATTTATGTTCATTGGGAGTTTGAAGCTAATTCACTCTATAATTTAATAGTGAAATTCATCTGATGCGCATCAATTCAAGACTAGATAATTCTGAAATAATTAGCTTGAGTGGGAATCAAATTCTAAATAAATTCTCCTAAATTAGGCTATAATTTCTCATAAAATTTTGACTCAAACACCACTGAGTGAGCCAAGCAGCATGCTCAAATTTATTAATACTTATAAATCGAGCCAACCCTGGGGTCTGCTTGTTAAGTTCTATTGCATTCTGATTAATGTCGGTGTGTCATGTGTGTCCCTCTCTAGGTTTGGGTTGGTGGGGTTTGGCTAAGCAAACTGGGGCAACCCAACTTGTGTCCAGTGGAGCTAGAAATAGGCCTAAAGCAAAGTTGAACAAATGCATTTGTTATAAGAATAATATTACATAACTTTAAATAAGTAACTACAAACAATTATATAGTTTTATTTAATAGTAGTTGATAGTTTATTGGATTATTTTTATATTTAATTATCTAATGATTCATATTATTTTATTACTTTAAAATTATTTAAGTGAAATTATCAAATTATTTTTTTGTTAGAATTAAGGGAAAAATCTGATAATGTATGTTTGATTGTTGAGTTTCACATCTTGGGTTAAACATATCTAATTTTGAACAAAATGATTAAAGGCAAATATGGGCAAACAAACATGCATTTGTGCTTTTGAACCCATGTGGTGATTTTGTCATCCTCAGTCTTTCTACCACAATGCCAAATTTCATTGACAACAGAAGATATTTTGTATGGAATTTTTTTTTTTAATAGAAAAGAAGATATTGGCAGGAAACCTTCTACGATATAGAATAATAAATTTTGAAAACTTGAAAAATAAACAGCTGGGAGCCTGCCAAGGCCAAACGACCAAAACATAGAATGAAAAGCTAATATGAAATTTAGGAATTAACGAGTACCTTAGATGGGGAATGACTAATATAACTTTTACTTCAATAAAGTAGCAAATTAGGGAAAAAAAAATAAGGCAAAAATTTCAACAATCACCAACAAAAAAATATTTAATTAAGTATTGCATCTATACAAAGAAAAATATTTAAAATACACATTAAGGAAAAGAGTTTTGGGTTGCTCAAGTACGTGTAGCTATAATCAATAAATAACACAGTCGACTCACTGCACGAGCATAGCAAAATTTTTTAAGCAGAAAAGGATAAAGAATATTGATAATAAATTTCTTTGATTGAGATTTTCATGGAAAGAACAAGAAGGAAAGATAGGTTCTAAGAAGTGGACGGGCAATCACAGGCTAAGAAGGCCGGCACAGCCTCAATTGGTGATATAAGGAACCCTAACTGTAGGGACAAGAAGGAACGCGCTAATAGTCACTGATGTTAACAACCAATGGGCGCTAACTCACTCGTATTAGAATCATTTTTAGAATTGAAAGTCTCGCATTCAAATCTTAGTTAGAATCAATTAACAAAAAAAAAAAAAGAGTATTAATAGAAATAAATATAGTTATATGAACAGTAGCACTATTATGTACGCGTTAATATGAAGCTATTAATTGTTATTATTTTTGACATCTAGATACTAATGAATGTAGAAGTCATGCTTATGGACTCTTTTCCAAATTCCACAGTATGTCTCGTGCACTGCAATGTCTAATTTGGTTGGTTTTGCGAAGATTATGGTTAATACTCATTACACTGTCTCCGTTTGGTTCGTGGGATTTCATTAGTTTTTTCTCACGGATCTGAAAATACAAGTTTCCTGGAATTGAAAAAGAAAAAAATGGAGTTGTGCCTATTAGTTTTTTTTTTTTGAATGAAAGAAATTTTTTGCATTAATTTTTCCAAATTCTGTACATAAGTTTGACATGAAGAGGTTGGAATAACTTTAACAAAACAGGATTAAAAACTTACAAACAGACATGATTCCAAGACCATTTACTAATTGAAGCCCAATTAAACAAAATCTTACAGTGCGGGTACTAACCAGACTAAACTGCACGAATTAATAAATATCGCACAACTGCAGACTTACAACGAAAAATAGTTAGATGTGCCCAGCAACGATTTTCACAAGCACTACACTACAAACCCAAAAAAACACACAAACGGTAGACGATCCGAACAAAACATGATCACAAACAGTAAACAATCCACCAACAGTACATGACCCTCATTTCAAAATGAAACAACAGAAAAAGATCCAGCAGTACATGCTTAATAGTATGGCCAATAATAATGTGGACTGAAATTCTTCTTGTGACGGTTCATCGAGGAAAGCGTTAGATTGTGAGGGAGAATCGAGGAGGTACAGCCCTACAACTAAAGAACCAAAAAGGGTCAATTCTTAAAGGACCACCAAACTTTCCCAATAAAACAACACAAGTTAAAACCCTTACGATTACAAAGCTCAAACCAAGCATGTGGGATTTGATTGACTTAGCAAAGGAACGGGAAAGTAACACAGACCATTCATAAAGATAAGCGAAGCCCAAAATTAGCCACCTAAAGTTGCCCTCTATGTATGGTCACATTGAATTTCTCGGTATTTACTTTGCAAGGCTTGTTTTGATTAACTCTAGGTATTGTATCGATATCTAACTTGTCAAATAATGCTGTGAAATTTGAAATTCATCTAAAAGTTCAAGTTAACAGATGAAGAAACTTAAGAGTATTATAAACATGTTAGATATTTGCATTTTATTAATATTAGACTTTATATTATTTAAACTAACTATCTATATATATGTTGATTCTTCACGCTTTTGCCATACAGTTTCTCTATACATGCACAGGCTTGAATGCCTGGAAGTCTGGGGTCCCCTAGTTCCTCCCTTTTGCTCCAATCTACAAAACATAAATAACGCCGATTCTTGAGGGTGATCTTAATTGTCTCACTACTTGTCTTGATTTTTCTTGTCGGTAGTGATGTTATTACTTTACCAAACGCTTTCATTGGGGCTGACATATCTAGGGAGCTTTTGGATTGACTAGTTTGGATCATAGCGCATTTTCCCTCTTCCTAGTTTAATAACGACTCCATACGATTTATCTAAGGGTCTAATACAGATGAAAAAAGCTTGACGGAGACAGAGTGATGGAAAAACCTTTTGTTCATATTTTTCATAATTCTTATTGTGCATCAATCTTAGCAGTATTACATACCATAAGTTAAAAAAAAAAAGTGCAAGAGTGAGCTTATGAAACTTGTAGCTAAAATTAACATGCAATAAATACATGAACAATGTAGAAAAAAAACTATTTCTACCTTATCCCTGACAGTCCCCCTGCACGTCCATATATTATTTTCATTTATCTAAACACTCTTGATACTAAGTACAATTTTCCATGAATGTTTAGGCTTCCACATGCAAAATATTTCATTTTAGTGACTGGATTTGCATCTAATTATGAACACAAATTATATGGCTTTTTGGGTTTTTCGAAATATTTTAATCCATTCAAAAACTAATTAAATTTTCTCTGAAAGATCATCAATTTATAATTTATTATAAGTTTTATTTGTAAGCGATCTTTTTAGAAATAGAAATTAAATTTATAAACTCTCAACCTCTTGCCATTATCCCTAAGCAATAAGACCAAATGCCCCGATGGTCATAGTTTATTATACTCTATCAAATCTGTCCTAAAATTTCCTTTAAATCAGATGTGATCAATGAACTTCAACAAGTCGGTACACCTTCTATGCTTGTCATGGAGTTAAAACCGAGCTTTCAATCCAAGCTTGATGATTTTAGATCCATTAAGTCACTGTCTTGAAGCAACGACAAATGTTGACATAGTAACAAGAATTCAAGCAGGACTATGAATCGTAACATCCATATATTTTCACGTCGTTATAAGATCTAAATGTTATGTGTAGCGTTTCTAGTGTTTGTCTATGCTGTATATATCAACTGAGGTGGGAGCTTGGTGCACACGTCCGGTCAAATTCAAAATCCTGCACGGTATCAACCTCCTTCATTGTAGGAAAATAATGGTGTACGGCGCATAATTCAGTTTCAATATTGCTTGTACCTTAGCATGGAGGAGATTGTGGGAAACACCGATGTTCAAGTAATGGGTCTTTTTTTTATACAAAAACGTTAAATCAAGATATCAATAGATATAAGAAATTTGCACTCACAAAAGTGATAATTAATATTTCTATCATGTCCTCCAAACGGAAAACGACTATATGCATGTTTGCTTTAGGGGCATATATGCTTTAGTCTTCAAGTTTAGGTTGACAATTAAAAGGGCAAGTTTAATGCCAAAACGTAACGCGGCATAGCATCATTAATAGTCATCCATATTGCAAATTACTTTTATCTGTCAATTTCGAAGAAGTTTGATATCGATTATAATGTATTTTGTTGGATCAATTGCATTCGTGGATTCATGCTTCTGTACAATTCGACGGAGACAACATTGATATTTGGGTCTAGCAAACGAACAACTTGATAACGTTAGCTCATCGTTCAATTGTGCGTCTAATGTCACTATCTACGGCTATACACACTATAAAGTGCATTAACTAGCCAAAAGATGAATCCATAGAAATTAAATTCGATTCATAATCTAGTTCAACTTATTATAGTGAATATTGCTCGGTTAGATTTGAGGATCGATCAACATGTTCATGCAGTCATTACGAGTGAAAAATAATGAATTCAGTTGGCAAAGTTAGTAGATAGTATCTTTTAAGTTTTTTGGAATGACACCCGATGATAAATTATATATTAAACTTTAATACATTCATTAATATAAAGCATTGTTGGGTTAAAAACGTACACAATAAAATGACCTTTTTTACTTGCAGAAGTTTAAAACTAATTAAAAAAATGAGATTAGCATGATTTAAAATCATGTCTTCATCGTAATAATAAAGTTGCTTACATTTTGTCAAGAAGCTTAGATTGTGCAGTCAAGTTGACATTAATGGTGTGTTTGTTGTGGAAGGAAGGGTAGGGAAAGAAGGAGAAAAGAAAAGAAAATAAAGAGAAAATAAAGTTGTTTAGAATGGTAGAGAAAATGAAGAGAATGAAAGTATGGTGAAAGAAAAAGTAAATAGTAATTTGTGAGAGAAAAAGTGAAGAGAAAATAAAGTTATTTGGAGTGATAGAAAAATAAAGAGAAAGAAAATATGGTGAAAGAAAAAATGAATAGTAATTTGTGAGAGAAAAAGTAGAGAGAAAATAAAATTGTCTGAAATGGTGTAAAAAGTGAAAAGAAAGAAATATAAGAAAAAAAAGTACATTATATCCCACAATAAACACACTTTAAAGTCTAAGCTGTTAACTGAAGTTTGAATGATAAATTACATATTAAATTCAATTTTTTTTTGTTGACAACAAATTAGATTCTGATTAACAAATCACAAAAAAACGTAGATAAATGTTATAAATTATGTAACATTACTGAAATATTGTCATTTTGCCATATAATACATATACCCTAATATTAACAAGAAGAATAATTTACCCACAAACTAATCTTATAAATGTATCTACGCCTAGTTGATCTACTTACTGCATTTACCATAAAAAAATATCTGTGGTTCAGAAATAAAAGTTAAATATCTGTCTCTCTCGGGCATCAGAAGAATAAATGAGATAACCATTTTATTGTTAAATAGCAACACATCTCCTGCTTCTTTGCCAACCCTCGAACACTTGACTTGATCAAGTGCAAATATCTAGCCACCTGAGCAACTAGATGGGCGGCAGAGCAACTAGATGGATGGCATAGCAACACATCTTATTGAGTTAAAAAAAAAAATATTATTACATAAGTACACAATTTACGATAAATAGCGAATATATAGTTAATTAAATAATTTATATTTTTTTATAAATTTAATATATTTTTTATAATTTAACAGTTTAAATTGTTAGGTGTCAACTATTGTGTGGTCAGGTAATTTTTTCTTAAAAAAAAAAAAAAAAGCAACAAATCTTAACAACACATTTGCTACTCCTTAAAATATCGCGATAATTTGCCTATTCATCATATCACGATAATTTTCCTCTATGGTAACTAATGGAGTGATGAGGGCGATTAGCGTAGGACTAATAACCAACCATATTTAATAAATTAATAAACAATTGTATAACAAATTTTGACTGCAAAGATGTCACGGTAACTCTAAAAACCAAAAGAACCAGATTTTAAAAAATAAATATTTAAGTTTTACATTTTTAACACAATTAATTAAAAAAATTATATAATATATATAAAAATAATTATAAAATTAATAAGTGAGATCTAAATTATTAAATTATAAAAAATATATTTAATTTAAAAAAAATAAATAAATTATTAAATTAATCACATAATTTTTACATGTCTTACAATTATCTATTTATATAAATATTGATAAATTAATTCTATATTTCTATGTATATTATTAAGTATATTGTTAAGTGTCTCTATTTAATTTTGCTAAAAAAGTACTTGATGGTAGAATAACTCGATTTTTAGTTTCAGTAGGCAGAATCAAAATCCTGAAACCTAGTAATAAGAACAAAATTAGCTCAGAAACCAGACATGCTCTAAACAAGTGTGTCCTTTTAGATTAGATTTCTGTTTGTTTTTACTTCGTTGAGGTGTGGACAGAAACTGGGGAGTAGAGCTCCGTGCAAGATCTGATACAGAGAGAGATTAACACCAAAAACAAAACATAAATATTCATTGTAGAGAGAGATAGAGAGAGAGGGAGAGAGAGAGGGAGGGAGGGAGAAAAGAGAAAGAAGTGATCTTTGAGGGGGAAAAAAACAAAAAAGGCTGTTCGTTTGGAGTTTAGTGACAGACAGATGATGAGGAAAAAGGGTGCTTTAAAATGATGTTTCAGATGGGTAAAAGTGGTCCGTCCGCTCCGTACGCGATTGCAGCTGCTGGCTGCTACTGCTGCTGCTTGCTGCTCTTTCTGCCTCCTCTCTGTGATGCCCATCTGATCGTCGATTAATTTCTCTCTCTCTCTCTCTCTCTCTCTCTTTTCTCTTGGCTACATGAGAAATCAGTTCACGTTTTTCAAAAATTCTGCAAGTACCCTTCTGCTTAATTGGTGAGAAAGAAGTACCAAAATAAAGAAAATCAGAGAAGTTCAAGAGGGGAAAACCAAAAACCAAAAAAAAAAAAAAAAGGCTTCTTTTTTATGGTTTTTGCGTGTGGTTTTGTGGGTGCTCTCAAATTCCATCAGTTTTAGTTACTTTTTGATGCTTTTTGAGTTAAATTGAGAAAAGATTTAAACTTTTGATCAATAAATAAAAAAAAATCTTGAATTTTGCTCATTTCTTTGGTTTCCGGTGAATTATCTAATCGCCGGCGGCCGCCGCCCCACCACTGGTAGTGGAATGGAAATGAAAGAGGCAGAGAAGGGCTTGGATCCACAGCTATGGCATGCCTGTGCCGGCAGCATGGTTCAGATCCCTCCGCTCAACTCCAGAGTCTTCTACTTCCCTCAAGGCCACGCCGAGCACTCTCACTCCGCCGTTGATTTCTCTTCTTCCTCCCCGCGCATCCCCGCCACCGTCCTCTGCCGCGTCGCCGCCGTCAAGTACCTTGCCGACACCGACACTGACGAGGTCTACGCCAAGATTAGCCTCTTCCCTTTGCAAAGCAACGACTTTGATTTGGGAGAAGAAAAGGGTGACAGTGAAAACGGTAATAACGTGGAGAAACCGGCTTCTTTTGCAAAGACTTTGACCCAATCGGATGCCAATAACGGCGGAGGTTTCTCCGTGCCCAGATACTGCGCGGAGACGATATTTCCGCGGCTGGATTACTCGGCGGATCCTCCGGTGCAGACGGTGGTTGCTCAAGATGTGCACGGGGAGACATGGAGGTTTAGGCACATCTATAGAGGGACGCCTAGGAGGCATTTGCTGACTACTGGTTGGAGCACTTTTGTGAACCAGAAAAAACTGGTTGCTGGGGATTCAATTGTGTTCTTGAGGGCTGAAAATGGCGATCTTCGCGTTGGGATTCGCCGCGCCAAGCGTGGAATTGGAATTGGAAATGGACCTGAATCATCTTCCATTGGGTGGAACCTAAGTGGGACAGTGAATAAAAATTCTGTTGTTGGTCCTTATAATGGTTTCTCTCTTTTTGTGAAAGAGGATGAGGGTAAGGGAATGCGCAATGGGGGATTGAGAAGCAGAGGAAGAGTGAGGCCTGAAGATGTCTTGGAGGCAACGAGGCTTGCTGCCAATGTCCAGCCTTTTGAGGTTGTTTACTACCCGAGAGCTAGCACGCCAGAGTTTTTTGTAAAGGCCTCTTCTGTCAGGGATGCAATGAGGATCCATTGGTGCTCCGGGATACGTTTTAAGATGGCTTTTGAAACGGAGGATTCCTCTCGGATTAGCTGGTTCATGGGGACTGTTTCATCTGTTCAGGTTGCTGATCCCATTCGATGGCCTAATTCTCCTTGGCGGCTTCTACAGGTTCTGATCTTATTTCTGATAAATCGATGAGTTTAACAATCGGTTACTGAATTAGCATTCACTTAGTGGCTCTTTTGTTGTTAACAACTTTTTGTGTCATCCTGCTGCTAAAACCTTATTCCACTAAGTTTGATGGATGATCATTTTAAGAATCTTTATTAGTAAATTTTTCGAGGTTAGTTCTAATAAGTCTTCAGGGTTTGGGTTCCAATCACCTTCAAAGACCGATATGGATGAAATTTTTGCTTGAAACAACAATATCAATTCTTGGTTAGCAGGTGTCTTGTGTAACAGCTGTGGAAATCATACAATAGTTAGTGGTAGTTGGTGTATTTATGGTACCTTTCTTAGTACAAGATAATGTGTCAGAGACTGCATGGCGGAACATCTATGGTCTCAGCTGTATATTCTGATGAGTTGAAACAGATTGCTTGATAATATCTGTACTATTATGGCCTACAACGATTTTCAAATCTTTTTGCAGGTTCAACAGTATTTTATTGTCTTTCAATATTCTGTAACTGAGTTGTGTACTGTTGTGATTTGCTTAATCCATCTAGTCACGGTTATATCAAGTTTGGTGTACTTGGTAGTGGTGCAATTTTGTCATGGGATTGGCTAATAACCACCCATCATTACCTTAGTGATAAGGGTAAACTTGGGATTGTGTGGGATAAAAGCATGATCTCAGGTTTGAATTCTCTGAGTGTATTTCATGAAGCAAGTGAACCGAGCTTGGTGGAGGCCATGCCAGCAACGTGAAATCTGCCTGTGTTTGTTGTGCAATTGCTAGAAATTCATTAAATGTTTATTTTGGGTTGACACATGAGCTAGGGATTATCTATACATTGATGGAAATTTTTTTATTCTTCTTTGCACTGATTTTTTATTTTCAAACTGTTATATTTGGAGTTCTTAGATGCATAGATTTAAAGTGAATGAGTTAATATATGAACCTATCTTTCTTCAGCTTTTGATTATCTAAACTTTGTGTGCTGGATAAATATGGGGCCTTCTGTTTGCCACTTTATGAATTCCACACCAGTGATCTGATTTAACTTGTATCCTTTACCGAAAATCTCTTTAATGTTAATAGTTATAATAAAAGTCCTAGCTCATATCTTACTGCTTTTGGCATCTTTGTTTTTTATATCCCTTGATAAATCCAATTGCAGGTATCATGGGATGAACCGGATTTGTTACAGAATGTCAAACGTGTCAGTCCATGGTTGGTTGAATTGGTTTCAAATATGCCAGTCATTAATCTATCACCCTTCTCGCCACCAAGAAAAAAGATGCGGTTTCCGCATCACTCAGACATCCCTCTTGATGGTCAATTTCAGTTGTCGTCATTTTCAGGCAACCCCCTTGGGCCTAGCAGCCCCTTGTGTTGTTTATCAGATAACACTCCTGCAGGCATACAGGGAGCCAGGCACACTCTATTTGGAATTTCTTTATCAGATTTCCAGCTTAACAGCAAACTGCAGTCAGGACAGTTTCTGTCCAGTCCCCAGCAGTTTAATCCACATCCAAAAATTTTTGAAAGCCTTCTGACAAGCAACACAAAGAGCAATGAGAATCTGTCCTGCTTGTTAACGATGGGGAGCCCTAAACCAAAATTGGAGAAATCTGATAGTATAAAGAAACACCAGTTTTTTCTCTTTGGTCAGCCCATAATAACAGAGCAGCAGATTTCGTGTAGCTATTCTTCTGGTTCTGTGTCACAAGTTCTTACTGGTTCAGACAAATCAAATGTTGGTGATTTTTTTAGGTCGCCCTCCGAGAAACAGAATTCATCTGCAAAATCAACTAGCACAGGTTTTTCGTGGCACCAAAGTCTTCATAATGCTGAAATTGGCATTGACTCTGGTCACTGCAAGGTTTTCATGGAATCAGAGGATGTTGGGCGGACTCTTGACCTCACTGTTTTTGGTTCTTACGACGAGCTATATAGGAAGTTAGCTATCATGTTTGGAATTGAGAGACCAGAAATGCTGAGTCATGTGCTCTACCGAGATGCAACTGGTACTGATAAACAGACAGGAGTCGAACCATTCAGGTATCACATAATTTACAACCGTGGCATTATGTCATTACATGCGATCTAATGTATGATATCGATGTAGCTGGCTTCCTTGGTTTGACATCTGTTAAAACTTTTTTCCGTTGGCCATGCAGTGTTTTCATGAAAACCGCAAAAAGATTGACTATTCTGATGAATCCTGCTAGGAGCGACAAAATTGGAAGGTAAGTTTTTGTGTGCGGTTATGCTGCCGTGATATTGATGTTAAATTCCTCTGCTTTTGGTTTTGACAAGGGTTTTCACTGATAAACATCGTAAAACTGAGTTGCATGCAGGACTTGGATCACGGGGATGCGAACTGCTGAAAATGGACTCGAGGCTTCGAATAAGACTGGTCCCTTGAGCATATTTGCTTGATACATTATGGGACTTCACAGTAGGTCTGTAAGATATCTCAGTTCGTTTGGTCTATATAATCTAGGAGAAGCAGAATATGAACTTATGTTTAAAAGGCTGGTGTCTGAACATTTTTCTTAGTTTCCGTTGCGATATGTACCGAATATTTGTGTCTTTCAGTACTGTCAGCAGTTTCCACGTCTCTGTCTTGCTTTCATAACACACCTGTGAAATGCAATTTTAAGATCCTTAGTTGCTTGCAAATCTTTGTTTTTTTTTTTTTTGATCGGATTTAAACATGGTTTCGATGTCCCAAATGCTCTGAACCCCCAAAAAAAAAACACCCAGATCCTGCAGCATGGCACTCTGAGTCGGATTTTTATTGTTGTTTCTGTATCGGTATTTATGAACATTTGATCCGGAAAGGATAACATGGTTGCGATCCCATTAAAACAAGCAATAGAGATTTAAGTCATTTATAATTTGACTATATTTTTTCTTTTTTGTTAGCATTTTCCTTGACCAGCCTCTACACATGCAAAACGAAATTCACACAAAGAGCTCAAATTAGCACAAGTCTTTGTCTCTGTCTGTCTCTGTCTTTGTAATGTTTGTATTACAGTAATAAAATGTCAAAGGTGGCAAACCGGCAATAGAGAATCGTGGGATTCATTTAAGGTGGTAGCCTGTGGTAATTTGGTGCGGTTTTTGTAATATTGATCCAAAATTAATTTTCAACCGTGTCATCTTTCATATCAAAAAATTTATATTTTGTATGTTAATTAATTTTAAATTTATTAATATTAAAATTAAACTTAAGAGAGGTTTATTAAGACTCATCAGTATTTGAGTAATAAATTTTCTTCATAAAAAAAAAATTAAATAAAGATGTTACACGATAATTCAATTTTAAATCACAACTGCAATGACTTCTATTTTAACGATGTACTTTTTTATGTTAAAAAAAAGGACGTGTAGGATACGAAATTCCTGAAAACACGAGCAGTGTGTTCACCGTTCAGGTTGGCTGGCGAACGCCAGCCAGGATGGGTGCGGTCTGTGTTTTTTTTTTATTTTTTTGACCGAAAAGCAGAGATAAATATATTAATAGTGGAAATCCAAATACAGCAGGCTGGATGCGGTCTATTTTGTTTGAAACTATGAAGTTTTGGTATCTCCTAGGCATTAGATACCCCATTTACAATCCCGACAGAAAAACTACCATTGAACTCTTTAAAAAAATACGTGAAAAATTAGAAAGTTGTTTCATTATAATATAGAGACACGATCTCTCGTGGATTTTGATATATTAAGACTTTATATTAAATCTGAAATATTTCATACTACATAAATAATATATAATACAAATATATTCAAAAAATATGTGTATAATACAAACAGATTTTTCAAGTGGGGTTGAAAAACACTAACCAGCTAATGATCTGTTAATTGCTCTTCCTATTTTCCTAAACAAACAAAACATACGTGGAAGTGGGCACTACTACTTTAATCCAACCAACCTAACAACAGTTTGGAACACCTACCCACGTGGGTGGGTGTCCCATTTGTGTCGCCGTTTTGGTGGCCGGGCCACCCTGGTTTACTGGTGGCGGCCTTGGATTTGACTCCACCACCTCAACTAACCACTTGCCCCCATCAATTTCAATGTTGAAAGTTGAAACACAATTATAAACATATCGTCTCTCTCCCCCCAAGCACTTCAGTTAATGAGGTCTTCGTATTTTTTCCTTTATGTATGAATTTTAACAATTTGTTGATGATTTCAATTGGTGTAGGCAAAATATTGAGACTAATATTGTGTGTGACTTGTGATGTAGATGAGAGATTGCGAAGAACCAATAACACTTAACCAGTTAATTCTCTTTGTAAAAAAAATTAAATGAGAAAATCAATAAATACCTGATTGAAATAATGAATCTTAATAATACCCTTTTTTTATTAAGTCAATGTTTGGCAAATGGTTAAAGACATGGGATTTAGGACCAAGAGTTATTTAAGTTTCTAGGGGGTGGCAAATGCAAAGACAAAAGCATCTTTCCACGCAATTTTCTCTATGTTCTGTTTTTCAGTTCCTAACCCGTAGGGGGTGGGATCCTATTTCACTCTACATTGGGATAGACATATTTGTAGTTTTTGCATCAATTACTCCCAAATGTGCTCACTTTTAATTTTTAATCTCTCTCTCGCAACAATCTTTTGGGTTGAGTCTTTTATTTGCGAACCACTCATAGTTGGCCAATTACGAGGTTTATTTTTCATTTTCATAAATTTTATATCATTTTCATAATCAAAATTTGAAATTTTTAATATAAAAATTTAAGTTATTAAATATTGTGATGACAAACACTCATAATAGACAATATTAACACGAGGCCTATTTCCTTCAATTCTTGGAAGTAATTCGACCCTTTTTTTTTTCCTGGATCCATGCAATACCACCAATGGGGTTTCACGTTTGGGTTTGTGCTGTACTCGACTTGGGACGACAAGGTAAAAAACAAAAAAAAAAAAAACCTGTTATCTGCTTACACAAGATCCAAGAAATTCGTAACCAAACATGTAATTTAGTAGAGATAATAACTACACTGAGCTGTACTCTGCTAAGAATACACGTTGCATTATAATAATCCGTCATGGAAATTCGCAGCTCAGGTTAATTTGACCATCTAAAATGGTTGTGGCGTAAGGGGCCAGATGATTAAACGTTGAATCTAAATTATGCCAAAAAGATGGATGGATGGGGTCTAAATGTCCGTTTGCACAATTATGAGAACGAACGCTGGGAAATCACCATGTTTTTATGTTAACAATCTCAATATTTGCCTGAAGGAGATTTTTTATTATAAAAAAAAATTAATTCTGTAGAATGTGGCTTTAAAAGCGAGCCAACTTATATGGGCTTAAATCGTTTTTGCAAAATAAGTAAAGCACCACTCTTTTTTTTTTTTTTTTTCATTTGGTTGATCAAAATTAAAAAAAAAAAAAACAAAAGAATAGCAACACAAAAATTCAAACTCTGTCCATAAATTTTTTTTGGTAAATTTAAACTTAAAATTTGGAGATTGATAAGTAAAAGTTATGTTTGTCAATACTGTGAGATAAAATGTTATGAACAAAATTGCTGTAGACAAAATATTGAGACTAAAAGAGTTATTACTTAAAGTTGCAAATTGTTTGGTAATGGTGGTAAAAAAAAGTGTGAAAAAATCTAATAAAATTTTGAATTTGGAAAAAATGCTAATAAAATAGTTTATGATTAAAAATTTGTTTCATGTTCAAAAACCTAACAACTTTTTCATAGTTCATATTATAAAAATAATATTACATCAATTAGTGATGATTTGTAATGTTTATTTTATTTATTTTATTCTATTGTAGTGTTTAATTAAATAATGAAAAGTTATATTATGCAATGATGCAAATCATTTTAACCCAAAATTTGAGGGTTCAGTTATATCCTCAATATTGAATAATCTTTTAAATTAATAGAGTTAGTTATGTCCACTCCACTCAAAATTTTTATGGTGAGGTCATTCTATTTTTCAATATTTTCAAAAAGTATACTTAAATTATGTTTTTGAAACTGAGGTTTTGATGGCCATAACGTTTGCAAAACACAGTTTGAAAATAGTTATCAGACACAAAAAAATGATACTTTTGAGTTCACAACACAATTACGCTACCACAGTGCAGTTTCCATTGCAATACCAACCATGGCTAAATTCATTAATCATTGTATTGTTTCTTCGAAAACTTTTTTGTACAGTTGTACTCCATTATAAAAAAAATTAAAAATAAAAATAATGGGCATATTATAATTATTTATTTACTTATAAATAAAGTTCTAATCACTCACCAAACGACAGAGATTTGGTGACTTAAGGCCCAAAGACCCGCTCGTGTGGCGGACCCCACGGATCACAATTTCATACTGAGTTAGTTAGGTTCATCAGACGGTTACGTGCAAGATGAGGGGGGCGGAGCTGGCGATACACGTGTATGGATAGGATTTATCTGTATAGTTAGTTGAACGATCAAGATGTTATCCGTTCTAACCGCTGGGTGCCGACAGTATGTGGCCCCACCCAGAGTTTTTTTTTTTTTTTTGTTAAAATCAAAAAAGGATGAGATCAAATATGAATTATCACGAGAAATTGAAATCTCCAGTTTCTCGCTCACGGTGATTTGTGATTGTCAATTTCATTTTTTTAAGTTTGGGGATATAAAAAATTGAATATTTTTTTAGTCCACCGAGTTCACGGAGAAGGAACCGACAAAAAAGAAATTGAATATTTCGTAGGCTAATTCAAAGTAGAAAACAATAAAATTAGACTAGAATTACCTTAGACAAATTGCTATCCAAAGTATCATTAAAGTTTTTTTTAAAAAACTTTTTTATTTTAAATTAATTAAAAAAACAATTGTTTGATCACAAGCACAAGTTGGATTTAGACCTCAATTCCCTCAAATTACCACAGAATATGAGATTTAATTGAAATTACAAAAAGGATTTGCCATTTATGCAACTTAATTCCTATCAACTATGTGGTCTAGTGGTAGAGTAATTAAACTCTTACTTCTAAGATTTAAATCCTGTCACTGATGGACAAAAAGAAAAAAGCTTGTTTTTTTTTTTTTTTGGGTGTTTTGTGTAGTCAATTGTCTTTTACAATATGAAATAAAATTAGTTGGTTTTTAAAAAAATTTTGGGTTAAATCCTTCCACTAATAGTTAAAAAAACATTTTTTTTGGTGCATTGTGTAGTCATTTGTCTTTTACACCAAATAAAATTACTTGGTTTTCAAGAAGATTAAATTGCCATATATTTCTACGTTTATTTCTGTGCTTGAGGTTAATTGCACAGCTATGGGAATGCCACCTATAACATGTACTAGGTGAGAACAATTTTTGTACAGATTTTCTAACAAATTTAGGATGTCTTAACTGAATACCCTTTTGTTGTATGTGACAAATCACCGTTTGGTCTCCATTCTTTATAGCGGATTGACCTTGTGGGGGTTGCAACCTCCGAGAGGATAATTTGTTTCTTTGTCTAATGTTCTTTTTTTTTCTCTTTTTTTTTTTTATGAGTTTTGTCATTGTCATCAAAAAAATAAAAATAAAAATTATGAAGCATTAACCGATGTTTCATAGTCCAAGTGAGAGTGGAAGTTCCAACAAGTGAATTCCAATGTTCATTTATTTAACAAAAAAAAATAACCAAATAAAAGGTAGCAAATATCCATCATCCTAATTAAACACCTAATTGTCATCATAATCCACTCATTGAACTTCATGAGAGTTATAAACAAAAAAGTCATATCTAAAATAGACGTACATTCAATTCCTAAGCCCTTAACTGGGGGAGATAATCAAATGATTTGTGGTTATTCCATTGCTTAATGAGTATTTTTCAAAAGCATTCCACATTCATTCTTAAACGGCAAGAACAATCCGTTGTTTCTGACTATTGCTTTACCACAAGTGAGTACTTTATGAATCTATTAGTTTAAGGTTTGAAAAAGACAATTTATGCCCAAAAAAAAGAGTTTGAAAGACAATTTTATAATTAGGAAAAAAAATTAAAAAAAATAATGAAACCCACATGCTACAACGTGAGCCTGCTCCAAAACAATGGTCGATGAATGATTTGTGTCCAATTATGAATCCTCAGAAAGTGATTAGCACTTTGCAAGATTAATCATTGATTTGGTTCATTTTCAAGAAAGAATTGCATGTTGGGCCAAAAGGGGTCTCCAAAGCGCATATAAGAGCTAATGGATGATTGATATAATGTTGCCAATACTTGGTCGACAAGTGGGCAAGTGGTGCAAATTCGATATGATTAAAGTGGAGAAATAATTACATATCTAAACATAAGTGAACTAGATGCGGAACAAATGCAAACTCATACATCATATCATTTCATATTTGTTAATTGGCTATATATTTTATTCTTTTCATACATCACAATTAAAGATAAAAATCACAAATATACAATAAATAATTATAATAGTATATTTAATACGTACAGAAATTTATTAAAGTTAATTGCGTTTGGCAGGTTGGCTTGTCTCAACTTCTAGGATTTCTCTAGGCTTGATCGTGATTGGTGACCTAAATCTGTTCGCTTATTATTTTCCCTTCCCCTTCGTCTTTAACACTTCCTATTGATCTTGGAAAAGGATAGTTAAAAAGAAAAATGCCTTTACCTGCGCCTGCTCCAAAAATCATTTGCTCTGAGTAGGGCTTGAGATAGATCTACTCATCTACTCGTAATCTTGTGCCTTTGGATGGATGAAGCTTCAAATGGTGCAGCATGTGACTATAGTTTGAATTCTGAGGTGACATTATATTAAGACAATTCTTCTTAAATCTTCTACTCTTGTGATCTAATCTATCTTTGACCAAAGAGCAAAGAAGAATGAAGTACAATCAATGGTAAAAAATTAGTGCATGTTCAAATTATCATCTTTGCATTTTTTTTTTTTTTTATTCCAATTTTGTGTGAGGGTCAAAACTCATATATAAAAAAAAGTAAGATGAAGAAAGTAGAATTCGAATCCCGTCTCTCTTCCTTAAATAAAGAATTGATGACTACTTATTCTAAAGTAGCTCTTACTTTGTTCCACTATTGCTTATGTTTGTACAATATGTGTAAGATAATCGAAATAAAAGTAGAAAGGATGCAAAAAGTTAAGATACAGTGGCATTGGCAAGAACTTTGACTCGGAAAAATCACTGAAAGGAAATTAGTTTTGCCACGGAAGGAAAGCCCAGATATCGAATAATTGTGTTAGTGGCATAATGACCACTGGGGGCAATCGTACTCAACTTTTAGAGGTGAAAATTTTTGCCATATCCACTAAAACCATGGGCGACGCAGCTTTGGTGGCAATTCTTCTGGTGAACAAAAGTTCTAGTGGAAAAAATCCCTCAATAAAAAACCTGATTTCTTGAAGCGGTTTTTTTAGGTCACCGTATGTATCTTGTTTTTATTAGAAGTTACGTTTTATTCATTTAGATATCTCGTCTAACAGATTAACTTTTTAAGTAGAATAATTTTTTGACAGAATAACTCTATCTTCTATGACAGAGAGGCTTGACTTCTGTTTAAATTATACTGTTCTCACATGAATCTATCCTTATTTACACTTTCAGTTTGAATAACTTGCATGTAGGAAGATGTAATAGAATTCAATATGATGCCCATTTAAGAGCTCTAACCAACGGTTTAAACTTTCAAGTTCAACTGCTCAAGAATTTCCTGCAAGTCCTCAGTTGCATTTCACTATAACCTTCTTTCCCAACCTGTCGTTCCGCATTACCTCCATCATCATCGAATATTCTTTGAATCATAATACCCGAAAGGCAGCGAGGTCCTCAGCGTGTGTACGTTTATGTTCAGGCGCCCTGTTATTAATTGGTTAAGCTATAAATGTAACCATATGAAGATTCAAACGTTCTTAGGAAGATTCATTGCCGACTTCTTCTGCGAGGACCATGTTGAAAAGCTGAAATCGTCACCTGCCACCGTTCATGTTCTTAAATCTTTATCCAGCATGGTTCAGCTTAAAGGACGGGCAAATTCTACATTAAACAATAACGAAAAGTAATAATGGCTAGAGTCAAAAACTGTAAGCATGATGGATGCGACTCATGAGAGGCATCGGAGCTTTGAAGAAGACACAAAACCTTGATTAATGAACATAGCAGTGACAATTAAATTTTTGAACAGTAAAATCATGGCACAGCCTACCATCCAATCCCCCACTTGGAATAAAAAATACACTGTACATACTTCTGCTGTCTAAGCCCTTGCAACCAAAAATGGGGTCCCTAGCTGTTAGGATCCAAGTTTCAGTTTCAGCTCAAACCAGGATAGGACCAATTTTTCCATCACTCCAGAACAGCAACTTCTTGATCGACCCTCCAATAGTTTGCATCATTGAACTCTTTCATTCCAGGTCCACCATCGTCTGAATTCTCCTTCTCCGGCAACTTTGGGATAATACTTCTTTTCAGCGGCCCTGCTTCGCCAACAATCCCTTCCTTAAGAGCTTGTTCCATCGCCATTTCAGTACCTTCTAATTCCACACCAACAAATTCAACATCCTCTTCAAACAACGATGGAACTGCTGTGGGTTTTTGACTTGTGTCACTTGCTGATGTATTACCAGAATCCTTCGAGCACAATGATCCATTTGGTAGCATGGGTTCCCCGCTTGATGGGGAGCTGGCTTCAGGTGTCGCCACATCTGGTTGGATGTCATCATGATTTTCAAATGGGTTCAGGCTCAACCCACCCCCTTGCGTATCTGAAGTTTCTCCCCATCCCACCCATTCAGGTATAGGCCTATCTCCAAATAAGTCTTCGCCGTCGGTTGTCTCGTATCTGAAGAAACCCATGTCAAGGGAAGAATTTCCCTTATCATTTTCTGAAAGTCCGTTAAGAATAGCCATACTGGAAGTGGATGTGCCATTGACAGATCCTTTGCTTTCTGTTAAGTCATCATCTTCTCCAACCACCACCTCATCATCACTACTGCTGCTACCACAATTTGCAGTTCCATTTAAATTTATTTCATCCATTACCTCTGCAGGGGATGTGCTCACAGGTGCATTACTAATTCTGTCATCTTGGAATGCAAACCAGTTTGAATTTGTGAACAGACTGCTGCATGAAGAATTATATTAGTTCAATTTCATAGTGTAGGAACAACTTGAACCAGAAAAATAGAATTTTCATAAAACAAGTGATTTTTGAGGATTCTATGCACTCTGATGTTATGTAATTTTGCACAAGATAACACAAATGGAAAAGCAACCCCTGTCAAAACCAAACAACTGGAAGTGATAGATTCTAGACATGAGCTAGCAATCTGCCAGACCCTGGGGTACAGAAAGAAGGCCAGAACCAATGCTGGATTTCACAGTCTCCAGACCTAACCAGTAAGCCTAAGTCTCTACAAGTCAATAGACAGTGGATAAACTTCAAATATACCTTTAGAATGTTATCAGTCTGCATAAGCAAGAAAAAAGGGACAGTAAATTCTGAATCGGGACTCTAGAAGAGAAAATGATTTAGTTGAAATTGTGTAACAGCTTCATAAACTCACCTCCCTTGCTCATCACCAAGCCTCAAGGATGATATAACAACTTCAGCAGACTCATCGTCAAAGTATACATCCTGCAGATAAAAGATAAAACGCCAAAATTAAGTGTTTATAAGTTGCTGGATGCCAAATGAAAATACAGCTATTAAATGCATTTACCAAATGCTATTAAATATCAGCTACTAATTTTTATTGTCAGTTTGGTCATTAGTTGTCAATTAAAGCAAACAGCAGTCAAGTTTGAGCAACACAATAACATATCCAACTAAATCCAAAAGCTCTCCAGCTGGTCCACAATGACTCACAACTTAGTGATGCTAACCATGAACCATATTACGCAGAAAACTTCTTTAAGGACCATTTTTTTTGTTGGGGTTGGCAGGTGTTTTTTTGGGGGGGGGGGGGGGGTCTGAAACTTGTTACCTCTTCATCTCGGTCAAGGCCTCTGTTACCCTGCAAACAGGACAAGAAGTTAAGAACCACAAGTGCATCAGTAAGGAAACGGAAAGAGGAAAAAAAAAAGAATTAAAAGCATCACCAATTCAGCATCTTCGTTTCCGTATATTTTGTATCTAACAGCCTGGTTTAAGTCATTCGCTATTGCTGCTATATCATAATCTCTGTCATGAAGCTCGTCCTCATCACTATCTCTTGTCCTATCTTGCAAAGCTGTTGGACGACTGCACAAGGAGACACAAGATTCAGATTCAGTTTTCAGAAAGGTCGGTTGAAGGTCCTACACCAGTTAACCTCAAATACTAAAATGTTATGTCACGAACCATACAGGATTTTAGAAAAAGAAAAAAATTCCACCCACTGACTGTATTAGGCTTTGAATTATGTTTGTAAAAACAAATAGGAGACAATCATCAATGCCAGATAATTTCAGAAACCCAAATGAACAGCAGGAACCAGGAAGCATGCCAATATCTTGCCTTGGAACAACCTAATTGATGGGAAACAAATAGATATCTTGCAGACTTTGAACAACACAAGAAAAAGAAAGATTATGTTTTGCAGATGATGCCTATTTCAACTTCACTCATTTGATCTATCGCTATATCCCTATTATCTACACAATATTTTGAAATAAGGATCATAATCCCGTGTCTGTCACAAAGCTAGTAAGGAATTACCAGTCATACTACAAATATAATCACAGCCATGATCAATAATATAGGGGTCAAAAAAAAGAAATGGAAAGTTCAAATGATACTGTAGTGAAAAAATTCTTAACAAATATGGAAAATAGCATACCCACAAGCCCATCGATAGACATTTTCAACTGCATTGCGCTCTTGCAAAACACTGGATTGCCACTGATTCCATTCAACATTTTCCTGGAGTTAAAAGACCAAAGTGAATCACCATAACAAAGAATTCTAAGGAAAAAAAAAATAACAGATCAGTAATGAACATGGCCACAATACCCAAGAAAAAGTCAAATTGCACAGTTCATCAATCTCAAAAGCAAATTGCAGTCAGTAATACAGAGATGGGTTAGTAAGAGCACCCCAACATGACCTATGTCATAATCTCATTGCTGCAATGGAAGCATGTAAAAGAAAAGGTACTTTAAAGAAAATTACATTAATCAAAGAGCTAAAGATGCTAAACCCAAAAAGAAAAGATGGAGGCAGATGAAGTACAGAACTCCAACTCCCAGTATAGAAAGAGCCATCAATCTTTAAAATTGCTCATCAGGCCAGACGGTAACTGCTAAAGATGCTAAACCCAAAAAGAAAAGATGGAGGCTGCTGAAGTACAGAACTCCAACTCCCAGTATAGAAGAGCCATCAATCTTTTAAAATTGCTCATCAGGCCAGACGGTAACCTCTCAAAAAGTGAAGAAGCATTGGTCTTATCAAAAGAAACTACTAGTACTAATTGTGCACTAATGAATAACCACTGTCCAACCAGGGGAAGACAAAAAAAATGATCCATAGTCAAATTTTTTGAATATTAATTTAAAAAGAAGTGCTGTTCAAGGTATTCAATACAATCCTTGACACAAATACCCAACATCCTATTTTAGATACTAATTAACACCGGAGAGTCCCTACACAAAGCTTGCAATCCTCAGAAATGCAGAGAGAGAGAGAGAGAGAGAGAGAGAGGTGGCAATCGACCTGTAGATACTTCTGAATGTGGTTATTGCTGTTTGCCAACTGAACAAGCTTATTAGAAATCCGTGTTATATGTCCAATGTTTCCTACTCGTGGTGCCCGTTTTCCAGCAGCAGGTAATGTTGGCTGAACAAATGATAAATACTCGGTCATCTGAAGCAGAAAAATATTGCTGCAAACAAATTTGCATACAACCATGGAGAGAGAAGAGAGAGGAGAGAGAGAGATTGTCAAAAAAAAAAAAAAAATCTTTCTCTCCAGCTTCATCTTGGCTTCAGCAAATTGCATATAATTGTATTTCTCATAAGTCTCAAAATATGAACAACAGATATACTCTGACAACATATACCTGATTAGCATCTCCAGAAATGATGGGGTGTTTCTCTGTTTGGAGAAATTTTCCTATTAAATCGCAATCTTGAAAAAGATGATCAACCATGGCACTACTCTTAGTTTCCAAGCATGACAGAATAATACTTTCCACATGATGATGCAAGGCATTATTGTATGGATACCTACACAAGTTAAGACAGGAAATTCCACATCACCAGCCGAAGAAACAAAAGAGCATATTTCTGAAAAGATACCAATGTTTTATGGGGAAAAGGTTTGGTAGAACCACTTCACCCCAGGACAATCCACCATCATGTAAAAACTTACTCAAAGAAAAGATCAACGACACGTTTAATGGTCCCAGAGTTGACCAATCCCATCTCCGCGGCTTCATTCCCAGTTCTTAGTAGCACCGCAATGAACTCAACAATCTAAATTGAATACAAAAACAGTTAACTACTAAAATTTTACTCGAGCTTCAATATAATTTGAGCCCCATATTTCAGATATTTTCTCAACACCTGACACAAGGAAACTTACAGGAAATAACATTGAACTCAGACTATACGGAAACAAACAAGGCTAATTAACTCCATTAAGACTTTGTAAAGGAACTATGTATTGACTTGTATGGGTTTATGACAAAAGAATGCAACCAACCTTAAGACGATGCTTTCCAAGCGGAGGCTTCAATTCCCCGTATGTTGTAGGCAAAATATTCTCGTCAGATGACACGTTCAATAGCATGAGCAAATCGCCTGCAAAGAGCAAAACAGACAGAAACCAATAAACCAAAAATTTTAAACTGCTTTTTAAAACTATTAGTGTAAAGATTTGCGAAAGCGTAGGCCCCGTAACTTAGATGAATCACAAGAAGAAAGAAGCAAGCAACACTAAATGGGCTTTTGGACACATCTTACCTAAAACCTTAAGGCTTAGGTTATGGGTCTTCTAACCACACTTATATGTTGCTTGACTCTTTCCTTCTTTTCCAATATGGGATTTCTATATCTTAATACTCCAACACACCTCTTCACGCGAAAGCCCAGCTCACTTGGGTTAAACCCAACTTACTCGGGCTAGAAGCATGAACAAACAAGGCTCTCTTGGGCTCAAGAAGTTCACAATTAATTCACCAATAAATGTGAGGGGCAACAAGATTCGAGCTCTCAAACGATGCAAAGATTTACAGAAGCGTAGGCCCAACAACTTAAATGGATCACAAGAGGAAAGAAATAAGCAACACTAAATAGGCTTTTGAACACCACATCTTACCTAAAACCTTAAGGCTTAGGTTATGGGTCTTCTAACCACACTTATATGTTGCTTTACTCCTTCTTTCCTTTCCAATATGGGACTCCTATATTATACTCCAACAATTAGAAATTATTTTTACAACATCAAGGTTGAAACTAAATTTGGCCAAAAAGCGACGCATCAGAAAGATGTAATTATAGGAAATGACCACAAATACTAAGACTAGGACTCATCCACAACCCCTGCGCCAGGCAGGAAAAATCAGCCTGGTTTTGTGATGTGAAAACAATTTGGACAGTCCCAGCAACAGACTAAGAGTGGCATAAATGCTCACCGAGTCTAGGCAACATTGCATCAATAGTCTCCGGATTCACAGTTATTGGAGGCTCATAACTATGCTGACTTCGGAAAGAATGCATCAAAGGAGAAGCAACTGCTGCTCTTTTCGGATCCAGTAAAGAGATACACACAGAAAGTGAATGGACAAGGCCAGATTTAGAATGTGAGTCTTCCAATGCATGACCAAATATACGTGCAACAAAGCTGCAAATCACAAAATTTAAAAGGTCACTCATAAAATTGGTATGCACAGGGAAAATAGCAGATGAGCCAAATAAAAGAATTGCAAAAAGGAAAAAAAATCCACCAACCTTGGACTCGACAGTTTTGCAGCCAAGGCAGATGGAGCATTTCTAGTTATTGCACATAGTGTTTCAGCCGCATTAGCATGTACTTCGGAAGGACCCTGATCCACAGAGAGAAAATTTTAGAGCATTAAATCAAATTTATGCAACATCATGTAAAGTGGAGCGCTAATAAAACCACCTTAAGTGTTACCTCTTGCTAATGGTTTGAAATTCCTAGCTTTACTATTAAATTAATTGTATCCGGAAACACTGAGAGAGATAGAGAGAGAAAGAGAGGGAGGGAGAGTGATGCTGATGAAAAAAGAAAAACAAAATTTTGACTTACAGAAGGACTCAATTTGTCCACAATCATTTCTAGTAAATTGCTGTCAGCTAGCCATTGCATCACATCCATAAAATTGGGATAGACATGGTCATCCGCACCTACCAGCCGAACCAACACCTGCATAAACCACTCGAAATATGAACAAATATTATATGCAAAAGCTTCTTTAATTGGAAATTAGGACAGCAAGAAATGTCTCAATTACCTCCATGATGGATGTTATTCCAATTAGATCGACAAGCTGACTGAAAACATCCTGATGGGCCTATAAAGCCAACAAGCATATAATCAAGATAATTTACAACAGTAACAAATATAACACCCATAATTCATACAGCAGATAGATTGAATCACAATTCAAGTAGTGTATCCATGCAACAGGAAAAGATGCAGTTAAGCCTATCATGCAATGAATTACATGGTACCTTCAACTTACAACAGAATTGACATTACCCTCAATCAAAATTCTGACAGAACTTGGGTCTCAAATTTGAAAACCAATTGAAGAATCTAATTAAAAAATGCATAATGACCTCAAATGAACTGGTATATGTCCATCCCGTGGAATTACACAGCATGATTCCAATGATCCAAACCAATCCAATTCATAAGATGACAAAAAATTTAAAATGTTAAAGTAGAAGGAAAGCATTACTCACTTGAACATATCTCATAAGTGGCACTGTTTTGCGCAACATAAGACAGATGACAACCTAGCATCATATTAAAAACAAACGGCACATTTGAGAAAAAACAGTTTTATGAAACCTAATGTAAAACAGATTCAAAGCACCCAACCAAATACCTTGCTAAAATAACCAGCCAGTAGGGCACTGTGAGGCCGGTTTGGTTGCAAGAAAGAGAAGAGTAAGTCCATAAGCTGCAACAGCAAGGAATGCAATAGCAAAACATTTAAACAAACCATAGTGCAGGGATATCCAGGATTAAAGAAGAATGAAATGAAAAATAAACTACCTCCTCTTCCTCCACTAATGTCCTCAGGATAACATCAATTTCACAAGTAAATATCTCACAGGCAATGAAGGGGAACCTAAAAAATGAGAGCAATCCGTCAGAGAAAGAATGATAATTATGCCCCAAGAAAATATGCAAAAACAAAAAGGTGACCATTTATTTCTCTCTTCAAAGATCCTCTTTGCTCAAGTCAGCAGGACTTACTTGAATGCTCGTTTGCTTTCAGCATCCTCTGATGGTTCTTCAATTACATATCGGAGCAACTGCTCTACTTGGGCTCTATCTCGTAGGCTGTAAATAAGAAAATACAATAAGCATTCACCATGTCAACTTTATGAAATATCTCCTAAAATATGCACAAGAGGAAAGAAGGACAATGCTCAGTTGAAAAAAAAAACACTTTGAAAAGGAGGAGACAGGGGCCATGGGAATTACAAGTTAATGAGACGACCATTTAAACCTTTGCATTCTTGAATTATTTCTTCCTCATCCAAAAGTTCTTCCAATGTGAAATTTTCCTTGTCCAATATTGACTCCACCTGGGAAAAAAAAAACAGCAGGTTGAATACACAAGCAATCAAGTAGCTAAGCAAAAGCAAATACCAGTCCAATTGCTCTTGCCGAAATGCAAACTTTTTATTCTCAGACCATTAATGATACAAGGTGCCCGTGACATAAAATCTACACACTTTTAAACGACACGACCACTCAAAAGCTACATTTGCATTTTTACCAATCATAAGCTACCACCAGCAGAAGAATCGTAAAAATACAAGTACTAAATACTACTCCAATTGCATTTGCTCTACATTAAACATGTTCGCTTCTTAGTATGGAGAAACTAACAGTTATTAGGAAAACGATTGACTTTGAGTTCTGGCCAATCTCAAGGCCCAAAAGAAAACAAAGTTACAAATTATAACTTTCTAGAACTTCTCCGACTTCAAAACCACAAATAAAACTATAACCGCGTTCACACCGGGCATAAGCTACCATAGCCCAAAAAAAATCCCAAAAAAAACACAGGTACTAAATTGGAACATCAAAAGCAAACGCAGTAAAATATAGTAAAAGAAGCAAGCCAAATGTGCCCATATATTGCAGCAAAGAACTTGAAATGGAGCTATTCCAAAGTCCAAAAAAGCAAATTTTCTCAAATAACCGTAACCAATAAAGAACCAACAAAGCTAAACAAAAACCCTAAATAAGCTCAAGAAGAAAGAATCAAAGGAAAGGCCAAAATAAGAGAAAAATGAAATTCGGAAGCAATGAAATTCCCTTACAGGCGAGGACGCAGAGATGCCGGTGAGGTTCCAAAACATATTTTTGGGAGGAAAAAGCGCGTGAAGATAGGGTTTTAGCGAAGCTCGAAGTGGGAACCGTGCAGATCTGTAAACCCTAAAAAACGAGTCTACGGCTTGAGATTTGGAGAAATTAGAAATCCAGAATCGATTCGAGCAGGGAATAAAGATTGATTGATTGATTGATTGAAATTCCAAACCCTAATTTTGGGAGAGCCCGGGAAAAGGGGAGAAATCGACCAGAGCCGGAGGCCGTCAAGATCCAGAGAGAGAGAGAGAGAGAGAGAGAAGCAGCAGCCGTGAACAGCAAACTATACAAATAGGCTTTTGATTTTGTTAGCCGATGGAAAGGCGTTGAGGGCCGCAAACGGGAAAATTTTTTCCGTCGGGTCGTTTATTTTTTTTTAGAAAATAATTTTTTAAAAAAATATTTATTAAAAAAATATTTTTAATGAAAATAATAATTTTCTCTTATCATTCACTTAAAGAGTATTTTATGTTTTTTTTAAATAATTTTAATTTAGAAAAAATGTAAGTTATTTTTTTATAAAATTTTAAAATTTTTTTCAAATTTTTCGTTCTAAAATATTTTACCTGAAATAAATACTGAAAAATGTGTAAAATATTTTACTATAAATAAACACACCTTAAGACCACTCAGTATTCAGTCTATTAAATTGATTAATGTGAACCAATTGGAAAAAGACTCCAAAGGGAGGCAAAGGACTTTAAACAGGTGTTTAACGTGGGTGAATTCTCAATATTCGAATTTGAGACATCTAATTAATCAATAACTAATTCTTATTATTTGCACCAACAAATAGAAAAATTACAAAACAAGCAAGAATTTTTTTTTCAAAAAACCATAAAACATTAAATAGCTTAAGCTCCGAATTTCTAAGGGAATAAAATGATAAACCAACTGAATTTAGACTGAATTTAATTTCAGAAAAAATAATTTTTAATTTTTGTATGTTTCCTTGTTCAAAAATAGAATATCAAAATAAATTTATAACTCAATAAAAAAATTAATAATATTTTCAATGTCCTTAGATTTCTCAATTCCTAAATTCATTTGTTCTATATTTACTTCTCATTTCAAAATAATTACACGAAAATCACTTGCCTTGGTTTGGATGTTAATATGAATAACTGATTAAGAAAAAAATGCAAGTATCGCATTATTTTGAATTTTATGTGAGTAAAAAAAAAAACATATGGTACAAAAAATTATATTAGTATGATATTATTTAGGCTATATCTTGAATAAATTTCCTGGATACGTAACAACGCCCAACTTATTATTATGTTCAAACTAATAACTACATATCTCGAATCAACCTACCATGGCACATATTTGCTTCCTTTAATTTGATTATTATGACTATTTTTAGAGAATGGGAATTATCATTGAACGTAAGTTAGTTAATCAATTGTAATAGATTTGTTAATTAATTGTAATAAATTTCAACGCCGCTGGAAAATATACAGTAATAATTGCTTTTGTGGTGGCTAACAGAGGCAATTGCCCAGCCATTGGTGTCTTATTAGCAATGTTGCCGTCAATTACATGGACCCCATTGGATATGATCCCATTTGTGGCATACTTTTATGCATTGTGACGTTTTAGGTTTCGTGCTGACCGCGAATTTCTACTTCTTTGATCAATTAAATTTGAAGGGTGTGCGTAATCTGCCGCCCACAAAAAAAATCTATGAAAATCGAAATCTAACCATTAGTCGTTGAAGTCACCATCACCAACTGTAATTTTTGACCTTTTTCTCTAGCATGTATCCAAAAGAACTTTGATGTAGGGGAAAAATTATTATATTATAAAATTAAAAAAAAAGAAATTTACATATGTTGGCCTTTTGAATATAAGAATCTCATACATTAAAACATTACAACGGTATAATATTAAAAGATCATTTACATTATATTTAGATTGAAAGAAAGTGAGTAAAAAAAATAAATTAAAAATAGTACAGTAATAATCATATTATGAGTGATAAAAATTAATAATTAGAAAGTTGTGAGAAAGAAAATAAATAATAATTTATAAGAAAAAAATAAAAAATAGTTATTTAAATTGATAAAAAATAAATAGAAAAGAAAAGAAATAGAAAATATTTTTCTTTTATTTTTCTTTCTTTTTTCACCAAAAAATTGCCAAACAGGGCATTAATAGAAAAGTTTAAACTAATATTTGAGACCTTATAATAAATTACATATTAAATTTTCACAACTACAAATTCACACTTGTTATAGTGATATCTATTACTGTAGAAGATTAAAACAAAAAAGACAAAAAAAAAAAAGGTGAAAAGCAGAAGGATAATGACTCAGGCTAAAGGGATGTTACCACGAGGATGTGCTTGTTGGCACCCCGCAAGAATGAGGATAAGTATATTTTTTATCCAAAATTTTTAGGTTTTTTTACACTTGAGTTTTAAACTTTTTTAATATTTTATTTGAATTTTAAATCTTTTAATTTTTTACTATATCAGTCTTTTAAGTTATAAAAAATAGTCAATCCATTAATAAATGAGTTTAACTTAATAAAAATTATTTAAAAAAGGTTAAATACATGAATGAAATATTTTTTTCAACAAATATACGAATGAAATAAGTAACATGCATATTTTTAATAAAAAAATATTCAATTCATATATTTAATTTTTTTTAAATAATTTTTTGTAAAGTTAAAATTATTTTTTAATAGATTGATCACTTTTGGTAAACAGATAAACTCATTTAGTAGAAAATTAAAAAATTTAAGACTCAAATAAAATGTCAAAAAAATTTATGATTCAAATATAAAAAAATTTAAAAGTTTAGAACAAAAAATATGCATATCCCCGCATGAATGTCGTTGCATCTTCAACAAGAGTTCATAGCTAGTGGCATAGGTGCGTTATTTAGTAGGTTTACACTCAAACCTACCAAATAACGAGATATATCATTGTTTGATACGATTTTAATGCAAGTTCTTACGTTCGTTTTGTCTATTCTGTATTATTATCTCTCTGGACTAACTTGAGTTTCAGAATGTTAATGTCGGAAGTTGCTTCCAACTCCTTAGCTGCATTTATTTCCTGATGTTTTCCTCCTTTTTTGGGTACCTTTACAAGCGCGTGGCTAGTGTTCAAATGTCTGCGGCCTTGCCTGATTTGCAAGCTAAAGACAGTATAGGATAAATGTTATTGATTATTAAAAATGAGAAAATCGTGACATTCCAAAGATTTATTAGAAAGGGTTATGCCATTTCATTATACAGGAGAATAAACGTTACTACACTGAATTATTAGAGAAATTATTCTCAATGCCTTACAAGGGTTATTAAGTCACTTTTATAATTATATATGAATGAATGTAAATTTAGTTTAATTATATCTTAATTGAAATTTGAACTTATAATTCTATAATAAGAAAAAAATTTCCAAATTATTAGATTATAATAAACATTGGTGGTACAGTAGGATAAATTTTTGAGTAAATGTTCATAGCCTACAAAACAACACTGCTCCAGCACTACTGCATGAGTAAAAAATTCTTTTATTTTTATAAATCAATATTTAGGTTAATATAAAATATATTTAAAGTAATACTAAATATATTCTAAGTTTAATTATTTTCTTTGAAAAAAAAGTAGTACTAAAATAATGTTAAATAATAGGATCATGTAACTGCCTTCTAATGGTTTATTTAGACCGTGAGATTTTGACGAAAAAAAAAGTTGCGAAAAAATGATAAAAAAGTAAAATTGTGTTTAGATTATTTCAGAACATGGTGAAAAAAATTATATAAATAAAATTATAAAATCATCCTTATAAATAATTGAATAATTAATCGAAATTACAAAAATATTCCTATTATGTTAGGGTTATTTTAATTATTATATTTCTAAATTTTATTTTTTTTAATTTTTTTCATTGATTTGACAACATATGTGATCTTTTCTAACTATTTTCGTACACTACCTAAACAAGATAAAAAATACTTTAATTTTCTCAGTTTTTTCCCTTTTTTTTTTTTTTTTCTAACAACAAACTAATCAAAGCATAAATGTTTAAAATTAATAAGTGTCTTGGGTGTACTCGTGGTGGCTCTATACTATGAATGAGTCAGTATACTGATAATGACAGTAAACTGAATATAATTAATAAAATAATATGTACCAAAAAACAATATAATTAATAAAATAATAAAAAATCAGCCAACTTTTTTTTTTTCTTTCACTAAGTTCACTTTTATAAAAACCAATTGCTCTCAATGGACTCAATTAACCATACTTCTATCTTGTTTTTGCTATAATTTAACTTGATAACTGCCACAAAATCTGCCCTTTTTCTTAATTGTTTTCGGTGACATTGGAGAGAAAAAAGAGAAACGAAAATGAAAGGAAAATAAGCAGCAGTCCTAGCCAACGCAAGTTAGCATAAAGTGGGTTGCCGAATGTTGCAAATTCTCTAGACGTAAGTTTTCTTTTAATTCGTTTAATTTTTGTTAGAAGGTGTTGTGCTGACTCAAAATTGTGAAGAGTTGAGAAATGATTATCGTATATTTTTAATAGTAGAGTAGCATAAATCAATGTCCATAACTTGTCATGCCTACGGCCTAGCGACGTTGGGCATGACCATAACAAGCGGTAATTATACGGACACAAGTTTCTATCTCATACTACGGTATAACCGACATTTTTCTTAATAAAAAAATTCATTAGACTTATTAAATTTACAAATTAAAATTAAAATAATTTCAACTACTTTATCTTATTTAATAATTTTAAAAAGATAAATTTATTATTTTAATACTGTTAGACTCAATAAATTTTTTTTAAATCTTAATAAAATTTTCTTTTATTTGAAAACAAACGATAATATTATTAACTCAAACTCGTATCGATGCGGAGAAATATACACCAATTATCGCTGGATCTACGACTTTCGGTGGCCTATAGCCGACATTCAAATTCATGATTTGAATGACTTGTGGCATGACAAATTCACAGCAGAACTATCTATTTATCTTTAGAACACAGCACAGTTTCATAAGGTTATCATCACAACACCAACAGACCAGCCACTGTTGGGCGTGGAGCTCTCCATGATCACCCAATACTCTTGTCGTTGACAAGACAGCTCCGCAACTTGTCGTCCACGCTTGCCTTTCCCTTTAATTTTATTCTTTTGGCTTTTCTGTTGGAGGGTCTAGGACTCTTAAATCTCAATCCAGGCCAGCTTTTTACGTTTTCTGGTTTGCTATTGTAATGATAGTCATGATAAGGTATTGCTTCATTTCTTAGATCTCTTCCTGCTCCCGTTTGGTTTCCGAGAAAATTTGGTTAAAGGGAGAATTTTTTTATATGGGGTTTGGATTTAGTGCTCCATGGTTCGGCGTAGTGGGAATTTCACTCGTTTCTCGGGGGCCAAACACGGGTTTAAAATTGTGTATTCATATAATGTTTTTTTGTCGATTTTTTTTTTTCCATTTTTTGGTTTTGAATTGTCGTGCTGGGATGAATCGGAATTTAACGGACTATATAATGATTTTTGTTGCAGAAAAACTGTGAAGAAGCAATGAATTAGAGAGAGAGTTTGTGTATGAGAGTGTGGGTGTGGTGTAGGGAGAGATGAGTGTGAGCCACGCATCGGTTCACCCAGTGGAGGATCCTCCAAGCACAGAGGCTGCCGGAAACAACCAGAACAACAACGCGCCCAGAGTGAGGATGAAGGAGATTCAAGGCATGCCCGGCACGCAGGGGGGCTTCCTTCTACGTGTTTGTCAATTTGTATTCGCTGCTGTTGCCCTTGGGATCATGGCCACCACCAGTGACTTCCCTTCAGTTACTGCTTTTTGGTAAAATGCTTGACTCAGACTTCATGAATTGTGTTCTGGAGTTTTCCCTTTCATGGTTTGGTTTTTATGGCCGTGAGGAAAAGGATTTTTCTTTTTTTTTTTAGTAAAAGAACTTTTTGTTGCTGTCTGAAAGGATTTGGTAAAGCTTTGACCTAAAAATTTGCTGATTTGGACAAATTCTTATTTAGTTGGGCAAAACCTGCTATAAGAAGGGACAATGGGTTTTCAGACAATAGAAATAGAACAACTACTTTAGTTGTCAATCCATAGTGGCACAAGTTGTTCCACTAGGCTCCATTACTTGCTAGGCTACTTGCTCAAACCAATTATCTGGACTCACATAATGGATCTCTATTTGGTCTATCTGCGCTTTTGGGAAATGTCATCAGTGGACTCAACTTTGTATGATTGTAGGAAATCCTTAATCTAATTTTGCAGCTTTTTTTTCTCTGCCTACTTAAGGGTCAGCAAATTTGAGCTTGGATTCACTAGTACACCTTTTGACATTAGGATGCCAGAAACAACCAGAACACCTTTTGATCTGGACTTACATAATGGATCTCTTTTTGGTCTATCTGCGCTTTTGGAAAGTGTCATCAGTGGACTCAAATTCGTACGATTGTAGGAAATTCCTAATCTAATTTTGCAGCTTTTGTTTCTCTGCCTACTTAAGGGTCAGCAAATTTGAGCATGGATTCAGTAGTACACCTTTTGAAATTAGGAATGGAACATAATACCCTTCCTTAGATGGTTAAACGCATATGAATGAGAAACTCAATTTTGTAAGATTTGATTGGTTTATTTGGGCATTCCTTTAATGCTAATGATATGAAAAGCTAACATTTTGGGTTGCCTAATACTTAGAACATATCTGTAAGAAGAGAGAGGGGGGGGGGGTGTGGAGTGGGATGGGGAGCATTTAAGTTGGACTTATGCTATGGTTTCAAGCCCCACAGTGATCGTAACAATCAATGTTCGCCCTAAAACATATCCTCCGTACATGTATTTATGCTTTTAGTTCATTGGATTGTAATATGAGTTGACAGTCTTGCTTATTTCTTTCAATTGCGCTTGAGTTGGAAAATTGGTGGGTAGAATAGATTTCCCAATCGGTGCCCTTGAGTTCCTTGATATGTCATGCCAAGAAAATCTAGACCTTGTTGCGAACTCACACTGATAGTCTTAGAAGTTTGTTGCATACTTAGATTATCAGGTTAAAGAAAAATACATGTTGTAATAGGTCATTGAGGGCCAGCTTTGAATGGTTTATACTTTTTATTGGTACAGTGAATGGTTTATACGTTGATGATGTTCTTTTCATGTATTTACCTATACTTTTTGTAAATTCAAGGTTCAGCTTGATGGTGATTTAAAGCGGATCAAAATATTGATAAAGTTTTTTTTTTTTTTTTTTTGGTTCAGCTTATTGATAATGTTGAAGCAACAAACCTTTGGTTTTCATTTCTTTATCTGATTTCAGATCTGATACTTACTGCTTCATTATATTCTGATGTATGTTATAACAGTTATCTAGTTGCGGCCACTGGGTTGCAGTGTTTGTGGAGTCTTTGGTTAGCTATTCTCGACATTTATGCCCTTCTAGTGATGCGCTCCTTGCACAACTATCGAGTTGTGACCCTGTTTGCTGTTGGAGATGGGGTAAGTTCAAATGGTTAAGTAATGAGAAACTGAACTATTAGAGTGCATGGCAGGCCTTTCTTGTCCTGCTGACTTATTGTCTTTGTGAAAATCATTTGCATGCCCTGCTTGTTTTCTCAAAAATATATTTCTGTTCATTTCGGCACTCTGAATGCCGCATGTGAGCATTCACTGGCATTTTTAAAGATGTGCCTTCCATGCTGCTAAGACGTTCTGAGCTGCCTGGCTTTTCTATATAAGGTTTGCTATCTATAGCTTAATTAAAAGTGGTACTATATGACTACCAAACTTGACTAGTGTGATCAATTTTGAATTTCAGGTTTTGAGTCTCACAACTTGATTGTTGTTATATCACCCTCAACTCCATATCATTATAGATACTGAGTCTGATAGTGTGTTAACTTCTCGGAAAATGAGTCCAGTTGACCGGTAAAAAATGAAATGAAGGTTGAAGTCAAGTGTATCCCTGCCAAACTATCTTTTTGAACAGCAGGAAACGTCCTCTGCTACCAGTTATTAAGTACATTTTTCAACGTTCCTGCAGTGATCATCATGATGCTCACTATAATTTAATCTGGTTGTAAAGGTGCTCGTTGACTAGAGAACTAGCAGCCCAAAGTTAGGATGTCTAACGAGTTTGCTTAGATGACAGTATTCTTTACAATTATTTCTATTGTGAAACAAGGATCCTTTATATCGTGTTCTTTCCCAACCATTCCTCCAAAGTTAGGAGGCTTGCAAACTTTTCAGTTTTTTGTTTTTTTAAAATTATTCCTCAATCTCAACTGTAAAAATGCAAGGTGGTTCTTTCACCAATTGCTCAACTGCTGTGAATTTTGCCATCTTTCTTGCTTTCGCGATTTTATTTATTTCAATGAAAAATTAATTTTCGTTGTTCCAAAACTTGTTGGTTTAATCATGTTTATTTTCCCATGCAGATAACTTCCACCCTTACATTTGCTGCAGCTTGTGCTTCTGCAGGCATCACTGTTCTAATAGACAATGATCTTGGTGATTGTTCCCAGAACCATTGTGTGCAATTTGAAACTGCTACAGCCATGGCTTTCATCAGCTGGTTTGCTGCATTACCATCTTTTCTCTTAAACTTTTGGTCGCTAGCATCACGATGAAAAACAACCACCATGAGAAATTAAAAAGAATGGCGAAAATGGCCATTTTGTGATAATATTTCCTGTCGTATACTGTGAAGGCAGAAATTGTATTTGATTCACTTCCCACGGCAATGTTTGTAAATCAGAATGTAGTCGTAAATATTTGCGGTGCTTTGTCTTGTTTTGTTGCATATCGCTATATATTTTTTTTCTTTGTTAATTAGTTTCGATTGAAATTTGAACTCAGAGTTTCAGTCTTAGAGAGTTTAATTCTAATTAAGTTATAATTCATTGATTGCTTATTTCTATATCAGTGAATCGATTTCATTAGGTCAAACTAATGCAAACATTTTGTTTTGTTGGTATAAGAGTGAGCTATGAATTATGAGATTTTTGACAAAAGCTGATTGAAGGAAACGTCAATTTACCATTCAATGTTTCTTCCTTCTTTTTTTTTTTTTTTTTTTTTGTGTTTCTATGACGAAAAAGTCGTTCTCCAACGTTACTACTATATACTTTTTTTTTCGCTATATCTCAGTATTTGGAAACTACATTGGGTCCCGATTAATTGGGTCGAGCTGGGAAAGACTCACTTAGTAATCCGATCCGGTTATTTCATTGGATTCTGGTGTTATCGCATCTATCCAGAAATGTTTTTCATTATAACAGTGGATCCTCCAAAAGAAGAGGTTGAAAGCCATGGTGCCAATACCTAAAACAGTGAACCAGACACCTACTACAGGCCAAGCCACTAAGAAGAAATTAGGAAATTTTTTATAAGAAATATGAGGTTCTGCTTGTAGTGGCAACATGCTGTGAAGGAAGTGGTCCTGTTTATAGGGTCAACAATTTCTGATCTCTAATGGACCTCTCGGTGGGATTCAAACTCAGATGAAGTTTTGACCATCTGTCAGAAAACAAAAAAAAAAAAAAAGAACGAATGGATCTTGTAAGATTCCCAAGAAATTCTTCAATGGCTTCCTAGGAGGATAAAGCTCCAAGCGCCTATATATACTTTAACTGTTACTTAAAATACAAAATACATTAAAGAATTTCAAATGTGAAATCATACATGAATTCATTTTACCTAAGTTTATTTTTCATTTATTAAGATGATCAAAAGATCATAAATTATGTAATAGATTAACTTTCTTATTTTCATAAATTTATCTCTTTTCAACTCAAAACTTCTAAAATAAAAATAATTTCTATGGACATGATTTAAGTTTCTCCTTACTACCAAATCCACGTAATTTTGAGTTTTTCTTTACTAATTAAACCCATGTAATCTAAGTTTACTCTTACGATGAGACTAACGACGAGTGGCTTGAATGCAATGTTTTCTAAGAAAAAGTAAATAAATAAGGACTAGTAACTCCTGAAGTTTCAACAACGTTCAAAGAAAAGAACAAAGATTCCTTCCTAGAACTCAGTTTCAAGTTCCAACATTAAGCGGAAATGTGCATGACAACGCCGCCCACTAAGACTATATAGATATATATATATACCCCATATACATTGATGAATCCATGGCAGGCCTCATGAACCCGTTGGACAAAGAAAAATTAATCAATACCGTGCAAACCACGAGTATCTGTTGTTTATATATTACAAGACTAGTTAAAAACTAACTTCAAAAATCCCCCACCAATATATTTTTCCTTTTCTCTTTGTAGATGGGGTTGCTTGTGGTGGAGGCAGAAAGAGGAGGAAGGCCATTGGAAGAATAAGCCTATACTCTTCACACAAAAGACCAGTTTACAAAAGAGAAGGCAAGGCAATGAAGAGTATTTTCTTCGGCCACGAGGACTTTCCACGCGATAGCTTGCTCGTATGAAACATGGCGCCCCATCGTTGACAAGCACATTCCAGCTGGTAGGTAAGCAAATCCCTGGTAGCAAGAACATAACAGATTTTCAACATTTAAGATTTAGATGCAAAAGTTGTTCATTTTTTCCCAGTGGAAAAGCTACTGGCATGCAAAAGGTTGACTATGTCTCCCTTAACCATTGCAGAGCAGAGAAGCCAGTAAAACAAGATGTTCTGATGGGAATTTGTCCAAAAAGGATTTGTGTACAGATCTCCATCAGAGAGCTCATTTCAGTGTCCATAAAACGAACAGAAATAGTACGCATTCAATGTAGAAAATTACCTGTTGCATTACTTTTCCGAAGTCTGCAAAAAAAGCCTTTCGTCCAGATTCATCGAAAATCTTATCCAGCGTGAAATCTTGTAAAGCCACCAAAGTAGTTTCCAGCATGTCAAGTCCAGCCTGGTTGGCAAAGATAAAAACTGGCATCGACTGCTGCAATCAATGGAAGGTAGGTTAATCTCCACAGTTCAGCTTAAACTGTTAAGCTTCAATAAATAATATTTTCAATTTGAAGACCTTCATACATGTTCTAACAAATTGGCAGGACATGTCATCTAACTAAAAAAAATTGTACCTTTAATGAACAACATAAAATAGCATCTTGATGCTGCCATAACTGTTCCAACGCGGAGTCTCCAATGACTGCATCTGATCTCAACAATTCCGCTCCTAAATAATAACTGAGGAAAAAGAACATAACATTTACAAATCATAGAGAAGCACAGTGCGTAAAATAGAGAGGTGGACTATTGTAGCCCGACAGGACAATTATTGATTAAATTCTCAACATCACGAATGAAAAATAAGCAGAACTTGCCTGTAGCTTTGGCAAATCCAATGAGCTAGAGCAAGAGCTTCAGGAGAGCCTGCTGATGGCTTTGGACCCAAAGCCGGGCTTAATCCTGAGGGAGATATAGCTATGGCAACCCTCTGAATGGATGATATCACGCTTCGCACATACTGTCGTGCCATGCTGGCAACATTATCCTGAAGATTGCTCTCAAAAGGGAACTGGAAAGCAATTGTCAATACCGACCGCAAGTTATGACATGAAGAAGCATCTCCTGCAATATTGTTTGTTGTAGGGCCTACTTCAAGACTTGATGTAAGATCCAAGGTACGATTTCTAGTCAACGCATCTTGTGTATCCTTCTGCATGATGAAACAATAAGTACATGGCCCAAAAAGAAAAAAAGAGAACTTGATGAAGGCGAAGATAAAGTCAAGGCAAACCCAACTGTTTTTGAATCCAATGGAATCACACGGAAACCAGAGGGTAGCAATGGAGCATCATCAGGGAACATTTCATCGATTGGAGCAAAAACAAGCTCAGAACAGGCTCCAACAGCATTCTCATCAATGCCACTACATATCTGCACGAGAAATTGAAGATAACCAAACTATAATTTCATATCCAAAAAGATGGTCTAATTCACACATACAAATTATACCCAGTTAATACATTATAATTTAACAATGCCAGTTAGATATTAAAAGCACAACCTGTAGAAGATGAATGTCTCTTGGACCAAAAGCATCTTGTGCAAGAGAATGGCCTTCAAGCCGTACAACTTCAAGCGACTGGGAAAAAAGTTTCTGTTAGGCACAAGTGCATGCAACTGTATACATAAATCGATGACTGTAAGATTATTATCTAGAGATCCAATGTACCGAGCAATCCTCTTTTTCCAGAGCCTTTCAAGGATTGACAAGAGGGTATGGAAGAAGAATCACTCACACAAAATGCAGCAATAATTGGTCATTCAGAAACATTGTTAAATTCAAGTATAGGAGTGAGAAATGACTGGGGTCTAGAGGCAAAAGTAAGTCCTCCAGGATCTTTAGCGCAATCTGGATTTGATTTAAATGGCATTCTCATTTTTAAAGAAAAATATCCTGCCGACCCACATGAATACATCTAGCATGCAGAGAAAAGGAATAGATGCCACAAAAAACAAACCTCTTCATGTTCAATTGTGTGACCAAGCGGCATGATTGTTTGGCTCCCAGTAAACCTTGTGGGCCTCATCCCTGGATACGCATATGAACCAGCTTTCAATGAAGCAGCAGAATAGGCATCAACATTGAAATCAGCCCATTCTGACCGGTGTTCCCTTAGGAAGCGAACCAGTACAGCAGGAGGGACATTCTACAAAGGGAATGAAAAAAAAAAGTGGTTAATTTTAATATCAAAGTCTTGCTACATGAAAGTTGTTTTTCTTCAAGAACGCATGACTACCATGAACTCTGGTATTCGATGAACAGCTTTAGCAAAATTCCCAAGCCATTCTTGGAGCCAAAGAACATAGAGAAGTCAAAGAACTGTCATTTTCCAAAGACCTTTAGCTTAAAAAATATAATTGACTTTCTAACGTTCAAAGAATCTTCCCAGCATCAGTGCGAAATCAGAAAGAACCAAACAACATTCTGCTGTCCTAGCAAAATGAAGACTCTTCCAGGCTTTACCAGTTAGTTCAAAAGGCAGGTCATACCAACTATGATGAACAGTATGCAAACAGGAGATGAAAACTCATGGTTTACTACGTCAACTGGAATACCACTTATCCTTATCTATAGTTAGCACGCAAAATGAAACTTTTATGACGAGTGCCAGCAAAAAAAGATAAGATAAAGGATGCAACTCCAGAATCCGGAATCAATATTTAATAACCTATGACAATTCAAAGGCAATAAAGGCAATACTGGGACTTACCTGCAGCAGCATAGAGGCCTTCGCACAAAGAATGCCTCCAAGGAATGAAAAAGAAGTAGCAGGGTTGGAAGTGCTGCTCAAATTTTTGGTAGAATTAACAGCAATAATTACATCTTCAGCTCCCACACAATCAACCAGTGACCAGCCATCGTCATTAAAACCATTGATGGCATCGTTAAATCCTCTAAATGACATCAAAACAAAGAGAGGCACAAAATGAAACCATAGATAAAATCAATGAAAGTTCAAACCACATGTTTATGAATAAAAATAGACCCATTAATTTGTCTTCGCACAAAGAAAGCTTACAAATGACACCAATTCAAAGATATAAAGGATGGAAAGGCTACCTGCTTAATCTCTGGCTAAAAGTCCTCAGAACAGCTGGCTGCCTTCCCAAACTATAGACCACCTCACCACTGGTTTCCTGAGCTATTTGCCTGATGTAGCGTAGTGCCTTCAAAAAAACCAGTTAATCAGTACTCTGGATGAATTGGGAAATTATGGAGGGGTTGCTGACAGCTATGACTTGTATTGTATATCCTAGCAATAAGACTCAAGAAAGTTTAAAATTTTAAGAACTTGAGCTAAAGCACTTATCACTAAAAAAACATTTAGAGAGAAAAATCTCTGATTTTAACACCAAAAAGAACATAAATAAAATCCTGATTTTCATCTTCTAAAAATTAACAGTTCACCTCAAAGGTGTCTCAACCCATAATGATATGCCAGCCAATATAGTGACTCAGACCATTGAATTTTTCCTATCACAGATCAGGCAAATGCTTGACAATCCCTTATGGACATCCAATGGTGTTGCATGGAATTCTGGGAATGAGATTTTATTGATTCTCTTTTCAAGCAGCTGAAACTCAGAGACTTAAATCAGCCAGAATCTACCTACCATAATTGTTATTTTCTGGGCCACCACTTTGGATGATTCATAAAGCGGTCGCAGCACCTCAGGCACACTCCATGCCTGGAAGAGATGTAAAATGATCAATGTTTGCTTTGCCAGAGATTTATTATATCAATTATTTACCAAAGTTCTTACCTCAAGATTCAGGTGGTCCACAATGTGGATAATTGAACCTCCACCCTCACAAGGACGTATCAAGTAACCACTAGGAAGCATCTCAGCTCTCACAAACTGTGCAGCAGAAGCTGCATTTGGGCCAGCACCAGATCCAGAAAGAGATCTCTCACAGACCTTTGCAAGGTCAACCAAGAAATATGGATAAAAAAATAAAACTAGGCTTTCAATGTTAATAGTACTGTAAATTACACGAATAAGTTACACAATTCAAGACAAGAATACCACAAGACTGCCGTTGTCTAAAGTTGTAGTGTATCTTAGTGTCCAGAAATCCCGTGCAGGAGCCAATGTGGTTGGAGCATATACCTAGATTGTTACCCCGCCGGGAGAGAAAATCAAATCCCATGTGAAACAGCAGAAGAAAACAAGATTTTTGTCACGCTGGTTTACCTGACTATAGACAAGTTCAATTGTTCCACCATTTCCTGTAGGAAACATGGTGAAAACTTCCAGGCTTCGACAATCCCGAAACCAGGATGGACGATCTTTAAGGATCTCTGAAATCTGCCATTTTGTTCCTTCCATTAATACACATGTATTACAAGATTCGCAAAAACACTACCAGCCAACAAGCGACACAAAACCCAATGTGAACTCTACCTCTAAATATTTCAAGACACGTACCTTTGTAGGTTCTAAACTTACAAGACCACAGGCTCGAGCTGCCACTCCACTGCAACTTTGTGAAATGGCAAAGATCCCAACTGAATCCGGACCAGGCTGACAAAATTGAAAGATTCATTTGGATATGCATCAGTTTGGCATGGTTTACTGAAAAAAATTTTAATGTAGGGACATATGTGAATAGATGTCATAAAAGAAAATGTAAAACCTTCATCCCAGGCATCTGGACCCAATCGACAGCAGTTCCCGTAGCCTTTGAAAGGAACTCTGCCAAAGTCTCCTCCGCAATGGAGAGGAGTCTGCCAAAGTCACCAAATCAGTTTGATCACTTTTTGCAATAAAGCTTCAATATATTAGCCGTTAGTTTTTTATATTACCCAGCAGGATTATTAGCATCCCTCAGTGACTGCTGCTGAGGAGTTGTAACCACAGAATCACAGCTTGCATCAGTGGTTGCTGCCTGTAGAAATGCCAACTAATGGATTCAGAAATGAGAAAATAAAGGACTAATGCTAATGTACCAAATTCCATTATCAGTCTCCTCTCAATCCTCTCATTAGCCCTCAAAACAAGGGCGACATAGACATGCTCAAAATGCTTGCATTGTTAAGTGGTTAATGGGAAACGAATTATGTTCCATATTTCAGTTTTTGTCTAAAATATAAGAAATTTCATGTTGAATGCAAAACCAAATCATCTTGAATGCACATTATGCTTTTCAAAATGCCCCATAAATTATTGAAGAAGATCATAAACTCGGAAAGTAGAATTCAGTAGATAAAAGAACTAGAGGATACATTTACAGTTTGCAATTGTTGCCTCATATATCCATTCTCACAAACCAGCTGTGAAACCTGTTTCTGCAGGCGATCATTCTCCTCCATTAATAATTTATTCATTGCTGTCAATTTCCGATTCACAGTCTGGAGTCTTGAAGCCTCTTTTTTTTGCTTCTCTCGACACCTGCAAGGCCAAATACCATTTTCCCTCAGCCACCCAGGGAAACACTTCATTCCAACAAAAATAAAAAACAACACAAATTTAGCTAACTGTCAACTATGCTCAATGGTTTGAATTCAAACAATAATAATGGTAAACAGAAACACCAGTTGCAGATTTTAAGATATTTGCATGCTCAAATATGCAATGCACAAGAAATCTGGCCTCAAGTTTTGGCCTAATTCGGTAACATTGCACTAGAAAGAGAGGAAATATGGGAGAGCTTGACAGGCAAATCGAAAATCCTCAAAGTGATAATCTATCCTTTGCCTGATGCTTTTGTGCAAGCAGGATTTAACAAAAATAAAGTCGCTATAGATTCTTGCATTGGATGTACAAACGATAAAACTTCCAGTTGTAATGCCATCCACACAGCACTATAAAACTTGATCAATGTAAAATCTAGTTAGCAAGCGACTAAAAAGCAAAACCAAATTGTTGGTCTCAACACATTCAATCAGCAAACTTTTGCTTAATTATCTTGGACCTGCGATTTTGAAACCAGACTTTGATCTGCTTGGGCTCAATGTTAGCCAAAATGGGGCACTCTCTGATCAACTGCTGCCTACGCAAAGAACTGGGTTTGGGCCACTCGGCGTACACTCTTTCAAGCGCCTCCACTTGCTCCGCCGTGTACCGGACATACTTCCCACTATCAGCTACATGCTTGTTTATGCTCCCACTGCTGCTCTCTCTCTGTGGCACCACCACCATCGCCATATTCGTCACCAAAACCAGAACCCCAAAAACCAAAAAAACAGCAACAGAACAGGTAGAGAAAGGCTGTGGGGGCTTGTGGGTTCAGATTATCTGCTCCTGACACTTAAAAGGAAGAGAAAGATTTGAGCTTTAACATAGGATGAGTATGCTTAGGAGCTTGGGGATGGAGAGGGAGGCAAAACAGCGAAAATGGTGAAATGGGTTTTTTTGGGAGAGCTAAAGCCAAGACATTTAGACACGAAAATCTACTGAAAATCCCACTCTGCTGCTACCTTTTCTTCCGAACCCCAGAAACAGGAAGAAAACAAAGGCCAAAAACAACCAGCTTCGAACCAGAAAAGAGCAAAAATCCAAAACTTTTGATGCTAATCTCTATAACCAGCCGTATTGTCAAAAGCGAAAAGTAGTACAGCTAGCAGCACCTACATAAAGAGCTCCAAGTGACCAAAGAAGAAAACAGAGAGAATTACAGCAAATAAAAATCAAAGCAAAAGGCTCCCTCAGACAAGAGAGCCAGCGGGGGGAGTAGCATTAGAGACCAGCTTTCTTTCTTTCTTTCTTACTTTCTCTCTTTCTGGGTCATCAAGAAGACGAAGAAGTAGAAGAAGAAGAAGAGAAATGGAGATAGAAAAATGAAGAACCTGACCATTATTATATATTATTATTTCTGCTCACGATGAAGATGAAGAAGAAAAAGAAAAAGTTGTATAATTAGCAAAGAAGTTGTCTAAAAATTTTTTAAAATTATAATTTATTAAATTTATTATATAATTAATTTAATTTATTATGTTTATTAAACTATAAGTATAATCAAATCAATAGTATCATGAATCTAACGAAATATATTTTAAAAAATTTTCTGATTAATTAACAGGACCTAAAGGAAAAATAGAGAGATTTCAATACCGAGGGGGAGAGAGAGAGAGAAAGAGAGAAAGAGGGAGAGAGGTAAAGTCAAGCATCAAACAGGGAAAGAGAGAGAGAGAGAGAGAGAGAGAGAGGGAGAGGGAGAGAGAGGGCAGCATCAATCGCACGCATTCCGACAAACTGAGCAGTGGTTTTCACTCTTACAATGGCACTTGTTTTTAGGTATTTGTTATTTTTTTTTTAAAAAAATTTCTTACTATTTTATATTGAATAAATTTATTTTTTTTATTTTAAATAAATTATATTTATTTTATAACATAATATTATAAATAAATTATATTTATTAAAAAAATAATTAAATTAAAACTTTTTGTCTAGTACTTTTTGAGAGATTTCTTATTACACTCATTTTTTTGGTATAATTTATTTATTGTAAATTTTAATATTATAAAATTATAAATAAATTATACTTAAAAATAAATAAAATTACAAGCACATGTTTTTAGAATATTATATAAAGAGTCACGCTGTCGATCTAATTTGTTCTTAAGAACATAAAATGTAATTTTATTTTTTAATTAATAATTTTTTAATCTAATTAATACGCACATTTTTTTTAAAGATCCTATAATTCTAAAATATATTTAAAATAAAGTATGAAAATTTAAATAACAATACTTAAAAGTAACATGATAACAGTGAAAAATATAAACAAATTAAACTTCATTATTTTTAGTAATAAAAAATCACTTTACGAATATAGTAGTAGTCAAATTTTCTGGTCGAAACCGTCATTTTGGTTGTAGGCGTTTTCATTCAACTTCCCTAATAATAAAAACCTACAACTGAAATATTATTGGATTTGAAAGAGACTTTCCCCAAATCTAATTAGGTTGTTAATAAATTTAAAATTTATATACCGTACTCACACTGTATATTCCTATTATTAAAAAGAGTGCAAATATAAAAATTCAAAAGTGAATTAATGTTAGGAGAAACACACCATAACATTATTAAATTGTAATATCTAGTAATAAATTTCACTTATTATTATAAATAAATGAAGTTTAAATTAAAATTTTTTTTTTCTCTCTCATTGCTATTATGTTGCACTCGATAAGCAACGGTCCTCATAAAATATATTCTATTTTTTCAAACATTCAATCCCAAATTGAAATAGAGAATAAATCAGTGGTGAAGAAATTTAAAGGTATTATTTGAAATAGTAATTTAGTAGTAATTTAATGTATTTTTATATAATTAATTTAAATTTAAATATTTACTGTAAAAATTCTCTTGATAGGGAAGAATGGGTATCATCACCTAAATGTTAACTTTGAAGGCTTTGGTGACAATTGGATATTGAGTTCAAGATTTAATAATTATTAGGTAGATTGTGGTGGACTTGCGTTAGAATTCATCAATATTTAGATGATAAATCTTCTTTATATGAGAGGTTAAATAAAAATATCAATAATTAATTTTTTATTTTAACTTACAAATGTAATAATTTATATACTAATAATACACTTTTTAAAACTATTAAAATAAAAAAGAGGTGGTCAAGTGTAGTAATGTTATTTGAAATTTTTTCTTGTTTTATTAAAGCCAATTCCTAGGTAATGTTATTTTATTAGACCCAAAACGCAGTTACATGTGATTTGAAAACTTTTTCTTGATTGGTGTCTATTTGAACCTTTTATTTTTATATTAAGTTTTTCAACCGTCACTCACGTGTTAGTGGCTGATAAGTAGTTTATTAATTATGGATTACAATAAGCGGGTCACTCTTGGCTCAATCATATTAATCAACCATTATATTAATATTTTGTGTTTGCACCAAAAAAAATATTAATATTTTGTGCATAATAAAGCATATATCTAGACTTTGAAACATAATAAGCCAAACGATAAGAATATTCTTCTTTTCTTCAGTTATCAAATATAGAGAGGGCCCGAAATATTTAGAATGATTAGAAGCTGAGGCTTCTGACTCAAAATTAGAGTTCGGTTTTTAATTATTTTTCTCAACTTCTTTTTTTATGATGGTATACTATTTTTATTATAAAAAATCAAATATGGAAAACTTAAAACAAAATTTACTAGTGGCAATATCGAGATTATTTTGCGGTTGTACAAGGACAATCCTAAGCCCAAAATAGAGTGATCGTCCTCATTGAATAACGGCTCAAATTTCGCATCTAAAATTCCGTTGAAGCAGTGATAATTTAATAATAATTTGATTTTTTTTTTCACAAAAATTTAACTTCGAGTTTCAGCGCTGCTACCGGTCTCGAACAATAGTATTATGTGGAGACACAGTTACAGGTTTATGAATCGTTAATATCATTATCGGACTCGAAAAATACTCGTTGGACTCAACAGTACTCGGGCAGTGAATCTATCCTTTGAGGTAGTTGAATGAAATATGATAAATGAGAATTACTCTGACTTTAATTCACAAATTAAATAATTAATATACTCCGACCTTATTCAAAAAAAATTCCCGACTAACAATTATAGAAAGCAAAAGCAAAAAATCATATCCGCCACAAAGCTACCCTTGTTCCATTTTGTATCCCCTTCTCGGCTGCGTTAACTCCGTCTGTGTCGGACATTGTGCTCGTCGTTGTCGATCTCAAGTTCGAATATACAAGAAGAGTCCCAATAGGTTGCGGGACATAGTACCTGACAGTTTCCCCATGGACATTAATGTTTCAAATAATTTCGTTATTAGTATTAACTTAGTATTGCTTCTGCGTGCTGATGCAACTAGTGTTGTTATATGCGTTAATTGATACTGTCCAGATACACATTTACAAACAAGGCAGAGAGACATATAAATTGATTTTGGATTATTTTTCCTTTTTTACCGTTGAAACTAATAACTAAATGATTGAAAATAAGAATATAAATAAGAATAATAAAAAAGCGATTTGAAATCAAAATCTCAAAATTTTTAAATAAAAATTATTATTCCTAATTATCTTAACTATAAACAAATCTTATTAAATAATTTGTTTATGGTTAGTCCAAATAGTTGACTGTTGTGGGTTTTGTGGGCATGCGTTAAAAGTGGTCTCACGTGCTATCCGCACCACAGGCACACTTAGATCACAGTCAAAAAAATATCAATAATAGCGTTTCTTCATGGAATTGGAAAATGTAACCAAATTGACTTGATTATGTTTTTTTTTTTTTTTGGACTGAAGTCGCTTATCTTAGGAATGAAGCAGCAGCAGCAGCAGCAATTGGTTGTTGCATTGCATCACAAGCAACAAAAAAAAAAAAAACGAAAAAAGGGTTATTAAAGAAATAGTTATTGCCGCACTAGGTTGACTTTGGTCTTTTGCCCATAATGATTGTATATTTTTATGATAACTAACAATCTATCAACGTTCTTGTCATGTAATACACAATTTGTTATATATTTTAATTAAATAAAAAAATATTTTAATATGACTGATAATATAATTGATTGAATCCTTCTAGATTTTTTTAAACGAAGACCAACCAATAAGTGAAAGAAAAAATTAATAAAATAATACATATTTTATTATAATAATATAAAAAACAGTTAATTGTTTTCTTCACTTTTGTATGGATATGAATACTTCATTTTGAGATTTTTCCCCTACAAAGAAGGTACCTTTGAGCTTTGTGTCAACGGCCATTTTATTATTCTTTTTTTTTGTTAGACAGAATCAAATCGCTGCATTAATATTTATCGAAATCGTACACAAGGCCGACACATAGGAGCCGAGAATACCTGCGTATAGCAGGAGATGAACACGATTGTGAAAACCTATAATAACTAAGGTCAAATTGACCTTTCGTAATCAGGACATATAGCTCGTAAAAACACGACTTTCTTCTGATGATACAAAACGACTAATGACTAAACATGCTCAACCACAAGTAATTAACTAGATCTAATCCGATCGACTAAATCTGCCTATAGTAGAACACATCGCACCTAGGTGGACCTGTGATAGAAATCAGTGAAATATATACTTGACACCAATTTGCAAAATAACTAAATTACAGAACATAGACAAAACACTACATAACACTCATTTAACCAAAACATAATAGAACCCTATCCAAACAATTCTGGTGTAGACAAAATAGATCCTGGGCGGCGAACATAGTGGCGGTGACGGGAGCAGATCGCCAAAGAAAGATGACGGCAATGGAGATAAGGTCAACTGCAGCAGGGACAGTGGTAGTGAGAGTGGTAGAGCCAGTATGTAGTGCGGCGGTAGGAACAACACCTCCAGCGGCCATTTCAGTAGCAACCCAGCCAACTCTAGTGGCTGCGCCGGCGACCGGTAGGTGGCTCCGGCATCAAGCACAGTCTCGACATCAAGCACAATTTCGGTAGGCAGCCAATAGGTCATTTTATTATTCAGCAATTGTTAATGACTTTTTTTCATACAAGCAACTCAAAATATGCCTCTACCACTCGAGGTAGTAATTTAATAATAAATCGATATATTTTTACACTTGGTGTCTCGAATTTGAGTTTCAGCGTATGTGTCTTCCCCTAACAAATGGCTACGTGACTCTTTAGTTAGTAAAAGTTTGTGACCTACGTTAGGAATTAGACTCATCCGCTAAGGCACCAGTGGAAAAATCGTGTTTGGCTCTACTGACGTTCAAGTAGTGGGTCTGGTCCTTATGAGAGTTGTTAAACGGACCGTTTAAACAGGAGTTATTGTAAATTCGACCAAATATTCCGATAACTGATATATCTGCGATAATTTTTTTTTTGTTAAAAAAAGACTCAAATTATGCCCCTACACCTATTATGTTTTTATTTTTTCACGTTTTAAGCGACAGTCCGAAGGTAGAAATTACAATAACAACTTGCAATTTGTTTGCCAAGAATTTTTTAGTCCACAATGTAAGCATGCATGACGCAAAGCCCTATTTTAAAAAAGACGAGGAATTCCAATCTTCCAGGTATGAATGTATGATTAATAAAACTTTCACTCCGAACTCGCCAGATTGCCAGTAAGCTGAAACCATCTGTGAACAATTTTATTTTTTTAATAAAAATGAAAAAATAAAATGGAATCTTACAATTTCACTAAGCAAAATTGCACCGATCATACCGTATAATAATCTAAACTTATACACTAATTTATAAAGAAGTAAATTTAGGTATTTAGTAAAAATCACAAAATTCTCTCACAATTATATATATCAGACATATATTTAACTTTATTCAATATTTTAACGAAAATTTAAATCACGACTTTACTATAAAAAAAAAAAATATTCTAATTATTAGTGCACTTTCAGTCTTAGCATGCCAGTAAGCTGAAACCATGTGTAGACAAATATTGCAGAAAACACAAGTAAAGGAATTGACTTGAAACAAGGAAAGAGGCTTATCATGCTCAACTCAAAATGTTGGGACTGTCGGCATTATTGCTGTTTCTGTCTATAAACGTGCATATAATTAAACACCCTTTCTCCTCTCCTTCTCTCTCTCACATTCATGATTCGCTAAAAAAAGAAGATAGTGAGTATATTCGTGATGTATACACAACATTTACTTTTGAGGTGCATGATGTGCTTTCGTGACCCATGGCTTGTAGTTTTCCACAAAGACTTCATTACGTTAGTAAAATTTGTTTTGACACGGAATGGACATATATGAGATAATATTGTTATGGTTATTAATTATATATTTATAATTTTTATTAATAGTTATGATTAGGGTCTGTATATTTATTAAAAAATAATTTACTTTTGTAAAATATTTATAAAAAAATGTTTTAATGAAAATAATGTTTTTTTTCTTATCACTCATTTAAAGCATATTTTGTATTTTTTTTAAAAAATAATTTCAGTTCAGAATAAGCGTTAATTATTTCACCTGAAATCTCAAAATTTTTCTTAAATTTTAAGTTGACTACTTATTTTACATCAAACAAATACCAAAAAATGAGAAAATTTTTTTCCCATTAACCATTTTACTGCAAACAAACACACCTTAATATCAAGAGTTATAAATGTAGTCCTGGCCACAAATTTTATGTTCTTTTTGTTGCAGGATTTCTGAAGTTTAGCTCAATCGAATTAGATAGGAGAATCTTCGGTTATTATAAATGTGCAACCAATCCATTATGGTATGCTTTTTCTTTTTTTTTTTTTTTCTTTTGGATCCAAGTGAAAAAACTGTGGTCCAACACTTCAAGATTACACATGTTTGCTAGGAAGTCTCTTTTATTTTATGTACTTGTAAAGTTAGACTCCTGTAAAGAAAATATTAATCGCATGTCATGTATGATTAAATTTTGGGTACCTTATGATCCAGAGGCAGATCCAAAAACTTGCACTAGTGGGGACAAAGTATAGTAATACGTTACTTTGTTGTTGATAAGAACGAAATTTAAAACAATGTTTATAAGATTGTAACCAAAAAATTGCTCTTTTTTCTAATTTTTCATACCAATAAAGCAAATGTAATTTTTCAGTAGGAGCAATTAGATAGTTTTTTTATAACATTTAGTCTTTTATCCACAATTTAGTGGGGGCAATTGCCCCACTAATACATACATGGATTCGCCTCAGTTATCATCTATCCAAAACAGTTTAAATTACATATAGAACTCTACTACGTGACAACACAAAAAAGACGTGTGAAAAGCACGCAATCTTTCCAACGACATCTGTTTGGCTCATTTTTTTAATTTTTTTAAATTTTATATATCTTTTATAATTTAACGATTTATATTATTGTACGTGCATTGCATACCCTTCCTACGTTGCCGAGAGACTTTATCATTCCGTATATGTGGCTAAGATCACACAACATTAACAACTGTTTGAAATTTATTGTCTGGGTAGGGAATGGCCATCTTTGTGAAGGCCGAATGTAGAACTTGGAGACCTAACATTAACATACAAAAAAAGTTTTTTTTGGTACAAAAAAAGAAGGTACCCATGACTATGGTACAATCAATTGTGTATGATGAGTACATAACAAAGTCAAATGGGTATATTTCCTTTAACTTTAGGTGATGGGATTAACATCCTTCCACTTTGTCCCCCTCTTTCCTTCATCACTTTTTTTTGGATTTTGTATTTTCTTTTTACAAATTTCATGATGGTTGTTACTTCTTTCATATGGGTGGGCGGCTCCCATCTCCCTTTTCCTTTGAGCCGTTGCTTTTGTCCAAGAAAAGGAATAATGCCAGTGCTTCCTTAATTCCTTTTGGGCCCCATCTAGGTCCAATCATGTGGGCTCACCTTGTGTGGGCTGGCTCCATACATTCCCCCCCAAAAAAAATAAATTATATTTGTACTAACATCTATTAATTTGAGTGATAAGAGCTCAGTTACTCTTAAATAAAGTTTCATATTCAAGTTTTATGTACGAAAAAAAAAAAAAAAAAGGCTTGTGAGAGAGCCGTGCCCCCTTTTGAATCCTCTCGTTCAATTGCAGATTAATCAAAATTAAATATAACTTATAGGCACTAGAGAGCCTCCGAAAAAACAATCAAATTTGTTGCGTAAAAATAAGATGCTGACGTGGCATTGCTTTTTGGAGGTTGCGGAGTTGGTGTCGTTGAAGTGGAGACTTTGGGCCCGCCCTAAGTCAGCCAGTTTGTGACACCGTTCTTTTCGCTCTGTCTCCACAGCTTTGCTTGTATGGCACACTTATTATTGCATTCTGCATAGCCAGAGGAAACCCTTTTTGAAATCATTTCAGTCCCTCCTGCTCCAATGCATGCCCTGTTCTTTTCACCCACAAAGTTTTGACCCACAGAGACAGAGGGATAGAGATGCCACTGACTGTGCTTTGTGGGGTGTTTGGGGTGTTGCTGAAGCAAAACCAGCCCATTGAAAAGAACTGGATCATTTCCTTTTTTGGGGAAAAAAAAAAAGACGAAAGAAAAAGAAAAAAAATACCATTAGCTAATGAAAATCCAAAAAAAAAAAAAAAAAGGAACTTCCTACAAGAGTTTAAATGAACTTCAAAGTGTCATAGATTAAATATCATTGGATGAGACTATATTATTATTATTATTGTAATACTAATCAAGCAAAATTATGTAGTGTTGTTGATTGAAAATTTTCATGTATTTTAGATTCATAGGCAATATCTTTAATAATTACTCATAACCATGCAAAAAAAATTATATCCTTACGAATTGCCTTAGAAATTTTGGATTCTTTGAAAAGCTTGGTGGTAGCGTAAAGATACATGGAGGGGGTTGGAGAAAGATAAAATTGTTATGATATGGCAATAAATGGGCAGAGATTGACAATATATATGTTAAAGCATCCACAAGCCTCTCCCCCATCATGTTTTTGGTTCCTCTATTTGTAGAAACGCAGGACCTGCTTCTTTATTACCTTTGTATTTTTATGGTTAGTTCAAACTGTGGCCATTTAAGTCACACAGAGAGAGAAGATTGTTTTTTTTTTTTCTTTGTCTGGGGTGAAGATAAAGAGAGGTGGTGTTGATGAAAAGTTGGAGGAAAAGATAGCATATTTTGATCCTCGAGGAATAGCAATTATTTCCACCGAACATGAAACCTACCAACCCAACAATTTATGGGAACCCTAAAAGCACAAAATTGTGGATTTTTTTGTTGGATTGATTTGTTAGCTAAGCTAGATTTGATCTTTGGACGTTAATTTAGAGAATTGTTATTTTTTCTCTATTACGAGGCTGAGTGTGTCATGAGGCATAAAAAGAGTAATTCTCTATTTTTTATAAATTATAAGAAAATACTAAGTAGAAACAAAATAAAAATAAAATAATATTAGTCGCTAGATAATTAATTTGATAAAAAAAAATAGATAAGTTATAAAGTAATGTTTAATAAATTCTATAACTGTTTTTTTGCTATGTAAGATTAAACTGGGTGATTAAACCTTAAATTTTATGACTCTCTTCACAAGATTACAACCCTAATGGACAATTGTCAATTTTTCCTCTCCATGAATGAAGAAATATTTTTTTAAGATTTATGAGGAGGTAGATTACTGCAGTGTCATTGAAAGAACAAATGCCTTGTTAGAGTTCTTCATGGTTTTTGCTTTCACGATAGTTGATGGAGAGGATGGGACATGAACTCCACACAAGTCCAACATCTGAGCCCAACACCCTGCCAATTGTCATTGTCTTTCTTGTTCCTTTTTAACATAATGGAACTTAAAGAATTTTTTAATTTAACTTCCTTTAAACAGAAGTAAACTCAATTCAATTGAATTCGAAAGAAAAGAACTACGTGAGACTCAATTCAGTGAAACATGAAATCGCGCTCCTATTACACTCACAAAAAAGTGAGTATACATAGCAATGACATAAAATGTAGCTGATCGAGCTGAAGTTCAAAGCCTAAAAAAAAAAAAAAGGACCTTTGTTTTATGTGTTGAAAAAGTCTATTAAATCGTGACTGTGAGTCATACGGCAAAAATAATTCTCTATATTTTTATAAACTTCGTATCTTCATTTTCAGAATTAGAACAAAAATTTTTAAAATAAAAATTTAAATTATTAACCACTACATGTCAAAAAAAAAAAAAAAAGCGCATTTAAGCATGGTGATATGAGGCGGACTCTTGCCTCATTTGCAATACTATTAATTTAGTTTTATTTGTAGGGTCTATCGATATGGTTTAAAAGATCTACAGTGGAACGTTAAATAATTGTGGGGCTTCCATAATTACTTTTGAATCCTCTAGTTCTAATATAACAATTTTTTACCAAACCAAAGAGATTAACTTGGTATGATGTGCGAAAGTTGTGACATTATTCGACCTTAATAATATTATACAAACTAACAGAAAGATCAATTGTTAACAAATGATAAAAATTTGAGTCACAGTTATTGTCATTCACATTGGCGACTCTATAATTGTGCTGTGATGAAATTGATATTTACTTTTATCTTGTTAATGTTCATCTTCCTAATTAGAATTTTTTGTTTTAGCAAAGACTAAATAAAACACATAATCTATACCCATTCGTGATCTTCATAATAAATTTCTGGATAGGTTAATGCATGTAGAATAATATTTTCCATTCTCACTCTTTCTTTTGGTCTAAAAAAAAAAAGAAAACTGAGTGTGGTGCCTTGACAATCTTACAAGGGAACATTAAACTCCTCCTAATAATACAAATAGTTTAGATAATTATAATAGAGCTCACACTAAAAAAAGTTTAAATTTAACTTCACCAATAAATCTTAGTCTCAGGAGTTTTGCCTGACAGCAATCGAAACACCACTAATCAACTAAACCACACCGTGGGTGGTTTCCATTCTCAACTAATCAACTAGACCATCCTCTTATTGGCTTGACAGCAATGCATCCATGACCATGGAGGTCATGGCTTCGAGAAATGATGGAAACAATAATATCGAAACACCCAAAACACGGGTTGTTTCCATTCTCATTCTCCAATGGAGTTTAAACCTCACATGCAAATGCTGGATTTTGCAGGCCCAATAAACAGCTAACCAATGTGCGTTCCTGTTGGTGACGTGGACAACTCTCAAACGCATTAATCATTCCAACACCCCACTTTAATTCTTTGTGTGGAGATCGAATGTGACAATCTCATAAAGTTTCCCAACTCCCCAATTTCCAACCCTGTCCCTCCTTCCCCTTTAAAACACAAATGCACTTATTGTCATACAAGAAGCCTGAACTGAGCTAGACGAAAGAGGATAAAAGTTCATATCTTTATATACCACAATATGGCCATCATGATCTAAAGCGCAATCATATAGGCAAAATCTTGAATTTGCAAAGATATGGCAATGCTGATACTAATTTAACCTGCATCAACTGTAGCTTCTAGCGACGGAATCAAAAAGAAAGCAGATTAAAAACTAAAGAGGACGAAAATATTAAGATCGGAGAAGGCATGAAGAAAAACTAGAACTGATACAAAACCAAGAGACCATCTCCCAAGGACCCAAGCCCAAATCTAGCAGCTCTCTTGGACCCAAATTTACCTCAGCCAAGAGCCCGTGATCAGATTTTGAGTTGTTCCAAACTTTCAGTGGTCTCGGATTCCTGCGGCTTCTCCAGGATTGCAGCATTGGCGTCCTCCGGTTGAGCTGCTAATTTGTTTGGCATGAGAAGAGAAACAACAGTTGGCGAATCTTCTTCTGCAATGCTAAGGGTGACTTCTTTTTGAGCGGCCAGAAGATCTTTTTGAATAGTTTGAGGATCCTCTTTTTGAATGGCTGGAGGATCTTTTTGTACAGTTGGAGGATCTTCTTTCTGAACAGGAGGAGGAGCAGCAAATACTGGGATGGCCTGCCTAATAGTGACCGGCGGAGCTGCTTGGACAGGTGGTGGCCGCACCATTCTATGGGAGAGTGAAGATGGTGGTGCTGAAAAAACAGGCACCGCAGTCCTCATAGTGACCGGTGGAGCAATGCCCCGGCAAGTTGTCCCAAGTTGTCTTATGGGAACATAAGGAGTTGCCCCTGCTGCAGGGAACTTCTGGGGGCGAGTGGCTCGAAGTTCCAGGGCAGGCAGTTGTTGCGGTGGCAAATTTGTGCCATTTTCTGTAACAGGTGACGTAGCTCTGGGTGGCACTGGTTTGTCAATTGATGTATTTGATGTTGGTCTGCTTCGGGGAGTCATCTTAGGGCAAATTAAGGGAAGGATTCTTGATCTACTAGCAGGAGCAGGCTGTGGACTAGTTGGTCTGGGGCCATGAACTAGAAACTTCTTCAAAAATGGTATAGGGGCATTGGGTGAGCTAGCCATTGCCATCTTTTCCTTCATACGAAAGTTCAACAGGGCCCGTGCTATAGTAATCTGCTCTAGCTCATCGTTGTTCTCGGGCTCAGTGGAAGAGCTTGCGTATTCCTTTGCCACTGGCAAGAAAGAAAGCAGATAATTTGCAATATTATAATTCGGATTCATCACCAATAACCCCAAAATAAGCTCAGCACTAACACTGCGATAGCTTAAAGGACCGAGTGCCAGATGCATGATATTTATACCATCTCTGTATACACCTAAATTCTTTTCAATTTACAGAACTATGGAAAAAGGACATTCAAATACAGCAATATTGCCCAAACAGTTTAAAGAGAAGCACTGCTTATGTTTGAAGATATCTTCGGTCTTGATTAAGATTGGCCATAAACAAGGTCTCTTAAGAATGAGAGCATGCAGCCCTGCCTCAACATGAAAAGAAAATAATTAATTTGGAGCACCAGGCTAATGTAAGTTTCCATCCATGTCAACTTGGGATATCCATATTGCTAAGTCCATTGATGAGCATCATAAAACTTTTGATGGAGCTATCCTTCTTCTAGTCAATATATTCATTTCTTCTTTCTACTCCAGAAGAAGGATGAATGATTAATGTATCCAATGCAATTAACTACACAGTAAAGAACTGAATTCAAACTCACATTGTTTTAGAGATGACCATGCTGCCATTGCCGCATTCTTCTCTGCTTGTTTCTTATTCTTGGCAGGTTCACCGGTGAAAGTAATTCTGGCCAATTCCACCGTCCCAGTAAAAACAGGCTGGTGTCCAAGGCCCGACCTGAATGTCGTGTATTGTGGCAATGGAGCAGCAACTCTTTGCGCAATTTCCTGAAGGAGGTTCTTGTATACGCCAGTCTCATCCTGGAAATGGAGAAACCCATTAGTAACAAAATGACAAAATTACATCCATAAGGCCATAAGATTCACATATACGAACACAAACACTTAAAAACGCTTCATACAGAAGCTTTCTGTTCCAATGTCGCAGAGGTGGCCATGTTATTTCTACTTTCCATCATTTAAAAAACAAAAAAAGTTATGCAATAGACAGAAAGCAAACGTAACACGCATTTAAAATCCATCCATAAAATCTACAAAGAAAACACATGGAGCAATGACGCATGCTAATGAAACAAAGCACATTACAATGTCTATAGCAACTTGCAGCAGCCACAAAGACCAAACCAAAATGATGATCTAGTTTCAACAACACCAAAAATCATGCAATTCCTATCAATTCTTTGTTCTGGGCACCTAAGCTGGTTTTTCACATACCTAATGAAAAAAGGACACCAGCAGGAAGGCCAAGGTTGTCACATAATGACAAAGAGAATTTAGTCCCTGAAGGATTGTATTTCAGGTACCTAAAAATTTTTCAGCCTGGTGGGGCAGAATGTTTGAGTCTTTTAGTGTTCGTTAACTTCTGGCGGATAATTGATAGAAAACATTCAGCAATAACATCTTACACCAAGCCATTACTATAGGAAATACAAGGTTTAAAATAATTAAACTCATAAAGAACCTTTGCAAGTTGCAAATCCTCCACAAATTGGACAACAGTCCGAATGAAGTTACTTTAGTTGCAGGATATTCGATCAGTTACCCAGATAGCCCTGTTGACTAAATGAATTTAAGAATGCAGATCTAATTGCAGTGAAAATTCAACGAGGACCAATGTCCTGAAACAAACAATGTCAAATTACACACCAGTCCACCAAAATTTCTGTAAGAAGATGTACGAATTTCCTTCATTAAAATACTTTTCCAGCTACAATATAACCCTTTTTTTTCCCTTAAAAAACTAGAGTTTTATAATGTACTAAAAAAAAAACAATTAAAGAAAAAAGCCATTGAAGATGTCTAAGAGAACTTCTTTATATAATTTTTGCAGTGTCTACTGTTTTCTCAGCAACCAATCAGAGTCAACAAAGGAGAAAAAAATCTCCAGAACCAACATTTTCTAATGACCCAGAAAAAGCCAACTACAGAGGTTCAGCTGTTTCCTAGAAGCAGACACAACACAAGAACAAGTTGGGACACCTAAAAATCACAAAAAAAAAAAAAAAAAAAACACTTCACATGTTTTTAATTCCCATAGTGCTAATTTTTCTTTCTTAAAAAAGAAAAAAGAAAAAAATTTAAAAGATCAAGGGGCATTCATTTTATAGTATGGTCGCCTAAAGGCAAGAACCACCAGACTCCTCCTTGTTAACAACAAGGGCAAATCCGTCATTTCATGGATCGTCGCCCCCCACCCACGGCCCAATTTGTCACCAAACCTCGCCGGCCTCCGCCAAACCCAGTGGCCAGAAAATACCGTGTGGCGCATGATAAGCCCCCATTCTAAAACTCATCCGGCCCACGATACCATCCGGCCCTTTTTTTTTCTCCGGTGAAGAACAGCAACAAGGGTCGGCGAAGAAATGTGCAGACAAAGGGCATTTTCGGCAATTCAAATGCAAACTCACGCACCCAACACAACCAGAGCTAAAAACTCACTGCAAAGCCAAAAGTTACGCACCCAGCGCAAGTTAGCAAAGAAGCAAATTCCCATATATATATATCTATAATTGAAAACAGTAATTTTATATATAAAAAGGAGCGGACCAGAATGCGGGCGGCGAGGGAGTGGGAAGGGCCACGGTGGGAGAGGGAGTTGAGGGCGACCTCGGCGGCGGAGTGCTCGGCCTGGCGGAGAGTGGAGCAGTAGTGGGGGCTCTCGAAGATCTCGCCGTTGAAGTTGACGGTGGCCTTGAATCTCGGCGCGTGGTCCGGACCTTCTCTTATGCACGTGTACGACGGAAGGTTGAAGCAGCTCCTCTGCGCCAGCTCCTGCAGCTGGTTCTTATACATTTCTCCTCTCTCTCTCTCTTCTATTTTTCACTTTCTCTCTCTTCAGCTCTGGATGAACTGGAATGTCGGGTCGGATCGGCCGGCTAGTCCCGTCGCCGGTCAATGTGGTCCGGCGAGATCAGCAGGTTTGTTAGGGTTTCGTCATTTCTAGAGAGAGATAGAAAGAGAGATAGAGAGAGAGAGAGAGTGGGAAAGGGCAATGAGTAATTTTGCAACTAAATGGAGTTTTTGTGTCATATAACTTTTCGTCTTTTTTTTTTTAATATTAAAATATAAATTTTATTAAAAAGAAACGAAAAAAAAATAATTATAATTATGTATTTACAGATTTGTGTTTATGTATTTTCTTAGTGTTCATAATATTTTTGTTATAATATTAGGAATTTTTATTATTAATTTTTTACAAATTAATGTTTTTAATTGAGTTTTATCTGTCTGGAAGTCAACTGAACGTTAGGCTTCTGCTGCATGGATGTGATTCTTTTTTTTTAATGATTTTTTATTTTTATTTTTTTTTGTTAAATCCCATTCTTCATTTCCTGCATTAAATATTTTGAACTTTAAGCTTGATTAAGAAGAGTTTCCTTAACTTAAATTCACCTGATTATATTATTTTCTTTTTACGAAACAATTTGACTCTTTAAGTGAGTTAAAAAAAAAAATCTTTAAGTACTAAATGACTGTATCTTATTATTACCTTGTTGTTGAATTTTTTTTTATTAACGCACTATTATTTTTCAATGGTCCCATAATTAATAAGAGGTAAATGAAAAAAAAAATTTAAGGTGAATTAAATATACGGATAAAATAATATAGAATAGTATAATATAGAATAAGTTAATCTAAAATATTAGAGGAGTAAATTGTCAATTACAAGAGCAGTTAAGTGGAAGTAATCAACACTGGGATATTAACAGAAGGAACATAAATAGTTAGGAAATTTTTTTTCTGTTTTTTCAGTGTTTATTTTATAATTATTATATACGATATAATAAATAAAATATATAATATTAAAAAGAAATTATATAATATATTTTAAAAAAATATTCAATTCATGTAATCAGTCATTAAAAAAAATTTGTTAATAATTGATTACATATGCCGTGTGATTTCTTAATATATTGTATAATTTTTTTCTATTATATCGTATATTTTACTTATTGTGTCGTATGTGACAGTCATGAAACAGTCATTTAAGAGATAACCATGTAGTGATGCTCATATAATTAATGGTAATGGTTTGATGTGTAAAAATTATAAATATATCACTAATAATTATAGCAATATCATTTTACTCATATTTTCTTTTCGTCAAAATAAGTTACGTGTAATTATAATGTTTTATTGGGTTTAAAGAAAGAGCATCATTAATTAAGTAGGTATAATTAAGAGATGTACAAGTGGGAATAAAGGATTTTCAATAATTACGATTTATTACCTTAAAAAAATAAAAAAAAAATATTAATTAATTATTTTTTTTGTTCGTGACTCCCTAAAACTTCTTAGAATTAAGCCAAATAAAATTTCCCGAAATGCTTTAGTGTGAAAATTATCACACGATCATAAATGGTGTCAAATCCGATAGAGAAAAGAAATGAGAGGGCAACAGGCAAGCACCAACATTGGACCAAGTCCAACCCACCCACTTTGTAAACATCCAAATGCGCGTTTATTAATTAGTTTTCTAACAAGTCCAAGTCCAATTAGTTGGTATTTTGATGACAGCTTTGGTCCACACAATATTTTATTTACAGTTAAAGACTATTTAATGCATAATTAAAGTCCAATTACACCAATATATGAATCTAGTTATACATGCTCATCCGTTTGTCGTTGCTATTTATGTAGTTTTATAGGTCCTTTCGTCGTTGAAGAGACGGAACTAAATAATGACCTTATTAAACTAATAGCTTAAAGTTTATTGATTGCAACTATACACAAAAGTGAAACGACCAAATAGGATTTTCCAACTTTTCTAGTTATGAATTACGTAAATTAAGTGAATTTAAATTGAATTTAAATCACTATTAAATATTTAATTTATTGAAATACTGAGTCTAACAAAAATTTTTATTGTATTCACTAGTTATATTATAATCATCATAAAATTTAAAATTTAAATTCTAAATTTTATTCGTAGTTAATTTTTTTTAATAGTACTAAAAAAAATGTTTTTAGTTGCTCCTTTGTTTTTGCCACACACACACACACATACATCTTTTGGTAATTACCAATCAATACTAAAATGAATAGGCAAAAAATCTACACAAAAATTTCTACCCGTTTTACTAAAAATTGTTATTATAAAATATAAAAATATTTTATATCTATAAAATTGTGTCTGTAAAAAGTTTTTATTGTCCCGAATGTCCCGATGACTCTGCATTTATGATTTAACAATGTCATTTCTGGTCATTAGGCATCATCATAAGCACCGGGCTTCATTATCAATGGACAAGTAAGTGGGGGACCAAATTTCCTTGTAATCTCCAAAGTTGATGAACTTTGAATCTTTGACAGGTAAAATCGCAAATTTGGCATACAAAAGAGTAAATACTTTTGAAAAATTGGAGCCTGAAACGGGTCCATAAGCCGAGATAATGCAGTCAGTTCTATACAATGCACACTTATCTTGTATTATTATTAAAAAAACCCTGTGAACTTTTCAAAAAAAAGTTTTTAAAGTGTTATAAATAGTTGGTTAGTTAAATTAAAAAAAATTAAAAAATAAATAAATTATTAAATATTATTAAATAATACTGTGTTACTATTTACTATTACTTAAATAAAACTATATAGATATAATAACGCTATATTAAATATATATTTGTAATTTTTTTGTGACATATATTTGTTTTTTTTTTTTTGGTTAACTACTCGTGAGTCTCATTTCATTACCATTTAAATTCACTATTTTTGACCTTATAAAAGTCATACGTCTGTTCCACGGAGAGGAAACATTGGCCGATTTTTCAACCGTAAGATAAGATATTATTCGGGAAAATGGTCTGGGAATTATATTATTTTAAGGGAGTTTTGAAGTTGACATCATTACGGTTGATAGAATCATTGGACGTAAAATTGACAACTATGTCACCAAGATACTATGCGAAATAATATTGGCTGCAGTAATTTATTCAACTCACAGTAAAAAAAAAAATTGACGCGAGAAATATGAAGGTATGGTTCACATTGGCATTATGTTCGCACATCGCATATTTGGGATTTTAATGTATAATTAACAATCACAATAATTTGAGGATCTACCTTATTTAAAGTAATTAAAAGTGTGTGCATTAAATTAGAAAGTTTAAAGTTTAAATTTCAATCATCTATTTCACTCGTTTCATCTCTAATAATAAATTACTATCTCATCTACAAATAAAAAATAATTATAATAATTTAAGAAAAATATAAGATAATAATATTTAAATAATAATAAAATAATATAAATTATTAAATAATTAAAATTTTAAAAAAATATTCGACAACGTTAGATTAATTACGTAATTTAATATGTAAGTCAAACTTCTATCCTGTGACCTGCATCATCTCACTTCTATGTAGATACACGGACATTTATAAAATACTCAAATATGTTAAGAAGTCAAGTAAAATTGTATTTGTATCACATAAGTCTTTATAAAGATATGGATTGAAGTTTGTCTTTTCTTGGGATTTATTTTTAAACTAGCAAAGATAAAAGTAAACATTCCTCAAAAAAAAAAAAAAACTTGCGTAAATTAATCACATTAAAAAAGAAATAGTTATTCAGGGAGTGACATTTCTGTTTGTGGGATAAGAAAATGAGTCCTTTCCGATCACTGTGAAAATGGTACAGTAGTAAACCCAGAATGAACCAAGAAGATGTAGAGCCCAGGGGATCCTTTTAATTAGCTTCAAAAGCTGGAAGAGTACCACAACTCTTATGGTTGAACTTAAGGAGTTCAATTTAAAGTGAGAAATTATGGAATTAAATTTTTTTAAAGTCAAATCATGTAATTAAGTTACCGTTTAATATGAAAATTATCGTAATAATTCATTTATTTTATATTTTTTAAATATATAGTCATAATATTTTAAAATAAGATTGTGATAAAACATCACTTTTATTTATTTATTTATTTTTTTAGTACTTTTTCAACCGAAAAAAAAAAAAAAATCCAAAGAGTATGATATGATACATACCGAAGAGGAAAATTAAAGAAATGAGTTAGGTTTTTTTTTTTTTTTTTTCGTTTTTCAAAAGATTTGACTCATACTGAACAAAGTCACAAACAATTAATTTCAATGGGCAGGAACGGCCCATTGCTGGCATCAATGCACATTGGGTTTTCATCCTCTTAAGTGTTTCCATGTGGAGACTTTGGCAGAAGCGCTGACAGGTTTCTTAAATACCAGGGCAAAGAAGGAGAACGGTGAACACTGTAAAAGAAGAAATTAATGAGATTCAATGTACAAAATGCAACAAGCCAAGATCAAAGAAGAAATGAAAATTTATAATAAAAAAAAAAAAGTACGGAAAAGAAAAATTATGGTCTACTCAAGTCCAAGACATTGATAGCATCCCAGGTGGTCCCACTCCCATTCCCATATTTATGATCTCCAGATGCTTTATTGAGCGAACGCCTCTGTTCCACTGAAACTTAAGAGCAAACAGAAAAATGGAGCTTCTTAGCACTCCAATAATGTCCTGAAAATTGTATTGGTATATTACATTTTATTACCGTCCATTAGGCCTAACCAAATAGATCATCTTTGTTAATTTATATACATTCCAACAAAATATTTTTTTAGCCAATTTAATGTTTAAGCATTATTTTCTGATACGTGGCATCCAGTAAGCCCTCATACATGAATATGTATTCTCCAATCCCAAATCGAGCAACTTTAATTTTATTTTTGAGTGAAAAATGAATAAATAGCATTAATATCCAACAGATTTATCAAGAAGAATTGTGTTAGATCACCGTATTAAGTAGACTGAACTATTTACTCTAAACCTAAAAAGAAGCAATCTTTACGTGTCTAAGAAGCGTTACTGGATTGTGAGCAACTTTTATTAACCATGTTGCATGGCGGAACCAGCAAGAACAAATGCATATGACAGCTCTGAAGCCGTAATCTGCCACAAATATCCCTTGGAATTCATCAAGTTGAAAAGGCTTCCAGTTCCGGAAGTTAGTATACCATGCCAACTTGATAAACATCACATGACTTTCTAGCGAAACTTTAGAGCAAAGCAACCAGGAGTTCTCAAAAGAAGTGAAGGGCCTCCCCAAGGCCTTTGCAAATTGCTAAGTGCAGGTAAGGTTGGTGTAGACGAGGTTCGTTGATAAAAGTTCTTTTGTTCTTGTGCTTGTTGTACCATGCTAAGGAAAAGGAACCTAGTTGATTTTCAGATTTCAATTAAGCCCTAATTTAATTGGGTCGGTTACATAAATTTGTTATCCTCATTTCGTTCTGTTGTATTGTAGCTTCTACTATAGACCAAAAAAAAAAAAAAAAAGAATAAATAAAATGTATGTATATGGACGTGGCTAACAAATTTTATTTGCATAAGCCATAAGATGATAATCAGGCCCAAGAAGTTCTACGGTAGGTAGGAATAAAAGTATTCTCAGGACTCGAGCATATGATAAGCAAGTTTAGCACTTGAAGTTGAATCAGAAACCATATTTATTAATATGAGCATTTCCTTCAATAATTTAGTACAAAGTTGTTAGAATGCACTTCCAATGTCCTGTGTCAAGGGAAGCAAATCTATGCAGATCTTCAGAAGGAAAGTAAAAAAACTTTGGCAGTGAACTATTGACGCATGCGAACTCAAAGTAGAGAAACTAGTATTCATGCAATTGTACAATGTATAGTGGTGTCACCATGAAAAGGGGCTTGCTCCCAGCAAAAAAAACTCATTTTCAACATCTTTCACCCATTGACAGACCCTGTTGCATGTCTTTATCGCCAAAGCCTGCAGACTCAATACAAGCAAAGGTCAGAGTTTCACGATCCCAGGTGTATAGAAATTGCACCAAGAAAAAAACGGATCAAGGATCATAATGCCTAGTTCTTTTGGAGTCTGATTGTTGTTCTCAACATAATCCACACAGACCATGTTCATCTATAAGAAAACATGCATGAATATGAAGATCTATCCTAATCAAAACATTTAAAACACTGCAAATTTTGACCATGTCTCATGTATCTCGCAAGATATTTTCACAAACCTTCGTGATGAATGATGCAAAAAGATTTTTAAAGTTGATCATAAAGAATCTTGTGTGACAAGCTTTACAGAGGCCAATGAGACAAATGAGCTATGTGCAGGCGCACCCCCACTTCCCCCACCCCCGTCTCTCTTTTGTTGGGCCTAATGACAGTGGCCATCTCCACAATTCTTCTACCAGGACAGAAACAATATCTAATATATTTACAAGCAATGACAAACCTTGTCTGCAAGGGAATCAAAAGCTGCGTAAAGCTCAAAATCTGGGGTGACCCAACAGAGCAGGACTGTCACAAAATAAATGAAACAACGTCACCAAGAAAGCTTTTCACTACAATAAATAACGTAAAAATGAGACAATTTTCTAGATCAAACGTACTAAACACAAACATCTACTTCGTAAAACAATAGCAAGTGGCAACTCCAAGTAATAAAATAACAAAAATGGAAAATATTAGAAAGGTGTGTCTGATGAGATTTAGAGCGTGCAGACAAAAGCCATCATTTTTTTTTTCTTCACTAACTTCAAAATTGGAAACTCCCAGCTTGTTCTAAATGAGATGGAACACCCAGAGAATATCAAATTGATTTGAGGAATCGTAAAGGTCCACATAATTGCAATATTTCAAAATTGGTACATAGTTTGGATCTAAAGGGGAAGGAAAAGATGTATCTACAAAGCAAACTGCAAATTAACTTACCAAAATGCTCATCTCTTCTAAACTGAGTTTTGTGAGGTCCATTTCCTTTATCATGCATGGAAGTATAAAGTTTCTGGTAAGCTCTGTATAGTCTGCAGCAGAGGATATTGATATTTCAAATTACAGAATAAAAACAAAAATGTCCAGTGAGCAAGTTAACAAAGAGACATACGCCCACACTATCCAACAGAAATTACCTTTTCTGCTGCCGTGGACTATTAATTGGTGATGAAAATTCGGAAGCTACATATTGATCCAGATATATACTGCGATATACAAAATGCAAAAGTCCAGCAGGACCACCAATGCCAATAGAGGGTTCCCTTAATTGCTCAGGAGAATCGGTGGATAGTTTAAGCTGCCCTAAATGAGGAGAAGCAGATCCAGAACGAGGCAATGGATAACCAGACAAATCCTCAACACGCATCCCACCATCTAGCAAGGATCTTTGAACTTCACTAAGAACATGCGACTTCAGAAGAACCATTTCAATACGTATCCTGAAAAATTTTTGTCAAATTTCTATGCAGAATATACAATGAAAAAGAAACTCAGCAGTTGTTGCTTCACTTCAAGTTCAAGTTTTATTTCCCCGGATGTGCATGGGTATACAATCCTGATTCCTGACTTACTCATCCACCATGTTACAATTACCTATTGGACAGGAAAGTTTGCATAAAATTCTCAAATCATGTTTGGAGAGGAAAAAAAGGTAAAAGTGAATATATTTAATCATCTTCTTTTCATTCCACTTTCTTGTATGTTGATACCCCAAAAAAAAACTCATATTCATCTCTCCTCTCTGGTTCTCTCCATCCAAACTTATTATCAAAAAATTCAGCAAAATCTCAGCTAGGTTTACCTGCAATCTTTGAGATGATAAAAGGCATCTGAACTAGTTGTAAGCAATACCAAGTATGTGTCCGTCTGCCACAAGAGTGTGCAAGTATCATGTCAGTATCTAGCCCACAGGTGAACAATTTCTCCTGTAATCACAATTCAGTACAAAGCTGAAGATGGGCGAAAAATATTATAAAATCAATATCACTCACATCAAGATAATGGACATAAGCATATAAAAATGCCATGGGATTATATCTTGGTAGGCAAATTGGCGAAAACGATTCGGATGTCCTGCATATAGACACAGCCCAAGAAGATGGTAAGGTTACAGTGCAAAAAACTCAAAAGAAAAAAAAAAAAAAATTGCTGCCACCACCATGAAAGATCAAGTTAACAGCACCAATACAAAGGAAAATTACATCTCATACCTATTTGTTATCCCTATTTTTTGAAAGCTTTTTTCCATAAATTGTAAATTATTGTGTTGTCTGGCTGTAAGTCCATTAATTATTGATAAGGAAGAAAAGTTTATAAAACCTGTGGTGGGAATGGGATTGAGTTAATAGAAAAGGACAGGCTGAATCGATATTTCACGCATTTGTTTGTTTGTTTTACTTTCACAATGTCCTAGCAGACCTTGTCTCAGATAATAGCATCAAAAGTAAACATTACTTGCCTAAATGATTCTGAGGACATAATGAAATTAGAAAGCAGGAGCATGTCATCAGGATGAAGAGAAGCTTTTTGGGCACCAACAAGACTGACAACCTGAAATCAAGCTTCAGTCCCTAAGCTGATCCAACACCGAAAAGAACTTCAAAACTGAAAAATAATTGCATCTAGAGAACAAAGAGCTTTTGACTACAAAAGAGACAAAATAAATATGGAGAGTTAAAGAAGGGCATGTACTTTGTGTTTGCACATTAATATTGCAAACAGGACACCTGAATCAGCAACATCTTGTAATATAGCACTTGCAGCTTGCCTTGTTGCATAAGCAAGGGGAAGACAAGTGTATGCATGAAGAAAAGCGGCCGGGTTCCTGACAATGGAAAGTAGAAAATTTCAATCAACTTCCTTTCATTTGGAATACAATAGAAATCCGCTTAGCATATCTTAATGACATGAGGCAATGAAAGTGATAAACAAATAGAAACCCTTCACAATAAGTCACAAGCACTTCACTTTCATGGTTCACAAGTCATAAGCATTTCAACTTCTTTGATCACAAGTCTCAGCCATTTCAACATCTTTCTTGACAATGGTAACAGAAATTTGAGAACTTCGGCACAAGAGGGCATATAGAACAAGGGTTTAAAAAAAGCATAAAGGCACCTCTATAGAAGTATCAAGCAACATTTTCAACTGAGAACCAACAAGAGAGTACATCAGATGACACATGTTTAATATTTACATTACATTTGTTATATACATAGCGACATAGTTATCTTTACAGTATGTGTTCTAGAAAAATATGCAGATCTTCCGGGAAGTATGACATGCAATTTCTGTTACATATACAATTTCTGTTATATAAATTGTTTAAATTGCTCATGCATGTTCCATAGAAAACAAGAATTTTGAGTTTCCTTGTATTAATCCAGAAAAATTAGGACAAAGGAAAAGTGGGGAAAAAGGGAAAAATAAGCTCATGGAATTTTCAAAGCTAGAACCATCAGAACAACTAATAATCTTCCATTATTCAAACTCCAGAAAGCATGTGCCAAAAGCAAGCAGAGAAACAAACCAACTGAAAGAATGGATGAGAGACGAGAAGACAACATCTGTTCCGCCAAGCAAGGGTGTCATATCATACTTTGGATTCTTCTCGAAACATCTATTAACTGACTTTGTTAAAATGAGTATCATCTGCATTTCCAGCACCACAATAAAATGAATTTACGGTAAGAAAACTATAAATGACAAAAGAACTGGTAGGCAAACGGAGAGGAGAAATCCATAATTACCTGACCATAGAGAAGCTCCAATTGGACCCTTAATGATTCATATGGTTCTTCCGTGCAGCTGATACAAACCAAGTAAACTGGACCTTTCACAACGAAAACCACCTGAACAAACATAAGTTTTGCTAAAGGTAGTAGATCGTGTATGTTAAATGTCTCTACTATCAATTTTCATCACATTTCTGAAGCAACCAGAAAAGAGGAATGGACTAATTTTTGCTAAAGTTAGCCATCAATTTTTATTCATATTTCTGCAGCAACCAGACAAAAGCAACAGACTTGTCGTTTAACGCAGATTTGCTTCAGTGTTTCACCAATTAGAAAATTTAGTAAGACAGTGCTACACAGTCCAGTTGCAGCTGATTAAATTAGCAAAATCCCTGTTGGAGTACTTAACTGGCAGCTCGTTGTTAAAAATGCTATCCATTAGGAGACAAACAAAGTTTCCAGTAATTAGCAACAGGTTGACTACTCAATGACAAGGTTGCCTTCAAGTTCACATGATAAAGACAAATGGTTACTAGACAATGACAAAGAAAAAAGAAAGACAAAAATTTAAAGCCAGAGGAGATAATATGATAAAAACCTGATGCTTTCCAGCTCTAACCAATTTGACACGATCTCCCCTGAAGGTAAATCAAGGAAAAACATCATAATTCTTGCACAGACTTGGGTACTTTACAAAGACTGTCCAAAGATGAAATAACTATTGAAGTTCAACAACACACCCATTCTCCACAAAGGAAATGATGGCTTGTAAAGTTGCAGAAAAACCAGCTAGCTTGTGCTCATCTCCATATCTGGATAAAATTAAAAAAAAAAAATGAAAGGGCAAATTGGACAAGGGAATGGATGTACTGAATTAAATCTGGTTCACTTTGCAAAAGATAATGTCCAAACACTCAGTAATGCATATATTTGCAGGCATTCGGCGCAAACCTGGAATAAATAGGTTTGCCAGAATGACTCAGTATAAAAAAATGCTTCTTCCTTTTCCTCCAAGATACAGAAGCATCATCCTGCACTTCATTTATCAATAAAAAAAGGGCATTATTGTATAAATCCTATAAAAAAATTTAAATAAATTTTTGTCGCACATGGCATAGAGCAGAATACCAAAGAGACATGCACCTGAAATATACTTTAACGAGATACATGCCAATCTATTTAAGTTATAGTACAACAGTAAAAAATGCACAGAACCAAAAAAAAAAAACCAAACTAACATAAGAATCAAACGAGTGGAAAGGGAAGAAAAATAGAAAACAGATAAGTGCTTTAAGAAGACAATAATGAATGTTAACTTGTATCATCTGGCTAGTATCATCTGGCTTCTACTTATATGGCCAGATGACATTCAAAGAGTGAATTCAAGGTAAAATGATGGTGCTTGCGCAAGGAAACAAGAATAGTAAGAGGAATAGAGGATACAGCATCAAAATGCTCTACTTTTAAGTCTACGGTATGGATTTTGATCCCGAAAATTCATTTTCTGTATTCATTTTTATCAAAGATTCTTCATGCCATCATAAATAACATAGCTTTGTCTCCTCTTTTCCTTCTATCTAAAACAGAAATCTTGTGAAACACATGCTTCTATCGCTGCACACAAGCAGGCCAATAATCTCAATTCTCCAACAGAACAGAGTTCCTTCATGTTGTTAACCTCTCCTCCATCACTTCACAGCTCATAATACTTCCCTAAAAGTTTCAGACCGGCACGACATTCGGTCTTCTATGGTTTTCTCTCAAACAACAAATGTACATTATCCATTCAATGAACATTCGAGCCGGGTGTCAGTTCTAACTTGTAATTATGTTGAGCATTCTGTTATCATTACAGCAAGTGATGACAACACACTACAACAGCAAGACATTTCCAACCAAAAAAAAAAAAAAAAAACCTAAATTCCCAATTCAAAGCCAATAATTGCAAAATAATTCACAAAAGAACAAAGAGAAAAGCACCTCATCGACGTGCCGTTTACCGGGAAGCCAAGCGGACTGCGAGTCCAGAACGCCGTCGAGGCCGCCGCCATCATTTGAAATTTCCTGTATCTCGTCATCTTCACTGATTTCTCCGACCCGCGACCCGCTCGTCGCGCTACTGCTGCCTCTCTCGCCGGCGTATCCGCTGCTGCTAGGGCTAGAAGACCCGTCAACTTCCGGCTCCGAATTCGTCGTCCTCCTCATCCATATCCCATCTCCATCACCCATCGCCTCACCACCGCCGCCGCCGCCGCCGCCGTCGGGTCTCCCTTCTTGATCCTTAATTTCCTCCGGAATCCCTTCTTCCTCTTGATTCCCGTCCCCGTTCGCCGAACCGTGCAACAGCTCCTCCTCTTCTTCTTCTACTTCTAGTTGTCGTACGAACGAGACGTCGTCGTTTCGGATGATAGCACTCGTTTCTTCACCATCTTCTCGTTCTTCAAAACCTACGGACTGGAATTCGTCCGCCAGGGTAGTCGGGTTCGGGTTTGGATCCTCGCCGGAGGACATCGGTAAAGTTCTGTTCGGTAAGAGAGACACAGAGAGAGAGAGAGAGAGAGAGAATGGTAGCTGTCGATGAATTTTGTGGAGATTGATGTTGTTGTTTAACGTAGCCAGCCTGGGCTACCAGTCAATTGTTGTCAGAAATCGAGGCTCCGAGATTGGTCCCAGGAGAGAGGGACGAAGGTCTGACCAGTAGGTGGATTCGGACTTCTTGACGGAGCATTTGCTTGGATCCGACTCATTTTTTATTTTTTATTTTTTTTCTTTTACCTACTAACAAGTCAAATTCCATACAATAAAAAATATTAAGAAAATTTGGAAAGACGGAGTCTCGAACCTCTACTTTTCCTGTGGCCGGTCTATCCCATCCCATGATCAGCCGAGGCAGCTGCTGGGCCTATGCGGGCCGTCGTTTAGGCCATTAGAGTTGGATCTTGATTATGGGTTTGGGCTAATGGTTTTAGGCTTTCGGTTGCAAGCAAACCCACCAGACCCGATCTCTTTACTGATTGGGCTGCCAGTTGTTCCGCACATGTTGGGGCTGCGTGTCCTTGGGTGGCTAGTTAGTAAAACTAGAATAGAATAGTGACGTTGTTGGGATCTAACCAATCCCACATCGCCTAGTTACGCTCCATAACACGGCTTTATAATAGGAGAAGGAGGAATAGTCACCGTCCCTTCGGGGACATCCGATAAAATTGGAACGATATAGAGAAGAGTCGCATGCGCAAGGATGACACGCACAAATCGAAAAATGATCCAAATTTTTTTTTTGAAATTTCCCCCTGTTTCTGGTTACACTGCGCTGCCATTTGAGTGTTTGAGGATTCAGGATCAGGAGCACCTTTGTTAAAATCCTTTTCCCTGTTTTTGAGTGTTTCTGGTTAAAATCCTTTCTCTGTGTGTACGCAAATTTTGGTATCTTGGCAGGAATTTAAAATTTCCCTCTGTTGTCATTAACATTAATGAAAAATACCTTTGAATTTTGTTATTGGACTAAAAAATGGCAAAATAAAAGGATTTTGTTTTGAAGCGTTGAATCGTAAGATTTTCACCACATGCTGACTCCATATTAAAGGTGGCAGGCTTCTCAGCATTGGATTTGTACTTACCGTTTAAGACCTTAATCAAGTTTTCATTCAGATTTCTTGGATAGAATCAAAAATACGGTAAAATTAGCATAATAGTCAAGGTTTAAAAGTTATTTTGAGTAGCTATATAATGTCTTTGCTTCAAGTTCTTTCATAACTTGAACAAGTTTAGCATTCTGGGGTAATTGAGGTTGTTAATGAGTTGCTGAACCATGTCATGCATTCACTGGAAGCAGTTCATAGAAAACATTTTTGTTGAAGATCAAACCTTTCTATGAATTTGATATTTCTTTTGGGCAAAAAGCTTCACCTTACCTTTATAGATTTTGATGAGTCTTTTATGATGATGAAGATCCGGACTATGGTTCATAAATCATTGGATATTTTTACAATTAAAAGGAATTATTTCATGTGACGAAAAACTTAAAAAAAAATATAAAATGAAAGATAACTTTTTAAAAGTTATTTGACATTTTATCATAATGATATTTTTTGTACAATAATTGAGATGTAATATAAGCAATGAAGGTTACGGATTTCGAATGAGTTGAAATCTGAAAGTTTAAAATGACCCCTTCTACATGATCTGTTCATGTAGCGGAGTCCATTTTAATTTTAAATTCATCGACTTTATATTGGCGTGCGTTCATTACATATTATCTTGGGGTTGTGTGTTTGTGAGGGGGCCTAGTTAGTAAAACTACAATAGAATAGTGAAGTTGTTGGGATCTCACCAAATCCCACATCGTCTAGTTACGCTTCATAACACGCCTTTATAAAAGAAACAGGATGATTAAGTCTTCATTGCCTTCAGGGACATCCGATAAAATTGGAAAGATACAGAGAAGATTAGCGCCTTACGCAAAATAACCTTTTTTTTTTTTTTAAGTTCTGTTTAAACTTTAAAATTGTTTTCTTGTTACAAAACTCTGCTATTTGAGGATTCAGGATCAGGGGGTGCTCCCCTCCTCTCCCCAATTTTTCTTCCCTTTGTGTATATGAAAATTTTGGTATCTTGTTATGCATTCAAGATTTTTCTCTGTTATCATAAACATTAATGAAAAATACCTTTGAAATTTGTTAATGGACTAAAAAAATTGAGGACTGAAAGGATTTTGAGGCGTTGAATCGTGAGATTTTCATCTTATGCTGACTTCATATTAGAGGTGGCAGGCTTGCCAGCATTGGATTTGTACCTACAGTTTAAGGGCTTAATCAAGTTTTAAGCAAATTCTCATTCAGGTTTCTTGGATGAAAAAAAAAAAAGGTAAAATTAGAGACATGTTTGTTCAAGATCAGTTTCCCTTTTATGAATTAATTTTTTTTTTTTTTTTAGGCAAAATGCTTTAACTTAACTTTTCATATATCATTGAGTCTTCATGACAATGAAGATTCAGACTATACTCTAAAAATTACTGATTATCTTTATAGTTAAAAGGAAATATTTTTATATGACAGACAACTTTTATAAAGACAGGCTAGTAACAGACAACTTTTTCAAAATTATTTGACATTTTGTAACAATAATTACCTTTATACATTAATTGAAATATAACGTAAGCATTGAAGTTCATAAATTTCAAATGAATTAAAATCCAAGGGCTAGAAGTTACCCTTTTCATATGACTTGTCCATACAGCGGGGTCCATTTTAATTTTAACTTCGTCGACTTTATATTGGTGTTCATTTACATATTATCTTGTTTCTTGGTGCTTAACATAACACTTCAACCTGACATTGATGCCACTTTGCTTACCTCAAAGAGGGAACCTGGCCTCCTCAAAGTTATATAGATGCCGAGAGGAAATATAATGCACACCTTTGACAAGTTCTTTTTACTTTTGCTTTTGATATGAAACTGGTTCTTTACAATTTAATAAAGTAAATGATCAATTCTACTTCGAAATTAGATTTTTCCATGAAAGAGAAGGTGATTCACGCAGCGGTTATGGTAGTTTTTCTTATCTTCCTTAGAATACGAAAGATACACACACACACACACACACAGGTAGACCATTTACATCAAAGTGTTTTATCTCCCGTTCATTTGAACTTCAATTCTACACATCAAAGTTTCTGCACAATTTTTTCTTTTCTTTTACCGTTGCTGTTCCTTTTGTTAAACTCAGGAAACGAGTACATTCAATGTATCAAAAAACTAGCCACTCTAACAATTATACATGCTCGAGACTTGGATTAATGCCTATAACCCCCTTTAGCGACATCTCGGACTCATGACAGTACCTATAAAGGCCCATATCTTTCTTAAAGTCCAATTGGATGATTGAATTGCAATGTGGGCAACAGGGCCAGGCACCGAATCCATGGCCTATTTTGGCAAAGTCTAAGTGGGCTCATATCTCCCTCTCTCTTTACAAAATTCAAGTTTTTTTTTTTTTTTTTTGACACAAATAATTGTTGTCAGTTAATCAATTAATTATTAAAAATAATAAAAAAAAGCGGATCAAAGGAGCAAAGAATATTACATGGTGTACAGACCCCCCTTCCTACAAAGGGTGAGTAACCTCCAAACGCAAAATTCAAGGCGATGACATCCGAACAACTGCACACAATTTAGAATTGCGTAATTGATCTTTCCATAATCAATTAGCAACTGTGCCTGTCGAACGCGAGGTCGGTGTATTCTCACTCACCCTTTCTTTTACTGTAGCGCTGCAGTTCTTCTGAAAAAAATAAAAAAGGAAATGATTTATGCACACACTTTCAAAAATATATTCGTATGTATACAAGTATAATAATTATTTTTTATTACATTAACAAAAAAAAATTTTAAACAAAAATTTCATATAATATTAATATTTTATATTTTAAAGTAATACTCATATAAATTAAAAAATTAATTTTTTATAAAAAAATTAATTTTTTAATTCTTAAGGTACAGACTCGAGTTAAAAGTTCAGTGGCCCCGAATTAGCTCGCATCAAAAACAATTGTGCAAAGAGGTTGTAGTAAGACGGGTCAAAGAAACGACGGAAGCGGAACTTAAACGAAACGACGACGCCTAGAAATAGTCAACTACCAGTCATTATCCGGCCCTTGCAGAAACTTACATCTAACGGCGCATAATCTTCCCAGCCAGGGCTCCAAAGGCAAAGGTTGGCTGTCTCAGTCTCGAGCTTTTATTATGAAAGCAACAGGCGTTACGGCTATTACTATTATCATTCTTTTTTTTTTTTTTTTGAGTCCAGCCATTTTATCAATCTTTGAGTTCCTCTACTTTTGTATTTTTCTGTCGCTTTTAGAGTTTTTTTTATTTATTAATTTTAACTTTTAACTAAAATTTAATTTCAAGACTTTTATTCATAAAAACTAACTCCAAGCTATAGTTGATCGTTTCTCTCTACCATTCAAAGTCAACCCCTCTTAAAAAATGAAAATTACTTAGCATGAAGTACATTGCATACTAAAAAAACCAACTGAAATTCTTTTTTTTTTTTTTTTACCCCCTTTAAGCGATGGAAACTCGATTTCAAGTACAACAAAGCTATAGGTCATCGTCATACAATTGAGGTTCTTTCTATACAGATAAACTCAAAATCAGAAATTACAATGAATTTTTTTCAATGTAATCTCATTATCTTTTGTTTTTTCAATTTGAATTCTAAATGCAACAAAAAATAAGCTAAAAGACTAGACTAAGAAAGCAAAAAAAAAAAAAAAACAATAATAAAATTACTTAAGAACCATCATCATCGGACTCTAGCTTATCCTTTGCATTGCAAGCAATCTTTACATAGTTTACTTAGATTCAATGTCAGATTGCTATCAATTTTTTAATAAAAAAAAAAAAAAACCCTCCATTAGAAGCAGCTTCTTCCAATTATAAATTCACAAACCATGCATAAGAATAAAGTGGTTGCCCTTCCCAAGAGCATCCATTTATCCTAATCTACAGCCCTATCCAATTAATTATAATTAATAAACAAGGATGGACCGTGTTCCCTTATCACTAACCATATAGTGCTTCCATTATTAGAAGCATATATCCCCCGGCACTTTTAGTTTCAATGTTGTCTACTTGAACTAAGCTCTCCTTTTTAATGCAGAAGCTCAATGCACAGAAAAATTAGAAAAGAAGCCAAGGTTTACCCCTCGTAAACTCAAATTCCAGTTGGAGAAATTTGAACAAAATTACAAAGCAAAAAGCAAAATCTACATGCTAATATTAACTTTGATTGGATAGTGCTATGGACCTTCATGTTGTCAATTAACTTGAAAAACTTGAAGTGTTTAATGAATTTGGTAAATATTATAAGGGATGTGTAAGAGCCGTATTTTTAACAAACTATTTTAGTAAGTGTTAGACCTAACTAATACATAGTTTATAGTTTCCGTTAAAATGTATGAGTCTAATGAATTAAATAGTCTGAATGAGATATGATCTATGTTATGCTACTATATTTTGTCTAGCTCAAGCCATTAAGCAGTCAAAATTAAAATAAGTCCTCATTTAGATTATATAATATTTATGTTATTGATAGAGAGTAATATTAAAAATTAAAAGATTTTAAGAGGGAACAAAGAAATACGGGACATAATCCTTACAAGAAAAACAAATCATTGTCCTTGAGCCTAGCATCCACCGTGCACGTCTTACGTTTTTTCTTTTTTTTTTTTTTATTACTAAAGGATTAAAAACAAAATAATAATATAAGTAAGAAAGAAATTAAGTGTAACAGATTAAAAAAATAAATGAATAATTAAATATGATTGTAAATGACTTTATATGTCTTTACTATATATTTTTTTTATCTTACCTTTTGTTTGTCCAGTTTAATAAAATATTGCACGAACCCAAATTCGTTTATAAAGAAAATGACATTGTTGTGATCATTAATTATAAATTATATCTAGCCAATTAACTAAAAATCATAATCACATTGAAGGGTAGATTTGAAATTGTGCAAATGGAAGAAACTTTGGTAAAATTGTGCAAATGGAAGAAACTTTGGTATAGCCTTCGGAAGGTCGTTGCTGGTTGCCCATGAATTATCAAATTATGATCGATCCTTGAACAAAACAGCCTTTCTTAATCTTTTCTTCTTCCTATAATGCCCCCCCTCTCTCTCCATCCCCCTTTTCTTTCTTTCTTTCTTTTTCTTTTTTAACATTGAAACAGAATTGTCGCAATAATATTAAGAGAATTCATACATAATGCTGACATCAAAAATACTTTCTTGAAACAGGAAAGTAAAGCAACACTAATAACTTACATATTAAGTAGTTAAACTGACCATCAAGAAACTGAGTACAAAGTTTAAGACTACCTACTTAGAGCAGAAAGCCTGAGACTATTAATCGAATTGTAACTAAATTTACCTAACTATGATGCATTAATTAGGTTTAGTCCAACCAAAAAAAATTGCTTACTATAGCACACACTGCACCTTAACGGACTTATATTGAAAATTATATGGGTACTCTTGATAACGATTTCTAAAATAATTAAATTACAAATATAAAAATAACCATAGGTAGTACAAATCACCCTACCCAAATAAAACCAAACGGAGCCCTTCCTGTCAGTTCCAGTGGCAGCGACGACGACATGGCCGACGGCGTTAAAGACGTCGTAAGTAATGAAGGAGGCGTGGACAGTGGTGACAACTGCTTCAACAAAGACAACATCACTTGGGGTGGTACAAAATCTAGCTGTAGCAGCGCGGACTCTGACAATTTCACCAACGGTCAATACGATGACGCCGATAGCAAAAGTAAAGTCAAAGATGTTGGTACCGGCAACCAGTACAACAACACCAACAACGAAAGAGTGTGGATTTAAAACTGTAGAGATCGCGAATAACGTTATTGAAGCCTAATGTAAAAAAAACAAGTCAAAAATCCCCATAAAAATGGATTTGGGGGTTAGATGGGGAGGAAGAAAATGAAAAAGAGATGGAAAAAGGATTTAAGGCAGGAGGAAGAGAGGAAGAGATGAGAGCAAATCAAACGAAGGCTATAAGAAAATTCGATAGTTGACTGACAGAATTGGTTAGCAAAATAAATGGCGCTTTTAAAAAATTCGTAAGACTTTAGAGAGATAAGGGATTAGGAGAGGCTTGAAGGAAGTCGTAGAACAATTTTCTCCACCTCCCTTGTCTCTCACTCTCACCACTCAGCATTAGATTTTAACCCCTAAACAAACATTGACAGTGCGTTTGGTTTTATTAAAAAATAATTAAAAAACTTTTAGTTAGCCAAAAAATTATTCCTTTTTTTCCTTCCATTTCTTACATTTTTTTTTTACAATTTTCTCAAAATCTAAACACATCATAAAAGAGAAATGCTCATTTTCTTTTAACAATAAAAAAATACATTATTAATTTCACAGAATAGCCAATAGTCCAATAATGCTTATTAGATTCATAAAATTTGCTCTTTAACTGCATCAATGTAACACAACGCTGATTTTTTTGAATAGGTGTAAAATACCAATTCTACTTATTTGTCTTTGTCACTTAAAAAAAAAAAAAAGGTAGTTATTAACCGGATTAGCCGGTGACGCAAAGACATTGGAACGGTAAGAACATGAATATCTCAGATGAAGTTACGTTCGAAATTTCCCCTGCCTGACTGCAACAACCTCAAAGAAGTTAACGACATGACACCAACAAAAATTGATTTTCTCAGACTTTCGATTCGAGCATGACAAAGCCGTTAAAAGGACAAAGCAAAATCTGAAAAATTACACCCGATTTTTTTTTTTGAAAATGGAAAAATTAGTTTAAGAGAGACTAAAAATAAAAGCAAAATGACCATTCCCATTCCCGCGATATACTTCTACTCTACAAAATCATGTAATTAATTCTCCTCTCTTTAATTTCTCGCAATTATTTTCTGAAAATTCTTCCCGTAATAACCCCGCAATTGTAGCCTTATTCTCAATCCTGGAACCCAGTTTTTTCCCAAATTGCATTTCTGACCCTGTTCAGATCCCTCCCTTTCAAAGTCCTCCCAATCCCTTCGTGCACCGAGGACGAAGCGATCCTCTGCCGCGCCAGAAGCTCGTGCGGCGGTACCCTTACTCCACCGCCGCAATCCTCGCCGTCCACGTCATCGCCGCAGTCGTCGACCTCGATATCCCACCGCCGATTCTCCCGATACTCGTCTTTCAAAATCTTTGACCAGTCCGGTATGTTCACCGGCACCGACGCCGGCCTCCCGCCGGCCCTTTCACTGCAATCGCCGCGCCTGGCGGTCCCCGCGGAGTTGTTGCTCGCCCGGGAGCTCTGTACGGCCTTGCGGAAGTCGGAGGAGTTGTTATTGTAGATGTCGGACTCGTCGAGTTCGAGCGCCGCCGAGGAGTCGTGAGAGTACCGGTGGTGGGGCTGGTGGTCGCCGGAGAGGAATCGGTAGTTCTGTCTAGCAAAGTAGCTCTTACTAGCCGCCATTATGATTGAAATTAGACAGATTTTTGTTTTTTTATTTTTTTTGGACTTTTTAGTTTATTGCTTGCTTGGAGGGTTCAGTTTTGGGTGTTTCTTGAAAATGGAGAACTTTGATCGCCTTTTTATAAAGGTTGGGTCTGGCGTAAATGGATAAGGCTCCCCGTGCAACTTCACATGCTAAATTACAAAGAACCCCTTGCAGGTTCCATTATATTAAAACTTGTAAGAGAACAAATTTTACGAAATTAATAAGTATTATCAGACTATTTATTATTTTATTACTTAAATTAACAAAAATTTTAACTCGTGATAACGTATGGAGGAACCTCTTTGGTATTTTAACCACACAAATTGCGGTGTTATACTTCATTTTCTGATCATGTAAATTTTTCAATTTTACTTGTATTTAACATCCCTACCACAATAACAAAATTTTCATATGTACCATCGCTGTTGTTGATCTGATAGTGAGATGATTTGTTTATATTAAATCATAAAAGTTGTAACTTATAAGTTTAAATTATTATCAAAATATTTAATAAAATTAAATTTATATCTCACCATCAAATTATTATTGATTGTTGAGTATTATAAAATTTACTCACCTTCAAGAAGACTTTATATACCATCTTCGCGCTCTTTCTAGTCTAATTTAGATTTAAAAATCTATTTATGAAAGTAATTTTAAAATAATAACAAAATAATATAATTCGTACCAGAAAAAACATAAACGAAAAAATGTCATAAAAAGAAAGCGGGATGGGGAGAATTATTATTATTATTATTATTTTTAGAGCTTGGGATAGGGACATTTTGGGAAGACCATAAATTGTCTTTTTACGAGGTATATCATAGACTGCCAGTTACAAATTTGTCGCGACGTGTGAGAGAGAGAGAGCGGAGTGCTCACCTAAGACCAAGGTTGTCCCGCCTAGACTACCCAGGATATCGGCACGTGTACGTTACACTTGGGCTCCCAGGTGTTTTGTCGACGGTTGCCTGACACGTGCCTGCGTTTCGTCCCCAAAGGGTGTATGCGTGGAGTGCACGTGAAATCGGGCCCACATTTTGATCTGTCGCTTCTCCTTGCCAGCTGGCACCCCCGTCGGCTCCTGTCCTCCCAAACGCGACACCCCAAAATATCGGCAGTTTATCTCGCTCCTTCACATCCCAAATTCGTGCGATAAATTTAAAATTGTGGGCCGCTATCGGCTGCTTTGCGCAACTCTGTAGAGTTTATCAATTTGCTTGACCACGTAACGACGCAGGAAAAATTAGAAGGGTTTTGTAATATATTTAATGATTCGGAAAAAGTAGGCACACGAAAGTTTATATATAAAAAGTACACAAATTTAATAAAATAATAATATTTTTTATATTATTTTAATAAAAAATAATTTTTGAAGAAATTTTTTTTTTTATAAAAAATTTCGTATAATATTTATATTTTATGTTATAATATAATATTTATTTATATTTAAATTTAATTTTTTTTAAAAAAATATTTTTTTATTTCCTCAGTAAACCCCTCAGTGGTGCAGCTCGGGGTATGTAGTAAAACCCTTAATAATTTATACGAATTTAACTTTATTTATTTATAGTTATTTAGTGATAGTAGTGAGGAAAGACATGATGGATCCAATATACTTTAAGAAAAATAGGGTTGAAATCCTCGTTGCTCAGGCCTCCTAATAAAAAAAAAAAGCAAAATGTTCAAAAAATATTTCCCTCTCGAAAATTTTACATACAGGTGCAGTCAAATACAAATTAATAAAAAGTAATAAGTGGTACCATTAAGAACATTAATTTAACATTTATAATAGTTATATACATGATATTATTGATTAATTACAGAGAACATAAATATGAGATGAAAGGTATAATAGTGTTAGGTCTATCTTGTATCAAGTTGGTCCCTGAATGCGTAGATGAATTTAAAATTTGAAGGGAACTTCATGCTTTTCTTATGAAATAAGATATTTAATTATTTAGAAGCAACTACACAAATACAAAAGTCATGAATAATTAGGCACAATTAGTAAAATAATATAATTTTTGTTCTCATTAACTCATAATTAATAGAATAATACAAATATCGTTTGTGTCCAACAAGTATTATTTATTTATTTATTTATTTTCATAAAAAATTGTTTTGTGGGGATTGATTTAGTCAAGATACCCTAAAACAGAAAAGGTTATTCTAACATGGAATTATTGCGAAGTTGAGTTCATGATTCCATTACTCAAAGAAAGAAAAAAAAGTGTTCATTGATTCTTTTCTTTTTTAGCTATAGAAAAAGTAATAATAATGTTTTACTATCTTGTTAAAAAATATTATAATTTTTTTATTTAAAATAGAGTATAAAGTATATTGTAATTATTTAAATTTTTTATAAAAATTTTAAATTATTACGACATAATTTATATTAAATAATAAATCATAAATTAATCTTAACATTCAATTTTAGTGGATTTGGAACATCCAACCTCAGAGTTGAAGGTGTACATCCCTTTCCAACCAAACCACACAAACAGTGGTGGGAGTTCATGATTCTAAAATTCTTTGAGTAATGGTTTTTGCTGGCTGCCATAAGAATATTAATGAGATGGACAGTGTAGTCTGTATCAGCAGCCTAACACTGACACATCCTTCTTTTGGACAAATTTCAATGCGCTTATCCTCACAACCCACATTGATATCCTCATCAATATTCTTGGTTCCCAAAAAATCAATAAAGTTGATGTTTGTGACACTATAAAGTTAATAAAGGAGACTCAATGTAGAACATAATACCTGTCATGCATTAGGGCGTTTAACTGGCGCCCATTTTTTTTAACAAATAAAAAAAAATATATGACAAGTAAATTAATCATAGCATATATGTTGTAAGCTCGAGGTCAGTTATCAACATTCTCAATCAACATTTTTTATGAAAATAATTCAACACTGCACATTAATGAAGTAGAGTAAAGTTTCGTCATAACTTATTCCATCATTGTCAAATTGTAATTCTAACATGCACACTCAACAATATCGTTTAAGGCAAATTTGGGGACGAGAAAATTTTAGTTCTTTGGCCAGGGAGGAGTGACATAGCCCTTTACTGGCTTGGGAGCGGATATATATGGTGGCTGGAGGAGGAAAATTGCCTTCTTAGTCATGGTACGTATATATACACCAAAATATACATAATGTACCATTTAGTTTAGTGGTAAGGGTTGTTTTATCTTCACATCTTGGATTCGATGCTAGGCGTTCTTTGAAACAAAATACATTCGGAATTCTATTTTTCAACTCGTTTAACTAGACCCTATTGCAGCACGCCAAATCTATGTACGTACTAAACCCTATTATCACTGGATTAAATAATTTGAACTGGTCTAAACTAAACAAGGTGATTTAATGAGTCGAATTTTCATGCTCGGCACTAATAATTGAGTTGCACTAATAGTACATAATTGAGTTGAACTTGAAACCCAAGGGGCTTTGCGCAAACAAAGAAGGGTAAACATAGCATTTTGATGCTGTATTATGAAATATCATTTCCAACTTAAAGGCTGCAGATGTTCATAAATTATTAAATTTTAGATCACTCTTGATTAATACAAACGATAGACATAATTTTTTTTTTTACTTGTATCTTTTTCAGGTGAAGAAAACTTAGCGGATCCCAAAAAGAAAAAAAATCACAAGAAACCTAACTAGGCTAATTTAGTTCTTGCATCCATCCTAATGGAGTCATTTTCTAATGGTATAATTATATTCTGCACTAGATAACTATCACAATAAATAATAGAACATGCATGGTATCTCATACTCGTTAGTGGGCTGTTTTTTTTTAATGCTAGACAAAGAATAGAAATAAACAAAAATACAAGAAAATTAGCCACCATAAGGGAGGCTTATGCCTGCAATATTTGCTTGTAAGAGAGCTTGTAATTCTTTTAGATGAGAGTCTCAAATCACTAGAGACTCAATATTAAAATTCTCTAAGTTAACCATAAACTTTGTACAAAAGTCACATTCCTTTAAGGTGTAATTTAACTTGTAGTTTCAGAAAAAAAGGACGGTTGGCTTTCTCAAAAGAGTGCCATTACATCTCCAGAATCGGGCATCTGCCCGAATATTTTTTTGTGCAACAAGACAGTGATTTTGTGCAACAAGCCTGCTATTTTGTGCAACCAAAAAAATACAGAAAAATACATATTTTTTTTATTGCATAAAATATTAGTCTGGTTGCACAAAATTACTGTCTTGTTGCACAAAAAAAACATTCAGGCAGATGCCCAATTCTGACAGCCTAATTTTTTCCTTCTCAAAAATAGGCCTGCAGAGATATAATCTGATATCAAGTGCACTCATCATGCATTTTCCTTATCTGAAGTCGTATAATTAAGTTGTTTATTATAATAAAGTCAGTGATAACTTAATCATGTAGGCGAGGATCTGATTCGTACAATTCTAGAATTTCAAAAAGTGGTTTCCTTGACAAAAGCTTGTGTTACAAAAGTTAAACACGAAATTATAAGCATGTTCATCAAATTAATTACGTATTTAATGTTTTCGTATTCTGTACATCTGAATTTAAACCATGTTTTCGTTTTGTGTAAGTGTAAAGCAGGACCCTGCTGGCTCTCCCAACAAAGAATGAAGAAAAATAATGGTCACAGGCCCTAGATCTGGCATATCCCTTTCAAGCCATGAAGGAGGTGATTTGTGAGATGTAGGGGCCATAACATACATAATGGCAATTCGAAGGCCTGGTGGCTAATACTCATAGGTAACGACAATATGCTTAATGTCATGTGCAACAGTTATATATACAACGATTTGTGAGGGAGACACAAGGGACCTTTGAAAATTGGCTGGTGATTGCAGCTACTTGGAGACTTGAAATCCCTCTCTATCGTTATTTGCCTTGATAACACCCCATAATTGTTAGGACTTAATTGTCTGAAAATTTCATTAAATTGAAAATATCGTACGACAATAAGAAAAGTACATACACTAATATAAACCTAACGTATTTATATATTAGTAAATTACTGATATTAGTAATTTCTGCATTGATTCCTAATGTTAGAAGCTCCTGTGCGGTAAAAATTAAGTAATGTCTGATATATCGTAGTATCACTCTTATCAAATAAGATGAAAATTGTACAATTACAAATGATCAGTCCCAATTCATGTAAGAAAATTTAGAAGAGATAAGTTCTTCTTTCTACATGATTTTAATTATATTCTACGGATATCCCTATGTAAACTACAAGATTGTGCAGTAATTTTGTTATCCATTTGTTGGTGCCTAAAACTAAAAAGTAAGTAATATTCGAGACACTAAAAGAAAGGACTGTGATTGATTGTTATTATTTAAATATTCAAAATCTCCAATTTTCATTTGACAAGAGAATTTAAAAGGTGAGAATCACTGTTACAAGTTAAGAACAGTAACTCATGTTTGGAAGGGAGAACTCCCTCGAGAAAGAAAAAATTAGGACGGAAAGGCGTAGAGGTGTGTATCTGGGAAAGAAAGGAAAAATAAAAAAAGGGTTAATATATAACAATATTATTAATTTTATTTAAAATAATAAATTTATCATTAATTTTAAAAAGTAATAAATTTAATACTAATTTTACCTAAAGTATCAAATCTAATACGTAATAATTTTATATGAAAAGAACTTATTAGTTTTGATAATAGATTTATAAAAATATATATATTTCAATGATATGATAATTATATAAGTTAGTACCACATCATCGAAACATATAAATTCTGTTCAACAAAATTTCACAACGTATTAGATTTGTTTCTTTAGATAAAATTGATACTATATTTATTACTTTTTAAAATTGATATTAAATTTATTATTTTACATAAAATTAGTAATATTTTTGTATATTAATCCTTTAAAAAAAAATTAGTTGGGTTAGGATTTTTTTGGTTAGATCTCATCAAAACAAATTCTCCTAATATTGGGAGAATTAGCGTGAAAACACAGCTGATACTCTTTTTATTTTTTATTTTTGATTTTTTATATGTAAAATTACTTTTTATTAATTGTGTGCATTTTTTTTTACTTTTACAAATTACTATTATAATTTATGTTATTTTCTTTTCTCTTAATTTTCACTTATTCTCAAACACAATATTTTTAACTCTATTTCTTTATATTATATACTATACCAAACACAAGAAGAATTGAAAAATTTCCAAACACAGGAAGAATTGAAAATTTTTTCTCTATTCTAACATTCACACGCTTTCATTCTTCTCATTTTTTTCTCCTCTATTTTTTTTCCCTAAAAAAAATGTAAGGAAAATGCATTATCATTTCCATCTAACAAGTAGTCTTATTTTTCTTTTATCAAGATAAAAATATATATTACAAATATATCAATCATCACACCTATTCGTTGAGGTCGAAGTCATTTCTGTATCATCATTTAACCAACCTCTATGAGAAAGATGCACTATCCAAGCATTGTTAGGTTTAAATTAGTCTTTTTCATTCAACTATAATATTAACGAGTTTTAAACTAGAGCATAGGAAGCTTAAGGGCTTGTGAAGTGGAAATTTTTTAGCTTTTACAACATTTAAAACTCGAATTTAAATTTTAGTAGAAGAAGACATACTGAATTACTAATCAAATTACTATCTTAGATAGTAAGAAAAAGCCTTGTGAATGCATTAAAAATTATTGAACACATATAATATATATAGTTTAAAATTCAGTGTGGCATCTAAAATACGAATTAACTTTGATGGTAACTAAATTCCTCCTCTCCATTCCAACGGAGAAAAAAAAAAAAACATAATTAGATGCCCCCAAATCTTGAAATGGCATGAGACATTTGTTCGCAGTCTTGCAGAACTGGGCTATTAACAGAAGACCCAAAAGCTAAACTTTATTTATATCCTCAAACGTACAGGGCTACTTACTTTATGGGGGCAAATGGATTTTAGGATAGAATCAGATTTCCCCATTTCCCTTCCGCCCGTTTCGAGTCTTTCTGCCCCTTCTTCGTCGTGGGCTTTGCACTAGGGGAAATTAGCGCAATACCATTATTTTCTCAATTTTGTGTAAAGGGATCGATAAATGATAATGGAGGTAGCCGAACACACCATTGGTACATCGCCCATCTTGCACAGCCTGAATGACTACACTTTACATTGGTCAATTGTGAGTAAATTGTGTATCTTTTTTGATTTTTTTCACATAAAAAAGGTTCATCATAAAGATACAGACTGAAACCAACACTTGACATCCTTCAACTCAAATAACGATAGTTTTAAATGATTTTCTCACAAGTATCTCTCTTCCCGTATGTCCATCAAACTTTGAAACATCTAAACATGGAATAAATAGATAAATAGATAGAGATGAGAATTCTTTGAACAAACCACACCCTTTCATATATCCATCGGGAGTAATCAACCGAGTTTGTCCAGTTGGCTACTGGAGGTTTTATGAATCCTCACCACCCTCAAATTATTCTTTTAGAAGGTCTTTTCCTTTTAAGGGAATTAGAGTGCTTTGCACTCTGTGAACCCGTTTCTTCTGTCTACTCTAATAATTTACTAACTAACTACTAACTATTTCAAATATCCAATATATATATATATATATAACTTGATGAGAAGCGGTTCTCTCTTAGAAACTTGGACAAAGTAACTTTGTAACTTGGAGAGAAGAGGGTTACAGTGATCAGGCTCAAGGGGTTGTTTTTTCGCTACACTTAAGACACCAGCGATACTACTGGGTACCTCCGTACCTGAGTAAAATTTTGGAAGGTTATATCATATAATTCAAATATAGGTATTATTTAGTAATTTAATTATAACGAGACACAAATAAACACAAGATATATTTAGTATTATTTAATAATTTATTTAATTCTTTTTATCTAATTCAATTATCAAATTATCTATATAACTGTATATCCATAAATCATTACATTTTTCTCCAGGTGTATTTGATCGATCCACTAAGCCCAACCTAGATCAACTTTGATGTGAAAGACGGATTTACCATTTCGAAGAACATAAGTAGTGCAACTTTGCCTAGGCTAAATTAGTCAAGTAATAATGTTGTAGCCAAATCCTAGATTTTCATTAGAATCAGGCACTCCCATGACGATTGCTTACAAATATAATAGCTAATTTATCTGTAATAATTTTTTTTTTGTGTTAAAAAAAATAGAAAGAATATATAACGGGATTAATTCTTTTCAATCTTCAATTTTCGAAACCCTAAGCCCATTCCCAGTGCACGCACCGTGCAATGCCGCCGAAGTTCGACCCCTCCCAGGTCGTCGACGTCTACGTCCAGGTAACAGGCGGAGAGGTTGGCGCGGCCAGCTCCCTGGCCCCGAAAATCGGACCGCTGGGTCTGTCCCCGAAGAAAATCGGTGAGGACATAGCGAAGGAGACAGCAAAGGACTGGAAGGGCCTCGGGGTGACGGTCAAGCACAGCGGCAACGTATCGCTCGACGGAGGTCGATGGCTATGGACCTCAGCGGCACCGTTAAGGAAATTTTAGGCACGTACTTCTCCGTTGGCTGTACGGTCTATGGTAAAAACCCTAAGGATTTACGGCAGGAAATTACTGGTGGTGAAGTTGAAATTCCTCGACTGAGAGAAAATCACTATAGCTCCATCGAGCTTTATTCAGAAAAATTATATTTTCTATTATTCTTTTTTTTTTTTTTCCATATTTAAGGTTTTAAATTTTTGGGAATCTTATTTTTGGAATGATGGGCATTTTTTATAAGAAATTGTGTGAGGAAATGTTTGATATCATATTTATCCGACTCGAACCTATCCGATTCAGCTAATTGGATCAAAAACCTGGTGATCCGAATATCAAACTGGACTGGATCATACAATCAGATTGAAAATATATCACCCGGTCAAAATTTGATCAAATCCAATCAAATTTGGCTAAATCTAGTGACTTGGTAAAATTGAAACCCAACCAAATTTTTATCAATTCAAAAAATTACACTTCTTTTTCTAATTTAAAAATATTAAATTTGTTTAATCCACTTTTTAGCACTTATTCTATAATAGTTTGCTGTTTATTTCAATTATTAATAAATTAATATTTGCTGGTTATCACAAATTTGTCCATTTGAACTTTTTTGTTTTTGTACTCTTTAGTTATTAGAATTTGGAAATTGATTTTGAATTTTTACCAGATACAGATTGTCTGAATAAAAATGAGTATATTAAGTTAATATTAGTTGAATAAAAAATACATATTAAGATTTAATATGAAATCAGAGACGAATATCTCGACTATTATTCAATAAATAAAAATAAATTTATTATATTATAAATTTATTAAATTATAAGAATATTTTATTGTTATAATTTTTTGCATTTTAGAATTAAATATTTTATTTATTACAATTTATGTGATGTGAAAATTTGTTAAATTTATTATTATTATTATTATTATTAGTATATTTTTAATTATTTATACAGTTCAATCAGCGATTTAACTTTTAAACCAATGACCCAATGATCTTGCTTCTTGACTGGATCATTGGCCGAATCGGATTTGATAACTATGTTTGGTATGCATAGATTTAGCTTCGGCTTATCCATTTTGTCATAGGTACATTTGATCTAATAGTTGAATTTTGTTTTAGGTTTTAGACTTTTAGGCAGTGTTTTCATATTGAATGGACTTGTTTTATGGTATTCCTCAATATTCAATATAGTCAAATCATAGTTATGTGAATCCAATTTGCACTGACTTAGTGTAATATTAGGTGATTAGGTTGCAATTTGTGTGGAGTTTATGTCTGTGACTGAACAACACTGTTTGGGTTGAAAGTTTCTATTCCTCTTTGATCGCCCCTGTTTTATATAATTTGGACTTTATGAAATCCGTTTTTTAGGGTGCTACTAGGTCTACTGATACTTGTATATCAAGGAGCATTTCGGTAATTATTTTAATTTTTTTATAAAATTAAAAATTTTAATTTAGATAAGTGTTATTGTAGTCTCTAAATTGTAAATTTAAGATGTGATGTGTTAAAATTATTTTATTTTATTTTTTAAAAAATTCAATCAAAAATTATTATTTTATTAGTTCTCATTACATTCTGATGCACCAGCTTGGGGCACCTATCTTTTTCTTTTCTTTTTTTTTTTATAATTTTTTATTTGTTGTGCTTCTTGCGACTGTTCATTTGTTTACATTGTGGGTTAATATGTACCAAATAGAAACAATCCCATTTTAACCCCCACGTGAGTTCCCATAATATTTGAGCTGGACCCTTTTGCTTCTTCGTGTCAAAAAATTTACTCAGAATCTTTGTCTGAATAGTAAAAAAGTTGTGTGAAAAGAAAATTGTGAGAAAAAAATAATTTAGATAAATGAAAAATAAGTGAGAAAGAAAACAATGTGAAAAAAAAAAGTCATGAAAAGTTGTAAGAAATAAATTGTGAAAAAAAAAATAATGAGAAGTAAAATGATGTGAAAAGAATGTTATTTTGATAATCATTTTCTTTATCATTTGATTCAACCAAATTAGAGTTACAGCTAGCTTAGGCAATTGTTCTAACTCGGTACATTAGAGCCACTTTTTATGCAACCGAATTGACATTTTTATTTATAGACTCTTCTATGTCGATTTATAGATTCTTCTATGTCGTACTATAGATTGGGCAATCGGCATTAGTCAAAGGGTCCGAGGATATAGGATATACGATGCTGTTGTGCCTATAATTAGCTAACCTTAAAAAGGCCAAAAGATATCACAAAAATTCCTCTGTTCCACTCATTTTCTCGTACGACCAAAAGCAGCAATGGCATCTATATTTACGCATGGATGTTATTTTTTTCTGTTGCACGAAGCCCCTTCCGTTTCTCTATTTTGAGCTACGACTTAACCTATAAATTTCGCAATAACCCTCTTCCCCATAACACAAGCCTGCCATAGATTTACGTTCTTTGTCATCTTCACAGAGATTCTTATTTGGTGATCTCAACTATTCGCCAGTCTCTCTTTCTCTATCCAATCCAGAGAGGGAGAGAGAGAGAACGAGATTATCTACAATATTAGCTTTCATTTTGGACGCGAATTGGAAATGGCAATGGAGCTCAAACACAAGATGAAGCCTTGGATTGAGGCTGTACCATCGCTTTTGGATTTCCCACTAAGGCCTTCTCATTCTCCAAGGTTGGAGACCATTAAAGAAGAGAGAGCTGAGGAATACGACGAAGACGTCGAGGAGGAGGATGATGCCGATGACTTCTGATATCCCTTTGGTTTTCCATTCAATACAAAGTTAGATGAATCTTGTAGGTGGGAGAGGCGAATCATTGATGTCATCAATGTGTGAGACTTATCTTTGATTCTACTCGTTTTTTTGTTGTATTTTATTAGTCTGCGAAGTATATATACAACCAATATATGTAAATAGGTCTGCATTGTATTTCCTATTTCTTCTCTCTGAAAATTTTCGGCTTTGCGCTGGGGTGGGCTCATTTTGAGCCGAGTTTTCCTTTAATGGATTCAAGGTCAGCCCAATTGAAGTCAGAATCATTGAATCATCTGTGAGTGGGTTAGATCCAATTGAAAACATCTTACCAGCACCAAGTCTAGTCTAATTTGTAACGTTGTCTTTCGCGTGTTTGGTACGCAAATTACTACAATAGGGCTCATTGTAAACCAACTTCATTTCTCCCTCTTCTTATATATTCAATAGGTCTCTTTGTAAATAAAAAAAAATACAAATTACTACAAAATAATATAGAATATATATTAATTTTATTGTACATGCAATAGGATCATATTAGTTTATTTTAGACTATTTTATCGTGTCTCATGCCGCTATAATGCACTCGAATAAATTTTCCGTTCATCAAACTAACTACGAAGGCAAAAGACATCAAATGTGGCCCTAATTCTTTGTGGATTGGCCTTAACCGCTAAAACGTGCTTATAAGCTAAAGTGTAGCCATCTATACATCAAATAAAAAATGGTGTCACCATCCTCTTATTGCCTTGATGGCAACACGGCGATAACCTTACCAAGGTCATGGGTTCGAGGAGTGGTAGCATAAAAAAAAAAAAAATGTTGTCATTGTTAGCATGACCTAATCAATTGTGGATTAAGAAGAAGAAAAACGCCACCGACCAACCACGGGTCCTTGTTAAACTTTACAAACGAAGATTATTAAAAAAAAAAAAAGAGAGAGAAACAATCAACGTCATTATATGCTGAACTGCCAGATAGGTGGTGTTCTTATCACAAATAATTGAATTGTGAAGAAATTAAAATCAAAATCCCAAAAAAGAAAAAACAAACGGAAAGATGAATTGGACGGTTTTTAAACACAAATCTACGTATTATCTTATCATGATCACTAATTGTGTATGTTTAATTTTTTAAATCTATGAGCATAGTAGACAATAGAAATTACAAGTTTACATCAAAGAGTGAGTCTAATATGAGCTTGTATTAAATTGTTTGCATTCATGTAAATAAAAGGGTTTTCATTATTATTATTATTATTATTATTATTATTTGTTGTTGAGCTCAGTTTTCATTAATTTCATATGGCATAAAAAAGCCCTTTTCATCGACAAAAAACAACTTGATTTCCGCTGATGAATTAATGGTCAAGAAGAATGAGAATCGATTATTGAAAAAAGAGAATCGATTATTGAAATCACTGGGGATTTTTAATTCAATTTGGATCATTAGGGAATATTGAAAAGTTGAAAAAGAGCCAATGGTGTGGACATTAGAGTTGGTCGGTTGATGACACCAGCATTTGTAACAAAATGTACTGGGGGTTTAAATTATAAATTAGGGCTAGATCTAGAGTCCTTTTCGTTTTGGCACCAGTAAGTAGTTTATTATTGTTTAAGTGATAAGTTTTTTTTATAAAAAAAAATTAAATTAAGATGTCAATAGGGCTAAAAACGAGGGTGCCTTGCATCTATATAATATTTTTTCAATGTAAAAAAAAAAAAAGAAAGTGAAAACACAGGCAATATGATTTAATCCCACACGAATTGGTTTGGTTGTACCACAGCCGAGAATTTATACAAGAACCTTGTGGAGCTCAACTACCGCCATCAACCAAAGTTGTCAGCCATTAAATGGATTATTATTGAAGTATGTCTTTGCTTAAATTCTTCAGGCCATGAAATCATTATTTGTATTTGGTTCCATCCTCACCACATGCAAGCTCCGTTTGGTTGCCAAATGAAGTGAAAGCAGATGCATAAATTATAAGATTGCTACCTCTGTTTAGCTGGGCTTGCCATGATTGGAAAAGCCATGCAGCCTTACAATTTTAATTAGCATAACCACCATATATTTATTAAAAAGTTTAGTACTTTATTAGGTGCATATATCCAGATAAGTTCATCCGGCAGGTGACAATATGACAAATTGACAACTCTGCAAGCTAATGTTGTTATTTCAATAATAGTTGTGGAATCAAAGGTTTCATGTTTTTTTTTGTTTTTTCAGAACTAATTTTTCTTTGTGGGATAACATAGGATGATGGAAAAATATTTTTGGGCTTTTCTATGATTACTATTTATAAACTGTCACCTACATCTCGTGAAAACTTAGTATGAGTAAAATCCTAGAATTGTCGAGACTAATGAAAATTCTAGAGACCGTATAAGAAAGATTATATAAAGCTAGATTGTCATTATTTTGTGTTTCTTCTATCATTAATTGTCATATTCTTGTTGAAATCTTTGGATTCCGTGTTTGAATGCTAGAATTTTAGTGATTTTGTTCTCTTTTTCTGATCTCTTGACATCTATTAAAACAAGAAAATGTTAGATTGTCACTTTTTAATTATTGTCTACTTAATTTTGTTATATTTATTGGGTCGGGTTGGATATATTCAATATTTGTCATGTTGATACATTCGAATCCATTGAGATGTTGCTAGCATCATCGCAATGAAGACCGCGCATTATGCATCAAAGATCCATTTCCAACCGAAAAAAAAAAACGTTTCAATCACATAAACTACCCTGATTTCATCACCAGATCAATAGTCACCTAGAAATTCAATGGTGTTAGAGACTTGGAGCACACAACTCTCCGTGAATATTCCCTCGTTGAAGCAAAACCCATATCCAAAATTCAGCTGAGGTTAGGTGGTCCTTGGAGCTTCGGGCCAACCAATGGTTAGAAGACAACAAGAGAGAAAAAAAAATTATTAAAATGTTCTATTGGACTCAAAAAATAATATCAATTTCAAGGCAATTGTTAAAAATCTTGAATTGTATTTTTTTTTTATGTTTTATGAAATAAAATAATTTGTACCTTAAATTATCATTTTGCAGTTCTTCAGCTAGTTACTAGTTTTGCACAACATATTTATGTTATATTCGTTTAAGACATGCGATCTGCTAATAACTGCCAAACCAAACGAAGCTTTAGTTTAATGGTATTGGAGGTACCTCAACGTCTCAATGATGAAAAAGAAAAAACTCATCATCTCATGTATAAATAACGGTGAATAGCTGTGAAACTATGCTTGCAGTGAAGATATAAATTTTATGGTCCTTTGTAGGATGAAATTATATGACCCACAGGCCTAGAAGGTCAAAATTATTTGGTCATGGTAGATATTCACAAGTCAATACTCACCGTTGCCTGGACAGGCTCTCCTTTGAAACAACTGACCGTTTGTATTGTAGGTTTCCAGCGCACGAAATTCATATAACCTAATTAACTTTGTATCAACATTTTCAACAGTTCATTACTAGCTTTTATTATTGTACATTACTTCCGATTTGAGGACTCACGTAGTCTCAGTAGCATTAAGACAATCTCTGCTGTAGTGACGAGAGTTTGAATCCTCGTTACTTCTTCGCCTTCTTCCTTTTATGTGGGATGCCATGGGGGATGACTACTTTTCCTTAAGTAAAAAAAAAAAAAAAGAGTTTTTGTTATTATAATTATCCTTTTCATTATTGTTGTTATCTTTAAGAATAAAGAAATGAAAAAACAAAGAAATACGAACAAAAAGGACAAAGAAAAAGAGCCGTTGCAGCTAACGGTGGGGCCATGCCGGGCTAAACACTATGCAAATCAAAATATTGGGCGGCTAAAATAACGTTAATCCATGTCATTGCAGATAAGATATCATTCCATAAATGATAAACCCACCCTTAATCATATTTTGAAATGTCACGTGGAAGGAGGAGAGTGTCTTGACCCGAGACGCTAACAAAAATTACATTATCGCTTGGCCGTTGATTGTACATTTTACAATGCATAATCATAATCAATGATAAGATTATCTTTTCTGGTGATAACATGCAGTTTCGTCATAGAAGCGTGAATTAAATCACTCCACCAAACTCTCCGAAAAACAAACTAAATAATACCCAATAAAATTCACCTACTTTTTTAAAAGGAAAAATAAACACGGACTGATAAAAAATTGAAGGGAAGGAATCATAATATAATCGACTGATTTAATTATATAATTAAATAATTATAGTTTATAATAAAAAATTAATAAAAAATATATAAGTTTTATTATTTTTTTATTAAAAATAATAATTATTTAGTTATACAATTTAATTATATTGTATATGGATTTTGTCTGTTTACCTGATCAGTTTTCTCACTGTGTATAATTGGACCCTTTTCAATAATTGTGCGATATCCGACTTACATTCAATAAAAACAGTCCAATTTGAATCCGTTCTGTGCGATAAAACTGGATCATTTTTTAACATCTCCACTGCTCCTCTGTTCCATAAATAGACCTCCCCAGTGGTACCACTCTTCCACTCTTCACCTACTCTTCACTTAAAGTCTTCCTCTCTTTCTTCACAGAACCAGAAAACAAAAGGGTTCACCTGCTGATCAAGCAGCTGTAAATTTGACTTCCAGGATTATGGCTAAGGACATTGAAGTTCAAGAACAAGGAGAGTTCTCGGCGAAGGACTACCACGACCCACCTCCGGCTCCCTTGATCGACATAGATGAACTAGCCAAATGGTCATTTTACAGGGCTCTGATTGCAGAGTTCATAGCCACGCTTCTCTTCCTCTACATCACTGTCTTGACTGTTATCGGCTACAAGAGCCAAACGGCCAGTTCCACTGACCCATGTTCCGGTGTTGGCATTCTGGGTATTGCTTGGGCCTTCGGTGGCATGATCTTTATCCTTGTTTACTGCACTGCTGGTATCTCTGGTCAGTAGTACCCTCCATACTTCACCATCAATCAATTCGCAATTGCTACAAATTTTTATGTGTCAGAGCTTTTTAAACTTCATCTAAGTAAACTTTTAAACTTTTTAAGTGAAATAGTTTAATAGTAAATTTCTATTATATTTACGCTTTCAGCCTAAAAGTACTAAGCTTTCATGTGAGGAACGTGTGTGACGTATTATGTTTTTGAGTTGAATGATTTATTGACTACGAGATCATGTTTAATTGTGAATTTCTATAATGTTCACACTTTTGGTCTAAAAGAACTAAATTTTTTGTGCTTTTGAGTTAAATGATTTCTTGATCGTTCTGATTTGTTCACAGGAGGACACATTAACCCGGCGGTGACGTTCGGGCTGTTCCTGGCACGGAAGGTGTCGCTGATCAGGGCCATCGCGTACATGGTGGCACAGTGCTTGGGAGCAATCTGTGGCTGTGGTCTGGTCAAGGCTTTCCAGAAGGCATATTACAACAGGTATGGAGGTGGAGCCAACGAGCTGGCTTCTGGGTACAGCAAGGGGACTGGACTGGGTGCTGAGATCATTGGTACTTTTGTTCTTGTCTACACTGTCTTCTCTGCCACCGATCCCAAGAGGAACGCCAGAGACTCCCATGTTCCTGTACGTTTCTAATTATGAACAAATTTTAAATGAAGTTCGATGAGAAAAAAAATAAATTAAGTGAAACTCGATTCTGTAAAACATGAACGAAGTGTCTGTTAAATTCGGGAAAAAAAAAGTAGAATTGTATAGGTCAATACCTTATTTTTTAATTTCAATGGTAATTAGCAAAGAATGCAAGAATGTTTCTGCTACAAGCTTCACTAAACAGTTAATATACACATTTCTAGTGAAATAGTGCTTTTCAGAGGTGGGTTATTTTTCTTGCTGACTTTCTCTTGGTATTTCTTACAACAAGATGCTGACTTTAATTGATCTTTTTTTTTTTTTTGGTGATTCCTAATTCCCACAATTAATTAAGGTCTTGGCACCTCTTCCAATTGGATTTGCTGTGTTCATGGTTCACCTTGCCACAATCCCCATTACTGGCACTGGCATCAACCCTGCAAGGAGTTTTGGAGCTGCTGTTATTTACAACAAGGACAAGGCCTGGGATGACCAGGTTCATATCTATCCCAATTGTCCTCTATTTTTTTTTTTCCAATTTTTTTAGATTATTTTTTCATTAGTGCATTGTCTATTCTTCTTGGCACATTTATTTTCTTTTTCTGGCTTTTGTTGATCAATTTTCGTTTTTCACACATATTTGGCACAGTGGATCTTCTGGGTTGGACCTTTTATTGGAGCTTTGGCTGCTGTTATTTACCACCAGTTCATTCTCAGAGCAGCAGCCATCAAGGCACTCGGATCCTTCAGGAGCAATGCTTAAATGATCTTTATAAGATTTTTCCAGGAAAAAGAAAAAAAACAAAATGTTGATGATCGTGATTATGCTTTAAGCAGAATAAAAATGGATGCTGAGTGGAAGTCCATCTTTAAGGGGTCCCTTTTGTTGTAGCTTCTGTCTTCATTGTCTTTGCCTATCAAGGCATAATTCTGGGGGCAGAAATTTGGAGGGCCATAATTGAACTGTAAATTGAAAGTATTTATCTTTCATATCCTTGTTGCTTTTGCTATGATTGTATATTTTTAGTTATGTTGGTGTCCTTTTATGCCTTTTCTTTAATCATTTTCTTTTATGTATTTTCCTTTCCTTTTCTATGGGCGGTATTCCTGTTGCTCCTCCCACATAAGAATCTGGTTCTTCTTGCTTTTGTCTCAATCATCTTGTTTTTACTTGATTGCCACCATTGTAACATTGTTATTTCTTCAATTGCATTTTAGGGTAGACCCACCAACTAAATTGAACGGATAAGAGCATATGCTTTTATTCTTCAACAATGATCCATTTTGATTTTTGAGTGCACTAGACTTTCATACGAAGACTCATATGTATACAATTTTCCTTTTACTGCACAAAGAAACTATTCTTACTATCTGAATATGTGGAATAAACTTACAGTTATACTAAGATTTACCCTTCACAGTTATATCTGAATTTGGCCTACTTACTTATCTAAGTGAACTATACGTGTTAACTACCTTTCTGGTGAGATGAGACTTTCGCTGCTCTTGTGAGTGGAGTGGGCAGTGCCTTCCAAGCAATGTCCATTGTCAAAAGAAGAGATCAAGTTCAAATCTAGTCTTATGGAATTGATAGTTTGGTTCATTAATTATGACAAGAAAATATACCGTGCACAGCTACACAAACACACATTCTCCTTTCCCTTCATTGTCAAAAAAAAAACAGATTTTATCTTAGGATGAAAGCAAAGAATAAAATATGAGCCAAATTTGAGGTATCTATTTGAGCGTCCAACACTTTACATGGGGCAAAGCCCACTTTGACATTTAAAATATGAGCAAAAAGGAGAAGAGAATATTGGCCTCCTCTATCCTAATCAATAAGGACACAAATTCATGCTTCAAGGTCTCAAATCATTGTGGGCACTAGTGACATTAAAATAGTGATATTTGTATTGAAAACATGGACTTGTCCTATGCATCCATGTCCCCAATCTATTAAAAAATAACAAGTCCCACTTTTCATAGACATCAACTAAAATGATATATTTCTAGAGAGCGATAAACCAGGAGGGGATTAGATGAGGTGGCCTTAAATTTTGTGGTGGTGGTTTTAGCAAAGGAGTGATGCACTTGATTCATGGTAGTAGTTGGCTAAGTGGGGAATGGGGAACCATAAAATTGAGAGTTATGAAAACAAAATGTTGGGTAAATAGACCATGGGATTCCTTGCCTTTATTTTAAAGGTGGATGGTTCTTCTCTTTCATTCATTATTACTAAGTGATAATTTCACCTTATCTTGTCCTTAGTCTATGGCCTTTGTGGCCATAGTCAACAATCAATTAGGTAAGTTTTAGCTGTTTGATGATGCACATCTTGGCTTAAAATATGAGCAAGGCGAGTGTCTTTTTTTTTTTTTTTTAACTCTCTCTCTAGGTGGGGCTCTTTTTTTGGGGCAAGAAATTTTTAACAAAAAAATATGAATGACAATACTTAACTAAGTATATAGTAATTTGAACCATTAAATTATAAAATATATATTAAATTTTTTTTTAAAAAAAGATAAACTGTCACAATCTATTATGTACCACTTCTTACGTAATCACATAATTAAACTCAACTTTTAATTAGAGTAATGAAGGCCACCCCACCAGCTACCACTTATTTGTGTGACAAAGGAGGGAGCCCGCGGGCATTGACAGCTATATCTCCGTTAAATAATCAGTAGCAAAATTAAGTTAATATCTTTAGTGAGGTATATAGTTAATTTAATAATTTTTAATAATTTTTAAATTTTTATTTTAAATTTAATATATTTTTTACGATCAAATGTTTCAAATCATTACATACCCTATTATACTCTCACAGTTGTATTCCTGCAAAATTTTTCTACAGGACCAATAGCTTTGAAATCCAGAATTCGGCACAATACTCTGCAAGACTTTAAATATATAGAATTTAACAAAAGTTTTCCAGAATACTCCGTACAATGCAAATCATCGATGGAAAGTAAATTTTAAAGATAAGAATCGAGAAGAGATAGAAGAAAACAAAAAAGAAAGAGTGGCCTTTAATGCCTTTGTTTTTTTTTGAAAAAAAATTTATGATATCACTTAATTAATTTCAAAAAAATAATAAAGTGATATATATATTGTTGAATGATTAAATTTATTAAAAATAAATAAATAAACTATCAAATACTATTAAATAAGATTTTATCACTACCTATTAGATGCTATATAGTGTTACTCTTGTGTTTTTGGGTACTTTGGAAACTACACTGGTAGTAACATGATATTATTATTCACTATCATCTCTGACCAAAGTTTGCCAAATTGATCCAATTTTCCTAATAACTTTTGCTTGTTAAACTCATAATTATATACTGATTTATGTCTTTAAATTTGTGATTGTTCTTGATTATTTATGAAGATCAATCTACCACAAGTTTTAAATAGATGGGTTTGTGTAAAACATAAATGGCATACAATGTTTGCAAAATAAAATAGGATAAAGTTTCCCTGACATTTCCTCCTTACTTTTTGATATCACTGATTCCTCTAAACATAAATTGCAATTATTGAGATAAGTAATTTTCCAGTTCAACGTCAACAATTGATTGCTGTCATTGTAATTGAGTGGAAATTATTCTTTTTTTTTTTTTTTGGTCCTTGAGTGGAAATTATTCTTCTTCTGTTGAGTGTTGAGTACTGCACCTTGGCTTTTGCAAATAGGTGTCCAAGCATGTGTTAATCCCTTAAGTAGAAGTCCAGCTTAAATCTTGGGCAGATTTTCCATTGCGAGGTCCAGCCCACGCAAATGAAGCTCGAATCCCGCCTATATCAACTCCACCTAAAAAAGTAGTTTGGTCTCGGCCTAAAGTAGCCCAAATGTCCCAGTATATGTTAACAAAAAAAATTTAATAATTATCAGCAGACGTTGATACAAGATAGTAGATATTTGATATCAATTAATCAAAAATTTTAAGTTTGAGCTCTAATAATGTAGTCACGTTAAATACTTACTGAGAGATATTTCGCTACCTTTTAGAATCCTATACAATTTGGTCTAGATTAGTCAACCAATTGGATAAGATACTAAGCCGTATTAGACAAAAAAAAAAATTAGCAAGACCATCAATGGTGTGGTTTCAGTGACTTAAGGTGCTTGGATACGGGTGAGAGATTTTAGATTCGAGTGCTGTCAAGGTTTTTTAGTGGGATTAAACCTACGCTTAGCCTGATACCTGCTATATTGTAACCATCCGGACGGTTCCTACTCTCCCTGAGTCAGACACATTGCTCTCTAGCGGGATTGTGGGATATCACTCATATTTTTCCTTTTTTTTTGACCAAAAAAGAAAAAGAAAAATTTAGCAAGAAAAAATTTAGCAATTTATCGTCGGTTTAGTAATAAGCACCAAATATACCGATCAATAGGTTTTGAAATTGAGTATTATTAGGACGTTTGGTGGAATTAAACTTATATCTGACCTAGTGTTCTTCATGTTGTAACTATTTAAATCAAACACACTCTCACTAGACAAAAACACAATACTTTCTAGAAAGATTGTTAGAATATTATCTCCCTCTCTCTTTTTTTACAACATGGTAGAAAAGAAATCTTTTCTACAACTAATGAGCTCTGCTTTGTCAATACTGGAGTTGTCTCCAGATTGAGTCCCGATCAAGCCAATTAAACAAAAAAAAATATATATGTTTTACTACATATGGAAGACTCTCGTGACTTTGGCGGTGAATGCCACACCATGTCGTGCCAAGAATTCCATTATAGCTCTAACAAGGACCTTGTGTAATGTTAAAATGGGCCACGAGAAAGAGATGTCACCATGGCCACAATAAGTTAGAAAATAAAAGGGTTAAAGGAGCATGAAGGATCACATGATTCTGACATTTGTGGAGGCGAGGGGAAATGTGAAGCATTGATTTCAATTTTCAGTAGTTTGCATGCCTGCCCCACCTCTCCCCTCAATACTGCCCAAAGGCACAGGCAGCAATAAAACAGCCTACTCATTACCATAATTGCACACATCAATTACGTGCATTTGGTGCCTACACAAATAGCCTTTGCTGATCGTACAAGTTAAGAAAAGCTAGCAATTAATAAGCAATTCCATTTGGGCACGGGTGTACGGACAGAGGAAATTGATTAGAAGAAGTGTCAATAATGTAACAGTATTACTGATTTCTGCAATAAGATTAATAAAATATGGAATAAAAATCATCGCGTTATTTTTTGTTGTAGAAAAAATCAACGTTATTGTAGAAATAGTCTTTGTTGTTGCATTATTGACACTTCTTCTGTCCTCCTCTCTCTGGCCGCCAATCTTTTTTCATTCCATTTTAATTTGTGCCTAATGAAGTGAATTGCTGCCGTTAAGCTTAATTTTGATGCATCTAAAGCCCACGCGTGCAAGCTCATGATGCGTGTACTTTCATTTTTAATTACCCGCATTGTTCTACGAGTATGATTTTGTTCTCACGAAACGCACACACACACATCGTTCAAAAAAAAAAAAACACACACACACACACATGGATACTCACATGTGCATAAATTTAGAGGCAGATATGTGTCGACAAAATGGGATCAACTCTAAAGCTTTGAGTCAATCCCCACTTAGGTACTAACACAAAAGAAAGCATGAATGTTAAAGACCCTCATTTACTAGGTTGACAATCAAGGATGCACGGACACGTCTATTTTAAGGAAGTGTCCGTGTCGGACACTTCTCGGACACGGACACGCCTCGGACACGGCACGGACACGTGTCCGACACGCCAAAAAGTGTCCGCCAAAAAAAATTTGAAAAAAAAAAAATCGGACACGGCTCGGACACGCGGACACGGCTAACAAAAAGAAAAGTAAAAAAATGAAAAGAGATGGGTTTGTCTTTTTTTTTTTTTTTAAAATTCAAATGAAGGAGAGTAGGAATTGGGAAAGATTTGATTTTTTTTAAAATTATCATTTTTTATTAATATTTATTATTTAATATGTATTGTGAGATTTTAAATATACTTAAAAAATATATTTTATAAGATTTATTTTAATAAAAATTAAATTTATATATGTTATATTTTAAGTTATAATTTATATTTTATTTTAAATAATAATATTTACTTTTATATATATATACATACGTGTCTATGCCGTGTCCGTGTCTTAATTTTTTAAAATTGACATGTCGCCGTATCCGTGTCCGTCGTGTCCGTGTCGCCGTATCCGTGTCTGTGCAACCTAGTTGACAATCCTCGTTTTCGCGTTCAGGGTTACAACATTGATAATCGAACTCGTTTATCGCATGTCTTTAGGAAGGTTAATGATCCCACGCATGTTGGAATAGGCAAAATTTGACTTGCAAGACTACCATGCTTTTTCTTAATGAAAATTTCATTGTACCATATTGTGCTGAGAAGAATTTCACAAGAGACTACTGGAAGTGATAGTCACATGATGATTTAATGAGTTTTCTCTCGTATAGACTCAAGTTTAAGTCTCTTTATTATCGGTTGGTCTTGAACAAAATGAAATTTATGTGATGTAATGTTGAGTTTTAAACTTATTAAAACGAATGTTGGATGTGGAGGAGGCCTGCTTGGACCTAATATTATTCCGATGTTCGACCTTGTAAGGGAGGTCGAATGAGGAGATCTCTAATTTCGACCCACAAGTGCAATAATTAACATACATGCAATATATTTTTTTTTTTGTTAAAAAAAAAAAAAACTTCATAAGGGTACTTTGGTTAAAAATTACACTTTAAGGAAGGGATGGGAATAATTACAATAATTTTTTGTTCCCCGCTTTCTAGCAAAACTTCACAAATATTTAACGCCAAGCAACCTCTACACAAGATTCTATAAATGCTGGTCCAAACGTCCAAGGCATTTTGTAATTCTCAACCAAAGCAAAACGACTACATGGCTCCTAATAATGCTTCTTCTTTTATCTTCCTCTCTTCATTAACTCTTCTTCTCTTCATTGCAAGAGCACAAGATAGAGCTCCTCATGGCCTCGTTTATGAAAACCCCGTGGCCTTCTCGCCCTCAGCTGTTGAATTCTTTCATCCAAGATCACAAGAACCTGAAGCAAGCAATCCATGTGCTGCATCATCATCATTATCATCATCATCATCCAGTTGCTCACCGTTACCCGTAGCCGCTCAAGTTGAGGCTACTAAAGCACAGGAAGCTGGAGTTTCTGCATCCCATAATGGAGGGGGCCGATTGGGACCCGGTGCCATTGTCGGCATTGTCTTCGTTTCGGCATTCGTAGTGCTGCTGGCAATGGGCGCTTACTATGTTTTGATCACACGTCGAGCCAACATAAGTCGGGCTAAGTCTGTTCAACCTGATGCTTGAAAGTAGTCACTAAAATAGGCTATAATGCTCCCAATTAGCTGCCATTATCATCTTGTAGTAATTGTCTTTGGTGCTTCTCATTTTCTTCTATTTTTTGGTGTGTAAGTATGAATGATTGCCTAGTGATGTTATTGCTTGGTCTTGTATTACATCTAGCCAGAGCAACCGATATTAGTATTATGAACCGAGCACGAGAATACTCATCTGCTGGATAGTACTTGGCTCTGTTGTATAAATTTGGTGTTCTGAATATTGAATTCCCCAATTCCAACTGAAAAATTTAGGAAGTCGACATTGTACGCATGAGGTTTGACAGTCACAGGAAGGGCCAATAAACTAAATAAGCTCTAGCTAAAAACAATTTTCCAAGGCCCTTGGCAGCGTAAAGGCAGTAGGGAACATAAATTCTGTATGAACTCAAATGCTCTCCGCCCATTTTTTTCGTCGCCACCATACTCGTTATCACATTCACAGGATCAATCTCACAAGGGGATTTGCAGGCAACATGGACGGATGAAGGGTCTGCTACAGTTGCTTTGGCGTTTGATAGTTCATTACCACAAAGATAGAAGCAATTACTGATCCAATTCCAATACAACAGCAAGTATCCAACAGCAAGTTTGGCTACCAGTTTACTGATTCAATTGCTTTCACATTCAAAGGTCCTACGAGTTTGAACAAGGGACTTCTAAAAAACATCATCATTTTGAATAATATGCCATAAAATAAGGAATCAATGGGGTTATTATAAATGGCCTTACTTGTAAGGGACTTTGAAAATGCACTTGATCCAAGTCTATGCTCAAACATAAACTCATACAACTTCCCTACTGCATTCCATTAATCGGGTATGATTACAAGACCATGGAAAATGCTTCCTCGCCCAATCCAATTGGGGTTGGTGGGGAGCGTGTTGAATTTGTGGGTCTCACATGTGGGTCCCGTTAAATCAACAAAACCAACGTCCCAAATGCTTAGTATTGCTCAGCGGCTCGGCCTAAGAAAACAAACTTAAACTGACGCTAAACAAGTAACTAAAGTCTGAGAAAATGTAGAAAGATCATAAGCATTATCACCCGTAATTAAAAAATTCACTGTTAATATTTATATATTATTTTGGGCTTTGAATTGATGCTGCTTTTCTAGGAGCCATGTTTCTGCAGCATGGTCAAAAATTTTTAAAGGCATCACACAAAACTGTTCCAAAAGCAGTCAGAGATGTTCACACTTTGGTTAAAGAACTACTACCAAACTTTCATGGCCTGCGTGAATTAAGAGCAGCAACCGCTGGTCCAAACGTCTGGTCCACTCCTTTGTTCCAGAGAAGTCCAAGTTGTGATCGGAAATGCTTCCCCAATATTGGCTCTCTCAACTGGACAAGTTCAAAGGCAAGCCTACTATTAGAACCTCATGCCAAGCACTGCAGACAAGGAGGTTTGACTTGGGTTTGAGCACTAAAAAAAAAACATCTGTAAATATCCACAATTGTTCCCTTTGATCATGGGGTTTCTGAATACAGTTGCATGCAGAATGTAGAAAGAAGTACTAGATTCCAATGATCACACTTGAAATCACTTTGTACACATGCATCTCACTTGACAAAGTGTTTAATGCCCTGATCAGAATAGCCAAAAACTAAGGAAACAAATATGTGCATCCCTTTCGCTAGCCTGGGGAGAGATGGCACACATTTGAGAAATCAAGATTTGCAGAACCAAAATTAGCAGGGTGTTCTGACAAAACTTGTATTGCTCGAAAGCTTCCGAAAAAAACCTCTCTTATTTGGTATTACTATCCCACTGATTGCATTTAATATAAGCTAGAGATTTGTACACATGTGAAGCATGACATTAAACATTTTATAATAAGCCTTACTTTATAAATACGAGATGGTAGAGACCTTAAGCATTGCTAACAACTAACTTGGTGCCAAGGCCTTCTGCCATACCAAACAACTTGCAAGTTCGAGTCCAAAGGCTTAAAAATGTCATCACCATTATTACCATGATGCGATGAAACTATTCCAATTGTTGTCTCTCATCCTTATGGCACACATGCAAGTAAAGACAAAATTGACCAAGTCTCAAAGCAGCCACGAGCAAAGGCATAGAATGTTACACAATTTTGGTTTTCAATATTACTTTCAGAAACCCATCTTCATAAATGTGTATTCATCTCTTTTATTATAGTTAGCATGTACATTTCTTCCCCGACAGTCTTGCAGAATAAAAGGTTCCCATCTGACTTCAGTTTTTAAGGGGTTTCTAAGAGGCATATCTATCAAACTTTGAATCAGTTATAGCAATTGTAGCCTCCTCAGGGTGTTTAAGAATCTGAAACCATAGGCACAATGACATGGTTCCTAGTTTCATTTCTTTGATCTAAAAGATAGCAGACCCAGCCAAAGAAAGGGAAAATGGATTCGATTGTGCATCCCTATTTAAAGAGTTTAAAAGTAACTGATAATATCAACAAAGTTGTTTCCTTCTAAACAAAATACAGCCATATTATTCATTTTATCCGCAATATACGAACCGAAACTAAAATTTAGGTCTGGTAATATGAAAATTTTCAGCATGCATGAATAATGAATATTGAATACCATCTAATACTTGAACTGGTATGTCCATAAAATAAAGTACCCAAAACTAGCTTTACAAAGACTGCTCTCTCTGACTTTCAGCTTAACCATGTTAGCTACAAATACAGTCCATAGTCCAGAAAGTCTTAAATTTTTGCCCTAACTAACATGCTTCCTAAGACATTGATGGACACAAATGGTGGCCTTAGGGCTCCCAAACTAACTCGAGAATATTGACGGATCTCTCACAATCAATAATCTAACACTTCATTATATTACCTGTTTATAATAGACAGACCAAATCTAAATACCAATTTATATTGTGGCAAATGAGATCAATTTCCACTCCAATTTCACATATCACAGACACCCATTTGCCAAAAGTACTGAAAAATCCATACACTGCTAAGATCAACCATTGAAAAACAATGAAATCATCGACCCCAAATACGCAATTCACTGAAATTCTCTAGCATTAGAGGAAATTAAGCAGAAAAAGAAAAAGGGTGAAGAAAGACCTGTGATTGGGAATCGGATGGAGGTTGATAAGCCGAAATGGAGTCGTGGATGCGCTTCCGTTGCTCGAAGACCACGAAACCCGCCAACGCACTGCCCAACGCAGCACCGAGTAAACGCTCCTGCGAAATGGCAAACAGAAAACAAAGTTATCTTACAGATACCTTAACATTGGGAAACAAATGAATTATTTCCGCAAAGATAAAAAAGGTTGTTTCATCGAGGGATGGGGTGATTGCCTGAGCAAGAATACTAATCATGGTTGTTCTAATTCTGAGGATTTTTCTTTTTTTTTTTTGTCTGCAAGAAGGGGTTTCTTTTTGGACGAGAGAATGTTCGGTTGTTGTCTTGTTGAAGAGATTTGGACGGAGCGCAGGAAAAAATTGTGGGTTTGTCTTTTTTTCTTTTTTTTTTGTTTAACAAGGGAAGCAGAGCGGTGTCTTTAGGAGCCGTGACCTTGCATGTGCCGGCAAAATCAAGTAAAGGTTCGAAGTGCGCCTCCCCACACCCCCCCCCGCGTCTTCTCTCCATCCTTCAAATCAGTTTGTTTGTATAAATTTAGGATACCTTAAAAAAACAAAGAGATCTGCTAAATTTAAAATGGGGTTGATTATATTATGTAAATATGTATAAATAATTATGTAAAAGTATATAATTAATTTAATAATATTTAAAAATTTATTTATTTTTTATTTTTTTAAATTTAATATATTTTTTATAATTTAATAAAATCTATCACTCCACATCTACCGCATTTTTACCAGGATAAACATATTTTTAGTCCTATATGTTTGTCCGTTTTTTACGCAACTCCATAACATTTGGATCATTTTATTTAAATCTTATACGTTAGAGATCTATTTCAATCAAGTCCAAAATTGGACGAACCGTTAGTTGACTGTTAAACAGAGATTTGACTGTATCAAAATATTATTAAAAAAATAAAATACATGATTTTAACGTATTAAAATGAATAAAAAAATAAAAATACGTTATTTTAAATAAATATACATAAATATAATTATAAAAAAATAAAAGTTCAATAAATTCAAAAACAAAAATGAAAAAAATTAAAGAAAACCCAAAATTAATAAAAAAATTATTGATTTTTTTAAAAATGTTTTCAAAATTATTAAAATTTGAAAAAAATGTAAAAAAAATTAATTTCTTTTTCCTCTTTCTTTCTTTCTCTCTCCTCCCTCCTCTCATTCTCTTTCCTCGCCTCTCTCTCTTCCATCTCTCTCCTCTCCCTCCTCCCTATCTTTTCCTTCCTCCCTTTCTCTCTCCTTGTCATATAAGATTCAATTCTCTGTTCATATAATCCAACAATTTTTTTTTTTTAACAAAAATGTGAAAGAAAGGTAAGAAGAGGAAGATGACGAGGAAAGAGAAAGGGATGAAGGAAAAGAGAGGGAGAGGAGGGAGGAGAGCGAGAGAGACGAAGGGGAGAAAAGCGAGGAGAGAGAAAGAGATGAGGGAGGAGAGAGAGAGGAACGAGAGACAGGCGAGGAAAGAGAAAGAGAGGAGGGAAGAGAGAGAAAGGAATGAGAGAGAAAGAGAGGAGGGAGGGGAGAGAAAAGAGAGAATGAATTTTTTTAATTTTCTTTTATCTTGTTTTAATTTTTTTTAATTGTTAATCATTTTAAAAACATTTTCAAAAATTAATATTTTTTTATAAGTCAAAATTTATAATTTTCTTTTCTCTTTTATCTTCTTTTGTTTTTTAATTTACTATAATTTTTTTTTGTACAATTGTATTTATGTATATTTAATTAAAATGACATATTTCTATTTTTTATTCACTTAAAAAGGTTAAAATGACATATTTTTATTTTTACGTAATATTTTAATGTAGTCAAAACAGTATTTAACGGCTAATCATGTCTCCATCTAAATTTCTTTAATTTTTTTCTTATTTTATTTTTAAGTTTATTGAAATTTTAATATTTTTTTACAATTATATTTACGTATATTTAGTCAAAATGACAAATTTTTATTTTTTTATTCACTTTAATACATTAAAATGACGTATTTCTATTTTTTTCATTATATTTTAACGTAGTTAAAGCAGTATTTAACAGTCAATTAAGTCTCCATCCAAATTTTTTTAATTTTTAATTTTTTGTTTTTAAATTTATTGAAAATTTATTTTATTTTTTTTTATTTTTTTATAATTGTATTTACGTATATCTATTTAAAATGGTGTATTTTTATTTTTTATTCACTTTAATACGTTAAATGAGAGAGAAGAGGGAGAAGGGAGAGATGGAGGAGAGAGAGGCGAGGAGAGAGAAAGAGAGGAGGGAGGAGAGAGAAAGGAGGAAAGAGAAAAGAGAAATTTATATTTTTCACATTTTCTTCAATTTTTAATAATTTTGGAAACATTTTTAAAAAAATAATAATTTTTCTATTAATTTTGGGTTTTCTTTATTTTTTTTCTTTTTTGTTTTTATATTTATTGAAATTTTATTTTTTTATAATTATATTTACTTATATTTATTTAAAATAACGTATTTTTATTTTTTTATTCATTTTAATACATTAAAATCACTTGTTTTTATTTTTTTATAATATTTTAATACGGTCAAATATCTATTTAACGGTCAACTAACGCCCCGTCCAATTGTGGACTTGATTGAAATGGATCTCTAACATATAGGACTTAAATAAAATGACTCAAATGTTATGGAATTGTGTAAAAAATAAAAGAACGTATAGAACTAAAAATATATTTATCCCTCATTTTTACCTATACACATTCATGTAGCTTTTTTTAATTGAAAATTTGATTTTTTACCTAATCTAAATTATTTAACTAGTTCAACCACAAAGACGGTGATACATTGTGGGATCGGTGGGTTGGGTATTCAAAGATATATTCTTTTTTAATCTATTCAAATTAAGGTTATCAGAATCAGACCAGTTATCGAATCACAAATATTAGTGGGTCAAGGTTTAACTAGTCGAACCAGTACATATATATATATATATATATATATATATATATATATATATATATATATATATATATATATATATATATATATATATATATATATAATTTAAAAAAATAATACATATACATGATTATTAAATATTAATTTTTTTATTTTAAGGATTAAATTAAAATTTTGATAAATTTAAAACTAAATTAAAAGTTTTAATTAAATTTAAAACTTAAATTATAATTTAAATAAATATTGATATCAAATTATAATTTATAAAACTTTTATACTAGTTTGAACCGGTCGAACTGGGTTCAGTTTTTCACCGATTTTAATCGGTTCTTGACCTGTTTTGACTAATTTTAACTGGTCCAAATTAAGGAACAATAGTGATCATAAATCGATTGGACCGGTCGGTCTGAGTCGATTTTAACAATATTGATTCAAATTAGTAACTCAATGGTAAGAACAGAGATAGGTGGTACGCAAACACAAGTCTTCAATCCACCGTAGACTTGTCAGATTTGGACCATATTGTGGGCCTTGGGGTGATCAATATCTGTAGCTAGGGCCTCGGGCATAGGACCACTGGGACTTGCTAAGTGGTGGTGGTGGACCAATGATTATATCTGGGCCTCGATAGGGGCCGGAAAAAAGGACGGCCCCAATCCTCATCAATCGTCAAAGAGTGATGATATTTTCAGACCCAAAAAAACAAAAAAAACAGTGATGTTATTATCTGCTGCCAAGAATTGTCAGATAAAAAACAATAAAAACCACAATTAGTATTACTCTTAAGAACTGTTGGGGCAATTTAAGAGACACGTTTAATGGGCAATTATTCCTTGTTGAACCATTCCATTATCTTGGCAGTTGCTCCTTCTAATACTTATTCTAATACTTCCCATCTTCCACTCGTTCGCATCTTTTGTAACGGTAGAAAATTGAAAACTACAGTTACTTTCTCCGCCTCTATCTCCTTCTCTCTTTTTGTGTATTTCTGTGTGCCTAAATTAATGGGGTTTCTTCTTGGTGAATAACCGACAGTTAAAATTAAAGAGGGATGTTAATTCAAACTATCTTCATTAAGATTATCAGTTACAGTTTAATATTTAAGAAGCAATAGTAAAAAATTAATGATTTGAACTTAAATTCAAAAAACAAGCAAAATAAAATATAAATAGAGGACGGCACTAAGACTTCAGTAGGAGTGCGCTTGCTTTTTCAGTCAAAAAATTGATTAAAAATGCAAATGAAATATGGTGGAATATGCTATTAGATAAATCATCGATCATAAAACAAATACCACTACGTAGTTTCGTTTAAATCGTAACAAAGTAACCACGCGAACCGGCAACAAACCAAAAACAGCGTCGTATAAGTACAAGGGCTTAGCTTGGTTTCTAACATTGACTTGTAACAAAGCCCACGCCCAACGGGACTATAAGCGTCAGATCTGTCTGTCTATACACTCTCGTTTTCACTTCAAAACGACAATGTCGTCGCGCCTCATTTTCCTTCTCGCACTCGCCACTCTGCTTCTCTTCTCCGCCGTCTCCCCTTCTCTATCCAAAGGCCAAAACGACAAGGCTGCCACCGCCGCCGCCGACGAAGACGACGAGGATCTCAGCTTCCTCGAAGACGATGATGACCAGAACGACGCCGCAGCAGACCCCCTTCACTACCCCGGGCCCGACCGTCTCGACGACGGCGACGACGTTGAGGCCAATTTCGAGAACTACTCCGATTTCGAAGAGTCGTCCGACTCGGATCCGTACAAGCCGCCGGAGGTCGACGACAAGGACGTCGTCGTTTTGAAGGAAGGTAATTTCAGCGACTTCATAAAGAAGAACAAGTTAGTGATGGTGGAGTTCTACGCGCCGTGGTGCGGTCACTGCCAGGCGCTGGCTCCGGAGTACGCGGCGGCCGCCACGGAGTTGAAGGCGGAGGAGGTGGTGCTGGCGAAAGTCGACGCCACCGAGGAATCGGAGCTCGCTCAGGAGTACGAAGTTCATGGCTTTCCCACTGTTTACTTCTTTGTTGATGGGGTCCACAAGTCCTATTCCGGCCCAAGAACCAAGTCAGTGTTTTTTTTTCCCCTTAATTTTTTTTTTAATTTTTTAAATATATTTTTATTTTATTTTCTTAAATTTTTTTGTGTTTTTCTCTGTTTTTTTTTTGTTAGAGATGCTATTGTGAGTTGGATTAAGAAGAAAATAGGACCAGGTATATACAACATTACAACGTTGGATGATGCCGAGCGTGTAATAACTTCTGAAAGTAAAGTAGTTTTGGGCTACCTTAACTCTTTGGTGGTATGCTTCTCAACTATTTGATCATGCTATTGATGTTTTTTTTTTTTTTTGGGTGTGTTTTCTTGTTCAAAATGTGGGAGTCTAAGATTGTCTGAACTTTTATTGTTGTAAAAATTGGTGCTTTTTGTGTAATTCAGTACATTAGGGATGTCACAGAGGTGTTAACTCTTTCTGGACTTTCCGCATTTTGTGCAATGACTTTCGGATCATCAGTTTCTTTAAATGGGCCAGGGATATAGGCATGTTTTGAATGTTTTGTGCCCATGGAAAGCAGTAGAAAATTCTCCAATTGCCGAGTCTAGACGTGAAAATGAGTTGCATTCTGAAAATTTTGTGTGAAAATCAACTTTCCGATCAATTGCTTGATCATTGGCTGTTTTTTATAGGGATGCTTTTTTGTTTTTTTTTTTTTATTCTCTATGAGATTATACACTAATTTTTTTAGTTGGATTGGCATTTGAGTATTTGAAATCATGTACATTGTCCAAGGGTTGTTAGCATTTCCTTTTTGTGCGATTATACATCCTGCCGACGATATCCAAAAATTTTCTCTTAGAATGAATGTCTTAAATTGGGACAAAATAGTCCGGCTCTCTGCCCATTGCTCAACAGTTATCTTTTTTAGTTACAATATCCCGGACATTAGAACTCTTTCTGTTTCATTTTTACATCTTGCATAATTTAGGCTATTTTGATTAAGAACAGGGTCCTGAGAGTCAGGAGCTTGCTGCTGCTTCAAGACTTGAAGATGATGTCAACTTTTACCAAACTGTTAATCCTGATGTGGCTAAGCTTTTCCACCTTGACCCTGAAGTCAAACGGCCTGCTTTGGTCATGCTTAAGAGGGAGGCCGAGAAATTGAGTCATTTTGGTTGGTTCTTATTGGTTGACCTGTTATTCTTCATTTGAATTTGTTATGAGGCCATTGTATTAGCTGATTGTTTGCTTATGCAGGTGGTAACTTTTCCAAGAATGAGATATCAGAGTTTATATATGGCAACAAGCTTCCTCTGGTGACAAATTTTACAAGGGAAAATGCCCCCCAGATTTTTGAGAGTCCAATTAAGAAGCAGGTGTGTCACGTGTTACTATCTTTTTTTTTTTTTTTTTCTTCTTCTCATAATAAATTTTTTCTTTGCATATTGACATTGTTAGCCTCTTTGATAGTTTTGTTAATTCTTTCAGCTATTGCTGTTTGCCACTTCAAATGATTCAGAGAAAGTTATCCCAATCTTTCAAGAAGCTGCCAAACTTTTCAAGGGAAAGGTGACAGGGGTTCATTTGAAAAGCTCCATCAATAATTCTCTGTGCATGTTTCAGTGAAAATAGTTTGGAAAATTGCATGAAAGTTCTTTATGACATTGGATTCTCTCAGTTACTCATATTATCTGAAGTGAATTTATTTTTGTCACTATTACAGGCAGTCTTTTTCCCATTTGAAACTACAATTCTTGTGTAGTGAATTCATTCCTTTTACTGTAAATTGCAGCTTATCTTTGTATATGTGGAGATGGATAATGAAGATGTTGGGGGTCCAGTTTCAGAGTATTTTGGCGTCAGTGGAACTGAGCCCCAAGTAATTTGTCTCTTGCTTTCTTTTTAGAAAAAATGTTTTATTTTGACTTTTGGTCAATCTATGTATTTGATGTAGTTGAAATTATGTTGGCATCCATTTTCCACAGGTACTTGCATACACTGGAAATGATGATGCTAGGAAATTTTTACTTGACGGGGAGGTTACTTTAGATAAGATTAAGGTTGAGATTGTGTTCTATCCTTCTCCAGTTTGTGCTTAGCATTAATGTTTGTGTATTAATCTTCCCTTATTTTTCGGTACATCAATCCTCCCTTATTTTGTATGTGTGTTTCTGCTTTTGACTGAGATGTGGGAAAATTAATGCTTAGACTGCCGAGTTATTTGTGCCAATGTTAAAGGCTGAATGTCATAGCTTTGCTTGTTTTCTTCATCTGTCAGGCTTTTGGGGAGGATTTTCTTGAAGACAAGCTCAAACCTTTCTACAAGTCGGATCCAGTTCCTGAAACTGTGGGTCACTAACTGTTGTTTACCCTATTAGTGCCCCCTCTTTGGTTTAATCCAAGGATCTAACCTCTTCTTGTTATTTGTTGAGATAGAATGATGGGGATGTTAAAATAGTGGTTGGCAATAACTTCGATGAAATTGTTTTGGATGAGTCGAAGGATGTGCTCCTTGAGGTATCGTTACAAAAAAGAGACAAATATGCAAGTGGGATAACACTCTCTGTTTGCTTTAGGTCTCTTTGTTGCAGATATAATAATGCATGTTCTGTGGCAGATCTATGCACCATGGTGCGGACATTGCCAAGCTTTGGAGCCAACATACAACAAGCTTGCCAAACATTTACGGGGCATTGAGTCGCTTGTTATAGCCAAGATGGATGGGACAACAAATGAGCATCCTAGGGCAAAGGTACTTTCATAGTTGATACTTGGTGTGAATTCGAAAGTCCTAGATTTTGGTGTCTGAGCTTATTAGGCATGCAGCATTTCTATATAACTACTTTAGGTTTATATGGCCTTTCTTTGCACATTCACTTCATATGATTTGGGGCTCCTTTAGTGCCCAGAACGAATGAAGTCTTCATGGCTCATAAGTTCCTTGGCTAGGGAATTTTGGCCAGCTTCGTGCAATTGCTGTATCATTTCTAGTGCTATGTACACTGTCTGAATTAAAATTTTGCAGTAAAAGACGTTAAAAGATTCTAATATTATTGTTTTTCTTGCTGCTTGCAGTCCGATGGGTTCCCCACAATTCGTTTCTTTCCTGCTGGAAATAAGAGCTTTGATCCGGTAAGTGGCTTATTCAGCATTGTGTTATTCGCTATATCTTCTGCGGATCATTATTGCAGCTTGTTACAATTTATAGGGTGCATGTTATTAAATATGCGTTGGTCTCTGGCTGTGGCAGATCACTGTAGACAGTGACCCTACGGTGGTGGCATTTTACAAGTTCATCAAGAAACACGCATCAATCCCTTTTAAGCTCCAAAAACCAGCTCCAGCTCCATCCGAAAAGCCTGAGAGTTGTCCTGCCAAAAAGGACAATGAGGGTAGCACCCAAGAAGGCCACGGCAGTAGCACCAAAGATGAATTGTGAGGATGGTTTGCATTATGCTAGTTCTTGTATCTTTACATGTGCCATCAATTTAAGGAAACATATACTGTCAGATCAAAATGGAGTGAATAGAACAAAGGAGAAATACCTCGGATTTTAAGAAACTTCCCCAGCCTACCTCACCTTAGAATCACAAAAGGCAACGTGGGGATAAATATTTCAAAACCTCTCTGGAGTTTTGTTTCTGCTTTGTTGAAAGATTCGAAAAGAGTATAATAAACGGTTTCTTTCAGCTTCTATTTTCTTGTGTGTAGCAATGTACAACGTTGTTGAATGATTCTACAAGGCGCTTTATCATCGGAAGCTGCAATGCATGACATTTTTCTTTTCCTTTTTCTTTTTTAGCTGATGTAATGGAAGCCAAAGTCCTTACAATAACTGAAATAAAAAGCAACAGGTTTTACTCGACTTTTGCCATACAAAGACGAGACATTTCCCTTGGACATTATAAATGTATAAAAAACAGAGAAAATTATTGTAACTCCTATAATTTATTATAAGTTATAAAATTCATGCAATAAAAAATGATTTTTCTCTCGTAGTACAATAAATAGCTAACTATATTTTGAACATAACCAAATTCAGTGGCATGTGCATTACAGTCCCAAGCTTAGAATCCTTGGGTTTTCGATGGATTGGATTCTCACAATGTTTGTGTTATTCTGAATTACCAACGGCACACCTACTGGCTAAGGATGTGATCCACCCTCGAGTACCACTGGATGTATATTTAATCTCACTATTTAACTGGGCATGTTTTTTAACCCATAATCTCTCACACAATGATAAAACTGTCAACCACTTCAACCACCCAAGTGATGGTTTACAATGTGAGTTTTTCTGACCCAAAGTCTTATCCTTGTTTCTTGCTTAAAATATTTGTAGTTTTAACAGGTTCTGACGTTACACGAGCACTCATGGTGTTTATACAAACCCCACGTCCAGACTTGCACAGTTGCATGTGGTATGAAAGTTACGAAGGTGATTCGTTAATTGATGTAGAATGGCACCTTTTGTACTGATTTATTTTTCTTTAGACAAAGACGAAGAGGAGAGGTTCCTTAATTTCCACCCCAAGGAACGTGCAGTTGGCTTCAGGAACATCCAGGCCGACGTTGGTGTCAACAATAATATTAATATAAGAAAGTGACTATAAATAGTCGCTCTTCCATTTATAGAGTGACAATGAAGGATTTATTTTCAAGAAATAAATGCATAAAAAAGTGACTATCATATTAATCAACAAGTGCTTGATGGCTAACACAAAAAATTAATTTTTTATTATTAAGTTGTGATTATTATTATTATTATTATTATTATGAGAAAAGGTAGTTTGGCCGAGATCAGTTTTCGGGCCAATTATTGTGACCTAATTGGGGATGAGGTAAATAGGTAAACGCTTAATGTAACTCTCAATTTTAAAGGATTCGGTCTTGATATCGAGACTTTCTCAATCTAAGTATCTGGATTCTATTATTAATTAGTCATTTGGCACGTTCCACTGGAGAAAGTCACCGGCAAACAACAAGCCAGAGGATAATGTTAATGGGGCTAATGTTAATGGGGTTTCATTTTAGGCCATCATTGCATGGCCAGACGATTTAGACATACGTTCATGGATAGACGATAGTTTGTATAATTATGGCATATTTAATACAACCGTATTAAAAAAAATATGAAATAAAAAAACAGTAATATTTTTTTATCACTTTTTATCGTTGCAGTTATATAAAATTTACCCACATTGCACAAATCAGTGTCTACCCACTAATATATGCCCACCAACGTATACTCACTGACTTTTTCCGTTCATTTTATTACTGAAATATGTGCTTTGGGTGGTTTTTAGTTTGGGGGAGAGGGGGGGGGGGGGTGGGGGGTGGTGAGGGGGAATCTGGGTCATGGTGAGTCAATGTGTAATTGCTTGCAGAAAGCACCGGCCAAGTAACGCCAATGGAGATCTAGTCGACACTTCTTTGGAAGTTCTTTTTCTCCTTTTTTTTTTTTGTGTGTTGGGGGAGGTAATTTTTATTTATTTTATGCCAAAAAGCCAAGATTTCCATTCCTTAGCCAATGGCTACTGCATATCTTAAAAAGGAAGTCTCTTTTTTCCCAATTGCTTGCAAAACATGAGTATTATATCGGCTAATACATCCCCCCAATATGAAGGAAAGGTCAGGTTTACAGGATCTTAATCCAACGTTTGTGTTGAAGTTAATTCCAATTCTTACTTAGTCAGTATTTTTGTAGAATTTAAATTAGTTAAATCTTAATTGATATGCTTTTAATATTTAAGTAGAACTACATAATTATAGCTACTATATAAGAACATGTTGTTAATATTGTGTACGTTTCTTAACTATGCGGTGTTTTCTAATTAATAAAAACTTGAAAATCTTTATATAATTAATCAGCAATGGTATTATAGCTAATTGATAGCTTTAACATAGCTTCAACACGCTAGAGCCTCAATCAAGCATCGCACTTTTAAATTCTCCTCCTAATTGACCAACCAAATCTATACAATGCAACAGGTACTGGTTTTTGCCTCCTTAGGAAAGACTGGATTTGACTTACATTTTAGTAACATTTATTTTCTTTCACCTATAAAAGGAAAATCATAGTTACAAAACTTGAGTCTACCAATTGAAAGTATCCCTTCAATTTTTCCGTAACTCGAAAGCCCCACAACCTCTTAATACAAAAACAGAAAAAAATAAATAAAAGTAAAAACTTCAATAATAAGTTCGTTTGGTGTCCACTCTATGATGAGAGTTAATATAATTCAACCCAATTTAATTGGGCGATGGAATTACTAATTGTAGCCAGTAACAGTATATATTATTAAAGAATTAGAGGTTAATTTTCAAAGTTATGTTTCCAATTAAATGAATTGACCTAAATTAAACCTCTACAAAAGGAGAGATTTTTCTCTTCTTTTTTTTTTTTTTTTTGGTTATATGAGAAGCCGAAAGGCTAAGAAATGAGATTATATCAAGATTAAGAGGTTTTAAGACAGGTTGTTTTCCTTGGCATTTATCAAGATTATATATGCAAAACTAGCCCTCACTGGCTGTGCCAAGTCCAACGACTTGCAATTAACTTAAAATCAGCCCATTGCAGAATGAGATGATCACTGCTAATCCTCTTTTTTCTCCTATTGTAAAGTGACAATTTTAGTGCTTCAACTCCAAGCACGCTTTAAAGCCCCCACCCCTTTCGCCAGCAAAATTCATCTTGGGCTTACAAGCCAAAAGATTAAACATGGGTTGGTTTAATGATTAATTAATTGTTTAATACTCACCTTTCATCTCTATAACTCTATTGAAAGAATACACACACACGCACACACACACACACACACACACACACACACACAACCTCAATGTGAAGGAGATGTCTCCTAATTTTTTTAAAAACAAAAAAGTCTAAACGAACTTATTCTCTTTAATGCAAATACACACACGATACTTTTATATTATATATAAGATATTTTATATTACATTAATAATATTTTATGCAATATATAATAGACTTATATAAATAATACAAATTTGTAAAAATTTCTTACATATTGTGTAAAAAATTCATAGTATAGCATAAAATACTATGTATATTGTATCAAATTATTTCACCTTCATAGAATCGCACATTCACGCAGTCGTTTTCGACGATCTTTTTATAATTAATAATTGCTGAGATGGCGAGTGGTGCAAACTGCGTATATGTATCCGACGTCAATATTTCTGACAGTCAAGCTAACTTTTGAAATATTTTAAGAGAAGAAAAGAAAAAAATGTTAAGAGAGATTACTTCAATTTTGAAGATATATTTTAGTCTTCAAACTGAGATTAAATTTTTTTGGGTAGCCCAGTTTTAATGCGATTTGATGAGATTTAAATTTGTTTTACAACTAAGCGTAACAAGCATATTACATTAAATACCAATGCATAATTATTTGAAACGGTGAAGACACCAATGTAGAAAATTTTTTTTTTTTTTTTTACAAGAATGCAAGTTTTATGAAGGGAAAAAAAAAAAAAAGAATTGTGAGCTCAAGACCGCATAGCACAACAGTTTTTTAATACGCGATAAGTTAGTACGTGATAAATGCAACGTTTATGCAGCACAGTTATAGGTGTCAAAACGGGTCATCGGGTTGGGTCACTTCGGGTCGGGTTGCTTACGGGTCAAGTTATCTTCGGGTCATTTTAGATTGGGTCACTTCGGGTTCGGGTCGGGTTCGAGTCAACCCACGGGTTGGCCACGTCATCAAAAATGATGACGTGACATTTTTTATTAAAAATTTTAAAAATTTAAAAATTTCAAAAATTTTACTAAAAATTTTTAAAATAAAAAAAATCATATGATTGAAAAATAATTGAAAATTTTTCTTTTAAAATATTTTAAAAAATTAAAATAAAATTTAAAACTATATAAAAAATCTCAAAATATCCTAAAAAAATTTATAATTAAAATTTATATTGAAAATAGTATAATCTATACTTTTTATAATATAAAATATGCTAAATTTTTTCATTTTATTTTTTTGTTCCCTTAAGAAAAAAAAAAGTTCGGGTCAAACGGGTCGGATTAGGGTTGGGTCGGGTTTGACTCAAAGATTTTCGGGTCATTCGGGTTCGGGCCATTTCGAGTTTGGACATCCTTCGGGTCAGGTTCGGGTCGTATTTTTTAGGGCGGGTTCGGGTCAACCCATCGGATCGGATCAGATTTTAACACCTCTAAGCACAGTCGAGCCTTCAAATTCAATCGATTTTTTATGGATCCCATTTTTTTAATGCTTACCCAATGTCAGGTCTCCTTTTGCCATCAAATTAATTTCCTTCAATAATCCCTCATAGTCATTCATTTATGGAGTTTTTATTGTTTTGAATTGATTGAATAAGTATAACCCACATTTACAAATGAATCCCGCAACAGAAGGCACACAAGGAAAGAGGCCGATCGAAATTTTTTATTTTTTTAAAGTTAATGATATGCATACAATTAATTTTAATGTGTAAATAATATTTTTAAAAGTTATATGTACATTTTAAATTGATTGTATACATTATTATATCTTAATTGTATATAGATAATTGTTTTTTTCAAACAAAAAAAAAAATTTTTTTTAAAAGTAAGACCCACTTGTGGCCTGTCTCTCTCATTTGTCTCTATATTTTTTTCCTTTGCAAATATATAAAAACCATTGATTATGTCACAAAAGCTCAACTTCTCCTAATTTAATCCTATTCAAATTCCTTTCATTCTCAACACATACACCCATCACACGCACAGACAAGCCTAACTCGCTGATATTAGAATCGTGTGATTAAAGCGTCAAAACTATCGATTTCGAGTTCTAATCAGAATTAATTATGAAAATAAAATGATAAATAAATAAATTAAAATAAAACTCCTTCCCTATATAAGTTCTCTCTCTCCCGCTCTCTTGTCAGGTGGGCTTCGAGACAACTGACTATTTCTCCAATACAGATCAATGGAGGGAAGGTTTATTTTGTGTGCATTTTTAGTCTTCTCTTTATTACATCTGGCTCTTTCTTTAGATCCCAGTCCATCTCCCGAACCCGCAGCCGACTCTCCGTCAATCTCCGATCCTTCTCCTTCACCGGACAGCGGATCTCCGTCGGAACCGCCGATTTTGCCATTCCCATCTGATGTTGTTTCTCCCGGTTTTTCATCTCCTGCGCCAGCGCCGGCGCTGACGGAACCGAGCGACATGAATCACAGCGACAATGTGGAAGCCGGCGATGGAACGGAGTCGTCGGAGTCAGGATCCAGCGGCGGGAAGAAAGCTGGGATTGTGATCGGAGTAGTTGCGGCGGCGTGCTTGGTCGGACTGGGAGGGTTCGTGTACAAGAAGCGGCAGCACAACATCAGACGAGCTCAGTACGCTTCCGCCGCCAGGACCGATCAGTTGCTCTGAATTCACTTCTGAGTTTCCGATGATTATTATTTTTATAATTATTTTTTTAAAGAAAAAAAATCTTTTAAATATTTCATTATTTTCCGCCATTCTTCCTCGTATTCATTCATTATTACACATGAGAGATGAGACTATTACTGTATTACATAAATTTATTTATGTAAATAAAAATAATTTTTAATGTAGTCAAATGTTAGTTAATAATCTATGACTTAGCAGTTATTAACGTTGGAGCGTTCCTGCGGTGCTCTGCTGTCCGCTATTTTTTGTTCATCGTTGTGTGCAGCACCCCAAGATCAAGGTTGTCATAATTAGACCGGTCATCGAACTGGAAACATTAGTAGGTTAAGGTTCAACCAGTTGAACCGGTCGAATCGGTATTTGAACCGGTATTTAATATATTATATGTGTATAAAAGTAATTATAAAAATAATATTTATAAATAGTGATTAAATATTAATTTTTTTAGTTTTAAGGATGAAATTGAAATTTTTAATAGATTTAAGACTAAATTGAACTTTTAAATTAAAGTTAATGGTTAAATTATAATTTAAATAACATTTAGGGTCAAATTGTAATTTATGAATTTTTTAATTTTATTGGACCGGTTCAACCGGTCCGGTTTTCACCGATTTTTACCGATTTTGACCGGTTCTTGATCGATTTTTTTCGGTTTTGACCGGTCCGAGTCACCCTTCAAAATTTACCAAAATCGGCCCGGACCACCGGCCGGTCCCCAGTTCAACCGGTCCGACCGGCCGGTCCGGTTCTGACAACAGTGCCCAAAACAATGTAAGTTTTCTTTTTTTTTTTTACAAAATTAAAATTTAGACTTAACTGTTACCTGAATATAAAATGTATATAATAAACGAGATTCACTAAAAGAAATATTTTTTTTTGAAAATTTTTTTAAAATATTTAAATTTTTTTTATTATTTTATATTCACGGTATACTTTTGGTGCATCTAGCATTTTTATTTTAAATTTTCTGCATGAAGAGAACGTTTGTACAGATTTCTTTATTAAAATAGGAGTCACTTTTGTTGTTGCTGCAAGCCCACTTTCTTCCCTTCACATGGCACTTCTTCCTCTGCTTGATGTAAATAAATAAAGAATTTTGTTTTTAAGAAGTTAATTTAGTTCTTTTTTCATTGTTTGTTTTTGCCAAAAAAAATTATTAACTTAATTCTCTCAGCTTATATCTATATATATATATATATATATATATATATCCTTGAATAATTAAAGAATCTTGAGCCATGGACAGAAAGAAAAAAAAAATTAAGAATCATGAACAAGAGCCAAGAGCCGGTTGCCTCTGGCCGAGCTGATTGAGGCAGTAAAATTATGGACCTAATTTCAAATGGAAAGCACGTCAAAAAAAAAAAAAAATCAAATGGAAAGAGCGACTACACACAGTGAGAACAGGCCGATTGGAAAACGGCTCCGTTATCTAGACGCAGTGAGAGTCAGCCGCACGGCGGAAAACGAGAGAATTATAATTTTTTTTTACATAATTTTATGGTTTATTATTTTTTTTATTTTAACTGATTTGCACATTATATAATTTTTTTCCAAAAAAGATACGAGAAATTCACAAAATTTTGTACATATTAACTTTATCTCTCTTCCTCTTTTCCGAAATAAAAAAACTTTATCTCTCTTTCTCTCTTCTCGTTGCTCTCTTGTTTTCTTTATCTTCTTCTTTTTAAAAAAAAAAAACAGAGAGAGTAAAAGTGGTGTCTCACAATTTCGATAAAAAATATTATCTCCTTCTCAAGATAACTCTTAAACTGTCTAAATAATTATAATATAACTCAAATTTTATAAAAGGAAGAAATAAGTTTAGTTTCACCGCACCCGTCATACTTGATTTCAAAATTTTATGATTAATACATTTGATATGTTACCGTTACACTTACGTGTGCTGTTTTCTACTTTTCTTTACTTGCTGGGATAAGTATTTTTGAGGTCCTAAACTTTTAGATTTTTTTACGTTTGAATCCTAAATCTTTTTAACATTTCATTTGAGTGTTAAACTTTATGATTTTTTACTATATCAGTCCTTTAAGTTACAAAAAGTAGTCAATTCATTAATAAATGAGTTTAATTTAATAAAAATTATTTAAAAAAACTTAAATACATGAATTAAATATTTTTTTCATCAATAAAATATGTATATTAAATATTTTTTAAATTAATAAATATACGAATTAAATAGGTAACATGCATATTTTTTATAAAAAAATATTCAATTTATATATTTAATCTTTTTTAAATAATTTTTTGTAAAATTAAAATTATTTTTTAATAAATTAATCACTTTTGTTAAACAAAGTGACTGATTTAGTAGAAAATTAAGAGATTTAAGAGTCAAATGAAATATCAAAAAAATTTAAAACTCAAATATAAAAAAATTTTAAAAATTTAAGATTAAAAAAATACTTATTCCCAACTAATACTAATGTATCATCCATTGGAAAATGTTAGAAGGAGAGCGTGAGATAGGCAAGTCGAGAGTGGCAGCAGGGTGAGAGAGGATTGAACGTACCCAAAAAGAGAGGTGTGGACGCAAGGACGAAGGCACCTTGAAGTCAGGGAGGGCAATTCGTCCCTTTAAAACAATTTTCTGGCTTTGTCCTTAAGCACAGGAATTGTTGATGTAGCCCCACATGAGGTTCCACTTACTTTTTTTTTTTTTATTTGAAGCACGCGAGTATAATACAATATACACTTAGTTCTTTTTGATAACTGTTTGTATATTTTCTTTATTATTTTTACACATTTTATTTATCTATTTGTATGCTACATAATTTTTTTCAAAAAAAAAAAAAAAGAGCAAAGACCCCATCCAATCCAATTCTCTGTTTTTTTTTTTTTTTTTGACATAAACGATCATATTTCATTAATACCAATCCAATTCTCTATGGGTCGCTGGGGTCTTGAATTTGAAATTGGCTGTGGCATGTTGGCATGTGGTGCAAGGTGGAAGGAGGTAACGATTTGTCTCATTGGGTGTTTTGGTGGCCTAAGCATAAGCTTGTTTAAGGAGATTTTCTTCATTTAATTTTATTTTCAATGGCTTGATAAATCATAAACTGGGGAATGAAAGTAATTGTAAACGGAGTTCACATGGTGGATTGTCTCCATCTGTAAGTTGAAGTTTCTTAATATAACTCATCAACATAATCCGAACATGGGTAACGCTGATTACAGCATCAAGAAAAATGTCGTTTTCCCTACCATCCAACCTTCAGAATTTTCTCTCTCCATGGCTGCCATGCCATGATGCTTGGTATCCTCATGACGTTTTTTTTTTCCAAGTCCGAATATTGTAGCCATCTCAAATCTGTCTATTATATGAAATATGCTGCTTAGAGAAAGCCGTAGAGAATCTGTCTATTATGAAATATTTAGCTTTAAGTGCAATCGTATCGTTTATCTCTTGAATGTATAAATAGGAAAACAAAAGTGAGATTATATTAGCCATGCCGGTTGAGTCTTTACATTAAATACATGGAGGAGAAAATTTTATGGTGTCCAATAATAATTAACAATCGCTCACACAACTGTAAAAAATTAGACATAGATTTATTTTCATCAAATGTCTTAATGATAATGAAAATTATAATTGCTTTCCAGAATTCTCAAAAAATTTATTGTGAAATAAAGAACATCTTTCTTTTTGTATTTTTTTAATACATATAACTCTTTTTCAGACTTTAAAATCTCATGTTGTGAAACTCCCTTTAGCTTTTATAAGGAAAACAGCTAGTAGTTTGTTAGAAACGCGCAGATTAGGCAGGTTAATTAATAAAGAGTCTGCCTAACTGTCAGCAAAATAAGCGAAGGTTGGAATTTTCCCTTTTTTTTTTTTACCTTGTTTGGGCCTCAGTCTAAGTCCGCTTGATAGTTAGGCAGATCCTGAAAATTGTACTTCTATTAACATGGGTCTGATCCAAATGTCAATTACATTTTTATGCTTCAATCACCAATCGCAAGACGATGGTTTTCTAGATTTAAATTTTTCAAAAATTAATAGGCCAAGCAATTTGATGGAGCCGGGGTTTGGATCTTCAACCTTGTTCTATGAGCCTTTGCTCCCGTGGCCTTTTCCTCTGACCCTTAATTGAGCCAACAGATGATTTGATTTCCATTCTTTGCTGTTAGCTCTCTTGTTCCATGCAAGTGAGAGTAGAACGTGGCCAATGGCGACAGTTTATTGGGTTTGATGGCTACAGTGGAGGACTTGAAACTAAACTTGCCATCAATTTACGTGTCCCGTTGCTATTAAACGTACGGAGAAAATTTCATGGCCTTCAATCTTCATTGCAATATATTCCTCGAACACTTGCAATGGAGTTTCTGGTCAGATTGAGATATTGGAGAGTTAATAACTTAACATTTAAGTTCTCGTAAATAGCGCTTTGGATGTTTAGCTTTTTTTTTTTTTATTTTAATCAAAAAAAAATGTATCACGAGTTTGTGAGTCATCGTTCATTTAGACTAAAAGTCATCCTGTGACATTTTCATTCAATTTCTTTCATAAAAAAAGACTAATCATCGAAACATTATTAAATTTAAATAGACCTCTCTCACGTTGCGCTTTAATGTTAATGCATATAAAACTCAACACGGCACTGTTAGAATAAGTCCCCGTTTTATTGGGGCGGGCCACAACAAAAAGATTAGAATTTGAGCCAATGCGTGGAGAAGCACGTTCGAACAACAACCAAACTACAATCTCTGGCCATTTCATTGTGTTCAACATGCAGAAGCAAATTTGGCCAACGGCCACTTCTCGGCCATGGTGTTTTTTAATAAATACGGAAATGTTACGTAGACGCAAGTTTACATGACCCCATTCCGCGTCATAAAATTCATAATCAACATGTTTTGCCTTTGCATTTCATACGTGAATTGGAGAGCTGACAATGGAAAAAACCACATGAAATGTTGAACCAAAATGACAGCGTTATATATATATATAAAGGAAAATTTGACATTATTGCTACTAATCAAGCACTTGTTGAAAGAACTACCATTTATATGGATAATTATTTGAGATTATTAATGCATCTAGCTTGAAGCATACATACAATTGATTAATACAAGAAAATTTTTCCATACCGTCCGTCGCATAAAGTGTATAGTTACCACTCCAGGAAGTTCCCATGTACAAGGGGGATGATGACTCTGATATAGTGATATGATATCCCTTCCATTGCCTCTTTGTCCCTGTGCAACCACCTGATCTTACTCTTCTGCAGGAGGATCCACCCAGCGTCCGTGATCCTTAATTAGCTGGATCAAGGCATCAGTTGCATGCTCCATTTCGATTCCTCGCTTTACCACAGTCTGAAACAGAATCAAGACTTCTTATAAACATCATGCACAATAGGTAGCAGAACTATTTCCAGTCCAAAGCCGAACTGCTTATCATGAAACGGCGAACAGCTACTAGGCATGTCTTCCTTTGACAAAAAATATCATAGGTTTTAGGAAATCTAATACGGGAAGTCTATATCAGCAACCAAAAAATCTGGGGTTCTGGCACATGTTTTCCTAATCATGAGCCCTTGTCATGTCAACTGTTGCAGTTTACAGTTTCACTTTTCTTTAGTTATTGCACAGACAAATTACCCACCACCGAAAAAAGAGGAGGACGTATGAGCCTAACACGTAGGCCAGCGACCATGGCAACTACAGCATCATGGTGCAAAGCAAGGTACAACTCCATGTTTATATGGTTAAGAGAAGACATTTGTGTCTGTATAGTGCCATACCAAATTTCGTATATTGTTTCTGGATAGAATATACAAATTATCATATGTAACTGAACTGAACAAATTTCTTTTGAATGAATAACAGAATAAAACCTGCATAGATTTCCATGCAGGAAAAAATCCTGTACCTTCCCAACATAGAGGTCAATCTTTCCAGGAGCACCACCAACATAACCAAAATCTGCATCGGCCATCTCGCCTGGTCCATTCACTATGCAACCCATGATTGCAATCTAAGGAAACAAAATGAAAGAAGCAAATTTATGATATCGAACTTGATTAGCAGCGAAAATCCTATCTGGCTAACCAACATCCCCTCATCACAGTTGGAAAGGCATCAGATATTTACCGAGACACCAGGCAAGTGTGCTGTCTTTTCTCTAATTTGTGCACTAATTTCTTGAAGGTCAAACAAAGTTCTACCACACGATGGGCAAGACACGTACTCCTGAAAGGGGATTAGGCAATTCAAGAATTTAGAAATGCCATCATAGTTTAATAAGATTTTGCATGCCATGCACTGCTAAAACGAATTTCATACCGTCTTTGTATTCCTCATTCGGCAACCTTGTAGTAAGTTGAAAGATGTATTCCTGAGAAAATCGAAATCTTGATCTGGGGCTTCAACAAATATACCATCTCCAAGACCATCTACTAAAAGTGCCCCAGCATTTGTACCAGCACCGATGACCAAGTCATCCCTGCAAATAAAAGAATTATAGCAAGTCAAAACGACTTATCGCTGGCAAGCCAGAATATAGTGCAATTCGTTCTTGCAACTTGACAAGCAGTCAAAGTGTTTGTGGTTACCTGTGAGTCCCGCTTGGAAACTGAATGTGATGAATGACAGGGAAATTCAAAGCATTGTCCCCCAAGTACTCAAATAACCTGGAGTCAACACAAAATTCAAACCATCACTTACAGAAAAAGGCAGATACAATTAATATAATATGGCCACATAAACAAGACTGTAGTCATAAATGAAGACTCATTTAAATGCTTAGGGAGGTACTAAGGATTTCATCTGAGATATAAGGATCTCTCACTCTCTCTCTCTTTTTTTTGGGGGGGGGGGGGGCGGGTGTATTTTATGTGGGCGGTCATGCATATCTTTTATGACAAAGAATTTTGGTCCATTGTTGGCAAACCAGGACCAGTAGATCCTGCTGATGCATCCCTGCGTTCTTAATTCTTATTGCTTCAACCAAATATTTCCTATAAAATTCAGCTGGCACCATTATTACCTCCTTGCTGCATGCACTCTCCCCTTTTCACCTTCTGTGAGGGGTAGATTATGAAGAAGCATTGTGGCATCAACATCCTTGAGGATTTCCAGTTCTTCATAGGGCTCATCGCCCCGCACAGACACAACCAGGCGTGTACCTGAGAGATAATTGCACAATGTTTATGCTGTCACAAATTGAAGAAAAACAAGATGCATATGTTGATTATCTGAGAATTGTTAAAAGGAAACAAAAAATGGCACCTTCTGGCAAAAGCTTGTGAGCTCCAGCTGACAACTCCTTCAGATTTACAAGAGCCATGGCATTGGGTAATGGCTTAGTCAGTTGCTCTGACAAAGGAACTATTACCCCCATGCTAATATCTATCAACCTCTTGAGAGCTAATCGCTGGTCATCACACAAAGTAGTTTAATCACATCAGCTCATTCTGACATGTCCAATGAAATACAACGATGAAAGTAATTGCTTAATGACAAGCTTGCTAGGGAACTGGCTGAGAGAGAGACAGATTTTTCTACGTTATAAAATGAACCAAATGAAGAAAAAGAGAGTCAGGGTATTTACAGCATCACTGTCATCCACTGGTGGAAGCTCCCTCAATAAGATTGAGTCTACTGTTGCCAGATCCTAATTCAGAAATTTGTGTCAGTGGAAACAAAGTTGAAGTGATGCTTCTACACATTAAATCGAGCCTATGGAGTCCTTTCATGAACTTAGACAAAGTGCAAACCTTAAAAGGCATCCCAACAACAAGCTTTGCTGCAAGTGACTTGTAGAGGAGTTCAGGGGCCTGCAAAAGACAGAAGAAGAGTTGGTGAAGTTCTTTAAGTTTGTAATAGTGCCATGTGACGAACAACATGCGAGGGGAGAGTAATGTTGATGGTTACCTTTAATTGTTCCGAAGAGACTGACATGAGAACAGAACCATCACGGTGCAGGACACCTCTATAATCCACCTCCTCACCCTGTAATTAAGATAAAGTTCAAATGTTCCATCTGGGAAGCAAAGCTTGGAAAGATAAATAAGCAAACAAACGGTACAATATTCTCAAGCTAATGCCAGACCTCCTTTTGCACAGGCAGTTGACCAGAACGGCGCCGGAAATCAAAATAGTGTCTGTGCTTCTCCTCAAATGGTGCCTGTTGGAGAATATTTTCATCTAGCTTCAGTCAACATGGTATTGTAGACTGCAGATTTTATAGCACCCAGGAATGTTAACTCAGTATAGCGTAGATGCCTACCACTCCTTGCTTAACCTCGGCTGCTTTCATGCCAAGGTTGGCCAACCTTCGGCAAGGATCTATCTCAAGTTCTGGTGGTTCTGTAAGTGAAACCCTGATTGTGTCGCCCAAGCCATCCTGCACATCCAACAGAATTCCTGATTTCCATGATGTCACACGCTATTTAACATTTCTCTAAGATTTCTATATTAACCGTATGATAAGGATGGAGATGGATGCAAGATCACCCACTTGGCAGTGCAGCAAATTCTCTGTTAATTAGTCATATATGTTTAGTTCACTATCAGTTAAATCCTTTCAAATTATTTCAGATTTTAGGCAGGCTCTGGGGCAAGATGAAAACATGCAATGCCCGAGGAATTTACACCTGTAAGGTACAATTACTGGGTACTGTTATTATTCTTGTTCTAGCAGCAACGAGGACCTACTTCCATCAATTACAATTAACCACTTCATGCTGCCCACGGCATAGATAGTATAATTAACCACTTCATGCTGCTCACGGCGCAGATAGTCTTTATTTTCAAAATGTCAATTTTATGGCAATATAACTGGGTAATGGCCATTCACTTTGTGCAACATGTGGTACGCATTATAACATTACCTGAAGAAGAGTTCCAATGCCAATTGCAGATTTCATACGTCCATCTTCACCTTCTCCAGCTTCAGTAACACCCAAGTGTAATGGGTAATCCCAACCTTGAACATACATTTCTGCTAGGAGCAAACGGTATGCCTGGACCATGATAACTGGATTGCTTGCTTTCATAGAAAAGACGAAGTTATGGAAGTCCAACTTTCGACATATCCTTGCAAACTCAAATGCAGATTCAACCTATTTAAAAGAAGACAATCAGTGTAATGCTGTTAAGTTTCCGCTTAGTAGCAAATAAGTAAGCCTTTCAGTAGCAGTACCATTCCTCTTGGAGAATCTCCATAGTAGCTCATTATACGATCTGAAAGGCTCCCATGGTTTGTCCCGATACGCATTGCCCTTCCATACTTTTTGCATTTCTCAACCAATGGAGTAAAAACCTAGTGCCAACAGAAAAGGGGAAAATTCAGTCAACAAATGAAGTCAAAACAGCATTACAAACATATTTGTGTTGCTCTTATTTCTTAGAAAAGACAACAGTGGAGATGGGGGAAAAACTAAAACACAGTTATTTTATTCTTGTTGACCCTGCTCATTGACAAAAGCAACTAGTGCTTCTGTAACCAGCCATTTGCAGAATTTACCATAAGAAAGAAACAAGGCAGCAAAAATCACGATGCATAGAAACAAACAACAAATTTAGAGAGAGAGCGAGAGAGAGAGAGAGAGAGAGGGCTGTAATTTTGAAGTGATCCTGTGCATAATGCAAGCTTTTAAGTCAAACATGATATGAATAGCCATTTTGATAGAGAAGTAAGAAGTTGTTTTACCTGCTCAATATGCTCAAGTTCTTTCTGATAGTCATCTTCTGTGTACTCAAGCTTCTCAAACTGAGCCCGCCTGTCAGCTGCAATGAACCAACATTTTGAGTCCAAAATAGGTGTGTCAATTACCTAAATGCAATTCGAAAAAAAGACCAGTACACACCAAAGTTTCCTGGGTTGACACGGATTTTGTCAAAGCACTCGGCCACTCTCAAAGCAACAGATGGAGCAAAATGAATATCGGCAACCAGAGGTATGTTATAACTGCATGAACAGCATATAAATGAGATAGTCGATCCAGATATAATATATGGAATACGAGTTCCTCATGAAAAATTGGACCTACTTTTTCTGCACAAGAGTGTTTTTTATATCAAAACATGCATCAGCTTCTCTCTTGCCCTGGACTGTTATTCGGACTAGATCTGCTCCTTTGTCTGCTATTCTCATTACCTACCAAAAAACCAATTAATTTGATGCCAAGAAAAATGAAAACAAAACTGGTGCAGATAGGCTCTAAAAACAAGGTGGGAACTTATGGAAAAACAAAATCAATAAACACTCTCCAGTGCTGTTAAGTTGTCCGGAATATGACTAATGAAATGTCATGCCTGGGGGCTTCGATTCTTGTCTGATCTCAATATTGGAAAAGTAGGCCCTCGGACTAAGCTGGAAGAGGGAAAAAGCACTAATGTTTCCCATCAAAAGAGCTAGAAAAAACTCAAGGAACCTGTTCAACTGTTGCAGCGACATCCTTGGTATCAGTCGTAGTCATAGTCTGAATCCTTATGGGATGCTCACTACCAAGAGGTACATTTCCAACCATCACCGTTCGTGTCTTCCTCCTGATAGTCTTGTGTATGGACTCACAGTACTTCTGTCTAGGAACTAAGATTCAAATAATCATTCATTAAATCTCAAATGATAAAAAGAAATGCAAAAAGACGGTGACTAAAAAAAAAATCCAAAAACACAGAGAAGTTAAATTCCCATATACTGGTTTCATGGCTGCTTTGGTTGGCAAAAAAAGAGGAAATTAACACAATTGAATTTAGTTGACACTTGATTTAAGGTTCGATGTTTGCTAAATTCATCAATTCCAGTCACATAAACAAACATTTTTCAACAACACTTGTTAAAAGGACATTCGCATCCCAGCACGAGACTCTCATAAAGGGTCTGATCACAGGACTAAAAACCTTAAACATAAAGATGCATTAAAGAAAGAAATTATTAGCCCCCAAAAACAGATGGAATATTGTTTAGATTAGATTAGAATGTACCTAACAAAGGGCTGCCTTCTGATGCCGGCTGAAGTTCAACTGTTGAGTTGCGAATGAAGGAGATTCTTTTTCTGCTAGACCTGGTCCTCTTCAAGTCACAAACTTTAACAAAATCCATGCTTTTAGCAAACCCCAAGCTGGAGTCCTTTCCCTTTAGACCTGTAAACGACGTCGGTACAGCTCCAGTCGCCATTTCTACCGATTATCACTCTCCCCCACCTGCTTCCACAACTGCAAAAACACACCGTTTTAAATCAAACAACGCACAGAAACACTGAAACAAGCAACATATGCAAGAAAATTATTAATAACAAGAAAAAAACCATCAATCAAATTCTCGATAATCCAATTCAACACGTAGAGGGAAAGTCAGCAAGTAACAAACTTTTGAAAGCAGGGAAAATATTTTTTTTTCTCGGCTCCCAAACAACACTCACAGAACTGAAAAACACCAATTTTAAGAAAACAATTCAACCTCTATTCCATAAAAAGCAAATAATAATAATAATAAAATTCATTGGTTGCTTACAATTATCTTCCTCAAAGCAAGCTTCTTTACTACAAATTTTCAATCCACTTTCAAGTTTAAAGACACCAAAATAAAAGAAACAAAATTGGGTTCTTCAAATCATCAAAGAATTAATCAAGAATCAGACAAAACAGCTCAAACAAGACCTGTATTGTTAGTGTTAGGTTGAAAACATGTCTTTCTTATTGCTACCTTAAAAAAAAACACACAAAACACGAGCCTTTTTTTTTTTTAAGGTTTAGGAGAGAGAAGTGAGGATTTGGAAGACAGAAAAAGCGAAGGATCTTGAGCAGGGAAACTGGTGGTGATGGTACTTTTGTGGGGGAGAGGTATGGTCCTGGTATTTGTATTTGGTGATGAAATTTGCGTGGATTTTTGTTTTTATTTTAATGTTGTTTTTTTCTTTGAAAACAATGTTTTTGTTTGAAAATAACGGGAAACTGGGAAAAGGGGACACAGAACATTTTTTTGGGGCACCTTTGGTGCTGGTGGCTATGGAAAATTCTCAGGCGAATGGGTCTTGAATAGTGGCTATTTATAAAACTTACCCCTTTTACAGTTATCCAATAATTTAATTAGTAATTTAGTGTAATTTTTTTATATTACTTTGAATTTGAGTTTTTTTTATTGTTAATTGCTCAAAAAATAAAAATTTATGTTAAAAATATGGTATTGAATTCTCAAATTATTATTATTGCCACGGAAAGTAAAAAAATATATTTAAAATTGATAGTGTTGGATAATGAATTCTCTTTATAAAAAAGAGATTACATGAGGGCGTGATCAAAATAAGTTCATTTTTTTCTCATTTTAATTTTATATCTTCATATTTTGTTTATTGGAATCTATTTTTGTTAAAAAAAAATTAAGAAAGTAATTGGTGATTTATCCCGTTTTACTATATTCCTCTCGCCGGAGTGCGCTCCCGTCCAAAACGTCAAAAATGCCATTGCCACGTACTTCTCCGATTCAACGAAAATTTAGAAAAAAGGACATTTTTTTAGAAAGAAAAAAAAAAAAAAGTAAAAGCGTCTCATTTGGCTGGCGGCTGAATAATTAGTTTAATGTTGCCTTAAAAAAATGAATAAAAAATAGAGGACATAACAGGCAACAGGCAACAGTCAACTTTGGAGAAAAAAAAAATGAGGGAAATTTATGTTAGTGTGATTGCCCACGAGATTCATGCTCAAATTCTTGATGTCACGTTCCTAGGACAACATTTTACACCGCCAACCATCATCCTCTTGTCTTTTTTCGTTAGATAAATGAAAATATAAAAACAATACTCTATAGCCTCGTAAAAAAAAATTACACTCACAAAAAAAAACATATTTTATGATTGTGCGTTTAATTTTATTAAATTTTTTAAGAACATCAAACTTATAATTTTTAATATAATAATAAACAACTTCTTAACCACTCAATTACAATTTTTAAACGTCGTACTCTTACCTCTTTTATTCCTTTTGCTTTTGTTTTCTTCTTTTCTTGAACACGATACTTTCCCTCATATGTCTTTTTATCGTTTTCCTCTACCTCGTTCTTTTCTAATGTTTGTTGTTGAATGCTGCATTATACTCACACTCTTATTATTTGGCTCAGCATAATGTGATTTAATTCTTCAAACCTTGTCATCCATGCCGATAAATCTGCATTCGATAGTTTTCCAATTTGAAGTCTAAAAGTCAATACTTGTGCTGGTCTACGACTCCATGGTCAATATTGTCTGTCGCCATCAACTCAGCAGGTCTCCACATCTAAATTGTAAACATTTTGTATGCAGGGAAAAAACCTATTCTAGCCATATTATGTAAATAAGTTTAGTAATATGAGTGAAAGAAACATTTAATTTAGTAATATTTAACAGTTTATTTATTTTTTAAAATTTAATATTTTTTTATAATCTAATAGTCCACACTTTGCCCGTACTCTCAGAATTACTTGTCTAAAAAAAAATTTGGTGAATCTATACAGCAGACATGGGCAGACATTGACCATTATCCATGATTAATTGAAGGCCACATTCAACAGCGCAAGGCTTACTGGACGGGGAATCATTAGCACATAAAAAATAGCAGTCAAAGACGTTTAAATACAGGTTTAGCTAAATTTAACTTTGAAACCAAGCGAAGACTGTAAAAAAAAAATGTTAAAGAAAACACCAACTAGCCTTCTCAGTGTCTTTCTTTTATTCAAGATCCAAGGAAGCTGAGCCAGCAGCTGCAAATTGACTAGCAAGGCATGGTCAAATATGTGGCTAATAGATAACTACTACCATGGAATGTTAGTCCAAAATGGCTAACAAAGAAATCAATAATAAATGCTTGAATCTTTCACATGGACTGTTCAGGGCAATGCCCATAACTGAGAAAGTTTTAAATACCGCCAAACAATGAGGAGAATGACTAAACCTTCATTTTTTGGCAATACAAAAATGTAAAGATAGTAGGCCACCATCATGTAATAATAAAAAACAAAATTTGTCAAACATACATGAGCAAGACTACATTTACTTCACTTAAATTACAACACAGCTTTATTCTATAACATTTAATAATTTATTTGTTTTTTTTTTCACGAATTCAATCACAATAGCGCGTGGAGATACTTCGTGCCACGAGAAACAAATTTCCCTCAGGCCACGTGCCAAGACAATTGAAAAAAGTAATGTCATCGTAGAAGTGTTTGAGAAATTTGGATAAATCAAATGAAAAAGTACATCCAAAAGCATATCTTAAATAATTTATTGACTAAGAATGCAATATCAAAACATATTCGGTCCAAGCTTGGTTGAAATGAAGTATACATTTAACTTGAACAGAATACAGATCTTTTTCAGTGCCATGCAAGATGCCTCTTTTGCCGAAGCAATACATCAGTCTAAAATGATGGGTCCCCATTTCAGAAAATCTTCATTGCATTACAGCAGCTTCCTCAACTAGAAAATGCTTTTCAAGGATAGTCATGGTTTCTTCCTTTGCACTGGAATGAAAGGGAAAATCAACAAGAAGGTTTAGAAAAACAGTTAAAGAAATAAAAGACATATCCAAGCATAGCATTGTTCAAAAACTACCAGCAGAGGGCACTAAAAAGTCTGATACCAAAGAATTCCAACCAAAATACATAAAGTTCTACATAGTGAATATCATTTTACACAGCCACCAAAAGCATGAAGCAAATTGTTCTAGTGAGCAAACATAATTATCTAATATTTTGCAGAGAACCCAACTTTGCGATGAAAATGGTCATGATTAAGTCAGAGTATTGCAAGTAACCTTAAACACAGCTAAATGCATATCAAGAAATTGCCTCATCCTTTTCACCAAGAGAGAGAATTCCCCACTTGCTGTACCAATAATAACAACAAATACAAGTCCACAGTAGATGCATTTTCTGTTCGGTCTGCTTTCTCACATGACCTCCATTATACATTTAAAAACAAGATAGCAAGGTTACCATTGCTCCCATAAACTATGCAACTCACATGATTAAGATCTTAGAATGCTAATAAGATGCTGAATATAACAAATAATCTATCTACCAACAAGAAGGATGAGCCTTCTTCTAACAGTGAGACCACTCCATCATGACCAGAAGGTCACAGATTCGAGTCGAGAAATAGCCTTTTTGTAAGGGTGAGGTTGCATAGATTTGACCCTTCCCTAGACCCCACAATGAGAGAGCTAGCGCTAACAACCCCTAATCTATTTACCTATAAGAGTTAACATAAATTAGTTGTTCAAGCGCTTAAAACTGATGACAAACTATAAGCAATTACAATTTCAAATTCTTCTACCGGAACATCTGTAAAGTAAGGGAAGAATTCCACTCAAATTGGAGGTTTACCTTCCAGGTCTAAGAAGTTTGTACTTTCCTAAACTGGTGAGGTCCACAACTGTTGATCCTGCACGACCAGATGGAAGCACACCTCCATCATATACGTATGCACAATGTTCCCACAAGTTCTCAAAGTCCTTGATACAAACACTACTTGGCTGTCCACTGAGGTTTGCACTTGTAAGCGCCACTGCTCTTCCCAAACCACGAGCAATTACCCTGATGAAGTTACAATCAGGCACTCGGATCCCTATACTTTCCAATCCTAGGTTCAATGACTTCTCAACCTCACTTGAGTCTCCTGAAAATGTTTAAACAGCTAATCAAATAATTGGTAAAAATATATACAATGAGCAAAGATGTAGGACACCTAGTCACCAAATTGCAGCATCATTTAATTACAATCTTCCAAAAGTACCCAACCCTTAAATGCAAATTCTTAGTTTCCTTGTCATGGATGGACAAATTGATAGTTTACTATACTAACCTCGCCTTAATACAACGGTTACAGGTCCCGGGAGCAGAGTATCGAGTAAGCCATGAGGCAAGTGGTCAGTGACAGCAAAACGCCCAATTTCTGATACATCGCCAACACAAACTGCAAGAGGGCTTGTATGCTTTCGTCCTTTGATTTCATAGATTCTATTAACAGCTTCTAAAGTACTGCCATGAAATGTTAACAGAATCATAAATGTTTATAATTAAAGATTGCAGAAACAATACTGAGGTCTCCTGAAATATTTTTGAACTCTGCAACGAAGGTAAGCATTCACATTCACCTTACAGATTAAGAAGACCTCAAAACTTTTACAAATATTTTTTATTTTTTTCCTATCGGTTTCTCTTCAACGCTGGAATGTAACTAAATAATAGCTAGGCGAGACGATTGTGACCCAGATGTCTCCTTTAAGGATAATTGCCAGACAATATCTATCTCCATGAGGTTAATAAACAGTGTCAAACTGTATCAGATTCCCATTCACCAGATGTCTAACCATGGCCATCCTCTTGTAAAAGTAACCTTAACTGAAGCAAAATTTGGACCATAGTCATTCATTCGGAAGTTTCTGTTGCTGCCACTCCAGAGTTTTAACAACATACATTACATTCTGGAAACCACATTAGATCAACATGAAAAGACAGAAAGAAAATCCAATAAATTGCATAGTCAGGATTGGCCAATTTTCACAACATGTTAGTGAAAAAGACCACATTACAACCGCTAATTCAACACTCTAACAAGAGTCCGTGATCTTGCAAATCAGGATAAGGGTATAATCTTCGGGTATAAACAATTTCAGTGCCAACAATAGTGAACAACATAATCACTCCACCCATTTATACTGGCACTCCAATTTCTATGGTGAGATTTATAGACCGACATTCAAACAATCCACACACCAACAATTTCTTTACAAAAACAAAGGAACTAATCGTGTTACTCTGCTAAGATTTATGGACTGAAATGCACCAAATTGTCTTACCAAGCATCACAAGCAAATCCATAGAGTGTATCAGTGGGAACTGCAATGACGTTTCCAGCTCTCAGAGCTTCAATTGCCTCTAAAGCATATGCCTCAGTAGCAGGCCGAACAACACCTAAGCCGTTTCCAACAATTTCATCACATGTCTCTGGACCCAAACCCATTTTCTTAAGGCACCCCACTTCAAATCTCCTCCTTAAGCTCAAAAATGGCACAAATCCAATCTTGGGAGCACCTGAAATAAACCAAGTCAGTCAATTTTTTGGTTTGGGACCTCGTCATCCAGAAGCCACATTGGACCATGACTAATCTGGAGTTGAGCCGAGAAGGAACCTCAAGGGGGCAAAGCTTTCCCAACCCCCATTTTCTCCCACAACACTCAAACCCGAAACCTTACTTAAGGGAAAGTAAGCTTCATGCCACTCGGACCAACAGACGTCGGTACCAAGTAAGTTAATTGACAACGGTTTCTCATTCCCCAAAAAGAACAACAGAAAAAGACCAAAACTTGGTACCATGTGAGATACAATAGGAACTCAGTGAGAAATGGGGACAATGATAGCGATGCTTTCTTGCAAAGATGCTGCAAGCAAGGCAAAAGATAAAGAGAAAAAACAAAAAACCCATGTCATAATAATGAAAAGTGATGCTCTTGAACGTTCTGTAAACCCAAAAAGGACACAACTTTACTTCAATTTCCTCAGCAACCAAACCCAGGAAGGAGACAGAAAGAGAGGGACGGTTGTGATTTTGAGGTTACCGTAAAGAGAGAGACGAGGAGAGAGAAGCGGCAATTTGTGTGCAAGTCTTGCAGGAACGTTCATGCTCCTCTACAGTCTACCCAGCTTTCTCTTCTTCTCTTCAGCTCAGAACTGAAGCCTACCATGGCCTGGTCCTGGTCGGTTGCCCCAGTTTTTTTGACCAAAGTAGGTTTGTTTTTTTTTTTTTAATTAACAGATTCCTATACAACAACGATAATAACTCTTTTCTTTTGACAAATATCACTCACTTTCGAAATTTTTAAATAAAAATCTAATTTCGAAAAAATTCTGACCATTGGCTTTTAGAATCCAAAGTAGAGGCTTTGCTAGTTGCTTTGCCTGGTTGCCCTTCCTTGCTGTTAGCGTTGGGCATATTTTTCGGACTTAGCAGCAGGTGTTCTCACGTGATTAGAATACGAGAAAATTGAAAAAATATAAAGCATAGTCAATAATTTATAAAGAGTAAAAGAAATTTTTTTAACAAAAAAAAATTGAAAAAAATAAATTAATATTTAAAATAATATTAAATACATTTAAAATTTAATTTATAAAAAAATATTTTTTATTATTTTTTAGAGACTAAATTTATTTTTATGACTAAAACTTTTTTTTTTTTAAGACCATTTAATATATAACTTGAAAACTGATTAATTCAAACTAACTCGAATAGAATTATAAGAGTGATAAAATTTTTTTAACAAATATTTAATATATTTATATTTTAAAAATTTTAAATTTTTAATTAAACGACGACGACAAATTTCTGTTATTTATACCAGCGTCTCGCCTGCCGGTTGACTAAGACTATTGTACGTCCTCCAAAGAGACTCATTTGAAAAAAATACCACGCGTGCAAAACTCGAGCAATAAGGACAAAAGAAGTAAAGAATTTGATCAAACATATGTGGTTATTGGTTCTGCAAAAAGCAAGCCCTATATATTTTTGTTAAAAAAGGCCCTATCTATTTAAGTTAAAGTCTCTTTTTAACTTTGTTTCTTTTAACAGAAATGGGAGAGCAGAATTCCAAAAGCAATCCAATTCAGTATTTCGATAACTGTTTTCCAAGCATGTTGAACGCTAAAACCAGCGTCCAGTATTTGCTTGAAACAAGTGAGATCCTTTCAGATTTTGATTAAAGAACAACAGAACAAAACTTGATACCTATTTTGATATGGGATTATGTTACACACGACTATGAACACCCTGCACTAAAATGGACCATTAAGTCCCACTAAAACTTGCTGGATTTTCCACTTCATTTCGGGGGTGATCGCGGGTGGCGCCTCCAAGGGAAGAATTTACAGTTCTTGGAAATTGGCCTGGTGCTGTCATGGCAAGGGAATTGATATGCTGCTGTGATTGAGCATACCGTATTCTTCTCCATCTCCAGAACTCAACAAGTATAGAACTACCACTCATTGCCACACCGAAACCCGCGAATGTTGCAAGGAGAATGGATAGAACTGCTTGCACGGCGACCTGTGGGAAATGAAGAATATGAGGACACAGTAATTTATGTTGATTGAGGATATAGTTCATAGTGATCAACTCGGTATCTCATTTTCAATGCAATTCCTTCATTGGAGTTCTTCACCATTAACCATTTGGCCAAGACATTACTATGAATTTTTTTCTCAGATTCTGGTGGTGAGTGGAATCTACTTACCAAGGAATAAAAAATATGTGCAAAGAGAACCACCAAAGCAAACTGAACTGCAGCGTAAACCCAAACAAATCTTCTCTGCACTGCACAGAACTTGCAAGGTTAAAAATCTGTAAGCACGAATCGGCAATCAAAATTTTGACCATTTGTAGCAACTTTGTTTCTAAAAATTGATTCCTGCCATATAAAACCAATGTCTGCCCCCTGCTTATAACTTGACACGTGTGTGCATGCGTGTACGTGATTAAAATTTTCCAGCCTATAAACAGAAAAACAGAAAACAAACATTTGTATTCCAAGTCACAGACTTGTTCCTACACAGGTCATATCTCTTATGTCTTTGATTTGGTATTATAGACAGCCTACCCATGGTCGACGAGATCATGGATGAAAGTAGACCCAGCACACAAGAAAATGGAAGAGATACAGCAATTGCACCGGTACCCATTTTTCCTACCTGCACAAATGGAGTAGCATTAGATGTAAAATAGCAAGTTTGATAAATCAGGATGTGCTGCAGGTTATCTTACCAGGAGCTGCTCAAGAAAACAGAAGTAGGCAAGCATGCTAACAATGACAAGTACAGGCACTTCCTGCCAGACCCTGAATTACACAAAAATTAGTAGCTGGCGCACATTAAGCAACAAAGGATTACAAAAACTAACAGTTGGAAACACAAATCTCATAGCAAATTGGAGTAGAAGTGACTTCCTTATAATGCTGTCGTTAATTTTAACTCCTACAACAAGCTATGAAGTGTAGGAAATGCTTTAGAAACATCACCTCACCTGTATCCATTAACATTGGCTTGATGAGGCCTTCTTGCTCTGGTAGTTCGAGCAAAGGCACTTTGGACACGCAAAAGAGTGACAGGCAGGTTCTGAACCTCTTGCTTGCACACATCACAGGTCTTATTGCCTTTGATGCTAAACCATTTTACTGCACAATCACGATGGGCCAGTGCCAGTTCTCCTTTGCAGCTACACTCCATCTTAAGGGTCTCACCTCCTTCACATAGTTCAACAAGACAAATCCTGCAAACAGCTTCCTCTTCAGGTATGTCTTCACCGTCATCGTCATTAGTTTCTGAACCATACTACTAAGATAAGACATTGGTCGGTAATCAAAATTAACACATTCAGAAAATGCCAAATTGAAAACTATATTTGCTCAGAAGACAAAGGAAATCAAAGGAAAAACATAACAAACAAACACTACAGAGTTGCAATTCTAGTTGCAACATTCAATCTATTTTTCATTAGGTTCCCATTTTCCAACAATCAAAATTGAGCCCAAGAAAGAAAATTCATTTTTCTTAGGATGGCATTTGCAGCGAACGTGAAGTTTACGTATCATAATAACAAAATGACTCCCTAATTACAAAGTACAGTTGCCAGTAGGCATTGCCAACACATTAAACTATGGTCAATATGTGATGAGTGTACTGGTGTACAAGAGGCCAGTAGCTACTGCCAATGAATTTATAAGTCACAGAAAATAGAGTTGAACAAGTTTCAAAAACACACAAAAGCAAAAAGTGAAAAATATTAGTCCGCAGAAAGTTAACAGGATTACCATCATCAACACTCAGGGATATGCTCATTATTGCATCTCCATCTACCAGTCGAGGAGTAGAGGGGACAATACGAAAAAAGGAGTCCATCCTCTTTAAGCTTCTGTCTTTGTTGTTAATAGGGACTGAAAGTGAGCGTGATATCTGCCGCTTTCTCTACAAAAACAACCATCAAGTAATTAAGGCTGAATTCAAGACAGGGCAATGCCAGATAAGATAGAAAACTCAGTATGCAACTCAGTAAACATGCTATGTGCTAATCATAATAGCTGTCAATTAATTGCTCTGAAGCATCAATTCCAAAAGCTCAAGCATAAAAAGCCAGAAAGCTATGAAATAATGTCACTAAGATGCGCATGTTAACTGGCCATTGAGCAAGTCCATAGGTTCTTTTTTTGGATGGGGGTCAACTAGTTGTTGCAATTTCTACCTAGAGAAAAAAATAGGGACTTACATTTGGATTAAGCAAAACACCAGTGCTTCCTTCACATACGGATTCTGGGTTCGAGCTTGCAATAGGAGTTACAGGTAATGAGGAAGTTCTCTTCATCCTTGGGGTGAATATCTTTGAAAGTGACAATGACCTTGATATGGAAGGTTTCTCCTGTGATATACTAGATGGAGCATCTGGACTCGAATTAGCAGCCTTCTCAACATCTAAGGTAGAGATCCGCGACTTGAAACTTAGTTTAGGTAACAGACTTCTTAAGGAGGGTTTGCCTCTCGATGAGGATGGGCCTGGGGAGCGATTCAATCTTCCATCATTAGAGGGAGGTGTCAGGAGGAAATTTACTTTCTTGGGAGTTGGACTTGGTGTTGGGGCCATTTTTATTACAATGGAATCCTGTAACGAGTTTTCCATGGTTCGTGAAGGTATCTCAAGAAATAAATTTCTCCGCTTCCAATGTTGAATATGGTTATTTTCTTCTACTATTTCCATGGTCTCTTCAACCTGTGTAAAGAGAAACCAAAAATAAGAGAGACAAAAGAAAAGGCAGGATAGAGCTTTAAGTTCAAGTAGGCATGAAGATAAGCTTAAGACCTTCGAGCTGTTCCACTAAATTCAGTTAATCTATGCCACAAACATGCAAAAGACCCCAAAACAGACGGGAAGAAAAACAATCAGAAAAGAACAAGTAGTCCAAGCTACACCCACAATAAATATTTTAATGATCTTTCTCAAAACATGTCAGATCAAGCCAATGTGGCACGGAATCAGACTGATAATAAATCAATCATCTTCACACGCAGAGGCCAAAAAGTTGATGACAAACAGACATTCTTCAATAAAATCCTATACACATATTGATTGATGACAAATAGGCCAAAAAGTTATCGAATAAAATTGCAACAATGGACCGAACGGTACTAAAAATTTTAACGGACTTGGTACATTCCACATAAAATAGGCTAAATTCTTAAAAGATTTACAATTAGCACGAGGTTGACAGGATCGCTAGATTTCCAGCAAATATGGAATGCTATGTACTTGTCATGGCATAAAGGAGATACATCATATTTTAAATGAATCACCAGCTCACAACAGATGTTCTCACAGCGGTACATCCCTTATCAAAGTTGTCTGAAAGAAAATAGAATATAATTTGCTTCCTTTCTGTGATCAACTTTTTGGATCATACTGATACAGAATGTTCGAAATCCTCAAATTTGGTCTTGAATTAAGAAGACCAAGATTCTGTAACCCAAGTGTACTGAAAATTATCAATGCATCAAGGAGATGACTAAAGAAATGAATTAAACTTTTGTATCAAATGAAAAACATGGCAAAAAAAAAAAAAAACCCCAATTCTTTTGCCAGTGCATATGACTTGGAATTTAGTGACTTTTTGTCATTAATAGAGGATCTAGCTCTTCTCTCAAAAAAAAAAGAGGATATAGCTCAAAGGCACACTACACGATTTTCATCCTTGATCAAGTTCAGCATTGAAATAATGTCACCTTTCAGCCAAGGTCATATAAAGGCCTAATATAGTTGTCCATGTGAAAATCTATAGATAGTTTCTCCAATCCAATAGACAAGCATTTAAAACACAGCCCATGCTTCAACAATAGTATGGAATGGGGTCAGCAGATGGCTTCATCACCTTTACTAGTTTCTTCAAATAAGATGCTTGCAAGCGTAGAAAGAAGGCAAAAGTGATTTACAATAATCAAAGAAAAAGCCAATAAGCAGCAATTGAATGTGCCATCCTCAAAACTTCAAATAATATGAGCAAACAATGTAGGGAGGCAATCAGGTAACCCACAAAAACTTGATCCATATCTCAAAACTATTGCCAAAAGACCCAAAAAAAAAAAAGAGATAACTACATAAAGAACAAACAAGAAACTAGGGAGAACAACAGAAAGAGAGGGGAAAAAAAAAAAGAAAGAAAAAAAGGTACCTTGCGGACAGGACTAAACAAGGCTTCTTGGCTTGAACCCACATCATCTTGCAGATCATTCACAGGCTTCTCCTGAGTTCCCATTCTAAGAATAACAGAAAAGAAACAAACTTTAAACCAAATCCCACCCTTCTTAACACCCCCCCAAGCCAAAAGTCCACCAGCAAATAAATTGACAAGGAAATTGAAAAAAAGTTAAAAATAAAAAAAACCCCAGTAACTTAAGATTTAAGAAAGCACCATATCCAGAGTGTCAGAAGGAAATTTAGCAACAGAGAGAGAGATATAGAGCGAGAGAGAGAAGGTGTAAAGAAAGGAGCAGTTTGTTGCATATGTCTTTATTTCTTGAGAAGCGTGTGAAAAAGAGAGGAGGAATAATAATGGTGGGAGGAGGTGAAGTTGAAGTTAGGTGATGCTTCTCAATTCTCATTCATTTCAAATCTCGTTAATGGCAAATTGGCCAAAGTTGGTGGGGAAGCTTGGCCCTACTCCTGCCAAGTGCCACCCACTGCTCACTGCTACTCACCACTGCGCGCGGGCACTTCACTTTTTAGTAACCTTCCTGCAAGGCCCCAACCTTCTTCTTTTTGCCATTGTAGAGTGTAAATGTTTTTCTTGCGGATTAGAATCTCTAATAAACTCATCAACCCACCATTATTTTTTTTTTGTCAAACAAAAAATTATCGTATGTATGTTATGCATGTTAGTGGTCGCTTTATAAATTAAGGTTGGAGGTTACGTAAAAAAAAAAACAAAACAAAAAAGGGTTGGAGGTCAATCCTTGATGTCTTTATTTTGCCTCTTCTTCATAAAAAAAAAAAAATTTCTTACTCAAATATTATTAGATTTAAATTAAATTTTTTTTATGTTCAGTCACAATATTAATAAAATATGATCGTAGTATTAATAATTCAAAAATCTTAACTTTGCGCTCTCCATACAAATTTCTGTTTTCAGGAAGCGGAAAAAGGGAAAAAACTTGAATCTAAACCAAGACACAAAAAAACACACAAAATTACCAATTAGGTTACTGCTTCACTGGTCAATCTTCTATCATTGAAACCTATTTGTATGAAGTTTTGAGTCTTATTTATAAGATTTTTAATAATTTTATTTTTTTTAGCGAATAAAATTTACTTATAATTTAATATTATATAATTTTTTTATTTTAATTAGACTTCACTTATTATATAGTATAAAATTATAAATAAGTTATACTTATTTAAAAATGTGAGCCAAATTAAAATTCTTCTATTTATAATATAACAATGAACTTGCATTTTTACCTCTATTATATGACGAAAAGAAAGAGAAGACAATTTATTTGTGTTGATAGTTAGAAATTCATTAGAACTTACATGGAGAGATTGAATCTTACTCTTTTCTTTTTCTTTTTCTTTTTTTTGAGAATGATTGAATCTTACTCTTATTAGATCACCCTAATTACGCCAAAGAAGAGTTGTTTTATTTATATAGCTTTTTAACGTACCCCAAAAACTACACCAAGTACAAGCTGTCTTACTTACAGGAGATGCATGAATTCTCCCAATTTATGTAAGTTGCAATTAGAGGGGGATAAGTTTATAGATAAGTTATTAACTTCTCAATTGAACATAAATAAGTCACTAACTTAAAAAAAATTCAATCAAGGTCAGTACCAATAAAAATAATGTTACGATTGAGTTAGAAACGTTACTCAATTCAAATTAGTCGTTATCTATCAACGTGTCATTTAGCTGGAGGCTGACGTGGCACACCATCTTCATCCTAATCAGCGTTTTTCATCCACATAACCATTTTTGGTCTCTTCCACTGGACGTCTCTCTCTCTCTCTCTCGTCTTCTTTCAAGAAAAAAATAAAGATTAATTAGAAATTCGCAAAAACATATTCTTCCCCAAATCGCAACACAATTTGACGAACAATGACTTGCTCTCTGCAATCTGAATCCTCTTTTCCGAAAAAATCTCCTTATACCAAAATTTGGCCTTCCAGCTCTTGAATTTGGAGCTTCAATCGCCTCAATTGTTGTGTTCATCGACGGCAAGTCGAGCAAGGCTGTCAATCTCGGCGCTGTTCTGGGTGGCACCTGCGTCTCGTAGACTCCCATTGAGAGTAGCCATTCTATGCAAACCACAAAACCCAGAAGCAGCAAAATCATCATTTCCTTTTTCTTTCTTTCTCTTTTATAGAAATTCTTCAAAGGCATCTTTGCACTTTTGTTCTTCTTCTTTGCCTTTCAGTTGGTCCATTTATTGTAATTACCTTTCCTACTTTTCTACTCACATACATTGCGGAGGCAACAAACGAACCTCCATGAGAATACTCTCCTAAGAAAAAAGGACACACTTGGTGAAAGTTTTGAAATTTTGTGCTGGAAATTGGGGGAGGATTTAATTTTAGGTTGTGGGTCTTGTTTGATTACTGAGAAAAATATCGCATTTCGGGAAACCCATTAAGGAACTCAAGGGTCTGGACTCCTTGACCCATCAACTTCGTGAGACTCTCACTTCCTTGGAGATCAGCAAGTCCAATTTTCTAGAACTAGATCTGGGTTCCTCTGTGTCTACTTCTGCACTGGTGACCCCGCCGCCACTACAACCACCACTACTAGTTCTAGCCTTTTTTTTCCCGAGAGAGAGAGAGAGAGTACAGAGAGAGACAGACATGTTGAGTGGAAGAGAGAGAAAAGTGTCATGTGGATCGAAAAGCTGACTAAGATGAAGGTTATGTGCCACGTCAAGCTCCAGCTAAGCAATATGTTGGCAGATAACGATTAATTTAAACAGAGTAATGTTTCTGACTCAATCGTGTACTATTTTTAACGGTACTGACCTTAATTAAATTTTTTTTGAGTTAGTAACCTACCAGTGTCAAATTAATGAGTTAGTGACTCACTGATAAACTTATCCCCAAACCTGCAATACTAAAGGCAAATATATATAAACTTTAGTCAAGATTCGACAACAACACAATTTGGATGGTTTAAAATTAATCAGAATTATTTAAACTGTTAATATATTTTTTTTTGGCAGTATGATTGCTGTCAAAAACGTTAGATGAAATTCTCTGCTTTTGCTTTATGCTTAGGGAACCTTTTGGTTTTGTCAAGTTACCTTCAACTTCCATTTGTCAAGCCAGAATCTAAACGAAATTTTTTGCCCCCGTATCTTTTTGTTTGCACTGTCAACCAAATTTCCCAGTCTCTTTACTTCCTTTTCACTAATAAAAACTGAAAATGACTAAATTATGCGATAGGCTTTCAAGGTTTAATTACTTTCAAGTCCCTCACTTGTGAGTTATGAGAATGGCTCGATATTCCCTAGTTCGGACTCACCAATCATATCATAACTTTTTTGTCCCACGAGCTCTATTGTTAATGAGGTAACACCCAAAAGACTCACTAAGCTAGATGTCTTTTTAGACTTTATGAATAGAGTTGGGATACGCACTCAAATAATACTTTATCAAATATTTGTTCGAATGAAATGGAAGAGCAATTTTTTAAAATCTCAACAAAACTTTTTACAACAAAAGAAAAACAATGCGATTTTTTTTTTCTCGTCCCAAAATATTTCACAGCTATTTCAAAAAATTGTCCTCTTGTTTGGATTGCACACCCATTTAGACGCTACACATTCGGACTCCTTACCTTTTCCCTTAAAAATAAGAGGGTCATTGTCTTTCGTAAGGTAAGTCTTTCATTCTCGTACTACGCTTCTATTTCTCATCCTCTCATACTCTTTATACTAACTTAGCTACCGAAATGCCAATATTGAGTTCCAAACCGATAATCTTTAACCTACATGTGTCTTATAGGCGTTGGACCTCTACTTTGACTCAATTTAGTATCCACCAAGATGATCTTCATCGATAACCATAATTAGCTTACAGATGAATGTCACTTGTTGGGTTATCTTTTCCACAATCACAAACTATAGAACATAGATATGGCCAAAACTATATTAGAGAAAAATAAACGTTTCAGGGTAACAATAATGGCGAGCAGGTAATGTATTGTTATTGGTCAGGCGACGAAGTAAGGCGGCCAGAGACAGCAGGATGGAAGTCACCTTCAACTTAAAGATGACTAAAAAGCCGGGCTGTTCATTAGTGATGAGTGGGATATGTGATTTCAAGTGCTGCTTTTGGACAAATCCCATCCTTAAAATATGCATTGCGTGGACTTCCAAACGACTAATAATGTGACTTGGTAAATCCCACAAACTTGTACACGTTGAGTGCATTAAAGAAGACTAACAATAGTACTTCCATCATAATTTTTAATGAGTGTGGATTTAGCACCGAGTTAGTGTCTGAAAGAATTATTCGGATACTTTTAAAAAAATGCAAACATTTAATTCTTTAGTGTAATTATATTAAAAAAATTATAAAATAAGAAATTATAAAATTAAAATTTAAAAATAGATGAATGTTATTTTAAAATATAAGAGATAGATCTAATATAATACATATTAAAACAAAAAAAAATTCAGAAGCTTTTTTTAAAAAAAAAAAACAATTCAGTTACACTATGAATGCAAGCGATTGTAATTTTGTAGGGTATCCAAATAGTTCAGGGGTTCTAACTTTATTGAATTTTTAAATCTAAACCTACCCTTAACCTATATAAAAAATCGAATCATCGAATCATTGGTTCGATCATTAAAATATTTATAGCAAAGACATCACTTTTAGTTGATATGTTATGTGGAGTAAGTTTTTTACACGTTGACACAAAATACCAAACGTTTTGTTGTAGCGGGTGTGTGAGAAGGGGAGGAGTCTTCGTTATAAATGAACAGCAATCCCTTTGGTTTATAAAATCAGAAAGTAGGGGTGCTTGTTTTGCGAAATCCATTAAGAAGAATTATGTTAATATGTCGTGCAATGGATTGAACCGCTAAACTGAATTTATATGTTATCATTCAATTTTTTAGAGTAATTATATTGACAAAATTGTGAAACAAGAAATTATAAAACTAAAAGTAAAATATAAATGTGTGTTATTTTAAAATATAAAATTTAGATCTCACATATTATATGTTAAAATAAAAAAAAATCTTTTAAATTTTTTTTTCTAAAAATACAATTTGGTACACTATAAAAATAAGCGTTGTATTTTTATGAGGTGGCCAAACAATTTAGGGGTTCTAACTTTATTGAATTTCTAAATCTAAATCTGCCCTTAACGGAGATAAAAAGTCGAGTCATCGAATGGTTGGTTCGATCATTAAAATATTTATAGCCAACACATCACTTTTAGTTGACATGGTATGTGGAGTAAGTTTTTCACACGTTGACACAAAATACCGAAGGTTTTGTTGTGGCGGGTGTGAGAAGGGGAGGAGTCTTCGTTATAAATGTATAGCAATTCCTTTGGTTGATGAAAGGAGAATGTAGGGGTGGTTGCCCTGCAAAATCTGCTTAAAAGGATTACATTGACATAAACTGCTACACTAAATTTACGGATAAACTCACTCTTCGATGTCTAAGAAGGGTCACCAAGCATTTCCAAAATTATACAAAATCATACATCCGTTTAATCCCATTCTACGCTCTAAGATATTTAAACCTTTGTCGACGGTTAATCCCGTTGCTTTGTCATTTGAGCCCTCCCTTCCTTTAGCCATGTTTAGAACCTCGTTTGAAGTCTTTAGCTAGTACAAGATTGGTCATTGGAAGACCAGCCCAATGTTTCATTGTCCTAAAATTATATTGTTTTTAGTTGTAGAAACTAAGCGTTTACGTGAAAGAAAAATAATTACAAGTAGTGGTCTTCAATTGAAAGAAGTGAATTCAAGCCTTCTTTCCCGCTATCCCTATACAATGACTTTATCATATTTTCTATAAACAAAAATAAAAAATAAAAAATAAACAAACCCCCTGGTTCATTAGATTCTCCGAGTTCTTTTTTTTATCCACGTTATATATTTTGCAATATCTTTTGTCATTTTCATTTTTCTTTAATTTAATTCGTGTATCTTTGTGCCATGCATATATGAATATTGTACACTGATAAAAATGTTTGAATCTGACACCGTTTCCAAGCGATTAAAATCATTCTTACAAACAAAGCTCAGGTCAGCCCAGCTTGCACTTTCATGCTGGACAGACTCATCTACCGCCATGTAATCCACACAATAACGACTCGTGTTTGCAACCTGTTACTCAGTTCTATGGAATTGGTGTATAATTCGAACCCGTGATCTTTTACAAAGATTTGAATCCTTTAACCAATTAAACCACACAAGTGGGGGTAAAATTATAATTACTTAAATTTATATGAGGCCACAAACTTTCTGGTTAAACACCTGTGATGACAAGCCTGCATTAGGGCCAGAGAAGCACAAATTCCCCAGACTATATAGTTGATTGCGAAGTGACACAGTTTCAAAAACCAAAGGATAAAAAAAAAAAAAAAAAACTATAACTTCACAATCAGAATCCAATGTCCAATGGCAATGTGCTTCCTCAGTCATCAGATCCATCATTCACCTTAATTTCCAGGAGACGCTCAACTGGTTGTCTGCAAATGGGGCATCGGTTCGTTCGGAATTGCAGAAGCTTGGCACACTCGCTACACATGCACTGCACTCACAGAGACAAAGTAATATTAGCCAAAAACGATGGAGATCTTCAGCATACTCATCCTTCAGAATATGAGGAGTGAACTGTTGAAGACAATACTATGTAAAAGTGTGGAACAACAATGAATCAGATAAATATGTAACCCCAGACCAATTAGCATTTATCAAAGTTTAATGAAGTGGCTGCCCGAGATACGGAGTACAATCCTATAAATCGATAATAGCAGCTATATCCATTGCCCACAAATACACTTCAAGAACATCTGTTCATTTTTGGTATTTTGTGTTCATTTTAATGCATTGAAATAGCACATGAATGAAAGTTTTAACTCAAACCAGAAATATCCAAGGCAAACAGATGGAAGCAATATATTGACTATAGCTGTTTCCGCTTCTTGGACTGCGCATTTAAGCACATTGGCAGACATATATAAATGCCCAAGACTACTAGGAAAAATTACCAGTTTGATACAACTTTGCAATCAAGAAACATGACACACTTTGTCTCATTGTCACACGATATGTCGCCCAAGAAGAGGCCATATCTTCTTCCCTTTTTTTCATAGGGTTACGATGAGACTTGAACCTAAGGCCTTTGGGTCTCCCAGGTCTCAATTTTAACCATCAGGATAAAATTTCTCCACATTTTTCTAATTCGGTCCACGGCAAGAGAGTTTTAAAAAATAGTATGGGAAGATGTAGAATCTGAATTTACCATGTGTCGGCATGGGAGGATGGTAGTGTCTCGTGGTTCTGACATGCAGATGACACATTCTTTTCCAGGATCATTTCCATCAGATTCAGGATCCACAGAATTCCCAATCCCATAGATCTCCTGCAACTCATACCGAACACCACCCACCCATATTATCTGTTTCTTCACATGCACCATGTATTCTCCTTTCTCCTTCTTATCAAACACTGCCAGAGTGATCTGAGAGTTCCCATTTGAGAGTGCTTCAGAACTATCGCAGTTCGGTGGGTATGCATCAGCCTTCAACACAAGGGGATAAACCCCCTCATCATGCTCCTTCGTTAACAATGTCTCCTCAAAAACTGAGAAGTCAATCCCCGTTCTAGAAGGTTGTCCAAACTTCTGACCCAGACCTTGCTCAAATGATACTGTAACAGGTGTATATACATCTTCTTTTGTTGCTATCAGGTTACAGTCAACTCCTTCTTTAGCAAAGAATACAACTGTAATGCTGTAAAGAAATAGGAAAAGAGAACAACACAGTGAAAGAATGCGAGAATGCAATGCCAAAAAGAAAAGGCAGCATCATTTCCTTCTTTCATTTAAAATATAAACTGAAGTAAATCACTAAGACGACTGAACAAAGAACCAAGTTCTGGCCAAATTTTCTCATTGGCAAATTAAAATTCCCATCCTTATAAAGAAGAAAAGAAGGATAAAGAATCCTATGAGTAAACAAACTACGTTCCTCGATAAAATATCAACACTTGATGCTCACCCATAGAGAGTTTAGTTAAATGTAATTCCAGGGGCATTAAGATTTCTGCTCAGATTTTTTAACTAAATGATAAGACACATTCTGCAAACGAGCGTCTCTAAATTATAAAAACTTGATTCTTAACCAGATATAGTTTAATTGAGTTTATACTAGGCGCACTAAATTTTCTGCTCAGACTTCTTTACAAAAAGATCCGACAAATTACACAGACTGCATACATTATTCAACACTAGATGCTTACCCAGAAATAGATTACAAAATTGTAACACTAGGGTAAGTAAGATTTCTGCTAAGACTATTTACTAAATGACTCGACATGTATTAGCCAAAAACCCTTGATAAAAATTTAAGTACATCAGCATTACTAATTACTAAATAAAAAAGTATATTAGCAATCTGGGATCATATCCTCAAGCACACAGTGCCGCAACCCCAAAAAAAAAAAAAAAAAATCCCATTCTCATTACCACCTCATTCTTGACTTACCAAGAACTTGCCTTTCGTTTTCCCATCTTCTTTATATTTGCCTAATGGATCAACCTAACCTTGAGATCAAACTAAAAGAATAGGTCCTAAATAACCAAAACCCAATATAGTAAATATTAGAGATTAAATTCACAGGTAGAAACTACCAAAAGACTAATTACCAGCAAATATAAGCAACAGTAGTTCTGATAACTGAAAATTGAAACCACAAACCAATAAGCTTTAACTAAACTGATATTGAAGTCGTCTGGCACTGAAGGTCTCGAGTTCGAGTGTCGGAGGCAATTAATCAAAGAAAAGAAAGAAAGAAAATTGAAACCACAAAAAACCCATCTGCAATAGGAGAGTTAACCTTCCGGGAGCAGTGGCATCAAAAGTGAAGGCGACGAGGAACTTGCCAGGATTCTCCTCATCCTCCACAATTCTTATACTCTCTTTCTTTATATTTACGTCATTCCTAATCGTGACAGCCTTCTGGTGCTCCACGAATGGCGTGGCCGGAAGGGTGGCAGCGTTGCAGGCCGGATACCGATGGTGGCCTTGCGGGAAGGGGAGAGGCAGCGGCGGATAGTACCTAGGAAGAGGGTACTGCTGGTGGGTCTGATGCAAATTGGGGTTTACGTATTGGTTTGAGGTCACTTGGGGCTGTGGAGGCTCCGGCAACGGTGCGGGTGTCAGCACCGCCCCCGCTGCCGCCGTTGGCTGTGATTGTTGGTGGTGGTCCCTACGGCTTCGGCTGCCAGAATTTCCCATTCTGTTTCTTTTTCTCTCTCTCTCTCTAAGTAAATAATTAGCTCTCCTCTGTTTGATGACACGAGAATTATTGAAGAAATTTCGATCAAAAAAAAAGAAAAAGAATTATTAAAGAAACACAAGAAAGAACAAGAGAAAGTAAGACAAAGTTGTAATTTTTTAAAAAATATAAATTTTGTGTCGATTTATAAATTTTAAAAATAAATTATTCAGTATCTTGGAGTACAATGCAATGATTAATATTTAAAATTTTTATTTTAAAATTTTTAATTTTGATGAGAAATGTGAATTTTATAAAAATAAAAAAAATTATTTTATCTTATAAATCAAGCTTTAGAAAGAAAAAAAAATCCTAAGCAGAAGTGCAGAACGGACGAACAGGATGGGGGGCACTTGTCCGTGTGATCCTTGATGTCAACCTGACGCCAGTTGTCCCCCGAGGTAGAGCCACGTCATGCGTTGCTATTATTTACCTCCTTTTTATGGGACCATTATATAGCCAAATTTGAGTGGGCAAATGGTATATATATATTTTTATTTCATATAATAAAATTTATATTTTATATAATCATAATTAAAAATATAAATAATAAAAAATAATAATATTTTTTATATTATTTATTATTATTATTATTATTATTATATAAAATATAAATTTTATTATAAAAATTAAAGATCGTTTAGATATTATTTAGCCATTAACATTTGACTACTTAATTTTTCGGCCTTTTTTTAAACAGAGTTGCTATTATATAGTTGTTACTTGTCTTACCAGTACCTGTTGATGTGGCAGATTAGACGAATGTTTGTTTGTTTTTTCTTTTTTTTGGTCTAAAAGAACCAGAACGCAACGATGGAGAGAGGGAGGGGCGGACGGCAAGTTTGTCTCGTAAACCCGGACTGATACACAAGTATCAGTGTGTCTGGTATACAAAATAGGCCAAAACTAGTGGACAGAATTTGATAGATAGAAAAAAGATAAAAATTTTTTTTGTGTAATTAATTATTTTATTTATGCAACATAACGTTGAATTATTATAATAAAATTTTTAAAAAAATTTATTTATTTTTTTGTTATAAAAATTAAGTAACTTATTATATAAATAAACTAACTAATTATAAAAAAAAAATTCTATCTCTTTTCCTTCCGCCAATTCCGTCCACCTAACCATACTTTACAAAATAATATAAAATAAATTAGTCTCTTTAAATAAATAATCAGCATTCGATGACACGAGAATTATTAAGGAAATTTTGATTTAAAAAAAACAATATTATTAAAGAAACACCATTAAAAGAACGAGAGAATGTAAGAGAAACTTGTAATCTTTTTTTTAATCACTCAGGCTCTCAGATGAAAGCTCCCAAAAAAAAAAAAGATTCACATACCTTGAATTTTTTTTTTTTGGTCAACTACATAACTTGAATTTCAAAGGGGTTGGAAGTTGGAAGTGTATAAATTTGGGCTAGTCTGGAGGTTGTTCTTTATTAGTATTATTTTTTTAATATAGTGGAGTTGGGTTACGTTTCAGACAAATTACACAAATTACCCTTATTGAAATATAGGTAGGCATATAATAATATAAATTATATTTTTTTAAATTATATCATGCACCACTACTTTTGGTGCAGTAACAAGCTGCACTCCTTATTTTTATGAGTAGCAAACCTCACCTCTTGACGAATTAGAGTTAATAAACATTAACAAAAATTTTTGAAAAGGCTTTTTTAGCTATAGTTATATATCAAAGAATTTACCAAGGCCAATGCTTCTTGATTTGTTCAGTCCCTCGTAAATCTTTTTCTTTTTCTTTTTAACTTCATCTCTGTTTTTTTTAAGCCCTCAACTTTGGAAGAAAAAAAGGCAAGAGAAGCGTTGTCTTTTCTTGCGTTTCTTCAGGTATGTCCATTTTTTATTTCAATTCTCTTAATTTCAGTTTATAGTTTGTACCGAGATTTTGTGGAATTATTGGATAAATTTATGATTCCAACTCTCCAAACTTTTCATTTTCTTTCTTTTCAATGTCTGAATCAACAAAACTTCGATAGGTTTATATGGGTTCCAATGTTAAAATTTGATTTTGGATGTATTAAGGGTATTTTGGTTAGTTCACGATAATTATAATGAGATTTTTTAATTATTTCAGATATTTTTTAATAGAAACTAAATAGAGGGTACTCTTTATTACAATTAAAAATAGGGGGTACCGATGCATTTTTAAAAACTGTCTGGTACTATTAGAAATAAAAAAAAAAAAAAGAAAATAATGTCTTTTTTCATTTAGGGGAAGAGTTCAAAATAAATGAATTGCAATGTTATGTCAAAAAAATTTGATAATTTTATTTAAATAATTTAAAATAATTAAAAAATAATATAATCATTAAATTATTAAATTAATAAAAAAAATAAATTATTATAAATTATTAAAAAATTATGTTATTACATAACTTCTAACAACAAATTTCTCTTTTGTTGTCCTATTTGTCACAGTCAACTACTCCTGTCCCCACGTGGACCCAGCTATGATGTCGGCGGCCGTTACGTTTTTACATTTTTGGTCTAAAAACGTAACAGTGGACGGCTGGCCGTAGGTCAAGTGGTCAACTCAAGCGGCCGGCGTTAAAAAACCTTTCCCTCTTTTCTGCAGTGGAAAAAGCATTCACCGCCGGCCCCGGCCGCCTCGGCCTTCGAATCAAAAAGCGATGATAAACAGTAACAGCGGACGACCGCTGGACCCTTTTTCCAGCAGGCTAAGTCCCATCAAATGCCATAAAAGTGCGAAAGAAAAGAATTGGATAATAATATTTAAGAAATAATATAATAAAATAATTATAAATTGATATAAATTATTAAATAACTAAAATTTAAAAAAAATAATTATTAGATATGAATGAATAAATTATACAATTAGTTTATTATTACTTAAAGTTTAAAAAGATAAATTATTTCATTATTTTATTATTACTTAATATTAACCATCAAGCTAAACTCTTCACAAAAATTGCTTTGAACCGACCCGTGCGGGGCGTAAGAACAGAGGGAGAGACGTGCAAGACTGGAGGAATGCTTGTTTATGGACAATCTTGTCTTTTAATGACGTTGTGGTTGATAAGAACGCAGTTAAAATGACTGTCTTACGCAACATGATTTGTCATGTTAGATCATGGGATAAAATGATCGGACTAAAAATGTCATTGTCTTTTATTTCCTTTTCAAGTTATAGCAAACATGGGCTGCCCCGTTAGTTTCCTTTTAGGTGAGTGAATAAGCAATAATGAGATTTTTGTTCTACTAAATGATGATTAGAAATGCAGTGATAATGACACACACCAAGTGGGGTTTTTAGTTGTAGGATTCCAAGTTATTTGTTACCATCTAGCGGTTTTGATTTTGAATTGTAGAAAATTGTTCTATAGACAGTGAAATTGTTCTCTCATGCACAATTTGCAAGAGGATAACTTTTATGCTAAGTCAAACAAAGACATAACGCCATCACTTAGGACAAACTTCCAAGGCACGCAACGTTGAGAAATACTAAATAACAATATTTAAATAATAATAAAATAACATATATTGTAATTTGAAAAAAAAAATATTAAATATCATTAAATAAATTATATAACTAATTTTTTATTACTAAAAATCGAACCATGTGACAAAGCTCTGTAACGTTTTTGTTAATGACCGATAGATCCCCATTAAGCAACTGATCCAGGTGGTGAGGACGTATGAGATAAGCTCTCTTTAGAAAAGATTTCACTTGAAATCAATTATCAAGGAAAACTTCAGATGATACAAACTGTTTCTTTCAGAAGTGATTTTAGAAGCATTCACTACTCATCATGGATCAAACACGCTGCAAAGGACTAGAAATCCCACCATCGTGTCAAAAGAGGTAAAATAAATACCACATATAACATCATCAATATAACTCAAAATCCCAAACCCCTTTCACCAACTCACATGCTATTGCCTTTGGGCAGTGTCTTCCTCCCTTCAAAGCTATATAACTTTTAGGAAATCAAAAGTGTAAAGACCAAAAAGAAAAGAGGTAATCCAAGCCTCTTACAAAGTGTGAAAACAACTCCAAACCAGTTAAAACAGATTAGTCGGTTTGAGTAACGTGGGTATTGTTTCCATCAAGGTAAGGTTCGTCTCGAGTGATATAGGTATTATTTTCACTTCCATCAAGTTGTTCCCTCTGCAGGCTATTACGCTGGCACCAGCATAGATACTTGGGTATTGGACCATCTTCTCCTATAACCCAAGTATGGTTTGCTACATTGTCCAGTGTCATCCTCTGCTTCGGGTCTGCAAGCGACATGGTCAATGCAAAGCCATCTCAGAAATACAAAAGACAACATGACTAAAGGAATTCACACTTCCTATCAGCTCAGCTGGGTGGGAACAATTCCGAGACTGAATATATTTGACCTGAGCCTTTAAATGAAAGAAAAAGATTCACCCACCTTTGCAAAGAATTCCTTTGAGTAGGTCCTTCAGCTGCTCATTCATTCCATCTGGAAGCACTAAAGGATTATTCACAATCTGAACACGGGAATAAAAAACCTATTCATTATCTGTTTAATAATAATGAGGCTAAAAATGAAGCCAACTTCTGCAGGGGATCTCCCCATAAAAAGATTTTTTTTTTTTTTTGGTGGGGGGAGGGGGAATTACAGGGGTAATTTCCTTGCCTTGTCATATGTCTCTTGTAATGTTTCTCCAAGAAATGGGTACTTTCCCAGTATCATACAGTATAAAGTCACTCCAACTGCCCATGTGTCTGCTGCTTTGCCATGATAGTTTGTACCTGTTGGACAATAAATGAAATTCAAGAAAAGTTGTAATAAATGTCATGTCCTGTTAGTTTAAGCTTTACAAAAAGCATTTCTCAGCTTAGGAGAAAGACCTAACCTAAGCAGCACTCTGGTGCAGTGAAAACGGGTGTTCCAGGAGATCTGCGAAGCTCATCATTATCATCCTGCGGGACCATAATGTCAAGTTTTCATAAATTGAAGTGACAAACCAAGGAGAAACAATTAACTTGAAACAAATTTCCCAAAAAGGATGGATCCTGCGGGACCATAATGTCAAGTTTTCATAAATTAAAGTGACAAACCAAGGAGAAACAATTAACTTGAAACAAATTTCCCAAAAAGGATGGATCATGGCATATTGTCACCGCTCTTCTTTTCAAAGATAAGTTAGTTGTCACTGCATTTAGGATGAAGAAGCTTCCTCACCTCAAATACTTGACTCACACTGAAATCTCCAATCTTCACCGTACCAGAGCGAGTAACCAACAGATTGTCAGGTTTAATATCCCCATGCACTATATTCTGTTTCGTTGACAGAGAGAAAAAAAAAAAAAGGATCAGTACCTTTAACAATCCACTTATCAACATATCCCATAGGAGAAAATATCAACAAATACGAAGAAATTGCAGACAGTCTCTGAAGAATATCCTGATTGAATATGTGACATAAAAATACCATAGCTAAGTTGCATGCATAATTTTCCATATAAAATCATTCATGTTCCAATCTAAAATCACTGACAGAGACGTAAAACAGAAATCTCCAGCGGATTTCCTCTCCCTTGCCAGCAAACTGATAAATCACTCATTTCAATGAGATCAGCTATGAACATAATGACAGATTTGAGCGGAGTGAGAGCAGTCACATTGTGATCGCTGATAACAATGGCAGATCAAGACTAGAAATAGCAGCTTGTAGTATACATATTCAGAAAAATTGCAGAAGGAAAAAAAAAAAAAGGAAAGAAAGAAAAGAAAGCCACCAGGGGTAATAGTGCAAGAGTTTTCCATTAAAAAATGATAATAATCTCTTTAAGCACTCTTATCTACCTGACCCATATGTCAGATATATGCAACAATCTATAAGCAATGGTGCCCTCTATAACAGGATGACCAACAAGATGAAGAAGCGCACAGGAAAATAATATCTCTATGAACAAAGAGTATGACAATAAAAGATTATCAAGTCAAAACACAATTGCTGGTGATGGTAAGTAATGTAAAAGTTTGGAAGACCATACATGGGAATGAAGATACGTCAGCCCAGATATAATATTCCTCAAGTACTTTCTAGCAGTCTTTTCTCCTATTCCACCAGGAGGCCCAGAGCCCTCCCAAGCCCATTTTCCGTCAACATATTCAAGAACTGTAAAATGGAAAAGGCATCTTTGATCAATCATCAAGGTAATCCAATACTTTTTTTACAATTGTATCATCAATGCAGAGCCAGTCACACATGCTGGAACAGTTACCACTCAGACAAAAACAACAACAAAAGAAAGAATAATGATTTAAATACCCATGAAGAAGTCATCTGTGTTTGGGTCATCAATCACCTCAACGAGATTGACAATGTTAGGATGGTGCAACATTTTCATGATCAGAACCTGCCAAAAGGGAAAAAAAAAAAAAAAAAGATAAATTTCTCTGGGCTGCGTCCCACAGTGTTGTATAACACAGAACAGTTTAAAGGTTATTTAACTACCAAAACTATTTTTTTAATCATGCAACGCAATAATCAACTATGGTTCAATGCTAAGCACTTACATATAAAAACCGACTTTATAGGATTACAAGTAGCATATCATAACTACCTATCAAAAACAAAAAGAAAAAGTAACACATAATCAGAATCAGCAAGCTTCATCTCATGGAGGCTACTGCACAATCAACAGCATTAAAGACTACGAACTTTTGTTTAAGAGCAAAATCTAAACAAAGTTAATGTTGTCCCCCTTTCCAAACACAAAAGAGTCCACATCAAGGTATACTTCTCTATATTGTCATCAGAATGGGCAAGCATAACAAAACAAATAACTAAAGCAATTTGCCAAAAGATCCCATTTTGATTTGCAAATCACAACTGTACAGCAAACTTCAAACAAGACAATAGTCAAATACCTCACGAAGAACATCACTCATTGCAGTCTCGGAAGGTGCAACACGCAGCTTCAATAAATGAGACTTGTGGAAGGCCTGCATTCAAAAATGCAATTTAATATGTAGATAAACTACAACCCATGGTCTAAAGTAAGGGAAATCTACACATGCCAGAACTGTGAAAAGTAGTGAAAATATCATTATGTGCTGTTTCTCACTTCCATATTTGAAATTTTAGTTGACACTAATTTCCTCCAGCTCCAAGCCCATTTTTAAACTGACACTACTAGTCTGCAGAAAACAAGTAAACTCCTATATTAAGTCCAATAAAAAACCCACCTTAATGGCATAATGCTTTCCATCTACACTGCTTCGATACAACACCTGTTCAGAAGCAATTTTTTTTTAAAAAAAAAAAAGAAGAAAAAAAAAACTTGTAAGCCAATGTCTTCAAGCAAGTTATTCTACATAAAATTTTCCAGAACCATGTTTACCACTTTGCCGTAACTTCCAGCACCTATCCTGTACTGACGGACATACTCATTGAGCATTTTATTCCCATTTTCATCCTGAAAAAGCATCCAGAGAAACAATTTCTAATGTTACAAGGGATAAAATGATCAATGAGACAACCAACCAATCTTATACCATTTAAACACATACATGGCGCACATAAATGCAAATCCCAAATCTAAGCGACCTGTGCATGATAAGCGATCCTAAAGTACCATATTCTTCAGCAGGTTGCATTTGACGTTATTTCATTCATATAGAGGGATACATATACATGCCACCAAAACCTTACACCTTATAAGCATCCCGTGATGTGGAAGAGAAGGAAAGAGGACACCTACGGAAGAAGAAAGGATGGATTCACAAGTACCAACTGATCTTATACGTAAGGAAAAGATACATGAAAATAATAAATTATACCAGATGTTAAACCACATAGAGCTACTTATGCAAAGTAGTAAACATGCGAAAAAAGAAAAAAAGAAAAAGAGTCAACACCTCTGAACGAACAAGCTTATGTGTTTCCTTGACAGGAAATTGCCTGCAAATCATTCCATTTTGCTCTCTGAGCCGCAAAATCTCTTCAGAATGCTTAACTTGATTTGAGTACTTGCCGTTACTCCCATAACCAGCATCAATAATATCATCATTATCGAAGCCATTATCTTCATCTCCAATTTCTTCATCTAACAAACAATCTTGGGATAGATTATGATTCATCACAGAAATCTGCCCTGGCTTTCGTTTGGGCTTCCTGATGAATCCAAAACAGCTACAACAGCCCATTGCTCCAGCAAACAAATAACCCTTACTGAACATGTAAAAAGCTCAAGCTTTTAACTAGTTGCTACAATTTTCAGCAGCTATGAGGAAACAAGGCCAAATCCTGAGAAGAAAGCAATCCACTAAAGTCAACATATCGTAAATCCCATAACCCACTTCGTAAAAATCACCAAAACCCAATCAAACCAATAAAAGGCTTCTTCTTGTTCACATTATTCGCCTTTAAATTACACATATACGCCCACACATCACACACATTTTTGCCAAAATGAACAATTTCAAACCTGAATTACAACAGAAATGGAAGAGAGGGCTTAAGCCCACAATGCTTGGCTAGTCCAACGGATGCCATTCAGCCAAATGAAAGAAGAAACGAACGATATTGAATCCAATAAAAGGGGAACCACACATCCTTGTGGTTCCAGCTCCAAGATCAACAATGCAACCTCAATTTCCACCACCACCTTCCCCACCAAACTATTGACCTCTCTCTAACATGAATACTCTGAAAACAACACAACAAAAACAGATTATCAATTACAACAAAAATAAGCATCAAATTAAATACCCAGAATCAGAAAAAAGAATAAAAAGAACAAAAATAAAAAAGCACACCTTCACTGCAAGCTCATAAAAAAGAGCGTGATTTCAGACCAAACAGAGCCGACCCACTTAAGAATCGATGAGTTGAAGAGCACCCAATTAAAAAAGGTCAAAACTTTGAATCAAATCAGAGCCTAATTTTTTATGGGGGATCTGAACTAGGACATAAAATTCAAAACCCTAGGTGGGATTTCAAGAGAAAGAGATAGAAAAATATAAACTTGAGAGATGACTTCCCAATGGGAGGGTGGTGGGCCAGGGTATCAAGAGAAAAAAAGAAGAAAGCTGAGAAATTTGGAGGCTAATTAAGGGTACCAAAAAAGGCGAAAAAACTGTTGTTTTGCTAGAACTTGTAGGGCTGGTGGGTGGAAATTGCACGAGTTTTAGAAGGAAAAACTACCAAAAAGTGATGCTTCTATAGACTACGTTTGTTGGCAGAGGGCCTCTCCAATTCAAGTGAAAACAGGCAGGAATTTGGAGAAAAGTTTTGGGCCCTTCAGCTTGGTACGTTGCACTTGCATCGCACCAAGGTTTGCCATTTTTACTAGAGCCGCGTGACAGTTGTTTAGATTGAAAAAAAATTAATTAAAAATAATTAAAATTTTTTCAGTTTCATTTTTTATTCTTTTCTATCATTGCCAAACACAGCACCTATAATTGGGGATGAAAATAAGATGTACCTTTTCCTATCTATTTTTCGTTATTTCTGTCCTTGCAACAATAATTTTTTTAAAGTTCTTTTTAAATTTCTTTATTATTAATTCCACTATATTAAGGATGACAATTGTCCTGCCGATCTTAAATCATTAGATAGTTAAATTAAAAAAAAGATATATAAACTATTAAATATTAATAAATTGTGTGCTTATCTATAATCTTCTAAAAATATTTGAACAAAAATCAATAAGAGGTATCATTTTTTGGAATTTTTGAATGGGAAGAGAAGAAAATGAAGATAATATATAACATAGACGTAATAATTACTATGAACAAAAATGTATATTACTTAAAATATGTAACTATTATTGTAATTATCACTAGACAAGAAAAAAAAATTTTATGCATAGAGAATAATTGTTCATGAAAAATGGTTTTCTTTAATTATGTATTCTCGTAATTGTGACATTGCAATCACAGACACAAACCCTTTTTTCCAATGATAAATTAAGTCTTTTTTTTATTTTAAGATTTCTTTTCATATTCTCTATGGAGAAATATGGTATGTTATCATTCATTAATCGATATTTTACATTTTTCTATTGAAAAAATAAAGAAAAAATGTTGATTGTGATGTATAAAAAAGAATAATGTTTTTTTTTCTATCCTTTCGGAGGATAAGGCAAATTCTTGCTTTTGCAATTCTAGAACCTCTAGACTCCGTAAAGGAAAAAAAGCAAAAAAAGAAAAATATTGATAATATGCTTGGGGGCCTAAGAAAAAAAAAAGAAAAAGAAAAAGAAAATTAGCTGCGTACCAAAAGCATCCTTTGGCACTTTATGAGAAGGAAAATTCCTTTGAAAGTTTGGTGCATGCGTACTCTTTCATGCTTGTTATGATTCATTCAACACATTCCGATGGACAAGAAAATTATTAAAAAAAAAAAAAGTAAGTTTATATAGATGCGTAATATATAATTTTTTATTAAAAATTATCTTATAATTATACTCAATTAAATATATATTTAATTTTACTAAATATCTTAATAAAATTTAAAACGTATAATTTTATAATATAAATTAAATAATTAAGTCTGCAATAAGCAGCAATATTATATACGGATAACCCCATATTTTTTGAAAAGAAAATAATATTTAAAACTTTAAAAATAAAAATTTTAATTTCTCTTTTAATAAAGACATAACCTTTTAAATCTTAGGGAATATTTACGTAATGCAGTAGTTTAATGGTAGATCAATTTTGACAGATTATACGTAATAAAAAAAATTTATAATTTTTTTAATTTTTGACCATTATCGAGTATCAAATTTATAAATATTTTAATAAAATAATATATTTACAATTGGGTCATAAGTAATAGACCAAACAAACAGTAGAAAAATTACGCCAACCTCCTCGAATTTGAAATACAACTTGCATAGGCCAAACAGACAGCACGAAAATTTGATCAAGGTAAACTGGTAAACCGATCAATGACACTGCCACCAGTTTTTGTATATATAATTGAGTTCTTTTCAATTATTGAATTATTAGATTAGATAATTACCTTGTAGGCTTGTATTGTCATACTATTCACTTTTCTTTTTTAATATTTCTTTTTTCATAATTTTCTCTAATTATTTAAATAATTTATTTTTTTATTTTTTTCTCGCAAATTACTATTTATTTTTCTTTGTCATCACTTTTCTTACAACTTTCTTTATTTATTCTAATAATCTTATTTTCTCATAAATTTCTTTCTTATTTTTTTTTATGCCTTTTCTCTCTATTCAATCACACTGTAAGGGATAATTCAAGGTTATCAAAACCGAATCGGTCATTGAATTAAAAATATTAGTGAGTTAAGATTCAACCGGTTGAACTAGTCGAACATGTATTTAATAATATATATATATATATATATATATAAGTAATTAAAAAAATAATAATTATGGACAGTAATTAAGTATTAATTTTTTTAATTTAAGGATAAAATTGAAATTTTAAATAGATTTAGAACTAAATTGAATTTTTTAATTAAATTGAGTGTTTAAATTATAATTTAAATAATAGTTGCTATAAAATTATAATTTATGAATTTTTAATTTGACTGAACCGGTTCAACCGATTTAATTTTAATCAATTTTGACCAGTTTTTACCAGTTTTGACCGGTCTAAGTCATTGCTGAAAATTTGTCTAAATCGGCCTGAACTACCGGCCAATCACCGGTTCAATCAATTCAACCAATTGGTCTGATCTGAATTTAATTTTATGTTAGATACACGCATGAAGCTACGTTTCCTTTGTTAGAAAAAAAATAAAAAAAACATAAAAAGATATTGAGAAATGGGAGAAAAACGTTGGGAGCGAGCGCCATAGGAAATGAAAGGGCCAATGTATTCCTAAAACCGCACGGCTCTTTCTCTCTCTCTCTCTCCCTTCAATTTGCATTATAACGTTGAAAAGTCAGGCGAAAAGGCGACCGGCGGCGAGAGCTTTTTTTTTGCCAAAAAAAAACACAAGAAGAAAAAAAATGGCTGTGGGCGTCCTCGCTTTACAGGGTTCTTTCAACGAACATATCGCCGGCAAGCACTCTCTCCCTCTCTCTCTCTCTATATATATATAGATATATATAAGTACTGGGGTTGGTTGGTTGTTGGTTTTTAATTTGTGGTGTGGCTCAAGTCGTGTCTATGTGTTTTTTTTGTGTTAATTTGGCAGCACTTAGAAGATTGGGAGTGAAGGGAGTGGAGATTAGGAAGCCGGAGCAGCTCCAAAATGTCACCTCCCTTATTATTCCCGGCGGCGAAAGCACCACCATGGCCAAGCTCGCCCAGTATCATAACCTGGTCCTCTCTCTCTCTCTCTCTCTCTCTCTATATATATATATATATATATATAATATAACAGCTCCACACATGCACAAATGAGAAAGAAAAATGGGCCTCACGAGGCTCATTTGTGCATGTATGGAGTTGTTTTTGCATGCGAATGACAATCCCATTCAGATATAATAATAGATTTCAGCAGCCATCTCTCTGTTATATGATTGCAATTTATATTGGAGAAAATGAGCTTGTGGGTTTTTTTCTTTTTTGTAATACTGTTCCTTTTGCAACTATTGGCGTAGCAATTTCTGTTTCTATGAGAAAAAAAAAAAAGGTTTATTTGGCTTTAGTTTTGGATGTTTATGGCTTGCAGTTTCCGGCTCTGCGAGAGTTCGTTAAAATGGGGAAGCCTGTGTGGGGGACTTGTGCGGGTCTTATCTTCTTAGCAAACAGTGCATATGGTGGGTTCATATGATGTGTTCAGTGTTTGGTAAATGTGGGTTGGCAATGTCTTTGTAGTTTGAACTTTGAAATCGTGAATTTCGTGGAATGCCCATTTTTAGGACAGAAAGCCGGAGGACAGGAACTAATCGGGGGTCTAGATTGCACGGTGCATAGAAATTACTTTGGCAGTCAGGTAAATGTTTCTGTATTCCTCTTGAATAAATGCTGTTTGCCAATGTATTTAGAGCTAGGTAGCGCATTGGTAGTCTGTATTGTTAGCTTTAGTTTTGATGGCTGCGCTGTGTTCTGAACAATTGCGTGTGGAGGTGAAATTTTGGTAATTGTTGCTTCTAGTGCAGTGTAACTGGCAATGCATTTCTAAGCATGATTGACATTCCAAGTTTGTTTTCATGACGAGTGCAGAGTTCAGAGTATCAGGTTCCTTGACTTTGAGGAGTTTGTTTTTAGTTTTCTTTGTTTATTTTTTTCGATTGCGGTTTAGAGATTCTTAGTGCATTTAATATGAAGGGCAAGTTTTGGTTCAGTGGTAAGATTACTTTACTATGATTTGGAGGGTAGAGGAAACAGCATTGGCATGCCTGTAAAAACAGGGATAAGGTTGCATATATCTGATCTTTCCCTTACCCCACATTCCACATTGTGTGAAGCCTAATGCATTAGGTTGCCCTTGTGTGATCACTATCCTACAATTATGTTGTTTAATTGGCTCTGAAGTTTTATTTAAAGTCTGTTGGTCACTTGCAGTGTTAGTGTATATCTGAATTTTTATAATACACCCTAACCATAAGTAAGGAAACTGCTTTGTGAATTCTTTCATAACCATTTTGACATTCTCTTTTGGATAAGAAAAAATATAGAAATATGGAGAGACATGTTTATTTATACCAAAGGAGTTGAAATTTCTGGCCATGCAGTAAAAGTTTGCCTGCACAGATTCAAAGCTTTGAGGCGGAGCTTTCAGTTCCAGAACTTGTACGTAAGGAAGGCGGCCCTGAAACCTTCCGTGGGATTTTTATCCGTGCTCCTGCAGTGCTTGAAGTTGGGCCTGGAGTTGAAGTCCTAGCTGAGTATCCTGTCCCATCCACCAATGTATTGTATTCAAGCTCTGGGGTCAAAATCCAAGAGGTTTGTACGTGCTGTTCCTTATTTAATGTCACTTCCTTGTCACCAGTCTTCCCAATGCCATGAAATTTTTTCAACCATACAACTATGTATGAGGCCATATTTGCTGGGTATGCATATTCTTTTTCTTTGTCACTGCCATGTAAAGATTGAATTTATAGCTTGTTCCAAGGTGGATAGCATGCAGATAGATTACAGTTTATTCTGGGAAGATTTTTGTTAATGTGTTGCTTCAGCTAGCAATAGAACTGGGATTTCCTAGTTTTTGGGTATTAGAAAAAACTAAGCTGATACTTTCTAGCTAATGACAGTCAAGATGATGTGGTCTTGAAAAGTGTGGACAATGTCTTCGGATAGATCATGGTCAAAATATGGAAAGGGTCCTGCTCCACAGCATCTTGTACAGAAGTAACATAACTGTGCTTTCATCGACTCAGAATATGGTGCTTCTTTATATTTGCACTGGCCTTTAGCAGTGCTGCAAACTAGGCCCCATGACAATATTTCAGAGAAGCAACGGGGAAAGTTGGATATCGCTATGACCAAATTAAATTTTCTAGTTAGGAACAAATTTTCAGTCAGCATTAGCATTGATGCTACTAAATTGCTGAATTTGATGATTGCATCAACAGAGGAAAAGAACTTTTCAGATGTAGAAACTAGTGATGAAAATTTTCTTGAATGTTTAGGTATCATGGTCCAGATTGAAGAATCAGCATTGGAGATGACTAGATCATAATTGTGTCCCATCTAGTTCCTCGTAGGTTTGACATGACATCTAATTATAGATGTTTAGGCCCTTGGTTTTGTGTCGCTCTACTCCTACAATTGTCATCAAAGACACTTTGTCATTATTGACTTGACATTCAGTAATTTGAATAATTGTGAGGGATAGAGGCTAATTACTTCTTATTTGCATTTGCGAAGATTGGCATGAGTAAAAAAGTATCAAGTAAGAGAGAACTGTAATTGTGACATCGGGCTAAGAGTCACACTTGAGCTTTTGGGCCAAAATTTGTTCAACATAGTTTGGATAAGCCTTTTTCTAATCCCTGCTGGCTTGATTTTATGGTAGGGTTATCATACTCGTGAAGCAGGTACCTGAAGGCAAATAATTGAGTCAGTAGTTTGAGTTTTGCCTTTGTTTGGAGACCATAACAATATCCCATCAATTGTCAGCTTGTTTATGTAACCGGATTTCTCCATCTGTTGGCAGTTGACTAGGGACAGTCTGCCATGGACTAAAGATGAATGTATTAGATAATGGGTCTATTTTGGCCAAAAACTTGTCCTGCTTATAGGAGACTTGCTTTCCACTAAGTGAGATTGGTTTCTCACATAATTTGTTCACATGTTTGTCTTTATCTTCTTCCCCTCTTTCCCGAGAAACTCCCTGTTCTCCTTTGTTGTGGTTGTCTATCATATATTTATGGCGATTCTTTCCTTTTTTTTTGGTTTTTTTTTTTTCCTTTTTGGCTGGGGATGGGTGGTGGGGGAGTCCAAGGCTGCAATTATGCTGAGTTATGGCCTGAAAAGTCTAAAAGTAATTCAATGATCGCGAGCTCACCATATGTAGCTGGAAAATTTTATTTGTTCAATCTCCTATCAATGCCTTGCACAAATAATAATTTTTGGATATCCAGGAAGATGCTGTACCTGAAAAGAAGGTTATCGTGGCTTTAAAGCAAAGAAATTTGTTAGGGACTGCCTTCCATCCTGAACTGACAGCAGATATTCGATGGTATGCCCGATGTTCAATGGCCAGTTTCTATTGCAATGTCATTTCAGGTTATAAGTGATTGTTTGTGCAGGCATAGCTACTTTCTGAAGATGGCAAGCCCGTCTGGAGAAGGAACCTCAAGTAGCATCATCGTCCCAGCTGGAATAGATCTAAGCTGTGAAGAAAAACCAAGGATTGATCTTCCCATCTTCCAACAGTGGCAGTAGGAATACAATACTCATTTTACCATTTCTTTCTTTCTTCTGAGGTACCGGCAAAAAAGAATAATTTTTATTTTTGTTCTTGGAGATCGGTCATTTCAATTGTTTCCGTAAGGTTGGCGGTAAGCATTACTCCCCAACTGTGTACATACTTATGTTAAATAAACAAATTTCTCATCAAATGTATGGTAATGGATTTAACATCCAACCAAAAGATGCTCGGCGGGTTTTTGTTTCTTTTCCCTTTTTTTTTTGTGCTGAAATTTACTTATAAATACGTTTGTGGAAAATGTTTATTGTTGGAATAAGTTGGATTGGTGGGTCGATTGGCCTTTGTTGTTGGGCGTTTTTTTTTTTTTTTTTTTTGACTATGTTGATTGGACTTTTATTAACATAAATAATATGGGTTGCAGGTTTTTAACGTTGGAGTGCCGTGAGTGGGCTAGATTCGATGGTTGCACAAATATGTGACCACAAAATGTGCATCCTAACCAAAAAATGTGCATCTTAACGATGATAATTGTACTTTTTGTGAATTCGAGTCATTGCCGTATTAAAAGTTTGCAATCACTTAACATTTCTCAATTAATGTATATGAAGAGTTTATGCCATTGCCTTCGCTTTAAGGTCTAAAGATTGCTTATTTCCGTCTAGATGAGAAACAAATGAAATCTTCGAAAGTACCAAAAAATTTGATAATTAAGTTAATAACTTTCATTTCACAGGATGCAATCCAGGTTAATAGATCACATGGGGAGTAAAACCATCATCGTTTCTCAACCAAAATCCTCCCGATTAATGTTATTTCCGCCATCAAACCCTATATAAAATTAAAACTTCTCAACCATACTACATAGCTTGTAACTTTACCAGCTATATCAATTCCACGACGTTGATTGATGAGCAAGCAATGGAGAGGTACTATATGGAATAAAAAACCGATGGGCGGTTTGTAAAGGAATTATGGATCCATAATTGCAGGACTTGCAGGTCTCTCTTACTGCAGTTTTGATTTAGTAGCACATGGCACATGATACGATAAGTTGACTTTTTCAGGGAAAATGCTACCTTGGACAAAATGCAATAAGAAAAGAAGGAAAGAAAGAAAGCTAGAATGAATATAAAGGTAACCATCTGGTATTGCCTAACTGACTATTAAACTGTATACGTACGTTTAAGTGAGAAGGGAGGGTTTTGAACCCCATCTCCTACTAGGTTTAATATCATTGCTTACTGCCCATCACTGCACCAAAAAAAAAAAAAAGGTTCAGAAAATTTTTTGTGTTAAAAAAAAGAGTTAATTACTTAAAAAATCATTAACTTTGTATGAATTAATAAATATATCATAACTTTAAAAAAATAACAATTTGAGTTATGTAGAATTTTTTTCTAAGAAATATATCACACTGTTTAATTTAGTAAACGAAAATTGTTAAAATAAGTGAAATGACACGCTGACTAAGTAAAAATGATAATATGTATATAAAATAAAACGTCAGTTTAGGATCCATTTCAAATGAAGAGATTATTGGGCCAAATGGACTATAGGCCCAATCCATTTATTCAATTAAATGGGTATTTTGTTTTATATACATATCATCATTTTTGCTAAATCAACGTGTCATTTCACTTATTTTAATGATTTTCATTCATTAAATTTAACAGTGTGATGTATTTGTTAGAAAAAAATTTTACCAACCTAAATTGTTAATTTTTTAAAATCATGATATATTTGTTAATTCATACAAAGTTAGTAATTTTTTAAGTAATTAACCTTTAAAAGAAACTAGAATTTTTTTTTAAGCTACATGGTCCAGCAAATAATGGTTTCACTCTACAAAATTGTGGCATATATGTCAAGAAGTTGATATGATCAAAACTTGTTGAAACCCAAAGCAGATTTATCAAAGTTTTATTCAAGTATAAAATCACCTAATATATCAGGTTCATTTAAGAATCTCTTAAATAATAGTATTTATGGGATTTGTGAATTTCTAATCTCAAGATACAGTCCAAGTCCCTTCGAAAACTGAGCTTTCAGGTATTAACGCAGGGGAGAGTTCTATATACAATTTATGGTGTGATCCTAGGCAGCAGGGCTGGCCATGTGGGTACTTTACTTGCCTCCTACGTTTCATGGAACTCGTCGAACTAGATTTTCGAAAATGCCAAGTGCCAGCATTGGAGTCTGTCTTAGCTTTGTTAGATGGCCTCCTACATGAATTCCTGCGATAAAGATTTCTTGAATTTCTTTGGTACTGTTTTCCATTGAGACTGTAATATTTGTATATTGTAGGTCAGAGGCTCTAATACTAAATTCTACTCAACTCAATTAGCTCTTCTACTTGTATTCATCTAATGGTGAAAATAAGATGGCAAGTAAGAATTCTTTAATAAAGAGTTAGACAAACATAAAAATTAGACGCAGATCCACATCATTCAATCTTAACTATTAATTACAGTTAACATATATTTTAATAAATTATTCATCAGCTGTAAACCTACAACTAACTGGTAAGATAAAGTGACGTGGGACCGCGTTCAATATCTGAGTCCAACATTTGCAGCCACGTAAACATCGCTCAAAAAAAAAAAAAATCTATTAAAGCCATGAAAACTTGCATCGAAAAACGGAAGAAAGCTTATGCTAGTCCACTTTCCGTGTCTCCTAGTGTTTCCTTTTTGCATCTACCGACTTGGGACGTAGTCAGCACCTATTTTCTCAAGCAGTCCACAGACCTAGACAGGCCATAAAATATTTGGCAGGAGAACTGTTTCTCAATTGTTTACTGATGGGAAGAAGCAAGTTTACAAGCATTATGCCGAACTTCAAGGCCTAATTGCCCCTTAACACTCTCGTTAATATACCCCATTAGACCCTGTCTCTTCCATCTCTTCTCCTTACATATATTGCTCCAAATTCAGCAGAAAGGAGAGCAGGCTCTGCAATTTGAACAAAGACATGGATGAAAGGAAGTCATGGATTCTAGCAGCTTGCTTTCTTGTAGTCATTTCAAGGGAAGCCTGCTTTGTTCAAGGTCAAGGCATTGGCAATGAAAAGGTCACTAACAAGACCAGGAAGTCGCAGCAAGATTCTGCTACTACACATTACCTCATGCTGCCAAAGTTGTCGGGCCACCAACGAGCTTACTGCCTTGCCAAAGGTGCCTGCAACGGCCAGATACTTGTCTGTCCAGATCAATGCAAAGTGAGGAAGCCCGCGCAGAGCAGCAAGCAGAAGGCATGCTTCATTGATTGCAGTAGCAAATGCGAAGTCACTTGCAAGTGTAAGAAGCCTGCTTCTCTCTATCTTAGGCAGATTAGTGCACCCGCGAAATGTTGTATATCCCATTAGAAACTCACGTTATGAAGAGAGATTGGTTATTAAAAATTGACTTTCTCCTGTGTTTGTGGGCAGTTAGAAGACCTAATTGCAATGGATATGGCTCTTTGTGTTACGATCCTCGGTTTGTTGGTGGTGATGGTGTCATGTTCTACTTCCATGGAGCAAAAGGAGGCAACTTTGCTATTGTCTCCGACGATAACCTCCAAATCAATGCACATTTCATTGGAAGTCGACCACAAGGACGGACTCGAGACTATACATGGTTGCAAGCCCTCTCCATCATGTTCGATACTCACACACTAGTAGTTGCAGCAAAGAAAGTACTGCAGTGGGATGATACGATTGACGCTCTCACTGTAAGTTGGGATGGCGAGACAGTTGATATCCCCAGAGATGGAGAGGCCGAATGGCACGCTAATGGGGAAGAAAGAGAGGTTGTTGTGGAAAGAACTGATGATACTAATACTATAAGAGTAAAAGTTGCCAAGCTGGTAGAGCTAAATATTCAGGTGAGGCCTATCGGGAAAGAAGAGAACAGAATTCATAACTACCAATTGCCAGACAATGATGCTTTTGCTCATTTGGAGATGCAGTTCAAGTTCTTCAACTTCTCGGACCTTATCGAGGGAGTTTTGGGCAAGACTTATCGGCCAGATTACGTTAGCCCCGTCAAGGTGGGGGTTCCAATGCCAATGATGGGAGGGGAGGATAGATATCAAACTCCATCCCTCTTCTCATATCTTTGCAAGGTCTGCAGGTTCCACAGACCTTCTGGCTTTTCAGCGACTGAAGGAGTTTCTGAATATTAATATCAAACAAGATAAACAAAGATTGTGCCTTGGTTATCTTTGTGTTTTAAATTCAAACTTATGTATTCTGGGGCCTGAGGTTCTGCCTTTCCTTTTAAATAATACAAATAATGTTGCACAATCGATTGGAGTTTTCATTCTGCAATCGACTCATACATATAAGTTCAATATTATTGGAGACAATACCTTAGTTTTGTCCCGCTAGAATGAACGGTCTAAGCAACATCTCATGCACAGAAAGCTTCTACTGCTAAACTCTTCATTACTCCTCTGCATGGATCACCGAATGTATTTATTGATACTCCAATGATACAGCTTTTTGATCCGACGCAAGCCTGTAAGAACCAACCCTTGTTGGTGAAAACGAGCAGCAGCTCTAAACTGAAACATAAAACTTTTACAGAATAATGACGAGGGTCTCACCTTCTGTATAGTGGAAAGAGCATTATCACTGCTGCATTTCCCATGGCTAAAACCACCACAAGTTCCCTGTGGGGTTCCAAAGCTTGCAAATTTGATTGAAGAAATGACCTGGTTAGGAGATGGGCACTCCAATGTTAGTAGAGGCCCTGGTTTTGTTTTTGATTCTGAATCCGGACTCCACATATCTACAGGGGATGGGTGGGACTCCGAAACATGAGAGCACAAACTTTCAATCCGTCTTACAGCAAATCCTAATGCCGTAGGATCCCCACCAGTCTCCTCGAACAATACAAGTTTGTTGCCACTTGATTGCAACCATGAACGAGGTACATGATACCTGCAAAAGTGACATATATTACAACAGTTTTGAGGAAGTTGTAAACCCCTCTTCTTTATCTCTTCAGAAATTACAATGACTGAGAAGGCTTTCCACAATTCTTAAGACATTTGCTGGAACCGTAAGATCCTCTGTAATTGCAAGAGTTGGTGCAACCACTGTTTGGAGAAATATTGGTTGGCCAATAACGTCCAATGCTTTGTCCATTCACCCATGCTTCACCCTTTCCCATCCCTGTGAAATCAATTGCGATAGGGTCATCTCCAGCAGGGGCATTGAAAGTTGTCTGCAGCATAAACATAAAGCAGTCAGTTTTTGAGAAATTGACTCCACAGCATTTGAAACAAGCATATTGTTCTCAGTTATAGTGCTAGACCGTGTTCACATGTCAAACAACTACAGGAACAAGAACACGAGAAATTTAATTGTGATCAGCTGCAATATCCAGCCAAATGGCTTTTTCTTTGTCTTAACATCAAAATGTTATCTCCTCAGGGAAGTAAGTCAAAAATCTTAGATGATTCAACATTTTTTCTTTCTGACGTAGGGCTATTACTGATATTTACATGGCCGATTGTATTACAGTTCGTATATTAAATTAATGTTAAACAACCCATAAGGTAATAAATCAATAAAAAAGATTAAAATTACCTTGTACCACATCAAAGGCTGCTGCTTAGGCAAGGTTGGTTGCGAAACCCACGGTGAAGAGCTTCCACCCGATAGACCTAATTCTTCACCTTTAAGTCCAACCTATACTCACAATTTTGAAAGCAGAGAGCAGAAATTGAGATGGTGCATCAGCTATCAGTCTTCTTTTTGGAGTTTATTGCATATTGACAAAAAAAATCTCTCTGTTCTTCCAAGCATTGGAAATCAGAATTATGTAACATTTAATCACAATGTTCTGGCATCACCCATTGTATTCACTCTGGGCCGTGAGAACGGAAGAACTCTGACCTGATATTTCCACTGCCGTGAAGAGAGATCAATGATGGTGCCATTTTTCAGCCCTTTCAGCATTACTGGACCAGTGACCCCCGCCCCAGTTAAGTCGAAAAAAGCTCCATAATTCTAATGCCAATTGAAAATCAAACATAAAAATTTTGACATGGAATTGATCATTAGACAGATGCCATATTCACATAAAATGACAACTAGTGCACTTTGTATTCATCTTATAACAGTTTACCTAAATTTTTCAACAAACCGAAAATAAAGGCAACAAGGTAAGAGAGCATGAAGCGGTTGATAACATATTGCAAATAATTACTTAAGCATTGATCTTAATCAGAATGGCCAAACCTGAAGCCCCACAGTCAAGCTCAGAATATCAATACTATTTCTTCCTGGAGTCAGGGTAATAGGAATCTCAATTGCAACCTTAGGATTACCACTGTTGCCTTTTCCAGACCCTGTAGGCAACCCAATTGTCATATGCTTACATAAAGAATCAGAGCTGAGCATGAAATAGCCATAATTCCAGTGGAATAACCGTTAATAAATATGAAGAGAATAAGCATCAGGATCAATAATTTTCCTTGGATGAGGTTCATCTTTGTATTCAAACATTTGATATAGGCATACAAACTATTAAGAATTTGAACTCGAGGGATAAACTATTTTCCCACTAAAGCTCACCATTTCGACTTATTATATATTCTGAGTTAGCTCATGCTTCGTCTGGACCTATTTGCAGGCTTCAGAGACAGCCTCTCTAAAGTAGAAATATTGACAGAAAACAATGCTACTCCCAAGACTTCCCAAAAATCATACCAATATCATACTGTCACATATAGTCTGGGAGCAATCATCAAAATCACGAAGAACAGAAAACCAAGGACATCCAGAAGACAAAAGCATAAAAATAAAGTGAACAAACTTTGAAAAGGAACAGAGTATATATTGTTCAGCCATCTGAGATATTTAAATGGCAAATTATTTCTGTTTTCTGTTACCTGCAAGTTTCCCATTAACAAAAGCATGAAGGGCATGACCAAGAGATCCAATCTGAAGAACAATTTTGGATCCATCTTGAAGATCATCAGATTTGATAGAGATGCTGCCCAGAACAACAAAAGAGTCTATTAGGTATAGAAAGCAACAATCTGTGATAACTTTCAGCACTGAACACACCAATGTAATGTGTTGAAGCAAGCAAGAACTATTAGTTAAACCAGCAGCCAGACGATGAATTCATGTTTAGTGATGGCAATTCTGCCACGGGATATATGAATAATTGGATGTAGAAAGCTAATAGGAAACAGCCGTGAAGCAGTAACCTTGTACCTTATTGAGTACCATAAATAGTCACTCTGGTCTGCTGTAGTATTTATCTGTTCCAAGAGTCCAGCTTTCACAAAAGCATCATTCTTTGAGATACCCACTGGTTCTTTTACCCAGCTCCAGTCAGAGCCGAGACTCTCCGAGGCATCAGCATCAATGTTCAAAGACTGACGTGTGAAGCTTGGAATCACAGTCACAGCATTGATCTGCGATTAGAAAGCAATAATGTTCTGGTCATCCTACTAACAAGATTCAAAAAGCGTGAAACAGAACAAAACAATTAAAATATTTAGTTCTATGTAGTATATATCAATAAAATAAGGAACATATTCCGGGGATGTTCAAGGATGTTAAAGGAAGAATTTTCAGGAACAATGTACAGCGTATCACTTGCCTGAGAGGAAACCCTATAAAACTCAAACCTCAATTTTAAACAAAGTAGAACTTCTAACTTCAATCATCCAATCTCAATGCACTTGATCAGACTGACCAAATATTGTAACACATTGCCTATAGCCTCATCCAAATTACACCAAATCAACAAATTCCCGGAAAAACTGAATAGAGAAAAAGAGCTTAACCTACTGTAACGGCTCAAAATATGTAACAATGAAGCTTTACTCAATGCAGCTCTGTTGTAGAGTTTGATAAATTCAAGCAGGTTGGCAACTGCCTTCCCAGTGCCCTACCAGCCTTTTGGTTCAGCTTGCTCAGACCCATGATAGGGAAACATCAAGCCAAGGCAGAAATAGTTCATACACGTCCTGTGAGGATCCATTGTATCAAGTAGTTTTGTTTAATATGAAGGTACTGCGTTTTCACTAAAGTTTCCGCATGGTTCAGTAAGAGTCGATGCTGAAGCATGAAATCATCTCAAATTTATGTTTCCACATACAAACTGAAACAGATAAAGCAAGCTAATATGTAAACGGTCAAATGCTGTTAAATTGTAATCTATTTCTAAGCTACTAGAAATGCTTTTTTTTTTTTTTTATAAATCAAGCTTATGCAACAAACCTTTGCAGTATTAAGAACCACATTTTTGCAGTCTGGTAAGATGCTCACAGACCATGCAGGTAAATTATACGACTTGCCACTGAAATTTACAGTTTTGTCAAGTGTGTCACTGTTGGCGAGAAAGGCAGCACATATTCCTGATCCTGTCTGATAAACAGTGGCCTAAGAGAAAAAGCAATGTCACTCATAGAACCAGAAGTGGATGTATTGCATCATGAAAGGTACAATGGAAGCTTGAGAATAAACAAAATTTTGAGTTATTAACCCACATGATAGGTGAAGAAGAAAATAACTTCCAAAGGGATGTACCTCCAAATTCTGACCCAGAGGAGTGGTTTTTGGTTCAGTGGCTATCAGTGCTTCTTCACAAAGCTTTATAGCCTTGTGCACATCTTTTAGGTGTCCCCACTTTGGTTGCCTAAGAAGTCCTGCAATATGTTTGGAACACATTTATAGTATTGTTATTATCTCTTAAACCACTTCATGCAGATGGTGAAGGTCTATCAAATACAATTTTTGCTTTATGTTTCCGCAAATATTGCATATAGTTGCTCAAAATAATAAACGACTTGAAGGGCATACCATATTCGTCAAGAGGCGCATCATAATCGTAACTTGTAGAGATAAATGGTCCACCAGTGGTGCGCCCAAAATTGGTTCCCCCATGATACTGCATACAATTAACTAACCAAAATCATACTCGTTCATACCAATGCCAAAAGTTGCTCAAAAATTAACTCAAAATTATATTAGCAAATATATTGTACTACCATATAATAGTTTTGGAAAGTTCCACCTAGCTGGAAAAACCGTGCCACGGCAAATGCAATATCTTCCACAGGTCTGTAGGGGACAGCACCACCAAATGATAGAAACCTACCATTTGGAATTATTAAAGCAATAAGTGAAACCTAGGTGAAAATCATAAGCAAGTAGTATAAGAACCTACCATCCAGTCCAATTCTCAGTCCACATTTTGGGTTTGTTTGGGGAATTTGGGGTGAATTGGTCACAGTAAAATCCATTGCAGGTGTTTATCTGTAAATTTAACAGGAAATGAAAGACAAAATTGTCATATATAAACCCTAGAGGTAATGCTCCATATGTTCAAAGACAGACTTGATTTAAAGTAAATAACTTTACTAATCTGTCGAATGATTTAAGTATGGAGTGGATTCTGAATCTATGGACCATCCAGCAGGGAAAGAGTGAATTCTTAATCAAATCGAACTTACAATGGGATCAGGAGCATCCGCTTGCTGGCACATTACCCAGGGCACTCCGGTATCCAGAGACACAGCCATACTTGCAGCCCAGTTAATATATGTCTTTGCAGCGGGGCCGTATGCTGAATCAATATTCCCATACTCATTCTCAATCTGCGTTTAAAAAAATAAAAATTTCTCTTTTTACCAAGCAGAAAACTTCAAATTCCAGACTTAATTAGGAAGTAAATTGAACCCATGACAGTTGACAATCTAGGATTCTTTCCCAAATGATGCAATAGTATCCGAAACTACAACATGACAGTTGACAATCTAGGATTCTTTCCCAAATGATGCAATAGTATCCGAAACTACAACATCCCAAAACGAAGAAAAATGAAAAAAAATATAGATAATATTTATTACAGGATGTATTTCACTAAAACGTGCTTGCAAAATTAACCTGTGATAAAATGATGGGGCCTCCTTGGGATGCATAAAGCTTCTCCTGCTTCATCATGTCCACAATCTTCGCCGTGAATCGCTGCATTTCCGTCTGCAACGAGAAGCAAAATATAGATATATATTATAGGACTCAAGTCCAGCATAGGATATAATGACCATTATAATTCTGCTGCGCACATGCCCATCTTTGCACAAATCATCTTTAATGGTCAAAACTTAATAATGATAGAGTATCATAGACACCATCAAAATCCTATTCACTATTCACTCATTTGATTATTGAACAGGATAACATCAATCTAATCAAACATTATATTTGATAATTTTTTAATTTACCAACAACAACAAATAATAACAGTAATTAGTAAAAAATAAATCAAATAGAATCAAGAAATTAGTAGAATTGAGTAAAAACCTTGAAAGGATCGTTGTCCGTTCGAAACTTGATTCCGGGTACAAAATGCAACCAAAGAGGAAATCCCCTGTTCTTCATCAAAATTACACATTAAAATAAAAATCCCAGAAACAGTTAAAAGATATTCATTAAAATTTTTTTTTTTTCTACATCAAATGCCTACTACCCACCCATAATTCCATTCAGCGCAAACGTAAGGACCGATGCGAAGATGAACATAAAGTCCGGCTTCTGCCACTAACTTCACAAATTTCACCAAGTCGTATCTTCCTTCAAAATTATACTGTAAAATAATTTACACACAAGAAAAAAAAAATTACTAACGATTTTTCCGCTTTCTGAAAAAAAATTAAAGAAACAAGAAAACTAGTTTTACAAGCAACCAAACAATGCATAACGGAATTTACACCACAACTCAAACCATTTTTTTTTAATGTAAAAAACATAGCACTGTTTTTTTTTTAATAAAATGAGAAAGTAGGATAATATCTCACAATCTCCCGAAAGCGAAAGAGATGCGATGATTACAGCATCGTGAGCCGTAGGCTGACTACTGGAGGATTAGATCCCGAGATCGAATACTTAAACCAGTTTAACCATAAAAACAATCGTAGAACATTGATTTTAAGTTAAAAAATATATTAAAAAAAACAGAAAATGGAAATATCTGGAACGAACCTGGTTACGAACAGGCTCGTGGACGTTCCAGAAAACGTAAGTCTCTATGATATCAAGACCGCCGTCTTTGGATTTCTGTATAAGGCCCGGCCACATCTACGCACAAACATACGGCGGTGTAAATGCACAGCAAAAACCGTACCAGAAAACAGTTATAGAGATAGAAAGTAACACACACACAAAAAAAAAAACAAGAAAAGAGGAAGTAAACTGGCTGCAGGCTAGGTAGGTACCACGGGCGTGCTGCGAGGGTAGTGAATGGAGCCGGAGATCAGAACCCGGCGCTTGCCGTCGATCACCAGCGCACGGTGGTCGTACGTCACATTGGCTCCATAAGTCGTCGTCGTCGTCGCCGCAAGCACCAACGCAAAGAACAACACCGCAAGAATTATCTCTTTCTTCTTCCCTATCATTTTAACCGTAAAAAGCACACACACGCACGCACGTTTTCTCTTTTAAGGTATTCTTGATTCTTTCTTACGAAGTTTTCCGTTCACATTATATAAATAATCTTTTTTTTTTAATTAGTTCCGATACCTCTGAAAACGATTTCAGTACCAATTGAGCTTTTCGGCTTGCTTTCCAAAGGTTGCTTTTGTGTTGGAAGTAGGAATGGAATCAGAGGAAAGTTAAGAGCAGCAGCTATCTTGCACTGCGGAAAACGACACGCCACCTATACGATGTCGTTTTACTTCGTGCAGCGGAGAGCCCTCTCGTTTTGCTCTCAGTCATTCATCTCGTAAATGAATTTTGTTGCGAGTTGTTCTTGACGGTGACTGCGGCGGGAGGGAGAGAAGGATTGGGTGCGGTTAGTAGACCGAAATCATTGGGTGCTTCTTCCATTGGTTCTCTTCCACGTGGACATGTTTGTGTTTTAGGGCAAGCGTTTTGGTACGGACACGTAAAATGAAATGATTTAAGTTTGGACTTTGGAGCGGCCGTGGAGAAAGGGGTTGCATTGAAGAGTGCGATGCCGCGAGAATCTAATTTTGATTTTTTTGGCTGTCTGCGGACGGGTCCATATTGGACAACGTGGTCCTCCCTCGAGAGGATGCCGCTGTCGCGCATTGGGTAGGATAGGATTGGGGCCCATGTACTGATTAATTTAAATATTTATTAAAAATTTTTTATTTACGTAAGTGAATTTAAATTAATCAGATTAATAAATTGGATGTTATGTAGTTTAGATTAAAAAAATATATATATTAATATTTCGAATGTATTTATTTTAAACAGTATTTTATTAATAATTGTGATTGATATTTTTAAAATAAAAATTAATATTTTAAAAATATTTTTTATTTTTTTATTTTTTTATTTTTAAAATTATCAATTTTATTCTAAAAATATCAATCACAATTTCAATTAAAACATTATTTAACACAAAAATATTTAAAATACGGATGCTTACTCTGCAAAAAAATTGTTAATCGTGCTTCTCATAATAAATGCTTCTTTTGCTAAGTTACAAAAAAATTACCTTTACTTTTTTTATTTTATTTAATATAATTATAAAATATCGTTTTTATTTTTTCATACTTATTAAAAAGCGTAGTTACGGGATTACGGGAATGTGATTTTTGAACAGAAAGCTGATGGGTTTTTTTTGCCCTGTTAAATAAGAGGACTGAAAAAGAGTTTTTTATTAGTCAAACTTACTTTTGTATCTTCTTCCCGTCAGATTCCCCCATCCGTTTCTTTTTTTCGTTTATTCAAAGAATTTTAAAAGGTAAGTATGGGCTACGGTACATAAAATAGGCATAGGCTAAAAGAGTATTACCCTTCACTCTCGTAATTTCAATTTTTCCATGACGATTGTTAAATTGAGAGTGTTGGAAGGCAAAACTTCAAATATGCAAGTATTCAAAAAAAATTATTTCCTCGCAACTTAAAACCTCTATAAGTATTTTATAAAGTATTAAATTTGTCTTCTTTTTATTTTGGTTAAAGGAAATGAGAACGCAAAAAAAGAAAACATATCACTTAAATTTAAACACGAAATTAAAAAGTATTTCAATCAGGTTTGTCAAAAACTAATGACTATAGAATACATGTAAGAAGATGTATTGTATTGTATTGTATTTTATTGTATTGTTATACGTAATAAAAGCGAGAGACCACCCGGGAAGGGTTGTCGGTGGAAATATGAAAAGAAGACGTGCAAATTGGCAGTGCAATTGCTCATTATTTCCGCTGCCAACAACCAAACTTGCCCCCAATTATTAAGGGACGCTAAAAAATGACATGCTGAACGATATTGACCTCAGAACTATTAGCTTTTTTGCTCCTTTTTTTTCTGTCAACCAATGTTGGCCCGTTTGCTTCATCTTGCAGACCATCCAAATCAAGTGCGTCTCCCTCCTATGTCAAACAAAGAATCAAGACTTTCATTAGGATACAATTTCCACAGAACCCGACGAATGCACGACAGTTGCAGCAACACCGTCTAATGAAATTATACGAGATATTTTATAAACATTCATTTTAAAAAGAGTACAACTAAATGATAATACGGTAAAAATTGTGTGAGAGATATATATTTCATTCAATAATTTATAATTTTTTTGTCAGATTACGTTACATCAATATAAATTTATTGTATTACTTTTATTGTATTGGGATCAAATTTTTCTATGAAATTAGTGATTATAGTTTATCAGTTATTAATTTTTTTATGGACCACTTAACATTTTTGAGGGGAAAAAAAAACTCATTGGGCTTGAAAGGCAGGAAGGACATTGGTTGGTTTACGAGTCTTGACGACGTTCAGTAGTGTCACGCAATCTCAACAAGAAAAAAAGAAGAAAGATCCTACGCTTCCCATGACAATAACCTCATTGAGACCAACTCAAATAGCCATTAATTCTATGAAAAATGCTGCATTTTTTTTTTTTGTTAATTGTTATGATTAGAACTCGAGTTTAAGACTTTTAACTTTTAAAACAATTTTAATACTAATTGAATTATAATTTATTAATACAAAAGACTGCATTTTTAATGTCTTATTATTATTTGGTGAAGTTTGTTCTATCACGAGCAACTAATAATTCTGATCAAATATTATAGAGTTTACTTTTCATGAATTTAGCGTACAACCCTACTTTACTGTGCACTTTTTTTTTTCCTACAAAATCTCTTATTCCTTGTACTTGAGCCAGCCATTAGACTTGTGGATTAATGTAGCTCCGGCATGTTTTGTTAAGGATGAAGTTGTGGGAAGAACCAGACACCAGTAAATTATTTATTTATTTATTTTTAAAAATGAGCTGTAGACTGCTAAAAAGTTGTCAATTAGTGGAAGGACGCTTGATTAGCCACGGCCCTCCCCAAATAGCTATTCATCATCAATTGTCTTTTTCTTAGGATAATATAAGAGACTTAATGTATGGTTCCATTTAATAAATTGATATTATCACGTAAGTTGGTAGTTCAGTGGTAAGTTAGTGTGTCTCTATACTCGATATCTCAACTTCGAATTCCAGCGCAGTATGTATTTCCCTTACTAATACGCGAGGTGGCCACAAAAGTGACGAAAGTTTGTAAATTGCGTTTAGAATTAAACTCGTCTGCCAGAAAATCGGTAACAGAATCTCGTTGGTTCTATTGGTGTTCATGTGGTGGGTAAGAGTTTCCCCCGAATCCGACTCAAAGATCCAATAATTGATGCGTTTGTAATTGAATTTTTTTTCTTGTTAAAAAAAAAAAGTAGATTGACATTTACTTAGATCACGGCCACTCATCTATATCTCGTGACTTTACACATCTGTACATTACATGTCTGCAAAGAGTCTATTAATGTGTTCTATTGACAAAAAAAATCATCTGTTGTTATGAGTTTGATCCTCTATCAAAACTTTCAGCAAAATTATATATACTTCTTTAATAATATACTATTATTTTTATCAAAATTATAATATACTACTCCTATATTTATATTTTCTATGAAAAAAGAAGACTTATAGCTTCATGTCCGAGTACAGCAATGCGAACCCTGTTTTTGTTTGGTTGCCTTGACAATTGACATGCACTAAGGCACTTTTTGGATTAGATTTTCGACAGTCAAACCCTTCTTAACTCACGAGCGTCCAATTTTTTTACCTTTGTGATTTGTCATATTATAAAGCAGGCATCATAGCCACGTTGTAAAATATGAATCTCCACGGACGGTGACAAATGCACGCAATTTAGGGAAGGATGGATTATTAATGCATATATATTTTGATAGCAATCAGAACCCCAATAATTGAGATTTTGACGTTCAAATAATTTAGACGTCAAGACAACAAAAATTACTCATTGTTGTACTCCAGCTGGACCAAAAAACTAAAAACATAAATGGAAGGCACATATGTATCTATTGACAAACATGCTCATCGGCTGATTTTGGAAAAGTGTTGGCGGGGCAGCACCACAGGACATAGAAGTAGTGGTCGGAAAAGATTAAATCAACCAATAATTGATTTCAAAATAAGAAAGCCCCAAAGATAAAAAGGAAAGCCAAAAAGATTGCGCTAACACCACTTGAGGAAAAAATGGTACGTAAAATGACGAGACTTTTTAATTTAACTTGTCGTTTAGGTGAATTACCTTGATTCAATGATAAATGTTAGAGAAAAAAATCTAAGCACAATTCAATTGAAATTAAAAAAATAATAAAATAAATTTGTGAGATATGAATTTACGTGTGTTAAGAGACTGTAATACTAAACTAAAAATGTAATAGCGGACTGAGAACCTATGAGATATTTACCCACTTTCTGTGTCAAACCATGGTAGCGGAACAGAAGTGTGACGGTCCCAACCACATATGAGAGAATAATATTACCAATTTCCATCTTCACGAACTAATGGTTTCATCTCACAAAAGATTTTTTTTTTCTTTCTATGATTAAGACTTGTACTGTATTATTGCCCTAAAATCAGTCTAGTACGCATCTGCACATTTGATTGTGATTGGATTTAAAATTGTGTGAGTTTGATACATAATTTTAAATTTAAATTTCTCAAATACATTTTATATTTCAATTAAGAATAATAGTAATAGACTGTCGTGTTAATAATCTTAAAATTTATGGTTGAAAGCGATTCCTCTTCATAAAACAAACGTATTTGATCACCCCAGGACCTCATAACGTTGTCTGGTGTCTCGTACAAGAAGGCCATCATTGCACATGAACTAAAGTTGCGCTAGAAGTAGGACAATTTGGGGTAGTAGGAGTAGAGGCGGACCAGGTGGTGCCACCTCGAAGTGAGTGATGGCTAATGGTAATGGAGATGCAAGATCACGAAATACCAATTTATGGTATTACCGATGTCAAAAAAAACAAAAATTATGGTATTACCGATTAAGGATAGGATAAAATTGCAATATTATTATCGATAAACCAATTGATGGATGGGGGACGTTATCAAAATTGGTTTATTATGGCATACTCGATCCGCACTAAAAGTCATTCGAAATGGATCTACGATTTTCATATTTCTTAGCCTGATTCACTCCGATTCATGGGCTGGGCTTATGCCTAATTGTAACATTTTTGCGGCCACAATGCATCTTGCTTTCAAAATAACTGATTGCAACATTTTGGTTGGAAATTTCTTAGTTTTAAGTTTGTTGAGAATTGAGACGAAAGCTTTTTAATTTTGTAAAGATCTCGATTTTTTGAGTGATATGCGAGACAAATATTGTTATAAGTTGTCCAAATTGCTAAGAAAGACTTCCTTTGCATGAGAGAAATTAATGTATTTTTATAGGTTGTCTTCGTTTTGTATATAATTTTGAATTTCTCATCGTAAATAAGCATCTCGAGGCCCTTTGATGGACATAAAGAAATCGTCTTGCTACATGCACTAAGGATTGTGTTTAGAAAATAGAAGTGCTTGAAACTTACTAAAGATTAAATACTTCATTTGGACAACTCAAGTAAGTAGAGAATTATGCTACAAATTAGTTGGTTAAAAATATCTTTTGAGAAGAGACTAGGATTGGAGGTTAAAGCTCACTTCCTCACATTTGTATAGAATGCATGAATGGACATTCCGAAAAAAAAAAAAAAACAAATAGGCTTCATGAAGGTGAGTTATTTTGAGTGAAATAGATGCAAGTGAAATAGCATTATTATGATTGTTCATTGTGCTTTCGTAATGTCTATTGTTAATTGTAATTATACATGAAATGATTATAAAAACATAACTGATAATCACAATAGTGCGAAGTAATATTTTTTTGTTCAAATCTCACTTGTATTTAAATAATATTTTTAGGAAAAAAAAAGGCATAAGTAGGGATTTTTTTTTGGTAGAGAAATGAGAAAATAAAAGCGACATTCTGTAGTTTCGATATAGAGTATTGCATCTGTACGAGGGAGGTACCGAGCTATAAGAAGCAAACTCGCATCTTTGTTTCACATTAGTCATGTGTTTTATTTTATCACTTAACTTGACACAAATTTCAAACATGTGATCTCTCACTTGTAGATTAAACCATTAATTACTTAGACCACCCAAGTTCAGGATAAGAAGAGGGGAATATTTTTTTGGGGTGATTGGAGCTATTGGAGTAGTAGCAAGAGAGGAAGGATAATATATGTAATATTTAGAATTTAAATCTCAAATTTTAAGGTTAATAGCCATTATTCCCAATTACTTGTAGCATATTTAATTCACGGAATGACGTTAACGTACTAAAAAGAATAACTATAATCTTTCAAGTCCACCATGGAAACTGCTTCCTTGGAGACTATTTTTTTTTTTTTTGGTCTTGTCCTTGGAGACTATTTTAGTCCAACTGTAAACGGGAAAAGCTCCATAAAAATAAAAGAAAAGATAAACAAAGCCCATCTAGCGCCGGCCCAGATCTAAAAACTGCAGCCAATATCTGTTAACAAACGCCCTTTGAAGCTTTGCAGCTCCTAAAACATGGCCTCCAACCAGAAACCCAAAGACGACGAAGAAGCCAAGAAAAACAAGAAGAAGAAGACGAAGAGCAAACAATTGCAGACAGCAAGCGCAAGTAAATCACCAAATAAGAAGACACCCACGAAGCCAAATCAAGAGAAGAAGAAGAAGAAGAATACGAAAGCTAACAGCACCGACAACAGCAAGAAGGTTAGAAATGGGAAGGTCAGCGAACCCAAGGTGTTGATAATCCCATCCTCGAGCGGCGACTCTCAGGAAGTCGAAGAATGTGGAGGAGGAGAAGAAGAACAAGGAGACGAGAGCAAGAATCGAAACGCCAAGAACTCCAAACCCCAGAAAAGGAACAAGGGAAAAGAGACAGAAGAAGATGAAAATGAGGAAGAAGGCGAAGATGGGACAATGTGTAGGTTCCCAATGGCCAGGATAAAGAGGATAATCAAGAGCGAAGATTCGAGCTTGCAATTGGGTCAAGATGTTGTCTTTCTTGTTAATAAAGCCACGGTACATTGTCAATTTTGATTGGTCTTGCCAAAGAATTAATCTTTTTTTTTACTTGGTCGCCTATTCGTAGCCCGTATAAAAGAAGGGGGATTGGTAGGGGGTGAGTTTGAATCCCAACCTCGCCCTTGGACTTAATGTCCGGTAACCAGTTAGGCTACACCTGTTCCTTACAAAGAATTGATCTTTGTGGCTTATATGTGCTTGGTTTGCTAGAATTGTTTGAGTAGTGATTGGTTCTTTGTTTTTTTCTTTTTAATAAAAATTTTTCTGGGTTTGCTATGAATCTCACTCCTGTTGCATTGTGGATTTGAACCTGTTAACAAATTGGCATATTCTTGAAGTGCATAGGTTTTGGGGGAAGGAATTAGAAGGGCAAGCCTGAAACTTTTAGCTAATGAGAGAACTAGAAACAATCTGGGTTCTTAGATGGATGGATTTATGATAAGCAATTTATTTTTTTTTTCCATTGTAAGGTCTCTCATAATATTCTTGGTTTTTTGCAGGAGAAGTTTCTTGAACAATTTTGTGAGGAAGGACATGAATGTTCGGTTCGGGACCGGAAGAAATCTCTTGGTTACAAGCAACTGTGTAAGCTCTCATTTCTTCCATTTTCTTTTGGAATTAAAGCTTAGAAGGGAATATGTGCTTTGTCTCTGGTATATGTTTTTGTTATACTTGTGTGGAAAATCTTTGTGAATCCTTCCAACTTGATTGGATTGTCTTAATTTATGTTTTACATAGCATTAAATAAGTTGCAAGGAGAGCTACATATTTGATGGCTAAACAACAAATTAAATGATATTCTGAAACTTTTGTGGAATTTGGTGTTCTTGCAGCTTAGTTTGCTAAGGCAAAGAAGTTGACTCTAGGAATATGCTGCAGCCTGAAATATATGTTGGTAGGAAGTTGCCTCTAGAAGACATATTACGGCTTTAATCTTTGTGCGGAAAATCTGGTGGCATACATGTCACTTAGCATTTCGCAAGTTTCGTTTTTCTTTAGATCTGGAATTCAACATTTGGTGTAGCTGTCATGCGATTATCAGTCACAATTCTTGCCTATTCTGTTTTCTGTGTGTTATGTGACCACTGTAAAACTTCCGATATGGCAAAATGTAACTTTTGAAATAAGCCTGTGGCAAATACTGATGGCCTAAGTAGTTAAAGGTCAGACCAAAGAATCATCCTATTATCCACATGGAAAAATACTGTTATTCTTTTGCTTGGAGGAGTGCTATTAATGTTCTTCTTCCTTGTCTTTTCCAGCCTCAGTTGTCAGTAAACAGAGAAGATTTGACTTTCTTTCAGGTACATCTCACTCTTATGGTTGCGCATTCCTTCTTAATATGTATAAACTTCTTTATGAACATCTCGTTTACCCTTAACACTATGTTTGCTCCAATTGTTGTTTCATATGTTTAGACTTCATTCCTGAGAAATTAAAGGCTGAAGATGCCCTGGCAGAAAGAAGATTGACCGAGACAGGGTAAGACTAGGACTGCGCAAACATGCTTGTTAAGTCACTTGCTTAAGCTGGTTGGATAATTGGATTATTCGTAGGCTAGCCTGCTGTTTTCAATTGGCGCATATGCATTGCTTCCATTCTGATCAGATTTGTCCACCTGTGTGCATTCTCTTTTTAAAGAGATCATATAACAGAGGGGTTGATGCATAGACCCTCATTTTGTACAAGAAAATCTTTCATATTTGGCTGATGGAAAGTTATGCCTAACATTTTTTGACAGCAGATATAGAGTTGTTTTAGCTGGAAATTCTATGTCATCGTGCTTAGGAAGTTCAATATTGATGCTTTACACTTACACTGAACTAGAATGCTGTGTCTTTGTTGATATTTGTTACCAGTAGATTAGGGAATGGTATTCCTCTCTGCAAAAGCAGAGCTGTAGGGATGCGAATAGGGATGTGATCTCTACAGCAGTTAGAACATGGTTGCAGCCTGTACCTGGTTATCTGGTTAAGGTCTCAAAATAAAGCACAATATGACCTAAAGTAAATGGCGCTGCAAGGACTGGGAATGGTTATAGGCTCTGGTTGGGTATCAGGGACCTCAAGCCAGCATGTGATATTTCAAGAGTTATAAGAAGATGCACAAGCTTCAGTTAAATTTGAGATTAAAAACTTGTTGTTGTTGTATACAAAGATGCACATGCACAAGGCCTGCATGACCCAGAAAAGTTCAACTCTTTGCGAACACTACATACTTCCATATATTGGGCTTATGATCATGCTTGTGATCCATTTTCAGCTTATGATTTTCATACATGTGGACCTAGATTTTTACGTGCACTCTGGCTGTTTGCCCCTCAGTCATCCAACTATTGGTTGGGCCCTGGCTGTTGGCTGGCAGCATTGGATGATGTTGGCTCGTCTCCTTTGTGGCAGTTACACTGTGTCCCTGTTAATGGCAAGGGGTCAACGCTTCAGGTCCATCCCAGTTCTATAGAAAACATTGGTGGATGTTTGTAATGGGAAGGGTCCCTTAAAGGCCATCCCATTAACACCATTCATCGGTTGAATTGGTTCTAGGCTCGAGCTTCCGACTTTGTGATCGGGGGTTCGATGCCTGTCAAAATCGATTGATGGGGCTAAACTTACGCCTAACCTAGTGTTAGCCATATTGTAACCATCTAGTTTGTTTGCACCCTTCTTGTGCATAGGCGTAATGTTCACTTCCCTAACAAGACTGTAGGACACTGCCCTTACTTTTCCATTTTATTGACCAAAAAGAAAGCCCATCCCATTTCTATAGACAACATTGGTGGATGGTCATAACGGGAAGGGTCTGCATTGGTTTATCTACTCAACAGCTTAAGGATTAGTAAGTAATAACATTGTGAATTGAATCCAGTTCTTTACAAGTGCCTCTTCCTTATTTGAGATGATTTTATGCTATTTACCTTCTGCTGCACAACCCAAAAAAGGGCAAAGAAATAGGCTGCCATCATGCCTATGGTTCACATCCACAGAAAAAAGAAAAATGTCATAAGAAAACACTCGGAAGAAAATTTCATAAGAAAACACTCAAAAGATTGATGGGCATTGGGCCAACTTACAATAAGTGATATGTCTTCATCAAGATCACTTACCAGCTTCTTGCTTAAGAATGTGGCAAGCAAACATTAGTTTTTACCCAAAAATATCGTTTCCAAGTGAAAACATAAGCAATCATGCACACCCTTTTTCGCCTACGCAACCAATCAGGATATCTGTTCCTGTTATTTCTGCTTTTCCAAGCAAACTAGTTGCTGCAACAGTGCTATTTTCCTCTCTCTCCACTGATTCCCCCCCGTGAAGGAAGATAAGTTGCTAACAGCTATGTTATTGTACATTATACCTAATTTTCATTCTCTTTCCTTCATAATAAAAGCCCTCTTCCTCCCTTCTGTGTAACATCAAACACTTGTGGCCTTGTTGCAAGTCTCCACAACCCCAGAAGACTACAAAGATGGTGGCACAAGTCTTAACTTTCTTCTCATTTCTTCTCTTCTTCCATCTCCATTGTAAGACCGTCCTAGCTCAGTCGCCAGCTGCAGCACCAGCACCGCCTGGCCCGACCAATGTCACGAAGATCCTCGAAAAGGGTGGCCAATTCACGATCTTCATCCGGCTTTTGAAGGCTACTCAAGAGGACATCACATTGAATGGCCAGCTCAACAACTCAAACAATGGCGTTACCATCTTTGCGCCGAGTGATAACGCGTTTTCGAGCCTTCGATCTGGCACTCTCAATGGCCTTACCGATCAACAGAAGTCCGAGTTGGTGCAGTTTCATATTATCCCACAATTTCTATCTAGTTCTCAGTTTCAGACAGTGAGCAACCCTCTAACAACGCAGGCCGGAACCGGCAGCCGGCTAGAACTCAATATAACCACCACAGGGAATGCAGTGAATATAACTAGTGGACTCACCAACACAAGTGTGTCTGGCACCGTGTACACTGATAACCAGCTTGCTGTATATCAGGTTGACAAGGTGCTCCTTCCTGTGGACATTTTCACCCCTAAACCTCCATCTCCGGCGCCGGCACCAGAAAAGACTAAAAAGAAGTCACGTACTGCTGAGGGTCCCGTTGCCCCTGAGGATACTTCCGGGGCAATGAGCTTCATTGGGCATTGCCGTAGGATTTTATTTGTAGTTGGCGTGGTTGGAATTATGTTTGATTTGTGACGCAAAGTGGTGGAGCTGAGGTGTTGAGGTCTGTTCTTCAGAGGTGCATGATTTTGCTGAGTTGGATTGAACAATCAGTGATGATCAGCTTATGGTGAGTGATTTGGAATAATTGTTGATTTCTTGAGCTCAAATGTATCATTTAAATTTTGCTTAAGATTTTTGTGTTCTGAGGCTTCTCGTTGCCTTTTTTTTTTTTTTTTTTTTTTTTTTAAACCCTCTCTCGCTCTCCTTTTCAGCTTAAACTGTATGTGAAGAATTTTGTAACTATATTCCGATGATATGATTTGTATAAAAAATACTCTATATTTCTCTTAGTTTATAATCTAACGAAGGACCAACTTTCACATAATAATAAAGTTATTTCATTGTAGAAATCACATATTAAATTTATATAAATAATCTAATATATGAGAGTCTTGTGTATTAGGATGCATTAAAATTTCGTGTACAAGAGCCTCATACACTAAATTCAATTATTGATGTCTCTCTTCAGCTCCAAATAAAACTACAGATTCTATGAAAGAAATAACAAATACATTAAGCTTCAGGACGAGAGAAAATAATTTTAGGTCCTCTGGACCTAAAATTTCAGGCGATTAAAGTACTGGTTAAGCACTAATATTGAACACCGCCAGTGGACCTGGACTGGTATGCACTTTTGCGTCAGAATCAGGCCTTTTATCTAAAGAAAAACGTAGTTGAACGGGATTTAGTATAAGGAAGAGACGGGTTGACAGTGAGTCCCACTACTAAAAGTTTTTTTTTGCTTTTTTTTTTTTGCAAGTGTTAAATATGAAACACAGTGTTATATGTGCAACAACATAGTGTAAAATGTAAAACAATCATCATATAATGTGCAACAATTTCTTGTTGCAGGTTGTATAAAAATTGTTGCGGATCCTCTCTAATTTTACCATGAATCATATATTTCGCTTAAAAAAGTTAAAAAAAAAAAAAAATACAGGTCACCTGTTTCTTGCCTGTCTAATATGTTCGTCCACTTATTTAAACTCAAGTTAGCATCTGTCACAGCCACCTGTTGTAGAAGCTGTGGCCATTGACCTTTGTTCTCGAAAGTTACAAAAGTCAAAGGACCACCACTGTTAACGGATCTACTCTTCAGAAAATGTATAACATAACAAAAATTCCTACCTTTACATGGAGGGAGAACGTCCAATCCTGTAAATAGATTTAGCGGGTAAAGACATCGCGATATGTTTGCTAAAAGCAGATATAGTAAAAGAGACACAACAGTTTAAAGTGTATGATATGCTCACTACGAAGTTAATACGGTTAAAATTTCATGAAATGCAAAGAAGGCATGCTATGCAGAATGACTGAAAAATGTTGAAAATTAAATTGGCTGGCCCATATGGCAGCTTCCTGATAAACTCCCGCAATTGATAGGCTTTTCTGCCCATTTTCTGGCATCGAAAAATAGTTCTGTGATTGGAACCTGAGATTTAAAAAAGAGAGCTTAAGTTGTTGACATTGGAAAAATTTTCACAATTTTGGCCAGAGTTGGAGAGAACAGAACCGTGAGCTATGGATTCAAGCAATCGGGTGCCTTTATTATGTGGCAAGAAGAGAACTTGACAGGCTAAGGGAGATGAAATTAGCCCATCACTCAGAACCACACAGCTTCTACTGATTGCATGATTATGATTGCAAAACTGAGTTGGCTGATATGTGAGCTGTGTGCATTGCTATATGTGAGTTATGCATTGCTATCTTGCTCTGTCACATTATTATGCCACCAGAAGTGAAGTGAACCCTGAACTTGATTTTAGCTAAAATGTCATAGAAGGGCACTGTCAGGGATGAACCTATTGTTGCCTGTCTGATCTGGATGCGAATCAGCTTCGACAATCATGCACATCTTCTCGCAAAAGCCTTCAATTCAGATACCCTTTTTTGTTTGTTTTTCTGATATTTCGCTAAGTTGGTGCCGATGCATTGAATAGGGTAAGGTAACAGCCAGCAAAAACTGCAGGTATGCTTAACTAAAGATTGCAAAATTGCCTATCTGCATTAGTAGTTTTAACGTTGCAATCTTATTGCATTCACCTGTTATTGAAAAGGCACACCTTATACATCTCTATCTGCATTGATATCATTCACCTAATGATGAAGCTAAGAAAAGTTAATAGCGATTAAACCTATCTAACTATAGTTGCAAATTTATGCATCAATAGTTTTTTCGTGTCATGTGCAATGTCCATCAATGATAGTTCAATAATGTCCTTCGGATTTAGACTCCTTCCCCCTTGGCAAATATGAATAAGATTGAGAGGAGCGCGAAATGTGTATCTTCCACCTTTTATAGTAAGATTAAGATAATTGCTACTAAGTTTAACTAAAATTGCACATTGCATCAAACTTGGTCATTCTCCGCATGAATATAAAAGTCCTCCCTTTCTGCTATCTTCACATCAAACTTATCTAGAAACCTACCTTCACATTTTTTCTCTGTTCTACAATCCAAATTAACTACAAAGATGAAGCAACAATTGTTCTTATTATTTTTTCTAATCTTCCTCCAATATTTCATTCCAACGTTTGGTCAATCGCCAGCTGCAGCCCCAGTGCAGCCACCAAAGGCAGCACCTCCTCCACCACCGGCCCCGCAGCCACCAGCTGCACCCCCAACACGGCCACCTGCACTTCCCACCCCAACCAATGTCACCAAAATCTTTTAGAAGGCTGGTCACTTCACCATCCTCATGCGCCTACTGAAAGCCACACAAGAAGTCAACCACTTACACACAGTGCTAAACAGTTCAAGCAATTCTGTGACCATCTTTGCCCCAAGCGACAGTGCATTCGCAAGCCTCAAATCTGACACCCTCAACTCCTTAAGCGAAGAAGACAAGTCTGAATTGGTGATGTTTCACATAGTATCTACTTATCTATCAACTACTCAGTTCCGGACTGTTACCAACCCTTTAGAAACCGAAGCTGGAAGAGGTGATAGATTACAACTTAACCACCTATCCAAATTCGGTGAATATAAGTACAGGACTTACAAATACTAGCATTTCAGACACCGTATACACCGATAATCAACTTGCCATTTACAGGATTGACAAAGTGCTACTTCCCATGGACATCTCTCCCAAGGCTCCAGCTCCAGCACCAGCTTCAGCGAAAGAAAAGCCCGCGAAGAAGGCTCCTGTGGCAGAGAGTCCTATTGTTCAAGTTAACGTGGATAATTCTGGCGGGATAAGTTTTATGTCGAATTATGTGGTGTTCTGCGGAATATTTGGTGTAGTTGCTGCAATATTTTCTTTGTAACACGGATGAGTGGACTTAAGTCTGGCTTGGTTTTATGACTTTGCTGGCCGGTGAGTGCTGTTGAATAATTACCAATCTTCCTTTTTTTTTTTTCGCCTAATTGGGTTGTCAATTAAGCTGTGATTGAGATTGATTTTGCATCTACTTTTGACTTCTTCTTTTTCAAATTTCGTGTTCATGAGGATTTTTGCTGAGAAACAATGTTTTGTATCCTTCTATGAAACAATGTTTTGTATCCTTCTATTTTGGTCAGACGTTTCTTAGCTTTCTTTCTTTTACAGAAATCCAATGAGCTGTTACAATGTTTTGACATGCACCAACTGACACCAAAGTCACCCTGTGGTGATATTGTTTAGGATGCTTAATCCATGTTTTGAGAAGATAAGCTAAAAGCAACCAACAAAAGAGGAAGCAAAAACAGAAAGAATTTTGTATGATCAATACATTCTTATTCGTTGAAGTGCGAGCCTTAGTGTAACGTAATTATTGCCTTAATTATGACATAGTGAAGAGTTAGAAACAGCTTCTTTGTAAAAAAACAAATATAAGGCTGTGTATATTTGATCCATTCTCAGACCTCATAAATGTAAGAGGCTCCTGCATGCTGTAATTCGAAGTGAAGTTTGTAGTGATTGCAGTGATGGGTATTTTCATCACACAAGTTTAATCCTACGTTGAGTAGCCATTCTCTAAGGATTTTCTACTCATGTTCCGGGCCAAATAAGAAGAGTTCGACCGACCCCGACCGGGCTAACTTGATTACGGGGTCGAACCGCCAGTTGCGGTTGATGTGAGGTTATAGCGCACATTGCCTCTGACAGCAATCTCCATTTTCCACAAGCCGCGATTCTCCCACAAATATTTTTCCAGAACAGCACTCGTTACCCCACAGCTTCATCTTCCAGGTTCATTATTGCAAGAAACTGTATCATAAGATGTAATAGAATGAAACGACATGTAAATTATTGAAGTTCTTTTTCAAATTTTTAAGGAAAATTTAACCAATAAAATTTCATTATGTCCTCCCGAATCCAAACAATGAAATAAGCGTGGATGTCATTCATGAATTTGGACAAAGCCCGTAAGAAATGTGTGTTTTGATTTGCTAGCGACCCAAAAAAGAGGAAAAATAATGCTACATAATATAAACAAGCAAATCCTGATTGCTATTTTTGTAAAGAGTAAGACTGTATGGTTAATAAATAGTAATATAGTCTTATCTAAAAATATTAAAAAATTCACATTTTTTTATTTTTATAAATTCAACTTTTTAACGGTTTTCATTATTTTATTTTTACTTTAAAATCACTTTTATGATTTTTTTTTTTGAAAAATATTGAATTTGACCTCCTTTATATTAGAAGGATTTATCAAATACAAAATATCCTAAATATTGTGAGATTTAGGGTTATAAGTCTTATAAAAGTTAGGCTAATGTGGAGCATAATCAAATATTCAGATGTTCATCCTACTCCAGATGGGCATAGGAAATTCTTGGAAAGACTACTGACTAGGCAACAACCATATGGTACAGTAATAGAGCAATTGAACTCTTAGTTCCACCAACAAAACCTTGAAAAAAAAAATGGTTCTACCAATTTGATTAAAACGAAAACCATTATTCATCGCAGGTGAAGGTCCCGTTTCCCTTTCTATATCATCATCGCTTCTTTTGTGCTTTAATGAAGGACACAACAACTAATTAATTTTTGCTACGAAGGCACAAGTTAAGCCATTATAGGGTACCCCTCCGCGCCAGGCTGCTGAATTTGGTGGCCCAAAGCTTTGCAATTTCTCAAAATCCAAATCAGCTAAGCAGCTAATGAAATGATGTTAAGGAAATGATGCAGACATGATGCACCTTTCGGGACAAAAAAAAAAAAAAGGGCTTTGCAATTGAGCACTGCCATTTTGCAGCCCCGTAAAAACCAAAATTAAGCTTGATGATTTATTTATTTATTTCAATAAATTAATCTATTTCTTATGAAAATAAATATTATTTTATTACGACTTCAAAGTCATAAATTTGAGTTCAAAATAATGTATATAAAAAAAAGTAAAAATAAAAATAAGAATAAGACTATATATAATACTGTACAGGGCTACAATTGGGAACACCATTCTGAGATTAATCCACTTCAAAAGAGATTGGAACGCAGGGACCGAAAATGAAGTGAATTTTGCACAATTTTGTTCTTTCTTCGAGTGACAAAGCTGTCCTTCCTGCATTCATGTATAGATTTTCCTGGTTTTTCAAGCAATCTGATGAAGTAGATGTGACAAAGCTGGCCTTCCTGGCATTCCTGCATTCATATCTCTCTCTCTTTCCATCCACACCTTCCACCTTTTCAAGTAGATGTGATACTAAGTAGTAACTAAACTCAATCGTGCAACTAAAAATTGCAAGTGGCACCTAATAATTTTTCTCTTTTTCTGCATCACAATAAAAACCCCTCTCTATTCCCATTTCATGCACCAATCAAGAACTTGTGCAAGTAGTACTACAGCAACAACAACTACTAGTATTACTACAATTACATCAAGCACTTGTGCAAAGTGCCACTGCACATAAGCATACTTCTCCTCTGGGAGGGTGACAAAACTGGGGTCGTTCATGTTAGGTGCTAGTTTTGCTTCATTTTCTCTTTATCTCATAAGAGCTAAAAAAAAAGTGAGCATTTTGCAATCTGTTTTGCGAAGTCCGATGGACATGTATCATTTTTTATCAAAAAACTTTCTATTTTTCACAATTGTTCTTTAAGGAAATTTTTTATTAAAAAAAATTATATGACAGATGAAGTAAAGGCTGAAGAAGGAGAATAGAATTAAAAAAAAATTGATTTTTTTCATTTAATTTTAATTTTAAATTTCACAATAAATATTATGTTAGCAAGTTACGTTGTCAAATATTTCACCCACATAGGTGTAAGTTAATGGAATTCGTTAGTGTCTGTAGTGGAATTTTTAGTGAAAATAATTTTAATTGACCAAATTATTATTTTTCAAAAATGGCGTTACGAGAACACAAATAATTCATAATTTATTTGCATATAACTATTTATTTTTTCTACGTCAATGTGCTCACCGTGACAATTAGTGGTGCTCTGACGTGCGTCTCCTAGTATTAAGTCGGGTTTGAGTCCCTGCACTCACATTCTTTTCTTGCATCTGAAGCTAGGTAGCCACAAAATACTGTGGCAAAAGATTGAGAGCACCATTAAATTTTAAATTTATTAACATTATAATTAAATTTAAAATAAATTTATTTCAATTTTAATAATATTTTAATAGTATATCCTCTCTAAAGGGTCCTAAATAATAAAAGTCAACCCTCAGCCTAATAATCTAATAACCATTGTACCTGCACAATTTTTTTTCGTTTTTAAAGAAAAGACTTTAAACAGCAATGAAAAGTAAACGTTAAAAATGGTCATACAAAGGTCCAAAGCAGAGTCCTCGTTCTATAATTGAGGCACCGAGATAAAAATGTCTTTGAAAGCTGTCGTGGGATTTTCTTTTTCCATTTTTTATATCTTACGAAAGATAAAAATTCAAGTTATATTAATACAATACGTGATAAATTAAAATTAACAATATCTTCCTAAAGTAAATAAGTCACTACAAAAAAAGGCCTTAAGAATAATACAAGACTTCAATGAAAATCTAAAGTTGAAATAGAAAGAACATCTATCACCCTATTTTTTTCACAAAAAATATGATGAATCCTAACTTTTCATTTTCTGTGTAAAAATTCTTGGCAGCTAAGAAGGACGTTGGCATGGGATAAGTGGGAGGTACCTGTTGTTTAATAACTTCTAAAGCTGACGTGGAATCTACCTCATCGATGATGTCGTGGGGTTTTCTAATTTGCTAGAAAGATGCAGATCTTTTGACCATTACTTAAGTTGAACTGAATTATTATTAGGCCACAATCAACGATTAATCAATAATTGACTATTGGTTATCCTTTTATATATGCATTATTACCAATGACTTCAATTATAAGCTAGTGTCCCTGAACTTAGTGGCTGTTTCGATCTAGTTGCTATACTTTATGTATTATAATTCAGCATTTAGTGAGTTTGTTTTGATTATCATACCGTCATTTTAAAGTAACATATTTCATATTCATTTCTAAAATTGTAACCTTAAATCTCTATTTGCAATTCAAAAATGAAAAGTTTATTATTTTTTGAGGAGATTTCATGTGGGAATTTTAAGAATGGATACAAAATATGTTACTATAAAATGAGGACATAATAAATTTAGAACCATTTAAAGAATTTATTATATTTTTCAAAAAAATGAAAGTTCATGACAAATTTGACAAAAAATAAAAAAAACCAAAATGTTCATTGGTTTTTTAGATATTAACTCTATGTACTTATTGTTTTCTGAAAAAAATGAAAAGTTTATTATTTTTTGACCAAAACTATTTATTTTTCAAAATTATTAAAGAAAGGGATTTGAAGGAAAAAATAAAAAGGCCGAATATGAGAGTAAAGAGTCTCATTTCTCTTTTCTAACTCTGAAAAATTTTAACAAAAAGTTTATTATTTTCTCACCAAAACCATTTACTTTTCAAAATTACTGTTCAAAAAAAAAAAAGAGATTTGAAGGAAAACAAATAAAAACGCAGCATGGGAGAGCAAAGAGTCTTATTCTTCTTTTCTTACTCTGAAAAATTTTAGGATGTTGAGTTACAACATCCATATATTAAGGGAAGGGAATTCCTACGTAAATTATTAACTAAATTGGGTGCATCTTATTCTTGGAGCGAAGTTCTTTTTCAACAGCCTCCTGTGGGCATACTTCTCCTCTGGGAGGGTGACAAAATTGGGGTCGTTCATGTTAGGTGCTAGTTTAGTTTAATTTTCTCTTTAGCCCATAAGAGCAAAAGGGAAAAAAAAAAAAAGTGAGCATTCCGCAATTTGTTTTGCTAAGTCTGATGGATATGTATCATTTTTTATCAAAAAAAACTTTCTATTTTTCACAATTGTTCTTTAAGGAAAATTTTTATTAAAAAAATTATATGACAGATGAACTAAAGGGTGAAGAAGGAGAATAGAATTACAAAAAATTGATTTTTTTCCTTTAATTTTAATTTTAAATTTCAGAACAAATATCGTGTTAGCACATTATGTTGTGAGTTTTTCACCTACATAGGTGTAAGTTGATGGAATTCGTTAGTGTCTTAAGTGGAATTTTTGATAAAAATAAATTTTAATTAATTAAAATTTTACTTTTCAAAAATGACATTATGAGACCACAGATAATTCAAAATTTGTTTGCATATAACTATTTATCTTTTCAAGGTCAATGTGCTTACTATCAAAGACTTTAAAGTTTAAACAGTTAAGAAAAGTAAACATTAACAATGGCCATGCAAAGGTCCAACGCATAATCCTCGTGCCATAATTGAGGCATCTAGGTAAAAAAATCTTTGAAAGCTGTCGGGAGATTTTCTTTTTTTTATTTTTTATCTAAAAAAAATTTAGGTGAGGAGAGACTGTCTCAATTTAAAGTCAAGAAAAGTTACAGATTTAAAAAAAAATTTACATATCACCCAATAAAAAGATCGTCGATAAAACTCGAACTCTAAACCTTTCAAAAAGAAATCCAAAATCTTACCTGCCATGAGATTTTCTAGTTCACTAGAAAGATGCAGATCTTGTGACCATTACTTACTTTGAACTCAATTATTATTAGGTCGCAATCAACAATAAATCAGTAATTGACTATAAGCATTAGTTATCCTTTCATATTTGCATTATTACCAATGACTTCAATTATGAGCTAGTGTCCCTGAACTTAGTGGCTGTGTCGATCTGGTTGCTACACTCTATGGTGTTATAATTCATCATTTAGTGAGTTTGTTTTGTTAAATCCGATGGATATGTATTAGGGTTAATCTTATAAAAAAAACTATGAACATTTCAGTTTTTTTTTTTTTTGAAATCTATCATGAAATATTATTTTTTTTGGAGCATATCACGAATTTTTCAATTGGTTCTAAATTTATCATGTAGTCATTTTAAAGTATCAAATTTTGTATTTATTTTTAAAATTTTAACCTTAAATCCTTGTTTGGAATTCAAAAATGAAAAAATTATTTTTGGAGAGATTTCAGGAGAAAAATTTAAAAATGGATAAAAAATTTGTTACTATAGAATCGACACTGGATATCGGTAAACGTTAGGATGACCGAAGCAACTATGAACGTAACCACAGGACTGACCAATACTACCGTATTAGGCATTGTCTACCCGGATAACTAGCTTCCTTAACGTGTTCGTGTTTGAAACGTGTTTAAAATGTGTATGATTTTTTTTTTAAATTTATTTTATTTTGACGTATCAAACACGTGTCTATACCGTATCCAACACGTGTTCAATATAAACATTTCACCAAAATATACGTGTCCGTGCATCCTTAAACGGTGCTAACGTGTTGTATTAAAGTTGCAGTCAATTTGAGGGTGCATTGAAATTTTGGAAAATTTATTTGGTCACATTTAGATAGGGGTGTAGTAGATATACAGTAATTTGAACCTTTAAATCATAAAAAATACGTTAAATTTAAAAATAAATTTAAATTATTACGTATTTACTGCGTACCACTCTAATGTGTTTGTATAGTTAAACTTTTGAAATTTAAACAAAAATTTCTGCCCAATACTTGGAATGGGAGGCCTCCACATGCATTTTGACGCGGGACGCATGCAATGTAATCAATTAAAAGAAGACTCACAATAGATAATTTGTTTTCAAATTAATAGTGTTCGCGAATCAGATTAAACTGACATTTTTAAATTAATAGTGTTCGCGAATTAGATTAAGATGACGTGAGAGATATTTACATTTAAACCTACCACACCAGTTTGGGAAGATTATATTATATACGTGGGACTGCTTCTTCTCTGCTCACCAGCATCTGACTAACAATCATCAGACACACTCCAACTTCCAGCCTTATAGTTCGTTTCCCTCCAATTCTCTGCTTCTCACTCTTGAAGGTAAAAAGCTTTTCTGAACAACTTTAAAGTTTAATTTTTTGAGCTTTTCAAAAGGTTTGCATTTTCAAACAAATTTTGTCGCTCATCATCTAAAAGAAGAGCTTTTGATCAAGTTTGATTGAATCTTCTTCTTTTCATTTTGTTTTTTAATTTATTATGTTGCAGATATTGTTTCCTGACCCTGAAAATTCAGTTTTCGGACCTTACATGCAAAAGGATTTCAAGGTCAATATCCATTTTAGCTAATTTTTTCCTGCTCTATCTATATCTCTTCTTATGCGTGAACTCAGAGTTAAGGCAAGGCCTCTTTCCCCTCTCTCTGTTTATGATTTTTTTTATGGGTCCATTTGTTTGGAGTTTGGACCAATTTTATTTTTGATTGATGGATTTGTGTATTCCAACTCACCACAAATTTGTAATTTTTTTTTTTCTATATTTCCATTTAACGGGATTATTTCCAACCCTTCTTCTTAAGTATAATTGAGAATATTAGTTTAATTGTCACCTGGTCAATCATATCAGATTTTATTTGGAGGTCGTTGTTTTAATTTACCCACCTACAATTTATTATAAGTTGTTAAACTCACTTACTTGGATTCAATCTCTAATGTCATGTTATGATTTTTTATGGATCTATTTGTTTTTTGATTTAAGTCTTTGTGAACAGAAGAATGTTTGGACCCTTTTTTTTTTTTTTTTTACTTGATGAGCTAGTTGTAACGAACTTATCGCACCAACTTATAAACTGTTGTTTAATATAGGATCATTTCTAACACTCCCACAAATTCTCTCCCCCTAGAAATTTTTTTTCTGCAGTATGATTTTGGATTTCCGCTAAGGTTATCTACGTTGACTGTTGACGTAGGAGCATTTCCAACACCATCACTCGTTCTCTGTCTCTCTTCATAGAAAAATTTTCTTCTACAGTCTGGTTTTTGTCTTCTACTAAGGTTCTGTATGTTGACTCTGGGCTCCTGGCTTTTCTCGGTCACAGAACTTTTATTTTTTGATCAATTCTTCCTAACACACTCTTAAAATAGAAAACCAAACCAAAATTTTTAATTATGCTAAATTTGCAATTGAAATCGAATCGAATTTTATATAATCTTAATTACTTTTTTGAAGTCACCCAAATGAAGAAATCATTAAACTTGATTTGCTTTTTTTTTTTTTACTAGGAAGAAATCTTTTATTATCTGAATGTTGAGACTGGTTTTTAATTATCTTTTAATAATACTTCTCTGTCGTTTGCAAGGAGTTATTCACACAGAACAAAAGTAAAAATACACCCCTGCCAACATTGTCAGATGCGACCCAAAACAACTTTAATTTGGTCCATTAATTGCGATTTTTTTAAATTAAAAATTGTAAATAAACTGAAAATTTTAATTTATATGAATTAAATTATTTAATTATAAAATTCGGTTTAATTAATTAAAATTTCAATTCGATTTGAATTTATTGGTTCACCGGATTTTATGATTTTTTTTGAATAATCCTACAGTCCTACTTTTGAGTGTTGATACTTGAAACTTGACACATTAATTGGTGTGTATGTAAGATATTAAAAAAGGGAGAAATAAGTATAAAGTCCCATCATATAGACTCAGAAAAAAGTATATATAAGACAGACATATAATAATTAATTAATTATTTTGTGTTCCTAATGTAATTAATTTTTATAATAAAAAATTGATAAAAGTATATTTATTTTTATTATAAAATTAATCATCTAATTATACAAAATAATCGATTAATTATTATATATATATATATATATATATATGTTACACATCAATTTTTTTCCATATTTATGCACAATTTTTCCTCCAAAAATGATTCTTGGATGCGGATGTGGGCGGACGCAGTGTTGACCACATTAGTTGTCGTGCATATTATTGTATGTTTGTTGTATATCGAACTTAACTGTAAATTTTAAAATTTTTTATAATTTTTAAACTCTATCAACTTATGACGTGCAATAATACTGAAATTGATATACAATAAAAATAAAAAATATATACAAAAGCGTATTAACTCTACATCAATATATTTTTTTTGCGCGTATGTATCAAAACTTTTTTTTCGTCATAGAAACAGAAAAATAAGTCAAAAGGTCTCTCTTGCCTATCCCTTCTTTTGAACTTCTGCTGATGAGGTTTGACTTCTTTTGTTAGGGGAGGGGATTTTCCGCACGGATGGGGGAAAGTCATACAAAGAGTATCGCAACTCATCTCATCATAACGCATGCGTGGCGGTGTTGAATTATGGAATTTAGACAAATTAAACAAAAAAGAACCGAAAATTAGTAAAATCTTAGTATATTAGCATTACCATAGCCGTAAACGTCACTCATAGTTTAATTCCCCTCCTACACGAAAAAAGAAAAAAAACAAAACAAAACAAAACTTAAATATTGATCAAAATCCCAATTTTTCCAAAATGAGTACATGCTAATTGTAAAATTTGTTTATAGATGCATCATTTTCCTAAAAGAAAACTTGAAAAGTGGAAAATCATAATTTTGATGCTTCCTGTTAAAAAATTAGTGCTTTCTCCTACAGCAACTTATTTGTTACTTGGTCTGATAATAGACCAGCCAATGCTAAGTTTATAGCCACTAGCATGCTAAATTTTATTTTTCCTGCATCTTTTGGAAGAACTTTCTAGTTTAATATCCCAGCCGTTGCTGTCCTTGTTGAATGTAATTGCAGAGAAAAAATGGCGAAATTTGAAGTAGAATTGATATCCCAACACGTTGTGAAGCCAAGTTCCCCAACACCAAGCCACCGTCGCCGCCACCAGCTCTCTTCTCTTGATCTAATTATGGTTCCAGTTTACCAGCGCTACCTCTTCTTCTATCCTGGAAACAACGCTTCCGACAACATAGAAAAATACCAACGTCTTAAGCAATCTTTGTCCGAGACCTTAACTCTGTTCTACCCTTTGGCTGGACGATTGAAAGACAATCTGTACGTGGACTGCAACGACGAGGGAGTCCAGTTTGTAGAGGCTAAAGCCAAATGCACAATCCTAGATTTCCTCGAAATGGGAAGAAACAGCAATGAGATTAACAAGTTGCTTCCGATTCCTGTTGGCAATGCTACTGTTCATGTCCAGGCCACCAGCTTTGATTGTGGTGGCATAGTGATTGGTTTCGCCATGTTACACAAAGTTGGAGACGGCGTGTCGGCATTTATGTTCCTCAATGCCTGGACCGCCATTGCTCACGGACAGAAATCTTCGATTGTCCCTCGTTTCGATCTAGCCAGGCACTTTCCTCCGATTAATTTACCTGGTTTTGATCCATGTGTAGAGGTTGTCCCAGATAACATTGTAGCGAAGTGGTTTGCTTTCGATGAGTCGAAAATAGCAATGCTTAGAGACAGTTGTGCTGATCAGAATAGCAGCATTGGAAGCTCTAAACGCCCGACTCGCGTTGAGGCCTTAACGGCTTTTTTATGGGGCAAGTTCATGGCTACCACTCAAGCAGAAGCAGATGGTTATAGTAAATCATATGTTGTATATCATCCGGTGAACTTGCGTCCGAGAATGGACCTGCCCATTTCGGAGTCTAGACAATATTTTGGGAATCTGATAGCTGCGCCAGTGGTGGCAATGCCTGACTTGAATGCTAAGGATGGATGCTACGGCATAGTAAGCCAAATGAGAGAAACTATAAGGAACGTAGATGCAGACTATGTGAAGAAACTTCAACGAGGCGAAGCACACCTGAACACTGTGAAAGAAAGAGCTGAGGGATTTGTTGATCGAGAGGTGGTTGAGCTTAGCTTCAGTAGTCTTTGTGGGTTTCCAGTGTATGAAATTGACTTTGGATGGGGGAAGCCTTTGTGGGTTGGCCTGGCCCCCATTCCTCTCAGCAATGTAATTTTCCTCTTTGATACCAAAGCAGGGGGTGGCATAGAGATATATGTTCACTTGAAGGAGGAGGACATGAACAAGTTTGAAAATGATGCTGAGATTGCCAGACTGGTGTCTCCAAGTCCTAGAAGGATGAAACTCTCTGCATTGTAAGGCCTTCTTTGAGTTGGTTGAGTGGCTCACTTGGGCCTTAACCAATGTGATGGTGTTGGTGATTTAGTCTTGAAACAACTTGTTCAAGAGTCCTTTGTTGTATCTAAATAACCAAGTTGCAAGAAATAACCAACTTGTTCAAGTGTTGCAACTTTCTCCAGGTACAAACATCATGCAAGAAGCCTCTAGGATTGATAAGGCTATCCTTCCCTCTTACGATACAAACCCCATTTCATAAGTCACTCTGGCACATCGTTATCAGCTTAATCTCCCATGGCATTTTTCCTGTTTTTCCAAGCAATCAAGGTGCAGAGGAGGCACTTTGGTGTCGGAAAGAACTTGATAAGATAATGACGTCATGTGCTGGCAACTATAAATTGTGTAACTAAAATTGAACATTATACCTAACTTACCATAACCAAAACTCTATAAAATAATCGCTCTATATCCCCTAAAGAAGAAAAATTTTCAGAAAAATATATGAAAATAAAAAATAATTATATATTTTTCTCAAATTTTAAAAAAAAAAGGTAAGAGGAAAAAAATTTTTTCAGAAAAACATATAAAAATAAAAAAAAATAGTTACATATTTTTCCAAAATTTCAACAAAAAGGTAAAACGAAGAAAAAATTTTAAGAAAAATATGCGAAAATAAAAAAATTAATTATATATTTTTTCTAAATTTCAAAGAAAATAAAAAAAATAAAAAAGTTTCAGAAAAATATATGAAAATAAAAAAATTGTTACATATTTTTCCCAAATTAAAAAAAATCTAAAAATAATTTTGGTTTCTAAAAATAAAAAATAAAAAAAATCAAAAATCAAAATTTCGGTTTCTAAAAACAAAAAAAAAGAAAAATTTAGAATTTTGGTTTCTCAAAAAAATAAAAATTCAAATTTTGGTTTTAGAAAAAAAGTGAATTTTTCTTTTTTTACTTTTAAAAATTTTTTTTTGAGTTTTTTTTTTAAGAAATCGAAATTTTGAAGTTTTTGTTTTTTTAAAATAAAATTAAAATTTTTAAAAAAATTATTGAAAACAGTCACATCAACAATCGTTTATTGACTTGGTAGATGATGTGGCAGAGTTCGTCTAAGGTGGCATGTCAAGTGGCTTCACATGGCAAAGTTAACGACAGTTAACAGTAAAAAGTAATTTTCAACTACAAAATTAATTTAGAGAGTGAAATTCAATAAAAAAAAGAAAGTAAATAAAAAGACAAAATTCCCCGAACATGCAGAGCAGATGTTTATTTTATACCTTTATTCATCTCGCTCAAAAAGAATTTGGTGTTTTTTTTTTTTTTGATGCCTCTACAGCACTGGTGAATACTTGACGCGGCACCCAAAAAGAATTTTATTTTTGACTTAACAGTTAATTTCATTTATAATTTTTTGGTCTTTGTTAAATTTAATTTAAATTATTTAAAAAAATTTAACTTTAAGCGATTAGTTTTGTTAATTAAATTCAACTTTTCTATTAAAATTTTGGTTAAATATACTTATGTAGTGCCACGTGACATAACACATCATTCATTTGGGACAGGTCAGTATGCCGCGTCAGCACATCATTCTGACGTGGCAATTTGTGCAAGCTTTTTTTAAAAAAAGATTTGTTATAAAAACATTAAAACGGAAAAAAAAAGAGGAGGAAAAACAAGCGTAATTGCTGTAAGCGAAACCGTCGACAGGACGAATTCGCCGGCGAGGACCGTGCGTGCTTCTTTTTTTTCTTTTTCTTTGGAAAAACTAAACTGTAGCTGAGTCCATTCTAGGTTTAGACTTCCCACGGTTTTTCTATAGCCGATCCATAAATCTGCCTAAACTGGTGGCTGAGCTCACAAGAAAAACGAGCACACATTTATGTATGAGTACAAAATTCTTAAATGGTACTAAGATCTGTTTGACCTATCATCACTACAGGAGACGAGCACACATGTATGTACGAGTACAAAAATTTTAAACCACCCGTCCTACAAGGAAAAGAAAAATCATGAACTTCATGAGTTTTTAGCGACCAATGATCCTGAATTTGAATCCATTTGTCTGTGTAACACGGTGCCAGATACACTTGTTTGAATCCATTTGGTATCAATTGAACTTTTTTTGTTTCCTTTTTGGGAGCAAAAGGAGTTAGAGGAAGAAAGTCTCAAATGATCAATAACTACATTCTGACGACTTGAAAAGGAAGCACCGTATAGCAATGATGCGGAAAAAATAAGCAGGGCCAGACCACAATAAACCAAGAAAAACAATTTTCATGTCATTCCATTTTTGGTCAGTCATTTCTGAACTTTCTTTCTTTTACAGAAATCCAATGAGCTGCCACAATGTTTTGATATGAACCAATTGACGCCAACGTCACCCTGATGGTGATATCGGTTAGGATGCTTAATCCATGTTTTAAAAAGAACAGCAAAAGCAACCCAGAAAAAAAAAAAAGGAAGCAAAACCAGAAAGAATTTTACATGATCAATCAATTTCTATTCGTCAATGGGCAAGCCTTCGTGTAATGTAAATGTTATTTTATTATGATTTGATAATCAGAGTTTAATGTGCGTATATCTAATTTGCACTCAGACCTTACTAATGTCTGAGACTCCTGCACTCATACGCGCTTTAATCCGTTTCTATTAGTTACCCATGTAAGGATAACTTACTAGAAGTTAACCATCCGAAGTTCGTAGTGATTGCAGTGATGGGTTTTGGTACAGAAGTTTAATCCTACAGTGAGTAGCCATTCTCTAAAGACTTTCTACTCGTATTCCGGACCATGTTAGAAGAGTTAGACCGACCCCCACCGGGCTAATTTGATTACCGGGTTGAACCGCCGGTTAGGGTTGGGGAGATATTATAGCCTACATTGCCTCTGATATACAGCAACCTCCACTTTCCACAAACGGCGATTCTACCACAAATATTTGTTCAGATCAGCACTCGTTAGCCCACAGCTTCATTTTCCAGGGTTATTATTGCAGGAACTGTTTGATAAGATGCGATGGAATGAAACGAAATATAATTTATTGAAATTCTTTTTCAGTTTTTTTGAGGAAAATTTAACCAAAAAGATTTCACTATGTTCTAACAAATCCAAACAATGAAATAAGCATACATGTCGTTCAAGAATGTGGACAAAGTCTAAGAAATGTGTGTTTTTTTATTTGCTAGCCTGCTTGCATATTGTGTTCAGACTATTTGCACCCGTTAGTTCTTATTTACAATCAGTGATTTTAGTTAAAAGGCTTTAAATTTTGAAAAAATATATTATTACTTATTATAAGTAATGTCATGCGTCGATCGCGCGTATATTTTACTCTGTGCAAGTAAAGTAATGAGACTCTTAACTAAAAGGAAATCCATTATTTATGGCAGGTGAAGATCCCGTTTCCCTTTCCATTCCATCGTCGCTTCTTTTTTTTGTTTAATGGGGGACACAACAAATAATTAATTTTTGCTACGAAGCCACAAGTTTCGCCATTACAGGGTGCCCCTCCGCGCCAGGCTGCTGAGTTTGGTGGCCCAAAGCCTTGCAATTACTCAAAATCCAAACCAGCTAAGCAGCTAATGAAATGATGCAGACATGATACACCTTTCGAAACCAACAAAAAGAAGAAAAAAAGGCTTTGCAATTAATAAATTAATCTATTTTTTGTAAAAATAAATATTATTATATTATAACTTCGAAGTAATGACAAGTTTGAGTTTATATGAAAAAGGTAAAAATAAGACTGCATATACTTAATAGACTTACACTTAAAACCACCCTTTTAAGATTTATTCATAACATAATGATTGCAAGGACCAAAAATGAAGTGAATTTTGCACAATTTTGCTCTTTCTTCGAGCGACAAAGCTGTCCTTCCTGCATTCATGCATGGATTTACCTGCCCAAAAATAACACCCAAACAGACCCACCTCATCCAATGTTCTGAGTATTTCCCTGGTTTTTCAAGCAATCTGATAACAGCAGACAGCCACTGTTATGTATCTCTCTCTCTTTCCATCCACGCCTTCCACCTTTTCAAGTAGATGTGATACTAAGTAGTAACTAAACTCAATCATGCAACTAAAAATTGCAAGTGGCACCTAATAATTTTTTACTCTTTTTCTGCACCACAATAAAAACCCTTCTCCGTCTACATTTCATACACCAAGCAAGCACTTGTGCAACAACAACTACTTTTATTACATCAAGCTCTTGTGCAAGTGCCACTGCACATAAACACAGTAGCAAGATGATGCAAATGCAACCATCTGTTCTCTCACTCTCGCTTCTCCTTATCTTCTTCCATTTCTGCAGAACATTAGCCCAGACACCGGCAGCACCGCCATCCTCAGCACAAGTACCGCCAATAACATCCGGCACCCCGGACATTGATAGCATCCTGACAAAGGCCGGCCACTTTGGTATATTCGTCCGCCTACTGAAAGCCACTCAGGAAGATAGTGAAATATTCTCTGAGCTCAACACCACAACCAATGGAGTGACCGTATTTGCACCAACCGACGGGGCATTTTCACTCCTCAAAGTGGGATCTCTAAACTCCATGAGCGATGAAGAGAAGACAGAGCTGGTGAAGTTCCACGTACTAACTAAATTCATCTCAAGTTCCCAATTCCAGACTGAGAGCAACCCTGTGAGGACAAAGGCCGGAGCCGGAAACCGGGTATCGCTAAACGTCACGGTGATCGGAGCAACCGTGAACATAACCACAGGACTGACCAATACAACCATATCAGGCACCGTCTACTCTGATAACCAGCTTGCTATTTATCAGGTTGACAAGGTGCTACTTCCCTTGGCTTTGTTTACTCCCAACCCTCCGGCCCCGGCTCCGGCTCCTGGACTAACTGAGGAGAAGCCTAACAAGCAGGCGGCCACTGCTGCAGCAGAGACTCCCTCTGTTTCTAAGGAAAATTCTGGTTCGGTGAGTCTTATTTTGCAGAAGAAGAGCAGGGTGCTTTCCGCAGTACTGGGAATGCTTGCTGCTTGCAGCCTTTTGCTTGTAATGTAATTGCTAAAATTTTTTGTCATATTGTTGAAGATTGTGTTATTGATTGGTGCGGCGATCAAGATTTTGTGAGTGTCTCTGAATAATTGCGCACCAGTCAGCTTCACTTTGCATTCATTTAAGTTTTCCGAGTAACTTGTTTTTTTTATCCATATCTGTGAGTAACATTTCAATTTTTTGCTTTTGGCATAAAATTTTATAGTGGAGATAAGGTAATTATATTTATCGGCATAAAATTATATTTGATGCCTTTTGGCATCAAACAATAGAAAATATTATATTTTCCCTGAAACTATGTTTTTCAGTAAATATTTTACAGAAATATGTTATTTTTCAACAAATAAATGAACTCAGTTTCAACCGATGTGTTGTGTGAAAGTACTAATTTATTTTGAAAAAATAGAAAAAATTTGTGGCTGCAAGTAGCTATCAGTATATGACGTAATAGATGAATTATACCACGTGACAAAAAAATTATAAAGAAGTTATACGACATGTCAAAAAAATCATACGATTGGTATGAACACTCGTACAAAAAATTTTGGTTCTTAATGTCTGTTCACACTGGTATTATAATTTTTTTTGACATGTATGACTTATGTGAATAATTATTAAAAATTAAAAATTTTTTTATAAATGTTCACACAAATCGTATAATTATCTTTGACGTATCATATAATTTCTTTATAATTTCTCTACTACGTCATCTATTTCATTTGTTACGTTGTATATTAACAGTCACTTGCAGCCACCAAATTTACAACTATATAGTGGTCCTCTTAAAAAAATTATAAACAAATCAATTTATATATTTTGCATATATATAATTATTTAATGATTTTTAGAATTTTGTTTGAACGTCACAACAGCTATTAAAGAAAAAAAATGCCGAGAGCTACGCATATAATTAGTTGAAGGAAATATGGGTGGCAAGCTTTGTTTTCTTGCACCGTAATATTTAATAATAATAATAATTTGTTGTTAAGACTAATAATTGCTTAAATTTGAAAATTTACTTATTATATAAATGAGTGGAATATCATTTGAAACTTGTAGGATAAATTAGATTGAAGACAAAATTGCATAAAAATTATAATTTTTTAAAATTTTAGTTAAAATTTTATGAGTAATTGTTTGTCGCTTCAATTTTACGTGTAATTATTTTTTCATTTATTTAAATTATAATAATAAAAATAATTTATTTCAACCTATTTATTTCTTCCAAGTCTCTATTATCAATCTTTTTGCATAGTTTGTCTCAAGCTTACCGTTGAGGCAGGGTGGAACGACAGAAAAAGAATGGAATGCCGTAGGATCATGCAGAACAAAAGGGAGGGGGGGTGGGAAAATCAAGAATGACCAACGTTGAACGTGAGCCAATCAAGATTCTGCCGAGGAAAAGGAAAAAACTAAAATGGATAATGACGACGAAACTTCACCTCCACAGATACAAGACAAAGTGGATTTAACTTTTGAGGACTAACCACCACCACATTTTTTTAAAAAAATTATAAAATTAAATTTTTTATTATTATTTCCTTCGAAGGACCTTCACAGCCATAACTTTTTCTTAATTCTTTCCTAATCATGTCGTAAATGAGACAAGAATAGTACCTCATCAATATAAAAAATGAAAATATTTAAAGCAAAGTTATTAAATTCGGTTCGGATACCGAACAAAAGATTGAATTAATGAATCATTAATTTAATTAGTAGATTTATAATTGGTCTAATTAAATTAATATTTAAAATAATTTTTTATTTTTTCTTTTATTCGTAGGAATAATTTTTTATTCTTATAATATTTTTCTTTTACATCCAAATAAAAAAAAATCTTTTTTTTTCTTTTAAGAAGTTAAAATGTACTAAAATCATTTTTTTTAATTTTTTATTTAAAAGAGTGACCTAGTTCAATTCAATTTGATTATTGGGTTACTGAGTTTTAAAAATCTGGTTGGGTTAACCGAATTTTTTTAAGTCAAATGTCAAAACGATTTTTTAACTAACTTAGCCTAGTCCAGTGACTGAGTCACTAAGTTTTTGATCCGACCAGTTAAACCTGACCAAGTTTTATATCTATAATTGAGAGACATTGCTGCAGCCCTTATTAATTGATATAAGAGAAAGATTGAGGGCATATATTTAATAAAACAAACAAAAATTACACAGTTAATATATTAATATTTAATAATTTATTTATCAAAAATTTAAATTATTATATATTTATTGTGATCCCGTGTGACAAAAAAAATTACATTTTATATCTAATTAACAGAAAAAGCTTTGACCAGAAAAGTTCTTCTAAACAACACAAATATTTTTTTTTTTAAAAACTCTATCAATTCGTTGCTGCATGCCAATGCATTTAATCGTCAAATTATTATTTCCTTACTAAAATTTAATGCATATTTCAAAAGTAATTTATTAATTATTTCACATCATTATTATTATTTTAAAATAAATATTTCAAACAAAAATGAAAGTAAAAATCTACTAAAATTCAGGATTGTTACAATTATCTTTAATGGATTTGTTAAATAAAAAAAATGCTCTATGATATAGTTTAACTAAATTAACAAAATTATTTTTAAACACATGTCTACACTCATCCGTACACACACAACTGAGCGTATAGAAAAATTTCTACGCATCTTTAACAACTCTCTAGGAGGTTAAAGACAAAAAGAGTATTTTAAATTTTTTTTCTTCCTGATTAAAGTTTAATACAAAATTTAAAAGAAAAATGAACAAAAAAAATTTACTTCGCGCGGGCACATTGTTAGTTAGAGTAAAAGATATCAATTACGAACACGTACACAACTCACACGACATATATATGTATATATATATAAAGCAATATTATAAATTTTATTCAATTTAAAACACCCCAAAATAAATGTTTTATTTCACATTGGCAGTTGTCTAATGCAATCCCCATTTGATTTGGTCTGTGAATAGAGATTTTAGATCATTTGATTTCTGCACTTCTGTCCTTTTTTGATTCACGTTTTATGGCCAACATTTTCAATCAAATGCCTTTTATGGCTAAAAAAGGTTCAAAACTTAGAAACTTAAATTACACAAGATGGCCACTCTTTCGAAGAGTGAAAGCAACACCAATTTCAAGCAGGAAACCTTTCATACGTAAAGCCAAGGGCACGAAGCAACACCAATGGCCACAATAGCCAAACTTAACACCCATCAGGAATCAACTACGGACAAGGCCTTTAATGGGATTGGCAATCTAATCAAGCTTCTCCCAACAGGAACTGTTTTCATCTTCCAGTTCCTTAACCACAAGAAGATGGGTGCGTCCTTGCGATTGGAAACACGGAAGCGATTGAAAGCCGAGTATTTACCACAAGAATAGAGCCATTGTACAGGAGCGATTTGAGAACCTGAGAGATAAAGAGTGAGAACGGGTTTCAGATTTGCGGCCGGCGGGGCCGAAGGTTTTATTTTATTTTATTTTATTCCCTTTTAAGTTTTAACCTTTTTTTCTGATAAAAAAAACGTTTCAACCTTTTTCCTTTTAATTTTTTGTTATTTAATATTATAAAAATATCTAAATATATTCGTAAAATATCAGACATTTATAATTTCTGTATTCGACGAGTATATCTGATTTTCTTTTGCAAAAAATTTTAGATAGACACTTTACATGTATCAAAAACGTGTCAGGTGCATGTTCAAGACACCCCATCTCTTCAAATTTCCGTCTCGGTGCTTTATAAAGAACCGATTTTACATCAACACCTAATATATATATATATATTTCGGTTAATTGAGTCGGATGCTCAAGATACCTTGTTTTGATTTCAATCAATGAGCTATAATTCAGCAGTGCTATAAGTATGAGTCGGTTTTAAAATTAAAAATTTTGAATCCGAATACTCAAAATCAATTAATTAAAAAATGAATAATTGAGTTCAAATCAAGTAATATACTAGGCAACAATTTTTAAGTGTCCCATTTTGCTTATGGGAATGGAAATTCTCATTATAAGAACCAGACGCTCTTAATTTCCTAACAAATGAGACCCATATAATAGAAAGTAACAAAATACTTAAAAATTTAAGTTTTTCACTAAAATATTTAACGTATCAAAATACATACAACAAAGTATCAATTAATTTATCATAACTGATTAACCACTAATTTAATTTATGTATTATTGGTTATATTTGTGTCAACTTTATTATCACAATTATAATATTTAATTAATTAACATCTTATTGCACATCCTGCAAACTACAATAAATATTTTGATGAGAATTTATAAAACATTAATTAAATGTCGCTTTGTTTATCCTTTTTTTTTTGGTAAAAAAATAGTAAAATAAAAGGTCACACCCTATAATTTTATTAAGAAGAATTATATTAGTTGTATTATACAGTGGACTGAATTACTATATTAAACTTATAATAAAGTAAATTTTATGATAATCAATAAAAATTACTAGTCTCCTACATAACTATAAAAATTTTTATGTATATTTAACTCCATTAAATAACTTAATAAGAGTTCAAAATTCTGACTTTATAATAATGAATGAAATTCTTTAATCACTAATATCCTGTTTGGATGCAATGAAAAAGAAAAAATAAAAAAAATAAAAAGAAAATATTTTATATTTATTTTTTATTAATTCAAACAATTAATTTTTATTTTTTTCTTATAAATTATTATTATTTTATTTTTCACAACTTCTTAATTATTATTTTTTATTAATTATAATATTATCACTGTTATATTATTATTTATTTATTTATTTATTATTTATTTTCTATTCATCCAAACACACTTTAAGCGAAGAGAGAGAGAGGTAGCCGTGGGTTATGCGATTTCTCCGCACACGTTTTAAACGCCCTTTCCTCGAATTTACCAGGCTGACCGGCCCTGCATTTGTAGGGGCCCACAAAGTGAAATTGCTGGTCTTCGACAGCCCCGTGCTTACGCCTTACAGGCGCGTGAGAAATTTCCTCGGCAATTATTTTAAGAGTGGCTTTTGAAATTAATTTTAAAATAATTATAAAATAATATGAATTATTTAATAATTAAATTTATAAAAAAAATGTTAAAAAATTAAAAAATTAATAAAATTATTCGATAAAAATATGTTATTATTTATTATTATTTGTCTAAAGTCACATAAAATTATTCTTCTTTCGTTGTCTTGTCAATGTTCTCTTAAATAAATCACAATTAATAGTTTTTTATGTGATTTTTTTTCAGACAATTTCTCGTCTGCTGATTGTTTTCAATATCCTGGCACTGCACTAACGTGTCGGTGAAAAGTTGCAGTCAATTTGAGGGGTGCATTGGAATTGAATAAATGTTGCTGCTCCGGGGTTGGTTTGTTGAAATTTGTTTCGAATGATATTGTGATTGTTATTTTTTAAAATTAGAATTAATATTTTTAAAATAGTTATTTTTTTATATTTCAAAAATATCAATCACGGTTTCAAAAATATCAGTTCTAGTTTCGCCCGAAACAAAATCTCTGGATAAAAATTTTGGGATACGTAACTGCACTCATTAGAATTTAAGGGCGTGGTTCCAGACTTTCAGTGCTCGATATTTGTGGACTGATAGATTGTCTTAAGAATTATAATTTAGTAATTTTTAGTAATAATATATATATATTAAATAATAAAAAATTTAATAATAAAATTTAATAATTAAAAAAATAAATTTTATTACTTAAAATTAAATATTTATTTTTTTCTATACACTTTATCGGACAAAAAAAATGGGTCGCCCAAACCTTTTCCGAAATTTCAACATCGTAATCGAATTTCTGGCCAGCACTTGGAATCGGAGGCCCTCACATGCTTTCTGACCCGAGTGGCACCCCATGTAATCAATTAAAAGCAGACTCACGGTAGATAATTTGTTCTCTAATTTGGAGTGTTCGCAAATAAATTAAGCGACCGTGACCAATGATTTACATTTAAACCTACCACACCAGTTTGGGAAAATTATATTATACCTGGGACAGCTTCTTCTGTCCTCACCCACACCTGACTAACAATCATCGGGCACACTCCAACTTCTAGCCTTGTAGTTTATTCCCCTCCATTTCTCTGCTTCTCATTCCCTTGTTCTACTTCTACAGCTCTTGTCAAGTCACTCGTCCTCTTGAAGGTAAAAAAGCTTTTCTGAATAACAACTTTAACCTATAATTTTTAGAGCTCTTCAAAGGATTTGCTTCATCAAACAAATTTGTTTGCTCGTCATCTAAAAGAAGAGCTTTTGATCAAGTTTAAATCTTGTTCTTTTCCTTTTGTTTTTCAATTTATTAGGTAGCAGATATTGCAGAAAATTCAGTTTTCGGGCCTTTCATGCAAAAGGATTTCAAGGTCAATATCCATTTTAGTTAATCTTTTCCTGCTCTATCTCTATCTGTTCTTATGTATGAACTGTGATAGTCAGGTAAGGCCTCTTCACCCTCTCTTTCTGTTATGATTTTTTTATGGGTCCATTTGTTTTTGGGTTTAAATCTTTGCGAGTAGGAGATTATTTGTATTAATTTTATTTTTAGTTGATGGGTCTATTGTGCGTGAAAGAGTCACGAACAAAGTTATTTTAATTATTTTACTTATTCATTTATAAATTATTCTTTTTTTTTATATTTTCATTTCATGAGAAATTATTTCAAACACTTCTTCTCGAGTGTAATTAAGATATTTTAATTCAGTTGTCGGTTGTTCAATCATATCACCTCTTATCAAAATGCTACTGTATGAATTTATGCACCCATATTATTTAATAAATTGTTATATTCTCTCACTTAGGCTCATACAGCATTATGATTTTGTTTTATAAATTTGTGTGCTTTTAGAAGTCTTTGTAACTAAAAGAGTGTTTGGACTAATTTGGGAGGCATTTGGTTTTGCTATTAGACATTGTTGTTGCTGTTAAAATTAAAAAGTAGGTCAAAATAGTGTTTATTCTTTTTTAGGAATTGTTATTATTGATATATTCTAAAAATAGCTGATACTTGAAAAAGTAAAGGTTTCTTACTGTTTTTTTGTTTTTACTAATAATTGGTGAAAAGACTAATTACCAAATTAGCCTTGCACGCGGCACGAGGATGTACTATCTATTGTGTCAGGCTGAAGGCCGTACGAGAGAGAAGCATCAAAATATTTTGTTTTTTCACCGACAGAGAGAGAGAGGGCATAAGCATTAAAACATTTTATTTTTCACTTTTCTTAACAGAGATTGAAGAGTATAATAAAATAATAAAAATTTTAATTTAATTCATATTTTTTAATAAATATATTTTATTAATAATTTTATATTATATAATGAGTAAAGTTTACTTAAAATAATAAAATAAAAAATAATTATGTATATTATTAAATTATAAGTAAATTTAACTCGTTAAAAAAAAAATAAAGTTAACAAATAACATAAAATAATATTTAATTATTGGAACTTTACATGGGCACTGGCATGTATTTGTATTATAACAAGAATATTATCTTAAGTATGCTCACTTTTTATTTTTATTTTTCCATTTTTTTTATTTTTGTTGTATAAAAAATTATTTACACAATAAAGTCAATAATATTTTTTAAGTACAATAATTTATACGATAAAAATTATAATATTTTTTTATAAATTATAATTATTTTTAAGACACACATTCAATAAATTTTTATTTATAAATACATAAGATATATTTTTGTAAGATTAGTTTAAATTAATTAAAAATAAAAAAATTACTTATTATAAATAAAATTAAAATAAAATATTTTAAATCGTCATTTTATTGGTTGATCAAGAATCACTAATATTAATTTAATCAAATATTATAATTTTATTTTATTTATCATTTATAACAATTAATAATAACGAATAACAAAACCAAACACCCATGTAGTTTTTAGTCGATGAATTTATCATTTAACGAGCTCAGCCACCAACCTATAAAACTTCTTCTCTCTATTCCCATCCGATATGGATCATTTCCAACCCTGAGACCCTCTCACACATATTCTCTCTCTCCGTAGAAAATTTTTCTTCTATAGTCTGGTTTTTGTCTTCCACTAAGGTCATCCATGTTGATCCTTGACGAGGGACCATTTCCAACATTCTAACACATTCTCTCTCTCCGCAGAAAAATTTTCTTCTACAGTGGTTTTTGTCTTCCACTATGGTGATCTATGTTGACTCTTGACTCCTTGCTTGTTCCTGGTCACAGACCTTTTTTTTTTTAATCAATTCTTTGTTACACACTCTTGAATATGGGTGCTCTCTTAAAATAAAAAATCGAACCAAAATGTTTAATCATGCTACTTTTAAAATTGAAATAAAATTGAAATTTGTATAGTCTTTCTCTTTTAAAGTCACCTGAATAAAGAAATCATTAAACTTGATTTGCTTTCTTTTTTCCTTTTTAGAAAGAATATAAAAATTCATCCAAACATTCAAAGATAGTACATCCTGTAGACCAAAAAAAAAAGATAGTATCGATCAATATTGTAGAGTCTGATTGGATACTAGACCGATTAGCTTTGTTTACTAGGAAAGAATCTTTTATTATTTAAATGTTGAGAACGTCATTTCATTATCTTCCGATGCGAAAATTGGGCCCCTTCCAATAATACTTCTCTTTCCCTTGCAAGGAGTTATTCACACAAAACAAAGGTAAAAATACACTCTACCAACATTGCAAGCTGGAAGTCAATACAAATTGAAATAACATTTCAATCCATTTCAACTAACTAGAGCTTTCTAAAATTAAAAACTGTAAATGAATTGAAAACTTTAGTTTATATCGATTCAATTATTTAATTATAAAATTTAGTTCGATTAACTAAAATTTTAATTTAATTTGATTTTGTTGGTTCAGCCAAGTTTTTTATTTTATTTTTTTATGCTCCTACTCTTGAGTGTTGATACTTGAAACTTGATCCATTGGTGTGTATGCACGATATTAAAAGGGGGAAACATTTATACAAAAACAGAAAAAGGAAATCAGAAGGTCTCTCTTGCCTATCCCTTCTTCTGGACATCTTTTGATCAGGTTTGTCTTCTTTTGTTAGGGGAGGGAATTTTCCTCTTCCAAATAGAAGGAAAGTCATACAAAGTGTATCATAACTTACATATTGATCAAAATCCCAATTTTGCCAACATGAGTTTATACTATTAATAAATTTTTTTTCATAGATGCATCTTTTTCCTAAACGAAAACTTGAAAAATGGGAAATCATAATTTTGCTACTTCCTCTTAAAAAATTAATGTTTTCCCGTTCGACACAACTTATTTGTTACTTGATCTGATAATAGAGTAGCCAGGCCTTGATTTATAGCAACTAGCATGCGAAGTTTTATTTTTCCTGCATCTTTTGTAAAAGTTTTCGAGATTAATATCCCAGCAGTTGCTGCCCTTGTTGAATGTAATTGCAGAGAAAAAATGGCGAAATTTGAAGTAGAATTGACATCCCAACAAGTTGTCAAGCCAAGTTCCCCAACACCAAGCCACCGTCGCCACCATCAGCTCTCTTCTCTTGATCAAATTATGGTTCCAATTTACCAGCGCTACCTCTTCTTCTATCCTGGAAACAACACTTCCGACAGCATAGAAAAATGCCAACGTCTCAAGCAATCTTTGTCTGAGACCTTAACCCTGTTCTACCCTTTGGCTGGACGATTGAAAGACAACATGTACGTGGACTGCAACGACGAGGGAGTCCAGTTTGTAGAGGCAAAAGCTAAATGCACAATCCTAGACTTCCTCGAAAAGGGAAGAAACTGTAATGAGATTAACAAGTTGCTTCCGATTCCTGTTCGCAATGCTACAACTCATGTCCAAGCCACCAGCTTTGATTGCGGTGGCATGGTGATTGGTTTCGCCATGTTACACAAAGTTGGAGATGGCATTTCAGCATTTATGTTCCTCAATGCTTGGACTGCCATTGCTCGCGGACAGAAATCTACGACTGGCCCTCGTTTTGATCTAGCCAGGCACTTTCCTCCTATTAGATTATCAGGGTTTGATCCATGTTTTGAGGTTGTTCCAGACAACATTGTAGCGAAGTGGTTTGTTTTCGATGAGTCGAAAATAGCTATGCTTAGAGACAGTTATGCCGATCCGAATAGCAGCATTCAAAGCTCTAAACGCCCGACTCGTGTTGAGGCTTTAACGGCTTTTATATGGAGCAAGTTCATGGCTACCACTCAAGCAAAAGCAGATGGTCATAGTAAAACATATGTTGTGCATCATCCGGTGAATTTGCGTCCGAGAATGGACCTGCCCATTTCGGAGTCTAGACAATATTTCGGGAATCTTATTGTTGAGCCAGTAGTGGCAATGCCTGACTTGAATGCTAAGGATGGATGCTATGGCATAGTAAGCCAAATGAGACAAACTATAAGGAATGTAGATGCAGAATATGTGAAGAAACTTCAACAAGGCGAAGCACACCTGAACATGATGAAAGAGAGAGCTGAGGGATTTGCCGATCGAGAGGTGGTTGGGCTTAACTTCAGTAGTCTTTGTGGGTTTCCAGTGTATGAAATTGACTTTGGATGGGGAAAGCCTTTGTGGGTTGGCCTGGCCCCCATGCCTCTCAGCAATCTAATTTTCTTCTTTGATACCAAAGCAGGGGGTGGCATAGAGATATATGTCCACTTGAAAGAGGAGGACATGGAAAAGTTTGAAAATGATGTTGAGATTGCCAGAGTTGTGTCTCCAAGTCCTAGAAGGATGAAACTATCTGCATTGTAAGGCCTTCTTTGAGTTGGTTGGGTGGCTCACTTGGGTCTTAACCAATGCGATGGTGTTGTTAATTTAGTTCTGGGAAAAACTTGTTCAAGAGTCTTTTGTTGCACCAAAATAACCAAGTTGCAAGAAATGGATTTTCAATGCAATCCTTTACATGTATGAATGCATCTATTGTGGTTAAATCAGTAAGCTACAATGTAGAGTAAGCAATAAGTTGGGATGTTATGGATACGCTTGTGCTCCTCTGCCATTAGTTAATCAATCATTACTTATGAATAACTTAATGGCCAGTTGATATTTAACTCTTTCAAGTGTTGCAACTTTCTCCGGGTAAAAACGTCATCCAAGAAGCCTCTAGGATTGATGAGGCTATCCTTCACTCTTCAATACAAACCCCATCCCATCAAATCACTCTGGCACATCTTTATCAGCCTGATCTCCCGTCATTTTTCCTATTTTTCCAAGCAAACAAAGTGCAGTGGAGGCACTTTGGTCTCTCACTCTGTTCCCCCTGATAGCTCACCCACAATGACATAATGTGTTGGCAAGCATAAATTGTGTAACTAAACTTGAACATTATACCTAACTTTTTTTTTTATTTTTTTGAGTAAGAACATTATACCTAACTTACCATAATGAAAAAAATCTACAAAAACACGCTCTATATCCTCTCTTCTGCACATCAAGCACACGTTGTAATTGCATTTAACTTGATCAGGTCAATAAAAGGAACCATTTGTCTAGTCATTATCAAACATGCAGAAACAAGTCATCTTCTCATTTTCACTTCTCCTTCTCTTCCACCACTGCACTAAAACCGAATCCCAGTCACCAGCAGCAGCCCCTGAAAAGGCTCCATTTTTATTCCCTGCAAAGGCTCCTCCTACAGCTCCTGCAAATGCTCCAGCCGCAAAGCCTCCGGCTGCAGACTCTGGAGCCGCTGCAAATGCATCTCCACTGGTTATGGTCCCAGTACACGAAACTCATGGCGCCCCTCTCAATGTCGTCAAATTCCTCCAAAAGGCTGGCCATTTCGGATTCTTCATCCGTCTCATAAAGCCACCCAAGGAGACCTAAAGTTGTTTTCCCTTTTCAATAACTCCAGAGACGGACTAACCATTTTTGCCCCAACAGATGGTGCCTAACTGATCAAGAAAAAGAGAGTTTTGGTGCAATTTCATTTAATACCCAAAACTTCTATCACCTTCCCAAATCCAAACCGTGAGCAACCCAATAAGGACACTGCCTGGTTCAGGTGCAAGATTCCTACTTAACGTCCTGACAAGCAAGAGTTCGGTGAAAACTAGCCTACTGGAGAGTGCCGTTAATGAACATGTTAGAGGGCAATCAGCCCTGGCAAGAGCTAATATTTGTTGATTTAAAATTAGTCGTGTAAACCAGTAACTGGGGTTGATGATCAATGGATTGCTGGAATTTGATCCTCTAAGCTCTGGCAATTTCACAAACATGTGGTGGACACAAGAAAATGCCGACAACGTATTTACTTAACAAACCGGACAACTCTTACGGACCGGACGGGGTGAATCTATGGCCGTGTAGCTCGCAAGTGAGTGTTTACCGGACTTGAACTCATGACTTGGAATTAACACGCGTAGGATGAATGACTCTTGAGGAATTAACACCCTTAGCAAAAATTGAATTTCTCCGCCAGGTTAAGGTAAAGCATGAAAAATTATGGATTTGGGTCCTCTCAGGATTGAGTGGTAGGTTAAACATTTGTGAGACTTTTGAATTTAGAACAATTTGTTTATACTTATGGAATTCTAAAATATACTCTTTGATAAATTTAGTATAAATTATCTAAACTAACCAAATACTACAATGAAGTCTGATATGTGAGATATTACTTGCTTATTCATTTCTTATTCAAAAAAAAAATAATAAAATAAAAAGAGAATTTCGTTGGTTTTTTTTACATAAAAAGGGTCATTGTAGCAAAATAAATTATGGTCCTTGCAAACTCAAGTCTTTTCTTTTTTTATTTTTTCCGGTCAAGTTTTGGGATAGGAAGGGTATATTCATCACGGGGATAAAGTAAGCGTACAAACTTTCAATAATCTATAATAATCTATAATAAGATTTACAAATTACCCAGTCACAATGAACAACAATAGTAAAATTTTAAATTTGATAATCGCCGTAATTAATTTGAGGGAAACTTATTCAAATCTATCAATACTCAGATACTAAGTCTCTTCATGTGAGTTAAGTTAAGTGAATATATATAGAAAAATTAGTTTGATTTCAATTTAAAAATCTGACATATATATAATAATTTTTGTTCACTAATAAAAAAAAAACAACAGGAAGATTTAAGGCTGATTATTGATCTACGGATTAATGTTTTGTTTATGCGGGCCAGCTCACAATTTTCACTGTGGAATAACTATCAAAACTGGACCATCAGATGGCCCGAAGTTTGGAGCAATTCAGCAATTGTCAATAAGAATATGTGTGGCTGAGGGGAATCCCGAAGGGCGTACCAATTTGTTAGAAGCCACTTCGGTGCAGAACTGTAGTGATTTTCTTCGCTAATAGTAGATTGTGAAATTGACAGACGCATATAGGAAAGGTTACCAGGTGGCCAATGCGCTAGCAACGTGTGTCAGATCAATGACACTGGATTTTTTTTGATCTCATTTGCTGCCCAAGTCTCCAGCGACGTGCCTAACTTTGTTGGCCCAAGATCGGTTTGGGGTTCACTGGCCCTGGAAACGGCCTCTGTAGGTTTTACAAGTTCTTTTGGAAACACTTGGCTTAGCGCCACTATAGGAGAAAAAAAAAAAAAAAGAGAGAATATGTGTGGCTAACTGCCAAAAAAACAAGGGAATATGTCTGGCTAAAAAAAATATGTGTGGCCAAAAAAATTAAAAAAGATTATGTTCGTCCAAGGAATGGCATTGTAGGCGTCCATTGGCCCTGAGCAGCGGTATAATGCCCTTTTGTAACTGCCCTCAGGCCGCCAATTTCTATAAAAAAAAATTGTGTGTAGTTAAGTTATCAATTCTGAAAAATAAAAAACGAATGTGTGTGCTTGACCTATGTTTTCAACACAACTCATTGGAATAATTTGTTAAAACCTTTTGGTTGCATTTGGTACACAGACTGGATTGTACGGTATAAGATAGTATAGGCTAATATAATATAGAATATGTTAGATTACTAATTTATATTACATTTAAATGTTAACAAATAATATAGAATAGTTATCATATTTAATATTTAGATGATATATGATAGAATAGTATAATATATCAAAAAAGAGACTAATATTTTTTTAATTTTTTGTAGAAAATTAAAAAAATTTTAAAAATAAATTTTCAAATTTATATAAAAAATAAAAGAATGACCACGAGAGAGAGAGAGAAAGGAAGGGAGGAAAGAGGAGGGAGGTGAGAGAAAGGGAAGAGAGAGAGACAAGGAGAGAGAGAGAGAGAGAGAGAAGAGGGAGGGGAGAGAAAGGAAAGAGAGAGAGATGAGGAGTGAGAGAGAGGAGGGAGGAGAGAGAATGGAAAGAGAGAGAGAAGAGAAGTGAGAGAGAGAAGGGAAGAGAGAGAATATGAGAGAGAAATGAATTTTTTAAATTTTATGTTAATTTTTTAAAAAATATCTAAAATTTATTTTAATTAAGATGATATTTTAGTAAATATATAATTTATTAATACTATCTCATGATGTGAGATAGACTAACTCATAAGAATTAGAGAGATAATATTATTCTATATTTATGAGAGAGTAAGTTCACACTAATTTATCTTATACCTATTTGATTAACTAACCAAATATGAGGTAAGGTGAGATAGTTGACTAGTGGTTTATTTTATCCTATCTTATCCCATGAAACAAACGCACTTTTTATCTTCTGTTGGACTCATTCCTTTTTTCTTTCATAGATCCTCTATTTTTTTTTTTTAAAAAAAGGAATATGTGTGTGATTTTGGTGGCCCGCTGTCTTTATTTTTCGATTTTATTTTGTGTAACAGATATATGTGTGTGTGTGTTTTTTTTTTTCTTGGAAAAAAGTAAGCTGTAGCGGAGTCTATTCTAGGTTTAGACTTCCCACGGTTTTTCTGAAGCCGGTCCATGAATCTGCCTAAACTGTTGGTTGGGCTCACAAGAAAAACAGCACACATGTATGTATGAGTACAAAATTCTTAAATGGTACTAAGTTCAGTCTGACCTATCATCACTACAAGAGACGAGCACACATGTCTGCACGAGTACAAAAATTCCGTTCTACAAGGAAAAGAAAGATCATGAACTTCATGAGATGTGTTTGCTTGAGTTTTTAGCGACCAATGATCTTGAATTTGAATGCATTCGTCTGTGCAACACAGTGCCAGACACACTTGTTTGAATCCATTTGGCATCAATTTATTGATCTTTTTTGTTTCTTTTTGGGACAAAAAAAAAAAAAAAAGGAAATAGAGGAAGAAAGTCCCAATTGAATAACTACATTCTGACGACTTCAACAGGAAGCACCGTATAGCAATAATGCGGACAAAATCAGCAAGGCCAGACCATAATAAACCAAAAAAAAATTTTCTAAGCCATTCCATTTTTTTGACTCTTTCCTACCTTCTACTCTAAGCAAAACTAGCTAGTTGGTGTTAAATATCCATCCACCGATTCCCTCCAAAACTACATTTGTACCATATTAACAAGTAAATTTTGAAAGGGCATTCTTACAGGAGGAGCGTTAGATAGGATGTGACAGATTTTTTTTCAATCATAATTTTATTGTACATTAACATTAATTTTAATTTTAATTGTTGTTCCATCATATAAATAAAAAAATTGTGAAGCCCACAATTATTTTTTCTTTTTCTCATCCTCTCTCTTCTCCTTATCGGCCTCTCGTACCTCTTATCTATCCATTTATCATTTCCGATTTTGAATAGTACTAGACAAGTAATTACGTAATTTTATCTAAAGATATCAGATAGTTTTTGTATTTTTATTTTTTCTAAAATTCAATTATTTAACAACTTATATCACTTTATAATTATTTAAAAATTATCAAAATAAAGTGACTACGTATTTTTCTTTGGAAAATTCTACCTAGACGGACACACTGGCACATTCTCCTTATAGTTTCCACCAAAATAAAAGCTCCCTTCATCATGTACTATCACTTTGTAAAGAGAAGAAACATAAGCCAAAAAGCACCAAAATGATCCTAAAATCTCTCTTCCCATTTTCTCTTCTACTCCTCCTCCTTTGTTTCACCGAAACCTCAGGCCAATCACCGGCTCCGGCACCGACTCCTCGGGGGCCCACTAATGTGGTGAAAATCCTCAAAAAGTCCGGCCAATTCAAGTTCCTTATCCGCCTCTTGAAGACAACCCAACTGGACAGCAATCTAAACTCCCAGTTGGGCAACACAAACAATGGCCTAACCATCTTTGCCCCAAGTGACACTGCGTTTTCAAGCCTGAAAGCTGGTGGCTCACTCGATTCCTTAACCCAGCAACAAACCGTGGAGTTGGTGCAGTTTCATATTGTGCCCACATTTCTATCGATTTCCCAGTTTGATACTGTGACCAATCCTTTGAAAACACATGCCGGATCGGGTAACCGGTTCCAACTCAATGTGACCGCAGATGGGAATTCAGTGAAGATAGCCACAGGACTCACCAACACAACTATCTCCGGCACTGTGTACTCAGATGACCATCTTGCTATATACCAAGTGGACAAGGTGCTTCTTCCTTTGGACATATTTACCCCTAAGCCTCCGGCACCGGCACCGGCACCGGCAATAGCAATGATTAATTCAAAGAGTCCTCATGATCATGGTGTTGCTAAGGACAGTTCTGGTGGAGCACTTTTTCCAATGTGCCATGGCTATATGGTGTTATTTCAAGTTGGCATAGTTTTTGCAATTAATGCTTTCTTCGAGACGTAGAAACAGCTTTGATTATGTATGTGTGTTGGGGGTAGGAACGGGAAATGTGCTTTGATTTTTGCATGGCGGATTGAAAAAGTTGGTGACATATACCGAAGCGGTGTGAGTGTGACCCCAAAGAATTGTCATTTGTACTCTTTCATATTCATGTATATGACAGTTTCAATAACTTTGTCTTTCTTTGTTTGATTTAGCACTGTTAGTTTTCGAACTGTGACATTTCTGAATAATTTTCAAAATACTTCACAAGAAGGGGAATCATAGTGATATTAGTCATTTCTGTGGCCTTGTAGCCTAGCTCCTCTTGAATAAATTGCCTTTGCGGCTAGTAACATTATTCGGAAAACCATTTTGCTGGCAATTGCCTTGTTTTGCAGTCACCCAACCCAATTACGTAGCACGTAGCTAGGCCAGCTACAAATGTATTATTTGCTTCAACTTAATTTTTCACCACATTAATTGGATAGAGATCAAATATCACTTTGTTGCAGAAAAAAAAAATTATGTGTATATATATATATATATATATATATATATATATATATATATATATGAAAATAAAATAATTATTAATCTAAAAACACTTGCAAACAGTTACGAAGTGCGTCGGATGACTCAAGGTCACACCTGACCTTATATTAGTCATTGTTTCAGCAGATTTAGATTGAAAATCACTTATTTGATATCCTGATTCAACCTTTCCTATAAAAAGGGCTTACCATTCAAGCAATAATCGCACCAAGTGAGACTACCTCACACTCATTCACAACGTATCGAATTTAGAATTCAGAAACTCTTTATAATTTCTTTGAAATCAAGGGGAATGCTTTCAAAGAAATTCAAACTGAGCCAATAAAAGGAGAAACATGCTTAACTAAGCACTAAACTTCCACGCTTGACGATAATATAAGGCATTTTAAGTGCCAAAGACTTTCACAGTGTGGATAAGACATCGGCTGTCTTGGCAAATCAAATACTTAGCCTCCAAGTTATTCAGGTCACACAAGACAGGGACATTATGGTTACACCAAACTAATGGAAGAAAATATTATGTCTAAGAGACCCCACTTGATTTCATTCATTAAGTAAATAACAATGTGGGTGCATGAGTACTTAAAGCGAGTCTAATTGAGAATCATTCAACAATAACATTATCATCATTTGTCATTCAATAAGACGACACACTCCGTAGCTGTTTGCGAGTGTTTTTGGATTAATAATTATTTCTGTTTATATATATATATATATATATATATATATATATATTCTGCAACAAAGTGATATTTGATCTCTATCCAATTAATGTGGTGAAAAATTAAGTTGAAGCAAATAATACTTTTGTAGCTGGCCTAGCTACGTGCTACGTAATTGGGTTGGTTGACTGCAAAACAAGGCAATTGCCAGCAAAATGGTTTTCCGAATAATGCTACTAGCCACAAAGGCAACTTATTCGAGAGGAGCTAGACTACATGGCCACATAAATTGAAAAATTAATCTTTTTTTTTTTTTTACAATTTAAATTCCTGAATAAAAATGATTAGATGTGCAATAAGATCAATAGGATTGTGCAATATTTTTTATACATTGTAATCGAGCGGTTACACATTTAATTAGATTAATTGCACATTCACTTAATTTAAATGGGAAAATTTACATTTAAAAAAAATTATTTTTATCACGGTGTGTATGTGGACTGAGCTTTTCTTCGATTCATGTAACCTTTTCCTTTGTTTAAATTAAAATGGCCGAAAACGCATGTGACCAAATAGACCAAGAAAGGAAAGCAAGCTGTACATTCACTACTTGTTTGTTACCTTATGAAGAATTACGTCAAAAAGGTGGTAAATTTGTGAAGAAAATATACTTGTCATCACGTCATTTTCTCATTTTCCTTGGAGGGTGAAAACTGAAAAGAGGTAAGAATAAAAGCTAGCCGTTGGGAATTTAATTTATTTAAAGTAAGTTGTTGCTTTCATAAGGTAGCACATCCATTTTTCAAATTAGAGAAAAATTATGTAGTATACACACAAGTAATTAAAAAATTGGTATGTGAGATTTATAGTTGGATCATAAAAAATATTTTAAGTTTAAAAATAAAATAAAATATTAAATTAATTGTATATTTTTTACATACTGCACATACGTAGTCTCACTCAATTAAAAAAGAAAAAGAGATGAGTGATACAACTAAAATGACTGTAAGAAAATCATCGGCCAAATGGAAATTGGCTAGCTGTCCTTTATCAATAGATCTAGCTAGTACACTATCTAAGTCATGGTTATTTTTATGCATATCATATAAAAATCGAAACTCCAATGAGTTCCAACCAAACTAATTCTACTGTTGAGGTAGTAATTTAGACGGTAGATCTGATGTATTTCTATATAATTAACTTAAATTTAAATTTTTACTATGTCACTCTCTCATGAACAAAGAGTTAAGGTATTCTCATCGCAAAAATTAATTTCAAAGATCTAGTCGAAGTGTAAATATTAAGTTGACAATTTGATAATCGCTAAATAGGCTATGATAGAATGTGGCTCGTGGGCATTAGTGTTTAGATATTAGGTTTTTCTATAATAAAATTGAATAAAAAAGTTAATGGATGACTTTCGACACATATGCGCAGTAATTAATATACCTATAATATACATTTTTTTTCATAAAAAAAAAACGAAAAACCCAGTCACTCAGACTAATTCTTGTGTTGTGCACAGTGTCTAGCTTCTGTGATTCCATACTATAATTTTATTCTAAGCCTAGAATTTGCAGGTGAGATTTTGAATTTAATTTCAAATTCTACTTATAATTAACTTCCATCTCCAATTTTTCGTCAACCAAAAAAAGAAAAAAAAAATCCGTCTCCAATTCAACTAAAAAAAAACCACTCGTTTTGTCTTTGACATGTTTTTTCCGCAGTAATATTGGAATGCCAACGAGCGCTGACCAGATGCTAAGGCCTAAGAGTTGACATCACAAATTCTAAGCCTCTCTAGAGCATTAATCGAGTTGTCAATGAATGCTGCTGATTTTCTTACATTCTCTTTGCGAAAATTCATGCTGAACTGAACCCAGAATTTCCAATAGCTCATGTTACTTAACTAATATATTGCGCCTTCGATTTTAATTATTTTAAGACAGGAAAAAAAAAAAAAAAACACGGTAAAGTGCATTCAAATTCGGAAAAAATTATCACAAGTTGTAAACCATGGTTTGATGAGTATTCATACTATATTTAAACTGACAAAAATTATGTCAGTTTTCGACCTAGAAACACATATATAATATTAATAATAAAATAAAACCCGTGGGCCTAATTTCTATTTTAAAAATAAACCAAAATATATCACTATTTTCAACTAATTTGGTCCACAATACGATCTGTGCGAGTGTGTCGCAATGGTACCCACACTACGTTTTTGCTTTTTATTTTTTTTTTGGATAAAATAAATTCGACATTGAAATATTAACATCTTTTTTTTCTGTTTTATATATCAGGACATTAATTAAGTGATATGTACACCATTTATAATCAAAATAGTCCGACTAATTAATAAGGAAAATAATAGAAGTGTATAGAAATATACTTATTTTGTGACCTTGAGTATTGGTTCAAATGATCATGTGCTTAATTAGTTAAGTGTGTGGTCGAAAGTTCAACTCCTAGTATGTTCCTTCTCTCCTTATTTGTTATACAAATTAACTTTCCCAAAGTTAAAAAAAAAAATTTTTTTTGGTCTCTCTTTTCTTTCCATGTCGATTTTCTGAGTTGCTTTGTTTTCAGTCATTAGAGAAAAAAAAAAAAAACTACGAAATTTATCTGGAATGCCGCCAACCATGTCAAGCGACGGACTTTTGTTTTTTTTTTTTGAGTCAGTCAAGCGAAGGACATTAATTGGGCAGAGTTCCATCAAAATTTTCCTAACTCTTTCACTAAGATAGATAAAACTGAAAATGATTAGACTCGGTCCACCGGGGACATTCAATAATGAAAATTTTAGATTTTTGTTTTAGATATTTCAAGTTCAAGGAACATAAAATTTATGAAAAAAAATAAAATTATTTATATTATGTAGCTTATAGATAATAGGTCTTTCAATAGAAAAAATTATCAAACTCTCATCAATCCAAAAATTAATGGTTTTAATTTATCGAAACATATCATAAAACACGTACGAACTCAAAGCTTGTATTATATTAAATTAAATAATTTTCTTTAGAAACAAATCCCTCAATTTTCCTACTTGTTCACACGCATACGGAGGTGTGTACACTCCCAAAAAAAAAAAAAAAGTTGCACATGAAATAAATAGCATTTTTATCCCACGAGAAAAAACCTGCAATTAAAATTTTCAGAGAATAAATAGTTATACAATCACAAATAACTCTATTCATTCTTGTGAACGATACAATAATTTAAAACTTTTAAAATAAAAATTTTAAACCTTAACTGCTCTATCAGAACAAATTCTGGAGAGATTAACATCCCTACCCTCAATTAATCACATTTGGACGGTAGTCATTGCGCGGTCAAGGTAAAACCTTTTTGACTTGACAAGGTAAATTTGTAAGTAGTAACAAAACTGTCAAAAGTCAAAACTGCACGATTTGCACCCAGTCCTACGAGCCCACCCATCCCTCCTCTTTTCTTTGATTGCCATGTCTGTCTCTTTCTTCGCTGTGTCCCTTCATAATTTTTAAACTGGGTCAAAACTTGACTCGGTCTTGGATTCGGTTCAGTGATTAATGGTTGTTAATTCAGCAATCCAAATCGGATGAGTTGACTCGGTTCTCAACTGGGTCCCAATCAGAACTTCCATATGGTGAACATGTGCTGTACGTGATGAACTCTTTTTATATAGTACAACCTCGGAATCTTTTTCTTATTTGCAGACAGCAATGGAGTTTGATTGTAGGCTGCCCTGCCAGCAGCAGTAATGCTACTGTATTAACTTGAAGTACTCCATGGCTGTTGCTGCTGAACTCATTGGTACAAACTTGGCAAGCTCTTGCTGCAAGAATGTGCTGCCAATTGCTTCAGTACCCCCAACACCAAGAAAATCTCTAGTTAAACTTCCCTCTGCTTCGCTCGGGCTTCCTTGAAGAACATGTTGGCTTCTTTGCTTCCCAATCCCTTGGATCATCAATAGATTGTTTAAGCTTGAGTTGTCCAAAGAGGCCGACCCCCCACCTTTTACTATTGTTGCCGGAGCCGGAGAAGAGGGAGAAATGAGCCCCCATTCATTCAAGTTCTCGGCAGGATTAGTCTGCTGCTTGCTTAGATACTTGAAGGCTTCTGTTTTGTCCGCGAAGCTAAATGAGTTGAAGTTTGAAATGTTTGTGAGAGATGAGGTGGCCAGTCCTAAGCTTCTGCTCATTGTAGATCCTATTTGGGCTGCTTTTTGTAATAGCGCAGTGGCTGATGACATGTAACTGACAGGGCCTTGTTGTTGTTGTTGTTGTTGTTGTTGCTGATTCTGGTTTGAATACAAAGTAGTTACAGATGCAGACATGTCCTCTATGTTGTCTTCTTCCTCTTTAAATATTCCGCGCGGCATTGCCAGTACGGAGAGGTTGGCACCTGTAAATTGTGCTTGATCTTGGTACTTACTGAGCCACTGAGCTTGTGGTACAGATCCAAACACGTTCATCGGTGTTGCTTGACCCAGGTCAGGCAAAGAAGCTGAGTTTGCTGCCAAGACAGCAGAACTAGAATTGCCCATTGGGTTCATTTGAGAATTGGGATGGTCTGGCCACATTGCCAGCCGTGGCTTCTGCCCATCGGCATTGAAATTTCCGACTAGCTCGTATCCGGCAAATTCAGGCCTTAACATGGGCGAAAATTGGGATATACCGGTGGCTTCAGGATTGCTGTTAGCCGCATTCATAAAATTATTCCTGAAGTTAGCATTAATGGCAGCTGAAACCGACGTGAATCTCACACCTTCTTCAGCTAGCGCATCACAGAAGGCCCTGTGCGTAATAAAGCTATCCTTCCTATTCATATTAGAAAACCCCATCTCAATAAATGTGAAAAATACTTATTTATACACCTAGAAAACATAGAAACATTCCCGCATCAAATTGGAAGAACATCAAAGTTCGTAAAAACAGGTGAGTGAAAGCCCTGAATTCTTCAACAACCTAATCATATGAAGTGGAGGACATTTAATTATAACAACAATAAATAATCAAAAAAGGGAGAAATTTGAAAGCATATATATATGTACCTGGAGAAAAGTGTGCCACAGTCACATCTGTACTCTTTGGTACCACAAATCTTACTATGAGCTTTCCAATCCGACCGAACCGCGTATCTCTTTGAGCATTTCTCACACTTCCACTTCTTCTCCCCATGCTTTCTGCTGAAATGCTTCTTTATTCCCGTGAGGTCGCCTAGCGCCCTCGATGGATCGTGGTGGGCGCAGGTCTTTTCTGGGCATATGTATACCTTCTTTCTAACCTCTTTGTTGGTTCTTTGCTTGAGTTTCCAGGGAAGGTTGTGGCCTCTTCTGTGGAGCTGAAGGTTTTGGTCTCTCTGGAAACCTTTGTTGCAGATTTCGCATATGAATCGATTGGTTGCCATGAGAGATTTCGGAGACAAAGCTATAACTTCAGCGTCTGGATCTGCTTCCAAGTCCAAAAACGAAGAACCCCATCAAAATATGACAACAGAAATTGTATATATATCAAATAAATATGCATGCTTAATTTGTTGCTTGCCTGGTGTTCCTGGTAAGCTTCTCTTCTTTTTGCTGGCATGGTTTGTTGAAGCGTTAGGTTTAGGGTTTGGAGGTGGCTCCTGTGGGAGCCCTTGGGTTGTGGAGGGAATAGAAAACCGATCTTGAGACATCATTAAGGGCTGTTGTGACTGCTGCTGAAGTTTGGAATAAAAGTAGGTGGCTGCTGTGACTGTGTAGTCTTCTGAAACTAAAAGCTAATTAATAAACCAGAAAAACTATGTCCTGATATTAAAAACAAATTAAGGGCTTTGCCACACACTTTAAAAGCATAATCCAAAAAAAAAAAAAAAAAAACCTCTAACATGAATTCTTCCCAGGTCTAAATGAAAGAGGCACTCTAATCAAGTCTTGTCTCCAATTCCATAAATTGCATCCCTTTTAACTCGCAATAAAATCCTTGTTTTTGCCTTGCCTGAAGCCAATCACAAACATACAAAACAAATGATATAGATGGAATCTCTGTCTCTCTCTCTCTCTCTCTCTCTCTCATGGACTCGGCTGGACCACCTTACACGTTGTAATATGTGGGATATGCAATATTTAGACAGGTGACAATAAGCTGCTCAGCTAGCTTGACGAAAGGCGCAATATTTGTCTCGTTTCATCGCAATAAAGGCATATTTTTAGGTAATTTTCGTGTCCCATGTTGCTGAGTGCACCTTTATTATAGCGCGTTACAAATAATTTTACATAGATAGTAATAAATAATAATATATTATCAATTTATTTATTTTTTTAAATAAATTTAATTATTCAAAAATTCATATATTTTTAATATTATTTTAAAATTACTTAATCAGAGTCGTCAAGAGTTTTTCTAATATAAATATAAATATAAATAGGTATTCAAAATGAGTTTGATCTGTAGTCCATGAAACTTATGTTACGTTAGCCAGCTTGCTACTAGCATGTTGATCTTTTTTTTTTGGTTTGAAACAAATTACTGATGGAATTTGATGATCTCGTAGGATTTCAAAAAAGAGTAAAAAGGGGGAGAAAAGCGAGATGCCTTTACAGCGAGCACTCTATGAAGTGGGGGTCAAAATGATTGTCGCATAATTATCTGGATACCATAAAAGATTGAGATTGGACGTTATACAAAACGGCAACAAAAATATACATAAAATTAAACGTAAGGAAATCTAAACTATTCATTATAATTAGTTTTTGTTTATTGCTCTCTCACAGGGTTTATTGTAATTAGTTTTTAATTTCAACTTTTAATTACAATTAACTCACTATTTACAAAAAAAGAAAAAAGTTAAGAGCCAGTGACATCTTGAAGTTTGAATACACCCTGAATAAAATAAACAATCAATTTTAAATAACGGTATTTACATTTTACGTAATTTTTCGTTACGTAAAATATAAATGTTATTACTTAAAATTCACTATTTGTTATATTTATAACATTCTCGAAATGCAAAATTGTCTGACTCTAAATTAAAGTTTTTATAAAAAAAATTAATTATAATTAATAGTAAATTTAGAAGTTAACAAATCAACAATTCACATTTCTACGCTCACGCTAGTAACGCATTTGATTGAGATCTGAGAAGTGAAAAGGACAAGAGAACCCTATTGCCGCCCGTGAGTCCTTAGTAGCTGGGCGATGGAACCCACGAGAGTGACAGAGAAAGAGAGAGAGAAAGAGAGGGTTTGAAGAAGTAGTACAATGCAAAAGACAAAGAGATGACTGGCAGCGCTCTGCTTTGTCGACCAGCTAGCCCACGAGAGACTCGCTACTCATCAATCTCACATTTCTCTAGAAATTCTTTCCTTAGATTCCCCCCAGGCGGCCCACCCGGGTGGTCGGCCGCTGGTTGACAGAATTTGTGAATCTTTTTTCTTTCTTTCTTTTTTTTTTTTTCTCTATTATTTTTGCTTTGGAAAAAAGTGGGTGCACCAAGGTTCTTGCACCGAGAGTAAGGTAGTTAATATAATATTATTTTACAGTCTTTATTTTAAATTAAAATAACATGTATTTAAAAATAAATTTTATTTTTATAAAAAAAAATCAAATATCTTTTGAGGTACTGTTGGATGTATTAGTCTTAGTACACTTAGCAGCACCCTTTTGCTTCACCCTCGTTCTTTGATTGGTTGTTAACCTATATTTTTTCCTAGTGGAGTGGTACAACTAGAGGAGGCAAACAAATGAGTAGTATCATATTGGAGTGGAATTATTTTGAATTTTAAGTTATTTAAATTTTGGATATTTCAATAATAATTCTGAATTTTATAACTTCGAAAGTTAAGAAATTGCAGCAACTCATCGGAGTGGGCTAAACTCAGGAAGCAATAGCCTAGCCATCCTTGATAGGTAGCTTTCAAAGAATTTCGAAAGTCCTTTTGGTTCATCCAAGTCCAACAACGCGTTCTGTTTTTTTTATCCACACCCACCTACCAGTTGCTAGGCTTTTTGCTCCTCGTGGAACCATATAATTGCCACTCGTGAGGACGACCTGTACCAATCTTTGTCCCGCAAGAGGCGATCGGTTGCTAATTTTTCATACTCTAAGAGTCAATCGTATGACTTATATGTATATAAACGCGTTTGTATCATAAAAAATATCAGGCAAACGAGAAAATAAATACAGTAAAAGAAACAGATCTAAAATTATATATTCACAACTGTTAATTACAATTTTTACTTTTTTTAATGAAATAAAATGACTCATATCCAAATTGTGTTCATTCGTTGGGTAAAATTCATATATCATTTGTATGAACGTGTATATACTCGTGCAAGCGAAATGAATTATTTGAAGAAATGTTTTGAACAATTGAGGTCTAAAATAATCAATCTCTCAGTCTCTCAAAGCCACTAGGTTCAACTTGAATATATGGTTGGAGACAAGAAATGAAGGACGGTCGAGATATAGAGAGAGAGAAAGCAGCGGCCAATATTGAGGAAGTCAATCACGTGACTGATATCATTCACACCTACCTTTAGCAAGACACGCAAATTTATGAACTCATATGACCGTAATAAAATTTTGATTAAATGTAATTTAGTTGTTTTGTATTTTATTTTATGTGATTTTAATTTAAGTAATAAATTTTTTTTATAGTTTTTAATTTTGATAATTAATTCTTATGATAATAATTAGTTAAATCGATGATTCAAAATTGATTATAATTATATTATTTTGTAATCACATGAATTTCATTATATCTTTATGTAGAAGTTGATTATAGATACTGTTTTCAATATCTCTATATCAACATCCGCAATACACTAAAAATAATAAAAATTGTGAATGATATAATGTAGAATGCAGTTCAAGTATATATTAAAATTTTATTTGAGAGATATGTGACATATTTTTAAAATTTTAGTAGGAAAAAAATAATCAATAATTATAAAACGATATAATTTTGGTCAATTTCTATTAATAAATTTTATAGAATCTTGACTAACGAGATAAATTATAAAAATTGAAAACTGCAAGGGAATTTAATATCTAAATCTAAATCATAGAAAAGTAAAACACAAAATAACCAAACTATAAGGGAGTTAAATGCCTTTAACCCTAAAATTTCATATTATGTAAAAAATAGTTTTTACTGATAGATTCAATATTTGTATAAATATTATGTGTAATTTGGTATTTGATTTGATATTTATTTATGCAAATATTATGATTATTGGTGGATTTTACTTCTATTTGTTATTTTATATTTTGTAGGTCAATTGGATGCAAATAGAAGTAATTGGAGCGGATTTGATACTATTCGGGCAGATTTCACAGCTTTGCGCACTTCTCAGTATTTCAGCCATAACTTCCTCTACATAACTCGGAATTGGATGATTCTTAAGCCAAATCGAAGCTAAGAGATAAAGCTACAACTTTTCTGTTTTGACAAACTTCGGATTCCGCGTGGAAGGGGTCGAAATTTGGGTCCGAATATACAGGGTTGAAACTGTCCAGAAAATTTACTAATCCTTTTCCGACTCGAATTTGGACTCTTTAGGGCTTACAATTTTATTATTTGAGAGGACTATAAATACTGAAGTTACAGTAGAGTTAGGGGATTTTTTGGAGGCTATTCTTTGAGACACAAGACAGAGAAAAAGCGTAGAGAGTGAAGAGGAGAAGAGCATAAGGGAGGAACGCGAAGACATCAGAAACGAGTTTTTCGATTCCTTTTCTTTACCTTCTTTTTCTTTTGAACTTAATGATGTTGGATATTTGTTTATCTTTGGTTTTTAGTATGAGTAGCTAGAACCCTAAACTAGGGCGAAAGGGATGTAGCCTAGTTTATGGTTGGATTATTTGATTTTGTGGATGTTTAGATGTTCTTTTGATTTTATTGCAATTATCAGTTGAGAAATCGATTTGATTTATCTATTTTGTTCTTAAATATACTTTTGTGCCTGGCCATCATGAAAGTAGTCATAGGATTTGTGTTGAGATCGACAGATGAGACACAATCGTGCACTAAATAGATAAACATATGAACTTTGAGTCAGACATGAGATAAGTTTATATGATGTCATTATAAATTCTCTGTTCTTAATGAGTTTAATCTACTTTGTGTGAGTTCGAGAGAAGATCATAAATAGATTAAATACGGTTATGGTTGCTTGACAAAGAACACTAACTAAAGAAGAGGAATTGACATTCAAATCATTAATCCACAAAATTCATGTAATTCAGCCCTTCTAGGTGAAAACCCATAGCCCTAGTACCCTCTATCTTGTTTAGTTTTAATTAATTTGCCTCTGATTTTCCATTAGTTAAATTGTTTAATTTTTGGTTTAATAATTCTGCTTCTTATTAAATTTCTCAAACATAAAACCTTCACCTTAAATAACTTAAATCATAATTAATTCTTTGTTCCCTTGGGTTCGACACCTGGAGTATTCACCAGGATTTTATTACTACGATCGGCCCTGTACGCTTGCAGGATTTTACCCGGTCAAGTTTTTGGCGCCGTTGTCGGGGAACAGAGTATTAATTGTGATTTTTGTTTTTGTTTTTGTTATTTTATTTTATTTTTATCTTTATTTTTTTAAGATTTAGTTTAGTTTAGTTTTATTTATTTATTTTAAGTTTTAGTTTACTTCTTTATTTCTTTTTCACGATTTCAGGTAATTTATGCAATTGCGAGCGTCTAAAAGCGATAATCTCCTTCTGTTGAACCCCGAGATTGAAAAGCTTTGTCGGCAAAATCGGGCATTAAAGCGAGCTGAGATGGCCGAAAGAGTGGGTGACAGGGATGGTCAGGTGATAGAAGATCAAGCACTCAACAATAGGCAGGAGGTGAGGGAGCAGGCTAGAATTAGCATGAAGGACATTCAAAGGCCTGTGATTGGTCCTTCACCATCTTGCATCAGGCTGAGTACAGCAGCTCGTAACTACGAGCTTAAGACCATGTTCTATAACATGCTACCATCGTTTCATGGTCTACCGAGTGAAGACCCTCTTACTTTCCTTAGGGTTTTTTACAGTACTATCGAGACCTTTCCTCCAGGGAGGTGCTCAGCAGATGAATTAAGGATTAGGTGTTTTCCTTATACCCTCAAGGATAAGGCAAGGACGTGGCTGATCAACCTACCAGAGGAATCACTTAATACTTGGGAGCAGATTTATGATAAGTTTATGCTCAAGTTTTACTCCCCGCAGAAGACTGCAGAGCTTCGGAATAAAATCTGCTCCTTCTCACAAATGGATGCTGAGCCCTTTCACGAGGCATGGGAGCGATTCAAAATGCTTCTAGTGCAGTGCCCACATCATCAATTTTCTAAGCCACTCCAGATGCAGTTCTTTTATGATGGTCTCATCACTAATTCTCAGATGTTAGTGGATTCGGCAGCTGGAGGCTATGTGGGTAATAAGTCAGCAGATGAGTTGTATGATATTTATGAGCTGCTGGCAGATAACTCCCAACAGAAAGCTATCAGAGGGCGTAGAGTTGGAGTTTATGACATATCTTCACACGTTGATGTGACATCCAAGATAGACGACTTATCTCGCCAAGTGAAGTTATTATTGAGCAGGGACTTGATGCAGAGAGAACAATGCTCTTATTGTGGACATTTTGGACACACCGAAGCCACTTGCATGGGTAGAGACTCAGGAAAGTTGGCGGAAGAGATTAATTATGCTGGAGCTTATGCTGGAGAACAACAGAGGAATGACCCATACTCCAACACCTATAACTCGGGATGGCGTAACCATCCAAATTTTGGCTGGAAGGAGCAGGGAAATACAAAGCAAGTAGTACCACCAGGGTTTCAGCAGCCGAGACCCCAATTTCAAGGTCAATCATCTCAACCTCAGGAGAAAAAGCCACAGATAGAAGACATGTTCATGCAATACATGTCAAAGATGGATGAGAGAATGACACAACAAGATGCTGAGCCGAGGAAATTGAATCTAAAAATTGATCAAGTTGCATCCACTCACCAAGCCTCGATTCATACTTTAGAAGTACAAGTGGGTCAACTTGCCAAAATAATTTCGACTAGGAATCAAGGTCAACTCCCTAGTAATACTGAGGTGAATCCAAAGGAGAGTGTTTTAGCCATTGCATTGAGAAGTGGGAAGGTGGTAGGAAATCCTGACGATGCTCAGAAAAATTACAAGCCCGCAGAAGATGGTGGCAACGAGAAGGAACCTGTGCAAGAGAAAGTTAAGGATGATGAACAAGGAGGGCAGGACAATATTGAGGAGCCAGTGCCACCCACGACTCGCCCACAAGTCAAGCCGTATGTCCCGCCGATTCCATTTCCCAATAGGCTGAAGAAGAGGAATGAGGACAAGAACTTTCTTAAGTTCTTGGACATGTTTAAGAAGATCCACATCAACATTCCTTTTGCAGAGGCTATTGCACAGATGCCAAATTATGCAAAGTACCTGAAGGAGATTATATCAAACAAGAAGAGACTCGAGGAACATGCTACAGTTGCCTTAACTGAAGAGTGTAGTGCTATTCTTCAGAATAAACTACCTCCAAAGTTAAAAGATCCAGGGAGCTTTACTCTCCCTTGCACTATTGGTAGTTTAGATATTGAACGTTGTTTATGTGACTTAGGTGCAAGCATTAATTTGATGCCTTTATCTCTTTTCAGGAGGTTGAAGATAGGAGAACTGCAGCCAACCTCAGTTTCCTTGCAGCTAGCTGACCGATCCATCAAGTATCCATATGGAAAGATTGAGGATGTGCTAGTTAAAGTAGGAAAATTCTATTTCCCGGCTGATTTTCTGGTGTTGGATATGGATGAAAATGTAGACATCCCAATAATCTTAGGGAGGCCGTTCCTAGCCACTGGTAAGACGCTGATTGATGTAGAACAAGGAAAGCTAACATTTCGAGTAGGAAAAGAAGAGCAGGTATTTCATGTGTTCAAAACATTGAAGAGTCCATCACTAGAAGATACATGCTTCATGGTGGAAACAATGAAGCCACCAAAAAAGGACCCAAAGAACATGAATATAGACTTGGGAAGCGCATTTGAGATGCTATTTGAGCAACCTATCTTAAAAGCAAAAGCAAGCCAAACACCATCCATTGCAAAGCCAACTCCGTTAGAGTTAAAGCAGCCTTCTCTTCTCTCAGAGCATAATTCTCTAAGAAGTGACTTCAAAGAGGGAGAGAAAGTGCTTCTCTATGATGCTTACAGTAGGACAATCTCGTGGAAACGAAAGAAAAAGAAGTTGTTGGGACCATTCACAGTGCACAAGGTGTATCCTCAAGGGGCGATCGATGTTTGGAGCATGAAGTCTGGGGTGATTAAGGTTTATGGAGGCAACTTAAGGCCTCATCCTCTTTGTGATCATCCTCCTTAATTCAAGAGAAGAACGTCTAGCTATAGACATTAAACATAGCGCTTGTTGGGAGGCAACCCAATGTTTATTTTATATTTTAATTAGATTGATAAGTTTAATTTAGTTTGTTTTTTTTTTCATTTGTGTGTAGGAACTTGGGAAGGAAAAGCATGTTCATTGCAAAGCAACAAATTACAAGCTGTTTGGTTCAGGGAGTATTTCTTATCCTCACCTTTGACCTTATTATTCGATACATTGATGTTGTTTATCTTAAGTGTGGGGGTGGGAATGAGTACAAAAAGAATTCTCTTGATGAGTATTTGTGTGTTGATTGGAATATTTTTATATATATACATATGTATACCCAAGGGGGATCCGGAAAAAAAAATAAAAATAAAAATTTACGTCCAGGTCCGGTCATGGACCGGACAAGGTCCGGTCCCATTCTGACCGCTGGACCGGACCTGGTCCAGGGCCGGACAAGGTCCGGTCCAATTCTGCCTAAAAAAAAAAAAAAAAATTTTACACGTTTTTTTTTTTTTTAACCCAATGTTACATTCCCACGTTTCTTCTTCTTCTTCTTCTTCTCTTCCCTTCTATAGTCAATCCAAATCAATTTATATTCCATTTACTCAAATCTTTCGTTCTTTCACAAATCTCTTCTTCTATTCTCCCATATCCAAAACCCAAGCATCCATTATCCTTCAAGTTTCTCTCATTCTTCTTTCCTCTATCCATCTTTCTCTTAAAGCCTTCTAATTTTATTTTCCCTAAACTTTTGGTTTTTCTTCTTATTGGAGAGGGTTCTACCTTGGATATAAGTTATTGCACTAGATTTTGGAGACTCAACCAAGTTATTGCGCTAGCATTTGGAGACTCAAGAGCACTAATTTCTTCAACTTATGGATGCTCTCGCTGCTCGCCCACCTCCTCCTTGATTTTATCTGATTCCTTGCATCTAGTTCTTTTTATTGCTTGTGTCATTTTTATTTTTGCTTTTCCATTTCAACGACTTAGATTTATCTACTTTCTAAGATTTTAGTTATCGCATATTTTTGTTCTCCGTTCTCTTCTCTTTGTCTTTACTTTTCTTATCTCCTGTTATTGATTCTAAGGTTGTTTGTTCACTGATGGCAGCGCACGTGAGGGTTGCTTTTCTCCTCCGCTTTGTCCGGGTAGTTTCATCCTCTTTGTTTTCTTTTCTTTTCAGTTATGTTTTTATTGCAACATTGAGGACAATGTTGGCTAAGTGTGGGGGAGATATGTTATTTTGAATTTTTTGCCAAAATTTTTTGCTCTTTAATGCTAATTTTTGTGTGCTTGCATGATTATACATGAGCTTCACTTGAATTCTATTTGAGTTGAATTTTTGGACGTCGATGATAGTACTAATGCATGCAAGGTTGGTCTTTGAGTAGTATTTGACATTAGCTAGTTAGAGATAGTTAGTAGTGAACTTGTTCTCCACTTGAAAAATTTTTATTTCTAATTTACTTTTAAAATTGTGCGATAATCTTTTAAAGAGATATGCTAGCTTTTAGAGATTTTTATGTAGTTTTTAATTATGTACACTCATTTAAAGTACTTGAACAAACGTTATCTTCTCTTCTTTTAAAGAATTTTAGGGATATGATTTAGGAATTGAATTGAAAAAAAAAAAAAAGAAATGGCTTGCAAGTTGTTAATATGTCATCTACTCTGCTGTTTTGAGTTACTGAGTAACTGGGGGTCGGCATTACAATTGTTGGTCTTCACGTCAAAAAGTAACTTGAATTATGAGTATGCAAAGCACTCTAAATATCTGTTTGTGAAGTAGTAATCGGGTACCGACACCACAAGTGATGGTATTCATGTCAAAAAGCATGTCAGTATTTAGAAAAGAGTATTAAAGCCTCTGTTACATAAAAAAAAAAAAGTTAAAATAATTAATTTCTATTGATCCCTTGTGTGGTTTTGTATTTTTAAGAGAAGATAATTTTTGTCCTTGGATTTTGGATGAGTGTGTGTAATTACTTTATACATGACGATAGCTAAGCGTTATCATTGATTAATAAAGGGTTCTTGCACATGATTAATCAATGTAAAACATGTTTTGTGGGGAATGAGAACGCTATTGATTATATTTGATTAGTGAAGTGTTGAGTGATACTTTTAGATTGATTTTGTAATGTGTTGATGAGGCACTGTTTGAAGAATTCGATTTGAATGGAATTCTCGTGAAGGTCATGTGATATTTTTGAATTGCTTGAGGACAAGCAACAGTTCAAGTGTGGGGGAATTTGATAGATTCAATATTTGTATAAACATTATGTGTAATTTGGTATTTGATTTGATATTTATTTATGCAAATATTATGATTATTGGTGGATTTTACTTCTATTTGTTATTTTATATTTTGTAGGTCAATTGGATGCAAATAGAAGTAATTGGAGCGGATTTGATACTATTCGGGCAGATTTCACAGCTTTGCGCACTTCTCGGTATTTCAGCCATAACTTCCTCTACACAACTCGGAATTGGATGATTCTTAAGACAAATCGAAGCTAAGAGATAAAGCTACAACTTTTCTGTTTTGACAAACTTCGGATTCTGCGTGGAAGGGGTCGAAATTTGGGTCCGAATATACAGGGTTGAAACTGTCCAGAAAATTTACTAATCCTTTTCCGACTCGAATTTGGACTCTTTAGGGCTTACAATTTTATTATTTGAGAGGACTATAAATACTGAAGTTACAGCAGAGTTAGGGGATTTTTTGGAGGCTATTCTTTGAGACACAAGACAGAGAAAAAGCGTAGAGAGTGAAGAGAAGAAGAGTATAAGGGAGGAACGCGAAGACATCAGAAACGAGTTTTTCGATTCCTTTTCTTTACCTTCTTTTTCTTTTGAACTTAATGATGTTGGATATTTGTTTATGTTTGGTTTTTAGTATGAGTAGCTAGAACCCTAAACTAGGGCGTAAGGGATGTAGCCTAGTTTATGGTTGGATTATTTGATTTTGTGGATGTTTAGATGTTCTTTTGATTTTATTGCAATTATCAGTTGAGAACTCGATTTGATTTATCTATTTTGTTCTTAAATATACTTTTGTGCCTGGCCATCATGAAAGTAGTCATAGGATTTGTGTTGAGATCGACAGATGAGACACAATCGTGCACTAAATAGATAAACATATGAACTTTGAGTCAGACATGAGATAAGTTTATATGATGTCATTATAAATTCTCTGTTCTTAATGAGTTTAATCCACTTTGTGTGAGTTCGAGAGAAGATCATAAATAGATTAAATACGGTTATGGTTGCTTGACAAAGAACACTAACTAAAGAAGAGGAATTGACATTCAAATCATTAATCCACAAAATTCATGTAATTCAGCCCTTCTAGGTGAAAACCCATAGCCCTAGTACCCTCTATCTTGTTTAGTTTTAATTAATTTGTCTCTGATTTTCCATTAGTTAAATTGTTTAATTTTTGATTTAATAATTCTGCTTCTTATTAAATTTCTCAAACATAAAACCTTCACCTTAAATAACTTAAATCATAATTAATTCTTTATTCCCTTGGGTTCGACACCTGGAGTATTCACCAGGATTTTATTACTACGATCGGCCCTGTACGCTTGCAGGATTTTACCCGGTCATTTACAAATTAATTTTTTTAAATAGTATAGTATTACATTGTATAAAATGCTTATAATGTAAAATATTTTATAAATAACCTAAAATCTTATCTTATTTATATGAATGCCATCACGTCGCAGAACAAAATGATAGGTTGTGCGAAACTTTTTATTTCTATTTCTAGCGTGACAGTGGCGGAACACATTAAAACATTATGTTGGCCCAACACAAGGGCCGGAAGTACAGTAAACTCGGCCGAAATATGACATCCCGAGGACATAAAAATTTTTTTTTGTTTTTTCAAAAGAATGTCAATATCTATATTATAATTAGGGGAGAGGTGAAACTCAGACAGAAAGGATATCATTTATACCTACTCCAAACGAATGTCATGGGCTAGGCCACTGACTTGTGGGTGCTTTATCAATCGAGTCGGAGTGACTGCGGGAGCTCGGAGGTAGGCTGCACTGACAGGCCCATTGTGAGCTCTTTCTTTCTAGACTTTATTTCACTATTTGGGTTGGGCAAACAGAACCGCAGATTTTTTGGCCTAACCAGAGTTTGTGTCCTTTTGTCCAGACATCTATAACACGACCCAAATTACGTTGGTAGGAATATATATATATATATATATATATATATATATATATATATAACAATATAAAAAAAAAAGACATTGTGGAAATGTTAGTTTTATAGCTTTTGTAGGTCCAAGTCGGGAATTATTCAGAAACGTTTTGATTCAACTTGTTACATAGAGATAATTAGCCACCCAGGTAGTAATAGTGCCGACCGAAACTCCTCCACATATATTTTGACTATTACTGAATTTGAAACTCAATAGAAAGAATTTAAGCTTGAGTGCAGTGCACAAAAATGCGTCAACTAACTACCAAGCTCCTACCTCAAGAGATGTGTTGTAAGAATATAGACCGAAATATTTCAAGCAATCACACTTTCTTCTCCTAGACGAGACATTAATCTAGCCACTCTTTCCAAAATGCACGAATGCAAGTAAAAAGATTATTTTCTGGATAAGCCCTTGAACGGATCACTTTTGATATTGAAGAGAAAATTTTCGTTAAGAATAAACGAAAAATAGTTAAAGTTTGCGCATAAATTCACCTTATTTAAGAATAACTCTTGATTATGACACACAAAAAGATGTAAAAACTACAATTAACGGTCGTAATTGTAAATTTGTAAATTTGTATTTTTGAATATATTTATTTTTCATGTTTTCTATAGAATTTATCGCACCACCCACAAATAAAAAAGATCAAGCTTTGATTACTCAAGCACAGTTGAAAAAGAGAGGAAGGACCGCAGTCAGGCCCAATGGAGTTGATTAATGTTTAAAAGGGGGCAAAAGTTAAGCTAATAAACTGCCCATGTCTTTTGACCCAAAAATAAAAAAAAAAACTGTCCATGTCTATCCTTTTCTTTTCAACGTTGATTGCCTTTCTCGAGTAACTAGTGGCAATAGTCTAATAATAACTTAACGTACCTCTTTCAATAATGATCTAAGTTCTAGTTTATGCGTTGAATTTTAAATTTGTTAACTTCGTAATCAGGTTTAGTGACTCATACACACTCAATTGTGTGTCGGCAGTGAGTTCTTTCTATAAAAAAAATTAAATGATGATGTCTAACGGGTAATTCTTGACTTCGGCTCATAAGTGCGAGAATTGAAATATAGTGATGCACTGTTTTTTTTTTTTTAATTAAGAAAAACAGAATTGCTTTTCTTCTGAGTTAGAGAAAATTGGATTTGCACTCGAAAGTTGTTGATCGCCACATTTGCGTACGGTGGCACTACTAATGAGAATTTTTAATTTTAACTAATTTTTTTTTCTTCTAATTTCTAATATATCAAACTATCCCTACACCTGGATACACCATCTCCCAAAAAGAAGCCATTAGAAAGGATTCAAAAAATGGGAAAACATACGAAGAACTTTAAATTTTTGTTTTTAACTTCGTCCTTTTTTTTAAATTTTGTTTCTAAAAAAGAATAAATTACAGTATTTAAATACAAGGAGGGCCAAGTTTGACGCCTGCAGAGGCGTCTACCGACATTAGGGGAGACAAAGGCCAGTCCGGTAGTCCAAGTGAAGTGCTTGTTGGACCTTTGCATTCATTATAATCCTACTCGGGTCCGGCAAAAACATATATAAGAATTAATAACATATATATATATATATATGGTACATTTGAATTAAGAATAAGAATCAATAAGATGTATACTTACTTTAGTGATAATGAGATGTGTATATCATTCTAGTAAACAAAGTTCGAATTTCTGTTCACTCGTTGTCTACTTCCTCTATGTTGCTGGTGACCATTCCTTCAACATCAAAAAAAAAAAAAAAAAAAAAAAAAGAAACTATTGTCACCCCTCATGTTATATACTGATCCAAGCAAAGCTCGATAAAAAGGCTTCAGTTTCTTTTTTATTATTTTTTTTCTTACGGTTAGAACACAACCTAAAAATTTGTGTACTTGTTTCCAAATCTTCACTTTATATAATTCCTAAGATATGGCTTACCAGAAAAGCTTGAATCTTACGCTCAACATATATCAATGCCATCATGAATATGCACACATAATGAGACAAAATCTCTTGGACACTATTTCTTTTTTTTTTTCTTTTTTTTTTATTTATAAGGAGCCATACTGAATATTTAAAAAAAAAAAAATATTTAATGAAATTTAAATTCTCTATTTATTAATTAAGAGGTATCTTTCTTAACCAGTTGAACAAATGCTTAGTCTCAATTATTTCTTTCTTTCTTATCCATGAAGTTGTCAACTCTATTAGATTGATTAGACATTATTAATGCCTGTAATTCTTGGATCTATACGTGGCTGCTGTCTCTATCTCTGGTCTGGACACTTAACATGAGACTATTGGGTATTGTTAAAACAGGTAGCCCCAACTGGACATTGGTAAAGTTTGACTCAAATATTAAAAATAAAAATAAAAAATAAAAACCCTAAGAAACCAGATGGAATCCGATTATGCATGCATGGAATCATCAGATATTGAATGTATATCGAGAAGATAATGAGCTGGCAAAGAGACAAATACTTATCTCGAGAGCAAAAGTTAGAGAGGAAGACACAAGATGTCCTCATTTCCATGTCCAAATAAGGAAAGCTTTCATGGGGTCGGCCATTTCCAACTCCTTTCTCGGCGTAAGTAGATGTTAATTATAACCACTAAAAGTTGTGGTCTAATAGTAAAGAACAGTTCGTACGTTCGTTGTCCAGCTAAACGTCCTGATTCGAGTCTCCTGATTCGAGTCTCTGCTAAAGCATTGGCTCACGGAGTTTTTTCCTCCTATCCGCGCAATTCTTTTTGGCATGAATATGAGTACCATCTCAATTTTTCCATTTTTCCTATCGAAAGGAGATGTTAACTATATGTGGGGGTGTGCTTCTCCGTGGGGTTTGGATGGGAAAATAAGAACTAAGAAGTCATGGACAGTAATAAAGACAAGAAATTTTTTTTTTTTTCAAATAGACCTTAATTAAGCTAGTGACTCTTCATTACTGGGGTTTATTGGTTCTTTTTCATTTTTTATTTTTTAATGAATAGGGGTTTATTATTTTCCCCACATAAGTTTGGCTGAACTCAATGATGATCTATTCTATTGTTTGATCGACATTGAGATCCAGCTGACGCAAGCGATTAGAACCGAATTGAGACACTTGCAAAAATAATCTATTTTCTTATAATCTTATCGTAATTGACAGTTCTATAAAGCCATTTTTAAGAACCTTGGAATGAAATAGAGATGGAAAACGTCAGACTGCTAATCTTGTCTTTGATTCCATATTTTAGCAGCTCTGATTGTTTGTCTCTTTAGAGAACTGTGCAAACGGCATTGTGGTAATAACCAAAGTACAATTATAAATTTACAGCATCGTCAAGAACGACTATTTCACATTTATCAAAATGGACACCGACGGAAAAAAAAAGTCAGAGTTGCGCAAAGTTACTTTTGTTTTTCAAAGGGTAAACTTTGCCAAAAACTATATTTGCTGTATGTCCACTGGTCGATTCACTAAACTTATAATGTAAACTAGTGCCATCATCGAAATGAGTTACAATAGCTGGATGCAGAAATTCATTGACACGAAAAAAATTGTGTTTTTTTTTTTTGGACGTATTTCATAATTCTATTCTATTGTACATCAATTTTTGCATTATTATATATCATAATTTGACGAGGTTAAAAAAATTATAAAAGCTTATGAAATTTATAACTGAGTTTGATGTGCAACAAATATATAAACAATGTGCATAACTGCGTCAATTCTACATCCCATCCTCGTGTCCAGCTATCATTACTTAATCAAAATATGAGGTGAAAATACGTTGTTTTTTTTTTTTTTGTACCGCTGAGAATAAGATCTGATAATATTACTCATAAACCAAGTAATAATATGTGGTGAAATCGGTATTGATCGAAGAAATTAACATATTTTTTGGTGCATAAAATGGGAAAGTAGGATTAGTGCGCTACCCAAAAAGTATTATAACTCTGTGTACAAAGTGACCATATAGTTACGATGCCAAAAGTTTTGATTTCTACCATTTAATCCTAATAGAATTTAAATTCGTAATTTTTCACTTAAATCCAAATTACTTTAATTAGTTGAATCACACAAACAATATTAAGAAATCAACATAGTAATATTACAAATAACTGTTTCCGTGGGAGGACCACTCGCATGGAATGAGCAGTCCAATTAGCTAAGAAAATGAAAATTATTGTAATGACATTTCTTTAACCGGACATACAAATTAACGCGGTTGGTTCTTGTCCACTATATACAGCCGAGTTGCAGCATCTGGACGAGCATAATTCCGGGACATTGTCCTTGAGTCATGTGTATATTAATTCCCTGCCCTACCCGCACAATCCTTCGAGGAAGAAGGAAAAGGAAAAGGCAATAATTATCCATGGAAAGGGTTCCAGGTTCGAGCTTCAAATTTCCTCCCGGATTCCGGTTTCATCCATCGGACGAAGAGCTTATCGTTCATTACTTGCAGAACAAAGTCGCCTCACTCCCTCTCCCAGCGTCTATAATCGCTGAAATAGACCTGTACAAGTACAATCCATGGGAACTTCCTAGTCAGTTTTGCACCAACTCCTCATTTTTTTTTCTTCTCATTAATTTTCTTACTCTTTTTTGGGTGTTCTTTTTAAGTCTGTCATCTCATTTAGTTGAAGATACGTGGTGTGTACGCAGTGAAAGCTACGTTTGGCGAAGATGAATGGTATTTTTTCAGTCCGAGAGATCGGAAGTACCCCAACGGAGTAAGGCCTAACAGAGCTGCAGGATCAGGTTATTGGAAGGCTACCGGAACGGACAAACCGATTCTCTCTTCTTCAGGATCAAAGAGCATTGGAGTCAAGAAAGCCCTAGTCTTTTACACAGGTCGGCCTCCTAAAGGAGTTAAGACAGACTGGATCATGAGCGAGTATAGACTGGTGGACACGACCATTAAGCCTTCAAGGCTAAACGGGTCGATGAGGGTAAGTTGAGCATCCCTCTGATTTTCCTTTTTTATTTTGGGAAATAATTTTCTTTTACATCAATCCTTGGCTGGGTGTAGGAATAGGAATTGTTAAAAGTATGAATTCCCTGTGCTAAAAAAGCTTACATGACTTATGATGTATATAGACTTTGTGTCAGAGATTTTGAAAATATATATAAATGTGTTCCTCTAGTTAATTTAGTAGTTATAAAAATAAAAAAATAGATAAAAAAATTATTTATGAAATCTAAAAGACATCTTTATTGGTCAAATAATTACTAATTTAATCTCTTTATAAATATATGTTTTGGCAATTCACACACAGATAAGGAAGAAAGGAAAAAAAATTCATATAGATATTTGATGACAATTCTACAACACTGCAAAAATTATTTTTGATGCTTGATTTCAATAATATAAACTGCAATCGAAATGTTATTTTATTTTATCTTTTGAGAAAATTTTCTATAACCTACTTATACCGTGTTAAGGACTAATTTTGTCTTTAGGAAAATGATATTTTTATACAACTTAAAGTAATTCTTTGGTTTCCAGTTTAATCCTCTTCCTAATTTTAACATTGTCACCTATTCAATTTTTAGATCATTTTGAGGTTTTAAAATTATATTTGACATGATATATAATTTGATTTACCTTATCACATAAACTTTTCTACTTATTAACTTGACCTTTTAAGTAGATTTAAAGTTTTAAAACTTTATTTGACAACAATACAGCCCTAACATCTTTTGTCAAACCATTCATGGACAATTCACAGAGAAAATTTCTCCTGTTTCTCAGCTAGATGACTGGGTTCTATGTCGAGTTCGACAGAAAGGCAACTTGCCAAGGAACCCATATGAAGTACAAGAGAGCTCCAGCAAAGTATTGGATTTGGTCGGGAACTTACCAACCACTGGAGAAGCAAATCCAACACACACAAACTACAACAGCATGATCGTCGATTATATGAACAAAGACTGCCGACTCCTGGCTTCGATTCTAGCTATGGAACATTTACCTCCAATGGACACCAATTCTTGTGTCAGCTTTCAAGAGAGCAACAAGGGCGGAAACAGTTTCAATTCGGCTTATGGAGAGGCTAACGATAAAATGAACTCTCCGATAACAGTTTCTTCCTTCGAAAACTACAACCAGTTGAAAAGGAAATTGAATGAGGAAGAGAGCTATGATAATTTCCTCCTAACTAACAAGAGGTTAAATTGTGGAAATAATGGCGAGGGACTGCTTCCTGGGGAGACATTCTCTGAAAATGATGTGAACGTGAACTACTATAGCCAAAACCAGTCTCAAGATGGCTTTTACCATCCTACTCCTGCAGATGCCTTAACCGAATTATTGGAGCATGATGGCTTGCCCTTCACTTCTAAATATTTACAATAATGAAAACTTGCGCAAAGGCAAGTGTTATGCAGTGGCATTGGCAGAGTTGGGATGCCAAAATTTAGAGACGCAACGGTTAGATAAAGCGAGCAGGCCGGGCAGGTGAAACTGGCCGAAGAGGGATGTGCAACAAATCAATCTTCGCATCATCCTATTTAGAACATAGTAAAGCCTGTAACCAGTTCTGGTTTGAGGAGCAGAGACTCGTAGGTGAGTTTCTGTGTGCTTTCAGTTTTCCTACATTTGCAACAGTTACTATGTAAGGGTGGGACTCCGTCGTGGCCTGGAGGTTAAAGGTTCAAATCGCAGAAATGGCTTCTTTGTAAAAATAAGAGTGAGGCTGCAAGGGTATCTAACCTTTCTCCAGATTCCATGGTACGAGAGTTTAGTGCACTGCACTGGATACCTTTTTTTTTTTGTAGCATTTATTATGAGAATAATAAAAGTTACAGGCTGAAACATGAGAAGAATTCCAAATCAGGTTTTTAAACTCTGGTGAGCATAATACACTAAGAAATTAACCAACAAGCAATCCAGAAACTAAGTCACTGAATTTTCTGATGCAAGTATGACAAAGGAAATGCGAACGAATGTGTAGAAAATGCACAAAATCTGTTACATCAAGGCTTGCCCTTATATAAAAAGTGTAGCGGACAGCAGAATTTAGCATGCAGCAGAAGCTTTTGCATCCCACTTAGTTTAATATACTGCAAAAGGAAAGCAAAATTCCATTAGTTGATATAATGAAAATAAAACAATTTACTCAACCTAGAAACAGCAAATAAACTGTAAAATATTGTTGAGCTAAAGGAAACAAGACACACAAACATAGAAGGAAAAACGAACAGAATGGAACTTACTTGTACAAACTGGCAGCAACATTGGTAGTACCTACGTGATTTTTTTTTTTCCCTATCATGTTATTCGGAAGAGGATTATGAAGCATTATGCTCACCTATGTATCAATTTCATGAATCAGAGAACCTGCCTATTTAATTCCTGAAAATATCAAAGCAAAGGGATTCATTTCAAAGACTCAAAACTCTTTCCTTTGCTCCCCTCCAAAAATAGCACTGTCAAAGTATATCACGTGCACAACCGCGAACCTCATTGATACTCTAGGACCAAAATTTTGAACGTGTACCTAAATTACAAATGCAAATATAGTTTGACTAATTTGCAATTTTCACTGGATATAATTTTAAAATTCTACTATATTACTGACAATTGCATCCTACCTAACAAGTACACCCAAAGTCTGTTAGACAGTCAAATTTATGAATGATCAAATATAAGTAGTCTTACTTTTATTTTATATTATAACAATGTGTATTATTCATAAATTTTGCCTCTAAGAAATAGAATTCAAAAATCTTTATTTCCCAGCCAATTTTGGCAGATTGGCAACTTCATCCAATCAATCGAGCCTTCATCCTCCGAACATACGCCTGCATTCATTGCAGCGGTAGAACCCCTGTTCTTATCAATTGAAGCCAGCTGAGGCATAACGGCGGTGAGATATATAGCCTAACTATGCAAAAACTCTACTAGGGATCCGCTTATTGTGACAGGATTCCACCGTGACTTCATCGACTTACCAATTACTCGAAACATATCCCTCTAAAAAGCATTTACCGTGTGTTTGGTTAATGCATGAGAGGGAATAAGAAAGAAAGGTCATTTTTCAAGGCAATTTTCGTTGATTGGGAAGCATTGGAAAACAATTAGAAAACAAAAGAGCTGCAGGTGTCAGGAACCAAAAAAAAAAAAAAAAAAAACAATTGGAAAATTTTAGAAAAAATATTGAAGCAAATTAATTAAAATAGCTCCAACTGATTTAACTAGTTTTAAAGGTATTTTTGTAATTTTAATTCATTATTCAATTATTTTTAGGGGTGTTTCTGTAATTTTAAGTATACATTTTTTTTATTATTTTCTCATACAATCTGTATATAAAATTTTACTTTTTAATCATTTTTTTATAATTTTTTTTTCATAATTTTCTTTTTTATAATTTTTTATACTAAAATTTCACTATTTAAACACATTATTAATGTGAGATATTAAATTGTTCGATGAGGCATAATTTTGTTTATACCATAGAAAGAAGGGTGGCACTCCACAGCACCACCTCTAAAGAAGATTGCGCTGCACGACAAGATATATTGGGCTGCAAGAAGCTTTATATTGGGCTGGCACCTGCGATCGAAAGATTGGGCCAAAATGCTTCTCTTAAACATCACTTTCTGGAGTGGGATATAGCTTATTGGGCCTCCATGACAAAACCTTTACATTTAAACTCCGGGCCTAAAACTAGCATGGCAATTTGGCATTCCAAAAGTATGGCTGAAGTTAGAGGTTGAGTATTTACTTAACTGATTAAGGGGGTTGTCTCTTAGTCAGTAGGTGGGGGTTTCAAATCCCACTAAATCTCACTTTTCTCTTTCCAAATGTCCAATAGAGCTTCTTATAGATAATAAAAAAAAAGTATGGCTAAAGCTGAATTTTTGATTGCTTTGGAGGTTATTCAGAAGAGAGTATTTGCCACCCACCTGTCTGCCAACCTCATCAACAGTTGCAGGATTATTAGGACAAACCTTGGAGTGTTCACATCTAGCATATCTGTAGGGAAACTAATTAGGTTTTTGATTGACTGGCAGGACGTACGTATGAACTCTAAAGAGTATAGTAAGATCTAAGTAGTTTTAATATGGGTATAAAGGTCAATTTTACCTAAAATTTAAAATTGTTTACTAATTTTTATCCATAACGTTTTTTTTGTGAAAATTGGTATAAAAAATTTTCTCTATCGCACAATTATATTCAACCGTTAATTTTTTCGTCAATTATGCTGACGTGGCAACTGACGGAGTGCCACGTCAGCACAGTGATGATGTGACATGTGTCAGATCATCTCAAGTTGATGACGTGACATTTTTTATTTTTTAAAAATCTAAAAAAATTTCAAAATATATTAATATTTAATAAAAAATGAACCCAAGTTAATTTTCTAACAAAAAAATTACTCAATTTAATAAAAAATTTATAATAAAAATAGTTATCGTCAGAAGGGTTTTAGATTTGAAAGATTTTGATTTTATTAAGTAAAATTAATTTTAAAAGAATTTTGATTTAAAGAGTTTCGATTTTATTTGATAAAATTGATTTTAAATTGAGTTTCTTTTTTAATTTTTAATTAAATTGAATTTTTTTGTTGGAAGAATAAATTGAGTTCATTTTTAATTAAATATTAACATATTTTAAAATTTTTTTAAAATTTTAAAAAACTAAAAAATATTATGTCATCAACTGAACCACGTCATCTCTGTGTTGACATGGTAGACATCATGTCATCAGTTTTGCTGACGTGGCATCTGCTAAGTCATCAACTTTACTGTTGTGGCACTCCGTCAGTTATTATGTCAACATAATTGACGAAAAAAATTAACGGTTGGTATAATTATGCAACGGAGAAAATTTTTTATATCAATTTTTACAAAAAAAATATTATAAATAAAAATTACCAAACTGTCTTAAATTTTAGACAAAATTAACTTTTATACCATTTATATACTGTCTCAACCTTTTCGAGAGGTGCTTTGTAGACTCTCATTTGCAGGCTTTTAGCCATCCTTAGGATCAAAAAATAAATGGATTTTTTCCCTCTTTTTTTTCCGAGATATTTGAGTTTTTGGCATTAAAAATTTCACGGAGCGTGGATCACAAGATTTCGCTCCTCTGTTGTACTATTGCTGTCTTCAGAAACAAGTGGACTAAACCAAAACGAAAGGTTAAAGCCTCAAAGGTACTTTCTCTTTTTGTTTTTTTTCGGGAACCTCGTTAGATCTTAGATTTAAATTTTAGAAACCTTGGTTCTATTTCTTAAAAAAAAAAAAAGAAAAAAAAAACCTTGTTTCTAATCCTATAAACTGAGGGTGTAGTTGAACCCAAAATGTTTATTATAAAAGTCTATTTTTTAACTATTATGAAAAGTATTCATAAGTATATTGGTAATGATACTTTTGAATTGAAGTGGATTTTTGGACTGTTATAATACCTCATTTGATCATCTCACAGGATAAATTTATTATCTAAATACTGATAAATCTAAATGCGTCTACCTCACGTCTGATCACAGTATTAATAAATTTATAATTCATCATTGCACTCTCTATAGAAACCTCCATTTAATGAGAGTGTGCGTTGGCAAGTGAACTCAAAGTCAAGTTAATATAAAAAGAAACACGTCAAATTACTATTCAAACTACTACCTCGAGTGTATTACGAAAATCTCTTAGGTGCTATTTTAAAAGTTTTAGGTATAACTTGTGACCTAATAAAAAAAGAATCTCACTAAAAAAATATAAAAAATAGTTATAATATAATCATAAAAATAAATTTAGTCTAAAATATATCATAAAAAAATTAATTTTTTCAAAACTAAACCCTAAATTACTTTGTATCATCCTAAACAAACTTATTATTATCTTAAACTTTGATTTAAAATTTTTTATTTTCAATTTTTATTGTTAAAAAAAATATTTTTTAATTTTTTACAGTTATTATAGTACTATTTTCTAGGCTATCTTAATTTTCCCAAAAAAAAAAAATCCTTGTTTCATTTCTTTTTTTTTTTCCCATTGCGCTGCTTCTTTCTAGTTTATAGCTTTGGGTTCCCACTCATTTTTATTCGGAGCAATAATGTTGGGGCCTTGTAAACTATCAAAGATTGGAGCTCCTTCTTCCCTTCAGGTGAGCAAATCGAGTACTGAATTAATCCCACTTTCCTTTTTAAGCTTTCTGTGTCAATTTCACGTTTAACCTCAAAGTTTAAATCTTTGTTTGATTTTGACATTTAATTCTCGTCAAGAATAGATTTTTCCCTTTTATCGTTTGTTCGAATTGCATTTTTAGTACTGGGGTTCATCAGATTGTGGCAATGTTGAATTGTAACCATGCATTATATATATATATATATATACGTGCTGTTAGTTTGTGTAACTGCGTTCGTGTGTAGGGTATCAGTGACAGAATTTGGGAGGATCATATCAGTGAGCTGCCTGATGAAATTCTTAGTTTGATTTTGTCACATTTGACACTGAGGGATGCTGATAGAACAAGCGTGTTAGCGCGTAGATGGAAACATGTCTGCTCAACCTTGTCTGCGCTTAATTTTGATTGCCACAGCATGTTCCTGACAGATGAAAACCGCGAGTTTTTGGAAAATTATGAAAAAATTTTTAGGGAATACAGGGAAAGATTTGTGAGAGGAGTTGATCAGTTCCTAGATTCTTACAAAGGCAATCAAAGCATCCAATCGTTCAGGTCTCTTTCTGTTTGCAACGGGAATGTGAGAATGATATTGATCAATGGATAAGCAATGCCTTTAAAATGGGTGCTCCAAGGCTCTCTATTAAATTTGCACTGTGACAAAGAATGTTGCAGGGATCCCAGCGATAGGTTGGGCCAACTGAAAGTTGGCAAGTATGTTCTTCGTAAAGAGCTTTTGGAATGTGGAAAAAGTAAGTTAAGGCATCTGCACGTCGGGTATGTGAACAAAATGAAATCACCTCATTACAAAACCTTCTGATTCATTTTCTATTTCTGAAGCTTTATTTGGATATTTGTTAACAGTTCATGTGGTCTTTCTCTGTAGGTTAACAAACTGCTGATGAGCAGCGCCACATGTAACAAGGTTACATAATTAACACTGCTTTTTGTTAGAGAAATGGAATTCGACATCTTGAAGATAATTTCTCAACTTAAATCCTTCCCTTGTCTGTGGAAACTTCATTTGGCGGTGAGTGGCACAATGGTTTTTGAAAATTCATCTTTTTGAGGTCTTCTTTAGATCCTGATTTGTGTTTGGCTTCATTCTTGCACATGCACAATGCGTTCAGCTTATCGGTGAATCACTCTACAGATAATCCTCATGGGTTGAGATGAAAATTTTGTTTGCTTTGTTTTGCTTTTGGATCGACTAACTGTATTACATCAGTTGAGCACTTGTAGTTTGTATTTTACCTATGCACTTGAGCACTTGATGGCATAATATGGAAGTACTAAAGGATATATCCATATGCACGATAAAGAAGGAAACCTTACAGATACAAAAAGGGCCTACATTGCTTGTGACTTCACATTAGTTTAGTGTAAAACAAGTGTGTCCTTGCAGATGTGTTGTCAAGAAGATGTTGGACATGTACAGCTTGAGCCGAGTGAATATGTCCATCAACATTTGAGGATAGTTAAAATTGAGGGATGTCATACCTCAGAGCCTCTTGAGTTAGCGATTTTTGTGTTGAAACATGCGGCTTTCCTTAAGCGGCTGGTCATCAGCAAAGAACAGGAATATCATGTTCGAGGGTGTCCTAGAATATGGAGCGAGAAGCATCCATGGGATGAAGAAGAACGCCAAAAACTATACGAACGACTGAAAGGTTTCTCCAAGGATGCGGTGGTAATAATCCGATAACTATTTGTGAGAGTTCGAACTAGCTTTCTGTTTCTTTTATGTACTAATGGCATACTTGTGTTTAGTTTTCATAAAGTTTTATATAGCGCCAAATTTTCAAGATTTCCTGCTTTGATCAAAGGAAACTGTTGGAATTTGATATTGCCAAATGGTTTTTATTGGCATTGACATTTTTTTTTTCTGCTGATAATCGAAGGCAATAAGCCCTCATCCCTTCGGCCCTTAACCATCAAGTTACCGGCTTCAAATAAAAAAAAAAAAGCAAAACGTTGCCTATGCCCTCACCTCTTCTCCCTAATAGTTAAACTACCAACTCTAATAGTTTATTTGGATTGTTGAAAAGTTATAAAAAAGAAAGTTGTAAAAAAATAAAATTATTTGGATTGATGAGAAAGTTGTGAGAAATAAAATAATTAGAAAGAAAAATAAATAGTAATTTGTAAAAAAAAAAAAAGTGATGAGAAAATAATATTGTTTGGATTGATTAGAAAATTATAAAAAAATTATGAGAAAAATATAAGATAATGATGATGTTTTTTAATTAAAATTTTTTAATTTTTTTCTTTTATAATCATTTTCTTACAAACCAAACAAGCCTAAAGGATTTTTTTTATAAAAAAAAACTGAGTGTTTTGCATTAAACACTCTTTTTTATCAAAAAAAAAAATTCTATTGGGTGTATCAGTCATACTATTCTTAAGTTGAGATCAAAACAATTTTCGTTTATTAAAGTCTGGTTCAATAACTCCAAATAAGCAAATTACATCTTGAGTATCAATAGAACTGAACGTGATTTTATTACTAGAATCCTAACGAGCGAATCTGAGTCCAATACTGTGCATCATTGTTTATATTTAAATCGGTCTCCAGCTTGAGTTACCTTAGAGGAGCGCAGATATAAAAAGTTCAAACCTGAGACTCACAGTTTAAAAATACGTCAATTTACTACTGTACTACCACCTTAAAGTATTAAACATTTCTATTTCATTATATATATATATATATTGTCTATCTATTTCATTATAATTTTTCTCTGATCACTAGGACGCTAGGCTGCTTCCCAATTAACTTTGGCCCATCTATCCCGAATTAAATGAGAGGTTAAGGCACAAACTTGAATCAAATGAGGAGGGCTGTTAGCTCAGTTCCAAGTCTGGGATTTGGACCCCAAGCCTGGGCCTCACCATCCCCCACCCCCCAAAATTAAGGGCTCCTTTTCAGCCATCTAAGCTGTAGCATACCAAAAAAAAAAAAAAGAAGTTAAGCCGTTGAGTTTAAATAGTATTGCCCTCATTTTTCACGCATTTTAATATGCGATTTATCCGTTATTGATCCCTTTGCCACACTCATTTCCGAGCTAAAAAGCCAAAGTTCTTAGAACTGTGCACAATCACAAGCTAGCAAGAATAAATACAAACACAAATAGCAAGTTCAAGCACAACCATCTTGATTAATTTCCTCAATTAGAGCCTGAAAGAAATCAAAGATTAACAAAACACTCCATCATAAATGAAATTAGAACCAGGACACAGACAAGCATTGCCCTCAGGGAGGCCAAGGGTTGTTCCTCTGTTAGTACTTTGCAGATGGCAGGATATAGGGAGCTCTGGCTCATCACTAATTGTTGGGACTGACAGAAGGGGCCGGGGTGGCCATGCAAGCCACGAAGACGACGCTTGGTCCGCTCCTTGGGATCATTTGGTGGCTCCAAGTCATAAACATAGTGAGCTATACTCACTGAGACAAGAATCACACCCAGACACAACACCGCATAGCACTTGCGACCCAGCTTTCCTAACAAACTCTGCATCAAAATCTCCATCTCTCTCAGTGGTTTCCTTGTGGTTGCATATCTTTCTCAAGGGAAATAAGTTTTTAAAGTAAGAAATTAATTAAAAGGTTTCTAAGGTACACCCACTTATATTTTTATTTTAAAAATTTTAAATTTTAATTGTTGAAAATTTATGAAACTGAAAAAATTATCCGTTAGTGGATTAAAGAAATGAATTAAAATACTGTGGGTTGAACAGGGAAACAAGGGGTAGAACCTGAAAATGTAATTGGAAAAGGGGATAAGTATTTTTTGGATCCTAAACTTTTAAGTTTTTTTACGTTTGAATTCTAAACTTTTTTAACATTTCATTTGACTCCTAAATCTTTTAATTTTTTACTATATCAATCCTTTAAGTTACGAAAAATAGTCAATTTATTAATAAGTGAGTTTAATTTAATAAAAATTATTTAAAAAAACTTAAATACATGAGTTTAATATTTTTTTCATCAACAAAATATGCATATTAAATATTTTTTTAATCAACAAATATACGAATTAAATAAGCAATATGCATATTTTTTTATAGAAAATACATTTAATTCATATATTTAATTTTTTTAAAATAATTTTTTGTAAAGTTAAAATTATTTTTTAATAAATTGATCACTTTTGTTAAACAGATGGACTAATTTGATAAAAAATTAAAAAGTTTATGATTCAAATAAAATGTCAAAAAAATTTAAAATTTAAATATAAAAAAACTTAAAAATTTAAAACTAAAAAAATACTTATTCCATTAAAAAAGTGTAAAACCAAGGCGGTATGGCAAAATGGCGGGCAATTATTTTTGTCGTTTTGTACACCGCCAGGCCATTTTTGCGAAGAAAGCCAGAAATTGACGAGTGGCTATGGCCTTTTCCGAAGCATTTAACACGACAGCAAAGTTGGTTTTCTTTTTGTTTTTTTATCTGAAAAGATAAGAGAACGAGAGTGGCGCTGTGACAGGGCAATACCTGGAAGTGGGATCCATATTAGGCTTGCCGACTTGTCATTCGTCTTCGATGGACTCTTTTGGTACAATTGTCTTTAATGGACTTTGTGCATCGTGAATGAATTTTGAAGCCTAGCCCAACTTTTAAGAGTAACACAGAATTTCCTAAAATCTAAATTGAGCTATACCAGCCCATTAAGTCAGTTCAACTCCCTGTTATTGGATCTAATTTGCCCAATAGCTGCCAACTATAATGTTAGAGATTCAAATTTTTAACCTTGTTTTCACGCACCCTTTTTCTTAGCTCTTTTAGACGAAAAAGAAAAAAAAAAATTTTTTGACTAGGACCCAAATTGTAACCTTCTAATTTTAAAAGCACCTTCGAACTATCGTGACATAACTTAAATGCTCCCTTAAAGCAAGTACATATCTAGTTTGCGCTCAAATTATATCATGCAACAGTCTTTGCATATAGTATTAGATCCACCTCTAATTTATTTGAATTAAGTAAAATCGACAATTTTTTTTTGACTGAAAAATAAAATTCATCATAGATATGTCGATTATCAAATCTGTAGACTGAGATTGAATTAATTCTTATTTGAACACCTTATTTAACAAATCCCATAAGGGGCCAACTTATCACCCGAATATTGTTGGGATCGAGTGAAACTCTTCTAACTTGACTACAATATTAACGAATTTTAAACCACTAATGCGTCCACTCATGGATAAATTGGAGAATTTCGAAAGATCATTGCCTTCCTCTTGTAGCCAATGAAACTTGAACATAAATCAAGAGTGAAGGAAGCACGTCAATTAATTATCAGGTTACTATCTCGGATGGTAGTAAAATCGATATTAAGAATGAGAAACTTAAGAAGAATTACTTACTCTGGTTATAATAAAAAGTCAAAATTATAGACTTTTTTTTTTTTTTGAAGATTTAAATATGTCGGCATCCTAAGTAATAAATTATAGCTCTATAAATTCAAATTGTGAGTCAATCATTGACGTTTTAATTCACGAAGATAACTTGTAGCCCGATGCCAATAATTCCACGTAATTTCCTCCACCGTCAAGTAGACGAATACAAAAAAAGGGCACTCAATCAAGAGTGCAACAATGGCCGTAAACCAAGAAAGCTAATGATACAAGTCAACCATGTTATTAATGCACCACTGTCTTGTGCAAAGACCGGCGATTCCGAGGACTATACCAAGTTCAATGAGTCCGACTTGTGCGTTGTATATAAGTTCTCTAGTCTAGTCTACGGGATACATCGAAATTGATATGAGTGGTTGCAAAGAGATGCATTCCCAATCGTTGTCAAATATTGTTGGATTCAAAATTCAAACACGCAGATTTATCAATGCTGAGGTTGGAAGAAAATGCAATGGTAAGCCGTCTTTATACATGGAATCAAATTGCATAGAACCATTCTGTCTGGATAGACATGTTTTATGTGTGTCTGAACTGGTGAGAGTTTGACCCCTACTACCTCCACTTTTTCCACAATATGTAGGATATTTTGGGGCTTGTCCCTTAGGGTACTTGATGGCTAAATTTACACCTTGAATTAGCACAAAGCAGAAGAGCTTCAAAGGTTCTGCTAAAACAATAAACTTGAGTGTATGAATGTGCAACAGAAGAAGAGAGAGAGAAAACGAGATTGGGGCAAAAATCATGGCCCATTTCTGTATTTCAATTATGAAAAAAAAGTTAGTATCCCATCAATTTGTATTACAAATTTTGTCTCGGTTGAAATTAGAATTATTATTTTTAAAATAAAAATTATTATTTTTAAAACATTTATTATTTTTATATTAGCCCATTAAGTCAATTCGGCTCCCTATTATTGAATTTAATTTACCCAATGGCTGCCAAGGATAAAGATTCAAATTCTTAACCTTGTTTTCGTGCACACTTTTTCTTAGCTCTTTTAGATGAAAAAGATAAATAATAAAAAAAAAAAACCCTTTGACTAGGATCCAAATTATAACCTTCTAATATTAAAAGCAACTTCCAACTATCGTGACATAATTTAAATGCTCCCTTAAAGCAAGTACATGTCTAGTTTGCGCTCAAATGATATCATCCAACAATCTTTGCAAGCATTAGATCCACCTCCAATTTATTTGTATTAAGTAAAATCGATAATTTTTTTTTGACTAAAAAAAAAAATTTATCGTAAATATATCGATTATCAGATCTGTGGGTTGAGATTAAATTAATCCCCATTTAAACACCTTATTTAACAAACCCCATAAGAGCCGACTCATCACCCGAATAATGTTGGGATCGAGTGAGACTCTTCTAACCCGATTATAGTATTAACGAGTCTTAAACCACTAGCACGCCCACTCATGAATAAATTGGAGAATTTTGAAAGGTCATTGCCTTCCTCTCGTAGCTAATGAACTCGAACCCAAGTCAAGAGTGGAGGAATTACAATGATTAACTATCAAGTTACTATCTCTGATAGCAGTAAAATTGACACTAGAAATGAGAAATTTAGGAGGAATCAATTACTATCGATATAATAAAAAGTCAAAATTATAGACTTTTTGTTTGAAGATTTAAAAATGTCGGCATCCTAAGTTATAAATTATAGTTCTATAAATTCAAATTGTGAGTCAATCATTGACGTTTTAATTCACGAAGATAACTTGTAGCCCGATGCCAATAATTCCACGTAATTTCCTCCACCGTCAAGTAGGCAAATACCAAAAAAGGGGACTCGATCAAGAGTGCAACAAAGGCCGTAACCAAGAAAGCTAATGATACAAGTCAACCGTGTTATTAATGCACCAATGACTTGTGCAAAGACCGGCGATTCCAAGGACTATACTGCGTTGTATATAAGTTCTCTAGTCTAGTCTACGGGATACATCAAAATTGATATGAGTGGTTGCAAAGAGATGCATTCCCAATCTGTGTCAAATATTGTTGGATTCTAAAATTCAAACACGCAGATTTATCAATGCTAAGGTTGGAAGAAAATGCAATGGTAAGCCGTCTTTATATATGGAATCAAATTGCATAGAACCATCCTGTCTGGATGGACATGTTTTATGTGTATCTGGACTGGTGAGAGTTTGACCCCGACTACCACCACTTTTTCCACAATATGTAGGATATTTTGGGGCTTGTACACCTTGAATTAGCACAAAGCAGAAGAGCTTCAAAGGTTCTGCTAAAACAGTAAACTTGAGTGTGTGAATGTGAGACAGAAGAAGAGAGAGAGAGAGAGAGAAACGAGATTGGGGCAAAAATCATGGCCCATTTCTGTATTTCAATTATATATGAAGCATTTACATAATGTAGGAAACACAAGTAAAATTGCTCCATGCTTATACCTACTGTCTTACAAAAATAGTAAACCCAACTTTACAAGTAACCCCCATTCCTCTATGGACTTACAGGTGCTTGTTTAAAAAGAAACTCACAAAATGAATCACCGTACTTGTCCAAAATGTGATTACAACTGAAAAATTGAAATGAAAACTACACTTCAGAGATCAAGATCGAACACCAACTTGGTACTGTTACTAGAATGTTGCTGCAAGTGTTGTAACTGTCGTAACTGCCAAAACACAGCAACTTAAGCATCTTCAATCCAAAAGCTTCATTGTTCAATGCCAATCTCCTTGATCTTCATGATCTTCATCAGTACTTAGCACCTCTATGGTTTCCTGTAAACCAAAATCTCCTCTCCTGCTAACATCTAACAAACTAATGGCTAATTATTTTAGTATTAAAAAAAAAATAATAATTTCAGTATTCAAAGAAAAAAAATTGCATAGGCTACAATAAATAAATGAACTATACAAAGCCATGCGAAGCCAATGCCTCCAATATTGTGTCTCTATCAAAGCTTAAACGATGGATCAATAATTTAGTTCTCTGTATCATGCATGTATGATTGACCTTCTATCAAAAGAAAATTCCTTCCGCACAATATCAGTCTCATGTTGGGTGCGGATTGGTTGCTGGAGTGGCACTATTTGACTTGGACCTGGCTCATTGCCACCCTTGTCATTTTCTATGTATCCAAGGTCAATTTGTTGTTGTTGTTGGTGGTGGTGGTGGAGGTGGTGATGGTGGTGCAACGAAGATGCTTCCCCGTAATTATTGTCTGAAGGGGAGGGAGATTCAGTATCCCGCTGCTCAATTTCAAAATTGGACCTCCTAGGCGAATTTTGGAGGCTGTCCATTTCTCTCCGGTAGTTTTTCAATAGGTGCGCTGGGGATGCGCGGTGAGACGGCGTGGCAGGTCTACCAGACAGTGGGGTTATGGATCCTTTGTTCTCCTTGATGTTCTTTTTAGCCTTGCGGTGCCAATTTCGCAGGGCCGCGGCGACCCTTTCGTTGAATATTGTCGGTTTCATTGATGAACCCATCTGTTTGTATGAAAATCAACGTACGAAAACAGTGAACATTTTGAAATTCAGATAGTATGTAAGCACTATGGAAGAATGTGAGGGGAAATCTTTTTTTCTTTTGATAATCAAATAGAAAAGGAAAAATGATATCTCAACAATCTCATTAGGATGCATTACACTCGATGTCATTATGTGTCATCTTACCTGTGTTACAAGGGCATATAGAGGAAGCGTGACGTAGCTGCAAAGTATTTGTATGAGAACCCTGAAAAGTCAAAAGGCATGAAGTCTTTCAGGAATTACATCTCATGAATTAGCAATTTTTAAGTACAACAAATATAGCAAAAAAAAAACATTGGAGAATTTGATCTGACCCCATTGTAATTCTGATGATTATGTCCTCCAAATGCTCATGGAAACATGATTTTAGCCCAAATTGACTCTAAAAAGGGAGCAAAATTGAAGTAGTTAAGTGAGATATGAGGAAATATGTTTTACAGTACTCTTAATCGAACATTATTCGGTCTAGTGTCATTACCCAAGTCCAGACGAAAAGGGCAAGCTGGAAAGCATTCTGCCATAAAGAAAAGTGAACTTGTTACTCCAAAATCACAAAGGAAGATCTTATCATCTTAGTTAGTATAACGCGACACGAACACACATTCACATATTTCATTATTATAATTTTTTTTTTTATAAAGAGTCATACTGAACATATAAGAGGAGCGAGAAATAAAATTAGTAGGGGTTGAACCCCCACTTCATAATTAAGAGGTACTCCCCTCAACTATTAGAACAAATGCTTAACCACTATTTTATTATAATTATTAGTTACATATTTTTTGTCTTATATGATCGCAATTAATAAATATTCAATTAAATCATGCATATGAATCTGCCTCTATCTCGCAAAATTGTTTAACCTATCCGTATAATGGGGCTCATCATAAAAATAGCTATTCTCTTAATAATTTGGTTTAACATTTTAACTTCAAGTTTACCTGAAAGAGCACAAAATTGATGAGATAGAGAATGAGGCGTGGACGGTTAAACCAAAACAGATCATCACCGGGCTCCACCACTGGTGCACCCTTGACAACCTCTCCTCTCTCTGTAATTCTAATTGCCATTTTGGATATGATCACCTGTAGCTTGGTTCCCACCAGTAGGATGATCTGTGTGTAGATGGCAGCCATTAGATCCGATTACTGACCCACGAAAAGAACGTAAAAGATGAAAATGACACTTAAGTCAATACAGGAAATTAATAACATGATGCATATTATTATACTCACAATCAGAGGGATAAATGGAAGCCATAGATAGGCATACCAACCTGCAAATAGATGGTCAGATAAAAATTAATTGCGCTTTATTTATTTATCTATAGAGCAATATTATGCTTTAATTAGCTAATTACTTGCTTTGCACTTGATACTTCAATATTTAAATTTTTTTGATTATATAATATAATTATATATATATATATATATATGCTAATTATCTCATTGTATAATTTATAATTTAATAGATTTTTTAATTTAAAAAAAAAAAAGAAATCATGTATGTACTTTAACATACGAACCGTGAGTAGTGTTGAAGAGCAAAAATAACACGGCGAAGGACCATATTGGTGGACTGAAAATTGATTCCAGAGATCAAAGTCAGTCGATCCGACAAATGAATATACGTCATGTACAATATAGAAGAGAAATGACCTTCAACTATTTACATCAACAAGTGCGTCAATGGGATAGTAATTGAAGTTGAAATTAAAGAAAAAAGAAAATCTTTACGGACGCACGCTCATGAACGCAAATAAACACATAATACTTTTACACTATCTACAAAATATTTTATATTTTATGAATAATATTTTATATAATATGTAAGAGATATAGTGTAAAATTGTAAAAAAAATCTCTTATATATCATATAAAAAGGTTTCAATGTAATATAAAATATTTTGTATATTGTATAAATCATTGGAATTAAGGAATACGTGTTAGAAACGCCATCCGTGTAGTCTGACTCAAATAAACAATGGGATTGAAGGACTGACCTTATTCCAACAACCACCTTAAAATCCTCTTCCAATGATCTATTGATGTACTTTTGAAAGTCGAATTGCTTGTGGCTCTGAGGTGCCAAATGTGCCTGCAGGAAGTATATCCAAAATGTAAAATTGAAACAACTTGTAAGGCATTTATGATTACCAATTAATTAGACTACAAAATTCAAATGAAAAACGAAGAAAATGTGATGGTGTTCACTGCCCTTACACTCAATTTTAATATGTTTCAAATTCCCAAAGAATATGGGCTTTAATTTCAATTTTCTGAATATGTATATATATATATATATATATAAGCTTACCATGATAAACCCATGTCTCAAAGTCAAATAATCAACCTTAGGAACGGACCTCAGAAACTGCCTCAAGAAACAGACCTGCAATAACAATAACAATTGAAAAATTAAATTATAATCGAATTCAAAGATATGTTTTTTTATGAGACAAGGGGGAAAAAAAGGGCGACACAAGATGACCAATTTTTTGACCAGTTAACATAAGTACTTCCCACAAGGGACAAAGTACGCCACCGTTTGGTGGAGATTGTCAGAACTTTTTCGTATTTTATTAAAGGAAGAAACGGCGCATTGGTCCAACTCCAAATTTGGCCGCCGGCTATGTCTTTGTCCAAATAAGCATGTCTTTTTTTTTTTTTTTTTTTTTGAGAACAAATAAGCGTGTCAAGACCGTTGCTTCGTTCATTTCATAATCTGTAACCATTACTGGCATTTAATTGAAAACTTAATGGTAAGTTTTACGTCATTTGCTTTTTTTTAAAAAAAAAGATAGGTTGATCCCATATTAAATAAAAAATATTATATCTAATACACTCATTTATATTTAAAAATATTTTTATTATATTTAAGTTAAAACCCTCTATTAAATGAGGTCTTGAATGTAAATATGTCCCCTTGTTACAAGCCAGCAATTGAAATTATGATCGTACCCGCAAATTGTCAGACTTACTCCAGCCGACTTGACTACCTGAGCCAACCATGGGGACATTTGCTTTTTGACTGTTGGGCAATGTTATATATGGAAGATGATGTATGCTCTTCGACATTAACTTGGAGTTTCATTAACTAACGTGAAAAATATCGACTCTTTCTTTTTCTTCACCACTATAACGTCAAATTCTGATCAGAAAAAAAATCTTTAAAATGAAGGAAAAAACTATTATTGATACCGGATGATCATTGTCAATTTACCTGATCATTGGTAATTGGCATAAAATAAAGTAATTATATTCTGTCGAAAAAGAAAGGCTGACTATAGAAAATCCTATTCGTCTATAAGTGTCGCAGAAATTTGGCGCATTTGAATATACCTGATCGTATAAAGGAAAATACTTAGTAGGATTCAGTACAATCAAAAGTGAGATTAAGGTAAGATAGGAAGTTAGATGACTGAAATTTAAAAAAAAAAAATTGTTAGATGTCGTCAAATATATTGTGCAGTTATTTTAGTATTAATTAAAATATTATTATGTAGTGAATCTCTTATATTAAAAAAAAAAAAGCCACTTCTATTGAAAAAAAGTGAGTTGATTTAAAAATCTCTAATTCGCTAGACGAGAAAAAAAAAAAAAACAAAGAAACAGCTAAGTAGTCCTTACGTGGCAAACATTAAATTAAAAGAGGAAAGAATGCCTTACCATCCAAATAAGGAATGACGACTTGGTCCAGGAGCTCAAATGCCTTCTCCCGAATGATGTTTCCCTTGCAAACCTGAACCTCTCCGGATCTGTTATGCATTAATGAAACAAAAACACCACCAACTTAATAAAACAACAACAACAACAACAACAACAACAATAATAATAATAATAAGCAAAACATATTAAGCCACAGTGCAATATGCCTTAGAGATAGAGAGGAAAAGCCTTTTCTAGATTGCAATATATATTAATTATATGACTAGAGATTAGGAAACCAATTTATAATTACCATGTGAGAACTGATATTCAACTGTTCTGGTTTCTTTTTCCCATGCTTTCCAACTTCTCATCTAAAACACAATAGAAATAGCCAAAACAGAAAAAAAGTATTAGAGTCCTTTTTTTTAAGATAATAAACTATGTGATATAATTTTTTTTTTTTTTAATTAGCTCTAACTGAAACTTGAACTTAACACTTTCTATGTTGAAGATAACTCCAGTATCTGTAGCTCATTAGTACGAAGTTAAAGAACAATACCTTGGCCCTGCCCAGCGCCATAGTGAGAACGCAGTATAGAACATGAAAAACAGCTAAGACGAAGATGAAAATATGAAGTTGGCGAATACCATCCGTCGATACAAGCGGCACTTTACCCTGTAAACCCAGATGGATAAAATACAACATATTAAGAAAGAAAATCCCATATCTAATTATAAATCTTTATTGACAAACAACTTTTATGTGTATAAATGTCACTTATTTTAATATTGTGCAGGCAAATTCTATTGCATAATATCTATATTATACGACGATAATGTAGTAAAATCTCATCGACTCATTTGAATGAGATAATATTTAATAGAATATAAACATTTTATATAATATAATGAGATTTTATTTGAATATCTACCATATTACTACAAAATAAAAAATCTTTTGTATTAATAAAATGTTACTGGTATAATATTAAATATTATTTATATAGTATAAATTATTTTTTTTATCTAAATAAATTCATAGCATTTGCCCCCTGATAAAAAAAGTAAGTTTCTCATATACTGTATATACATAAGCAACACAGCTATCCGATGATTACAGAAGACAAGAATTTAAAAAGAGAAGTAGACCAGAGAATTCCAAGTACAATAATTTAATCCTATAATAAAATTTTCAATTCTTTTTTTTTTATTTACTTTCTTTTAGTCTATTATTATAGAAAGTTACAGCTACCACCACACTGAACTGGAGGCCTAATGACTGCAGCTTACTTTTCTCGTCGGAAAAATGGGGAAAGTCTATCGATAGAACTTTCGTGTGTAACGGCTGCCCTTCTGATTTTTCGTTGTACTTTGACGAATCAAAAGGGGCTTCTTCTTCTTCTTCTTCTTCCATCTGGGTGGAATTTTTTCGGGTGGAATTTTTCAAAAAAGTTATAGTTCATACGTATATAAGAGAAAATGATTGATATGAAGTGAAATTTGAGCCTTCAATTTATCACTCTGGTGTAATGTCAATAACCAACTAAGTCACTATGATCCATCCCATTTTAATTAAGACTAATTCAAAAAAGATGACGATTTCCATGACACCCAGACGGATCAAAACAAGGCAAAGACAGAATGTGGTAAACTAACCGTGTTAAATACGGACCTTTTCAGCACATTTGTCGGATCCGCCAGCCACCTGGACCCGCCGGACACCTCCACCGGAAACTAGTGCGAGGAGCAGCCGCGTCCTCCGGTTCTCGTAATTCGTTTTCGTGTCTTCAGCGTTTATCACTGCTGACGATTGTTCCTTCCCGTCGCAAGGATGCCAAGTGGCTGCAACCTTTGGTGGTATGCATATTCTAGATATTAAACCCCGGCCGACTGTCAGCAGCAGAGATATAAATCCCAACAGCATCAGCTCTGCACCAACAGCAACGGATATGTATAAGTCTGTTATATGGTGATAGTCTGGTCGTGGTCGGTCCAATAATTATAATTATTTTAATTAATCACCTGATTTAATCTTTTCAAGTGCATCATAAAGGGCTCTCTTGTTTTTGTTCTTTAACCACTGCAAATATATCCAAAAAAAATTCATGTACTTAATTAATTGCCAAAGTGAAAGAAATTAAGCATGCTATATATTATTTATGCATAATAACAATTAATTAAGGTACCTTTCCTATAAGATGAAAGATGTGCTCTATGAGTATTGAAATCAAAACCAAAACGAAGCAAACTACAGCAACAGCCCAGGTTGGCGTTTCCCCTAATGATCTTCCTTCCGTACCTCCTCCCGCCATATATAGTTGTGGCTATTAATTAGTAACAGTAGTTAACCAAACACTTACAATTAAGAAATGGGTATACAAATCCGCGGGACAAACAGAGGAAGGCAAAGTTTTTTAGCCGATTTCTCCTTTTAAAGAACACGAGATGGTTCCGAAAGAGATAAATGAAAGGCTAGTCTTTTTAGTCCTAATATATATACGAGCATCAATATATATCTTCAGTGTTAGTGTTTCGGTTAGTATTTTAATTGAAACTAAATTCGATATTTAAATAAAAATTGATAATTTTTAAAATATAAAAATATCAAATATTTTAAAAATTATCAGTATTATTTTAAAAATATTAATTTTAATTTTAATCAAAATATTGTCTGGAACACTAATACTCATAATACTAACATTATATATATATATATATATATATATATATATAGAGAGAGAGAGAGAGAGAGAGAGAGAGAGAGAGAGAGAGAGGAAGATGAATACGGAAAAAAGAAAAAGAAAATGGGTGACTGGCTTTTTGTTTGCCTGTGTCCCCGCGGGAGGGGGGAGGGGAGAGAGAGAACTTAGCTTAATCAATCATCAATGGTTCAAATATGCATCATTGACGAACAACCGCGCGAAAGAAGTATTCTTATTGAACGATCCTGATCCATCCTCTGATGACCGCACCAGCCATCTTACCTCTCTTTTCCGTTGGTTTTTTTTTTTTATAATTAAGAGACTCATCGCTTATAAATTAAATAACAAAGATATATTTTTTTTTTATTATTTATAAATCTAGTATCCTTCTTTCCCATAAATTAAATTTTTTTTCATTGTTTTAATTAATTATCTCCAATTACATGTCCACTTGGCTCATGTTGGACGTGGGTTGTCTAGATTGGGTGACAAGGGATTTTGCAATTACACAAATATGTTTTAGTTTAATAGTAAGCGTCGAATATATCAATTATAAAATTTTGAATTCGAATGTTATCAGAATGTGCGGTGAGACTAAACGTACATGACCCCCAAATAGTCCGAATTTAAGTTGAACCCGTGGAATTTGCTCTCTTGTGAGTTCAGGATTAAACTAACCCAACCTCCCTTAAAGATGAAGTTGCGCAATTCTCTCTCACGAGTCCAAAATGAATATTTTGTGTTTTTTTTATTTACCTAGGATGTAATTCTTTTTTGTTTTTTATTATTTTATATTTGCTTCGTTGAAGTTAGGTGTAAGACATGAGCTTGAAATTGAACATTTTGTGCTTTCTTATTTACCGTGGCTGTAATTCTGAGGTGAGAAGGAAATTAATTAATAATTAATATAAGTTAGCATGGGTGACATGACTCGGAAACTAAAAGCAATTCTTCAGTCTCTAAGTCATTATCGATCGAGCCAATTGTCTTGTGACGAGGAATACTCCTTTTTAATTTTGCAAATTAAAAATGTTTCACACGTCTAACAGTTTAACAGACAATGAACATGTTTACTCAAAAATTAATATTTTTTTATTGATTGTTGAATATTTTAAAAACAACAAAAAGAGAAGGTTCATTTTGTTTATCGCTATAGCTTCTATTTCGTGTTTTATGGTGCTTGATTTTGTTATTCGGACTCTACTTCGCTGTATTATTGGTAAAGGCCACCATATTATAGATCCTTTTTTATAAAAAATAAAAAAATAAAAATTGTTTGATAGTTTCGTTCTTCATCCGATATCATGACAAAGTCTCCAAACAGAGGTATCAAAATGGGTCGCTTCGGATTCGAATTGGGTCGATTCGAGTCCGATTATTTATGAGTTAAGTTATTTTCGAGTCATTTTGAATTGGATTATTTTGAATTTAAGTTGGGTTTGGATCAACTCAATGTATGGTCACGTCATCAAAATAATAAAGTGATATTTTTTATTAAAAATTTTAAAAATTTCAAAAATTTTGCTAAAAATTCTTAAAAATTAAAAAAAATTATATAATCAAAAAATAATTTAAGAAACTTCTTTTAAAACATTCTAAAAATTTAAAATAAAATTTAAAACTACATAAAAATATCTTAAAATATTCTAAAAAAATTTATAATTAATATTTATATTAAAAATAGTAAAATCTATATTTTTTATAACATAAAATATACTAAATTCTTTTTATTTTATTTTTTTGTTCCCTTAAGAAAAAAAAAAGTTCAAGTCAAATAGATTATTCGAGTCAGATTTATGTTTGGCTTAAAATTTTCGAGTCATTTCGGGTTAAGCGATTTTTTGGGTCGAATCGGATCGTATTTTTCAGACGAGTTCAAGTCAATCCATCGAGTCTGAACGAGTCAGATTTTGACACTTCTAAACTCCAAACTAAAGTGGTAGTATGCTATTTTATATAGTTGACATCCATCACAATTTAGCTTCTTTTGCTCTTTTTTTTTTTTTTTTGTCTAGTTGAAATGGAGAAATTCGTGTATAAAAATGAAGTCCGATATTCAAAGACCCTTTTTTTTTTTTTATGTATAAGAATAAACAAAAAATTACAATACAAAAATTAAAATTTTAGCCACCACGTGGACGACCCATATCAACTAGCAACAAGGTATGTATTCCAAAAGGAGGGGTTTCCCAAAACACCAATTTCTCCTCAAGTGTCATACAACAGCGTAATTGAAACATGTAAAGGGACCATCGATGGGGCTGGATGCCCCAAGTTCCACCATATCCTAGAAAAGTTCTTTTTTTTTTTTTTTCGATCAGAATGAAAAAAGAAAGAAAACAACCATGTTAAGTCAGCTAACTAGGTCCAAAGGTTCCACTAGCCTCCTCTTGATAGCGCAATACCCACCTTGTCCCTCCAAAGGAGATCCAGCAACCCCCGGGGTGGGTCAACACAAAGCACCAATTGATTAGGTGATGATTGGCCAATATTTGTAAGATAGTTAGTACAAAATTTTCCTCTCTCAGAGTATGCATTAGGCGACAGTCCCATTGGCATTACAAGTAATAACGACATTCTGTAATAACTGGTCGATGGAAGTCTAACTCCTAATCTTACTTATTAATCTTACGTAAAGCAAGTAAGGAGTCTGTTTCCACAATCACCCTTTAAAAACCTCGCTCTCATGCCAAGCGAAGTGCCCAAGCAATAGCTCTAAGTTCCGCAACAACTACCGAACCAATGCCACATGTCCCATAAAATCCAAAACACCAATTTGCACCACAATCTCGAGCAAGCCCACCAAAGCCTCTATGTCCCTCGGATCCGCTCACACTGCCATCAACATTAACTTTAACAAAAGAGGGAGGAGGACGCTGCCAAGATATAAGATCCATATGATAAGAGGCTCGCACACAATCCTTCCTCCCTTCCCTTGACTGCCCAACATGATACTGAGTTAACTTCACAGCACGAGCCCTTACTAGTTGCACCACTTCCATAGGTGATCTAAGAGTCCCTTTAAAGATGAACTCATTCCTACATTATAAAGCAAGTTTTGGTTTATAGCCCAGACATAAAGTACATTTGATATGGTTTTTGGTACCTGTGATGGTCTTAATTGCTGTTGTCCCCTTTCCTTTCACTTGAATAAGCTCTCCATTCCCGTTTTTGACCTTTGACTTGAAGGTATCATCAAGTGCCTAAACACTTTAATATAAGGTGACATATGACTGGTACAGTTACTGTCTACCAGCCATGCTTCACTGTCATTCTTACTTGTACTGCACATAGCAACAAGAAGTTGCTCTTTTGTTTCTTGATCTCCTTCAGCAATTTGAGCCTTCTGTGCACTTGGCGCTCCTTGCTGCTTTGGTTGCCTTTATTTGCCTCTATGCCAACAGATCATTTCTGAATGCCCTTTCTTGTTGCAGATTTTACAAACTAGATCAGGCCTATTCCAATAATATTTAGCTGGATGATTGGTCTTCTTACAATACTCACACGGTGAGTACTATTTTCTGCCCTGCACCTTAGCTGGATCAGCTTCCTTCTTCTCATGCTTTCCTGATTGTTTTTTCTTTTGCTGTGGCTTTGAATTAAGCTTTGCCTGAAGAGCTCCTTCTGTGAACTCCTCCTGTCTAAAAAGCCTCATCAGCTCTTGTACTTGCAAACATGAATTAGCTCAGCCAATGTGATGGTGTTTAAGTCCTTTGAGTCCTCAAAAAAAAAAATATGTTGGACTCAAACTTCTCTAGAACACTTACTATAACTTTATGTACAACCAACTTATCAGAAAAATCCTCTCCAAAAACCCTAATTCGATTCACCACCTTCATCAATTTATCATTGTACTCCTTCATGGATTCTGTATCTTTCATCTTTAACACTTCAAACTCTCTGCTCAAGTTCAACAATTGCATATTTCTATTCCTCAAACTGCCACAAAACTCCTCCTTGAGTCTATTTCATGCATCTTTTGCTGTTTCACAAGCCATAATCCTGTTGAATATAGGCTCTGACACTGCTGTTTGGATGCAGGTAAGTGCCTTGTATTTTTGGACAACTTATTCACTGTGGTGTTTAATTTGAGCTACAGTGGGATTTGGAGGTAATGGTACTGGATCGGTACCACTTTTTGTCACTTCTCAGAGGTTAAAAGCCCTCAAATATGTTCTCATCATGACTGTCTACTGTGTGAAGCTCTCACCAATGAACTTAAGTGGGGGTTGTGGTTGAAAACTTGAAGAGGTCATTCTGTTACAGGGTTGATGTTTGGTTTCACTTTGATTTTGCTACTCCCTCACGTGTTTACTCTCTCTATCAAACTCTTTTTATAGGTCACAAAAGGATTGTAAATGCTCTGATACCATGTTTGTTGGTATATTTACTAATCTTGGTTTCTTAAGAGTGGAGTTCCCGCTCTTATGTGTGTGTGTGTGTCGGGCAACAATGTTCAACAAGGTAAAGAGATGAAGAGTAAGAGAATAGGTGAAAATTCAAATGATAATGGCCTCTCTAGCCTCTCCATTTTTTATATTTGCAGCATTATAGCAGAAAATTACAAATTACAAGTTTGTTACAAGTCCCAGCTTTTTACAAATTCAAATTAAAATTTGAACTTAATTTAAAGTAATCATTAGCTGCAAAAATGACAACATATCAGTCAATGACTGAATTAACAAGGTTCCAAAAACAAATACATTCAAATTAAAGTAGTTTAATACTCCAAAAACAATCTGCACAACAGATTCTTCTAACTTCCATAACTAACCGTCAAGGTGGGCGGAAAAACACAAACAAAAACAGTCACTTGCAACACTGAGAAGGCAAAATGGCAGCACCACTTGAGTCTTCAGCCTTCGTTCTTTCGCGTTCACAATGCCCTCAAGTGATTTAACCTTTCTGTGGACCACTCCGCGGCTTATCCTCATGGCTAGAGATGATAATTTTTTATTGGCCTCGCTTTGCTTTGGGATCCATCAACCGCATGACACTGAACACCGTAGTTTGTGATTTACATTTGCACTTGGTAGTATAAAGAAGGAAACCTGACAGATACAAAAAGGGCCTAATTTGCTTGTGACTTCACATTCTTTGTCACTGTAAAACAAGTGTGTCCTTGCAGATGTCTCGCCAAGATGATGTTGGACTTGGACAGGTACACCTTGAGCCGAGTGAATATGTCAATGAACACTTGAAATAAGTTATAATTGTGGGATGTCATACCTTAGACGGGATTGAGTTCGCCATTTTTGTGTTGAAACGTGCAGCTTCCCTTAAGCGGCTGCTGGTCAGCCAAGAACCGTAATTTCATGTTTGAGGGTGTCCTAGAATATGGAGAGAGAAGCATCCAAGGGATGAAAGAGAACGTCAAAAGTTATACGAACAACCCAAAGATTTCTCTAAGGATGCAGTGGTAATAATTATTTGGAAGCCATTTGTGGGTAGTTCAAGTAGCTTCTCGTTTGCCCTGTACTATGGGTATATGTGTCTTTGGTTATGCCATCATTCATTATAATAATGGAGGGAGCATGTGATTTGTTTCAAAATCAAAGTCAAGTTTCATAAAGTTCTCTGTAGCTCCAAAATTTTAAGATTTCCTGCTTCGGTCAAATGAAACTGTTGGAATTTGGTATTGCCAAATGGTTTTTATTGACATTGACGTTTTTGTGCTGATAATCGAAGGCGATGATCTCATTTGGGCATGCTTCTCAAGCTTGAGGCGCATCTTTAGTTCATAAGTCCTTTGCTGATGCGAAGAGGATTAGATGTTGAAGCCCAAGTAGAAAATTCTCAAGCTAATATACATAGTCACTTATTTGCCTCTATTAAACAAAAAGAAAGATTATATAATTACTATTAAACAATAATAAATATTAATATTGTTATATTTAATAATATTTTATAATTTATTTATTTTTATTTTTATAAGTTTAACCACTTAATGATTTATATTATTTCCTTTGTTACATTGAAGTTAAAGTTTTTTTTTTTTTTTTTTTGTTTATAAACTGCGATGAAGGTAGTCAACGATGGTGATTAAGACATAACAAGCATTTAAAGTCTTCCAGAAGATTGCCAGCCTAATACGAGACAAGAACTCACCTTGGACAGTTGAGCTACCCAATCCGCAATTCAATTTGCTGTGCATTTGATAGCAACACAGGTACAATTTTTTGCAGTGAACCCAAAGGCCTACAAACATCATCAAGACTTCGAAGGAATCAATTTCAATGAGAATGTGGGAAAAAAGAGAATTATATTGCAAAATATGTGTCAGGAACAGTGGAAGTATTTCTTTTTTTTTTTTTTTTTTGGTCGACATGGAAGGTGTATTTACACCTGGACAGTGGAAGTATTTCTAGATTGGGCTGCTAACAACTCATTCTTTAGTGGGCATATATAACATTCGGCCTCCATGACCAAATCTTTTCATATCAATGTGTTTTTGTTTTTCCTTTTTCCTTTCTACTGAATTGAGTATTTTGGAGGTTATAGCTTAATTAGAAAGAACCGCCTAAAGTTCCAATTAAAAAGATGAAATGATTTTTCAGGCTGCCGACTTCAAAAAAAAAAAAGAACGAAAAAAGAAAAATGTTGTCTATACCCTCGCCTCCGCTCCCAATAACTAACCTGCCAACTCTAACAGATTAAAAAATAATGGTTTATTTTGCATTAAACATTTCTATTTCATTATAATTTTCCTCTCATCACTAAGCCAATAGGCTGCTTCCCAATTAACTTTGGCCCACCTATCCCCAATTAAAAGAGAATTTAACGCAAAAACTTGAATCAAATTAAGCCTTTGCTCTCTTAAGTGTTAAAATTTTAGAATTAAATAATTTTCTTTCCTAACATGATGTCACTAGCCTTTATAACCGTGGTTGAGTTTAAATAAATTGCCGTCTTTTTTCACACAATTTAATATGTGATTTATTTCTTGACATGGGTTATTGATCCTTTTGCCCTTCTCAGTTTGGAGCTAAAAAGCCGAAGTTCAACAATTTTCTCTACAGAGCCCGAGCATAAAATCTAGTAATTATTGATTTTATTATTTAAAAGCGTGATAAAAAAATTTAACTCTCATTACACTCTTCCCATTTTCCTTATGAATGGGATAATTGTTTTCTAAGACCCGAAAAAAAAAAAAAAACAATTTTCTCTAGAACTGTGTACAATCACAAGCCAGCAATAAGAGATGCTAACTGAAATAGAGAGTTGAAGCACAACCAAGTTGATTAATTTCCTCAATTACAACCTGAAAGAAATCAAAGATTAACCAAAACTCCATCATAATTAAAATTAAAACCAGCACACAGACGAGCATTCTCTTTTAGTACTTTGCTAATGGCAGTACATAGTGAGCTCTAGGTCATCACTCATTGTTGGGACGGACAGGAGGTGGGTTGGCCATGCAAGGGACGAAGACGACGCTTGGTGCGCTCCTTGGGATCATTTGGTGGCTCCAAGTCATAAACATAGCGAGCTATAGTCACTGAGACGAGAATCACACCCAGACACAACACTGCATAGCACTGGCGACCCAACTTTCCTAACAAACTCTGCATCAAAATCTTCATCTCTCTCTCTCTTTGTAGTTTTCTTGTGGTTGCATATCTTTCTTGGGGGAAAGAAGTTTTTAAGTATACGAAGACTCGAAGAAGAAATGAATTACAAGAGTTTTACAGGAACAACTACTTAAACTTTTATTTTAAAAGTTTTGAATTCTAATGTTCGAGAATTTATGGGACGGAGAGGGATATTCAAAGAAATTAATTAAAAGACCATGGCTTCAAACAGGGAAACAACGGGCAGAACCTGGAAATGTAATTGGGAAAGTGCAAAACCGGGGGTATGGCAAAATGGCAGGCAATTATTTTTGTCGTTTTGTACACAGGCCAGGTCTTTTTGGCGAAGAAAGCCAGAAATTGACGAGAGGTTATTGCCTTTTTCGAAGCATTTAACACGGCAGCAAACTTGGTTTTTTGCAGTCCAACACCTGGATGTTGGATCCATTTGTGACTTGCCGACTTGTCATTTGCCTTCCATGGACTCTTTTGGTACAATTGCATTTGATGGCCTTTGTTTATGGTGAATGAATTTTGAAGCCTAGCCCAACTTTTAAGGCTAACACAGCATTTCCTTACAGCCCAATTGGGCTTTACTAGCCCATTCAGTCAGCTCAACTCCCTAGGATCTATTTTAGTTAATTACCTTTGCCTAGGACTCAGAGAATTAGGCTTTGCCGTATTATCAATCATGAGAGTTATCGGTTCGAACTTTCGACTTTGCTTTTATTCATCTATTCTTTTATCATTGTGATGCAGCTCTTTCAGACCAAACAAAAAAAAAAGGTTACGACTTGAATTATAAATTTTTAATTTTAAAAATGACTTTACTATCATTAAATCATACAATAGGAAAAATAAATGATAGACTTAAATGATATCATGCAACATGCGTTTGCATATAATATTATTAGATCCGCTTCTAATTTATTTAGATTAAATAAAATTGATATTAGGAATGAGAAATTTAGGAGGCATTACTTACTCTGGTTGTAATAAAATGTGAAAATTATAAGTTTTTTCAAGATTAGAAAAGTTCGACATCCTAAAGTTATGAATTATGGTCCTATACATAAATTCAAACTTTGAGTCAATCAAGTATATACAGACAAAAAACGAGGAGTCAATCAAGAGTGCTACAGTGCCGTAAACCAAGAAAGCTAATGATAAAAGTCAGCCATGTTATTAATGCACCAATGACTTGTGCAAAGAATGGCAATTCCAAGTACTATACCAAGATCAATGAGTGAGCCTTGTGCGTTCTATGTAAGTTCTCCAGTCTAGTCTACGCGATACATCGAAATTGACATGAGTAGTTGCACAGAGATGCATTGCCAGTCTGTGTCAATTAATGGATTTGAAAATTCAAATATGCGTCATCAATGATGAGGTTTGAAGAAAGGGAAAGCTTGCATGGCCACAAGAAAATTATTTGAAAGAATTTATAAAATATAATCAGTTAAAAATTATTTATAATTATATAAATTTATTATATAATAAAAAAATAATTATTTTTTAAATTATAAATAATTATATAATAAATCTAATAAATTACATTACAAAAATTTTTTCAACTAATTTTTTTTAGCCATATAACAATACTCAAAAAGAAAATGCAATAGTAAGTCGTCTAACATACGGAAACAAATTGCATGGAACCATCCAGTCCCAATAGACAAGGGCTACGTGCATTTAGGCTTGTGAGAGTTTAACTCTTATTACCTCTATTTCTCCCACAATACTTTGGATATTTCAAAATTTGTTCTTTAGAGTAGCACTTTTGTGATTTTTTCTGACTCAAAATCTCTTATCTCTGTTAATATTTGACAAATTATTAGCTAATCATTTTAGTATTAAAAAAATAATAATAATCTTCGTTTTCAAAGAAAAAAATTGCATAGGCTACAAGAAATAAATAAACCATACAAATTTGACAAAAAAAAAAACCATACAAAGCCATGCGAAGCCAATGCCTCCAATATTGTGTCTCTATGAAACTCAAACGATCGATCAGAAGTTTAGATCTCTAGCTGTAACATGCATGTACCTATGCGATTGACCTGCTATCAAAAGAAAATTCCTTCCGCACAATATCAATCTCGTGTTGGGTGCGGATTGGCTGGCGGAGTGGAACGATTTGACTTGGACTTGGCTCATAGCCACCCCTTTCATTTTCTAAGCAACCAAGTTCAATTTGTTGTTGTTGTTGCTGGAAATGGCGATGGTGGTGGTGCGACGAAGATGCTTCCCCGTAATTACTGTTTGAAGGGGAGGGAGATTCAGTATCCCACTGCTCAATTTCAAAATTGTACCTCCTAGGCGAATTTTGGAGGCTGTCCATTTCGCCCCGGTAGTCTTTCAATAGGTGCGTTGGGGACGCGTGGTGAGACGGTGTGGCCGGTCTACTAGACATTGGGGTTATGGATCCTTTGTTCTCTTTGATGTTCTTTTTAGCTGTGCGGTGCCAATTTCGCAGGGCCGTGGCTACCCTCTCGTTGAATATTGTCGGTTTCATTGATGAACCCATCTATTTGTATGAAAATCAAAGTAAGGAAACAGTGAACATTTCGAGATTTAGAGAGTAAGTATCATGGAAGGATGTGACGGGAATTTTTTTTTTTTTTTAATTAAATCAAAAAAAAAAAAAAAGAGTGGTGCCTAAGAGTCCCACCATAGAAGTGCTCAATATCATTATGTGTCAACTTACCTGTGTTACAAGGGCATAGAGAGGAAGCGTGACGTAACTGCAAAGTATTTGTATGAGGACCCTGAGAAGTTAATAGGCATGAAATTTTTCAGGAATAAAATTCGAATTGGCAAACTTTACAACAAATATCAAGAAAAAAAAATTTGGAGAATTGGATCTGACCCCATTGTAATTCTGATGATTATGTCTTCCAATTGCTTATGGAAACATGATTTTAGCCCAAATTGACTCTGAAAAATGGACAAAAATTGAAGTAGTTAGGTGAGATATGAGGAACTATGTTTTACAGTACTCTTCATCGAGCGTTATCCTGTCTAGCGTCATTACCCAAGTCCATACGAAAAAGGCAAGCTGGAAGGCATTCTGCCATAAAAAAAAGTGAACTTGTGTTACCCCAAAATCAGAAAAAGGAAAATCTTAAATAGTATAACGTGACATAGACACATATTTACACATTTTATTATTATAATTGTAAATTGTATAGTTTTAGTCTTATATAATCACAATTAATAAATGTTCAATTAAATAATGCATATGAATCTGCCTCTATCTTGCAAAATTATTTAATGTGTTTGTACCATTGTTGTTAGAATCGGACTGGACCGACTAGTCCGACTGATTCAACCGGTGACCGGCCAAATATTCAGGCCGGTTCATAATAATTTTTGGCACTTAATTTGAACCGATCAAAACCGGTGAAAAACTAGACCGAGTTTTAAATTTAATTAAAACTTTCAATTTGGTCTTAAATTTATCAAACTTTTAATTTAATCTTTAAAAATAAAAAAATTAGTACTTAATCACCATATATAAGTATTATTTTTTTAAATTGCTTTTATACATATATATATTAATAAATATCGGTTCGACCGGTTCGACTGGTTGAACGTTAACTCACTAATATTTTTAATTCGATAACCAATTCAGTTCTTACAACTTTGATTTGTACATTGCTGCTCATCATAAAAATAACTACGCTCTGTGTCAAAAATAATAATAATAATAACTACGCTCTAAATAATCTGATTTAACTTCAAATTTACCTGAAATAGAACAAAATTGATGAAATAGAGAATGAGGCGTGGACGGTTAAACCAAAACAGATCATCACCGGGCTCCACCACCGGCACACCCTTGACAACCTCTCCTCTCTCTGTGATTCTAATTGCCATTTTGGTTATGATCACCTGTAGCTTGGTCCCCACTAGTAGGATGATCTGTGTGTAGATGACAGCCATTAGATCAGATTACTGACCCACGAAATGAACGTATATGATAAAAATGACACTAAAATCAAGTCAAGACAGGAAATTAATAATATGATGCATATTATTATACTCACAATCAGAGGGATAAATGGAAGCCATAAATAGGAATACCAGCCTGCAAATAGATGGTCAAATAAAAATTAATTGTGCTTTTATTTTTTTAACAAAATTGTGCTTTAATTAGCTAATTACTCGCTTTGCACATGATACTTCAATATTAAAATTTGTTTGACCATATAATATAATTAAATTGTGTATATGCTTTACCATACGTACCGTGAGTGTTAAAGAGCAGGAATAACACCGCGAAGAACCATATCGGTGGACTGAAAATTGATTGCAGAGATCAAAGTCAGACGATACAACAAATGAATGTACGTCATGTACAACGTAGTAAGAGAAATGACCTTCAACTAATTACATCAGCAAGTCCGTTGACAAATAGCATCAATGGGATATTAAAGGAAGTTGAAATTAAACAGAAAGAAAAATCTTCACAGACGCACGCTCTTAAATAAAAATGCAATACTTATATATATATATATATATATTCATCACAAATATAACAGTCATCAGATTTATAAGCTAAGTTTGGCCTATTTTACCATTGACGTCTCCATTCAACCATCCTCAAAGGATGGACTCTCTATCGAAACACTGTTGAACCTGAAGCGTGACTCTCTCGAGTCCGACCACGATGTTAACGAATTTAAAATTTATACCTCATTCACACAGAAATCTTTCTTTTATTCAAAGGGAGAACGACAGCACAAGGATTCGAACCCGAGTCAATATTGGGAGATGCACGCTAAAACACTATTAAATTATCACTTTTGATAATTTTTATACAACATATAGAATATTTTATATTATATGAAGAACATTTTATATAATATATAAAAGATATATTATAAAATTATAAAAACCTTCTTATATATCGTATAAAAAGATTTTAATATAATATAAAATAATTTGTATATTGTACAAATTATTTGAATTTAGCAGCACATATCATAAACGTGAATCCGTGTAGCACTGTAGCCTGACTCAAAGGAAAAAAAAGAGGGGATTCAAGGCTGACCTTATTCCAACAACCACCTTAAAATCCTCTTCCAATGATCTATTGATGTACTTTTGAAAGTCGAATTGTGTGTGGCTCTGAGGTGCCAAATGTGCCTGCAGGAAGTACATCCAGTAAAATTTGAAACACCTTACAAGACGTAGGATATATTTTTTTTTTAGCATAAAAATCAATTTTTTTTCAAAATTTAAGACGTTTTATTAATTTTTATTCATAATATTTTATATATAAAATTTGGTACAAAAATTTTTTTTCATCGCACAATTATATCTAACTGTTAAATCTTCCGTCAATTATACTGACGTAACAATTGACGGAGCACTACATCAACAAAGTTGATGACGTGGCAGATGTCACGTCAGCAAAACTGATTGTGTAGTCTCTGCCACGTCAACTCAGTGATGACGTGGCATGTGTCACGTCATCTCAGTTGATGACAAAATATTTTTTATTTTTTTAAAATTTTAAAAAATTTTAAAATATGTTGACATTTAATTAAAAATGAACTCAATTTATTCTTCCAACAAAAAAATTCAATTTAATGAAAAATTAAAAAAGGAACTCAATTTAAAATCAATTTTATCAAATAAAATTGAAACCCTTTACATTGAAATTCTTCTAAAATTAATTTTACTTAATAAAATCCAAATCTTTCAAATATAAAACTCTTCTAACAACAACTATTTTTATTTTAAATTGAGTAATTTTTTTATTAGATTATTAATTTGGGTTCATTTTTTATTAAATATTAATATATTTTGAAATTCTTTTCAGATTTTTAAAAAATAAAAAATGTCACGTCATCAACTTGAGATGGCGTCGCACATGCCACGTCATCACTGTGCTGATGTGGCACTCCGTCAGTTGTCACGTCAGTATAATTGACGGAAAAATTAACAGTTGGGTATAATTATGCGATAGAGAAAACTTTTTGTATCATTTTTCACAAAAAAAAAATGTTATGGATAAAAATCAATAAACGGTCTTAGATTTTGGGCAAAATTGACCTTTATGCTATTTTTTTTGTCTTAAATTTTTATATTTTTTTATATTTTAAACTTTTTTTACATTTCATTTAATTTCTAAATTTTTTATTTTCTACTAACTAAATCCTTTTATTTACGAAAAGTGGTCAACCCATTAATAAATGAGTTTAAATTAATGAAAATTATTAAAAAACCATCAAATAAATGAATTAAATATTTTTTTAATCAATAAATATACGAATTAGATATATAAAATGCATATTTTTTATTTTTTAATGAAAAAAATTGTTAATTAATGTATTTAACTTTTTTCAAATGATTTTAGTAACATCAAAATCGTTGTTTTAATAGATTTTAATAGATTGATCACTTTTCGTTAACAAATAAACTAATTTGGTTCGAAATTAAAAAGTTTAGAATTTAAATGAAATTTTAAAAAAATTTAGAACTTATATATAAAAAATTATAAAAATTTAAAACTTATAAAATAGATATCCTTGCAAGACACTTATTATCACCACTTATAAAATGCATTCACTCCCTTATGCTCAATTTTAATATTTTTCAAATTTTCACAAAATATGTGTTTAATTTCGACATTATTATTAGAGTTAATATATGATTCATATTCAAAGTCTCTTTTATCACTCAAATTTTTTAAAAGAATGAATTTTTAATATAGTATTAGAGCTTTATGACCGCTTAAGTGATATTGTATTTGAATTTCTGTTATCTTCACATTTAATTGTGAATTTTTACAAATATGATGAGTTTGTCATTCATTCACGTTTTCAGCTCTACGGGCTTTTGTGTGAGGGAGTGTATTAGAGTTAACATATAATCAATATTTTGAACTTTTTCTAACAACTGAAGCTTTTAGAAAAAGAAATTTCTGAATATGGAAAAAAAAAATATGAGCTTACCGCGATAAACCCATGCCTCAAAGTCAAATAATCAACCTTAGGAACCGACCTCACAAACTGCCTCAAGAAACAGACCTGCAAATGCAATAACACTTTCAATTGAAAAATTAAATTATAATCGAATTCAAAGCAAGGTTGTCAGAACCGGACCGGTCATCAAATCAGAAACATTAGTGGGTCAAGATTCAACCGGTTCAACCGGTCGAACCGGTATTTGAACTGGTATTTATTCATATATATATTTATAAAAATAATTTAAAAAAATAATACTTATCCATGATTATTAAATATTACTTTTTTAATTTTTAAGGATTAAATTGAAAATTTTGATATATTTAGAACTAAATTGAAAGTTTTGATAAATTTAGGACTAAATTGAAAATTTTAATTAAATTTAAAACTCAAATTATAATTTAAATAAACATTGAGATCAAATTATAATTTATAAAACTTTTATACCTAATTTGAACCGGTTGAACCGAGTCCGATTTTTGACCGGTTTTCACCGATTTTGACCGATTTTTTACCGGTTTTGACCGGTCCGAGCTAAGGGGTAACTGTAGCCATAAACCGGGCCAAACCTTTGGCCGGTCACCGGTTGGACCGGTCGGACCAACCGGTCCGAACCGGTTTTAACAACATTGATTCAAAGATATGTTTTTTTTATGAGACAAGGGGAAAAAAGGGTAAGACAAGATGAATAATTTTTTTACCATTTACGATAAGAACTTCCCACAAGGGACAAAGTACGTCACCGTTTGGTTGATATTGTCAAAACTTTTTTGTATTTATTAAAGGAAGAAACCCTGCATTGGTCCAACTGCAAATTTGGCCGGCCAGGTTCTTGTCCAAATAAGCATGTCAAGACCGTTGCTTCGTTCCTTGCTTAATCTGTAACTGTTACCGGCATTTAATTGGAAAACTAATGCATAAGTTTTACGTCATTTGCATTTTAATATTCTTTTTTTTTTTTTTTTGTTTAAGATGTGTTAACCCTATACTAAGGAAAAAAACATTGTGTTCAATGTGCTCAGTTACATTTAGAAATATCCTCACCACACCTACGTCTAGACTGAAGATTAGGATCCCTTTGCAAAATGGGGTCTTATATGCAGATATGCCACCTTGTCATAGGCCAACAGCCAAACTTGAGATGGAATATGTGATTTGTTTGACTGATTCCTGCTTAATTGACTACTTGAGCCAACATTGGGGGCATTGGCCTTTTCGACTGTTGGGCAACGTTATATATGGAAGATGATGGAGGCTCTTTGACATTAATTTGGAGTTTCATTAACTAAAGTAAAAAATATCAACGCTCTCTTTTTCTTCACCACCATAACATCAAATTTTACTTAGAACAAAAATCTTTAAAATGAAGGAAAAACTATTATTTATATCGGATGATCATCAGTAATTTACATGATCATTGGTTACTGGCATAAAATAAACTAATTATATTCTGTCAAAAAAGAAAGGCTGACTATATAAAATCCTATTCGTCTATAAGTGTCGCTGAAATTTGGCGCATTTGAATATACTCAATTGTGTAAAAGAAAATATTTAATAGGATTGAATTAAAGTGAGATTAAGGTGATATGAGTTATTAGAAAATTAGAATTATTAAAAAAAAAAAAAAGATAAGTTATTAAACATCAATCACTCTAGTATTACCTAAAATACTGTTATGCAGTGAATCTCTTATATAAGAACTTGCAGAGGAAAAGTGTGAGTTGCTTTAAAAATCTCTAATTTGCTAGACGAAAAAAAAACAAGGATGGAAATCACTAATTCGTCCTTACGTGGCAAACATTAAATTAAAAGAGGAAATAGGGCCTTACTATCCAAATGAGGAATGGCGACTTGGTCCAGGAGCTCAAGTGCCTTCTCCCGAATGATGTTTCCCTTGCAAACCTGAACCTCTCTGGATCTGTTATGCATTAATGAAACAAAAATATCACCGCCTTAAAAATAATATTAATTATTATAATTATAATACTAATAATAAGCAAAACATATTAAGCCACAATGCATGCTTTAGAGACAAAGAGAGGAGAAAAGCCTTTTCTAGATTGCAATTTATATTAATTATATGATTAGAGATTAGGAAACTAATATATAATTACCATGTGAGAACTGGTATTCAACTGTTCGGGTTTCTTTTTCCCATGCTTTCCAACTTCTCATCTAAAACACAATCGAAATAGCCAAAACAGAAAAAAGTATTAGACTTTATTATTTAAGATAATTAACTATGTGCTTACGAAAAAAAAAAAAAGAGATAATTAACTATGTGATATAGTATAAATTTGTTTTTGTTAATTAGTTTTTACTGAAATTCGAACTCAATACTTTCAATACTAACGATAACTTTAGTATCTATAGCTGCTTCGTACGTAAGTTAAAATACAATACCTTGGCCCTTCCCAACGCCATAGTGAGAACGCAGTATAGAACGTGAAAAACAGCTAAGACGAAGATGAAAATGTGAAGTTGGTGAATACCATCCGTCGATACAAGCGGCACTTTATCCTGTAAACTCAAATGGATAAAATACAACATATTTAGAAAGAAAATCCCATATCTAATAATTAACTTTATCGACAAAACAACTTTTATGTGTATAAATGTTACTTTTTTAATATTGTGCAGACAAAATATAAAAATCTCTTTTATATAACATAAATAAATTTTGTATAAATAACATATTACTATAAAATCTCTTTTATATTAATAAAATTTTATTCGTATAGTATAAAATATCTTTATATGGTATAGATTATTGTTCTCTAAACAAATTCATATATAACGTTTGCATAAAAAATTAGTTTTTCATATGAATTTCACTATACAATTTAATTTTAAATAACATATAAATAATTATACAAATTATTTAACTCGTGATCCTCAATAACACTCGACCAAAAATCCATTGGCATAATTTCTATGTTTCTCATAATTTATATTTATCCATTCAATTTAAATTGGCACTGAGGCCATGGTACAGGGTATTCTTAATTTTTGTATTACTTTCTATTATCCCTCCCATTTTAATTAATTAAAAAAAGATGACGATTTCCACGACGCCCAGACGGATCAAAACAAGGCAAAGATAGAATGTGGTAAACAGATCGTGTTCTATGTGTACCTTTTCAGCACAGTGGTCTGATCCGCCAGCAGCCAGGACCCGCCGGACACCTCCACCTGAAGCTAGTGCGACGAGCAGCCGCCTCCTCCGGTTCTCAGTATTCGTTTCCGTATCTTGAGCGTTTATCACTGCTGCTATTTCCTTCCCGCTGCAGGGAAGCCAAGTGGCTGCAACTTTTGGTGGTATGCATATTCTAGATATTAAACCTTGGCCTACCGTCAGCAGCAGCGATATAAATCCCAACAGCATCAGCTCTGCACCAGCAGCGGCGGATATGTATAATAAGTATGTTATATGGTGATAATTCGGTCGTGGTCGGTCCAATAATTATACTTATTTTAACTAAATACCTGATTTAATCTTTTCAAGTGCATCATAAAGAGCTCTCTTGTGTTTCTTCTTTAACCACTGCAAATATATCCCAAAAAAAAAAAAAAAAGCTTCGTGTACTTAATTAATTGCCAAATTGAAACAAATTAAGCATGCTATTATATTTATGCATAATATTATTAATTAAGGTACGTACCTTTCCTATAAGATGAAAGATGTGCTCTATGATTATTGAAATCAAAACCAAAACAAAGCAAACTACAGCAACAGCCCACGTTGGCGTTTCCTCCAATGATCTTCCTTCCGTACCTCCTCCAGCCATAGTATGTGGCTATTAATTAGTAACAGTAGTTAACCAAACGCTTAAAATTAAGAAATGGGTCTATATGTATATATATGTATATATATCCGCGGGATAAACAGAGGAAAGCAAAGTTTTAAAGAACGAGAAGGTACACAGAGAGAGAGCGAGTGAGAGAGATGAATGAAAGGCTAATCTTTCTAATTATAATACATATATATATATATATATATATATATATATATATATATATATATATATGATTGGATATAGCAAAAAAAAAGTGGGTGACTGACTTTTTGTTTGCCTATGTCCCCGGGGGTAGGGGAGGTAATGGAGAGAGAGAGAGAGAAAGAGAGAGAGAGAGAACTGAGCTTGATCAGTCATCGATGGTTCAAATATGCGTCGTTGACGAACAACCGCGTGAAAGAAGTACCCTTACGCCATTAGGAGTGAGTGGAAGGACGGGAAAAGAAAAAATAAATAAATAAAGAAAAAATAAAATTATTTAAATTGATTGAGAAAGTGAAGAGAATAAAAATATAGTGAAAGAAAAGTAAATAGTAATTTGTGAAAAAAAAAATGAATAGTAATTTATGAGAGAAAAAATGAAGAGAAAATAAAATAGTTTGGAGTGATAGAAAAATAAGGAAAAAGAAAATATAATGAAAGAAAAAATAAATAGTAATTTGTGAGAGAAAAAGTGGAGAGAAAATAAAATTATTTAAAATGGTGTAAAAAGTAAGAAGAAAGAAATATAAGAAAGAAATGTACAGAGTAATGACTATACTTTTTTTTCTCTCTTTTCTTTTCTATCGCATAACAAACACACCCTTGTATTGAGTGATCCTGATCAATTCCTCGGTCATCCATATCAACTTTTTTATAAATTCTATATTTTTTTTTTAAAAAAAAATTAAAACTTAAAATTTTTAAAATAAAATTTTAAATTTCAATTACTATAATGTCCCTCGTGAATGACTTTTTTCCATTGTTGTTTCAATTGATTATCTCCAACTACCAAATCACATTTATTTCAGTCCTTAATTTTTATAATTTTTTTAAATTTAATTTTAAATTTTTTTATTTTTTTAATCAAGTTTTAAATTTTTTTATTTTTTATAAATTGATACTTCCATTAACAGAAGTCAGTTAAACTATTAAAATTAACAGTTGACCAAACGAAAATAAATAAAAAAATTCTAAATAAAGTTTCTTCTGTATTTTCAGATTTGAACATTTTAAAAAAATAATTGAAATATCATACATCAAATTAAAAAAACAAAAAAGGGCAAAAATCAGAAAATGGTGATAATGGGGTATTTTGGGGGTTTTTTATTTTTTATTATTTTTGCCATTTCTTAAACATTTATTATTTTTTATTATTTTGCCATTTTTTAATATTTTTTTAAATATTAAAACAAGAAAATACAAGACAAAATCATACTTATGATTTTTTTATTTATCTTCGTTTGGTCAACGATTAATTTTAATGATTTAACTAACCTCCATTAACAGAAATATTAGTTTATAAAAAAATTAAAAATTTTAAAATTTAATTAAAAAATTTTAAAAATTTAAAACTAAATAAAAAAATTAAAAATTAAAATAAGTATAATTCTCTCTCCAGTTACATATCCACTGGGCTCATGTGGGACATGAGTTGACTGGACTGACTGGCTAAGGGATTTTGCCATCACCAGATAGGGAAAACTTTCTGCCCCATATGATTTCTCCGTATGAATTTTTTCATACAAAAATATATCAGAGTACAATAAATTGTTAATTTAGTAAAATTATTATGATATTTTATATAAAAATAAAATAATATAATATATTTATTTTTGTTTCATATATTATTAATGTAATTACATTAATTTAACGATTGACTAAATTTTTATACTTTATAAAAAAAATTATTTAAAGAAATTGTACAGTGTAGAAATCGCTCCCATTTCTCTTTTTTTTTTTTGTTATTTGATTTCTCCATACAAGATAACGTATTCAATGCATTCCTCTACGTACACTCCCCGTCTGGCTTTTTCCTCCTGTTAGGAAAATGATGTGTTTCGATATTATTGTGTCCACCATTCCTCGAATCCATGACCTTGATGGTCATGGATGCATTGCCGTCAAGGCAATAAGAGGACGGTAGGAAAATGATGTAATGATGTATTGCTGTTAATATAAAATATATATATATATATTATTTTTACATTATATAATAAAAAATTACATTCTTTAAAAAAATGACAAATAAAATAAAAGATTATTATCTTAGTGGCACGTAACAAATTTAAGATATTTTTTTTAAAATAACAAATTTAACACAATTAAATTATTTTGTAATAAATTTAATATACCGTTAATTGATATGAATGAATTTTATTAATATACACGGGTGATACGTTTATAAATAAATAATCAATTGCATATTGTGCTACATGTTATTTAATATAAAATAATAAAAAACTAAATAAAGAAAAATAAAAAAATATTTCAAAATTTTTTGAAAATTCTCGCTCCTCTCTGCGGTTCTGTTTTGGACTGTGGATTCTTCATGTACCAGTTCAATCTGTGAACACAAGGCAGACCCAATTCGATACGGGGCTGAGCCAACAACGGATGACTTACCATCCAAAGCCTCAGTAGGCGAAGATGGTGAAGACCCATCAATAGTTTCAGCCGCTGAAGACAGAATCAAAGAAGACGACCCACCAAGAATTGGCTCAGCTGTCAAACGCTCCTGACGAAAAAAACGAGACAAGAAAAGAATTCAAGAAAACAACATAGGAAATTCGAGAATAAAAAAGGAGTGTGTTTGTTTGTGTGTGTGTCTGGGTTGAGATTCGACTTTAAAAATCCAAAACAAAATTGGGGGATATTTGATTTTGAGAAGAGGATAGGGTGACCTAGCGAGGGGTTGCCACAGCAGCTCTCGAGGAGGGGGATCCAAATCCAGGAACTCAAAGGGGTGGTCCAATTTCACAACAAATTGGAATTGCACAGTTTGTCTTTGTAAGAGGCAGGAGGACGTTGGGCTCGTGTGAGAAGAGGAGGGCTGGAGATAGAAGGAGAGAGAGAGAGAGACTTTTCCAAAATTTTGAAACATTTTTTTATTTTTTTATTTAATATTTTATTACTTTTAAATTAAAATAATACGTAACACATTACGTGAACAATTATTTATATATAAATACATCACATGTACCTGCTCATAAATTTCACTAATGTGAAATAATAGCGTATTATATTTATTATAAAATAGTTTAATTGTACTAAATTTATTATTTTTTTAAGGATATGTTAAATTTATTATATAATTTGAAGGTGATGATTTTTTTATATTTAAAGAAAAAAAAGAAAAAGGAAAATGATGTGTCGCACATATGCTGGGATACATGACGATTGAATATTTTCTTGGCTTGGTTCATATTTGTCGCTAAATCTCCAATGGTAATGGTAAGTGGACAACGTACATGTCCACAATTATTGAGTGACAGATTACCAATACATTAGCACCTTGCGACTAACATCGTATTTGAATAAGTATAGAGAGAGAGAGAGAGATTGTGCGTGCGTGCGTGCGTGTGTGTGTGTGTGTGTGTGTGTGTGTGTGTGTGTGATTAATTTTTAAAAAAATAGTATGCTTTTGTCAATCTTCTAAATTCATTTTATAGGTATGATATAATGTACAGGCTGTGCTCTAACTGTCATATCTAAATTTTAAAGTATTGTTACTAGGAAACATTCTCCATTTGAAACTGCGACCAATCTGATTGAACAAAAATATGATCTTCTCAATCTGCCAGCCGATGACGGTAATTACTCTAATATGCAATTAATTAAATGATTAATTGAAGATGACAAGCTAGGCGGGGGCCCATTTCCGAAACCCCACAACCAATCAGCACTCTCTTTGGGGAATTTTGTGGGCATGTTCATTGATTCAACATGTTGAAGCACGGAAGTTTCCAAATGTGTAAAGAGAATTAAAATTCTGCAGTGTTTTTGACTGTGTTGCTTTTCCTTTTTTGTTTGATTATTTGAATTATTAACAAGGACATGATGAAGGGAAAACTAAAAATAAAGTTGAAAATATTTTTGATATTATTCTTTTTTAAAATGTAGGAATTGCAAATTGGACTTAGGTACAATGGTCCAATTGTTTTAAGGTAATCTTTCTTAAGCGTAAATTAAATGAGATTAAAATAAAATTAAAGTAATATAAAATAACGATTAAACTAAAAATTATTCAAACAGTATTCAAATTGTAATAATGAGTATATTTTGTATAACTGTAATAAAAAAATATAAACAAATAAACTGTAATATTTTTTCGTTCTACTTTTTATCATTACTGTCACGTAAGATATACTCATTATTACAATTTAAATACTGTCTAGATATTTTTTTTTTGGCCATAGACTTTTACTGTATGGAATATTAATTGAATTTTAAAAAATAAAAATTAAAAATAAATAAATAAATTATTAAATATAATTAAATAAATTACTTGTATTTTTTTATCATGCCTTAGTTGTCGTTCCTTGACAGTTTACCAGACTATTTCTGCAGAAAGGCCAAAAATGGGAATCCCTCAGGATTTAGTTTGACGATATATGCCAAAAAAAAATATATTAATGCAAACAGGAACACCAAACCTTTTTGTTGGTTCTCCCTAGATTTAGTTATATTCAAAGTTTTCAGAATCGAACCGGTTATCGAATTAAAAATATTAGTTAGTTAAAGTCCAACCAGTTGAACCGGTATTTGAATATATATATATATATATATATATATATATATATATATATATCAGTAATTAAAAAAATAACAATTATAAATAGTAATTAAATATTAATTTTTTAATTTTAACAATTAAATTGAAATTTTTAATCACATTTAGTGCTCAAATTACAATTTAAATAATATTTAAAGTCAAATTATAATTTATAAATTTTTCAATTTCATTGAACCTGTCCAACCGGTCCAGGTTTTGACCAATTTTTACCAATTTTGACAAGTTTTTAACCGATTTTGACGAATTCAAGTTATTGTTCAAAATTTGTATACACCGAACTGAATCCCCAATCGATCACTGGTTGAACCGATCTGATTTTTTAAACATTGGTTATACTCACGATCATAATATTTTTTTTTTTCGTCGTTTGGCATAAAATATTGTTCATGCAAGACCAGTGCCCCCCGCCCACCCCCCAAAAAAAATTTTGCGTCAATATTGCGACGCGTTCGAAAAATCCAAGGATTGCACAGTTTAAACAACCAAACAAATTTTTGATGTAGCAATTGCTTATTATAATCAGATTTCCCAGCATGGTGGGGGTTAGCTATATTTGTCCATTCGTATATTTTGATGAAGTTGATGGAAAATGACAAAAATCACCAAAAAAAAAAAAAAGAGTTTGCAGTCCTGAAAAGAATAATATATAGTTGTTGGACAATCGAATTGTGAATGCTACTGTGGAAGGACCATTTAGGGTTTGGACAGAGTATATGTATTCTCCGACCGCGCATCCATCATTGATAGTTTACACAACTTGGCTTTTTTTTTTTTTAATTTTTATATTTGCTATATGGAAGTTAGGTGTAAGATGAGCTTAAAAATGAACATTTTGTTCTTTGTTATTTACCTTGGCTGTAATTCTTTTTTGTGTTTTTGTTTTTGTATATATTTTCTTCATGGAAGTTAGATGTATGAGCTTGAAATTGAACATTTTGCGCTTTGTTATTTACGTGGCTGTAATTATTCTTAGGTGAGAAGGACATTAATATAAGTTAAGATGGGTGACATGACTCAGTAACTAAAAGCAATTCTTCAGTCTCTATGTCATTATCGATCGAGCCAATTGTCTTATGACGAGGAATTGTTCTTTTTAATTTTGTAAATTAAAAATGTGTGAACGTCCAACAGTTAACAGACAATGCATATGTTCACTCAAAAATTAAAATTTTTTGATTGATTTTTCAATATTTTTTTAGTATATTATATGTAATTAAAAATTAAAAAAAAAAAAAGAAAAACATTCATTTTGTTTATAGCTATACCTTCTATTTTATGTTTTATGGTACTTGATTTTGTTGTTCTAACTCAATTTCGTTGTAATATTGGTAAAGGCCACCATATATTGTAGATCCTTTTTTTAAAAATAAAAAAAAAAAAAAAACGTTTGATAGTTTCCTTCTTCATCCGACATCATGACCCTTCTCCAAACTAAAGTGGTAATATGCTATTTTATATAGTTGACATCCGTAACAATTTAGCTCCTTTTGCTTTTGTTTTTTTTTTTTTTTTTTTGGTCTAGTTGAAATGGGGAAATTCATATATAAAAAATGAAGTCCAATATTCAAAAACCAATTTCTTTTTTTTTTTTTGGTGTATAAGAATAAAGGGAAAATTACAAAACAAACATTAAAATTCTGCAACAATTTAAACGGACCAAATCGGTGGGAATGGATGCCCCAACTTCCAGTACCATCTCCCAAAAAATTCTGTTGTACAGTTTATGCACCTAGTTTTTATGCAAGGAATACATTGAGAGGGAGATGCGAAAATAATCAATTAATCAAACTTTCACTAGACTACGTTAGAGCCCCACCCTAGTGGTCCAAACAAAGTAGTTAAACATAGACAACATGCACGGTTCAACATTAATTATTTACGAGTTAAGGAAAAATTAAGCAATCATTCATAAACCATAAGTTCTCACTACCGGCTTCAATGTTTTCACGTCCTTTTCTTCTTTCTCGTTGTAATTGACCTTTTCATCGCAGGTCACTGTAGATGTGATCTTTTTTTATTTTTTTTTCCTAATAGATTTGCAATATTGAGGAATCGTTCAAACTTCGGAAAGCTGCTTTAAGGTTCGATATTTACTAGAGAGAAGAAAAGTAGTTCCTATTAAATAAGGCTAAATGGCTCTAGTCAAGAAATAAGGGATCAAAATATCAACATCTTGATTCAATTACATCTACTACCTACTTTTTGCTATAATTCATAAAGCAATGTGACACAAACATACCACGATATGAATATTGTTGCACACTGATCTCGTTAAAATTATGATACTGACAGCAACAAAGGTAACCTTCAAAGGAAAACTTGATTAAAATGGGTATTTCATCAAGTCGATAATTAGGTAGAATAGTCTAATAGATATGAATATTGTTACATATGAATAACACGACATGAATACTGTTACACATGACATCTAATAGATTGTACTCGGAATGATCTACTCGATTTTCTTCTCTCTATTTTTTTTAATGATAAAAGGATTCAAAGAAACAGAAAAAAATAAAAAATAGTCGATACAAACAACGGTTAAATAATAGCGCCACTCTGAGTAGCTTTCATGGTCTTGTTCATTTTTATTCTTCTACTGCAAAGCAAAGCAAAGTGAAAAAATAGGAATTGGAAGACTTCAGGTGCTTTGTATTGAATATCTCTTGTTCCGCAGAACTTGATAGAAGGCTTAGCGAAAATCGCTGCCAATTCTTATTTTATAATTCACTTTGTTTCGGGTTTGGAGGGAGAGAGACGGGCACGAGATTAATGCTCTTCTTTCACGTCTGTCACGAGATTCAAATGTGTCCGTGCTTTCGTGGCTATAATTATCTTACTTTTTTTCTTTTCTTCCTATTAAAAAATTTATTAAATCGTGAATTATAAAATACAAATAATTTTTTTTATATTTATAGAGTTGATACTATTTTTTCAAAATTAAAATTCAAAACTTTCAATATAGAAATTTTAAATTTTAATTATTAGAAGTAACTTACTTTTTATTCATTGAGGTAATAAAACTCATAAAATTATAATTCAAATAATGTCTATGACATATTTTAGGTTTTGGTTCGGTAAGTATATGTTACAATGAAAATTGAACTGACTACACAAAACTCATAAAAAAAAAGTGAATCATAACAGCCAATACATATAAATAATTAAAATGTAAATTAAACTCTAATACACATTATGTTATAAAGTTTATTACAAACTCATGTTCACCTATCAACTCAGGTAATGAAACCGAAAAATTATTGTAAGTTTAGATAGACCTTTGTACTTTATAAGATTTTATACTCCTAATAATTGCAAATCTATCGGGCTAGCCGGCTAACTTTTCTTTTGCGTAGTATTCCTACGGCAACAAAAAACAAGAATCTTTGTTTAAAAAAAAAAAACAAAAACAAAAACAATGATGGATTTCAAATCTTTCGAAACAAAAAGATTTCAACAAGCAAGTGATCCAAATTCCAAGGGCGACCCGATTGGGCCTTAGGTAAATCCTACGAACTAACGGGTTTATGGGACCTCAAGTAAGTTTGTGTGACCCGGTTACCCACTTGGTTGAGAGGGCAAGGATCTGACCCATTTGTTTGATGTTTTGTTTTTCCATGTTGTATTTTTCGATTTAAATTTTCAATGAGGCTCCGATACTAACAAGATGCCTAACTAAATTTGCATGCATAACAGAAATGTTTATTAGGTTGGAAAAAAAAAAGAAAAAAATAAGGGGTAATTTTCACACGACTTACTAAGGATTATATAGGTCATGGCGAGCTAATGTATAGACTTAACGTATATTTAATTTTACCAAACATTTTAACGAGAATTTAAATTTATACTTTATATAATACGAACGTAACTTTTTTGTCACTATACCGCAACAAACAAAATGACTGCGTTCATCAATATGAAAAAATGTACATCAATATGGTTGTCAGATAAATTAAAATTTGAGAGTAGACTACCTCAACCCTTTTTCACATTCCCTAAAACACGAAGAACACGCTACTTTAATCTACATATAGTTGAGTCTTGATAGTTGCGTTAATTGCTGTCTAATCAAGTCTCCTTGTTCTAACGATGCCTAAAGAACTTAGTTCTCATTTTTCTGCCCCCTCCCTTGATTTCATTTATTGCTTTCAAAAAGACAATACTAGTTTTCCTATTTACTGAAACAGAAAAACTTTTTAGCCTGAATATATAATGATCTAAACTGTTACATAATTAAAAATATGTTGAAATTAAAAAATAAAAAAATAATTTATTAAATATTATTAAATTAATTATATATCTCTTACATATTTCATTAAGTATACTTACTTTATTTTGCTCTTACTTAAAAAAAAAAAAAAAAACAAAGGACCGCCATAAATCAACCAGTATCACCAGGAGCCGTTGTCTCGGTTAATCAAGGAATTGTGCCATCAAGACGAGAAAATAAAGCTTCTGCTGCATGTTCATTAATTAGGTCATCTCTAGATTCAAAATTAAGTCTCATGGACCAATGATAATCAAGATCCAGGTCATCTCTAGTGATGTGATAATTTTATAGCTGTTGTTGGCTTGTCCTGAATTCCGATCTCAATTAAAATTAGTTAATTAAAAGAAAATGCTGCGATCCATTATTTATTAAATATATACGAACATTATTATAGTTGAATAAAAATTAAAAAAATAAATAAATTATATAATATTAAATTATAAATAAATTTTATTTACACAAAAAAAATAAAATTAACAAGCATATTAAATTTAATCATTTTCAAGCAATTTAATTTACTAAGATGAGTCCCTCGTTGAGATCACAAAGGGCCGAAACTTAGGATATGATTGTATAGTGAGAAATTAAATAAAAAATAAATGAATAAAAAATAGTACAATAATAATGATATTACGATTGATGAAAAGTAATAATTAGAAAGTTGTGAGAAAGAAAATAAATGGTAATTTGTGAGAGAAAAAATAAAAAATAATTATTTACATTGATAAAAAAAAATAAATAAAAAAATTAAAAAAATTTAAAATTTTCTTTGCTTTTTCCTTTCGCTTAGAAAAATGCCAAACATGACATTAACGTTTCCGCTGAAAATTTCAAACACTTTCCAGGAAGTGGAGTGAATCGTTTTAATGCCATAGTCACCCAGGATGGTGGCCTTTAAATTTTGACATGAGATGGGGACTGGAGGAATTTCCCTAATCCGCATTAAACTCGATGACAAATATACGGAATCTGAATGCTGGTCCATTTGGCAGGAAACGTAAGTCCAGTAGCATTAAATATACATTAGTCTTATTAGATTGTCATCTACCTAATAATATTTATTGTGTTTATATAATTTATTCTCTTATAAATTTAAGATAAATAACTTTGTTTACTTTGTACAATGATTTAACGTAATTTTTTTTTTTTTTTGGGACAGATAGAGTACCACCACTCATTATCCATTTTCCTCAATAAAAAAAAAAAAAAGAAAAAGATGGTAAACGCATCTTTGAACTTCATTGGCGGTCCAAACAATCTTGAAAACTAGACTGGACCATAGGGTCCAACCGAAACACCGAAAATCAATCGAACTTCTAATTGAATTTTGATGTAGAAAACTAGCCCAGGGAAAAACTAAACAAAATTGGAGTTGAATTGGAAAAAACGTCAAGTCAGTCCAAAACGGGTTAATTACGTATTAATTCAATTTTTTCCAAAAACCGTGTTTTAGTATGCACATTTTAAGTTCAGTGTTAAAAGTTTGACAAAACATAAATTAAGTCCCCAAATTTTCTTGACTTATGTATGTTATAAATTCATAACCCGTTCAGCTATCAAAACCCTTATTTATACAGTAATGACAGATGGACAGGGAGATGGAACACAGAGGTGACAAAGTTAACTATTATATATATTATTCGTATGTCTGTCACATATTAAGTTTAGCTGTAAATTTTATAAATTTTTATAATTTTTTTTCATTATTAACTTATGACATGCAATACTATTAAAATCGATATGTAACTAAGATATAAAAAATATGCAAAAAAATATATCATATCTCTCTGCGTCCACAAATTTATCCATCTAGCTATCAAAACCCTTATTTATAATAAGTGATACAAATATATAGTTTAATATTTTTTTTTCGGGTCTTAAGGAAAAGCAAAGCCCATACATAAGGGAAATCGGCGGAGGAAGTGGAGTTTTACCCCGCCTCTCGATTGGGAAGGATTTGATAACTTATTAGTCTAAGCCAATTAGTTATTTTAATTATATTTCTTTTTTGAGTAAACTTTCAATATCCAAAAACCTATATTTGAAAATTCAACTAATCAAATTCAAGCACGGTTGGACACCTTATGAGAGACAGTTCTTTTAGCACTGTTTTCTCCATTTATAAGACTCGAACTCGATAGCTTATTTTAAAGGTATCAAGTTTCTTGCTACTTGAAATACCGGTCGTTAGTTAATTTTATATATATATATATTTTTTGGTCCTTGGTTATTATATTTCTTTCAACTCCAATCAACCCTTAACCCGTTGACCATTTAACCTTTTCTACTTGAGCACTGGCCCAGCTTTCAAAACATTGGGTCCAAGAACAGACCATACGTGTAGACTAGTGGCAAAACTGGGGAATCCATTCATTGTGCCTTTGATGACTACCATATTTCGATTCAAAAACCAGGCATTGTGAAGGGAAAAGCCCAAAGAAATGAATAAAGTTTCCATGCAATTTTCGAAGAATTGATGTAAAGAGAACATAATTGAGCTGTTGCTTTTTGGCATAGGACAATTAATTGTTGTTTCAGCATTAATGACACTGGAATTTTCAGTCCCCAAATTGGAAGCAGCAGAACCCCACAGCCACAGGCTTGGAAGTCCAGCAGAGGACCTTTTTGTAATTTTCTTTTTTTCGTTCTTTTGAGTCTGACGTTTCTGTAATTAAGAAGATGAAGTTTTCAATTTTCTGTGGAAAAGGTCAGAAATGGAGGACTAACAAATGTGAAAAATAACAGCGACCTCCGCAGAAATTAATGGCATGCCTTGTTCAAAATGACATTAAAATAAACCAATTTTTAGTCCCTACAACCAACCGTGTGGTCTATTCACAAAAAGATTGAGCTTTTAATCTCATCACCTATATTATTACAGTTTAATATATGATTCATTATTAGATATCATTCAATAGTTTGAATTTTTAAGTTGAATAATTTTTAGATATAGTATCAAAGTTTTATGACAAAAAGATCTTGTATTCGAACCATGGTATCGTCACATTTAGTTGTATATCTTTGAAATTCATTTGTTTGATCCCACATATATCAAATTTAATTCAATCAAAGAATTCATAAATGTTTTAACACAGATAAAATTTGGTGGATTGACTCCTACAAACAAGTTATAAACTCTACAAAGAACTCCCTCTTGTTTTAATAGATCCCAATGGACAAAGAATGTGGTTAATCGGCAAAGTCAACTTAGAGCATTTGAGTTAATTAGCATTAATCTCAGCAAAAAAAAGTGTGAATAATACAATAAAATAATCAAAATCACCTTATAAAAGCTCATCCAAACAAATTAATCGAAACAATTTAATCGAAAATAATCATTACATTAGATTTCTCATTCAATTTTATTGTCCATCATATTCCGTTAAATTACTTCTGGAAAAATGAAGAGGAAGAAAAAAAGAACAAAAAAAGCTATCTTCCGTTCTTCATTCTGGACCTTTGGCAGTTTGGAAACTGGACAAAAAACAAAAAAAAAAAAAAACAACAACAACAAAGGAAATGCGAGACTCGGGCCCATGGGCTGGCCCATGAACAGAGCAAAGGCTCCATTGCTGCCATAGAATCCTGCTCTCCGCCCCCAACTGTCCAAATTAGAACCTGTTGCCGCCTTTTCTTAAATTAAAACTTCGAATACAGTAGACCAAAAAAATAACTTCCAATACAATGCAGGCAAAGGCAATTCTTCGTAGTTTTCAACCGGAATTCATTTCGCTTTATTGGTAAATTAAGAATGGATTCTCGTCCAACCCCTTTTCCAGGTAAATTGTATCCAAATTTCATCTTTGAAATCTTGGCAGCATTAGATTTTTTTTTTTTTTCAATCTTAAAAGAGTGGTCATAGTCACGTAAGAAAGAGATAGATGAAGAGTGAGCGGAAGTTCAAATTTCGTTTGCTGTAATAAGTCACACCCTTTATTACTATTTGGGCAAACCCCACACCTCGGCAACATTGGATTTTAATTGCTTTGATTTTTGTTCATGGACATTTTATTTGTTTATTTATTTATTTATTTTTGGGTTTTGAAATACCAGCAAAAAAGATACAGCCTTTGAAGCCAAAACCTGCATGGCGAACCACTTCCAGGGAACCTCCAGTTTCCAGGTAATTCACAATGACCCAATTTCTATTTTCATATATGTTCATTCTGGTTTCCAATTTCGATTGCACTTTAAATTGTTTTCCTCTTGGAATTTTTATGTTTTTGCAGTCAAAAACGAGTCTTTGGTACCGTTAGAAGCACAAACATTGTAGACAAGGAAGTAACCGACAAGCCGAAAGCCGAGAAACAGCCCAAACCGACACAAACATTAACAACAACAAAAACAGTAGCAACATCAAACAAAAATCTTGGACTAAGTCCCACAAATGAAGTTGTTGCCAAGAACACATCCCCTGAGAAATTCCCCGACTCCCAAGAAAAATTATCCGGGAGTGTAGCCGCGGCGCCGCCCCGGACTCCGGTTGACTCTCCTTTCGCGGTTAAGGGTAAGGTTTCGAGCACGCCATACCACAGTGCAAGGTATTGTAGTAAGTGCAGGTTCGACAGGCTAGAGACTGCTTCCTATTGGCTTGGTCAGATCAAGTTGGCCGAGTCCGCTGGGAAGCATTTCGTTTCTGCCGCTTTCTTTCGCCTTGCTTTCGATTCCAACGCCGAGGTTTGCATCTTTGATTTCCAATTTTTGGAGTCTTGTTTGTCAGAGCTTAATTATCAGAATTTTAACTAAAAAAATGTTGTACAACATACATACAAACATAGACCTTTCCACAGTTCGGGTAGAATTTAGAATTTATTAGCTATTATATAAGGACGCAAAATCTATGTTTATATGTGTGTTTCTATAATTCTAGTGTGGTGTTTTCTACTTTTGATAGAGTAAAGTTCAGATAATTGTTCACCAGTTCTTCAGTTTACTGATCAGTGTACTTGGAACATAATGTCCTGTAGCCAATGAGGAACATCCGTGTTGAGCTTAAACGTTACTTAGCACGACATGGCTACTTATCAACCCAGAAGGATTGGACAGATGTGTCTATCACTTATGGAATTTTGAAGGACGAAACTGGTCTTGGAAAGTGGGATGAAATTGCAAGAAGCGAGACTAAAAACTGGGATTTGGGCCAAGAGAAGGAGGCCGTGGAGGAGCAGCAATTGGAACAGCCCCAAAACAAGTGAAGTTAGGACGACCCCTTTGTGCCGCAATTCTCTATTTTGTGTCCCCAAGCTCTAGGAAGAAATTGGTTATGAAGCACTTGAGCTTTGAATCGTGATGGGTGTGTTTAGCTTTTGCCATTATTATACAAATCTACGTTTATTGTACCATTTTGCTGAAGATGGCTTCTTGTTAGTGCTGGAAAATAGAAAAATGAGATGGATCAATATTTGCCTTTAGGCGCCCTGACGACAGATTGATGATTACACAATAATTATTCCATTTGGCACAATGCAACCGAAAGACCAGCTTCAATAATTTTGAATGAGTGGCTTTAATCTAAACCTAAAAATATTCTTAAAAACCATCGCAGTTAAATTAGCTAAAAAGATTTGCATTATATGAGAAATTACAATTTTAAATTCTGTTAAAATAAGTGATGAAAGTAAATTTACGATTCACTATTTAGTACTAAGAATACCTTAATTATCTTGTCATTTTGTGTCTCTTTTAGATATAAAATTATAATATTTTTTAATGTGTTTGTAGATACTAAAAATACCTTAATTATCTTATTATTTTGTGTCTTTTTTAAATACAAAATCATAATATTTTTTAGTGTGTCTGTAGATATTCTTTTATTTTTTCATATTTTTCACCAAAAAAAAAAATATATATATATATATATATATATATTCCTAAAGAGTGTAGCAATGACGTTGACCGGTTCTTCACGTGGAAAGTTACACTCCTCTGTCTTGTAGGATAAAGATTCCTCAGCCCCATACAATTGGCTATCAGCTTTCTAATCTTGTGGTCAAGGTTGACAAAGAAGAGCTTTTATTTAGGGATAGATCTGTTAAATCCCCCATTCAAAGCCGGGGGAGGAGGTTTTAGATTTAACTATAGACACATGTGTTTAATTAGTTAATTTATTAGTGAATAATAAAAGAATTATTTAGACAGGTAAATGGATTTATTCTCTATTTTTTTTTTTTAGTTTCACTGTATAGCTTAATTGTATGTAACAATAAAATAGTCACACAATTTATTTAATCATATTTAACAATTTATCTATTTTTATAAAATTTTAATTACCCATCAGTTTGTATTATTTAATTACCACTTTGTTCTCTAAATGTTATGACTTAGTTTTTTGGCTTTTTTTTTTTTTTTTTTTTTATGATTCTCAGGGTATCTTAACATCCTCTGTGTATCCGCTTGTTAGCATTCGTCTAATTATGGTTTCCCTTCATGTTGGGAATAAATATTGTAAGTCACTGGCCTGCCTGGCGGTCTTGTGCGGGGAAACTGTTTAGCTTAGTTCTCACCAATTAGATTCCTCAAAAAAAAAGAAAAAAAGGTCTCACCAATTAGTTTTTATGTGCACTACGTAACTTTTTTTTTAGTTGGTACATGCACTACGAAACTTATTCAGTGTTTAAAAAATTAAACCGGACCAATCGGTCAGATCGGTTCAACCGGTAACCAGCTGGAGGTCTGGTCCAATTTAGGTAAATTTTGGACATTGACTCAGACCGATCAAGAATTGGTTAAAACCGATAAAATTTGGTCAAAAATCGAACCGGTTGGACTGGTTTAATAAAATTAAAAAATTTATAAATTATAATTTAACCCTAAATATTATTTAAATTATAATTTAAGTACTAAATTTAATTAAAAAATTTAATTTAGTTCTAAATCTGGTTAAAATTTTTAATTTAATCTTTAAAATTAAAAAATTAATATTTAATTATTATATATAATTATTATTTTTTAATTATATATATATATATATATATTATTAAATATAATTTAAATACCAATCTGTGCAATCAGTTCAAAATCAATTCAACCGATTTATATCTGACAAGTTTGAACTTATTACAAGATCCATGATAGAAATCGTTGCACCTGGTAACATTACTCTTAATTGATTTTAAAGTCAACCGAGACTTTGCATTGATTGCCTCGCTGAAAAATGACATATATATAGTTGAAAAAAAGACGGAGTTGTTGACTAACCTAGTTCACCGGCGTAACAATTAAAAAAAAGTTATTATACAGGCTCACATGAGACTCATATGAATAGGCGGGTAAAAAATATATAATTAATTTAATTATATTTAATAATTTATATATTTTTTATTTTTTAAAATTTAATAAATTTTTTATAATTTAATAATTTATATTATTATATATGTATTATATTTTTGACTACATACCTTCACTTGTCCTTTTCTTTAAAAAAAAATACATCATTCTAGTTACTAAGTAATATAGTAATATAAATCGTTAAATTATAAAAAAATATATTATATTTAAAATAAATAAGTAAATTATTAACTATTATTCAATATATTATATGTTTTCCATGACTCTTCTTACATATCTACGTAGTCAAATACTTTATGATATTTATATCTACAGGAGAGGCGGAGCAACTTACAAGGCAGGCTTCCATAACTATTTTTTGGAGAAGATTAACGAGTTACGATTGACTGTTATTGTTAGGAATACTAAAAATAAAGGATAAGTTGGATTTGAATTTAAAATTCTTCGGTTTTAAACTTCCCCGAATTGATTCAACCCAATTGAACACTAACAAATTTTGATTTCCTGCTTTGGAGAAAATAAAGAAAAATTACAAGTTAGGATTGTTGAAGTTGAGATCCATACCAACTCTTAACACGTTTTTAGAACGACTGGCCAGTTTTCACTTTTCAGGAGGAAAATAGCCATCACGAGAGAGTTAAGAAATTGTTAATGACAAGCATATGTGCATATAATTATTTCTCAAAGGTGAAACAAATTTACCAAACGTGCTTTTAGTATCTTTTTTATTTTAATTACTTGAGATTTTTTCAAAAGCTTGGTTTACGTATGACTATTCCAATTTTAGACTTCCAATTTTTCAATTTTTGTGGATTAAATAGCTAAGAAATTCTGTTGACAATATACCAAGAACAAAACTAGATTTTTTTTTTTTTTTACCAAAGAATAGTGTGATCATTAGGCGCCCATTGAACCATAAAACATTGAGAAAAGAAATTAAAGTTGTCCTTGACTGAATCGAATCACACACATCGCCAGATTCAATTCATGCTATGAGATTTTGGACCCCCAATTTCCTATCAGTCCTGAACTTCATTTTTTGTTATAGATATGGGGGCGAGAAAGGGTGGCATCATAGACACCTACTATGAAAGATTATGTTGGATCATCGCACGAAATGATTAGATTTATCTACATTGAACTTGTGAAAGGATAAACTCCACGAATCCAACAAATGATATCAAATTATTTGCAACCCTGCAAAGTTAACGTACGTTTAACCTATCACTTGACTTGACAGATTTCAAACCCGTGATCTCTCACACGAGAACGAGAACGAGTCCTTTTACTATTTTAACTATCAAATCGGGGTAAAGCAAGTGTAAATTAGAATTTGACAACTATGATATTTAAAGCACGTATATGCTTGTGAATGTGTACGTATTCAAATTCAAAAGCGGTGGAGAAGCATGTCTTCATGCGTTTCCACGTTCACGTAAATGATCAGCACATTCACACGGGGATGGGGCCTTTAGTGGAAATATGGGGACCATTTCCTATATGCGTGACTCGGCCCAGTGCGATTGCAAAATATGAAGTGAACGCTCTCTCTTTCTCTCCTCCAAAATCTTATTTAGTTGAGGAAATGTTTGATGCGGCCCAAGGCAACATTTGACACATCGCACATCCATTTTGACTGTCTTACATTTTAAATAACTGAACATTGTATAAGAGAAAAAGATATGGATTCAATTTTCGTTAAAGCGTTTAATAGGGTTAAACCTACTCTTATGAAATTTATCTTTCCAATAGACTTAATGTTCTTTAACGAGACTAATTAGCAATTCTGATTTCCCATTTTTATGAAAAAAAAAAGAAAAAAAAGGTCTTTAACTATATGAATGCATCAGACGCATAAGTGCTTAAAACGTTGTCGACTCGTCGGTGAAGAGGCAAAGGATCGGCAACAATATCTTAATTTTTGCATTAATTATAATCTTATTATTCTATCTGTTTTTACATAACAAACATTCAATTAATTCTATATAGATTAAACCAATGCGAAAATGAATAATTCTCAAATTATGAAAATTAATTTAATTCAATGCCTATCTCGCAAACATGAAAAAACATATTTTTGTCCGGAAATAGTCTTCCAGATTTTGCTGCTTCAAGATTGGATGTAGGGTAAAAACAAAAAAAAAATTCATGATGAAAATTTTTTCTAGTATCATTTGAACATAATAGGATTTTATCTATGCACAAACCATTGTACCATATAAGGATAAAATTTTATATAACATCAATGAGATTCATAGTTATGTAATAGATATTAGTATCAAATTTTTTTATATCATATAAAATGTTTTCCACATAGTATAAAATATTTTACATGCAATATAAATTTTATTTTATTGTATTCAAATAAGTACATGAGATTATGTGTCCGTGTAATTGGTCCATTTAAGATATGCTGATGAAACAGTTCCAACAATGTTCGCTGCCTAGCAAAGCAACCTCATTATTTTTTTTTTATAAATTAAGGAAAAAATTGGACTTCTAAAATTTTTTTCTCGAAATTTTATCTGATTTCAATGAGATTTCAATTTTTGCAACTGCAATAATATCATTTGCAGTAAAAAAAATATACATCTTATTATTTTTTTATTACAAAAAATTTCATTATAATTATAAAAAATCACAGTCTCATTATAATCGGACAAAATGTCAAGTAAAAAAAAATTCTTTTTGAACCATAAAAAAAAGATGTATCGCAGATATATTAGTCATTATATCTTTGGAGCGAGGTCGGAATAGTCTCTGTTTGAATGCCTCATTTGACTGTTTTCATTGAAACAATCCTACTACTGAGGTACTGATGGATCTGACTAAATTTTCTTATAATAAATTATTATATTAATAAATTTAAAATTTAACAGTATACTCTTAGTATTAAATCTCTAATTTTGGGGCTCGCGCCATTGAAGAGATTCGAACGAAGGGCATGGAGATAGAAGGCATAATAAGTAACCATTAAACTATCACTTTCACCGTCACTTTCGGTGGTTAAAAAAAATTTGAAAATGTAACGGGACTCATTAGTTGGCTTTAAAGACTCCCAGCTTTAAAGACTCGGACAGTTTAGCAGCCTCATTATTAAATACTATTGACCAGGCAACGATATTTGTGGCATCAACCAAACCAATCAGAGTCACAGACCTAAAAACATCCATAACATAGGTAAACCTTGTCAACGTCAGATAAAGCCGTCACTAGAGCAAGCGGGGCGACAATTGGATCCCATGGCCGAAGTCTCAATGGCGTTGAAGAATTCTTCTTTCCAGTAATCTCAGTTTAATTTTATTAACTTAATTGCCATCTTTTTGGACTCCATAATTCATCTCAATTACTTCGCGGCTCGGTCCTCTTGTTGCTATATTAATCTCTTCCATATAGCCTCATCCTCCCCTGCATGCTGACCGATCTTGTCAGCAAGAACAAGCAAGGAACATGGCCGGAGGTTCGACTCCCATCCGATCTTTGGAAGAAACACCCACTTGGGCACTCGCAACTGTTTGCTTCGTCTTCATCTCCATCTCCATTTTTATCGAGCATTTGATCCATCTCCTTGGCCATGTAATAATCTTGCTACGCCCCAATTCGATATTTTTGTTCGTTTAGATTCATTAAATAAAGTAAAAAAATCAAGCTTTAGGATCTTTTCAGTATGATTTTTTTTTTCTTTTTTGAACACTTCGTTTTGTTTTGTGAAATTGGTGTGCAGTGGCTCAAAAAACGCAGTAAGAATGCCTTGTTTGAGGCCGTGCAGAAGCTCAAGACGGGTGAGTTTCAGTTGTTGATTAATTAATTCGTGTTACTTATGGACTACTGGGGTATCTAATCTCATTGACTCTCTTTTAGTTTTCGTCTCTCAGTGTCAGTGTCCGCCTAGCAGAGTGCAGCTTTCTTTAGTTTGAATTTGAATTTAATTTTCTGTTGTTAGGCATGCTTGAGGTGGTCATGCCATTAAAGGGGTGAAGTTGTGGGGGTTCTGAAGTGGTTTGGAAATGGAACTGATATGTTGTTTTTTTTTTTTTTTTTGTTGGGTGTCTGGTTGTTGGTTTGCAGTGCTTATGTCGCTGGGGTTCATGTCCCTCATTTTAACAGTAACTGCAAAATCCATACCCAAAATCTGCATTCCCAGCAATCTGGCAAGCACCATGCTACCTTGTCATCGTACAGCGACCAAAATTGCCAAAAATGTTATGAATGAAAGAATTTTGGCAGCCGATCAGTCCAGTGCTGGATACTCTTCATCAGATTACTGTGGTGCTAAGGTAATTTAACTTTGTTCCTTTGTTCTTTGTTGTTTCATTATTGGTAGCTTGGGCTTTCTTGTCTCAAAGTGAGTTCTGTGATTATTTGGGTTAAAGAAAAAAGATGCCTATTTGTCCCCACAGCATCTTGGACTACGTATGCCGCCAAAATTAACACAGTTAGTGAAAATACTTTTGTTAATATTTCTTGATTTTATGTCTGGGTCATAATAATTTTATTCTCTTTTTTATGGTCTTTCGACTTTTTTCATAATTAAAATAATAAATTTAATTTATGTAATTGTAAGTATAATAACTATGTGATCAATTACATAGCATTTGAAGAAAAAACAAAATATAGTCAACTCTCATGCCTTTCAAATCACCCTCAATTGCCTCGGAGTTTGTGTATGACGTGACGGGGTTAATGGATTTGATCTGTCGTATACTTTTCAGGGAAAGGCATCTCTGATATCAGAAGATGGGATCAATCAGCTCAATATCTTCCTCTTTGTTATAGCAGTTATGCAAATAGTTTACAGTGTAATTACAATGGCATTGGGAAGAGCAAAGGTACGAATTTCCATCTACTGTGTCCTTCTTCTCTTTATTTTCTATTTTGAATCATTTTTAAAGGACTCAATTTTAACTCGGAATCAAATATGAGGAAGAAAAAAGAATTAAGCAGCACTCAATTGAAACATTAAAAAAAAAAAGAACAAATTTCGTAAAACATAAAAAGTTTCACTACGAGTCAATGTTAAGTAGTAATATATCATTTTATCAATATTCAATATTTTTCAACATAAAATTAGTGTTAACTACATTAAACATGAATTCTCATTTTTTTTTTTTTTTTTTTTTTTTTTTTGTCATCTTAGAATTCAACTATAAGCATTGTATAGGGGGAGGGGGACATGTGATCCAAGCAGGGGTCGACCCGCCTGGCGTGGTGGGGCTTACCATCCCCGCCATTTGAGCTACAGCTCACCCACATGAATTCTCATTTCTCAGCCCTACGATCTCACAAAAATTTCGACTTGGACGAATGTCGGGGCTCAATCTAGTCAGAAATTAGTTGGCATGGGCTCGATGGTTACCTTCTTTTGTCTGGAAAAATATTGCTATCCACAAATATAGTTCTTCTAGAGAAATATCTAGACATGTGGACTTGATATGTGCCGTCTTAGCGGCGAAATCCCAATTAGGTTGCCTAAATTGTCCTGAAACTGAAGGTGACCTTCTCTGTTTTCTTGACTCTTTACTTACACAGTAATGTCTGAAGGTGATGGGTCAGGTTTTCATAACCAGATAATAACATTGAACAAAAGACCCCTCTTTTATCTTTTTTTGGACCATAATTATTAGTGTGGTCGGTATTATTTTATCTCAAATTTTAAATTTTGTAGTCACTATCCTTAGCGTTGTAGGCTCCCTTGTTTTTTTGTTTGATGCAAGTTTTTATTAGAAGAAGGATTTGATTACATAATCAATGTCTTGATGATGAAGACGATCAGTCAATACATTTGCTTGCTATTGTTTTGTTATACGAATTAAAAGCTCTATTTTCTATTTATTTTGGATAGATGAGGCGATGGGAAGCCTGGGAGAGAGAGACTCAGACGGTGGAATACCAAGCTGCCAATGGTACTTGCGGCAATTACGCTAACCAGTTTACTTTGCAACCGAAATAATATGTAATTTAAAAAAAAAAAAAGGTTGTCCAATTTTTTTAATAATAAAATTAAAATATGCCAGAGGAAATAATTAGAATGCAAAATGCCATCTTCGACAAAAGGGTTGTCAATGCTCTTGTTAGCAAGAATATTGCATGATGTTATTTCTCGTATTTTTATCATAATTAATTGAAAACTCTGTTAAAACCTTATGTTTTTTATATTCTGAGTCCGAATAATTTTACTCTACTTTCATGGTCTCTTGCGGCCTTCTCTATAACCAAAACAAAAAAAAAAAAAATCACAAAACGTAAAAAAAATAATGGCATTTTCATACAATTAATATTTTGACAACTATATGTAGATAATTTATTTCTTTTTTTCTCTTGCTTTCATTATTTAGATCCTAATCGATTTAGATATACAAGACAAACGACTTTTGGACGGCGACATATGAGCTTTTGGACGAAAACATCGCTTCAACTTTGGATTGTAAGCTTATAATTAAAATTCATTTCTTTAATTTAATTGTACATTTTATTTACTTTCATTAGCTGTTGAGACTTGACGGTTTATTTAATTATTATGATATATATACAGACGTGCTTCTTCAGGCAATTTTTCAACTCAGTGGCAAAAGTGGACTATCTCACCCTTCGCCATGGCTTCATTGCGGTAAGCAACTGCTTGATTTACATACATAATCATCACGAGTTTAAATAAAAATCTTGTCTAATAATCTGATTAGTGATCTGATATGCTTCTCTCTATATTGGCTCATGTTTGAATTCTTATACTGATACTCATCCCCTATTTAAATAGGAAATTTGTGCTGAGTGTATTGAGATTCAGATTTGCTAACATTAAAGTCAAGTATGAGAAGGCTCATTAAACTCAATAATATTTGAGTAGTGGATCTGCTTTATAAAAATAGTTAAATGAGGACGTCAATAATAAAAAAAGAAAAATCGACTTTAACTCATATATGTTATGAATAACATACTTATAAATATTTTTTTTCCCGTTAAAAATAAGTAGAAATATATCTGATTGTAGCTTTATTTTTATTTTTATTTTTATTTTTTTTGTTTTTATTTATGATGTTATCTTCTAGATTGTAGACCCACAAAACAAACTGTTGACCACGTGGTTCAAAATGGAAGAAGGGAAAACGAAAGCTAATAATAGTCAATACTTGTCCCACGTCTAAAACAATTGTTTTAAAAGATTTGAAGTAACAAAATGCTTTTCCAAAAAAAAAAACAAAAGCTGACGATTGAAAATAGAAACACAATCTGAGACCAGGAGCAGGGAACAATATCAGCATACTAGAACACCATTTCCCAAATTGTAATATTATTATGCATTTGACTCCACCAATTTAACTTTGCAGGCTCACTTCAATAATAGTAACTACTTCAACTTCCAAAAGTACATACAGCGATCCCTGGAGGATGATTTTAAAGTTGTCGTTGGCATCAGGTATAATAAACTTTCTGCCCTCTCAACTGCATCTAGAATTTCACATAAAAGATAAACACAACCATGTTTCACTCCATAGACCCAGCATGTTTTGATGCGAGATAGACATACATAAAGTATCATTATCCTGACAATTAATTGTACATTTATAATCTCATCTTTAGTTATGATTACACATCAAATGGCCTCAATTAAACAACCAACTACCAAGATGGGGCAACGCAACACTTTTTGTGATGTACGTTTGATCAAGCCCATGCAACCTTTTCGATAGCAAAATTAGGAAGCCGGACCTAAAATTGAGCTTTTAGGGAACCAATTTTGACTGGTTACTGATGCATGTAGTTGTATCAATGAGATTAAAAGAAGTAATTACCACATTTTTAACATTTTAAAGGACATAATTCTGAGTATTTGCCTATTTTAACCTAAAATTGAATGTTCTCTTTATGTTTTACAGTCCTATCATGTGGTTTTTCGTTGTCATCTTCTTGCTAGCGGACGTGCACGGTGCGTGTATATATTTCGCATTTTCTTTCTTAAATTTCCTTTTTCTCTCATCTCTCCTTTTTTTTTTTTTTTTTCAAATACCATCCGAATATAGATATAAATGATCTTTTGTTAAAATGGTGTCCATGAAATTTAAAACAGGTTGGCATGTGTACTTGTGGGTATCATTTCTCCCATTGGCGGTACGTATTCAAGATTCAAGCTTTTATTTTTATTTTTATTTTTTTTTTTTTCTTTTGCTATGCCTTCGTGGTATATCTCCTTTTTTTTTTTTTTTACCAGATTTAACTATCAGGGAGTCCTGGAATTAGACTATATCTAAGACTACGAAAACCGCTTAGCATAATTAGTGTTATTTGCTAAAATGGAGAATTCAATGTCTTTGGGCTTGCAGATAGTTCTGATTCTTGGAACCAAACTTGAAATGGTGGTGGCAAGAATGGCTCTTCGACTCAAAGAAAAAGGTGCTGTAGTCAAAGGAGCTCCTTTGGTTCAACCAAGTGATGATCTCTTCTGGTTCAATCACCCAAAATTCGTCCTGACGCTGCTACATTATACTTTGTTTATGGTAATTATTCATAACATCTATATAAGTATTTATATATCTCATGAACTTTTGAACATTTCATTATTTTTCTTGTCAACGTGAAACAAATTTGGATCAAGTTAACTTGAGATTTTTTTTTAAGAACACTAATACATGTCTTAATTTTTAGCGTCCTGATTGGTATTCTAAATTTAATAAGATTAATAATTTTTATAACAAGACTGATTTTTTTTTATAATAGAAATTAAAATTTGTTATTTTTTTGTGGCAAATACTATCAGTCTTACTATAAAAACTATCAATCTTATTTTATTTAGGACATCAATCAAGTTACCAAAAATCGATCCACAAACATTTTCATAGTTTTATAATATAAAGAATGATTATAATTGCTCGTTTTGTTGCCTCTTTTCCAGAATGCTTTTGAGATGGCATTCATTGTTTGGACCACGGTACAACTCTCTCTATCTTCTAATTTTCAAGATTTCACGTGAAATTGCTCACAACATTGGTCGAAGTTTGACCATAAGACAAAACCAGCAATATTAGCCAATCATCCCCTTTTGTATTTGCAGTTAGAATTTGGAGTAAACTCCTGCTACCATGAAAGTGTAGAGATAATCATTACAAGAGTTGTATTAGCGTAAGTGCCTTAACATACTTCACCATCCTGCTCTTTTCTCTGTTTCAATATTCCGTCTTTCGGTCAAGAATTTAAATATTTTCAATCGATTTGCTTACTTTAGTAGTTGGGAATGGCATAAAAATATGTAATATGGTTTCATTACATGTATGCTGTCAAACTATCGTTCTCAAGCACAAATCCACGTTACACTATCATAATCATTAGATATATATTTGTGGTCCTCATTGTTTATTCTCTCTGATCATGCATAGAACATACATTGTAAAAATCATGATGGTGCACTGTGTGGATCTTAGTATTGCGGACCAAAAAAAGGATAAAAGAAGTGTGTGGGTCTAGGTTTAAAACGCATCAACTTGATAACGTTCATATAACATTAGTGTGTAGTGTGTTTGTTATTATTATTCTTTTTTCTTCTAAAGAGATTATCTAATGATTTTCATGCTCTTTTAATCTAACATATAGGGTGATAGTTCAAGTCATGTGCAGTTACATTACTCTTCCTCTATATGCTCTAGTGACCCAGGTATGCATCAATTCATTTTATGTACATTATGGTTGTATAATTTGAATCATAGACCAAATATTAACCAAAATTTTTTGCTCCTAAACAGATGGGTTCACAATTCAAGAGTGCTGCGCTAGAAAAGCAAACTGCAAATATCATAAAGCAATGGCATACTGACGTGAAGATGAAGAATAAGAAGAAGAAAAATGAGGAACTTTCAACACATAATAGCTCACTTCCATCCCCTGTATTAACCACCCACAGGACCATTAGTTACCAAGCTGCTTCTCCAAATTCCTCCTCTCATAACAGAGCACCAACTTTTGGTCAGAGTTCTGAATTTCCTAGTGAAATTCAATTAGTTGAAGATCGCCAAGAAGATGTGGTTCCATCCACAGTCATTCAAATAAATAGCAGTAGACCTGAGATAATACCGCCTCATACATAGAGCTGGAAATTATGACATCAGTCAATGGGATTTCTCGGTATAGTTTTTGGCAGCTAATTTTACTTTTCAGCGCTCACCGCATGGCTATAGTTCAGGAAGTGCAGAGAGCACCAAAGTGGTATGGCTGTAGTTTAGGGAGCCAAATTTTTTTTCAACTTATCTTTTTTTTTTCTTTTTTTCAAATTAAATCATCCAAAAACTCATATCACTTTAATGCCACTTAATTCTCAGAAAAAGAATTTCAACCAAATATCTCCCTCTACAAAATATGTGGATTCTGTAGATAAAGTTATTTGGGATATAGGATCATTCAAATTTTAAGTATTTCAATACATTAGGTTTAGATTTAGATTATTTCTATTTCAAATCTTGATTTTTTTTTTTTTGGTCGATATAAGTTGGATTAAATCACATTTCAAATAGATTAAATTTAGTTATTTAGATTAGGTTAGCTTTTGTCACTTCCGAAATACAACGCTTATGGTGGTTTATGGCTCAAATCATACCTCGTTAATGCAAAGCTTAGACTCAGACCTCAAACCCAGCTAGAGGCTTTTGTATGTGGCGGTAAAACCCCAGTAAAGATATAACCATTTTGTGGATAAACGATGCAGTAAATTTTAAATGGGTCACAGTTTACAGCACTAAAAGGGCCAATTTGGGCTTACTTAATTACAAGTTAATCCAATTTGGTTAGATGGCTTCACTAAAAGTTTAACAATGCACATGACCCCTAAAAAAAAAAAGAGTTTAACAACGCAACTGGTTGACGGAGTACAGTTGATTACTGAACATTATATTTAAATAAGAAGTTAAGTGTTCAAACCCGACTTTCTTCCAGTACCCTCTCCCTATACACACTCTCCCTATGCACACTCGCGCGCGTGCGCGCTATGACCCTTAACAAAAACCGAAAAAAAAAAAAAAAATCAAAGCCCTTTAGGTTGACCAGGTCTTGCTATAGATCCAGCTCATGACATTGCTCTATTACAGCCCTCACTAACCCATTCAATCACAGACTCAATGGACCCAACTTCACAAAGTTGTTCATTTCAATTGAACTTTTAAAAAACGCTTATGAAAAGAAGCCATTCGATCGTTGGTCTAGTTGGTTAGTATCGTATGCTGTCAGACAGACCAAACATTGTGGGTTTGAATGCTGTCGGCACTTCCAATGCCACAGAGTTGTGATCTCGTTTTTTCTATAGATATGAGACCACTGTAAGGACACTACAAAAATGGATGCTGCGTGGTTTTACAGTAGAGCAGCTACACTCTTAGTTCCAGCAACAGGGTTTAAACCCTGGCACCAATGAACCAAGTACGAAATGCCAAAATGCAACTAATCATTTTATGGGCAAAGCTGGTGGGTTTTCAGGCCTCAAAAGTTTCATCAGAACAAACAAACAGAATGAAACATCTAGTTCGTTCCCGTTAGCATTATTAGTTTCTTATATTGAAGAATTGTTATATGGGGTACATCCTTTCCCCAAGCTGGTCGAGAATTGCATATTTGAAGAGAAGAATTAAAAAGAAATATCATTTCCGTCAATGTTGTAGGGTGCTTATCTGTGATGCTTCAGTCGAAACTAAGAATGTCACTGCTTGAAAAGTTCACGGCCAATGATCATCCTTCTGATCTCACTAGTTCCTGCCCCAATCTCATACAATTTGGCATCGCGAAGAAGACGGCCGGTTGGATACTCGTTAATGTATCCATTCCCACCTAAGCATTGTATAGCCTGCAAAATTGAAAATGTAGACATGTAGCCAACTCGCCCTTGTATAAAAGAATGGTCCATGGTGCTAAAAGAAGAAATCAAGCCTTCAGTTGCTGCTAGCAGCCACAAGGTCAACAACGATGGCATTGACACTTGAAATAGCAAAATAAATATAAAAACATCAAAAAAAAAGAAAAAGAAAAAAGATCACAGAGACATAGAGTGGAGCTTAGTTCAAAAAGCCACAGAATGTTCATCCAACTGCAAGATTCTATGATTAGTAAATGAACAAGAACAGAAAAGCTTTCTGCTCTCACCTGCAAAGCAACTTGGGTTGCTCTTTCAGCTGCACAAAGTATCACTCCAGCGCAATCCTGAAAATATAAATATGCCACAGATGTCATGACATAGTTGAAAACAATTATTTCCAGCCTCCATTAAAAAAAGGGGGGGAAAACCGGTCTTCAGAAGAAGTACGACTCTTAGCCAATCACACAACTGCACAATATTTTGTCAACAATATCTGTTAAAGGTAGTCAACACTGACCGTCACCAGCAACGCCAGATTACAAGTCAGTACATCATCATGAAAATAAATTACTCATGGCCTCTATTCCATAAGAAAGGGTTACAAGAGGAGGAAGGGACATCAAGGGCTTCAAATAATGAGCGGGCCAACTGAAAATCCAATGAGCTGATTCACAGCAGGTGTACCAAACAGAATCTTCACCTTAGGATCAATTTTTCCATCTTCACAGTTCCTCGCCACCGAGTAGACATAAGATCTGAAATCAGAAAAATTAGCAGCTGTCTTACAAAAATTTAAATTCACAAAGATAGTTGCAATATGTCAAAATCGTATACCTGGAAGACTGCAATGAAGTATACATGTCAGCAATCTTTCCCTGTAATTGCACAAAAATTGAAATAATGAGAGCTAAAATATACAAAATCATAGTTAGGTAACAGCAGAAAGTTTGTTTCATACGAAACACAGACCTGTATAAATTGAAATTCCCCGATTGGACGGCCAAACTGTTCTCGTTGTCGAACGTAAGGAAGAACAACGTCAAGGCATGCCTGCATGATGCCAAGAGGCCCAGCAGCCAAAACAAGCCTCTCCAAATCCAGCCCTGACATCATGACATACACTCCTGAAAAGAAAAGAAAACCATTGATAATCAGCAAAAACAGGGTTAAAAAGGAATAATTAATATCATTGGGATGCAGTATTATAAATGTAAATTATCCACCAGACTCTGAATCATGAGCCCTTGGAGCACCCACAGGCGGCTGAAAGAAAGATAAGAAAAGGAGGGGACAACCACCTGCTTAAAATTGTGCATTTAAGCAAACAACAATCTATTTTGAGAGCCATTTATACATCCACAATTGTTAAAATTCATGAAAACTCCAGCAATAGAATTAGGTTCAGAGCGTCTCAACTGCTTAAGGTAACATAATTGGAGTTTAAAAGTATTTGAGAAACCTATCCTTAATCAACTAGAAGGCATTTCCAAATCAAAAGGAAATGTTAGATAATTTTTTACTGGTCTAGAGTTGCTACATTAACAAATCCACAAACTTAGCAGCACACTTTGTTCTAATCCAAGCTTTTGGTATAATAAGACATCAAACATCTTTTAAGAATTTTCCTACAACAATAAAGCACAAGCTTACAGTATGGGAAAACCTTTTCCTTCTTGCCCCAGCACATTTTCTTCTGGAACAAAGCAATTTTCGAAAACAAGTTCACATCTGCCATATTATCACCAGTTTTAGTGAAAAAGAGGACAACAAGAGCAAACAGATTAAAAAGCATCAAACTCCTGTCAGAGCATTATTGACATACGTATCACTTCCTCGCATCCCAAGTTTGTCTAGTTTCTGGGCAGTACTAAATCTGCAGTCACCAATAAGAAGCAAGTCAGCTAAAGGCTTCCAATTTTATCATTTCATTAATTTCTAGCAAAGAATAATGTTTGCCCCTTATGAAAGAAATTTGGTCCAATTACCCAGGCATTCCCTTCTCGATGATAAACGCTGTGATTCCTTTTGATCCAGCTGTTACATCTGTTTTTGCGTAAACGACCTGTCTCAATTATATATGTCAATTCCAGCAACTATAAGGGGGGAAAATAAAAAAGGAACTTTCATCCAGAAAAAAAAGAACCTATTCCATAGCTGTATGCACTATCACCATAGGGACTATAACATATGTCGAAATATTACAACTCTTTCATTGGAATAGGTAGATACATATTGCAGTGCACTAGACAAAGGAACTTTTCTTAATTAACCAAAACTTCAGTATATACATAGCATAGTACATTTGATTCCATAAGTCACAAATGTTTGAATAATACAAATCACCTTATTTACTGAAGTACTCTAGCTGAACTGCAACTGAAAAACCCTCTCATACTGATGAGGGGAAAAAGAAAACAACAGAATATGACAAGGAAGGGAAGCTATGTATTTTTTCCCAACTTTGGTTTATCAAGAATTTACAAAAGGAAAAGTTGTTTATTTAATAATTTTTATACATCATGCATTTTGCTTCGGTAGTTCCCATTCTTCCATTTATCTCATTGATATCTTTTCACTTTGATACATCGATTGTAATTCTTGGTCCCTAAAACATGTACAGTTATGCACCAAAAAGGGGGAAAATAACAAGTTTTGAAAAAATCACCAGTGTTTGAGCTGTTGGACCATTGGTGCACCACATTTTGTTCCCATTAAGGATGTAGCCTCCATCTACCCGATCAGCCTTGCATTTCATGCTAACAACATCAGACCCGGCTGAAGAGAATGAATAAGTGCCAGAAAGATTGTTTAGAAGGGTAAAGACCCAGTTCATTTCTGTAAGACAAAGATGTGTGAAAGTTCATGTACATTACCATTTGGTTCGCTCATTGCAAGTGCTCCTACATGCTCTCCACTGATCAGCTTCATAACAATGGACAGCAGGTTAGTTAAAAGAAGCATAGGAAGGAAATAAACAGAAATAGCATAGCTATTAACATCAAAGCCATGAAATGCATCAGACCAGCTTACCATCTCCTTGACAAAAATATAAAAAGAAAAGAACAGGGGGATTAATAATTTTCCCTCATTATGTTATGTTGCTATTTGAGTGGAAAGAGAAAAACAATAAAATATATACTTGGCTTGAAATTGATAATAAAGTAGGGAATCTTATTATGTCCATAGTTTGACTGTCATTTTAGAACAACAATTACTGTGCACTATGCAGAGGAGCAACTTAATTAACATGAATATATCATATACTGCAAGAACAGTTGAAATATTTTGAACTAAACAGACAGACGAGTGAGAGGCGAGGCGGAACTAGAACCTTTGGCAAGTACTTCTGTTTTTGAGAGGGGTTACCATTCCTCACCTAAAACAATGATTACATCACAATAGCAACTGTTAAAAGACAGTGAAAATACAATCACAATTTGCATAAGAAGTCTTTTCCTTACCAACTGATTAACACACAAGTTAGAATGGGCACCGTAAGAAAGACCAACAGACCCTGAGGCACGGCTAATTTCTTCCATGGCTATGCAGTGATACAAGTAACCAAGGCCAAGCCCTCCATATTCCTCTAAAACAAAAAATGATTAATAACCGAAAATCAAACACAGATTAATCAATTGGACAGACGTTCTGCTGCAAGCCAATCTACATGATAATCAAACAATTACGTGAGAATTCAAATGCTTATCGATGTCCAAACCTGGCGCAGTAATTCCAAGAAGATTAAAATCTCCCATAAGTTTCCACATGTCAACTTCCTGAAGCAAACAAACACACACACACACACACACAAAAATGCAGTCAGATTCTTTTTAAGAAAGTGGATACCAACCAAGAATTATCATTGAAAGAAATGCAAAAATCAAAGCTGTTCTACCTTGGGGAAATAATTGGTCTGGTCAATTTTCGATGCATGAGGGGCGATGTTTTCTTGTGCAAACTGGTAAACACTATCTTTAAACTGCAATCACGCCAACCCAAAAATAAAAACGTCAAAAGGGGGTTCCTTTTCATCTTTAGAGAAGCAACGGACAACGTATTTATTGAAAAAATAACAAAAAAGTTTGCAAAAATTCCGAATACCCAGATTGATAAATAACATTCATAATATGTAAGCAATATAAACAGAGAATCAAACGAGAAGAGCCACAGAGAGAGAGAGACCTGCAACTGGGTCTCGTCGAAGAGAAAAGAGGAGGAGCAAAGAGAGCGCTGCGTTGTTGTTCGTTTTCTCAAAAACGAAGCAGACGTCTTCGCTGCCGCAAACAGCCTCTGCATCTTCTTCACTCGCTTCTTTTTCCTGATTCTTGGTTTAGTATTTTGTTTTTATTTGCAGAGCGGATAGACTGCTGTTTGCCTTTATAGCAATGGACTGTGATGTGATGTGATGGAAGGAATTAAGAAGGGCTAGCTTTCTTTTGTTAAACGTAATATTTCTCTCTTATCCTAACGACGATCGACAAAACACGACCACCTGGTATTTTAGCGAGGAGTTTGCGTGTTTTTACGTGATCTACGTTTTGGTTTTTCTCTTGATTAAAATGTTAAATGTATGTTTCTAAGGTGTAAGGTTTGTGATGCAGTAATCATTTTATATTCAATAATTATTATAATTTTGTTCAATTTTATTAGTGTTTAAATAATAATTTTGTGTCAATAAAAGTAACTAAATAAAATATTTAAATAAGAGTTATCTCGACTTTAATTCACAAATTCAATAATGAGATACTCAAAAGGGCACCGTTACGTTATCGAAAGAATTTATCAGAAAAATTATAAAAATACAACTAATTAGATTTATTGTGTAACTACCTTAATTACAAGTACAACTAAATAAAAAATATTATTTATATTTTTATTACACAATAAATACAGTTAATTACATAATAAATATAACTGATTGTAGCTTTAAACAATTTTCTAAAAATTTTTCCTGTGGCAATTAAACTTTTCCCTGCTCCAAAATATACTCTCTTCTTTTTTTTTTTTATCTGACACATATGTCCCATCGAAGATACTTATAAAAAATATTAAACGGTTTCATGTAGGACACTTATCCGACGTGAACAACTCGGTCGAAAGACTAGAATAATAAGTCTACAATTCCCTCACGTTTGGTAACAAAAGATTCGGATGGACGTGGGATGGGAATTACACATCGTTTGGGCGTTGGTCCCTATCCATGATTTCGTTTGCTTCAAAATTTGGTCTCTTTTAATTAATTGGTTTGTTTTTTAACTATTGCAAATGGTAGTCTAATAATTATTTAATATTTTTTTTATTAACTCAACTTTGAGTTCTTTTGTTGTCACTGTTGCTCGCTTTCAAATAAAAAAGTATTTGTAATGAGAGATGAAGTATATTGAGGGTATGATGTTAAGTTCTAATTTCATTAATATTATAATCGAATGTAGAGGAGATTTACTTGTGCTCAATAATATTCTAATAAAAAATTTTCTTATGAAAGGTTGAAGAAAGATGACAATGGGTGCCCCTATGGTCTTCGTTCACGAGTACAATGATTCATATATTTGCGATATACCTTTTAATGTTAAAAAAAAAATTTGAAAAAAACACGAAAAAGCAAAAAAAAGTATTAAATTATAAAAATAATATCAGAACCATAGCGCAAGATGCCCGTCTAGCTCAGTCGGTAGAGCGCAAGGCTCTTAACCTTGTGGTCGTGGGTTCGAGCCCCACGGTGGGCGCAATATTTTATTTTTGCATTTAATAATCAAGTTTCCCAATCTATTACAATGGAAAACACTACTCATAATGGATAATATTTTGTTTTTGATGAATCTCTTGATTTTAAAAAGACACATTTCAAAGTGACTTTTCTTTACCCTTTTTGCTTCCTAACCTTGTGGAACCCTGAAAGCCAATCCAACATTCTTGATCTGATAATTAAATTTATGGTACGTGACTCCATTCTTTTTCTTCCGTGGTCATAGTAAACTTGCCCGGATTATTATTATTATTATTATTTTCATTCATAGTTATTTGTTTTACCATAAGCATTAATAAGAGGTTGAAGATGCTACACTTATTAGGTAGATATTTAGAATTTTGTTACGCGATAATCATTGATTGTTAGTTCATTTTATGAGACAGTAAAAAAAATTAAGATATTTTTGTGATTATCGGTACTCTAATGATTAATTTAAATAAAGTTAATAAGGAATTTGGAAGTCTTTATAAACTTTAACAAAAAAAAAAAAAAAAAAAAAGAGGCAGCCCGAGGTGACTAGCCGCTGCTATGTAGGGTGTAATTGTTGGGGAAAGGATATGATCACAATAATTACTGATATCAACACAGCAACCAAACAGGCCCCGGTCCCGGACAGAACCCAACAGTAATCTAGTTCCGTCACTCCTCTGTGTACTCTCCTTTTCTGTTGAATATGCTTTGACAATGTCATCGGAATTTCCTTTTCTGTTGTGGCGATGCATGTAAAAGGGGATTTGGTGGGATCATTCGTGTACTTAATTTCATGTTGAAACCATTTCAAGCAAATTGTTAAATCGGAGTTTGTGATTACGAAGCAATGATAGCTGGATCTGTCTTTAGTTTGTTATTGAACCGAATGGGAAATTTCTTTTGTCCTGAATGTCCATTTTAAAAGCTTTCGAATTTATGTTTGGTAGTAAAATTATCTGATCCAATAGTCACCAGTTTTGTTATGTGGGTATATCACACAAAATATATTTTTGTTAGAAGATAATTTTTTATTTAACTTTTATTTCTCCCATTCAATGTACCAAAGAATGTATATATCGCACAGAATATGCACACTTTTTTAAATGATTTTGAACTTTGGTTATAATTTTGCTGCACCTCCCACTTGCAGATCTAAGTCAATCCCTTGTGGTGTATTCCTCATGGAAACATTATTATAGAAAAATCTATATGTTAGTATATAATTTCGAAATTAAGAAAAAATCTCAATTTTTTTTATTTGTCACATAATGAATTCTTATATTTACAAATTAAAAATATTAAAATATCTTATAATTATCAAAATTTCATTATAATGAAGAAAGGATGAATTATACAAATCAATTGATACAAATTTAATTATAATCAATAAAGATTATATTCATTTATATAATATTACTTTGCCTCTAATTAAATTTTTATAATTATAAATTTTTTTAATAAAAAATAAAAAATTATTCTCAAATTCTCCTTTCCAAAAGAGAAAAAAAGTCAACAAATTTTTCAAACCTATATATTTTTTCTCAAAAAGATAAAAAGAGCTACGCTGAAATTTTCTCAAAAGAAAAAAAAAAACTAGTCACAATTCCCTTTTTTTATATATATTTTCTCAAAAGAGAAGAAAAGGAAAAAGAACTACCTACAATTCTTTTTTTTTTCCTTAAAAAATTGTTTTATGTTTTGAAAAAAATTACAAAATTCTTTTAAAAAATTATACTCAATATTAAAATAAAATAAAAATAAATTGTTAAACACATGCATTGAGTAGGTCTATTATTAGTTGCATTGTATATTATGAATGCTGAAGCCCTTGGCCACTAAGAAATAAGAAAGTAGAAACCAAACGTTGTTTAAAAATTAGAAACCAAAAGAAAAAAAAATCAATGGAAAAAAGAAAAAAAAAACCTTGAACAATAATAATAATAATAATTATTATTATTATTAATTCCATAAAATAGGAAATCTCTTTTGTATATTTGAACTGTAATAAGAAATATCCAATTTGCCACTTATATTTAATTTAACATATATTTCTAGCTACATATCCTTTATTTTTGTTTTCCTCTTTTTTTTTTACGTGCCAAGGTATTTTTATTTCGAGATTTTTTTAAAAATTTTTTAACTGAGAATACAAAATATTCATTAAACAGGATCCCTCCCAGGAATGGCCGTTGTTTGGAGATGGACTTTCAACCCTCTGGCCGGTCACATGTACTTAAACTATGCCTGATCTGCACTTTGAAAACCAAATACCCGTTATATAATGATGCGAACTTCACGGATAGCACCGTTAAAACCTAACGTTAAGACTACCTAGGCTCACATTACATACAGCGAGATCACTAAACAGTCACATTAGTGCGGACATAAATTACAAGCAAAGAAGATTCCACAGACCGAACAGGTACTAAGATTAGGGCTTCCGAGTCAAACCGGAAACTGTTTGGTTAGAAGAACCGTTAGAAGCCCAGATTATTTAATTTGATTGATCATGAACAACGGCGGAAAACGGCGATTGAGAGAGAATGGCGATGACGACGAAGAGGAGGATGACGATGATGATGATATGGAGGAGGACGGGCTGGAGGCGTGGGAGAGGGCGTACGCCGACGAGAGATCGTGGGAGGCTTTGCAAGAGGATGAGTCAGGCCTTCTCCGCCCCATTGACGACAAGGCTGTTCACCACGCTCAGTACCGGCGCCGCCTTCGCTCTCTTTCGGCCGCCGCTCGCATCCAGAAGGGCCTCATCCGGTTTCTTTTTGTCGTCGTTGACCTCTCCAAGGTGTGTGTGTTTGGATTTTTTTTTTTCTTTTTTTCGTTTTTCTTACAGTTTTTGAGCTTAATTAGGTTGGTTATGTGGTTGTGTCTACTAGGCATTAGAAGAATAGAGCATGGTTTTACATGGATTTATGGCTAGATGGCATTTTGGTTTGCGAATTGTGATTCAGAAAAAAAAAAAAAAAGAAATTATCAGTATTCACATAAAGATAAAATGTCGCATATTCACAATTTTCCAGGATTTGGAGACTAGTGTTTAATGCAAATTCTTGAATTTGCTAAAGTTGACAATTCTACCTGGGAATTCTACAGTATTCCGTGTAGCTATTGTAGTTCTATTTTAATTTGAGATGGTTTAGACAGCAGTTTCAGGAAAGTGTTAGTATGTTTCAGTAGAGAACTGCAACTTTTGAACTAAAATTTCCTAGTGAAGTCGCTATAAACATAAGTTTTGTTTGCAGGAAAATGTCAGTAGGTTCCGCTGGAGAACTGCAAACTTTGAACTGAAAGTTTGCATGTGAAATTTGCATATAAACATCATTTTTCATCACTCAAAAGTTTGAGTTGATTAAGCCAATAAATATATTGGCTACAACTGTTTTAAAGACATCTTCAGTCAGACTTTATGGTATTTAAATAAGAGATGCAGATTGAAACATTCTGGATTTTTTTGGTTATTTTGTTACTCATACTCACACTTCCCCCTCATTTTCTCATGGTTTCTGCCAATATATGTAGGCAGCTGCAGAGATGGATTATCGACCAAGCCGAATGGTTATGATTGCAAAACAAGTTGAAGCTTTTATTAGGGAGTTTTTTGACCAGAATCCACTTAGTCAAATTGGTCTGGTGACTATAAAAGATGGAGTTGCTCATTCCTTAACAGAACTTGGTGGGAGTCCTGAGTCCCATATTAAGGCTTTGATGGGGAAGTTGGAATGCTCTGGTGATTCCTCACTACAGAATGCCCTAGAGCTTGTTCAGGGGTATCTTGATCAAATCCCATCATACGGTCACCGGGAAGTTCTGATTTTATATTCAGCTCTCAGTACGTGTGATCCAGGAGATATAATGGAGACCATTCAGAAATGCAAGAAATCAAAGATAAGGTGCTCCGTTATTGGACTCTCAGCTGAAATGTTTATCTGCAAGCACCTCTGCCAAGAAACTGGTGGATCATATTCTGTTGCATTAGATGAGGTGAGTTCTATTAGTAGCAGGTTTTTAAATGCTTCAAGGAGTGGAAACACATTATTTTAGTTGTCTAAACATATGACGAATTTCTGTCATCTGATTACAACTACATTGAAAAACAGAGAGCAAGATACAGTTTTAGATTTCGACAATGATCTGATTGCAGAAGTTTCAGAGTTTAGTTATTGCTATGAAACCTTGGAAGCCTGAAACTCTTCTTCAAATACGTTTTGTACTACTATATTTGTAAATCTCTCTCCTCCCCCTCTTTCAACTTTTTGGATGATGCTTTCCTATATTCTGCTGTGTAAATTTTGTGGTTCCTTTCATACCTCTTCCTTGGTTGGAACCATTGTCAAAAAAATTCAGTTTATTTATTTCTTCTTTTTAGGCCCACTTTAAAGAGTTAATACTGGAGCATGCACCACCACCTCCAGCAATAGCAGAATTTGCAGTTGCTAACTTGGTCAAGATGGGTTTCCCACAAAGGGCAGCAGAGGGTTCTATCTCAATCTGTTCCTGTCACAAAGAAGCTAAAATTGGTGATGGTTACATCTGTCCAAGATGCAAAGCACGAGTGTGTGAGCTTCCTACTGAATGTCGTGTTTGCGGTTTGACACTTGTCTCCTCACCTCATTTGGCAAGGTCATATCATCATCTCTTTCCAGTAGCACCATTTGATGAGGTGCCTCCATCACGCCAATTTGAACAACACCATAGATTACAGAAAACTTGTTTTGGCTGCCAACAAAGCCTTCTTAATCCCAGTAAGTTATATTGATGTGCTTTACTGTTTAACTACGAAGTAGAATATATAAGAGGACTTGCAATGGCACATGCAGATGGTTTAAGTAATATTTTGAATGCTGAAACTTTTCTTGTACTTTCTCCCTTGTGCTTTTGGAGAGTTTTCTGTTGTTCACTTATTTTACTGGTTTCTTGTAGGCAATAAGCCCAGCCTCTATGTTCAATGTCCAAAATGCAAGCAGCCCTTCTGCCTGGACTGTGACATTTATATTCACGAGAGTCTGCACAACTGTCCAGGGTGTGAAAGCTTAAGGCCTTCGTAATCAAAATGACCAAGTTACCATATGTTTTTATCGCTAATTTCTTTGGGTGGCAGTTTGAGAATGTTCTGTTGTGTGTTCGTGTAGCAAGAACGCTCCTTAAAGGTTACATGCTATATAGGCCATTCACAATGGAAAGATTGCATACATTTATTTTTCATCTTCATCATGTGATCGGGATAGAAGAAATCTAATTGCTTTTCCCATTTGAGGTCTATTAAAAGTCCTGGCACCCGCCCGACTTCTTCTTGTGGCGTTGCCTTGCAAGCAAGTCTTTGTTTTTTTTTTTTTTTTTAATTTCTTTTTAAAAATTAAATTTTAAATAGTACTTAATATTATTCTAAACATATTTAGTTGTACTTCCAATCTTCTTTTTCTTAAAATAAAAAAAAAATTCTCAAATTTTTTTGTTCTCCTGCTAATTCCGGGGTGAGGGGCGGCACACTTTTGCCGCCACCCCAATTTTAATTCTTCCCATTTTAGGGTTCTTGGCTTCTTTCTCCTCCAAAATTTATTGTTGTTCCAAAGTTGGGGAGAGAACAACCATGGATTTCTTTGATGGATATGTAGAATGCATGTTTGATTTATGCATTTCCTGACATGATTGAGTTGTTCATTGATCATTACTAAGTGGATATGATTATAGAACAAGCAAGTGGAGACTCGGGCTTTTTTTTTGGGAAGGTGGGGGGGGGGTGGTTAAAGGTGCAGGAAGCGGCAGGTTGGGATGCTGTTATATTGTTACTCTGGTTGCTTGGACTCTCAGATATAATGATATGTAGATATGAGTTATTGTCAGCTCAATCAGGCTCAATTAGACGGAAGTGCCATATATAAACAAACACCAAGAAGAAGAGAACGTTCCCAGGTAGGTCTTGATTACATAGTTGTAATGCAAATTCTGGGACAAAATGCTTGTTCATCCCTTTGCTGCTCTGAATTAACGCACAACAAACCAGCGGGGCAAGCTGTAGTTTATCCCTCTCTCTTGAACTGTGATTGGTTAAACCATAGCATCCGTTAAAGCTAATCATAGCATCCGTTAAACCGTACCAAGATAACTCCTGAGAGCAGCCACCGGTAACACAGGAGGGAATTAGGCCTGTACAGTTGGCCAATGGCAACTACTGCAAAACTAATATGCAACTCCAAAGAATTTACAAGCCATTAGAATACATGGCACAGGCAGATCACCGAATAACACACACCATACAAGGCAGAAATAAGCCACAACCCATGCAAGGTAGCACCATTTCTGCAACATCTGGGAGGAGAGATTTGACCAATGGCGACAACTGTCACCTTCTGGTTCCGCAAATTCTCTGCTTTGCCGGTGTCAGGAAGTCCAGCAAACATCAGAAACTCAGTCAATGGCATCACATAGCATCAAGAACTGTAAAAGGCTCAAGAACTGTGAAAGGGAAGAAAGCGCAGGGTTTGAAAACCATGCACAGTATTAAATTGGGTAAATTCTATTCTTTCTATAAATAACTGAATCTGAGCTGACATGTACAGTCTATTTTGCTCTCATCGACAAATCAGAGACAAAAAGGGCGCCCATTTTGTGCTTTACTAAATGGGGGCTTCCCCATTACATCCAAAGGCTTGATCCAATTCTAAAGATCAGTTGACTGTTTACGATACAAGTTTATCAGCACTGCAATGGATTTTTCTTGACAACTGGAATGAAGAACAAGTTCCTATGATAACCCCAACAGAACCAAGCAGTAGTAGAGATCAGGCCATGGCGCACAAAATTGAAATGAGGTAGGCAAGGCTGCGGCTCACCAACTCAGGAAAATATTTTGCAGCTGTCATCACGACCTTTTGAGCAGTCGATTCTGCTAATCTCTTTCCTTTGCAAAGTGCCTCCACCACACTTGACACTCAAATGTCATCAAGTACAAAATTTCAATATTCTTCACCGATATTCTTCACCTTCTAAATACAGGATATGAACTTCACTGTCACAGGACGACCCCAGGAAATGACTTCTGTTCCCAGGAAAAATTAAAAGAAAGCAATGATAATCTCAACAAGACTCATCTCTACCCGAGTCCGAGTCAATAGATAGATACTGACGCGGTCTTACCGAACGTTTTTGGCGAGGAAAAGAGAAGGGACTATCAGATCTTTGCCGACTTGCCTTCTCAGATCTATCATCATTCATACCAAGAAGTAAAGAAGCTGCAGAAGCAGGAATAATCAGTTATAGAAGCTGAAAGAGTGCAACAGCAATAAGGAAAAAAAACTTAACAACTATCTTGTAACACAATTTGAAGACAAGTAACGAGAAAATCTCCATATGGAGAAACATGGGTCATACTTTCTAAAATTAATGACATGGCTTTAGGCAAAAATGAACCAACCAGTATCAGCAACGGAATCCATGGCACCTTCTCTGGATGACATCTGCCCCCTTGAATTCAATCCATTTGCATGAAGTGACTCTCCATGACTGCTAGTCACACCACCACCAAGCGTAAGGGAGATCCAGTCTTCTGTACGGATGCCATTCGACACATGAGATTGATTTCTCATGCCAGACTGTACTGATGCATCTGATGGCCTAGTTGGAAGAAAGATTTGGAGAGAAGGATCTTCTCCACCAAATGCCAAGGGATTATCAACCAAGCCATCATTCATGTCAGTGTCAGATCGA